>JAUMJL010000356.1:0-1292500 GCA_033558185.1 Dromococcyx pavoninus | reverse complement strand
TTTAGAACAAATACAAGCGGTGTGTGTACATTAATTTAATACATATTCAGTACAATAGGTTCTCCACAAATCCTTCTGATCTAAAGAGAACCTTTAGCAGAGAAGCCCATATTTCATCCCTGTAGGCAAATATAGCCAAACAGAATGTATTTTTTGATGGATATTCATAAGCCATTGATCTTCTGCTGCGTGATTACCCAATATGAACCTGATCCAAAGCCTTCTGAAGTAACTGGAAAGATTTCCGATAGACGGTCTGCTGCTGCTTAGAAAAGGGTGAGTGCCACGCTGCCCCAGAGCAGCAGTGAGGAGCCATTTCCATCAGCCACTGGTGTCTACCAAGGTCACTGACACAAGGATGTCCCTCTCAGCAGGGACACCACCAGCACTGGCACCTCACCTCAAAAAGTGCCTTCCAAGCTGGGGCCATCCTTGATGTTGTGGTAGGCTATGGACACAGTCAGTGGCTCTTCAGGCTACCAAAGTGAAGTCTCTAGGGCACGACCCCATACATAAATGTCACTTTGGCCATCGGTGGACCATAAGCACCACTTTGGGTGTAGGTGGAAGAGACCTCCACCCATGTCTTTATTGACAGTCTCGGACTGGGATAACTTTGAAATGCAAATCTCTGACAGTGCTGAGCACAACTATGACCTGCCAGGAAAACTCATCTCAGGAATCTGCACTTATTAATTGATAAGTGATGAAAATTACAGGGTTTATTTGGCCCACGTTACTATAATACTACCACCAAATTATAGTAAAGAGTTACTTATCACCATCTACTTTGAAAAAAGGGAAACGTAAAAGATCCATTTTAAACAAGTTTGATCAATGATATGCACTGAACACTTCAAAAATGTGAGCATCTATCTGTGAAAGTTCCAAACACACCAAATTCTCTGCTCTCTATGGTGCATTTTTAATCAGGACTAACAATTTCCATGATTGTGTGATACACACAAACCATTTTATGGACCCTGATGACTGCATTTCTCAGTATGGCAGACAGAGCATCATGAGAACTACCATCTGTATTCCATATGTTAGATAATATTGACTTGTAAGATACTTAAATATTATTTAACATATATAAAATTTTATTTCCTTCTCATGTAATGTTTATGTTACAGGAACACATGACTGCTCCCTTCAGATCCTCTGTGTTTATTTGCAGCTATGCATTTGCATCTTTGGAGAATGCAATGGTTTTAGTTGTAATCTCATGCAAGTCAATAGTTCGGGCTCAACGCAAAAAAATCCAACAACAGAATCCAGTGTACGCCTACATAAATAAAAATGTTTCTATTCTAAACAGCAGGAGTTAACTCAAACAGTTAATCAGTTACAAATACTAATTCATCTGTGTAACCAATCATGGAATCATAGAATGGGCTGGGTTGGAAGGGACCTTAAAGCTCATCCAGTTCCACCTCCCTGATGTGGGCAGGGCCACCTCCCACTGGATCGGGGGCTCAAAGCCCCATCCAACCTGGCCTTGAACAACTCCAGGGATGGGGCATCAGTGACTTCTCTGGGCAACCTGGGCCAGGGCCTCCGCACCCTCACACTAAAAAATTTCTTATTAATATCTAATCTAAATCTCCCCTCTTTCAGCTTAAAGCAATTCCCCCTTGTCCTATCACCACTCTCCCGGACAAAGAGCCCCTTCCCAGCTTTCCTGTAGGTCTCCTTTCAGTACTGGGAGGCTGCTCTAAGGCCTTCTCGGAGCCTTCTTTTCTCCAGGCTGAACAACTCTAACTCTCAGCCTGTGCTTGCATGGGAAGGGCTCCAGCCCTCTGATCATCTTCATGACCCTCTTCAGACCCATAGGACCCCAACCTACTTACTTCCACAAATTCTTAACATTTTTTTTTAAAAAAACAAAGGTTAGTTTGGGGATGGGGGTTGTTGGTTTTTTTTTTTTAAATAAAATTGTGAAAAGTCTTGTTTTTCAATCAAATACAATTTCATTAGGGAAAAAAAAAACAAACACTGTCAGCCTGACACTTCTTCAATAAGAGAGAATTCAAGCTTGCAGGATATAATTGACCATCATGGAATTTTGCCAGGATACCATGATAAACATAATTACGCATATTAAGAGTGTTAATTAATTGTTTGTGAACACAAATAATTGGCTGCTTCATTTTATAGCTCATTAGAAAGCCAACATTTCTATTCAACACTGCTGTCCAGTAGCTGTACTTGCACCACTGAGCTGGAGTCACCAGGAGTCTGAAACTAAGCCAGTGAGAATCAGTGACAGGTTGGCCACTGAAATCCAGCTCTGAGAAAAATAAAAATAGTGATGGCTACTAAACAAGTAGTAAGACTTGCTGGATAAAGGAGGGACTGCTTTTAGCTGGGCTTTGGGGTTTTTGTAAGATTTTTTTGGTTGGTTGATAATTTATCCAATTTCTTTTTACCAAAGTTCTCTTAAAAAACCTAAAGAGCTGCCAGCTGGAGTTAATCAACATTAGTTATGAATTAGTGACCCTGACATGCACTGCCTATGACATCTGACACAACTGTAAGTCAAAACAGTGATCTCCAGCAGCTCCCTTGGCAGAGCTACGCGCGAGCCCCGCGATAACCAGCTTCACCCACACCTGCTGGGGGTTATCGATCACCACCCAACGCGGGGAGCGCCTGCATCCTTGGCAGACAACAACTATATTCTTACAAACCACTGATGGGCTAAACAAGCTATTAATGACAGGCTTCGTCATTTAAAACGGACAGAGTCTGCTGCTTGACCACAAGGACAAGCAGGTTATTGCTTTGAAATGCTATACAAGACACAAATAAGGCACCTCTAATGAATAAACCACACGTGTGGCTCCATGGGCCTTTTTTAGTAGAGCTATTAATAGAAAACAGGACCAATTCAGAGCTGCAGACACAGGATCATCTATTCCAAGTCTTCCACAATTTGTTAAAATTTGCAACTCAGAAAAGGATTTAGCTAAGTACAATTCAGCAAATAACTATGCAAATATTTGGAATACAAGACTAATTCTTGCCCTGGGCTTAGAACTTTGCAGTTTCTTAACTAGCTAAAAAAACAGCTGCCTCTGAGCAGACGTAGCTGTTGGTGGGCAGCAGGGAGTGTGGCTGCGACGGGCAGCCCACACCAGACAGCCCTTCCGTGGCCAGTGCAGCTCCTCCAGCAGGACCAGCTCTAACTGACTCCAAGAAACAGGCATGTGGACCTGCTGGGAAGATCTCTGGTCTACAAAGAAAATATTTTTGTTCATAAAAGCACCTATTTTTAAACAGGAAATATTTCCAAATAACAATTTGTAAAATATTTACCAATCTTTTTCAGCAGCAGTTGTTACAGTGTTTTACTTCACTCCTGTATGTAGTCAGAAGCTATTACAGATACCACGATGGCAGAAGCTACTTAAACAAGGGCAAGCAGCAAAATACGGGAACGTACAGACCCCATAAGGATCTTATCACAAATTGTAATCCAGCCTTCTTTACAGAAGGGATTAAATAATAGATTACCCAATCAATATATTCTTTTTTTCATGGTGAGGAGGAAAAAACCCTCTTTACAAGTACTTGGAGATGCAGTGAAGTAGTAGAACCAGAGCAGTCATGTGGCTTATTCCTTCTGAGGAATAGTCCTATAATTTTCTGGAGTCCAAAGGCTCTTTGTGAACTTGTCTGACGTAACTTTGAGATGGAGAACAGTTAGCAGCACCAATACTCCCATCTGTGGGTGTTTTGGGAAGCAGTTAATTTCCTTGAGCACTCATTCCCAGGACAGATTTTCTGAGATCAGAGGGAAAAGGAAAAATGTCTCAAACCAGAAGGGGTTTGATAGATCTTTCAGAGGGATGAATGAAGAAAAAATTTTACTCAAACACAGTCAGTTACCTTGTAAAGCATGGAAGGCATCGATACTCAGCAGAGAATCTTTCCAGAGCAACCCCGAGCACCCAGGAAGGCTGCTCCTGGCCCAGCCCTGCCCCAGGCTACTCAAACCCCACGGAGCCTCTTCCCTCTGCACCCGCCGGCTGGAGGTGACGTTATAAATCAGCCCTGCAGCTCCCGCGGCTGCAGCGCTCCCGCTGAGAGAAAGGACCAGTCACGGTCATCTGTCAAGACTGCAGCATCTTTATAATGCATTAGAAAAATTCTCTGAAGCCATCAGATTACAACCACCCGACACCAGTTGAGGAATGAAACGTTTTAAAAATTTATTTAAGAGATTCAACCAGCACACGAGATACCAATGACACCAGCAAACAAGATTAATTTTCCAACTGCTCTAAGAACGATTCATAACACCCAGCTATTTATTCCATTTACAGATTCCAAATACTAGTTGCAATGGAACATTTAATATGCCACCATTATAAAGGGGAAACTGTTAACAACTAGAGCAGAATATACGTCCTTTTCATCCCACTGTTACTCCAGGAAGATATTGGTACACAAGCTCCTACAAATCATATTTCCTCAGTGATTCCCCAAATGGGAATCAACAACAGAAAAGCAATTTTTTAAAACGCTCATGTAACACATTGTGATAGGATTTTCTTTTAACAGCAGTACAGAGCAGTAAATATTATTTAGTTATTCTATGAAAAAATTAAACATGAATTTAAACACTTCCCACGATGTACTGAGATACGTGTGCTGTTAATAGTGAATATTTTGATTTAATGGGATTTAATAATCTGTTTAGGAAACTATTTAATGTTCTGGTGATTGCTGATATTAACATCCCAGCTCAATGAGCTTCAGACTTGTGACAATATTGTATTTTTTCCAGTTTGATCAACTGATTAGTTTTTAATGCTAAGTATGCGGTGCCATCACTTGCGGTTTGAATACGTTTACTTAAACCAAAAATATTTTGTATCTTAATTATTATTTTATACTGCAGCACCGAGTGGAATTAAAGGCAATACATTATTCATAAACCGAAGACAAGAGGAAAAAAACAAATCTGTGCACTTCTTTCAAAGCCTTCAAATTACTAAACCACACCATATTTATGCATGCAATATTTGATTGTGTGGGGGTCTGGTTTGGGGTTTTTTTTTTTTTAATCACAACTTTGCTGTTTTCAGATCAGGATATGCCAGAAATCCAACACCAAACAATTTTTGTTTATAATTAAGGCAATCATCAATCCAAGGATTGTAGTCCATTTTATTTCATCTCTACATCAAAAAAAGTAATTTAAAAAAATTAAAATTCCCTTGAAATGGTAAGATAAATGAAAATGTAAGTGCCTTCACATAATAACAGTAAGCTGACCCTCTGGGAAATGGTTGACTTTCTCAATTCAAGGTATTCAAAGCTCATTCAAAAGTGTTCATTTGGAATGCAGATATCAAAGATGATGCAAATGTTCAAGAGAAAATTAAAACTTACCAGATGTTCTAATCCAGCTTTGATGTTTCCAGAGTCCCTGTAACAGAAGAACAAAAGTTCTAAATAGTTGCTAAACCCTTGTCTACAATGATTTATGTTTAACTCAGAAATGTCAAAGCCGTATAATTTCTCGAGTATATAAAATTTTTATATTTTTAATATCTTAATGACTACAATACCTAAATAGTGTTGATTATCCTAGTGCATACCTACAGAATTATTCAAAACCTCAAATTTCATCTGCCTTGACATTACTATAAAGGGTAGCACTGCAACGCAACACTCACTTAAAACCCAACATTTTAAATGCAATTATTGCACTATTTATATTGGAAATGATAAAACAAGACAGTGCATAATGGTTTTTATCAAATTCACATTCAGTGGCTCATGGTTCTGCATTACCACTACTTACAGAACCATAGAATCCCTTGGTTAGAAAAGACATTTGAGATCATTGAGTCCAACTGTACTTCAACAACAAAATTCTGTGACTGTTTACAAAGCCAGTGGGATGGATGAGTCTTACAGCAATAACTATATGGCAGCCATACTGAAACTTGGCATTTGACTCCCAGCAGTTGAGAAACACCCAAGAGTACAGACAAAAAATGAGAAGTGACATCGCATAAAGACAGCTGCAAGAGAATGGACCAAACTATCCAAGTAAAAACACTGAAAAGAGAATACAGAGTGAAAATTAATCCTTAACACACCCTGTACGTGAAAAATATAACCTGAAAGAACACCAAAGCAAAACAAATTTTTAAATCCCTAAATCCCACTGAACAGAAGGCTGGGTCCTGCTTGCCCTGACCCCAGGTTCCATCAGCTCCCAAAACCAGAACAGCACCTCTTGAGGAAGATGAGCTGTAACCATGGCAAACATGGAGAAACCACCCCACAGGGATTTCAGGCAATCGGTTATTGAACTGTACCACGTACTGTGTATTTATACTTACAATATTAATTTTTCACCAAATTATCCAACTATACCAAACCACAGGAACAAAACCCCAACTACACTCCACTAAGACAGCAAAGTGTGCACAACTGAGCCTTCTGCTCCCTTTAATACCTAGCACAGGCTGTGTGAGACACAAGTAAAGCAAGTCATTTTACTAATTACTGAATAAGGCTACATTCAATTACACGTTGCAGCACCTTGCTCTATCATATTTTAGACTTTTTACAGAAAGCTTTAATTTATAATTACATAAAGCTTTCCACAAAAAGTCTGCTTGCCCCTTTGTTCTACTGGAACACGTCGTGAATGAAGCAAGAGAAGACACACCTTCCTTAGGCCATCATTTTGTATTTTGAAAGACTTTATTACTGGAGTCGACACAATATTTAAATACAAATCATCTCCCACCTCTATTTTTGAGGGGCTAAATGGCCTTGATGAATTTAATTACGTTGGGAGCAAGACCCAAGCCGCTGGTGCGAGGAGCTGCCGGCCCGTGGTACAACGCCTGCCCTGTTAGTGGGCTGCCTCCTGCGCCGGCCCTGTCATGACTTCATCAATATCTGTGCAACTCCTTTTGCCCTGTGCTGAAAGCAGCCTTAATTCAATTATAGGTCTCAAAACTGATAAAAAAGGTCCTGAAGTGGAAAATGCGAAGAGATTATTGGCAAATGAATAAAGATTTGTATCGAACAAACACACAAGAGTACAGCAGGGCTGGGGTTTTTTTTAATCATTCCCTGTCTTAAGTCTTCTGGGAACAGTGAGTTTCCCTTCCTCTCATGCAGCACATCGATTTCTGAATTAGACTGCAATATTAAATAATTAATATACTTGCCATGATTGATGTTTTGCATTAGTTGAATATTAGGTTATCAATCAAAATCCACTTGGTTTAATGTAATAATATTGAAAAAGTGTCACTGGCTGTTCATCCAATTTGTAGTTGAGGCAGCACAGATAGTAATATTGGTGTAACACAGGGCTCTGAGGCAGGAAACACAGTGGCTGAACATACATAAGGCAAACATTATCAAACGAACCAGGACAAGGTTGAGGTTCTCCTAAATAAACCTTGCAGCACCTGTCACTTCCAATGGAAACCTCCCTCCAGCCGGCGCCCGCCGTGCATCAATCAGTGATGACAACCACTGAAGCCATGCTGTAGTTTTATCTTTCTAGTTAGACAATAATTAAACAAATAAGGCTCCCACTAATACTCTATTTCAAATATTTAATTATGCAAAATCAAACCTGTTGCTACAGCCCAGTCTTACACATAATCTGATGTCTGTCTACAGAATTCCTTAATCATTTATACCATAAACCACTATAAATAAATGGCAAGAGCACTTTTATGCACATTCATTATTATAATACTTCTATACAGGAACACCATATGTATATTTATTTTATATCATTATCAGGTAATAATGTTTTACTCAACTTTCACATCACGGAGCTCCCAATAAGATATGTATTGGTCTTTTCAACCATCTCCCTTGCACCACATCTTTGTTTTGGATCTTTAGGCATGTTTGGTTTTATTCTTGAGTTTTCCTTTTTTCCATCAGAGCAGCTCTGGAATTGCATTTCCCCACTACAGTCATGAATTTGTGCTGTAAAATACTAGTTGATGTGCATGTATTTTCAAATGATGCATTAGAACCAGTAAGCACAATACTCAGGCTAATCCAAATGTCAGCTTTCGCAAATGCCAGGGGAAGAAACTTGCAGCTGAGCTAAATTTGAATCACTGTCATGAGGGACCCGTAACAGCAAGCCAGGAATTCAGCTAAGCAAACATAGCCAGCTCCTGGATCACTTAAAAGCATAGTGTAGGTAACTAACTGAGGTAGTGTTAAGTTATTAGCGCTACTTCCTTTGCCAGCAAATTAAGCTAAACTAAAAATACTCACTTGCTGAAAATCCTGATTTTACCCTAGGAGTATATTAGTTCTAATAAAAGTAGCTTCTCTCCAAAATCTACCACTAATCAAGGGAGCTGAAAAACATGCAGTATCTTCAAAATATCTGAACTTAAGCTGTTCTAAAGTAATACAAGATTTCACTAATAAATTACTTTTTAATACGTTTATAGCAGATTCACACAGGAATTGTAGAACTAAGATGTGTTTTTGCTGAGAGCTTAAATTCCTGGGCACAGGTAGACACAGTACTTTGGAACACAGCACCCTCACGAAGCCACAGCCCTAACATCATACTACACTGACTTGTTTTATTACTGTGGGATACCTAAAGCCAAGGAAATTGAAGAGATATTTTTAGTTCTCACTCAAACAGACAATTGAGCTTGTTGGTGGGTCCCTGTTATCCTCTTTAACACAACAAACAATTATGAGAGCTGAGTTTCATCTGTGGTGCTGTTCAGATCAGTAGCACCAAATTGGAAGGAGCTGGCAGTTTTTAAAAATGTACTGCAAACCAAACCAAATCACTTCAGCTCCCGTTCTTTGGTTCCTCTCAAGCTGTTATCAACCCATTCTTAAGCCTTCCCTTATTTTTGTAGCTAGACATCTTCTCGGCCGTAGTTTTTTGGTTAGAGAGTCCATAGGCCATGGAATAATTCTATGAATTATCAATATCTGTGGATGTTGTACAGTAATGCAGGTTGAAGGGCCTCTGGAGGTCTGCAGTCCTATCCCTCACTCAAGGTAGGGTCAGCTGTGAGGTCAGACCAGGCTGCTCAGAGCTTTATCCAGTCCGGTCCCTGGATAACCTGTTCTGCTGATCACACATCCTCACAGGGAGCGTCTTTCCCTCTGTTTAGTCCAAATGCCTCTTTTTTCGACCTGTGCTGGCTGCACCTTTCCTGCCACCACACACCACTTCAAAGAGCCTGGCTCCTTCTCCTCAGTAACCTCCCTCCTCATCAGTCTGGGTGGGTGCTCTCGGGCACCCTCAAAGCCATCTTTTCTCCAGGTCAAACCACCTCCAGTCCCTCAGGTGCCCTCACAGGGCAAGTACTACAGACCCCTGAGCATTTTGGTGGCCTGAACTCCACACTGAATAGTCGCAACATCTGCTTTTTCTCCTCAGAAGCCAAATGAATAAATAAATCACCTCATCATTAGCAGGGCCTTTGGCAGAATCCCCTCCAGTTCCACCAAATTAGCTGCAAGCTGCAGAGAAGAAGATCATGCGCAGCGTTTCAGGTCAGGCTGCGCCACACTCCTGAACGAAGGCCTTTTAACTCCACTCTTCACGAACACCAACGTGTTAGTGCTGTTGATCAGGCAGCGTTGTCCCAACAGGTTACAAATAATTTTCATAGAGCTCTCCCAAAAGTCTCTTGGTTCATTCAATGAGCACATCACACAATACTTTCAATGATCTGGCAAGCATCATTTTAAATTAATCCTTTTCTTTGTCCCAATGTTCCTCTCGGACGAAGAACCTCACACTAAAAGATGTTCCTGGAACAACCTCATGCTTTCCTGATCCTTACCCTCACATTAATGTGTTTCTACAGCTTGCTGTCATCTAATGGCCTTCCCTACAGACCTTCCTCTCAGTAGCACACATATCTCCTATTTTTCTTTTGCATGTTATCAATCTCCACTTGTATTCCAGATAAACAATCTCAAGATAAACACTTGAATCTCTTCAGAGCTTCTTCATGAACTTTGGCAGGTGCCAATATATTAAACATCTGCCAACACAAGCAATACAAAACAGGACAAACATTTATGCTTAACTCAGCCTGAGGGGTGTTCTAGTCTCTTTCTCCCATCTCCCAGGTATCTGCATTGAAGGTAGATGGAGACAAGGCAGAAATGAACACAAATAGGCCTTAGCAGTTAGGAATTATACCAAGGGGCATGGTGAAGAGGATGAGCCAGGCTACTGCCATCAACAACACAGCCACTGCCTCCCCTGTCCTGAGCTTTGTCAGTGTGAAGAGCCTATGCTGACCCAACGGGCCCAATTCAGGGACAGCTATACTAACCCCAACCATAGTGGAGGTCTCAGCTATGGGAGAATTACACTAGACAGCTGTCTCTAGACCTTTCCTTTTGTTTATCACCTTTATTTTAGCAGATTGGCATCTCAAATTCAATGAGGCCTTTGCTTCATCATTTTCTGCCTCTGATACAGTCTTTTCAAAGGTGATCTGCTAAGAGGTGCTTAGTCAGTAGGCACTGTAAAAAAATATCAAACTAATCTAAATCAGATTCAGATAAGGAATTTATTCCACTAGCCTTGATCTAGCAGCACTGTTAATGCTCCGAATTTCTGACTAAATCCCAGCAAACACCACCACCAGCCAGTTGCAATTTCCTTTCTTTCCCTCTCAGAAGGTGGAAATCCTCCATCTAAAACTCTGCCAACCTGTGGCAAGAGCATCTCTCCCAGCATTGAGCTTAAAGGCCAGTATGTCATGATTTCCCAGACTAGAGCTGGGCCTTGTACATTACTGGGAAGAAGAAAATTAACTTTCCATGGGATTTCACAGTTCTACACTGGGATATCCCAAGACAGATAACTGCTCCTTCACTTCTGCTTGTTCTATATATTCTAATTTTGCTGGATTTACTTTCCTCAAGATTTAAGGTATTCCAGGTATAAATTTTAGAGAAGGAGGAAAATAAGGAATAGGTTTTTTCCCACTGAGGTTCTTAATTTTTTCTAATTCTTCTCTTCATACACGTTTTGCAACGGGACAATGCAATCAGACAGTTTAGCAGTGCAATGACAGCTTCAGAGAAAGTTAGGGCATGTTTAGAGAACTCATCAACTCAACTAGAAAAACACACTCCTGATAGTTTTAAAAAAAATGTGTGGAATGTCGTTTTGTTCTTACTTAAGATCAGATTCAAATGGAATCTGGAACTGCTCCTGAAGTGTAAACACTCCAAAGCTGGTGGAGTTGTGCTCTGTGGCTCCCTCGGTTCAGTCAACCAAAGAATTTATTTCACTTGGGGAAAAAACGTTAAGAAGTTTGGCCAATTACTAATATATTTAAATTTCACAAAGCTTCAAGAAGATCATATGAAGGTCACTTATCAAAAGCAGGAAGAAAAGCAGAAGTCACCTCCCCACACAAACACACACAGAATAACTTGGAACTGCTGCAGAACTCTGCAGAATATAATGTGAGCTAAATCGAATCATGCTAAAACCAGGGACTTCAAACAGGACACAAGGTGAAGCGATTTCCATAATATGTTATCCTAGAGAGAAGAAAAATCAGTGCCCAAGAGACCTTATAAAAAATTCAAGTGTTGGAAAATATATGTAACAGAGTAAAAATCAAATGCAATTGAAATAAATACTGAAACTAAAGGGAGGGTGGGCACGGGACAGAATTCAGTGTTGATAGAATCAATATTTTCAAATACACCCTACAAAATAACTATTTTTGTCCTTAGGTGTTTCACAGATAAATGAGAGCCAAAATAGCAACCCTCAAAATCTCTCAATTCTAATTTACCAAGAATTCAGGTCAGATATGGAAATCCCATAAATTATTAAAGCAGATTTCTTTATCCTGGTTGCCAGTCCAAGCCGTTCCTCAGGTGAGCCTGGCAATCCAAAGGACCTCAACACATGCAAGTATTTGCAGTTTTAATATGTGGAGTGGGGTTTTGTTGCTTTTTTCCCTGGGTTTTGGTTGGTAGGTTGGGTTTTTGCCCTCCTGTTCTGTGCACAAGGTTCCCCTCACGAGGAATAAAACCTTGTTAATCAATGTTTGCATTCCTAGCAAACATAAGCAATTAAGCTTTGGGCTTTGGAATGTCACTGTCTCTGTTAACCAGATTATTTGGTATTCTTATATAAATTAGACAACTTTGGCCTGTTTTACCTTTTCTGTAATATTATTTAGTAGATATTCAATTAAAACACATCCTGTAGGTGAAAGTGTACGAAAACATTTCCGTAATGGACATTAGTGGCAGTAGGAAGTGTTGCTAATTAGCCTCAAAGTACAAAATAGATTACAAAAGTAGCAAAAAGCCCAGCAGTGTAACTGCACAGAACGCTGCACTGAATATTAAACAAAGCAGAGCAAGTTTTAATGTTGGTAAGCATAACTATAGTAAAAACTCTCTGGACTAGTAAAGAGTGTTACAGGTTAATGAGGAACATATAAAGAGTGCACAATAATTATCATACCTAACACCTTACCATCTGTGTTTGGATGACTGCAGAATATAAACACAGTTTATCAGCATAAAGTCTGAAACTAATTACACATGTATTTCTATTAGCATACTGTTAGGATAAATATTTAGATTTTCCTCAGCTGCACTCAACTCTCAGTACTGAAGAATATTAAACTTAAGTATAAGTCAGTGAGAAAATTTAAATGTTCTAAGCACTAAAACAATTCGAGTACAATCGATTTTCCATTTCCTGAAAGCTTCTAAATCCTCCTCATTCACCCAATTACTACTGTACTTAACCTAATGAAATTTTATTCTGCAGGAACAATACTATTCTTAAACAAATTTTTGAAAAATATAAGATTAAAAACTTCTAGACAAAGAATAAACTCCTAGAGAAAAGATGCAAATAAAATTACTATCATCATCTTTTGTTTTTTATTTGCAAGTATAAAACTGAAGAGAAACAAAAGCATGGAACATAGCATCTGTCATATCAGAATATAAAAAGATGATCCTGGCACCAAATGAAAAAGCTCTAATTCATTTGCAAATCAAGCCTGCCAGTTCTATTCCAAGCTGGCGGTAACTGTCAAGAGTTAACAAGATAATCACTTTCAATCCTGCCTTCAATGGTGCATTACACTCTGATTCCATTCAATCCAGCCCTTCTTTGGGGCACTGGATGAATGGTTTTCATTTCGAACTCACACAAAAAGTTGCAAAAAAAAATCCATGGGGCTTAAGAAAGAAATCCCTTTATGGGCATTTATCTGCCGGCACTTGCTTTTAGGCAAAATGAGATATTTGGATACATTGGTGTCCATTCACTTCCTCTATTCCTTCAGGCCCTCAGTCTGTTGATAAAAGAAGGCACACAAGGAAACCTCAAGACTGTTTCAGTTTTTCTAAACTCTCTACACACATTAAACAAGTTCTGTAAGAACATTTTTTAAATGCTTCAAGAGTACAGAGCTCACTACGCACTGTACTTGAACGGATCCATCTTTGTCTAAATTCATGATAAACGGCACAAAAAAATAGGAGATGCTCATGAAAAATGTGCTTAGGGGAACAATAACCAGTTCCTCATTAAGTGTTCAATAAAAATAAAGTCACCAGTTGAAGGCACTGCCTGTGAAAGGGAATCCACAATTTGTCTGTATTAATTATTTGTGATTTTTTTTAATTCTGTGCTATGCATTCACCCAAAATATAAAATCTCACAGAAGTTTATCAAGTATTTAAAAGTTATCTGCTGGCACACAACTTTCTACCGATTTGTGATTAAAAAAACAACTTCATGCTTTTGCTCCTTGCTCAAAACTCACATTGTAAGATACCACCTGCATGTTAAGGCTGTATTTTACAGATATGCATTTGATTACTGAACATTCTACAGTGAGTTTAAATCTCCCACACTAATTTCAAAAACAAATCACCACCTTTTTTTTTTCTCCTTTCTTTCTTTTTTTTTAATCCCCAGAGATCTCTGTTCACAGAACAAAGCTAATATCTAATAGTTAATACCTTAACTGAGTTAAGCTTACCCAGCCTCAGGTCTGTTGCCCATAAGCAACACCAACAAGCACATTATCCACATCCATTTGTAGATTAATTTATTTTTTAAATAAAAATATATATATTTTGCCTTAAACTCAGGGACTCAACTTGCCAGTCACTTCTTTATCTACATTACCTCACAAAGCAGATTTTTGATGGTCTTAACAATCCATCAGCACAAGTCAGACAACTTTTTTTCCTCATGCAAATGCTCCTTTATACTAAGAGTTTACTTTATGAGCAACCTAAACACCAGAAGTTATCGGTTGACTTGTAGGCTTTGATTTTGTTCTTTGCACTTCACAAGTTTCTTCAGATTGTCTTATAATTTAAAAAAGGCTGTATCAACCTCAAAACCGTATGCCTGTATTTATGCAGCATCAGAAGTCAGGTTTGCTGCCTACTGCCCCTGCTTCCCAAAAAGAGAGAATATAAAATAACAGTGAATTAGAAGTTCACATACTTTGGGAGGATCCTGAAAGAGCACAAGCTGTTGCACTTAGAACATGAATTACCAGAAAGTGAAGAGATGGATTTCAAACAGCAGCTCATGGCTTTGGGGGAGACTAACAGAATCGTAGAACAGAATCATCTGGTTGGAAAAGACCTTTGAGATCGAGTCCCACCGTACCTGTTCACTGCTAAACCATGTCCCTGAGAAACTCATTCACCTGTCTTTCAAACCCCTCCAGGGATGGTGACTCAGCCACCTCCCTGGGCAGCCTCTGCCAAGGCCTGAGAACTCTTTCAGTGAAGAAATTTTTCCCAGTGTCTAGTCTGAACCTGCCCTGGCACAACCTGAGGCCATTACCTCGCATCCCATCACCTGTCGTGAGAAGAGACCAACCTCCACTTTGCTCCAACCTCCTTTCAGGCAGTTGTAGACAGTGATGAGGTCTCCCCTCAGCCTCCTCTTCTCCAGGCTAAACAAGCCCAGGTCCCTCAGCCACTCCTCATAACACGATCTCCAGCTCCTTTCCCAGCCTCGTTCCCTTCTCTGGACGCGCTCCAGCCCCTCAATGTCCTTGGAGTGAGTGGCCCAGAACTGATCCCAGTACTCGAGGTGTGGCCTCCCCAGTGCCCAGTGCAGGGGCACAATCCCTGCCCTGCTCCTGCTGCCCACGCAGTGTCTGACACAGGCCAGGATGCCATTGGCCTTCTTAGCCACTTGGGCCACTGCTGGCTCATGTTCAGTCCCAAAGAACCAGGGGTTGTCCTTCCTCCCTCTGTAGGCCGCAGCAGAACAACACTGGCATTGCTTGAAAACCAACAATGCATTAAACACAACCCAAAGCCACCCACCATTCCGGAAAGCAGACATTGGGAACAGCAAAACTAAGCAGCAGGGGGATTCTTCAGCAGAGGGAGGGGGTTTGTTTCTAGCATTCACAACTGATTAATTTCCAGGCGAAAGACCAAGATGACCCAAGAGTCCTAGGACACACACATTTTAAGGCAAAAGACTCCAAAAAGGTCATTTCATGTTTTCATTATTACCAAAGGTGCGTGCAGCACTTCGACAACCGTGGTCAGGTTCAGTTGAGACCCACAAAGCACCACTTTGCTGAGATTCCACCACTTGTGACTGCATTTGATCCAATTTTAGCCCACAGAAACCTCGTGCTTTTTTAGGCATCACTGTTGGGAGGCACAAAAATCCAATTTGTAAATGCTTTTTTCACTGTTCCTCTTTGTGTCCCTGCAGTTAGATTTTGTCACTTTAGTTTAATCCCTCTACAATCTTTCATCTGGCCTGAGTTTATCTCCCTATGGAATGCAGGGGCATACTCAAAATATACTCTAAATGTTTAAAGTATGTTTAAATGCCAAATGGGTTTTCTTTTCTACACAAGAGAAAAAATTTTCCTTCTGAAAAAAGCAGCTCTACCTGATCTCAGAATACTTACTTTCTGCCTTCCCAACTACTTGGGCTAAGTCAGCTCCGACCATTTCTGCAGATTTGAGTTTCAGATGCGTTTCACAAACAGTTTGTTTCTATTACAACTTAATGAAGCCCTGGAGAAAGCCTTTGCAAGACTCTTTGATTCTTTGAGAGAAGCCTTCCAAGCAGTCTGAGCACATGGAATCATGGAATGGTTTGCACTGGAAGGGACCTTATAGATCATCCAATTCCAGCCCTCTGCTCCAGGCAGGGACACCTCCCACTGGATCAGGTTGCTCAGCATTCAAACACTTTTTATCCTACAGGGCTTGAGAGTACAGGTTTTTTAATATTTTGAGGTTTGTAGCTCTGAGGAGAATCAAAAAGATCCTTCTGCTTTAAGCAGAAGACTCACAAATTCTTCTAAAAGACTGTTTTGTTAGAGCCCAGGTGAAATTTGAAAACATATTAAATATGAAAAAGGTTTCTTTAAAGTCTGACTTTCAGTAAGGAAAAATGTTGTATCTTCTACTAACAAGCTCCACACTGGGCTGTGTTACAAGACAAAGTTATAAAATTTAAAAGGTAGAGCTCAAGTTGTTCAAGCTTGATAGGAAATTAGTTCCTTGGCCACAAATAAAGGGAAGGAAATAATATTTCAGCAAAACAGAAAAAAATATACATTGATTGCAAATCGCAAACATATCTGACCAAACCCAAGCCAAATGTGACAAAAATAACCTGAACGTGCTTTAAAATTAATGGTGAGGTTAGAAAAAAAACCAAAATAAACCAAACCCAACTAATTGAAACTCATGAAGATGATGATTTGGAAGAAGAGCAGCTCAACAGAGACCATTACATCAGTCCTTGTTTACAGCAGATCCCACTGCAGCACCTTTGTTTTAGACTGGATGCTGTGAAAACAACAGTGTTACCCATAAGCTAATAGATCACCAAAGAGTGTAAAGGCACTTTTAAATACCTGTAATAGGAAGGATCAGAATCTGAAGTGCATCTTGATGATAATATTGCAGTATTGAAGAATAAAAACCTTCAGACCTGTAAAAAAAGAACTCTGCTACACTTGGACCTGCTCGCAGTGATTTGTACCTCAGGAGTGTAAAGAGCCACCTAATTTCCTCAGATGACCCGACAAGACCAATGGATCTCTCGACTCCAGGAGCAGTTAACTCTCTGCTCATCCAACAGCAGCTCCAGACAGCAAACACTAACAGGTCTGTAGCTTGCTTATTTGTTATTTCTTTCTCCAGCCTTTGTAATGTCCCCTGACTACATAATGAACAAGTCTGATATTATTTGAGAACATTAATCAATGCTAAAATTGCTTTTGGTCTTGTAGTTATTACACATCTACTTCTCGGAGAGGAACTTCAGAAGCAATAGCTGTCTCCAGGACATTGCTTTGCCTGTGTTGAAAGCACTGCTACCGGCTAGAACTTCATGTCCAAAGCCTTATGGTGAGTTAAGGAAACAAGAAAAGATCTGCAAGTTCCAGTAAATCACAACTTATATTTTTTGCAGAAAAATTTACATCCTAAAAAAGCCCACCCAGTAAATGCTGTCTAAACACTTTATGCTGGTTGGGTTGCACCAAAACCTCCTTAAGGCATCACACACTCTTCATCTGTTCTTTAATTGTTCAATCTACTGTTTCTACCACAACACATCAGTTTTATTCATTTTACTCTCCAAGATGCTTGCTTTCATGAATATGCTTTTACCCCTTTTACTATCACGAAAGACTAACATCATCTATTTTATTTGGCATTTATCATTCCTGGAGAAAGTCTCCAGTGAAAACCCAGAGCAGCACTGGCTTTCCAGGACGGAGCAAACTGCTGAGAAGCAGCCAGCCAAAGTCTAGACCAGAAATCTTGCTGGGCACTTTGTATTTGGCATTCCTTCAATGAAATTAAAATAATTAGTGTTGCACACTACTGATTTACCACCAAGTGGACCAAAGTTAGAAGAAAAGACACAAATATAAACCGTGTCTCATTCTACAGCCAAGATTTCCCTCAAAGGTTATTTTTCTAATAGGAAGCCAAAAGAGTCCTGAAAATATTAAGTACCATAAACATGGCAGGCTCCAGGGAAACTTGGATCTTGAGCAACTCAGAGCTTTAAGATTAAATCCAGCACTTCCTATTGTACCTGCAAATATTAAAGGTAAAGTGGAACATTCTACAAGACCAACTTCTGAATAAATCAGCAGCCAAATCCTTCAAAAACAGCGAGTTCTAGAGGATTAGCAGACCATACAGAAATGTGGATGATCACGCTGATGACTGCATAAGCAATTCTGGCAGAATTTCCAACCTGATAAACAGCGAATATCCAACAACCATCTCAAGTTACAAATCTAACACATCAGAGCAAGGAACTGACAAAGCCTACTTCAAGTTCTCAGCAGCAGTGTTCTCTGGTCTTCTCTGGGTAAATAAGTTGGAGATAGATGCCTACTTGTCCATAGACGTTTCCTTAACCCCTGTATTTTTAGCTGTATCCATTTCAGTTCATCTCAGTTAACATCATTTAAGACAAGAGATGGGCTGGATCTCCACAGACCTCCTCTCTCCACACAAGACAACCATCTCTGCAATGGAAATTATTTCATCCTCCAACACTCGCCGACCTGGCTGCCCATGAAGAACTTCCTGAACCATTACAGTCTGATGCTCTAAGACAAGCCTAAATCGTTGCTGTTTTACATTAAAATGCTAATCTTTACAGCAAAGGAAGGCAGGAAGCCAGGGTGGCAGCCTCAGACACCCCAGAGTTCGTCATCCTTGTGTGTAAATCAAGCTTTTATATCTGCTCAAAGGAAGAGCAGGCACTAGAGCATGCGAACAGGAAATTCTGCCTCTCTATGATGCTACCAGAACTAAGGATTTTTCTCTACTTTATTACAAGATTGTTCATATTTGTCTTATTTCACTCTAAAAAACGTGTTCCACACAGTCTTACTGATGTTAAATGGAGTAACATGAATACTTTGCTAATTACTATTAGAAGACCATGGCAGAGAACATTGAAGTATCTGTGCTGTGAAAGAGACTAAAGTCAGACTTAAGAGAAAGAATATAACAAATTCAGAATACAGAATGACGGCGCAGACTGATGGATTGATCAACAGAAACTGCATATTGATATTGCTGGGGAAAAAATGTAGTGCATTGGTTCTTTTTCCAGATTTTGAGCTTTGAGTGAAAGTTATAATTGCACCACACAGAATTACTGCATCTTGAAAAGAAGTGGCAGAAGTCAGTGTCCCAGAAACTGCAACTGCTCCAAGCAAACATGTTCATGTAACAATGGTCAGAACCAAGTGGCCTTTTACACAATGGCATGGCAGGATAAGCACCTACTTAACTTTCTGTTCAAGCAAGATATTGGAAAGTTGTGTGAACATTTGCACATAATAATTTTCAGTCATTCAAAACAGGTCAGGGTGCTGTTCTAACAACGTAAGTAACTATATATATACACAGATACATATATCCTTCCTCTGGTGATTGTGGCTTTCAGTCAACAAGGTCAGCCTGTGAGGTTCAGATTTGATGGGTAACTCTCACTCCAGTTCCAACAACAAACAATGAAAGCAGAAGAAACTAGAAGAATCAACTGAGTAAGTTTCAGAATAAGTTACATGCAATAGAGGGAAAAATAGTTTAGTTAGCTATGTATAATTTTTCACCCAGCAGCAGAAACAAATACAGCATAACCAACACTGAGGGTAAAGAAAAACGTTCAAATTGTATAAAAGATGGGTGAAATTCTTTCAACCACGGAGAAAAATTTGCAAACTCTGCCTGATATCTGGGATTTAAGATGGACTCTCTTTCTTCTACATCTGTAATGACAGAAGTTGCACAAACCAATGGAAGAAACACCTGTAAAGTGTCCAGCCTTTGCACACACGACACAGCCCAGCACATATGGCTTGGTTTATTACAAAAGCACAACAAGAACTGGTCTTAAAGGCTTTCCTTTCGCCCATTCTATGTACGGCACTTACACCATTCATCGTGCCTGCAGTAACCAGGAAGGCTGAAATTAGCACTCTCCAGAGCATCTGCACCCTTGCAGGATGTCAGCAGATGTGACTGTTGAATGACAAAAAGCCAAGTGCTAAGAAATATCTGAGAACACTGTAATAGCACAGCACCAGGTAGACAGGTTTTTTAAAAATTAAAATATAGACCCCAAAGTCATAGCCAAGGGAATTCACTATCGCTTGAGTGTGGAATTGATCTGAATGCAATTACTTTACTCTTTTTAGCTCCATTTGACTTTGAACTAAACATCAATTAGTGCACAAACATAATACTGCAAGATCTGTTAACTCCAATACTGATTTTTCCATAAAAGATCTAAAGCAAATTTATTTGCCTTCATTTAATAGCTTTCAGCAATCACAAATATCACACATGAAAGCTCAACTTCATTTTCTGATGGTCACTTAAACCCTTAATTCTCACGATAAAACTCTCTCAGTTTTAAACCCCTTAAATTAGCAAACAAGACACCACATAATATATGCTACAAGCATAGGTCTTCTCTGAAAAGCTGGGACCTTCAAGTGCTTCAGCTGCGATACAAGCCATTGAGCCATGGCCAATATAAGCTAATTTGAATAATCAATATGACAACCTTATTTTTCTAATGCAAACAGGATTGATACAGTAAGGTGTCTCACTGCCACATCACAGTCATGGCCTCTTTTAACCCCTAATTAGATTTAGGCGATTATCCCTGCTCTTCCTTACAAGTGTACAGCCCGGATAAGAGATGACAAAAGCTATCTGCCACTTACTCAGCCTTTGCAGACTGCAGGTTATCCAGGGAGATACAGGGTAAGATCAGCAAACAATTGTTATTCATATCATCTACAGTTTTCAGATAGTCACAGTTTGCCATACATGCTAAGTGAAAATAGCCCAGAGCATTAGGTAAATGCAAAACGCTTAAGAACATCAGGGTTACACAGATGGAAATTCAAGGTGATGTTAGGGAATTATGTTTAATTCAAATTGGTTATCACAAAGAAAACTATCGAGCAATGATTTTCTTTTTCAGACAGGAAACATTGACTTTTCAATAGATTTGTGTTCATTGTTTATTTGTGTGCAACACTGAGTATTTTACATGGCTATTTCTCAAAAAATCAAACTTAGAAACAGCAATCCCAATAGAATTACATAGCTAAACAAAGTCCTAACAGACAGAGAAGATCTATTACAGAAATGTAATCACATTTCATTTACAAGAACTCTTATCTCAAGCACTTAAACATAAAATTTAAACAGTTTTCCATTTTATTGTACTCAGTATTTGAGCTAATAAGATATAAAAGTATAATCATGTTAGCAACATTTCTATTGCATTACATAAACACAGTACTAGATTAAAGGCAGACCAGGAAAAAGAAAGCGTGATGTTGCATATAAAACTAAACACTTTATTTCTCCTGGCAGAAATAAGTATCACTGGTATCATGTGTGAAAACAGCCACGCTAAAATTAGATCATATGTTCACAAAATGTCTATTCCCATACTGATTTTTTTTTAAATACTATTTCTATACATATTATCCAGCTGTGAATGTGTTTAACATGTTTTTGCAATGAAAAAATAAGAAGTAGTTCCCCATAATATGCTTTTATTAGCAGGCTATAAGATTACAGAACTGGAAGGATCATTTATCCAAGTCAGGTGCAACCCACTTGTGATTGGAGTAAAACTTTCAGAATTGTTTAAAAGACATTTGGACAGCACTTTGAAAATCACTGGGAGGGAATATATTTTTTAAAATATTGTATATACTGTGATTAAAGATCTCATATCAGCAGTACTCTGTATTGAAAAGAAAGTAAGCTGCAACCCAATCTCTGCACTGCTTCTTTGGGCTTTATTTCCCATTGAAGAATCACCGCTACTCTTCCCAATTTTCCGCTCCTTCCATACGGGAGCCACAAGGCACCGTCTTTTCGGCCACCCCACCAACAGAGAAACTGAACATCATGGGGAACCTCTTTTGTGCAGCAAAGATGAAGCATCCTGGATTTTCATCTATGAACTAAGGCTTTTGACTTGTTAGTATTACTTATTTCCATGCCTTTCAACTGTTTGTGATTTTATGAACTCATTTTTCCTCAAAGAGGTTCAAGACATGGTAACCTTGAAACCACTTAACGGTCCAAGCGGCAGCGCAGAAGCTATGGATACCTGCTTCCTCAAAACACTTCCAAAGCATGATCCTACCTACACTCCCTGACATTTCTCTTTCCCTGGAAAAAGGTGGGAAGAGAAAAACAGTTTAAAGTTCTTAACGTGCTGCGATACGGAACGTTCAACATAGCGCTTCTGTGATTTTTGGTTTTCATTTCTAAATTGTGCTTTAATCTGTACTTTATTGAAAATAAGCAAGCAAACCCTCCAGTGTCTCCAGTTAATACTGGTATGGCTGTTAGTCAAGAGGAGAGATCTCTTATGTAACCTTTACAGTTAATGGAAACAGCTCTCAGCAAGCTCTGGGGCCTAACGCTTGTTTAGGTTTTTTAAACAAATTAATTGGTGGATTTTAATCTTTTGTCCTCCTCTATACAAAACACATCTTGACCTTTTACACAAGATTTAATGTCTCCCTGTATAATGCCCTACCTTCTCCTCCACCTTCACGCTCCTGACTCACAGAGGGCCTGCCGTAAATTAACTCCGAGCAGAAACAAATGCTGCAGCATTATCTAAAACTGCATACAGAGATTGTGCCATATGAGGTTTTTTAAACAGCATTGAACATGGTCAGGATATAAAGGTTTTTACTCTTACATTGGAATTCCAAATAATTAAATGAATTACTCAAAGCCTTGCACACAGTTGAATCTCTGTGACTGCTGATGGCTCAGTAAGCCTCTGTCTCCACTACAGTTCACCACGAGAACCTCAGTGTTGTAGAATAACATTCAGGTTCTCTTACAGACACAGCTACTGAGCACTGTGCATGAACAAGGAGGAAATAAAAAGGCAAAACGGAGGTGGCAGAGACAGCCACGTGAAGCCCTTGCACTCCTCCTGCCCTGCAGAGGTATAAGAAGCATTCCCCATCACACGCTGCTAAACACTTTTCTACAAATGCAAGGGGTGTGCTTCTCTAATATTTTTTCAAAGCACAGAGCAATGCCCACCTGAAAAGAATCAATGGGAAAAAAAACCCTTCTCCCTCTTCAACACAGCATGATCCCATTAAGCAGCCTCAAAAGATCCTGATCTGAGCAGTGAAGTCAGACCTTCCTGATCAATTCCTTAATCCATTTTGAGAGAATGGACTGATCTTGCTTTTTCAATTTCAGGCCAGGAAAAAATCATTCCCAACATAATTCACCATGAAATGGGCCTTGTCTTACAAGAACTTCAGCTGCTGGAAGCAGATGAGGAGCAAGTCAGAATCCAGGAGAATCACCAGTACATCCTTGTGCCTCTTGAAAGTCATTCAAAGCATTTTTGCCAGTCTTGTTCTTCATGAATCTTTAAAGATTCTGCTTTTAACACTATAAATAATGTAAGAATTGACTCCTGAAGTGCAAATTATTTCCATACTATTCCTCTAGAAAACTTCAATTCATTGGGTCCCCACTGGGGTTTCCACAATCTATGAAAAAAATGGGAATGAGACCAACATGGTGCTGAAGTATCGTTGTCATAATAAAACGTGGTGCAGGCTGGAGAAACCACACCCTACGTGTTGGTGGATTCTGCTGTAGAATTGAAGATGTCTTATTCCAATACTGGGTCAGATGCTGTGAAAGGAAATGAGACATGAAGAACATCTGCATTGCTATATTCTAAACTCTCTCATGGGAGTCAGATTCAGATATGCTCAAAGTGGAAGATTTGGATTGGACAGTCTTCTCCACAGGAAGATCTGAGAAGTTTCCCACTTCGGTGGAAAATTATTCTCATGAAATGGCATTGAGGTAGAAAACCATCTCCACTTGCTTCCTTAGCAGTGCCCAAATAAACCTCACCCTGGATCTGACAGAAAGACACCCCAACCAAGTAAAGGTCACCATTGGCAACTGTTGGAATATATGCAAGCAGAAAGTTAACTCATCATACTCTTACGCTTCTATTCGTAATTGCAAGGGATCAGAACCACCTGATGATTTAGGCCTTGTCTCTCCTCAGGCAGCTGCTTCTTAACGTGACAAATAATGCCAATGAATGAAAAGTACCCAAACTTTCGAGCACTCCCATTTTGTCTGCAGGATAAGAGAAAAAGCAATGCTAAGAATTTGCATTCTTAAAAACTAGATCTGAACTGACTAAAATGTAGTTCTTTAATCCTGAGGTTTCCTTAGCACCACCGACAACATGTGCAATGGCCACAAGCTCTGCCTTGAACTAAAGGATGTTCTGTAGAACTACAGCATTCCTTTAACTCCACATTCACCTGTATTTTAGTTCTTCCACTATTTTATTCAGTAACTATGGCTAAAACTTCAACAGTAATAAAAAGACCAAGCAGATCTCCCAATGCAAGTCTCTTCTGCACACCCAGCATGGGGTCATGAGAGGAGAGGGAATGGACTGCTACTGCTGCCAAGTAAGAGCATCCCATCCAGCACGGAACCAGGAGATGCCAAGGATGAAACCAGAACCTCAAAGTCAATTTACACTCTTTCCAGCTTTCTAAACATACATAACTGACCTCTGCAAATATACATGTCAAAAATCTACAGCCAGTTTGCCTTCTGCCTTCCTGTAAAGCAACCCTTAATCATGCAAATAGTTTCTTTTGATACATTCACTAAAGAATTTCTTTACCAAAAACTGTTACTATCTTAAGGCTCCCCAATTCTTTTACTTCTTTCAGCAATTCAGATTACATCACTCAAGCTTTTTATATTCCTTTATAATTCCAAATAAAAACAGAAAAGTCCAAAATTAGACTAAGAAATACTTTCTTCAAACAATGATGTTCTTCCTAATCAGAAGAAACAGGTGTTTTACAATGTCCACAGCAGGTAAGTTCCAGTCCAGAAAAAGCATTCTTTATCCCAAAAAACCCCAAGGTGAAACAGAGAGAGTTTAATATTTTGATGTGAGATTAGATTTTACTTTACAATAGCATGTCTTTCAGATGGGTTTTTTTACTTGCCTCTTGTTTGCTTGCTCAGAGGAGGCAGTGTCTGTTGTGTTTGCTTTGGTTTTTACCTAAATCCTCGCGAGAGACTCCTCTGCTTTAGTTCCATGAAAGCGAGACACTGGGTACATGGTTAGGTGATTACTGTATCTCTGCAGTTCAGTATCTGCAGGGTGTCTGAATGCCACTCTAACTACTTAAACCCAGTAAAGAGATTACAGCTCACACTAACTGGATTTTCACAGCTCCCTATCATTCAGTTTGGATTCCTCATGCACAGATTAAGAGGGGCCATTAAAACAATAGTCAGCTGCTCTCAAAGTGCAAGGTGTCTTGGTTAAAAAAAAGAACTACACGTTCACATTCAGAGTGTGTGTTTGTATGTGCAGGCAAAAGAAACGCTCCTTCAGAAAGAATACTCTGTATTTAAGGAATTATTCAATTTAAAACCCCAAGATAATGCAAATTATATAGTTATAAAAGGACAATCATGGTGGTTGGCAGTTTTAAGGACCAGATAGTTTTGAAAATTTTAAACAGCTTAAAAGAATGTGTGTCTTTGAAGATACTGCCTTCAAATGCATTCCAAAACCTATTTCTGTAAATATGGAGAAATATAATTCCCTCAACATAGTACATGAATTTAGCAGGGAAGCTAATTTACCAAGCAGCTCTAACTGCCAGTCTGAACTACAGAAATTGAACACAAAATTTACATTTCTGTACTTAGCACAAAAAGTACTCAGTGAATGATAATGAAACGGTTGTTCAGTGGGTAAAGCCCATTTACTTTCTAGACTCAGAGGTTCTCTGACATCTTCTGGACAGTTGTGCTCCACAGCTTACACACCTGTACTCTCCACGCTGGGTTTTTTGACAGCCATCTGGTAGTGAAAGGAGAAGAAATCATACCATATGCTGCTGCCTCAATGTCACAGCCTATTAAATAAATGGCCATCCTTTTTTGTCTTAAAAGGGGATTTTTAAGAAACAAAAAGAAAAACAAGGCCAACACAGCTCAGACAACAGCAGCAACAAACCCAGGACAAAGGCAAGTGCTCCTAGAGCTACTCCAGGCATATGGGTGTCTCCATCCTTCGGAGAGGGAAACTCATACTCTGCTTCCCATTACCTTTTGGCTGATTTACTGCAGAGGAAACTGTCCTCACTGGACCTTTTAGAAGCTTTCTTCTGGTTTCCAACACCTGATCATTTTTGCCAGCAAAGCTAACCAATTCATTTTTCTAACACCCTTCGAATACCCATATGTACCATCAGGGCCCTGCGTCCTGGACACTCCCACGAACCTCTCTTGAGCATCTGCATGGGAAACAGTCCAAACTCCTCAAATCCTTTTTCATCAGAAGATAAGAGCTCTGGAACAGCAAGTAAGTGAATCTACCTGCATGCACCACACCGTAAAGAATCACCACGAGCACAAGGTGGCTTCTTTAGTTACTGACAGGTTTGGGTTCTGCCTGCAGTAATACGAGTTGTTTATAATCAGCATTTTGCTATATGCAAGAACTGCAAAGCCACTCCAGTGCATGATCTTCATAACAATATTTTAATCACTTGTAAACTGTTGAGATGCCTCAAACTACAATTTTTTCTGGATTAGAAGTACCAAAAGTGCAGTCTTTTTATCTAATGCTATGGAGGCAACTAATTAAGACCTGTACCTCACAAGGTAGTGTAATATTAAAGGAGTTCTTCCACCCAGGAGTGGAAAACATGGGGAGGGGTAAGGCAGAGACCTGACACAATGGTACTCCCTTCACAATTTCCAAATCTTATTTAACTTCTATTATATAATTTGTGCTAAGAAATAAAAACTCCAAAGTGATTTGGTTTTGTTTTTATAAAGAATATTTTCCGTATCGTCAAATCTCCAGTTCAAAAGAACAAAATAATGAACTGCAGAAGGCTTCTGTACCATAAGTCATGTGGTACTTCACATTTCTACATTTCAACTCTTTCTGGAATTAACAGGGATAAATATTTTAAAACCGAATAGTCTGAACCCTGCACGCTGGCCAGCTGGATTTTGTTAGTGTGTGATCATACCAGAATTCTACTATGCTTCCACTTTAATTAGGATTTAAGTCTTTCTCTTCATGAACTTTTATGATATAAAACAACACAAACAGGAACAGGAGACTGTTCTTACTGGGATCCCCTGCGGGGACGCAGCAGAGAACATTAGCCTCTGGTACCGTCTGCTGGTGCTTAGCTGTGGAAAGGCTGGGAATATCTACTGAGACACTTCCTGATGACAAAAATAACACATTATTAATCCCTTCAGATTCAGAGGTTACAAACACTAAAAAGTTATTCTTGCTAATTACAATAGTTATCAATTATTTAATTAATAACACAAGATACATTTCTGGAAAAGATGAGCCACCGTGCAGTCACATTTACTCAGCCTTCTTCTTCCAAGCATTGCTCCCTTTTAAATTCTGTGATAAAACCAGATATTTTTGTTTCCTCATACACAGCATTACATTATAACTCTCCTGCCTACAGCTTATTTAAAGTCACTTTTCATATAAGGCATCCCTGCTTCCCACTGAGGCTCTGCAGTGCTGGCAGACTGCGTGGCCGCTCGCTAAAACAAGGGAAGGGCAGAACAGTCGTAAGGGGAAGAAACTGAGGAACACGAATGAAGGTTTGATGAGCAGCACTCACCTGCTTCTCTTCTAATGTTGGGTAAGAGACTAGATTTCTCTCAAGGAAAAAACTAATCAACTGGTCAACAAAATTTCACAGGTGAAAACCAGTTAACTGGAGAGACTGAAGGAAGTTAAGTTTCCATCCAAGGAAGAGCCATATCAGAACGCTGAGGACCACTCTTGCCTGAGCACCCACCGCGCTGCGCCGTGCTACAGGAGACAGAGCTGACACAGGTCTGCTTCTGCAACACCAGTGCTGAAGAACAGAAGGCAGAAATGCTCTTCAAAACTGAATGTCAGAGAAAGTAACTCCATCAGCGTGTGCCCCCCATCTACTTTGAGTAAACCCTTGCAACCAGAATAACAGGAAGTCAGGCACAAACGTTGCTGGAGGAAAGAAAAACAATAACAATAGACAGAAAGAAAGGTAAAGCAGTAAAAACAAATAAATGAATAGAGAGGGCATTTTGGTTTGATTTTGTTTCTGGATAAACCACTCTCTTCCTGTGACCTTAAAGATCCTTGACAACCCCCTCCATAGGAAGTCAAAGAAACTGGCTGGCAGTGGAAAATACCCCTTTGTAGGGGCTCTACTTCTAAAATTTTAGGAGCTTATTATCTGCTCTTCTTCAAGAAGCTACCAAAATAAACTATTATAACTAAGAAGTACCATCAGCCATCTCAAAACTTTGTTATGCCAACCTCTCAGCAGCGTGACTGTAGCTGGTATAAAGTCCCCATAATTTAGTCCAGACACTGAAAATAAAACCACTGGATTAAGGAAAGATTTTTCCCCTCTGACAAAAGAACAAGAAAAACTCTACCATAACAACTCAAACTGCTTTCCAACACAGGACTGTGTAGTTTGATTTCAGCAGTCAAAATGCATTTTAAACAGATTTTAAAGAAGTTCTACAATTTTTCTGCTAATTACTGTGCTTAATATGGACATATGGCCACAGAGTCTACTACTCTCCAAGAGGGCGTTCTTACTCCTGACGCTGCTCATTCCATGGTAGATGAGGGGCTGTCATAATTATATTTTAAGCACCTACTCCAGGATGCTTATAACTCAACAACAAAAATATAATCAAAGTTGAAACACACCATGCAAGGTTTCAAAACAGAACAATCCTTATTACGCTTTGAATTTAAACTTACAAAAGAAAAATGCTACTTTTTCTTTGGAACCCAACTACAAAATAAACCCAAGGTACTTTTGCTAAATGATAATCATAGACCTCATCAAAATAAGTTCTAAAGAGAATCCACATAATTAAAAATAACTCATGAATTAGAGAAGTGAAAGCAGTGCAAATTAAAGAAAGGTAGCACCCTGAACATCAGTTTATATTTGTACATTTCTGGTACTTGATAAATGCATTTTGTCATGTAAGATTTTAAAGAAAAGGTCTCGGAGTGACACAATCAATCTCGGTGTGACAAAATCCCATTTGTAAGCGAATAGAGATGATTGAACACAAATACCTTAGGCCAACAACTACCGAGATTATGTTTTGGAACCAGCATGTGCATAATTGGATCAGATATATACTAACATTTTAGAGACTGAGAGCCACCTCTTGTCACCACAGACAGTACGGGCAGTGATAAGCTACTCATCCTTCTTATTGTCTGATTCACATAAACATGCAGCACCCCGAGGAATTGCTCCCGACCCAAAAGTAAGCCTGATGATTGCCAAGGCTGTCTTAGACCTGAGGAAGGCTTCACATCCTTAAAAACACAACCACCTTTCCCTACTTCTACCACCTGGTCTGAAAGAAAGGTACTACCTTTCCCAGCCAACACCGCTTCTCCTGCTCCCTGGGCAGCCCATTCCAGTGCTTGACAACTCTTTCCATGAAGAAGTTTTCCCCAATATCCAATCTAACCCTCTCATGGCACCAATTGAGGTTATTTCCTCCCATCCTATCACTTGAACTGCCCTAGCCCTGCTTTGAGGCAAGGCTTACCACAAGCAGGCAGGAGTTGGTGCTGGTTGCCTCTACTGAACACGTCCATAATGAGCTGCCCGTTTCCTACCACCCCAAGGTACCACCCGACACAGAAGCAACAGCAACTTCTTGCTAAATTATAAACGTTCAATGTGTCCTACGGGTAAAACTCTTTAAATGTGCCAGTGTAACTCAAAAGACCCATGACATTTTCCCCCTTCCTAATTTAGAGAAGGGGCAAACCCTCTGATTTCAGGCTGGAAAACGTTTGGTTCATGATAGAAGTGCTTCAAAACAAAAATACACCAGTGGAAGAACAAAATCTTGCTTAAATATGAATAATCAATTGTGCTTTACCCTAAAGTAGCATGTTGTCAATTAAATACAGCAGCTTATCTATTTTCATTTAAAAACATGGTTTATACTGCAAAGATTACCCTAATAATGCCTAACTTCCTCAGCAAATACTCTTAAATGCAAGAGTCTACGTTGATATGCACAGAGCTATTAAAAAATTCAGTGTATCAGTCCCCACTATTGTCAGCATTTAATTTACAAATACCAGCCTATTCCATCGTTGTGAGAACATAATAAACTGCCATTAAAACCAAGTAGAATCAAGATGAAAAAACGTTCACGTGATCTGTCAAAGCAAAGTTTCTCAGAATAAACAATGTTAAGATATATTTATTTGTCTATTAAAACTCCAGAGTTTCACAGTCCTGCAGTGTAATGCACAACCAGAACGGAAGGAAAGGGTCTTCTCTTCCAATCAAACATTTACCCTTCGCCACTGGTGAAAGGCAACAAGATCTCTTTACAACGTCTCGTCTTTTTCAATAAATTTTGCATGAAAACATGTTACCCAAGCACAAAGTTGCCTGCTGTCGCATTGGAAGTATGATAAATGTTTAATGAAAACAACACCACACAGCTTGGTGTCAGACAACAGCTATCACACAGGCCTGCTTTGATCTGAACAGACACTTAAAAGGAGTTCTGAGCGTGCTTTGCACCACAGAACTCTATAACCTATATGCAAATAGGAGAAAATTATCATAAATTACTTCCTACGGCATAGCATGGAAAGAGGTAAGTCAGGGGAAAAAAATGACAAGCTCCAGGAGTGTCTGACTGCTGTCAAAGTCTGAGAAGTCCAATATTCCCAATTTACTTCTAATGTCTTCTGCCAAGCACTGAAAAGCCCATCAAGAGGCATTCATCACCCAAGCGCCGCCCGCAGAACCTGCTGGGACGCTGCCAGCGCTGAGCACAGAAAACAAAACTCTGCAAGAGCTTTGGTTAAACGCCACTGGAAAAGGACCCCTCGACAGAGGGACTCCAGAAAATATTTAAAGACCTAACGTATGGAATTAAAAGGAAAAATGAAGCCTATATTTGAAAAGCAAACTCTCCAGCTCCATAATATATTGAAGTATTTAAGAAGCTGTGAATCCATTACTGCAAAAATGTATCGACAGCCTTATCAAGGAGCAGAAATTAAAATGGTGGTTGGATTTGATTAATGGCACAACACTTCCTTTTTCATAACAACTGAGAAGCTGCTCTTAATTTATTCCATTAAAAATTGTCAAAAACACTCTAAAAACCAATCCAAAAATCTGCTGCTAAGAAAGCTCGGGTGAAACCCATAAATCTAGTAAAAGTATTTACAGCTAACAAGTTTTTAGTAGGTTTTTCTCCCCCCAATTTAACAATGAACAATGATCTTCATGAAAATCATGCCTCAGAATGCCAGAATTTGCATGTTTTCAAGCTAATCAAGACTTTAAACATCAAAATTCAACAGCTCACACATACAGGTCAATCAAAACACGCATGTGAGTTGTTTTAAAACAAGTGAATTAAAACAAGCATAAATAAAAGATGAATGTGATGCTTTGATTAACAAAAGATTTAGTGGATAAACACCGTAGTGTTTAAATCAGTACTACAGAACACTTCATTTTTGAAAACTCTGACATCTCAAGATTAATACTACCAGAAGTTGCTGCTGTAAACACAGAAGCTGGGAGAGGGAAGAAGAAATCCATCAGTGGCTGAGCTTTTGATCCGCTGCCCTCAGGTCCACCTTGTGGAATACAACAGCACTTTGTCACACAGGGACCACGCTGCCCATCTCACCCAAAACCCAGCCTCACCCCTCCCTGGCAACAGCCTCGCCATTCCAACAAAGCCCGAGGCACCTATGCCAAGTTTCACATAGCTCTGATCCAGACCTCACCTCACAGTCATTTGGAGTGATGGTGGTGTCTTCCCAAGTCACCCTTGGGCGTGACGGAGCCAGGCTTTCCTGGAGATGGCTGAACACCTGCCTGTCGACAGGAAGCACTGAAGGAACTCCTTGGTTTTCTTTGCTTGTAAGCACAGCTTTTACTTTGCCTATTAATCTGCCCTTATCTCAACCCACGAGCCTTCTCACTTTCACCCTTCCAGTTCTCCCCCCCATCCCACCGGGGGCAGTGAGCGAGTGGCCGCGCAGTGCCCCATGGCTGGCTGGGGTTAAACCACGATACGGTCCCGAGCAGTAACGCACACAACAGCACCACTGCAGGCATGGGTCATAACTAGAGAAAATACTGTTATTACAAACAGAGAAATATGGTTTGAAACTTGACCTGGGAGACTGGATGACCAGAAAAGGCTGCAAGGCCACGCAAGTGCTTTTACTTTGGAAATGTTGGCAACAGTTCTTCAGAAGGAGTCACACCATTTATTGATTTTTTTTATATCCTTCCAGTCTATAAAGTTCTTTCTCCCATGCACTGCAACAGGAATACAGAACAAAAAAAAAGGCAGTGGGGATGGGAGAAGAACAGAGTTCAAACAACTACCATGAGATTAGGAGACCAAAGCAGCAAAAGCAAACTGGTTAGTTCAGATTATTTACAAAATGAAAAGAAAATTGGTAGCACAGCACTAGTTGAATACAAACTAGTTCAGAACATTTCTTGCTACGTGCTTGCCATCAGCTTTACTTTGCAATGTGTTTTCACTGGAAATGAAATAATCCGGATAATCTGAAAGACGGACCTTTTCTGTTTATGAATATTTAGGGTGTGCTGCAGAGACACCTTCTCAGTTTGCGTTGCTTTACCTTTTAAGTGAGTACAAAACTATTTCAAAGCCTGATAGACTGCTCTTAACACCAGATTTTTTCACCAAGTAATGTCAGATGCTGTAAATGAGCTTCCCAACCCAAATTCAAAGCAGCTGTTACCACAATCTCTCCCCATAATGGCTGAACAAATCGTATATCCCTTAAAACATTTCAGATTGTAGGAGCAGAAGAGTTCAGCTGTTTTGCTGTGACTGTAATACAGCCTGTCTCCACAAAACAGCTGACACTTCTCCAAGATTGAAGTTCAACCTTAAAGAATCTTCACTGAAATTGAGAATGCCAAAGGATAACAACTGCATTGCTGCAGCAGAATTTTTTACTCTTGAATCCTCTTTTGTGAAGTTTACTGTCAAGACAAGATTTACTTTTGAAAGAACCTAAAGTTGTCCTGATATAAAAAACAAACACAAGCCTTTCCCTCTTACATTTACAAACATATAAAAGCTTTGAGAAGGCATCATCTATCTCTGCTAACTGTCTCTCCAATGAAGACAGCTGATGGAGCACGTGGTGCAAATAATGCTTCCTGGTCTCCTCCAACACCAAGGCAATTGGGTGAGCAGTGACGTTCCAATCAAGGCAGTGAACTGTTGTGCTGCAGCAGACCAGCACTGAATCTGCCAAGATGCTCAGCTGCAGAGGCAAGCTATAATAAGCTATAATTCTATCCATACCCACAAAAGGAACTCTGGCACTGCTACAAGACAAAATCCTAAATTATAGCATCTCCCCATTGCTGCAGGAAACAAAGGAAAAAATGGCAGAAGCCAATGGACTTACAGAGGCAAAAGATTCACAGGGCGTGTGTTGGACCATCCTCCTTCCTACACACCTCTAAACTAAGGACACGTGAGCTTACTTGGCCAAGGAGATCTCTTCTTTCCTACACTTTTCACCCACAAAAAAATACATAAATAAACGATACAGAGGAAGAGAGTTGAGAGCTTGGGAGGCCTGAGGAAGCCTCACACAGAAACACAAGTGTAAAACATCTTACTTGGCCTCATTTTCCTGGAGCAAACAGAAAGGGAAAGAGAAAGTGCACTAACTCTTTGTCCATACATGCATGCAGGTTCCCAATTCCTTCTCACTGGACTCTATAACAGAATATTCCACAGACACATAAGTGTGCAGTTAACTGCAAGCAGCAATTGCATCTGAGAGAGCTCTGTCTTCTCTATGTATTCAACTATGCTGCTTTGTAAAGCCTTCAACAAACAGTAACGTGAAGCGGATACAGTCTCAATCCTCAGGATGACAAATAACTGCAAAGGGAAAAGCTGCTCAGATCCATATTCCCTGTACAGACATACTTTGATCACTATTTGATTAAACTGAAAACCTTGTCACCATCCCTCAGAAAAGTTTATGAAGCCCAGATTGTATCAGCATCATCCTAGATACACTTCATTTTGTGGTCTAATAATGCTCCAAGTAAGAAATCCCTGTACAAAGCCTACCGGTCAGTACCTGAGTTCAGAGGAAAATGGACTGAAAGTTTCTATTATCAATTTGTACTCTTTGTCCTGACTACTTTGGAAATGACCCAAAAAGGGCATTTTGTTTTCAAATTTAGCATAAGCAATTTTGTAAGTTATCAAACTCTAAAGATAAATTGCTTGCCTCCAAAAAAAGTTCTGGGCACTTCTGTATTCTTCCTATGGCTCTCTCATATTGATCCCTGTTATAAAAGGACATAAAGTCAGGCAGTTTGCTAATAGAGCACTATTATGCACTCCAGCATGATTTAAGATGTGCTTCTTCACAAAGTCCAGAAAGTCTCTCACACACAAAATGTAATGTTCTCAGTGTAGACCTTTTCCCTACTTTTCTACTTCAATAAAAAAAATAATTTTGCCTGGAAAATCCGGGCTTCGTCTCAAGTTTTCCAGAAGTATCAAAATATATTTGAACTTCGGTAAATGGATAAAAGGCATCTTGTTTATGGCTTATCAGATAAACAGCAAACACCTCTCATTTATACTGAATGCTGCTAATTGCTGAAAACATCCACAACGAGAAGAGATGAATATCCCATATGGTTTAGTAAAATGAGGAAAGTATCCCTTAAAAATGAGTGGAAGGTACTACCCTTGAAGTTTCCAGAAGTCGAAGTAATCTACTGTAAATAGGAAAAAAACATGCAAATACCTAATCCTGAATATTTATATAACAATGTTATAGTCATGGACAATAGGTAATGTTGTGTGAAGGACCAAGTAACTGAGGTGATCAAGCTGTAAAACCAGGGAGGTCCAACAATGGTGAGACAGCTCCATGAACGTGGGTGAAGGATGCTACGATAGAAAATCCCATTTAGCCCTTCGGTGGGAATCCACCAAAGGAAAATTCATAAAGTGACACCCCAGTGTCTTCCTTTTTGAAACCAACCACATATCACAGCAAAGGTTACAGGACATCAAGATGTATAAAGCAAAGGTAATTACATAAATTGCCTTTTCTGAAACCTGTAACAACAAGATCAACAATCCAAGTCATTTCAAGCAGCAATGAGGTTGACAGCAGGTTTTAAAAGGGCCATCATTCCCCATAGCCAGAGCTGCTGCTGAAACTGTATTTCAAACCACAAATGAAGCCCAATAGGGACCTCTGACAATGTAGAACGGGCCAGGGGTGGGGGTTGAAGAGTGAAACCCATCTTTTCACAGGAAAAAATTTCCAATTAACCTCGTTTTCTCCTTAAATTGTGGTTATTACATATTGGAAAATATTTATAGTAATCAACTGAAGAAAGCTATTTAGCATACTTGAAATCAAGAGGAAAGAGTTGTAAATGAAACCATTATTTAGCTCGAAATGCTGTCACACTCCAGAATTTTAAAATAATAACACCGTTCAAATACTTTAAACGATTTCCACTTTGTTTATATCACATATTATGTACTATAAAGCCAACTCATTACAAACAAGTCAAACGACACTAAACTGTTCCCTATATTCATTACAGTTATCTTGTTTGTCATTTCACTCACCCATGCTTCGTGCCATGTATCTCCTTTTCTTTTCCTTTCCCCTTCTCTTTTATTTTCTCCTTCTCTCTGCCTTTACGCCGCTCTCTTTCACGAGACCCGCTATGAGTTCTCCTGTGGCTGGATCTTTCACTGCTTCCACTGTAAGAACGTTGACGAGGTCTTGATCGTGACCTATATAAAATCCTCAGTATTAATACTTAGCAGTCATGCATTTTCACTGTCACTGTACATTAAACTTGCTATGTAGTCCAACTATATTAAACATATTTTCAAATTATTAAAATAATTTAATACTTTTTTAAAAAACGCTGCCAATTTATCCAAATAAAAGTGAAAAAGAAAGCATTGCTTCTACTCTGAAGGAAGAAGGCAAAACAAAATTAAACCACCTTACATAGTATTCACCCATTAACAAAGTAATCTGGTATTACCAAAGTAACCTTTAGAACTACTGGAGAAAATTTCCTTCCTTTCCTTCTTGAACATTAAACTTAAGTTCTGATCAATTTAGCTTGGCCAATAATCAAAGAATTTACAGCTGCTCCTAACTGCTTGTTTTACACACTAAATACATATTAAATTCATTATGCACATGACTACTAACAGCAACGTTCCAACAAGACAAACGAAGCCAGCAGAGCTGATGCTGGCACACAGCTTCTTCATATCCCGTTCAGATTGGAAGAACACTTTTGCACAAAACCCAGGCCAGCCCTGCAGGCCCAGTGATGCCAGAAACACAACACGGGCACAAGGATGTGTGCACAGATTTGGCTCTTGGTTACAAGTTCCTACATGCCTTTAGAATACTCTGTTCTCCATCATGGTATCCATTCCTCTCTAATAAATATATGTTGCTACCGATATACTTGAACAAAAATAGAAGAAGCACTGCAATATAATACTTCAATACATCAAGCCATTTTGTGATTCCTGAATTTCTTTTGGATGATTTTCTAAACTTTAATTTATAATTTAACATCAATACATCTTTTCTACAGCACGAGTAGCCACACACAATGCTTTTTTAAGAAAATAGCAGTTTAAGTTTGCATTAATTTCTATTACAATATGCATCTTCATAACAGTTCTGACTGCACCTCATTGAAAACTTTCATTAAGCACTGAGAGGGTTGGGGGAGGGGGTAGGGTGGTTTTTTTAAGGCAGTACAAAAAAGTTTATTTAGCACCTCTTGGAGTGCAAAGCTCCAAAGGCCTTTAAAAGCTAAAGCACATATAAACAATCACTCAATTTAAAAGGCAACAACTGTTTAATAAAACTCAACAACAGAACGAGCAAAAGAAAATACTGCATCCAGATGAAGCTATAAATTACATTTAGGAAGAATGTTGTTATTGAGTCTGGAATTTGTCCAGCATCCTGGGGTTACCATACCTATTCCTGCCGTTGAGCCTTTCAGACCAGCCCCAGAGGTCAGAGCCTCCGGGTTACGTTTCCTTCAGCAGATGGCACCTCTTGCAACACAATATCTCCTATTATTGGTCACACTATTAGCACTAATACAAGAGACTAAGTTACCACCTAAGTGACATATTATGAAATACAGAACGTTTTCTGTCTCAAAATGAATTTTCAACACGTCATTGCAAATTAAAAAGTATCCATCCGTTTCTTTAGTCCTTAGGTAGAGGAATTTTTGACCTACAAGAGTGTTCTAAATATCAGATCTATTTTTTGGCATCACAAAGACACTGGTTTTAAAGAGCACTACGATAAGGTGGGCACAGATTTAGAGACCAACAGCCCTACAGACATTCACTATTCAGAGGCAAACACAATTTCCAAGAAGTCTGCAGGGAAGATGGAGAATCAGAAACAGCAAAAAAAAATAAAACAGACAGATAAAAGTACTCTACAGTAGCACAAATCATCTTCATTTGATGCAAGGCCTCTCCTTACTCAAGGGTATAGTTGTTCAAACAGAAATAACTGAGGAATCTGAAATGCTTATTTTTAGAGAGCTTATTGTCTCCTCTCAAATTTGAACTTGTTTTCATATCTACTTACAACAGCTGTAAGTAACAGCAAATCCAGTTCAGATTAGTTGGATACTCAAATACTGAAGTTCCTTTCTGTTCCTTCTAGAATCCTTTCTGTTCGTTCACATGTCTACACAGAACAAATAGCAGGTATCATTTATCCGTAGAAAAATAACTCTTAAAAAATAAAAGTAGATTTGTTGAAACAAATTTTTAATAATGTACTTATGACACCACTAATAAACTTCCATTTTCTTTACAGTAATCTTTTCATTTGCAATCTTTTGCACCCATAAAATTTATCAGCCCAGAGTGATCAATAGCAATTGTTTACCTTTTGAGTTTTACAATTACAAAAAAACAGCTGACACAGCTTGTGTTCCCTGTCCCATCAGGCAGGTGAGGCAGGCAGGTGACTATCTATGGGATATTACAGCAAATAACTTAACAGAAATGTTAAGTTCTACTCCACAGAAGCCATCTCTGCACGACACATTAGTTCAGTCATCCTTCAATTACCAGAGCAGTCGATCTGGGCTGTGGATCACAGATGCAGACAATCCAGAATTGGCTTCATGCAGAGCCAACTCCAGTTTGGTCAGACTCGTTAGCTCAGATGAGAAGTCAGCACACACAGAAGGGTCTTCAGGGCAGGGCAGGAGTGAAGCCTGGATGCCTCGGTGGGCTCCAGACCCCCCGCCCAACCCAAGCAGACTGCAATGACATTTTAGGGGATCTACAGGGGGGAGCAGTGCAGAAAAAAGGTTGCAAAGCAGACCTAGTGCATCCAGCTGCCCTGGATTCAGCTGGCAGCCTCTCCTACACGCTGGCTCTCCAGAAGCCAAGGTGTGCACAGGGTTTATTTGCTCAGCACAGGCCAGAGCAGCCGCAGCCGGAGGGCAGGGGGTGCAGAAAGGCCCCCTAACGCAGTCTGTTGATGTAGCACCCAGTAAACACCAGCCACACCAGCCCAGGATGGATCTACACACACACACAGAGCATGGCTTCTTCCAATGTCAGTTTTCCTGGTTCTTCCATCACTGTACAAAGTCCTCTGCAAATATTTAATTGTTCATTATTTTCCCTTGATGCTCCAGAGCTACAGCCTCCCCAAAGGGAGCCTGCTAAGCTCACTGTAGTTATTTACACTGATTACAAACAGGATTTATAAAGCACATACAAAGAAACATAACTCCAAAAATACAGAAAGATGTACTAACCCCAGTTGTGAACAGGGGTGAAGAAAGCACCCACCACCTAACATTAATGCTCCCTTCAGTTCCTGTACGCTAGGGAAACTCAGACTCCATTTATCATTTCTAAACTAGGGTAACCACTGTGTTTCTAACGTTGTACAACAATGATTACTTTAGAAAAAGCTTATCTTGCATTAACCTTTCTCCTTTGCAGTCCATCCACAGCCATAGTAACAGAGGCTATTAGTAAAACCACTAGGCAACCACAGCACATTGTTTTACTAACAAATCTAACAAATTTGTTTTGTTAAAAAATTTAAGCTCAGTCTCAACTCTTGTATAAGTCTTCTACTAGCCTGAAAGGAAAAAAAAAACTTAGAGCCTTCTTATACAAATAAATAGGCATGAAAATTTTCAAATGTATTTGTTTACCTAACAGCTCAGATGTATTATGTAGTTTTACCACATTTTGATGAAGCAAAGGAAGCATAGAGAATAAAAGATAACGCATAAGATGGAAAAAATAACAATGTCTGCAGGATAGTTCCCTAGAACAATTTCATCTTACAGGATAAAATAAGTTTTGCCAGCAATACTTCTCAAACTGAACCCAAGTCAACAGGATGCCAGCAATAACCCATCTAAGAACTGCTGAGCTTAAGCAGGTAAGACCACAACCTTCTTGATCTCTGCCAGTGTGCGCGCTCTGAAGAGAGCTCTCAGTTTCTATGAAGTGCCATAGAAAATTATGATTAGCTGTGATTGAAGCAAAAGCCACAATTATACTGAAACAGTGAGTGAAGGCTGCTTCACTGCTGCGGTGCATGAAACCGCTCCTCCTCAGGCCATGAAAAGGGACTCGGCAGCACAGGGCTCACAGGGACAAGTGGGAACTGTAAAACACTTAGGAAAATAAAAAAGGCAATGGATTTTGCCTGCAAACAGGTTTTCCCTATATTCACAAAAAACCACCCGAAAATACTCACTAAGGCTTCTTTCTACCTAAACTACAAAGCTTAAAGAAGGGACTGATCAAAAGAAGAAGCAAATCAGACTCACTTTATCTTTTAAAAAAAGGCGTAAAATGTAATCTTAAGGGGGAGGAAAAGTCAAGCATTTTATACAGGAGAACAAAAATGAGATCACTGATTTAATAAAGTTAAGAAGACCTAAATAAATGAAGTTAAAGAGATTAGATCCATAGTAAGAAGGAAATGAAAGGTATGCAACACCGTATACTGAGGCCAAAAATATGTATTCAGGAAGCAAATTATATCAAAAAAAGCATTTAAAAAATACAAAGAAGGAACAGCATAATTTCCCACAGAGTGTGCAAAAGGATGCTGTGTTTGTAGACAGGCAGATGCCACTACTCTTCCTGCAATTTTATTTATTGGCAAGTACTTCCTAAACAAACTGTCACTTAAATCTTTCCTCTTACACAAAACTAACTGCTCCAGGACCTCGGTGTCTAAAACCTGTCTCATTCCCTCCTGCTCCGCTGGAAGCTCTGATCTCCCTTACATCCCAGGCTGATGAAGCTCACAATTGTTTATACAATTCCAGACTAATTCTGCAACACCAAACACAAGCTTCAGCAAACCAGGTGACTACAGGACTATTCAATGAAGCTGCTGTGATTCCCCATTTAGCTTGGGTTTGTCCAGGACCACTGGGTACCAGTAAGTGACTGTATGACCAGATACCATCCTGCAGGCATCAGGAAAGAACTAAGGCAATATGTAAAAGCAAGTCTGGAATGTTGCAAGCTTCAAGTCTTCGACTTTGCAATTCATACAGCTTTCTCTATTTAATTTCCATGCTGTTTCTTCCCCCTCTCTCTCTTCCTTTTAAAGAAAGAGGCAACGTTCAACATCTAACACCCACTTTTCTGCATCAACGGCAGAATTTGAACAATGAAACCCCAGAAATTTAGATCATGTTTTGACACTTTCAGGTACCGACCTTTCTCCAGGACACCGAGGCTGCAGGTAATTAAAAAATTAAGATTGAGACCAACAAAGAAAAAGAGGCTTCCTCTTGCCTAAGATGCATTCGGTGTTGAGTGGCGTCACGCCCCGGCGGCGCAGGCGGGGCTGATACCAGCACTCGCCAGGCCTAAGCACACTGAAAATCTGCACTTAATGCCACAGAACTTCATCTTGCAGTTACCACTGTAATGAGACAGCTGTCTTTTCTCTTTGCTATAAGCCCACAATCCTAAAATATTTGTTTTAAGAATACTTTATGCAAGCTTCCATAAGGCCTATATTAAGTAGAAAATACGCAATCGGCTCTTGATGGTGGGAGATAATTTAATAAAGAGAAATTTAAAGTATACTAAGTTTGCTACTCAGTGTATATCAAGCTGCACTCCACTTATAGCATGAATTACTTCCCCTATCCGTTACCATGAATGACTATTAAAATATCTTGTGATCTATACTGAGCAGGAAATAAAGACACCGTTATGAAATGGAACTACAAGAAGTCATCTGTGCCAAGACTTCACGGTAAACAAGAACAAAAGTCCACAGATCAAACCGAAAATACAGATTTTCTATTTTGTTACTGCTGAAAATTAAAAACAATCCCTATTAGTCATATTAAAGCAAGTCCCAAAGTGTTTAAATTATAGAAGGACGGGAGGAAAAAAAAAATCTGAAGCTGAAAGAGTAGCCTGGCAGGCTGCACACCCCCTTCCCCTCCAACCGACACACACAGAACACCCACCCACCATGCCAAAGGTTAAGTCATTTAGTCAAGTTCAAAGATCTTCAAAGAGTTCTTAGATCCAGATAAGCCCATATGTTACCAAAATTCTGTGAAAAGCTATTACTTTCCAATCTGCTTTTCATGTCTAAGTTACAGAACACGCAGATGCTTGGCATCACTCAGTATCCCTAAATTCTCACACCAGATAATCAAGGCTCACCAATAACTTTCCTATCTAAAATACTAAGAAATGTCTTTATTCCATCAACACTTAGTCCACTTGTAAAAATTGAAAGTATCCATAAAAGCCCATTCAGTTACTGCACAATAAGTGTTAATTTGCTAATTTCTTCACAGGTAATCAATTAAAATGTAAAATATTGGATAAAATTAGTTGCACTAAATTTAACAGCTGCTCCATAAGCATAATTAGTTTCACAAGGGCCATATGTATTCTGAACAGAGACAGAGTTGAAACAAATAAGCAGATTTTAAAACAAGTTTGAGGAAATCTGCATTTAATTAGCAGGTGGGCACTACAACTGCATAATGTTTTTATACGTTTATATTTATGAAGTGACAGAAGATCTAAAGGCTTTTTAAAATGGCGTTTATTGTTTGAATGGGAACTGTTTTGCTGCATGCTAAAGTGATTTAAATCCTTATAGCTCTGCTTTGAAAAAAATCATAAATGGTGAAAGAAAACATGTGGAAAACTGTAAAACTAGAAAGAATTTGCGACAAAAAGCAGATACACATACCATAACCAAAAGGAAACTACACTTAATTAAATGTACACTACATCTGGAATATCAGCCTAATAAAACGTGAAACTATTAATTTTCATTGTTCTAAAGGAAATGAGGTCAGTGTCGTTTAGTATTTCTCCAATTATATTGCACTAAAGCATTGAACTATATCTTATAGGTACAATCTAATCTTTTCAAAATACTACTATTCAAAAACAGTCACTGGACAGACTTTTTAAATGGGAAAGAGGAATTTGAATGCAAATAGGAGACAGCTCAAACAGAAGAAAACCAGCATTCTCTCATCAGGTTTTGAAAATATAAGTGACTATTGACAAACAGCAATCACCACTCAAATGAAAGTTTCTGAGCTGTCAAGTTCTTTCCTAGCATTGTCCTAAGCATCTCTCGGCTGATATAACTCTTATTAGATTATTATTAGCTCAATAGCCACAAACAAAACCCAGTAAATCCATGCCTCTTTAATAGTTCAGCAATAAATCAAAAGTCTGGGAAAGAACAATGAAACACAACTGCATCACATCAAATCTGGGCATTCATATTGGTAATAAAGACACAGTGCAAATGCACAACTAATTGCAGCAAAATGAAAAGTGCTCTTTCAAAGCATATGCAGAGAAAGATGCTTGTTTAACTCAGCTTCGCTAGCTAGAAAAAGAATCATGGTACAAGTTCTTGAGGAAAGTAGTTTCAAGCACCAGATGCACTATTAGCTTGCAATTTTAAATGCACGTGTTTGAGGAAGTTAAATATAGATAATCTGTATGGTAGTATGGTTCATTTGTTGTTAAATATTAGGTGAGGGAGACTGAAGCTAGGTTAGAAGCAGAGAGTCAGTTTTTAAGTCTGAAGTGAGACTGGCGCTAAGAGGAAAAAGCAGCAGTTTAGACCATTGGTACATGACAAAACAGATGGGTATTAAAGATACTCAACAGCACCATCCACAGTGCCAGGGTAATACAAGATGAAGTATAAACAATAACCTACATAATGAAAAACATGGTTTGCAGAATAGAGACAGTGGATTTACCAGATACAGGTGTCAACTTAGTTCAGTAATAAACAATTCTCCATCTATAAATTACATTAATTACATAATCAAACATTTGAGGAAACACTACTCAAAATTCCAGTAAGTTACAGTTACTGTTGGTGCAAAAAGTACATAAACACAGCTGGACAGAAGGACAGATGGAGAAGACACTACTTGTAATCTTGTTTATTCTCAAGCAGTCTGTTGATTACAAATCTGGTTCTCCAGACTCCAATCTCCTGGTCTACCCCTTCTCACTTCCAAAGGAGATTAAAGTGCCTTCTCTGCCAACACCTTGACTACCCTACAAAGAGTCTGCAGGAGATCAATACTGGCTGAAAAAGACACCAGAAACACACAGAGTTCACTTAAACTGAGCTTTTGTGTCAGCAGTCTTTTGCTCAGAGACTTGCTTCTCGTGGAGCTGGGGCAGAATTCCTTGCCTCAGGAACGAGTGACAGAAGAGAAGCTGACTACAACCCTACCAGCTACAGCAGCTCTTTGACAAAAGCCTCCACAGAAAACCAAAACCAGAAAAGAGACTTTACTAATTACTGTCTGAAAACCAGAAATATAAACCAAGACCAAACAGCTGCTCTTCAAGCTGGAGAGAAACCACTTGGTTTTGTTGATGTGCCTTTACAAACCTGTACATACTCGAGTCCCTCATCAAATGGTTCACTTGAGGAGCACTTCCTTGCACGCAGAAGCATAACCTGCTTGAGAAGGCCAGGTGCACAGCACAGGTATGTACCCAAGTACATTAACTGCAGCGTTACTGGATACACATTAGTTTAGCATTCGGCACAGAAAACTATATATACTATTTTTCAACAGGCTTTTTTACAGAGGCAGGATTGTGGGAGCAGCTGTGGCCAAAGGAAGTGTAATGAAGTGTGCTGGCTGGGATTTGGGAAAGGAGAACAGCTGTGTGAACAGCTCCCACTGATCTACTGGAATTGCGAACTGTTCCAGTCCATTAGCAACGGCAGGAAGGGATTCTCTCCCCACTGTATTCCTTTAGCTTACCCAGAGGTCACCGACTGCCCTAGACAGAACAGGTCTAAAGGAACTGAGAAGATTTGGCCTCATCTTCACTGGGCAGAAACACGTTACATCATTCATTTCCCTTACTAATCTGTATGAATACTCTGAACTGCCTCTCTTTGCTAAGATTTCCCCTCAAATTAAGACTGTCAGTTTAAGAACACATCTATTTTTACAAGAAATTAATTTCTTTCACATTTCTGTTATCTTAGAGACCATCTCAAAACAGGACATTTTTCAAACCCCACATTCACGTAGCCATCTCATGACTGACCAGTAAAAGCTAGAATTTAATTCTAATAAACTTTGAGTAATACAATAGTAAAGAAACAGGAGTTAGTACACCATCCCAGCTGCTAAACTAAGAAAAAAGCCACCCTTATGATTCCCTGTCCTTTCTCATTCCAAGCAGTTCTAGCAGTCTCAAAATTCTAGATTTCAAGGGCATAAAAACACATACACCAACACAAAGGTATGCAGTGCCCAGCTGCACATGTACTATATATAAACTTTCCTACAGAACCAAAGTTAAGGTTGATAAGAGTAACTATTATTCCAGTAATCTGTAAACTACAAAATCGCACCTGCCTTGGGCTGAGAATATCCAGCTTGTTTTCTGCTCATACAAGAGTTTGAAAGCTACTCAACCTTGAGGTGAGGCAAAAAGCAGAACAGTTGTTAGTTTGCCACACAAAGACACCAGCAAGTATTCCTTCCTCTCCTGATCAAATTCCAGAACTGACACTGCTTAGGCTGAAGAAAAAGCAACCAGAAAAAAGTGGGCTGTATGAAACTTCTGTTCCTTCAGACTGTTTAATCCTGACAAAAAAAACCCTATCTTTTCAACATTCTTTTAAAAAAAAATGAGAAAACCTGTATTCTATATAAATTGATAAGGCAATATATTCTGTTAGCAGGTAAATTCATTGGGCTTTGTAATTAATTTGTATATACACTGTTACGCTGGTTTTGGTATAGTTGAATCTATTTTAAACAAGGGTCCAGCTTCTTTTCAGGACTCTCAATAAATACACCAAATTATTTGTTTCTACATCACACAGGCATCAGTGACTCTGCTTCTGCTCTGACAGGACGATCCGGCTGTATCACACAGCACTGAAAAAGGGTCAAATCTATTTCCCAGATGGAAACACTATCCAGGTAATTATTTGTTGTAAATTTGACAACACCTCTGCTATTACGTTAAAATGTTAAGGAACAGAAATGAGATATTTCAAGGTTGAATTTTGCACTTCCCTGGTGCTTCCAAGGAGTCCAAATCAGCTACAGGCAAGTGCTGTTCTCCCATCTCTCTTTGACAAGACCACGGGTTTATTTTTTGTGACTGCAAAATATCTAAGATCAAGGCCCCAATTATGGCTTCAGTTTAAAGATGCTGTAATATTTATGTATACTTACATCCACAAAGAGATATTAGACAGCTGAACGTAATTACCCAAACAGATGCTTGAAATGAGCTTACACCAAGGGACACAAACTGTTCTCAAACTGCAACACCCCCAAACGCAGCCCAGAGCGTTACAGCCCGATGGCTGCCAACACGACCGGGAAGAAGCACCAGCACGGATCCAAAACTGAACCAACAGCAAAAAAGCCATCTTAACATTTCTCATCCATCCCTGCAGCAAGCTGCAGTACCATTGAAAAGGCCAAAAAGCTCTGCTTAAAGACAAGATTAAAGCATACGCTTGTCCTTAGAAAAAATACCTAATTTAAAAGACTGAAACTATTGAGACAGACTCGATTCACACGATGAACAGAGGTCTCAAATGACGCTTTGGAAATAATACTTGGATGAAAAGTTCTGTGTCTACTTTTACTTGACTGGTAACAAATTAAACTATTATTCCGTGGTCACAATTCAGAAAAATGGAAGCTTTTTTCTTTAATTCAGTGATAAGCAGGTATTTCAGGTTTAAATTTTGAGATGTAAAAAGTGTGAGGTATTCCACTTGCACTTTTTTACACATTAGGGTTATGAAGCATAAGAAAGACTTTTAGAATATCATCTTGTTTTCCCAAATTAAAAATAAAACTTAATGAAAATAGCCATAACTACTATAGAATCATGCCACTGAAAATTAAGTCATAAATGCACACACAAAAAAGCAAAACCATATCACGCCATACTGTCAAAATCTTTGAAGACACAACAGAAACAGTTTGTATATTTTCTTACTATTTTTTCAAAGCACATTCCATAAACACAAAGATAATTTTATAATTTACATGCGTTAGACACGTCTTACTGTAAGATACGTTCAGAAATAAGCTCAAGACTTCATTGTATTATTTAGATAATTTGATCTTTTTAATTTAGCTGAAGCATGGAGATATTTCATAATTCAGGCACTTTACCACAGTCTTCAGGAAGGCTTTCATTAGAATACTCCAGATCTTACTTTATCCTGTAGCATTCAGGCTTCTAATGCTCCTGCCAGGCTAGGGGCGAGTAATAATGCATCCCACTTAATTATCACCCTCCAAGTATGTAGCTCTATTGACTCAGACTCAAGAGTAAAGTTGCAACCTAATGCAGTGTGCAGCTGGAGAACTGTTGATGTTAGCAAACGCCTGCTGGTGGGGTCAGCAGACAGGACAACCAAGCGTGTTAAGGCGAGGAACTGTGCAGATTTTGTCTTCATCCCCTACACCAGACACAAGTCAGGGCCCACCGGGACAGGTCGCTGGTCTTCTCCCCGGTGAGTGGCTGAGCCCTCTCACAGCACTGAGAGACGCTCCTTCCTTTCTCTGCACTCGCAGTGATTCTACTCTGCTTCATTCTCTTTTACCGGGGTTTCACAAGTAAGCTTAAGAGTGGACTGGAATCATGAAAAAGAGGACCCTTTTATTCTGATTCGAGAGTTAAAAAGTTGTTCGTGTCAGAGCCTTAAGGGAATAACCAGCTGATTTGAAATTCATAATGGACACTAAAGAGATAACAATTAAAACTGAAGGCTTGCTTGAAATTCACCTACATCTCCCATTTCTCCAACACACTTCCTCCCTGCTCTTCCATTCCCCCATCCAGGAGTTGTTCTCTGCCTCTCCATCGGAAGATAAGATACAAAGTAATGTCAGGAACTAAGCCATATAAATTCTCAGTATATTCACATTTTCAGGGAATGGACAGTTTTTTAAAAAAAAACACCAGATGCACCACTTGAACTTTTCACAGACAAATGAAGCAAAAGATTCAGGACAAGCATCATGAGCAACTTTATTAGTGCTATCATTTATTTGTCCTATCATTTATGTGTAAGTTATAGCATAGAGCACAACACTCGGAGAGAACAGAGTCTAAGGAGCAGCAGATCGAAATAAAACCATTTGGCCATTTACAACTCATTTTCAGAGGGGGAAAAAAAAACAACAAACCAAGAGTTATTTAACATTCTCCAATTCAAACCTTAAGGAGAGCAAAATTACACTGATTCCTTGGCAATAAGTCTATGCTTGACTGGACAGCTCGGCCTTAGAAGGTCTCAAGCCAAGACAAAGCACAGGGAGACGAGCCATGAGTAACCCAGGGCACCGGCTGACACAACCCACAGCACCCCTTGCAAAAGTCAGAGCTGAAGGACAGCACCTTTGCTGACATTAATCTGATTACCCTGACTTGTGGAAAGTGCACGACTGATTTGCTCAGTGTGTGTAATTTTATATTTTTTATTTACTGCTGCTGGTTAGCAATTTACTTGAAAAATACAAAATTTTCTCTTCTCTAGTTTAGCAGGAGTCAAAGGTGCAAATCTATTTTGGAAACTCTCACCAGAAATGGAACAGCTCTACCTAAAACAAAACCACAGTTGTTCATTAAATTCTTCTGTAATGTGCATTTCATTTTAAAATACGCTAAAAAGAGACTTATAAAAGCTTGACAAAAGATTCTTTCCCAACATATTTTCTTGGTTTGTAATCCTCAGCTGCTATAACAGCACAATCTTCAATACTTTTCCTATACAATAAAGCATCCTTACTTAAACTGTTAAAATAAAGGGCCTTAAGGCGTTCACAAAAGAGTAATGACTTTTAGTTAGCAAAAATTGCATTTTGTTAGTCAAAAATGAGATACACATTTATAAACTACAAGTCAATGAAAACAGGTCAATCATACTTTCTTCCAACACACAGAAAAATAATTACCCAGAGCACATTTGCTGTGAATTTCATAAGGCATAACAGTGCCCCGTGTTGGGCAGTCCAAGAGAAATGGCACAATGTCAATACAGGGAAGTAAAATTAAGTTAAACTAGAAATGATGACTGCTCTAAGACAGAGAAAAGTCCAGAGGAATGGAGAGTACTGGCCAAAGCTGCTCATCGTTTCGAAGCATGCTGAAGGTCCCTGACAGCAATACTCTAACAAAGCCCTGTGGAATACAAGATCTTCCAACGCAAATCCCAAAAGGGCAGCAGAAAAGACCTCCTGCCTTCAGGGAGGGCAACAGTCGGGACAGGGAAAGACTTCACAGAGCACAGTTGGCAATGGGGTCCACTCAGCCCCCCAAACTCAACACAAACCAGATGGTGACGTTTGGTAATTACATAACTGTATGTTTACAGTTCTCGCTGTGAACAGTTTCATAACATCACAGCTACACTTTAGGCGACTGCCATCGCACTGCTATACATCAAAGAAAAATACACACATCAGTAGTTACAGTTCTGACCAACGCCAGAATTTCCAATACAATTAATCACAAAGTCCAAAGGCAGAATAAAACTGTTGTCCCGCTCTAAAATATATTCTTAGTAATAGTTTTGATAATCTATGGAGCAGCTTTTCCATTACCATGTAATCGATGGGACTTCATAAAACAAAACTCCTAATGAGTATCAATAAGAAAGGTTATTTGTCTTTCATACAGGTTTTCTGTCTTGAATATTTGTTTAAAAAACTGATCTCCTCTCAAAGTCTTCCATTATAAAAGTCCAAAATTAAACCAATTTTCAGAAATTTGAAAGCATTCTGCAGCTTTCCTTAAGAATTAGTTTATATTTTAGTTTAAGCTACCACAATTTAACCTCTTATCTGTTATTTGAACCAATAGTTCATAAATAAATCACATTTTTTTCTTTCTTAAAATTAATAATTATTTTCAATCAACCATAAACATAATCTGAAAAATTATTTTTTAAAATTCTGTTTTAACATAGAATTACTAGAGTCACATTTTTTGTAGCAAAAATGGCAAAGCTGACCTTTATTTTATTAGCCTACAATTTGCTCAGCAGTGTTTTCTTAAGCTATATGAATGGCTTATGTACCTTGACAACATCCCACAGATGGTTATGATTACGTTCAACAGGACAACGCGCTCATTGAAAACTTTCACAGACGCTTACCTAATGGGATGTCACATTAAATCTGACACAGGCAGATAAAATAACTACGTACTAATTATAACATCTCAAAAAGGTCATTTTCAAACGACAGTCACAACATTTCTAATGTAATTATGGACAGAACCGTCGCGCTAACATTCATGTAAGAATGAGGTTTTAAACAAGCGTGATCATTACATAGCTTTTTTTCTGCCAGAAGATGTCCTTGAATTCACATAGCTGTCAACATCCTGGAAATAGATGCCCCTAACTGCAAAACTCTGGTCAACGTCAGAATTCGATTTGACTACTATTTGCTTCCTCCCTTAATGCTTAATGACTAATTCCTCAGAGATACCCTTAAAAGCCCTAAAATGTTGTCCTTGGGTAGAAACTTTCACTCAGCAATCAATCAGGAGCAAATTAGATGATTGTGTTGAAATGTACTGCACTGTTTAAGCTAACAAATGAACGAAGAGAGGTGGTATAGCGGAACATATGCCGCTACACTGAAGTTGCTAAAAGGGTCTGTTGGAAGAATATTTGGTTTCCAGTGAAGCTAATATGCTATAAGAAGGGACAGTGATGAAAGAATTCCAAGTCATATGGAAATCCAAATATAGTGACAGACACAATTATTTTACTAATTGCTAATGAATACAGTCAAGTGGCTTCAAAAAGCAAAACTTTGCTTGGACTACTTCAGGTTTTGACCTCTGCATGAGTAAATGCATTTCAAACTGAAGCCCACCAAAATTGATTAACGGCGCCAGCCAAGGCCAGCGTGTAGTTGAAGCTTTTTTCCATCTATCACATGGCCCCAAGGATAGTTAAATGAACCTTAAAATGGCTACAAACAGCTCAATGACTACACAGACTCCTGCCAATTAGAAATAATTAGGCAGTCATTTTGGTGGTAAGTCTTTTTAAGTGCATACATAATGATGCAATGATGCTTATTAGCGATCTCATATGAGCTATGCTCAAACAGCCTGGAATAATTATGCAACTATCACAAAGCCTTGCACATCTCTGTACTTCACCTTAATGCATTTAAAAATCCACTTCATTACCTCCAGTAATTAATCCTCCATTAATTGCAGGAAAAGCCCAGTTTACCGTGCTTCTTTTCTAATTATCTTATAAATAGTTATGGTTCTAATTAATGTGTTCATTAAGCTGAATATCTTTCTCAAAGCCATGCTCAGAGCAAAGGTTTCGCTTTTGAGAGAAAAAGCCTAACTAGCCATAAGGTGAGGCCATTTTGGTTGTATTTGCTTTTATTTTAGTATATTCAACCTCCTAATTGGCATTTAAAATCTAATTTGGAAGAACTTCAAGAAGACTATATAGTAGAAAAATAGGAAAGGGATCTTTTTTTTTAACCTATTCTCCAATCAAGAAGCTTAGAGCTTTAACAGGAAAACTTTTAGCATATCTTTTTGATATAGACGGGTAACAGCTTTTCGGTGCTATGCCACAGATTAATTTAAATTCTACTACAATTCAGCTTACCCTTGCATGTTTCTATATAAGAGAAGTAAAAACTATAGAAGAAAAACAGATATCTAACAGTAAATGCATAATTTAAAAAAATACTACTGCCCTTGCCTTCGTTTCTAGGATATAAATCAGCAGTACAGACTTACAAAAAACCTGAAATCAGTAATTCAAGCTGAGCAAAACATAACCCTTTAAAGGCAACAAGAGTTTTCCAGTTTGCCTTACTAGGAGTTCATATGATCCCATGAAAACCGCAACTGAAGAATAACTTAAAATAATACTTGTGGATAAAGAAACTCTATATCAAAAGCATATGTTCCATGGTATTTTGGAGGTATGTGCATAAGAATCTGCAGAAAACTTAAAGATTCAAAATTTTAAAAATATCTACAAAAGTACAATCAAAATATTTAAGTTGCAGTTTAATATTAAGGAATAGATATTAACTTCCTCTCTTTTCCTGGATTTCAGGTTTTTTTAAATACACATCATATTTAATACATCTCTATCCAGTTACACTGTGCAAAAAAAAGTTTTCACATTTTTCCATTTTGTGATCACTTATTTAATATAAAATATTTTGCTCAGAGAGTTACTTAAACACTATTTTACCAGTAAAAAAGCTTTACACATACCTGAAACTATCAAATATTTTTGGGTACTCTTTCCTTCCTATAACATGACACCTCGGTAAAATCTGGAATCACTGAAGTCAAGTGCAGCTTTGCCAACAACTCCTAAAAGGCCAAAGTTTCACACCAATAAACCTATATTAGGACCAGATGAACACACAGTCTTGCTCTCGCATTTTAGGGACACAAAATGCTTTGCCTTAGAAACTGGCAACATTCCCTGTTCGTAGTACCTTACTCTAGTTTTAAAATTGGCTCTCACCTGATCTCAACCCAGGCTTGCCCCTTTTTTCCCCATCTTGCATTCTCCATGCATGGGCATCTTGCCCAGTTCTCTGGCTCCTTTTCAGGCAGATCAGTGCACTGAACCATCCTGAAGCACAGGTGTGGGAGGAGAACAGGCACTAAAGGGTGAAGGGACAGTCAGGGAAGTGTCGCAGTACCCGACTTTAATCACCTTAACCTGGCAAGAACTTGCTCACAAAGCCACTTTGGTCACAATATTACCAAAACCTGGCAGCTGCCTTTCTGGATGTTAAAATACAACTGATTTATATGGGATAAAAGTTGTTTGTACAAAGGCACCAAGAACACCGTATGCAGCAGCTACTGTCCTGCTCACCAAGATAGCGATGCCCAGCTACTGAGCAACTGCCTCAGCTGAAATCTCAGGTAAAAAGCAGTGATCAAAGGATTCCAGGGCACATACACTGACTTATGCAAAGAGCGATCATCACTTCAAAACAAAAACTACAACAAAAAAATCCTCCAAAGCAAGAGTGAGTCATCAACCTCCACCCCTGCCACAAAGACAGGCTTCGAATGGACAGAGCACAACTAGGAGCAAAGAACCACCACACCTTGAGCTAAGGCAGGCAGCCTCCAGGTCCTGGCTTCCACAAAGCTGCAGACCAGCTTCCAGCCACAGAGGCAAGGCATGACTGATGAACATCTTATCTCTCCGGTAATTAATTTCTCCCAAGCTCATTTTTGAAATACATTGGGTCAACACCTACTTGCATTGCACTGTTACAGGACAACTGTTACTACTGCTAGGGTTTTTTTACATTCTGATGAGTCCTGTAGAAAAGACACAGTAAAACACTTTCGCGGCAAAAATACATGTTTTTCACCTGTGTCTTTGGTACTGTTACTGTTGTATGTTATTAGAATTAGAAAGAATGAAAGGTGGGAATAAAGCAAACAGTGGAATGTTTCTACTAAATTCTACAATTTTGTGTTTCCTATTTTGATAACCACATTCTAGAAATTAGCACTGGAACCATGAGCAATTCACATAGCAAACAATGACGGTCTTCTATTGCCAATGCATCTTTAAGACATCTGCTACACGTTGGTTTGCATAGCTGCCCCTAGAAACATCATCTCTGCAGCAAAAAATAATAGATTCTATTTCACAGCCAGAGCTTTGGTGGCAGAGAAAGAGGTTTAAAAAAAGTAAAACTATACAGTAGTTTAGATTGTAGACACATCAAAATCAAAAAGCAAATTCTCCACTAAGGGGAATCATATTCTTCTCTTTGTCTTCTCGAATACCTTTTCCCAAACAGAAAACTGAAGCATAAAAAAACCCCAACCTCCAAAAAAACACCAACCTAAAAACACACCCTTTCCCAAAGGGAGACATAAAAGGTTCTAGAAAAATAAGAAGCTCTACTTAAAACACATTCTGTGTACATAACACCTGGACTGCTTTAGAAAAAAAAAGTTGACGTGCAATTAACTCAATACTTAGCTATAAATGAACAGCACTTATGCATTCATATCTTTTTTAAGGCTATTTTTTTATATTAATGAAAGGCATCAAAGCAACAGCACCAGCAGCTATCTGCCCTTATTGATAACTTAAGAGCCCTTGGCATTGCCTTATGAAGTTTAATTTCCCAAAGCGGTCAATTAGATCTCGGTAACATGCTCAATGGTGGGTTATTGCTCTAGGATATCTTCACCGCTACCGCTTCGCCCCTGTGTTTTTTCCACTACACTCATGTGGACAAACTGTTAAGGTCCTTTTGAAAAACATCAGTCATTGTAGCTACAAAATATTTTTAGAGACTATTTGTGTTATAACCTGTATGCAACAAGACCCTAAATAAAAACTGCAGGTTTTGGTTTATTGTGGGAAAAAGAAGATATGTGATCCCACGTTACCTTCCACTGAAAATCTAAAGATCACATCAGCAAAGTTAGTAATCTGAATTTTGCTAGTTCTTCCTTGCCTAGCCTTTGTTAGAAGTTTAATGAAAGATATAGTACAATATCTTAAATATACATTCTAATGGACTAAAGACTCTAAACTTCCCCTTCCCCATCTGTAAGAAGAGACAAACGTGTAATATTTACACGGATTCCTTAAACAATTACGTGGGTCTGTACAGCAGGTAGCATGGAAATGTTAATTTGTGTAGCAAAGACAGAAGAAAAGATATCCTAGGCAGCAGAAGAAAAGATCTCCTAAGCAGCAGAAGAAAACTTTAAAAGAGCAACTCCACTAGCTACTGACAGGGAAAAAAAAAAGAAAAGAAAAAAAGAGTAATGAAGCATTTCAAAAGAAATATTCTGATTAAATAGCATTGCTTGATTTCTTACAGGCCTTTTTTCTGCTTCTCTTTGGAAAATTCTTGGATCCATTTCCAAAGCAGGTAGTTCCAAAGCATTTGTATGGATTAAGACAGCTTTTCAACAGTTGAACAATGTGTGCCCAACCTTGTTCTTCTCAGTTCTCTTATCATTTCTCATTTCTTACTGCAGATACACAGAAAAAGCCCTGTCTGTATCCTCGCCCTTCCCTTGTAGCTATCTCATTGCTCGGAGTCCGTGGTGCCACTGTTACTCAAATTTCACTTCCTAATTCCTTGCATCTCCTTCCCATTAGTCCATATAACTCCTGTTGCCTGATGTCTGTAGGATGGTCAATTCAGGAAGCCCTCACTCTCTTCCCTAAGCCCTTCCTTTTCCCAGGACAGCTAACATCACCCTCAACAGTCCTTCCCACAGGCAAGAGCTCTGCTCAACTGAACTCAACTCAGCTTTAACCCACACACATGCATCCTATTTCAGTTTAGTGTTTCTTCACAACTTCCTTAAAAATCAGTCTCCTAAGACCACACAACTGCAATTCATCTCATTTGTGTGATGATCTTCGCCCACTACTTGAACCACTCCATTCCCCTCTTCCTTTTTTTTTTTTTTAATTACTCTCCTCTGCCTCCTCCTGCTCCTCCCTAAACTCCCAGTCTAATCTGCAAGGCCTCTCACAATTTTGGTCTTTGTTTATCTGGAGTTACCTCTTCTAACACACACCTACTGACATTAATGTCAACCTCAAATGTACATTCCTTTTATCCCCCTTTCTCCTAAGAACCTTTATTTGGTTTTCAGGCCAATTCTGTTCTAGAATTTCTTCCTGTATTTGTTTGTAACTGAAACTCTGCATTGTAATTTATCAGAAGCTTCCATCCCCAGAGGTGCTCGAGGTTAGATGGGGCTTTGAGCCCCCTGATCCAGTAAGAGGTGTCCCTGCCCACGACAGAGGGTTGGAACTGGATGGGCTTTAAGGTCCCTTCCAACCCAAACCACTCTGATTCTACAATTCTATCAGTGTGTGCTACCCAGAAGAGACAGACCCACCCTACAACTAAAAGGAAGTTTTGAACACAAGGTAGTACAGATTATGTCGTGATCCAACACTTATCAGCTGTACCTGTGACAAACCAGGGCTTTAATTTGAAAAAACCCCAACACATTAATACCAAAAATATGATGATGCATGGAAAAAAGAGAGACGATCAGAAGACAGACCCAATCCTATTCACCACTCCAAGTAATGCAAATACAAAAGCATTCAATGGTAATACTGTTGGTATCTTTGAGAAGTCTGACAAACAAGATTTCACTGTGTAATACTGACTCTTTACTAAAATATTTGCTATTAATGGTTTGGATTTATTTTTAAGAAAATATCTAAAAACAACAAAGACAAAAAACCAAACCCTCATGCAATAGATGGCTGGCTCCTGCCAGTATTAAAACTGAACCTGCAAAAAGCTTAACACCTTCCCTATACAGTTGTGTGCCATAAAGACCACAGGTAAACAGCTGATACATCACAAGGATTTACAGCTTGTCCCAGCCATGGATGAAGCTATGACCCTTCTGAGAACAGATCAAACCCGATGGCAAGAGTCTGACTTCAGCGTAAGCAGTCCAGTACAGCAGTTGTGTTTGAAGCAGCAGGGTTGAAAATGCATCTGGAAAGGGGCGGTAGGGAAATCTTTTCTTGTAAGTCCATCATCACTGTGTATCATAAACCAGGCAACGCAAATTACACTGTCTTTAGAGATCACCAGATTTGTGCCCCTGACTAATGAGAATGCATACCAATATGGCACTATTTTAAAGAAATTAGAGGGGTGGTACTATTATTTATTTAATGACCCTCTTCACATTGCACTTCTCTGCACAACTAGAGGACTCTATTTTAAAATATTACAAACTAAGTGATAAACACAAAGGTTTCTGGCTATGAGGGTTGAATGTAAGTTTATTCTAGTTTACATTGCTAGGATAATGGCAGCTTTGGTCAACAGGCTGCTTTTCCATCCCAAAACCCAAGTCTGTCCCACCACCACCTGTAAGAAGTAGGTCACCCTGCCACTGGACTGCAGCGAGATGCACATACTTCAACATCAAATCAATTAAACTGGAACAATGGTAAAGAAATAAGATGTAACCATGTACCCCAACAGACACTGGGGAAAAACCCAACACACTGATCCAATGCTTCCTTTCGTGACAGTCCAAAGGCATCGATTTTATAAGCAGGGTTACTTTACACATGATATTTTCTCTTCTTAGGCACGTATAGATGTACTGGCAGTTCTTGTGTCAATCTAAGTTGAACCGTGTTAAAGATATTGCAAGGCAGCAGTTCACAGTTAAACATACAGGGAAAAGCCAAAAATACTTGGCAGACAATAAAAACAAACTTGCATATTTAAAGGCAAGAATAGTGAAATATTCTAAAATCACCAAATTGTATGAAACCAGGGAAAAAAGGCTAATGTATTTTGGTTAACTCTATTTAAAGCATCGTGAATTAAAAGATTTACAGTACAAGGTCTGATGGAGGTGTTTTCATATACAATTAACTTGCAGAACAATTGCAGTGAAAACCCTGAAAATACTGACAAGACTCTATCCACACAGAAATTATATGAAAACCAAGTTTCTCCATTCCAGAGAAGCATAATATTCTAATAAGAACTATCCTAATCTTCACCCAGCAATAATTTCAAGATGGTATTATTATTCTCATTTCCTTGAATAATATCCATACTCCAGGGCCATTTTCCTTCTCATATTCAATATCATGCATGCTTGTATCAAGATTCCTTTCTTCATATCCTGTCACAGTATCAATCACTGCCTCCTGTCCACTCAATCCACTTTTGATTTATCAGCCGCCGTCTTTCTGGACTCCATAACTCGACCCAAACCATTTTAGCAAGACATTGACAAATAGCACCCAGTATCACATCAACCTGTTCCACTTAGTAAACTAAGAAACAGTAACTGTGACATCTCTGCATAAGTATTCCATTCTATTCCCCAGACTGATGTATATTAATGAGGAGATGGTATTTGAAATGCTTCTTCCACATCAGCATCTAATATGATCAAATTAGGAAATGGGATGATTTATTAAATTCCGTAGAGCTGAAATATTTCTTTATATCACTGTATGTGTGGTTTCAGAAAGTGAGCTGTTGCTTTCAATTTTTCTACTGTGGATGTGCCTGCATTTCACAGACGAATTATTGTCTTTAAAAAGATTGCAAGAAGGCGAAATGTTATTAAGCAAATGCTCAGTAAAACAAACTAAATCGGTTTTAAAATTCCTAATTTAATGTAAATCTTGGTTGTTTTGCTGAAATTCAGTTTGTGATCTTATTAAGTCGTATTTGCATTGTACTATCTTGCTGTAGGACAGCTTTAAATTTATAGCATTACTAGAAAGCCCCACTTTTTTGATTCTAAAAATGCATCTAAAATAAAATAGTTATAATATGCACAAGTTTTCTTACCATCTAAATAACGTACAAAAAAATCACTTTATAAACAATACGTACTCAATATATATTTTTTAAACATGTCTTTATAAAAATCTAACTTTTCAAATTAAAAGTTGATATTCAGTATTTTACACAGTTGAAGCTCTGAAAATCACTCAAATAAAACACCTATGTAGAGAAGTTGTTTTAAAAAAATTACATTACAGCTACACATAATTTTACCAACGTTTTCACTACCGCGAAAACCAAACTGTCTTAATTTGGGATTTTATGGGATATAGAATTTGTGCCATCTGCATGACTTAGACTAAAACAAATCCAGTGATTTAAAGGTACCATGTAATGGATCTCAGCTTCCAATATTAAACTAGTTTTGTGGTGTCAGTCCCATTCGGAAAGAAAAAAACCCAAACAGTAGTTGCCCAAGTGCTGGTGCTCTGAAGATACAACAGTGACGGGGCAGATGCAGCAGCACTTTACTGCTGAGTCTCATATTGCTGCTTTTCAGGGGGGTCAGTAGATTCCACTGCCTGCCACTGGGATCCACAGATCCCAGATCCCTCCAACAGAAGGGGCTGCCACTGCTTAATTTTGTGATGCACACAAACCACCTCCTTTTGTTTGACGAGGATCTGCCACCAGCTCCCTTCACTCACTTCCACTCCAGAAGGAGCAAGTAACACTCATTCCTTTGCCAGCCTGAAGAATCCCAATGGTCCTCTTAGGAAAGTTATTCATACACTCAATCGAGTGCACAAGACAGGTTATGAGACAGCAAAGGAAGGAACTATTTAGCACTGCTGCAAATGCCTCAGTGCTAACACACTGGGAAAACACGGGCCTTAGAAGCAACCCATTTAACTCTTCACCAGAAATAAGATTAGTCCATGGTTTCTCAGTGTAACATTACAACAGAGAGCAGGCTTGGAAAAAATTACAATAAAGGATTCAATGTGTCCTGTTGGTTTTAGTTTTATGCTTTTAGCATTTTAGTTTTATGCTTTTAACATGCCAAAATACTCTTCTGTTACAATTTAGGATGTTATTTATAAATATTTTCCCTGAAGAACCATGTCTGTGAATAGCAACATCAGTTAAAGTGACATGCAGCTATACTTTCATAGCTACAGTACTGAAAAGCTACTATATTTTATCAGAACGTATCACATACACAATATTTCTGAGCACAAAATGCAATAAAGAGCAGTCATGCTTTTAAAGTTTTAAGGTGCATAATTTCCATATATTGCAATGACAATTAACATCTGTAAACCCCTTGGAAAAACTGACCACTAGACTACGTCGAATGAGATCTGCAATTTATACTTACCGCAATAAAAACAAGATCTTTAAATGATGTTATCACGTTCCCTAATGCTGGTATCTGACACACCGAAACCCACCTTGTTCTTTTGATATTTTATTGTTTTAAAACTGCTTTTGTTAGCAAAACAGTGGATATTTATAGGGATTTTTCTATGCACAGCTGAGTAGCTTCTCTGGGTTTACAGCGCAGACGGCAGGTATCCTCGGAGAAATCAGACACTTTAAATAACCAAACTGCTACTACAAAGGCACTGTAACAATAAGTGTCCAGGCAACTATTCTAATGAACAGCTGTGAATAAGTCATGAGAGAATACAAACAGGAGAAAGTGAAACATTCATATCTTTCAACAACAATTTTTCAACATTTAGAGGCAACAGCTCTACCAGTTTGGTATATGAAAATAACATAGTTTACTGAATTCTTACTGCATGTACACAAAATTACCTGGCTGAAGATCTGTAAACACACAAGACATCTGCCTGATACATTCAATAATTCATTTAAATTCAATAGAAAATGCTAACATTAATTCTGATATCCAGGGATAAACTTTATTTAAACTTTTTAATTGAAAAATACACACACAAAAATCAAGCTTCTTTTGATTACAAATGCCTGAAGCAGATTTATAATACAATTTGCAACAACTGACTAAGATTTCACTATTTGACTTTATTATTGAAAATACTCATGTCACAATCCAATTTATGAAAAATCTCAGCACCACGGATATCTTTAAATATTAAGAGAAATTTGCATGACTAAATACTCACCTCTTTCTAAGGGAAAATGATGAGAAAATAACAGTTTAGTCTGATCTTTAGGGAGCCAACATTATGTATGGGGGTTATGGAAATCAGTGATCAAAAAAAAAATCCACAAGAAGTTTTCAGACGATTACAGTTAAACCAAGGTGACTTTATTAATTTTTTTTGCACTTGGTCAAATGCAAAATATATAACTTATCTTCAAAACCAACTGTTCCACCAGTGCAATTTAAATATTTAGTACATCAAAAGCACAGCGCAGAGATTTCAAATTAGGAAGAGTTTCAAGTGACATGCAGTTCAGAGGATCACTTGCAATCATTATTTCTAGTATATTCCAAACTCAGTAACTATATGGAGATTTTAAATGAATGCTTTTACAGTAGCAATAATAATTCTTTTCCTAGAAAACAGTCTTACCTTCTTGTTCTACTTTTTGATCTTGATCTTTGAGACCTGTAGGATTTGCCTCTGCCCCTTGATCGGCTACGACTGCGTTTTCTTCTAGAACCATATGAAGAACTGCTGCTCGATCTGTGCCTGCGTCTAAAACAAAACCATGCTATTAGTATGCTACTGCTTCTAAAAAAAAACAAAACAACCAGGAACAAAACCCTAACTGTTTACTGAAGAGGGACATACAAACCTGTGGGGGTTGTATTATGTTGTAGCAGTCTCGAATACCACTGTTATCCTGCAATAAATAATTCACATACACATGTGCAATGCCTGTCTTAAAGAGCTTATATTCTGAAATATACAGCCCAAGACAGAAAAAGGGTAGATGGAGAAGCAGAAGTTAACTGATTTGCCTAAAATACCTCAAGGGCAAAGCCAGGAACACAACCCAGATCTCAAAAGTTTCTGGTCCCATGAGCAGCTCACGGGAACTCACTGGCTCTTTGCTAAATCTAAGGTTGAAGAAACATTTAGAACCTACATTCTCAGCAGGATTTACACAGAAATATCCTGCATGGCACAAGGACTGCAACTCCAGTGCTAAAAATGAAATTCAGAAAACGTTAACATCTGCATTGACACTCTATGCAAATATTTCCAGTCATACAATGTACATACCTAAAGTGTAAACATAAAAATATATTTTAAATTACATACACTTAAAAATAGTTTATGTAAATATATACATAAAACCTGACACCTTTGTAATCTCAACTTTCATAACACGCAATCTTTCTTTTGCTCTGATGAAGAGATTCTCCCCCCCTTTTTTAGCACTATATAATCAGTGTTAACTTATTCCATTTGAGCTTGGACGTTTTCTCCTGAATTCAGTCAGGAGTCAGAGAGGTATCTTCCTTTTCCCCTCCCACTCACCCTCACCACTTCATTTATATGAAGAATAAAGTCTTGTACACAAAGGAGAAGAGGTATTAAACACATAAATGAAACCAATTAATCCACATACTGGGGGGACAGATACCTTCCAAGTTTTAAGATTAAAATTTGCTCTCCGTCTCCATCTCCCTAGCAGTTAACAAAATTACAATCACAATACTTACAAGAACCTCCATATTTTTGGGTTTTATTATGTTTGATTAATATTAAAACATAACATCATGTAGAAACACTTCTGGGATTCAGGATGTAGTAAATATGATATGTGCTTATCTAGCACAAGGGAAAAGGTGCTGTATTATGCACAAGCAGTGTCCCAGTAGCCCAAACTGGAAAGAATATGTAGGTTAACTACTAAAGAACAGGTTTTCATCTGAAAAAGGAATGCAATGTTCCTGCTGAATGAAGCTGAAGAACAGTAATCTTAAGAGACTGCTGATTTTGATTCTCATGGGTCAGGGATAAATCCAGCAGGATCCTAGCGTGTAATAGTGTCTTAACTGCCAGGAGCAAATGCCCTAAACTAAGGGCAATGCGAAGGTGCTAGCCAGATCCTAAAAGCAGACACTTTCGTCTTTTCTGGATTCAATTTAAGTCAACTGGTCTTTGTCCAGACTTTAATCTCCCTTCAAGCTCTGGTTTTATCAGTGAGATAGCCATGCCTGCACTGGACTAAGGAGATTCATAAAGCTGCATGTCATCAGCATATTGCTGGCACTGAAGCCCATGCCATCTCACAATGTCCCCTAAGGGCTGTATGTAGATGTGAAGCAGGAACAGAAGAACGGAGAGGGGAGAGGAAATAAACAAATCAGAAACCGCCCCATAACAAGCCAGCTTGCCCCTCACTGACACATTCTTCTGCCAGCCAAAGAAAGGTGTGTCAGGAGCACCTTCTAATATATTTATAGCGCAGATAGACACAATGGGTATTGTCCACCTCCAGTTACCACCATCAGCTGAGCACCAACTGCTCAGTTTGACTCTAGGATCACCGCAAGAGACAACCAGGATATCTACAAAGGTCAGGCACTGAAATGGGCCCCGATGAGCAAAATATGATGTTAGGTTAAGAAAAATTTGGTAGATATGGCTACATGATCTGTTTTCTAAACACCTGGCTGACTGTGTAGTCTCTACACATAAAAGCCAGCAAGAGGAACAATGAAAAACAGCTGTTGCAGATAATTTACAGACCTACCATAAAATCACCCTCTCTTTCTATTGAGAAAGTCTACCTTGTTGTCTGGAAAGACCTCCTTGGTTTCTTACAACAGAAAAGAGTAACACAGAATTGTCTAAACTAGTTGAATGAAACTACTTTTCCAACTAGTAGTAATATGTGAACTACTATATTTCCAAAAAGATACAAGAAATTCCTTATTTAGAAGGAGGAGAAAGGAAAAGTTATTTTAGTTGGTTGGGTTTTGTTTGTTTTAATAAGGAAGTTACCTTTGGATCTACACATACCTGGATTTGTATTCTTGGAGATGGGGTGAAGATGTTCTGGCTTTTGGTGATGGTGTTGTATTTTTATTTAAACATAAGTGGAAAAATTGCCACATCTGCTGAGATTCAGAGGTGACTCTACCGTGAAATTTCAACCTAGAACTGACTACACGTTGGAATCAAACACCTCTGACTTTGAGCCATAATCTGAAAGCACCTGATTCATAAACAACTGCAATAGAGAGTAAACGACTGTAACTTCACCTTTTCTCATAAGAATGAGAACGAGACTGGAGATCTCGAGACCGCGACCTTGACCTTGATTTCCTTCCAGATTTTTTTCGGCTGTACGATCTGCTGTCTGAGGAGCTACTTGAAGATGAACGCCTGCGGTGTTTCTTTTTCCTTCTGCTTCTGTTCTCTTCTTCTGTGTCCGAGGAGCGCCGTCCCATTTTTAAACTATGTAAAACCAAAAATTTTGAAGTGTAAGAAAGTCTCCTGTCCACACTATGTTGTTACATATATAATAAAAATATGGTGTTGAGGCCCTGGCCCAGGTTGCCCAGAGAAGCCATTGATGCCCCATCCCTGGAGGGGCTCGAGGCCAGGTTGGATGGGGCTTTGAGCACCCTGACCTAGTGAGAGGTGTCTCTGCCAATGGCAGGGGGGTGGAACTGGATGGGTTTTGAGATCACTTCCTTCCCAAACCATTCTATGTTTCATTCCACAATTGTATGAAAAATTCACGGTGTATGTGCAAATACAAGCAAATACATTGTTATAGCATTTTAAAAGTGATCATGCAAATATAAAATTTTGTTTGAATGCAAAAAATAAAAATCAAGATTTTAATATAAGATGTCAGGAAATTATGTCACCAAGTAACTTGAAATTTACACAAATTGTCAGCAAATTTGAATTGATTTATTCTGGTATCAACTATTTGTCGTAATTTTTCGCTAAAGGTAGTTCACAAACATTTAAACACATAAGTGCACTGATAAAATCATTTATACAACAGAACGTATTTTCATTTTTATTTTCAAATTTTTGTTTTAGATATTAACTTTTCAGGAATTTGTGGAATAATGTATAAGATATTTCTAATATCCCATACTTCACTTTAAGGTGTTACACAATGAGTAGTACAGCATCTGTAATATGTTTAACTTACAGTTATAGATGAAGATCCACAATACTTACACAATCAATAGAATGGAGTCTACTGATTTCAGCCACTGACATGACTCACTTCATGTGTTTTTAGGTTGTGCAATTAAAATAATGTACATTTTTGTCCGACTTGTCAATATTAAAACACATGTCAAGAAAAAAAATTTTAGGAAGTTATTTTTCAATACATTTAAACTAGAATTAGGTTGAATTTTGTTCTCAGTTTAGATCCCCAGAACTCTAAATTGCTTTATTCAAAATCACACCAATAAATACTAAACTTCAGAAATGTCTCTTGATCACCAATGCATTTACTTGGACAAAGTCTACAGACTGATAACTCATTTGAAACAATGAGGAGTGCGGAAGCCTGTCATTAGTAAATCATTGCAAGGACTATCACCTTCCCTTAGAACTCCCACAGATCAATTTCATTGCTTCACAGTCAAAGAACTGTTCTATTTCTTGATTTTCCAGGCTGAAAAACATGCTTAATGCTTTAAAACTATTTTCTGTCCCAGCAGGTTCAGCCCCATCCAACCAAGGCTTCAAGATACCCCCTTCCCACACACTTCAGCTAAAGTTAACAGCCTCCAAGAATAAACTGGTAACTCAAGGCTCCCCAAATACTTCTGCAGGGAGAACAGAAACTCTTAACTCCTCACTGTCCATATCAACAGCTAAATAATAGATATATTTTGTCACAATATCACCTGTCTTTAAACAATACTGAACCATTATGGGTCCACAAACAAGTTGAACTTATTCATTTTCTACATATGAACTTTTGCCCTTCCTCACACCTCTGACCACCCAGGCAGCAGACTCAAATTGCCGGGGAAGAGATGGAAAACAAGAACAAAAGAGAAATTCACCATTAAGTACATTCATGCTTATATTAGCAAGAGGTTTACACGCAAATACAAGCCTTGACTACGCTAGGCCTTTTGGTCAAAACATAGGATTGAGGGGAAAAAAAACAAACAAACCATAACATACTTAGTTCCACAGAGAGAGTCTCTTAAATCTTCACTCTCAGGTTCCCAAGATGGCTAAAACTGTCTTGCACGCAACCGTACTCGCTACAAACCTACACTGAGGATTCGCAAAGTCAGTGTCCTGTGACCAGCATTTCCCACAGGAGCCTTTCAGGTTCATAATACAATAAATACACAGGTAATGTTGCATTTGACAGAATCCGAAGACTACTAAAGACACAGGTTCACTTGTCAAACTGAGACACTCTTCCCATGCCGCTTAAGTTCATCTTAAAGACTCCTAGAGCCAGGGCAAGGAAGCCGCAGCGAGCACAAGTCCAGAGTCAAAGGAACATCCTCCTAAAGGTGCCACGCTCTGGATCTGGCATCTACTTCAAGGAGGGTTTCCATATGTTACCCAACAGTTGTTTAATGCACAATACAAGACAGCCCCTTAATTATGTGCATTTTCTTCATCATTCACTGGAGTTCACTTATTGCCACAATCAAAACCGTAGCTACATAAACTCATTCCTATTCACCTTAGCCCAGCACATCTCCACGCACCTAAACCAGCAGCATCTTAGGAAGATAAAACACTATAAAAGAGAATTTCTTTCTTAAATTATTTCTACAATCTTCATAAAGTTATTCTACACAGATTTTGCAAAGACAGAGGCAGTGCTTTACAGACTATTTTATCTCATTTAAGGACCCAGGACGTTAATTTACAGTTCTGGAGAGGAACAACAACTATCTTGTGCAGTCATTTTATTTTTTTCCCCTTGTAGTAAAAGATTTACAGAGCTCCAAGATACTAACAGATATTGAACAGTAAAATAAAGCTCTTTGAATATATACTGATAGAATAATTTTCAAATTAACACAAACCTGGATCTCCAACTTAAAATAAACAGAACTGCTCAGAAAGATGAAACTACAAGGCACAGATTTTAAGTTAAAAGCTCAGAGACCACAGCTCGTGACAGCAAGATTAATGAAAGAGACCAGAGAAACAAAGAGTACAAAAGACATTTCTGCTGAGACACTTGCCACTTGATGTGGATATCATTACGAGCCAGAACAATATCGGCTGCTGTTTAGTTTCCCTTTTCTGCCATCAGCTTTTTTCCCCATTCAGACATATAACTGGGTGAAGCAGCACACAAAGGTAGTGAAACACCGTGTAACTCTCAATTGTGTGTCTTCAGGACCAAAGGAGAACTATATGCCATGGCCCTTCCCTACTACAAGGCAACCCTATATAGCCCATGTGCTCCTAGGTGAGCCTCAGGAGTTCCAGAAGCACCAAGTGTACCATGGATGACCAACAGGACAAAGGCAGACGGGTAACTGATGTCCTACACGTTCTAGTTTCTACTGGAAAAGACGCTGCCAGCAGTAGACCGTTGGCCCTGGAACAACTGGTGTTCCGCTTGCCAAGTCCTAGTCACTGTTGCCTATGAGGACACCTTGGACATACACAGGTGACAGACAACTTTGTCTGACAGGCACTACCTTTCTCTGGAGAGCAGTCAGTTAGCAAAACCTGTTACAGGTTAGTATTCTCCCTGACTACTGCCTACTCCCTCCATGCTCCTGAGCAGACCTGGGAAAAGCGTTTGCCAACACTTTGGCTGAAATGAAAGCAAACTGCATACTGTCATACACACATTTTGGCAAGAGAAATACCAACATCAAAAATTTCAAATCAGCTATTTACATTTGACAAAGCTATAAATAGTGTTACCAAGCTCATCTGCAAATGGCTAAGTAACCTCCCACTTTTCATTTAAAAATGTAAAGAAAAGAGATGACAAAGGAAATAGACTTTTCAAAAAATCTATTCAGAGAGAGTAAGGTCAACTTTAAGATGTAGTAAAAAGTAAACATTCCTTGGTCTGACGTTGTTCTATCTTGTTTCATAGATTGTAGAATTATTTCATGTGTTCCATACATATTTTCAAACATGAGTTTCAAATTATGATTGTATTTACTGTTGTAGATTGCAGGAAAACAATATTGTTCGGTTGTTCTTACTTCGAGGTTGTTATCCAGCCAACAGTACTGCAGCAGACTACATCTTGAGCACAGCATCCAGTTAAGCAATACAACCTTTAGATACCATCATCAACCAGAAGCATGAAGACAAAATAACCTCCACATTTGTTCAGCAAACTCAAACAATTCATGTTTGTTTGTTACTAAGAAACTTTGATTATAACTAACTCACAATAATCACTAACCACCTGCACTGCTTACACAGCATTTCTACAAACAAGATCCTTTTAGAAATTGTAACCAGTTATAAGGGCATTGATGGAAAACACACTGCAGCCATCTCAGTTTCACCTTCTCTCCTGCTGAACTGTGCAAGTGCATCTCTGGGGGAGAATCAGCAGGCCAGAATGAGACACTACCTGAGCTCCAGCCAGGAAACAAGGCTAACTGAAGTAAAACATATTCCCAGTCTTCGACAAACATTAGCCAACAGCTAGGAGTCACCACGTTACTAATGCCAATGCTGTTCCCAAAAAGAGGAAAGCTTCTGTGTGTATGCAAATCAAAGGTTATCTTTGTATCTACCTCCACCAAGACTGTATTTATGTGGACATTCTCCTTGATCTACAATCCAGAAAAAATGCTCTTAGCAAAGCAAGATATTTGATTAGAAAAGACAATAAGGTGGTTGTGCTTATGAGGGCAGCAACCTGAATTATTGCTTCTGATTTTTACAGACTTATCCAGTGGTGCCTCTTTCCCTTACCAAGTTTCTGGATCACTACAGGAAGAACACCTGAGTCACATCTACCAAGACAGCTACCATGACTGGTCACCTCAGAAGAAAGCCTAGAGATCAAAGAATCACAGGAATTCATTACAAACGCTCCCATAGTGACAAGAATCCAGACACCAAACATACCACAACACTGTCTTCTGGTTACTTAAAGGATATCCTCTTCAGCAATTACACTAACGGTATTTTTCAAAATCATGAGTTTTGAACTCGAAGAAAGTTTGTCTCAGTTAAAAATCAAGAATGAGCAATTTACATTACTATTATTCCTTAATTCAGTTTGAAATCTTTAAAGTTATATGTAGGAAAAAAATATGCTGAAGGAGATATCTCACATGCCTAGGGCCATCCAGGACATCAACATCAAAGTGGGGAACTGAGCCAAGGCATCAGACCCCAGCCTGGTGCTCATCTGCCAAGAGCCAGCCTCCACAAGCCATCGTTTGCTCAGTAATTCTTAATTCTACACAGTGGCCTGGCATCACATAACTACACTTTGCACACCTGAAGGCAGTAAGAACTATAAACATCTCTATTTTAGATCAACCCAAGTAAGTTCACTAAGGGCATTAATTAATCAGCATTTCTTCCAAGTAACCAACTCCCAGAATAAGCTTGCAGACCAACTAACTTTACCTGAATGTTAAGATGCGGTTTCCAGTATTTCTTTTAAAATCAAGTTCTAAAATACCCTCCTCACTCATGGGGTACAGGATCACACTAAACCACTTAAAATACAACGTTTAAAATTTGTCCCAGATCACTAAAATAGATAAACTCTTCAAAAAAAAGTTTCATCCATATCTGAAAAAGCAACACTCAGAACTGTACTTAACAAAAGGAAAATATCCAAAATTACTGCTGCTAGAAACAGCACATCAGAGAGCAAAGAAACCAAACTGCATGCTTTCTTTACCCACATTGCACGTACAAGAGCTAGGAAAGTAACACTGTACACAAATAATTTCCTCTTAGTAATCTACGAATGAATCAAAATATAAGCTGGGTTCCAAGAGCAGGTGCCAGGTACAGTAATAACACCCACCACAGGTACTGCGAGCTCCCTGCTCACATCGGCTGGGCCCTGCCAACACTCAGCAGGAGTTGAGAGAGCCTCGCAAAGGGCCGGTAAGAGAGTAGTTCCTGGTGCTCCTCGTCGATTTCCACCGGTAAACTGACCCGAGGCAGGAGAAGCGTTCCCAGGCCCTGCTCTGCCTCCCAGCCGGCTGCTCAGCTCTGGTTGTTCCTCTGCCCGTGCACTCAGGATGGGGCTGCTCCCAAACGACAGGGTCACGTTTAGGACTGGGGTTACTACCCCACCCTGCCGCTCACAGCGCTGCCAGCAGCCCCAGAGCTCCCGGTGCGGGTGGGAGGCCCGGTAGAGGAACCGACCTGCAGCATTCCCACGCCTGGAGTCGCAGCACCCGGGGGCCGAGCCCCATAACCCCACAGGGCTTAGCCCCCCCCCCCAGCAACCGAGCCCCCCAAGCCAGCAGCCCCTCCCTCCCAGCACCCGAGCACCAGAACCCCGCAAGGGCGGCTCTCCCAGCCCCACAATCCCGCAGTCGCCCCCACCCGCTTGGGGTCCCACCGCGGCCCGCGTCGTCATAGCAACATGGTGCAGGCCCAGCCCGGCCCCGCCGCGGCCCTGTGGAGCGGGAGCAGGCCGCAAGGCGCGCTCAGCTCAGCTCAGCTAAAATAAACTAAGCTAAGCTAAGATAAGCTAAGCTAAGCTAAGCTAAGATCAGCCCAGCCCAGCCCAGCCTGCGGAACCCTGCCCTGCCCCGGGTGGGCCGGCCGCCAGGCCCCACCGCATTACCTAAGCGGCTGGGCCGGGGAGCGGAGCCGCCGCGGGGCCAATTTGAGCGCAGCGCCTTCCTGGGCGGTAGACAGACAGCACCAAACCAGCGCTGAGCTCATCCAGCCGGCCAGGCAGCGCCGCCGAGCGCCGAGCAATCGATGCTGCGCGCTCGGTGCCCCGGCGGGGCGAGAACCCCACGCGCGGCGGGGACAGCGGGGCGGCGGCGCGCTTCACCTCGAACTGGTCACGGAGGACGGGGGGTTCCCGGCCCTGACAGCCGCCCGGGCATGACAGCGGGGCTGCGGGGATGGGAGCGCGTCCCGGGCCGCCACCCGCGCTCATCCTGCGCCGGGCGCTGGCGAGAAATGCCCCGGAACGGCTCCATCCCTGCACTTAATTCCGTCTTTGAGCGGGTTTGGTTAGTTTAACGCGAGTTTCCCCGGCACGGGAATTCCTAAGTGTTGGCGTGATTGTCCGCGGCTCTTCCATCCGTGTGTTTCATTTGGATGGAAACGCAGTGATGGAAGAGCCGCGGGCAATCAGCTTTCCCACTGGCAGCCGGATTGTTCCCGCCGTCCGAGCACCCCGGTTCCCCGGTGTCCGAGCCCCCCCGGTTACCGGGACTCCCAGCCTCCGAGTGTCCGAGGCTTCCGGTTCCCAAAATGCCACCCGGGGCGGAGGGGGGACTAGCGGGACCAGTTCTCCGGTTTGCCTGGAACGGAGAAGCGGTCACTAAATCGTCGCCTGTCGCGACGGAGACGCGTGGGATCGGGTCTCGGAAACGCCGACCCCACACTAGGTACCGGCCCCGCTCGAGTAAATAATCGTTCTTTTACGTAAAGTCTGTCTTCCCAAAGGTTGAATGGAAAATCAATGCATAAGCGAGAGTTGAACAATTTTGAATAATTTATTAGAATTCTAGTGAAGGTGCGAAAGGGACGAGTTCTGCCCGCAAATCGCTCTTTTAGCGGGATTTAAACAACAAAGGGAAAACAGTATTAGCGATAAACAACGTGATCCGCTCCGAACGGGACCGCGCGGATGCATTGCTCATTCCCAATTAGCTTGTCATTAATTCCGTGGATTTGGGAGGAACTTTTCCGCCGCCTCCCTCCCCACTCCGGTCCCCCCGGGTACCCCTGCTCCCCCCCGCATCCCCTCGAGGCGCCGCGCGAAGCCTCCCCCCCGCCTCAGTCCCCCGCACCCCCACGCGGAGCCTCCCCCCCCCTTGGCCACTCCCCCGCAGCTCCGTCCCCTCTCCCGCGCCGCGCTCGCCCGGGACCTCGCACACCACGGGCCCGCGGCTTAATTAAATTAATTAGGGCGCAGCGGGGCTGGCCGGGCGGGCGGCGCCCTGTCCGCAGAGCCCCGCGGGCGGGCGGGCGGCGCGGCTGCGGCGGCTGGAGGGCTGCGTTCAGAGCTCCGAGGGGAGGTAATTCGCCGGGAACAAGGGGCAGGCTCTGCAAAGTATAAATAGTGGCACTTCAATCGCGGCGTCGCTCTCAGACCCCGAGAGCCCCGCACGTCGGGCGGCGCGGCTCGGCACGGCCCCGGGCGCCCCGCGGATGCGCGCCCGGGGAGCCTCTGCGCCGCGGCCATGGAGGAGCTCACGGCGTTCGTCTCCAAGTCGTTCGATCCCAAAGCGAAGGAGAAGAAGGAGCTCATCACCTACCGCGAGGTGCTGGAGAGCGGGCCCCTGCGCGGAGGACAGCGGGAGAGCGGCGGCCCCGCGGCCGAGCCGGGCCGGGACGAGGCGGGCAGCCCCGCGGCGCGGGCAGGCGCCGGGCGGTCCCCGCCGCGGGAGTCCGACAGCGACAGAGCCACCGAGACGGCCACCCCCAAGATCAGCGACGGTAACGGCGGCTCCCCCGGCTCCCCTTCCTCTCCTTCGGGTCGGTGCGAGCGGGCGGCGGCCGGGCGGGACGGGGAGGATGCGAGAGTCGGTAACGGGCGGCTTTGCATCCCTTCCCGGTCACGGGGAATACGTGCCCGGCCTCGAAGTTTATATTGAAATATTCAGGTGGGTGTTTAACGTACTCCCAACTGGGTCCGTTCCCGTTTGGCATCCCGCGGGCGTTGCCAACGTAAACCGAGATCCGCGGCACCCTTCGCTCTTCCGCGGACACGCGTGGGGCCGCCGCTCCCCCCCGGCTCGTCTTTCTTCGGAATCGACCCGCATGTTTTCCGCGTGTTTTCCGCGGTGATGACCGTGGGCCGGGGCCGGGACCCGCGCATCCCTCCCTCCCTTTTGTTCGGACAGGCGATCCCGGAGGTGCGGCCGGGAGCATCTCCGTAAAGGGCTAATTAACGAATTTCTACTAACGAGTGGGCTGCGGGGGCATCTGGCAGCTCCGCGGAGCGTAGGTCCCGCGGGGCTCCGCGCAGGCACTGGGGCGCGTCCCCCGCGGGAAATTAAGCATCGAAAACGGTATCCCCGGGTACGCGGGGCGCGGCGGGGCGCACCGGGACCTGTTGCTGTTCGGTGCGGGAGGGCGGCCTGCTGAGCCCCGTTACCGGAGCTGAGCGGCGGGGCACGGGAAGGCAGCGGCCGAGGTGGGCCTAGAACTGCCGGCTGCCCTAGCCCGGTTCCGCGGAGCGCGGGGGGCGGATGCGCTTCGGCATCCTCGCTGCCCAACCCACCGGCGCTGGTACCCTGTCGCCCCCCGCCCCCCGTCCCCGGTCCTCCATCCTGTCTGCCCACCCAACCGGCGCTGGTACCCTGGGCACACCCCCGTCATCCTCGCTGCCTCCCCGGGCGCTGGTACCCTGAGCATCCCCCAGCCCCCCATCCCCGCCCGTCTGACTGCCGGTGTCGTGCCCAGTGTCCCCAGAGCTGAAGGACCGCAAGGAGGATGCGAAAGCGATGGAGGACGAAGGGCAGACGAAAATCAAGCAGAGGAGGAGCCGGACGAATTTCACCCTGGAGCAGCTGAACGAGCTGGAAAGGCTTTTCGACGAGACCCACTACCCGGACGCCTTCATGCGGGAGGAGCTGAGCCAGAGGCTGGGGCTCTCCGAGGCCAGGGTGCAGGTACGGGAGTCGTGCCCGCTGTGGGGATGCGGGAGGAAGGGACTTCCCTGCGCCGAATTGTACCCTGTAAAATCGCCTCCCCGGGTTTTATTGCGGTTTGGTCTCCCTTGCAAGTCCCCTGCCCTCGCTCTGCCGCGTTGTTTAATCCCTGTGTTTATTTATTTCATCGGCAAGAGCTGCAGCACGGATTTTGTCGCGATCCCTCTCGGACTGCTCCCTGGGCGGCAGCGCTCGCTGGGCGGCTGTGCCCATTAACTTTATAGATGTAGCGACCATAAACTAAATTAGGAACCACTAAGTGCCAAAAAAAAATATTTTACAATCGTAGTTCTTGAATACTGAGGGACGCGGCGCGAAAACTGAGCCAAGTGGACAGACCGGCTTTGTTCCGATGGATGAAATACAAAAGTCTGGGATAAAACCAGGCTATTTTAAGCCTTCTCCCGTACTGAAAAGCCACAGCTTCCTTTCATTTAACTTGCGCGTTTAACCTCGAAATGCCTCCCCAAAGTTTTTCGAAATCGGTTCCTGGGCTGGTTTCTGTGAGTTTTGTCGGGATGAGATGAAGGGTGAGGAAGGGTCCGGGCTTTGCCCGGCTCAGGAGGACAATAACTCCTAAATGCGAAAAAATGTAGCATCTCCGGTGTATTTCCCTTCTAATAACAATAATTTAAAAAAGAGAATAATGATGGTTTTTATTTGTTAGAACACATGGAGCAGTTTTAGGCCCCTCGCATCTGCAGCTGTTAAAGTCTCGCTGTAACAGATACTCTCAGCAATCTTTATGCTCGTAGGCCACCATCTGCACTCAACTGGGCGCAGTATCCTTGTGGGGTTTCCCTGCATCTTGTATCAGGGTGAGGACAGAAACGGAGCGGTCTCGGCAAACCGAAAAAGTCGCAATAAGCGGCTTTTGTCACCACGGCCTGACCCCCCCCCCCAAAAAAAAGTCTTCCTTTTCTCGCTCCCCCGTTTTTTCTGCCTGTTTACGCCCAACACATTTTAACAAAACCGTAGAAAACAAAGTTGCTGGGCTTCAACTTGACTATGAAAAATGGAAAAGGGAGGTGTTTCCTTCTGCCCGCTGTTGGATCGACAAAGACCGTGGAGGCAGCAGCATCCGCGCTCCCGTTCCCCAGCACCGCGGGGTGCGAAACAGTTTCGGGAGATTCCCAGAGATTAAACCCATTCCCTCTAAATCGTTCCGGGAAAAAACGCTTTGCAATATTATTTTACCACACATGTGCACCGATTTGTGAATTACGAAATGTGCCTTTCCGCGGGAGGCTGAGGGCGATCGCGGCTCTTGGGCAGATTTTGCTTGGCTGCAGTAAATGACAGGGCGGAGGGAATTCGCATTTATATTTGTCTCTTCAAGTAAGACCTCGAAAAAGACTTCTTTTTTTTTGGCTCTGGGGAAAGGATAGTTTTTTTCTGATGCGGCTTCTGAGATGCAGTGCAGAGCTCTATCTTTAAACAGGAATGTTTAAGATGCACTCTCCCTCATTCCCTCCCTCTCCTCTGTTCTCCAAGCAAGCAGAACTTTATTCTGGAAATTTATTTCAACAATTCCATTTCCAATACTAAAAATGTGTTCTCGTCTATCGTACAGCCTTTTCTGTGGAAGCAAATTAGATTATCATGATAATGAGACAATTATTCCTCTTCTGTGCCACACTCCGTTGCACAGGGGAACAGAGTAATTCTAAACTTCTTTGTAGGGAAGCTTTACGACAGTAATTACCGACCCCCCGACCCCCCCCCCCCCCCGCCGCAAAAAAAAAAAAGTGAGTCATTAAATTCTTTGATATTTGTTTTTTCTTGAAGATAAGGCTAGTTAATTTATTTATTAATGAGCACGATCTCGGGCCTGACGGTTCAAACGTTCGAACCCATTATCGCCACTTGGTATGAGATATCGGGGGCGATTTGGGTCTTCTGGGACCCTGATCCGGAAAGACAAACCCGGGGCTCAGAAAGCAATTTCCCTGGAACGAGCACTCCGCCAGCGTCGATTTTCTATATACTTTGACTCATTTTCCCGTGCCTTTTGCGTTCCAGGGGCTGCCCGGGGGGAAGGAGCCGGGTTTCTTTGTCTGATGGGTGGTTTTATTTTCCGAGGGTATATATATTTTTGGCCCAGCCATGACGCCCGTGTTTCCCCCACCTCTCTTCCCGCAGGTCTGGTTCCAGAACCGAAGAGCCAAATGCCGAAAGCAGGAAAACCAACTCCACAAAGGTACCGGGCTGCGGGTGGGTCGGCCACGCGTGTGTATGCGCGTGTGGGCTCGCCCACGCTGACCTCATGCCGCTGCCTCCCGCAGGGGTGCTGATCGGCGCCGCCAGCCAGTTCGAAGCCTGCCGGGTGGCCCCGTACGTGAACGTGGGCGCGCTGCGGATGCCCTTCCAGCAGGCAAGTGGGACGGCGAGGCGCGAGAGGGGTGGGTGGGGGGGCGACCGCGGCCACGCGCGGCGGGCAGGCGCGGGTGGGTCGCTGCCAGCGCCGCCCTTCTCCGCAGGTTCAGGCGCAGCTGCAGCTGGACAGCGCCGTGGCCCACGCGCACCACCACCTCCACCCGCACCTGGCCCACGCCCCCTACATGATGTTCCCCGCTCCCCCCTTCGGGCTACCGCTCGCCACCCTGGCCGAGTCCGCCTCCGCCGCCTCCGTGGTGGCCGCCGCCGCCGCCGCCAAGACCACCAGCAAGAACTCCAGCATCGCCGACCTCCGCCTGAAGGCCAAGAAACACGCCGCCGCCCTGGGGCTGTGACCGCGCTCCTCCGCTGGGTTTTTTTTTTTTTTTAGATAAAAAAGGGGGAAAAAGGGAAAAAAAAAGACGAGGGAGAGGAGAAACTGTCGGGAGATATATACTTATTTAAAGAATTAGAGGAACTAGACGCGCAGCTGGGAAGTTCACAGGTTTTGAAACTGACCTTTTTCTGCGAAGTTCACTTTAATACAAGAAATTTGATAAGAGAGGCGGGCCTCCTTTCACGTTGCATCAGATACTTGAGTTTAACAACCACGTCTGGAATAGCGACAAAAAGAAGAGAGAGACGACGACGAAGAGGAAAAAAAAAAAAAGAAAAAAGAAAAAAACCGAGAGAGACAGTGATTTCTCTGCGAATTTCCAATGGGAAACTGTCCGGGATCCTTCTTCCAGCAGCATTCCGGGTTGCATGTATTTGTATTTCGTTGATGGAGTCCTTTGATTCACTTGCACTTCACCCTCATCTTTAGTAGAAACAAAACAAACAAGCGTGGCTGGGTTCTTTCTCCTTTAATCTCGAAGGGAAGCGGAAAGAGAGAGGGAGATCAAGCACTGCCTTTTCCACTCTAAAACCCGTGTTGGTCCTTTGCTGTCCCACTGAAATGAAAGGGAGCGGGAAGGATCAGGAGAGCGGAGCTGCCACCCTTCGCTGGGTCCCTCTTGTCCCGAGGGCAAAAGCAAAAGGAAAATAACGAGTATTTAATTCCCAACCACCACTTTACACAACGGCAAATTCCAATAAGAGGTACTGGGTACATGTAAAATATGTTGATACACACGAACAAAGTTTATTTTGGCTATAAATTGTGAATTGATAGTCGACTGTCAGACATTTGCATTTTATCTCATAAAGGTGTATCTATTCACGTAATCTTGTGATTTTTTTTTAATTATTATTTGAAAGACGTATAGCTATTTAACCTGGGGTACCTCGCAGTCCGTGATTGTTATCCCAGTTTGCCATCAGCCCGTCATACTTCTTGCCAAGACAGAGGGAAAGCTCTTCTACGCGAACTTCGGTATGGACGGGCTTTATATCTATTTGTTCTCCATGAAAACAAAATTATTTATATTGACCATATTTTTTCTAGTGTATTTTAAGTTATTTAAAAAAGGAAAAAAAAAAGATGCTGTTATTTCATTACCTCTGTTGTCAGTACAATATATTTTGTTTCACTCAGGTTTGCTTCACTTTTTTTTAATCCATTTTCGACGTCACGAATTTCAATAAGTGCCAAGTAATGAATTTAAGACACTTTGCGACCTATTGACTGAGAAGGGCAACGTGCTGGGGGTCGGGTCTGCGCTACCCCCGGGGCTGTGTGACATCGGCGGTGAAAATTCCTTATTTTCGGTGCTCGCAGAGCTCGCACCTTTCTTTCTGCTCCGTAGATACCGCGACAAACCGCTAGTGCCCAGCACGACGAGGAAGCGCCGCTCGCCTCCGCGCATCTTTCTTTGCCACTTTTTTACCCGTTTCCCTCAGTTTTCGGCGTCACAAATCTCACCGCGGCCGTTCTGCTCGGCTTTTTTTCTTTTGGAGAGAAAAAAACAGAGCCGTGGAAGTTACATAGCAACTGTGTCTTTACAAGCTCTGTCGGGTTCCCTCAGGTAATAAAGTCGAGGAAAGCATAATGGCTCTAAGTATTTTCCAGGGAAGGAACAGAAGGTGAATTGGCACCGGGCGGGGTTTTCATCACCGCCCGCCTCGCCTCAGGAGGGCTCCGGCAGGAGAAGGTGACCCCGTTCTGAGGGCCAGGCGACCGTCCTGGAGGTCCACGTAAAGAGAAGATACCTGCCATGGGGGTCGGGGGAGTGAGGCGCCCGTCATAGGGGCTGTTGTGAAGGGAAGACCCCCGCCACTGGGTTCCCTGTGGGGTGAATAGTCCCGGCAGGGGAGCTGAGGCGCCCGTTGTGAGGGGAAAGTGCCCGTTACAGGAGTTCTTTCGAAAAGAAGGCGCCCGTCGTGGCGGTCCCTGTGAGGAGCAGGTGCCCGTTATGGGGGTTCTTGTGAGAAGGTGCCCGCCACGGATGTCCCTGAGGGAGGAAATCCCTGCCGTGAGGGTCCGTCTCGGGGGAAGGCGGCCGCCACGGGGTTTCTATGGGGAGCAGGTGCCCACCCTGGGCGTTCTTGTGAGGGGAAGACGCCCGCCACGGGGGTCCCTGTGAGGAGAAGACACCCGTCTCGGCGCAGCGGGGGAAGGAGGGCAGCGCGGGGCCGGGTGAGGCGCAGCCCCCGTGCCTCTTCGTCCCTTCCTTGACGGGACGGGCTCCTGGGGGTTCGGCTGCTGCCAGGAGAGGCGGCGCTGCCGATGGGTCCCGGTGGGAAGGAGCCCGAGGGAGCGGGCAGGGTCCGGGTCCCCGCATCCCGCCTGGAAAGGGCTGCAAGGATCAACAACAAAATCGGCTCAAAACGGGCTTGAAGTGATAGATTTTTTGTTAGGTAGAACAGCTTTACTCAAGCAAAAGTAAGATCCTGCTAATTATATAGTCAATAAAACTAGCGGCGGTGTTGATTGATCCCCCAATAAAGAAGTTAATTAATATGTGCACGAGCAGCTAATATTGCAGCCCGGTCACCGTGGCCCCGCAGTTCACATCTACACAGCCTCGAATATTCTTGGGATAAACTTATCGCATCCTGCCCGCGCTGCTGACAGCACAACTGGTTTGGATACTGTTGCCTCACAGTCCTGTGCAGATTATGGGTGTAAAGCAAACTGTGATGGGTACACGCAGGGTGAATTTCAAATCTTTATAGTACGCTCTGGTATTGGCATGTCTGTCTTCAAAAGGATTGTAATAAAAAACACGAAAAATGTACTTTTGTCATAACAGGGAAAGGTGATTGGGTGGTGTAAGAGAACTGTGTATTTTATAGCGTGGCTGTGATTAAAATAAAATAATCTTAATGGGATATTTTTGGACAGGAATACTTACATTCCTTGTTTCCTTGGACTAGCACACCTAACAAGCCTATGGGCCAACAGAAGTTGGCCAGAACTCTCCCATTTCTATTTTATTTGTTAGAGTGTCTGAACCAATATAAAAAATCTGTAGGCTTTGTGGAATTTAATTACGGATGTTTCATGAACCAGCCAGTGCACATACAATATATGCTTTCTGTAGATAAAATTTTAATGTGGGTTTTACATGGAGATGTACTGGTCTGAGAGACAAATTTAGAGAAGAGATCAGATAAATAACATCAGAAGGGATAAACACCTGTTTCTGTCCTCGTAGAGCCGATCGCATGTTCACAGCAGGAACTTCGCAGATTCTTATGCAGTGAAGTAGCAGTTTCCACATTGTGTTTGCTCTCTACAGCAGCACGATGTTAGGTGAGCAGTGAAATGCTGTGGCAGCCAGATGTCTTACAGAAAACCCCAGACACCACCACGCTGACTTCTGCCATAGACCTCCATTCTCCATTCAAGAACACTTAAAAGGAGAAAGAGAGAAAACACTGGGTTTGCCCCCTGCATAAAAGTGCATGAAAGTGTGCTAAATGCTGTGTATAAAATTGTTATGTCTCATATTGTTCATTATTGGCACAGCTTTGTTCCAGGCAAAGCTTTTAACCAGTGCACTTAAACTCACCTTTCAGAAAAGCAGCAGGAGAGGAGCACTTGAGTGATGTGGTGTGCAGCCGATGGTTCTGTACAACAGCACTGTGCCCTTATGAGTCCAGCAGTCCTTCAAGTGAACTGCAGCTGGGTACTCAAGGAATAGATCATGTGTTTTATGTCACAGTACACACTGTACTAACTCCCGCCCAAGAAATATCAGTACTTGTCCAGTTTGGGGGCTGTTCCTTAAATTTTCAGTTTGCTCATAGTTTCTGAGCCTGTTCACCCTTACTGTGAAGTAGCAGCAGGGAAAAGTACACCTTAAAATCATCTACTACGTCTATTAAAAGAATCAGATATAAGGATCACTTTTGCCTTTTTGAGATGGGCAACAAAGTTCTGAAAGGAACTGGAAAAACTGTGCTCATTTTTAACTTTTCCTGTATTTCAGCTGCAACTGCCCCTGGTTTTGATGGAGGATCTAATAAGTGTTCTCAGAGATGTGAGCTGTCACTGCTCACACCTTATGTGAGTGCCCAGCCTTCTCTCCAGATGTTCTTCAGGCAATTAAGTTAGTGTGAATGAAGAAAATCCTCATGATTTTCTACACCATGAATCTTGCTAGTGCAGTTGTGGAGTATTTCAGGGTTTGGCTTTTTGGATATGTTTACGTTGTTTTGCCAGTTGTTACTAATTTTACTGAAGGGGCACAAGCTAAATTTCTAATGGAAAAAACAGCAGAGCTCTCAGCGCCCATCACCCTTCTTGTGTGATAAGTTTGCCTTCTTCTAACAAAGAAAAGTAACAAGCAATGCAAACCCAACCCCTTTGCGATTTGAGGATGATTTTTCCTTTTACTGGGCAGACGCCTGCGAAGGCCTCCGGAACGCGGCATCCCCCGCCTGCAGGCAGCCTGCCTGCTCAGAAGCAAGAGCTGCCAGTGAGTGCAGGGTGCTCCTGCCTGCAGGAATCTGCTGCATCCATCGTGTGTCGTGTCACCCATGCTTTGCACACACCGATGCTGTGCCAACGTGCGGCTCTTGTTTTGTGCTGCAGAAGGCAGCCTCTTTTTCAGCAATGATGTTTCCCACTCAGGAAAGAGCCTTAACTTTTCCTAAGGAGGGAAGGTAAGCTAAAGAAATAAAGAGGGAAAACTGCTGCTTTGCTCCAGTAACTAACGCTGCATAACCATCCTTATTCTGTGGTCTTAGGAAGCTGAGAGTTTGGTGACCCTTTTCCTGTCACCCTGGCCCCAAGTCGCTTGCTCTTTCTGTAAGATGATGGAAGAAAGTAGGAGTGCAAAGGAGATTTGCATCATTTGCGAGCCCATCTGCTTGCCCCTCCTTTTCTCTGTGTTGTTTTTTAATGCTGCAGCTATGAAAGACGTTTGAGAATGTTTTCCTTCATAAAAAAGGTTTTATGGCCTTTGCACACCAGACATGCTGTTCATTAAGTACTGATGTGATTATCAAGAGCCTCCTTTTACACAGGTAAAAATTACCCAGTGAAAAATTCTGAGCAGGAATTTTAAAATGAGGAGGTACAAAATGCACTCATCATGGGCCAGTGCTCCAAACAAGGGGCAGTTTGACTTTAGCAGTAGCTACAGCTGTCCTGAGACTACTGAGGTTATAAACCCATGACTGATAAAACACAGTACCAGAGGAGTGTAATCTTTGATGAACATCTTCCTTGAAAAAAGAAATTTAGAGAAGGAAGATAACATTTGTGATAATGCATTAGGAAAATGCAGCTGCATCACTGTTCAGGCTGACATTCCACCTGTTACAGACTGGTGTCTACATTGGTGCTCCACATCTGGGTTTCCCACTTGAAAAAGCGTACCTGGAAGTGCATCTTCAGTTCCTTAATTGTTTGTTGAGGCAGTGGTTGGTGTCTCCCTCAGCGCACCTGCGCTTCCTCCTCTCTTTTTGCACTTCAAAAACATCATGCTGGATTCTGCATCTTCTGGAAAAGGCAGAAAGCAGATACAAGTTAGTCAACAGCTGCTTCTGTCCAGTTGACAAGCTGGTCAGCAGTTGTTGGCACCCAGCCTTCAGTGTTTTGAACGCACAGTTCAGTAGTGTCCCCATCACCCATATCATCACTCAAGCTTTTTGGTTTCCTGGGTTTGCATAAAGTGATCTCACATCACTGTGAAACAACAATTTTGCTCAGATCTTAATGGCTGTGGAGTTATATCAGTGTCACAGCTCCTGCACCCTGAAAAGCTCACCTGTTTTAATCTCCAGTCTTCTACCTTTGACTCGCACCTTCACTGCTGTGGTCATGCACTCCAGCAAGATGTTAAGATGCTCTGCACACTCTGTGACAGGGGAAACATTGCATCACTCTGATGTTAAGTGGCCACTGCTCCCATTCCTATTTCCCTAAGAACAATTTAGACCTACTATTTTCTATTTTCTACTATGTCCATGCAGTCACCAATGATGAGACCACCAGATGCAGCTTAGATGAGGTAGTGGAGTTAATCCGTATCTGAGTAGCTTTCACTAGAAAGAGCATTTGAAAAATAAGAATTGGCCATGTTATTAGAAAGCATCTGCATTTTGGATGAAACCAGAAAGGAGAGACACGACAACTTTCCTTGGAGGGTGTTTTAGTGTAGTGACTAAAATAGTTCTGGTGAGACCTGGCACCAAGCACCTGCCCCCTCAGTGTGTAGGAGGATCGTAGAGGGTGCTTCAGCCTTTAGACCACGCACTGTACTGCAGCAAAGACAGCAGTGTGCAAACTGTTGGTATTAACAACAATGCACTTACAAATCTCTTAGTTGTTCTTTGAGTAAATATTTAAACAATGGAAACTTGGCTAGAGCTTACCAAGAGAGATAATCTGCTGAAAATTAAGGTACCGCCTGTAGCCCATTACAAAATAGTTGTGAATACTCACAACATCTTTTACACCATTCTTTCACTTAATGTGTATACATCATTTATTATGCAGATTCTCTTTTATGAAATATTTAGACTTGGAAGTGTTTTGACATGTGGTAATCTTTAGGAAGAAGATAAACATATTCTTTTTTAAAGAAAATGTAAATAAAGCATTCCCCCAAAATATCTTTGGGAGGTTAAATGCAGGACAATGGAAACCACATGTAAATACATGTCCCTGTGCAGGCAGCATTCATATGTATTTCCATTGACTTTGTTGACTGCAGCAGAAATTCTGCTTGGGTGAGAGCCACGACACAGAACCTGTACAAAAAACCCCAATAGGCTAATGAATTAACTGGGTTTGATACATGTTAAATATCTGGTTTAGATTATCACAGTTACTTTACCAGCCATTAATTTGAGGAAATACCATTGCCACAACGTTCATCCTTACAATGGAAAGGATGATAACTAATCCGTATGGTTTCTGGTGATTTTGTAGGTATTTTTTCTCCTCATCTAGTACCTGCAGGTGGGATTTTGGTTGTTCTTACACTGCTGCAAATGCAAGCCTGGAGGAGAGAATTCCCTGCTAGGATCTGTTGGCTAAGAGAGCTGGGTTTAAAGGCCAGATTCTTCCCCTGGTGTAAACAGCAGTAGCTCTGTCTTATACACAGTGCATCAGGAAAACATCTGACCTTTAGTGGGTTTTGTCCTTGTTTCATGCAGCTGACAAACAGCTTTGTAATAGGAAGCAGATGAAAATCTTTACATATGCAATCAGTTTAATTGCAGAAATAGTTTACAATACTTTCCTACCTAGGTAAAGGATTTTGTATGAATTTCAAAAGTAATTTAAGCAAAGTAATATTGCTAAGGGAAAGATAAACATTTGCAATTCATAAATTATTTTATGTTCAGAAGTAGTTAGCTTAGATTAATTTCTAATGGACTCATTTTGCTTGTAATCAAGAACTTATTTTCACAGGCCAGGGAAATGCCTGTGAGTTTTCTCTCCGAGCTTTCTTTCATAACATCTGCACTGAGACTTCTCAGTTAAACAATGGAAAGGCAGGATTTACAGAGTGTCAGTTCACTGTTCTGTTCCTGGAGAAAGATGAATTAAGCCTTCTGTTATAAATGGAACATATATACTTCAAACCAATAGTTATTAGCCAAGATATGTCCAAGGTCAGGCTGAGTTAAGTATGATGTATTCCTATGAGTAATTTATCTTTATGGCTATTTAAGTGTAAATACATTTAACATTTTTTTTCAAGCTTTTGCATAAGTTTTATAAGTGTCCCCCTTAGTTTTTGGAAAAATAAAAATCAACATTAGCCGGGAACTGCATTTGTTTTTAACTATTTCCCATGTGCTCCTACACCCGTTGTTCATTACCACATTATGTGGTGGATCAGTGTGCTTACAGTGTCGTCAGTAAGGGAATGGTAAATTTGGTCTTGACTGATTTCAGAAAATTTGAAGCAATAGCTTGCAGATACTTAGATTAATGTTTGGGGCTTAGGCATGCCAGGGTAATAACAAGCAGAATTTTAGTTCTGCCATTGGTAATAAAAAACCCCACTTATGTTTAAAATGCTTGCCCTGGTCAGCAGCACAGTTTCTGTGCCCGATGTTTGCACAGTAGCCCCAGGGTTATGTTCCCATCAGACTCTTTGAGGGGAACCTTCTGTGCACCACATCAGCCTTCAGTGGCTTGTGGAGAGCACTGCATGGTGGAGAAGCTCAGGGCCTTGCAGCAGGGATGGCAGGGGAGGTCTGCATGCTGCATCATGTCTTCTCTTAAAAACCCAAGGGCTGGGACCTGCGGATGTGCTTTCTCTTTTTTCTCTTCTACTGAGCCTTGCTCCAGTTCAAAACTGCCTGGCAAGTGGCAGGGGACAGCAGAAGACAGCCTTGCTGCTGGTGGAGGGAGAGAGGCTCTTGCTTCAAGCAGGAGCAGGCACCTTGGCAAGCCCATGTGTGGGAGGGACCACAGCATGAACATCTCCATCTTGGCAGAGGCTGATGGAGAAGGCAGAAGGGTGACCCTGGCTGGTGGAGGGGACCAGCAGCTGCCACTGGGGAGATCAAGGTGGGGGCTGCGGGGGAGCAAGGCAGCCTGGGGTGAGCCTTTCTCCATCCATCCCTCCCCAGGGAACGTTGGCATTACTGCTGCCCCGTCACCTGGCCCTACCTTACAAATCTCATTCTCTTCCTTGTTGGAAAAGGAGATGGGATGCATGGAGAATCTGAGTACATTTTCCAGCTAACCCATGTCTTTGCAGAGGGCGAGTGCCACGATGAGTGCTCTTCTGTCTCAGATCTTAAGCTGCTGCCTGCAGCAGCTGGTCCTTTCTTGCTCTCTTCTTCTGGGGTTGCTGCTCATGGCATCATTTCTCTGAGAAGACTTGAGAGTGCCCCGGGGACAGTTAAAGACCTGTGAAAAATACCTATTCCCTGTATGTCCTTAGGAGGCAGAATTCCATGCACTCATGAGCATTTGAGGGCAGATAGTAAACCAGGGGAAATACAACAAGATGGCATGTTTGTAAGTTTAGTTTGTCCAGCCAAGATACAGTGGTCCCAGGGCCTCTCTCCATAAGGTCAGAGCAGGGCAGGGATGGATCTCCATGACAGCTGGAGGTCAAAGGAGCTCCAGCCACCCCACTCCTGGCATCCAGGCTCACAGACTCAGGATCTTAGTGCTTGCAAGGAAAGTTGTGATAGATCTTTTCCGCAAACACCACCCTCTGAAGCTTGGTTTTGCAGTTTTTACTTCCAGAGAGGAGCACAAGGCTGTGTCTCCTGGAGGGTGCTGGAAGGAAGGCTACAAGCCAGGCTTTGCAGTAAAGGTGCTGCAAAATGGAAATGAAAAAAAAAATCAAGTTTGTGCACAGAAGAAATGCATTGTCCACAAATTGCATTTCCCTTGATTTCTTCTGTACAGCTACTGAGTAGTTACAACCTTGTTTAGCTTAAAAGATCTAAGAAAATTATAGCCTAGGGCTCTTGGCTTCTGAGTGTTGCTCCTATCACTGAAGTCCCGGGGAACAATTTAAGACCGAATGTCCATCAGAGCTCTCGTACTCAATACTACCAACAGTCTGCCCTGGGACACCAAGGAAGGCATCACATGTGGACAGGCTTTAGAACAGATTGACATGAAAAATATATAAAATTGTTGAATACAGCTACAGCTCCTGCCCAGAAGCAACAAGCTTGTAATAGTGCTTATTTTCAAGTGGTCACAGGTACTGCTGTGAAAAGTATTGAATCTCCATAAAACTAGACTAGATCAGACAAATAAATAAACTGAAAACACCTCTTTGAAGCAAACTAACATTGATCCCTGGATTACAGCTTCCAGGCAGTAGCAAAATTAGTTAATTCTATATAAAGCAATCTTATATCCAGGAAGCTGCATATGCATGGTGCAGTAATAGGATCAAGTCTGGTCTCATTGAAGGTGGTGGGTGCAGTAACCAAGCTTCACTGCAGATGGGCAGAAGAAACAATTGTGCTTCCTGATGTAACAAGATGGCCAAAACAGTAGAAGCCATTCCCTAAACGCGGGCAGAAACCGAGATGAGTCACAGATTAGGAGTGTGTGGGTGGAGAGTGTCCTCGTGGTGTGATGACAGGCACGGAGGAGAGATCTGGAGGCTGTGCAGTGTTTCTGCGTGTGCGACAGCGTTGCAGGGAAAGCAGGAGAGAAGCAGAGAGGAGCAGGGAGATGAGGTGCAGCACCTGGAGCAGAATCATGTGCCAGGGAGAAGCACAGTTTGTTTATTGTGACTGCTGAGAGAAGGTGGGAGCTGTGGACAAGAAGAGGAGAGTTTCCTGGTCAGCTGGCTGCCTGCTCAGGGAAATGACTTGCATCGGTTGTAAATAAACACTGATGTATTCATGGAATACTTTACCCACTCATCAAATTATTTTCCTAAATTAAACAACCTGAAAGAGCCCAGGGAGTAACTTTATGACACACAGGCTAACAGTACTTCCCCTCTGGCTGGGTCTGCTGTCCCAGCTGTGTGAATTCAGAAGGTGGAAAGGAATATCCACAATTTGGCTCTTGAAATATCATTATCTCATGCACATTTATGCCCCTACAGAAAGACCAGAATCATAGATGATAACCAGGAAGTTAAATTTTCTGATGTCCATTAATCCACCCTCCATTAATGGCCACTGTCTCCATAATTCCCAGTGGTAGGGAAACCAAAATGCCTTCAGGGGGGCTGGAGGCTGCCTGTAGGGTCAGGAAGCAGAAGGGACCACCACTGGGCGCAGGGCATGGAGATCATCCCCCTCCTCACTAAAGATCCTCCTACCCACCAAGAACATGGCAATTCCTGGTATGAGGTGATGGGTTACCTTGCTGGAAGGGGTGTGTGCAGTGGTGGAAAGGAGGACAGGACACTGTTAAGCTTTACATAATGTTTTTTCCCCTCCACCATATTTTCACAGTTAGACATGTTGAATGGCCAATCTCATCCTGGCTATCAGCAAACTGCTATCCTTTAAATGCAATTAATGCAAAATATCATTTAATTAGAACTGTCTTCCCTCATTTGCAGCATAAGGATAGTATTTTTGTGGGTTGTGACTAAATGGGAAGTCTCATGAGCCTGTACCCTCTGCCTCAGATCAGTTGGCATAAACAATACTTCACAAAGTAGATTTTTTTAAAATCCTTTTAAAAGAAAATTTAAATCTGAGTAACGACTCATGTCTAAGTTTTCAGAAAAGTCATTCAATACCCAAAATAACTTGTTATTTTAAAATATATTTGTACACAAAACCATACAAATTTCTTTGTATAGAAAGAAGTTGAATTCCATTTTACATATGAAACTCATTCTGGCCATAAGTAGAGCTGCAAAAACTGCCTCCCTGGGTACCTAAACAGCATGTGTTTGCATGCAGCTTTGCAGCCAAATAACCATGGAGTGCCATCAGCTCCAGGGCCCTCGCAGCCTGCATTGCCTTCGTCGCCTGAAATGGGGTTTTCAGAGGGGAAAACATTCTTGAAATAGTCATTTTTCAATGTCTTTATTTCATACTCAAAGCGTAGGGCAACAAAATATATTCTGTTTAAACTGATTTAAAGAGTGTTTCCAACTGAGATGATGTGTTGTGGTCTTAAGCCTGGTGCTGGAGTGGCTTTGAGCTGGCGGATGAGGAGCAACTGGCTGGGCAACCACATCCCGGCGTGCGCTCGCTTCTGTGCCTGCCTCGCTCCAGCTCCTCTTCTTCAAGGCTGGTGTTGTACGAGGGAGAACTGGAGTCCCTTGGTCTGTTCAGTTTGGAGAAGAGGAGCCTGAGAGGGGATCTCAGAGCTGTTCACTGCCTTCTCACAAGGGAGGGAGGGAGGGGAAACAGGGGCTGAGCTCTGCTCTCTTGCAACCTATGATGGGACTGGAGGGAATGGCAGGAAGATGTGCCAGGGGAGGGTTAGATTGGACATGAGGAAGAGGTTCTTTCCCCAGTGGGAGGAGGAGCCCTGGAACATCTCCCCAGAAAGCAGTCCCAGCACCCACTCTGCCAGCATTCCAGAAGCATTTGGACAATGCCCTCAGTCACATGGTGTGAACGTTGGGAGTGTCCTGGGTAGGGACAGGAGTTGGACTCAATGATCCTGTGATTCTTCTTCTGGGAGAGAGCAAAGAACTTCCATGTGTCCAAAGACATCTCTGCCTACAGCTATTGACCTTCCACAGTGTTTTTCCTGGCCCATCACCTGGGAGTGGGCCATGAGGCTCATTTAACACTGATAGTGTGTGTAAATCCTGGCAGTGCTGCTGTTGAGCATGTGCAAGGGCTGCAAGAGCAGGCTGCGTTTCTAAATGGAAACAAAATGATCTCTAGTTCTTCAGACACTCCCCACTTGGCATATTTGATGTGAAGTTAATCATTCCATAAAGTATCTTAGACTGAAAAATATTAGTTCAATACTAGAGAGAAGGATAACTGATCTGGGTCCCATCCTATGATCACTTTTATCAACATTTTTAATAGGATTTATGCTTTAGATTAAAAAAAATTGGGCTGAAAAAAAACCCCAGCCCCTACCATCTTAAGGAGGGCTGCTACGTGGTAGATTTTAGTTGATGCTGGTTTTATGCTCCAATGAGAAGAGAGCAAATTATTGACACATTTTGTACAATATTAGGTTGAGCTTTAAAACATGCACTTCATCGGATGTTTGTCGTTTCCTGTGCCTGCCGTCTGCAAATGCTTTAGCAGATACAGATATCTGTGGGAATACTGACCACAACAGCTTATTTTATTTGTTGAAAATCAGTTTTGTATTGTAATAAAGAAAATTTGCTGTGGCAGCCTGGGATTTTTTTTTTTTGAGACTGATTTATACCTGTCCAGACAGCTAAAGAAAAATGCCTTAGGACTTAAATGCACAATTCTATTATCTTTAAGTATTGACTATCAAATTCTTATAGTGAACTGACTGTGGATTTCTAGATTAAAACTGAATTCTGATTAGTTTAAAGTAACAAAGAAACAAAAGAAAAACCATGAGCTGTGCCACTACGTGACAAACTGGAACGGAATGTCCTGGTGTGGATGCAAATAGGTCTGGTTTGTGGTCGGGCCAAGCTGGGCTCTCTGGCAGGTATTGTTTGATAAGACAAGAAAGAAAGCTTAAGGTGACAACATCATGGAAAACTTCTTCCAAAATCGTCTTCTTAAAGGTGTTTCTACTATGAGATGGTCTACAGGTCTATAATCAGGAGCTCAGCTTCCTACTGCCACTAAGCTCAGTGATGAGAAGCAGATATGCCAAATACAATAGCATGAGGAGAAGGTGGTGGGAGGGAAGGGCATTTATGGATGGACTTGTGGATGGGAAAAAGACAGAGGCAAGGGGAAAATGAAGGAACAAATGAAAAGCAAGAAATGACTAAGTTTGGAAACATTCCTTTACTTATATTCTTTGGCAGACAGTTAGCTTTCTGATGATACTTTCTTCTTAGATCTGCCTGACTGGGACCCATTTTCGAGCTATTGCCAATTTTCCCACTGAGATAGTGCTATTTATACCATGTTTTGGTTGGGTTTGTGATTGGCAGCTCAGCAAGCTGGACTCAGAGCAAGTTAACCAGTTACAGCCACAACTGGGTTCACGCTAGTTTAACTCTCCTAGCAGTGTCTAACGTCACATAAAAGCATCCAAGCAGAGCCTGAGGAGGAGCTTCCCACCTTGACTGGCTCACGGACAGCGCTGAGCTCCAAAAAAGTGCCCGGGAACTGGGATATCCAGTCTCCTTCCCTCACCACACACGCTCCTCACTTTCCCTGGCATTGGAAGATCCCCCCAGCCCTCACCCGCTCTCCCGGAGTGATTTTGGGTGCGGGAGCCGTTTCAGGGTGCTGGTGCAGGGTGGAACCAGGTCAGTACCTGCCCCTGATCATCATTGCACCAAACCGGTACGGTTATGTTAGCTACTTCAGCAAAGAGTCACACAAGTGGGGAAAGGAACAATGATCAATTACACATTAAAAGCAGGAAAACATGAAAAGCACACGTGACCCTGGACACAGGCTGTATTAACGGCCAACATTTGTCACTCCCTTTTTTTTCTTTACCTTATTTGTAATAAGGATGAAATGGGAAAAAAAATTGATAGAAACCAAAAAAGGTGACTTGCACGGGTAACATTCATTAAAAAACAGCCTTCAAAACCTGTTTATTTTGTTATTCTAGTTTTTTTATATAAACTAGTCACTTATTATTTTAGATACAGCCACACATTCTTTTTTTTCTCATTTAAAACAGTTATAATTTTCTCTTTGCGAACTGAATGAGTCCCTAAAGCGATTCCAGATGCCAGACGTGTACACATGTAGCATTCCTACTGGAGGAATAACTTCTGATATGTAATCAAAAGAAACAATTTTAGCAAACAATACACTAACACATGAAAAGATAACATGCTGAGAAAAAAAATCTAGGCTATAAAATCTAGATGAAACTTTTCCAACTTGTAAAAAGGGTTTTACGAACTAACCAGCAGTAAGACTCAGAAATTAAACCTGAAAATATACAGAATAACTTATTTCAGGAGAAGACAATAAAAATGGAAGAAAGAGGAAATGGAAGAGAATAAGAACAGTCAGCAGACAAATAGGGGCTTAAAAAGCAAAGAAGAAAATAAAAAGAAATATCAAGAAAGAATATTTCCAACAAGACAAGAAAAAATAAATGAAGTTGTACATGAAAAAATGCAAGAAATGCCACGAGTTACAACATTCTAAAGAAAAGAAATCTTTGGAAATACAGAGGAGAAAAGAGAAAATATGAAACCCCTCATTTTGTATTAATTGTGTTCCCCTCCAAACAACAGATTTCAATGCTGGAAAAATTCTGGTAATTAGATTATTGTTTACAGCAGGTTATTACACAACTTGTTCCTATTTGGGCTGTCTGTATTTGATCTAATTCTGTCAGACCTTACTGTGAAGCTATTGAGTTGTTACCTGAAAATAAAGACTTAATCATGTGAAGGTATTTGGAACAAAAATTCTCATTATAAGACCATTTTTCTTAAAGACCTGGTGCAATAGAAGTGTGATTACGCAGAGCTCAGGCTGCAGTTATACAACTTATAGCCAACAACAATATAGTGACGTTCAGGTGGTTGGGTTATTTCTTGACCTCGGGTAGCTTAGATGTTGTAGGAATCAGCAAGAATTTCACCTTCAGTGCAATATCAAGGGATACAAATAACATAACTAATGAAATACAGTCCAAATAGTAATACACAACAATGAAGTCCAATCATTATATAGGTTCTTGATAATTTGCTGCCCTCAAAGAATAGTAAATCACTGTTCTTTTGGGGAAAAGGACATTCAAAACCAGACATAAAAAATCCAAAGGAGCAATTTGAATACCTAAATAATCACAGGAATACACCAAAAATCAAGCAGAAAATGTTGTATGTAGGTGTTTTTACAGGGGAAAATTATTTTATTACCATGCATTTTAAACAATGATGTTACCACATTTTTCATGTTAGGGCACTGTTGCATTAGATGCTAAAATCGGGTTTTATCCTACTTTTAAATGTTCTTCCCCGTTCACTCCAGGGTTTGAAACTGTCATTTGTGTAATCATTCTCTTGACTTCCACTGTTTCTTTTAACTACTCCACAATTATAATAGCTCACTAATAGACCGTATAACTGATAAACTTCCTCGTTAAGAAGAACCTAGGACAAAAAATGATACTGGTTCTTTAAAAGTTTATCCCTATGGCACCATCATGTAAGCATACATATGGGACAGTAAAAATGGAAGACGACACATTAAATGACATTATTATAAAATGCAATACTCTTGGAATGATCCCTTATTAAATTAGGCTCTATGATCTGAGATGAATTTCCCCGATCCCTAATCCATCACTAGAGAAATATTAAAAGATAGGTCTCAACTGGTATTAGAATCGCACTCAGTCTCTACTTTCATTATTTTGAATTAGGGTGCTACTGGGGGGAAGCCTCTTAATGAGAATTAGAGTGATTCACTGGTCTTCTTTTGGATTTTGACAAGTAAAATATTAACTCTTCAGTCACAGCTGTCGGAATTAAAATACTTGGCAGCCACAGATGCACAAATTAAATTGGCCTTTATGTTTCCATATTGCTGACCTCCTTAGAGGCAAAAACATCAAACCCAACAATAACAGAAAACCCGCAGTATGTCATTTCTGGGAAGAAAATATATTTATTGAAGTTTTTATGTTTGTTTCAGTTTTAAACCCATAATTGAACAAATACAGAACATTTTACAAAAGGCTATTATTGTAATTTTGCGTTCCGTAAAACTTCAGCTACAAATCAGTTACTCTGAACCATTAATCAGACAATAAATTAATAAATGAAGTTATTTCAGGGATTTCTGAACTGTTTAAACCAACATAAATCAGATTTACGTGCGATGCATCAATGAAAACATCTTAATGGCTTCGACTGGAGTTTTTTAGGGTTGTTTCTCTGCAAATAATAGATTTTCCTCTTATAAACAATATATAAAAATGCATAATTATTGCAGAAGCACAAGACTGTTTATTACTGGAGCTCCAGTATGTAATAGCAAAACAAGTTGAAGTTTAGCAATGCTGAGAAAACATCCTTTCAGATCTTTTCCCCTCCTTTTTAATTTACTGCTATGGCAGTGGCGGTGGAATTTCAATTAGTCTCAATTAAGTGTTTCTCAATTAAGTGTATTTCAATTATAATAAGTGTTTCCAAAGTGGAACTTGTAGTGTATAAAAGTCTCAAATAAGGGAATGATGCCGAAATGGCTTTTTTTTTTTTGAAGCTGTCCTTAATTTATATGATCCATCATATCCAAGCCAGCGTAGGGGTTTGTTATTCTTTTATCTGTCTCTGGTCACCTCCAGCATCTCTCCCTCCTCCCTAACGATCACTCATTGATCTCATCTTGTGATCGGTTGAGAACTACTTGGGGAGGGACATTGATGGATGCATTTTAACCATTTTACCCTTCGCATCCAATACTGCGATGAACTCCCCGATCCGTGGCACAGTTGTGTGGAGGAGAGCTGGGGGTTGTGGTGATTGTAGGCGTCTGGGAGATGAATTTTGGCTCGGAGTAGGTGCGTGCTTCTCAGAAAAGGCCCTTTTGGTGTCTAGGTGATTGCAAACCACCTCCACCTGATTTCTTATGACACACCTTGGATTTTTTGTGTGCTGATGTGGAGTGGAGAGACTGCAATGTTGACATTATGAAGCACATTATATTTACGTGAGGAAATAGCTTGTTACCTGCTGTCTGGTTTTTCACCTTTCACCATAATTTCTGCTTGTGACGATGAGTTTTTAGAACTGATCACACAGGATAATTGCGTATCTTAAATAATCCAGCTCTGGAGCCTTAATATTTTGCAATATACTGACTGGCAGGAATCTTGTTGGATGCGTTTGCACTGCAGCACACTCACCATCACCCCTCTCAGCAGGCCGCATTGAGGTACCGGCAGGTACAGGAACATCTCATTAGTGACATCCAAGACACATTTGCCATACTTTGTTCAAATCCCTGCGCTTCCAGCACTGCTCACATCTCCTGACCCTCCCTGGAAGGAGCTGCTGTACCAGACAGTGTACCCAAAAAGGGGTTTGAGGAAGCCCCTTCTCCCACAGAGGTTGACCTGGTGGCTGTGACATCCAGCCCCACGCGGTGCAGAGGCGCAACCATGCTCAGCTGTGTTTGGGGGGGACACACAGCATCACCCCACATTGAGTGGCCCTAGGTCAGGTGTCCCCATGCTGCTCTCTGCCAGTCTTTGCCTTTTCCAGCATGTGGAACTATGCCTCACACGCATGGGGACAGCATTCAGTGCCATAAATCCACAGCTTTCCTGGAACCCTATCTACATTATTTTTATCCTTTTTATTACATTACCTCAGCTATGCAAACAGCTCATTGCATGGGAATAGGGATTTTTCTACGAGTTCTTATTCCATCTTTCCTCCTCACTGCATCCTTCTTCGGCAATGAAACAACACCCCAACAGCCCTCCCTTCCTTGGAGCATCAGCTCCTGTCTCAATTAGGATTTCCCTATCTGGACTGGGGCTGCTAACCCACATGGACAGTTATCCGGGTTTGTTCCCTGGTTTCTGGGCCAGCTGGGTGCCCGTTGGAGCTGAGAACGCCGTGGCATTATGCAGGGGGATGACGGGCACGGCCAGCTCGACATGTGAATTAGTTCTGCGCAGAACTACTTAATACATCTCTCCTGGAATTAAATGTGCACGGAGAGCTGCCATAGGGCAAGCCGTGGGGTGGTTTAATTTCTTTTTTAGAAGACATTAGCAGAACTTGATAAAGGGTCAAGTAATTTCATCCAAGTTGCCACTAGTTAGTTAAGAGAAAGCGACAGGGCTAGAGCCTGACATCGTTACATTCCTGCAAATATTTTATAAAACAGGAGTTTTAAAATTTCATTTTTTTGGCCAAAAGAATGATTGCTGGAGGAACGCTTCTTAGCTTTAAAAGATTACCTGACCGGTAGCTAAATAGGGCGTTTTGATTAACATTTGCTATTTGGCGAGCGGGCTGAGACCCGAAATGAGATGGTTACTTCTGCGACAGGAGTGCCTTTGGTGCGACGCTCGCCGAGCTCCCGGGGAGGCTGCCCGGGGAGTAATTTCGGCGAATTGTAAGCGGACAGTGAGTCCGCGGGGAGCGCTGGCAATCATGGCGGAAACAATGTTTGCATCGATCAGCTGTCACGGTGATTTATGGCTTCATTTTGCTGTAATGGAGAATTAGTGGAAAGATTATCAGGGACTCAACACTTTGGCTTGTTACCCATGTCCAGACGAGCAATTTGTCTCCCTGAAGCAGTGAAATACTTGTGACAGCTCCAACACTTGCCCTAATTCAATCAAGAGAAAATGTTGGAATTAATTTGTTACAAGAAAATTTAAATATGTTCAGCAAACAGTAACCGCAGAGCAGCAGGCTGATTTATTGTGCTCGGCAAGATATCGATCCGCTTCGATCTGGCCCATGTTGAGGTTTTAATGTGTAATAATTTCCAATTTAAAGCTCCTTTTCAAGATCACGGGTTTAAAGAGAGGGCAGGCTAGGTCTCAAGACCTGATTAGGAGCCTGTTGCAATGGCTTTGTCAAAAGCCTGTTTGAATGTAAATTCATAGTTATCTTTTGCACTATCTTTAATATTCTTGACATGGATTTTATTGTGTGTCAAACCTCAGGCCAGCTGCCTGCCACAACCATTAATGAAACATCTTAGGAAATAAATCTCAGTCTTTATACAATATTTTTAAAAACCTGAAACATTAGATGTCAGTGAAGAAGGTTTAACAGCATCCTTTTTCCCCCCACACAGTAAAGCATTAGAGATATAGCAGTTTTACAGCTTGCCTACACAATTAGATTGAATTATTGTGCAAATGCTATTATGCCATAAGCTTAAATTCCAAAGGTTGCATGAATATTTTAGGTACGTGTACAAATCCGTTATCTTCACTGAAGGTGTGACAGCTCATTCTACCTATACGTATATATAATTTTTAAGGTTTTCATTATTAAAATGCTCTTCCCTAATGCATATAGGATAATACAGCTCAAGAAAGTGGCCAAGGCTTTAGAAATTCAGCCCCTTATAATTCAAAGAGCAGCCATGGTGGTCTGTGGATCCATGTCACTGCACTCCAGGCTCCTTTGCCACCCAAATGCAACAAAATTATGTTCAAACTGAAGTGTGCTTAATTAGTTCTTTAAACCAAGTTATTATGATTGATTAAAAGAGAAATCCTGGCCTCCAGTGCTAAAAAGCTTCTATAATAACCTCTCGTGTAGCTCCAATTGCAAGTTTTCTCTAACATTTTTAGAGCATCAGTGGCTCACATAATTAGAGAGCAGTCCTGTTCAATCTAATCAATAAAAAGCCATCACCCGCCATAGAAGACAGCCATAGTCGAGTATTTTTTTTGCTTATTAGTAGAGCTCAGACATTAGTTTACTTCAGTTATTCTTAGTTTTGCTGCCATACCCTTAGACCAAGCACTGAAACATAAGCTCTCCTTGTTAAAACAGCCTTTTTTAAAACCTTTCTAATAGCATCTGGTTGTCGAGCTTAGGCATCACTTCTCAGTCAGCGGTGCTGTGGAAGTGTGGGTAACAACACCATGGTCTGCTGGTGCAAGGCCTCCCAGGTCCTGTGAGAAGAACCCAAGCTGAGCACCTGGATTTTTCTAGAATGGCTTTGGAGTCATCTGTTGGGTGGCAGGACAGTCACTGTGAACACCTCGACCCCATGGATAATGCCAGCAGGGATTTGCATCTTCTCTTAGCTAGAGAAAGAAACAATGTGACCATAGCCGTTAAGAATCAGAGCTCATTAACTCCTCTGTCCATCAAACCACCCACTAGCCTAACAGCAAATATCTTCATCCATAAGTGTATTTAAAGTGTATTTTTAAAGGATGAAAATTATCCTGTGAAACATTAGTTTCTTGCATGGCAGCTGGAGTGACAGGAACCACTTTCTGATTTCTTGACTTTGAGGGCTTTGGAGAGGTCAGTTTTCTCACAGAACCAAGATTTAGTTCTGCAGGATCTTGTGGAGACAAAATATGAAAAATTCCTGGCTTGACCCTCAATTCCAACTGGTTGTAAATGACCAGAATTCAAATCAGGATCACATTCGCTCATTCAGTAACTGTTTAAAAATGAGGCAAATCTGTATTAAACAAAGACACATCGCTCCCTGGAGAAACTCTGGTGCAGCAGTGATGAGCTCCACGAGGGGTTTTGGTGGCCTGGCAGCATGGTGTCCCCTGCCAGTGTTCCCAGTCAGGGGACAGCTTGTCTGTGGGATGAGCATGGTTGCTATGGTGGGACACTCCACTGAGTCATGCCTTGCCACTGCCTTGGTCTCCTGAAAGTCCAGCCTCTGCAGATTTATCTGCCCTGTCTTCTGCCACCACATTTCCCAACAAGCCCTTTCACTAATTCCTAGCAGGAGAAGATGTCATCTTTGAAGAAGTCAAAGGATTGCCTTGATCTCTGTTGATGTCTCTGGTCCAAGCACTTAGTGTTTTGGTCTTTGCTCAGTAGACATGTTTCCATCTAATTCCTTTCTCTGATGAAGTCTACATTTCCACCCTGTTCCGAGGGGTTCTCTAGATATCCTTTCACACGTGTGCACTCACATGGCTTTGGAAAACTAAATACAATTTTACTAGATTTTTTTGCATGATCTAGATCATAAAAAAAAGGGATTCTGGACATGTTCTATAAGCTTTATAAAGTGAGGTGTCTCTATTGCCAAGATGCGTGCTGACTCAGGGCTTTAGTGCTGGGAATCAGCATTCTTTTGCAAGTGCTGTGATGATATTGTACTCGCGCTTCAGCAAATCCTTAATTATAACTCAATTTCTCATTGCAAATTATAGTCCTAAGTATTTCTGTGGTCACTGATGGAATTTAACGTCAGCAGCAAATAATATCTACGCATATGTTTCCTATCTTATTCTTAACCATACAATAACATGCATGCTACAGGTAGTAAAATGTTATTATAAAACTCCCTTTGCCACAAATCTTGACCCAAAAATCCAGAGTTTGCTATCAAATGTGTTCCTGGGAGTTCATGGGAGTTAGTGGAGTTCATGTGGTGTGAAGGGCCACGGCTGTCAGGGTGTGCAAGAGCAATGTGCCAACCTGCAACCCTGTCCTTGCATGGTCACATCTTCAGCTGGTGTCAACGGGATGTCCCATCAGTGGGCTCCACCGGTCTGAACAGACATCCCTGCACTCCTCCTTTTCCTCCCCGATTTAAGGGGATCCAGACTGGTGCTGGCTGGCTTTGTGAGTTGGGGCTGTCCCAAGGCTGGAAAATCCCTTGGCCCCTGCACAGAGCAGGGCTGAGCATTCCAGAGCTCTGCAGCCAGCAGAGACCTCGGCGGGAGGGAGGGCTGACACCATTTCAGTGTGAATTGGAGGCAAATCAGGCCTTGACCTTTAAAACTGAATTAGACTGATGTTTAAAACTGAGATAAACTGACATTTAAAATAGTCCCATGCTCTTTTGTTTCATTTTTGCTCTTTGTTTCTTATTTTATTTTTTTGTTTCTTGTGGACTGAGGCTCCACCGTGTTGGAAGTTACTTGTGGGGGTCCTGATGTTGGATCATGACCTGTGGGGACTCTGTGGCTGAGCACTCTCTGTTACTTCACCAGCACTTACAAACAAGGAGAAGCAGGCTCCTGGCTGGTTCCAGTGAGATGCAGTAGGCCCTCACCCGTTAATGTGTTGAAATAACGACACCAAACCATCTTGCAATAGGAATCAGGGAAGAAGTCAATGTGCCTGAGCTGTCAGGAGCAGTGCCAGGTTAAATTATGTTTCAAACAACCACAGCGTTGGTTAACAGTGCTAAAAGGCAGTATTGTAGACTAATAATACCAAGAGAAATCTAGAAACCTCATCTAATTTTCGGAGCTGTGCACTTTGTATTCTTTTCTCATTCTCTGCTTGAACAGCCAAGAACTGGTTTGGTTCACTTCTGCTCCTCGGTGTACCCAGAGAAATGCACTTTTCCAGCTCTCACTCAGCAATGCAGTCCTACAAATTCCACTGGGGGATGTTTATTTGTTTTTTAAAAAGTCCTATCAGAATTTGGATCTGCTTTCTACAATTGTCTTTATGGCTCAAATAAAAGTTTAGGGGCTGTTCATGACTGCAAAAGTAAATGTCGGTAGAGGTCTGAAAGAATGGCATTCCTTTCAAGTTAGATTTGCACAAAGCAAAAAAATCTGAAGAAAAATAATCTTTAAGTAAGTTACCAATTGCAAACTTTATAATGGTGCCAGCTGTTAACAATAGACCCATTTGGGGTGGGTTTTTTCCCTTCTCATAACAGTTTTTCTTTCTACAAGGTCATTTTAGGTCTTCAGTCTCAATAATAATTTGTTCTGCAAGCCATTGTAGACAGAGCTGTCTTCAGCCTCTCAGCTTGGAGGGAGAAATGCAATCTCACCATGGGATCTTTCCTTAATCTCCATGAACCAGAATGTCTTTATTTTGCCCAGAATAAGGCTGCTGGTGGGCTGGGGCAGCTCTGCAAGGCTCTGGCACCTCTCGGGCGCTGTGTTCAGCTCCATGAGGGGTCGCAGCCTGGGAGCTGGCAGGAAGGAGCGTGCTCTTCCTTTGGGGTGAAGCCCTGGCCAGGCTTTTCCAGAGTTCCCATTGTTGCACAGCTGAATCCAATCACCGCTATTTGTTTTTCAAAACAGGGCTCAGTTCCCTGTTGCTGGATGATATTTTCATCCGCTGACATTTAACTGAGCTATTTCAAAATGAGCTGAGAACGTTTCTAGAATTCCTTTATTTTTAAAGTTTTATATAAATAAGCTTTTAATTGTCTGTTAGGAAATATTGTTAGTAAACAGGTCCATTTGCAGAGATTTGCACAACGGCTGGGCCTGCTTTGATGCTCGCTGGACCTGTGAAATCCCACTATAAACTGCTCAGCACGTTGCACATTTTGGGAAACAATATCATTTTTCCAAAACCACGGAGCGATCAGATAAGGTTGAAGCCCGCGTGCTGCGTCTCAGACAACATGTCTGGGATTAACCGTTTCCTCCGACTTCTGAGTTGTGGTTTCACTCTGAATAAAGGCAGAGCAAAGCTATCAAATAAAGAAGTAGCCACTTCTTTGGAAAATTAGCAACCGGGCTCTCCTGCCTGTGGGAAACTCCCAGCAGGAGGAGATTTCAGGAATTTCCGAGCATCCTGTTGTGATGGAGGGTCATTATGTGGGATGTATTTTATGAAGATGAGGAAATTAGTTTTGTTTGATTTTGGTTATTACTTTCTTCAAATGATCTGCCAGGGCTTCAAAATGCTCTGGAAAAAAAGGGGGATAAGAAATTAAGATCTTCAAAACATAATTTTGGCCTGCTGTGCTGCTGTGCCTCCCTGCCCCTGCCACAAAGGGCTAACAGATGCTCTTTCATTTTCAGAAGTGTTTCATTGATTTACATTCTCATGAAAATGTGAAGTCGAAAGACTGAGGTTGACTCATGGCTGCTGTGGCCATGGGCATTGCCAGCTCGCCGAGACCCATCGCCGCGCTCAGCCCTACAATGACCAGCTGATCATAATTAACTGTCAGCAAGCTGGCAGAGTGCAGTTCAGTCCTTATGTCTGTAGTGTCAGTTCACAATTCATTTGATTCACTCCCAACCAAATCCAGTCTTGACTCCAGTGGAGGCCGGCTCTGGAGCATTCCTCTCTTGAAGAAGACAACCCGTGCACCTGGGTCAGAAGGAAAGGCTTGCCAAAACATCCCGAGGTTCCTCATAGTAAAGGAACCTGCAGGAATGGCTTTCAGTAAAGCGTAAGTCTGTACCCCAGCAGCACTGCCCAGGTGAGATGGGAAAATATGAATACTTGCTTTCTGATGGATAAGGAAATTTAGAAACAACCGTGACCTCGGGAGAGGCGAGGTTCGGAGCCTTCCTCGCTGTAGCATCTCAGGATTGCAAAGCTTTTAGGGTTTTTTAAAAGATCTGCAGGAATTTGGCTATCTTGAATCTGAGGACACATTTAGAAGTAAGATGACTGTTTAACTCCCATCTGGCAGAGCCAAGCTAATCAATTTACCTTATCAAGCTCCAATGTCTAATTAAAGGCTCTCCTGACATCATTCCCAAGCTGGGTTCAGCTCGTCCTGGAGGCAGTGTAGCCTTTTTATTACTTTCTACAACTTAATCATTCTGTTTTAAAGACATTTTCTCTGAATTGCTCAAAGGTTAGCTCCTCTGTCAATTTAAGTCAATATCCTCTTCTTTTCAAAATTAATTGCTATTAATTAATCACCATCTGAAGGAGTTTATTGGTATTGATTTTCTCCCTTTTGTATGTTTCTATGAGATTTCTTATTGGTCTTCCTCACTGCGTTTATTTTTCACCCAAGCTACAAAGCCCATATTGGTGAGCGTTGTTTGACAGCCAGGTCCAGGTCAACATCCAAATCTCAGTAATAATCGCTCTGTTAAAGGATAGTCATGAATTTCATGGTATTTTTAGTTTCTCAGCTTCCTGATTCACTTAAAATGAAAATAGCATAGCCATTATCAGACCTATTCTTAGCGTTTCGAAAATAAGTTCCAGTTTCGGATTCCAGCCATCATTTTTCCTGTGTGGATGCAGTTGAGGAGCCCCATCGACTGTCCTAGAACCCACATTTCAGTGGTCTGACCTTTGGGCACATCAGATCAGAGCACAGATTGTAAGTATTTAAACAAGACAAGGCCATGCTGGTAGCAATAACACCCCTTTCACTACTTCATGTGCAGTAGGAAGAAAGTGTGAAGGAGAAGACGTCACTGCGACAACTTCTCTGTGTGATGCTCTGCTTCCCATTGTTCTTCTGTGCTCGTAGGAGGTGGAATGGTGACGATGGAGAAACATTCATTTGCTTTCAAGTTTTGCACTGTTATTGGCATTTTCTGTCCGACCTTTTTCCCAGTGTAATCAAATAGCTACGATCAATACATTAAAAGCCAGATTTTCTTATTAGCTTCTCTGTGCAGCCATCAGCCGTCAACACGCGGTGATCAGTGCAGCATCCTCTTCCGATCCAATCTCATAAAACTGAAGTTTTTTGGGTTTAAAGAAGACATCCCATGTCACGTTGGGGTCTGGTGGGGCTGAGCACAGGGGGGAAGGCCGTTGGGGAGCAAGGGTGGAAGTCACAAGCTGAAGGACATCCTGCAGAATGGTCAGCTTTTTACAGCCTGCTCAGAAACACAGAATGAGGAGACATTTAAATGTATCTTAGTCTTTAAATAAGTTTTTTTCCTAACAGACTAGGCAGCAGTAGGACCAGGATACTTCAGACCTCATGTCCTGTTTGTGGGACACTCTTAGGGTGGTTTTAGGCATCACACTTCTGACACCTGAAAGAGAAGAAAGCCATGTTTCTCACACACTTAACAAAGAAGAGCCACGAGGCTGGTGAAGGGGCTGGAGAACAAGTCCTGCAACAGGTGGCTGAGGGACCTGGGGTTGTTTAGCCTGAAGAAGAGACTGAGGGGAGACCTCTTCACTGTCTACAACTGCTTGAAAGGAGGCTGTGATGAGGTGGTTGTCGGTCTCTTTTCCTAAATGACAAGTGATAGAATGAGAGGAAATGGCTTCAAGTTGCACCAGGGCAGGTTCAGATTACATATCAGGAAAAATTTCTTCACCAAAAGGGTTTTCAGGCACTGGCAGAGGCTGCCCAGGGAGGTGATGGAGTCGCCATCCGTGGAGGTGTTTAAAAAGCAGGTGGATGAGTTTCTTAGGGACTTGGTTTAGTAAGGGAACAGGGATGATTGGACTCGATGAGCTCAGAGGTGTTTTCCAACCAGATGATTCTCTGATTCTATGACTTCTTTCCACAAGGATGCACCAGACATGCTTTCTAAAGCAGAGCTTCCCATCAATTTCTTCTAAACCATCACTCTGTTAGACATAAATGGTTATGTTTCTAGCTGACGTATAGGTTTCTTATCGCTTGCTGGTCCCACTGGTTGGTGACCCCACGTGGTGGTCACAAGCCCATGGCATCAACGCCCTCACACTGCTTTTGATCTGGGACTCCATAAAATGCGTCGCAGGCTGCCGAGCATTGTCATTTTTCGGCCTCTGAAAAGATGTAATTTCTCCTCTCGAAAGCTTCTGGAGGTCCCTGGGGATGTTGTCAGCTGCTTTCACCGCCTTGAAAAAAATGTCGTTTCTCTTTTTAAAGAGGGCTACAATTATTATCACCAGGCCTCAGGGCACTTCACCCCAAATCACACAATGCTATTTCGGGTCTCTCTTTTGCTGCAAATGTTCAAAAACAGCTGCTTAAATCTGGTTTTCAAAAGTGAATTGGGCATTTAGCAGCCCAGGAGTCTTTTGGCGTCTCTGAGGTGCTGCAGGGGCTCTGCAGCCAGCCAGGAGCACCCAGAGGCTTCGTCCTGAGGCCATGGACCACACCAGGACCATCCTTCTGGGGTGCTCTGGGTGACCTCGGGTTTGCTGAAACTTTCCTCCTTGCCCTGCAATTTTGGGATGCCCAGATGTGAGCAAGCGGGACCCAGCTGTGCAGTGCCTGGTCAGGTGGGGTTGTGCTCACTTGCCGACTCAGCTCCACAGAAAAAACGGATTATATTTTGTATATAAGGCTTTGTGGGATTAAACATTGCTGAATTTGAAAGGCTAATTACTTCTCGGGCAGAGCCTACAGGGCTTTTTTTCTTCTGGAGTCTCTGATGACTGTGTTTATGGGTAAGTTTCCCTGAGTACCTCCAAGACTGAAAGCTTTTTTTTATGAGACAGATGGAGATGTTCTTTCCAAGAGTGAGTAATATTTAACCTTAAGCACTTTCAAATCCGGCCTCAGGAATATTGAGATGAAAGCCTCATGGCACTAAGCTTCTTTCAAATGGATATTACAGAAAAGCTGCCTGGACATTTGTCTCCTCGAACCTCCTCTCTGTTTAGCATGCTGCCCGTGTGCCTGTTTTCCTCGAGGAGGTCCGAGCAGGATAAATACTTGTCTTTCGGGTTTCATTTTCGGCAGCAGCTCTGCTCTCTCTATTGTATTTCTTTTGAGCATCATTTATTGGATTTGAAGTTCCTGATGGTGTCAGTGACGGTGTGGCAAGATGCCTTCGTCCTCTTCCCAATGTCAGAGGGGGCAGCTCCTGCGGCTGGGGAGAGGTGCAAGTCCTGGAGGAGGAAAAGCATCCTCTGGACTGTGAGACCAGTCACCAGCACGGAGCTGCATTGCCCATGTGGGAAGCAGGTTTGTCACACAAACGCCCATTGAGGGAAAACTCATGCTTGTGCCATTCCCAGCAGCCCCAGTCTCGGCTCAAGTGAAGCAGAATCCATTTTTTTCCCAGTGTTTTCAATTATTTTAATACAAAGAAAAGCTTGTCTATTGTTATTGGCATCTCCTCGTTCCACTCATTGAAACAAACCCTTAAGAATTTTAAACTCAATCATGTTACTAATTTACATATTGAAATGATGATATTCAATCAATAATCATGGATTGGGTTGGAGAATAATAATTAGAGAAAAATGAAGCAGAAAGTACAAATAAAATTTCAAGAGCTTTTATTCCTTTTATTTTCTTTCACTGTTGATTCTTTACAGAACGAATCCTCATAGAGTGATGTAGCAGACAGGGAGTGGGGAATGTTGTCCCCTGCTGCACAACACACTGATACTTCTCAGTTTTTCTTGTGTAGCATCCAAGTTTTTGAGGGAAACCCTCCACGGCTTCGCGCTGCCGTGGTGCGTTGCGATGCACACTCTGCCGCCCGCATGCAATCTGTATTTGTCTTGATCAGGATATTAAACTACAATCGTGCGCAAAGCAGTGAGGTCCCTCTGCACTACTGTTGAACTAAGAAATCATTATCATCAGACAGAAGAGAAGTATGGATGATGGATAATGGGTCTCTCCAGTGCCCAGCGATCATTACGCTCTTGCCGATGAGGCAGCAACTGTTTTAAGTCCCATTAGCGGATGATGGGCTGTCTGGAAGAGGATGCTTATACCTGAGCAGGCAGCTCGCCCCAGCTGCACTGCGTTAACCCCGTCGCGGTGGGACCGACCCCCTCCCAGTGCACTTCCACTGGCCAAGCCCCTGGGATGTGGGAAGGGGTAAAACAGCATGTACCCATCAGCATGTGAGGTGGAAAAATGCAGAAAGTGAGGAACTGGAGGTGGAACATGAATTGCTGCTTCCTGAAGGGATGTGGTGGGCAAGAAATACATTTAGGGAAGTGTTAATGAGACTCTGACATGAATTTGGGAGTTTATAAATGAGGGGTGTGCTGGTAGATTTTACATCTGCTAACCTGTCATGAGTTAAACTCTTCCCATATCCATGGTCTGAAACATCTATGGATATGTTGAGTTATCATCACCTGGAGCAACACAAGACTTACAGGTCCCAGCCGGTGTTGGCATAGCTGGCATTTAGGAAAATTTAATACATTCATTTTTAGATATTATTTACATAATAACTAGATAACTAGATATTATTTACATAATATTTAGATATTATTTACATAATAATTATAGTAGTATGTAGTATATCTAGTATTTAGATATTATTTACAGGCACGGAGAGGGTGTTAGTGCAAACTGAAGCTCTGTGATGCCAAGTCACTTCTCCAAAATCTCTCCTGAAGTGGTCCAACAAGCCACAGCTGTACTGAGTAGTCAGGGCTAAAGTAACCTGAAAAGTAGGTGAGGATGGGATGTACAGCTGGGGACTGTCAGCCACCATGAGCACTAAGATGAGTTTCTGCCCAGGTCCAGCTAAGCACACTGCCAAAGTGCCAAAGTGCTGTTTTGAGATACTCTTGATGGTCCTCTATGTAATACATGATTTTCACAGAGTGCTTGCTTGCGTGGTTTCTACATTTGTTTTTGTGTGCAGGTGGAGGTTGCAGTAACAGGAACAGCTGTACAGGAAGAGTTACACCACTGGGAGCACAACGTGCCAGCCAGGAGCGGTGGAGCAGCAGGAGGCAACTATGCTGCTGGGCTTGGGAGAACAGCTCTCTGGGCTGTCTGTAGGCTCCTGGCTTCCCTTATCAATGCTGGCTGAAAAATGCCATGGGAAGAGCATGGGTATCTGCTGAGTCTGCAGACCCAAAGAGAGCTTCCTATCATGGCCTGCTTGGTTTTCAACGCAGCTCTCCCATTGCTGTGTTCTCCCTGAGTCGTGCGGCTCTGGATCGTACGGGAGAGTTCACAGCTGTTAATGCCATAGTCCTGTTTAAAAGCATTCATGAACCCAAGTAATTTTAAGTAAACTTTCAGAAACTGAATTTTAAGTCACATGGAAATCAGAAACACCACTGGTCTGTGATATATCTGGTGCATGTACATGGTAATGAACAAACAGCATCCATCGGTACCTGCTGGGTCTCTCAGGGAGCACATCATCCCTTGGCAGCTTTGTGTTAGATTACACAGCCACATCTGTGGCTCTCTTGGCATGTTTCATCCTGACTTGATCCCCTGGTGATGAGAGCAGAGGACGGAAACATGTGCCTAGCTGGAAATATGCTTAAAAATGCATTCTGAATGGTTTGCTTTAAATTATTAAAGAATAATAATTCACCTTTCAAACTCCTGAAGATGCAAAGCACTTTGGCCTATCTTTCAAATTGTCTTGAAAATCTTCAGATCCTTCTCTTGATGCTCTCATAACTGTTTAGTAAAACAATAATAAAACTGAAACCGATACAAATGTTATCTGTTGTTTAGAGAAGTAAATATCCTTGGTAAGTCTTAGCAAAGCACTTATAACAGAGTGGTTTGGATGAAGTCCAGACTGTTCAATGGTTAATATATTATTCATATTAATAAAATAATGTTTGGAAAGGCACCAAGAGTCCTAATATGTGTATAGGACCTGGCTTATTTGACAATTATTTACCAGTTGAGGATTTCCCACGTTTCTCTGAAATTTATTAAGGGGTGAAAAGACTGGTTTCAAGTCACATCACTGACATGATTCCAATGTATTCAGCATTGCAAGTGTCCAGAGCAAGCTTCTCTGCTGGACCCTCAACTGATGGACCTCAGCTTTTGCCCCAAGGGATTGGAAAACTGGAGGCTCCATTAATTTCATGTGTGTGGGAGATTGGTTGCAGCCGAATCAGGGGGAAAGCCAAAACCCAGCAAAGCCCTTGCAGCAGGAGCAGCCAGGCCAGGCTGATTTTTTGGACCTGAACTGGGTGCTGGACAGGACATAAAGTTTGCTCCAGGCTTGGGATATGGACTCAGCATGCCCCCCTCACCCTGGCCAAAGCCCTCTTGAGCTTTTCTGGAGCAGCTCTTTGAGGAGCTGAAGCCCCTTTGCCAGAGCAGCAGAAAACAAATGAGCTATTTGTAACCCTTAATTTAAACAGCTACTGAAGTAATAGTATAAATAGTATAATGCAATTGTAATGGGTAATGAATTATGCATACAGCCTCTTCCCTCTTTGAGTATGCATGAGGCAGGAACTTGCAAAGTGGCACAATATATGTTTTATTGCTTACTTAGACCCTGGCCCTAAAGAGGAGCTCTGGGGACACCGTGCCCAGGGGTTGCACCATCCCACATCCCTGCATTTATCACAAACACGCCAATAAAGATCTTCTGCCTTTGGACAAAACTTGCACCAAACCTTACTCTTCCAACAATCAGCAAGATAGAAATATCAGAGCCAGTTCCAGCTTTTCTAGCCTTTGTACTGCCTAGCGTGAAAATCAGGGAAATACCAAACTAGTTCTAGAAGCTGAAGCAAATAAATTAATTTCAGTGACAGGAATGAAGTGGATCTAATTAGAAGTCCCTCTGCAATGCCTCATTAGTGTGGCTGGTAAGTAAATGAAATTTCAGCGGTAGTGAGTTAGACTATTTGTCTTTAGTTATTTTTAGGATATACAAAATGCCAACAAGCGGGTTTCCTCGCAGAAGGTTTTCTTCACCAGATGTCTAGAGGCCTTTTTCATACACCATGGTGCAGTCACTTCATTTACATTCCTTGGGCACTTCCTTCACTCTCTGCAGCTCATTCATAAATTGAAACAAATCAAAGCAAATTTTGGGGACAAATGGATTTTAGCTGTCTTATTGCATGTTTGCAACTCTGTAGAGTAAGATGCTGCTGCTATATCTGAATACTTTATATACATATTTTTTTTCCCCCTTGTGAATAAATAACTGTTTTTTCTCTTTCTGTGGGTGCCACTGTCCTTCAATGCAGGAGAAACCCACACATCACACAGTAATTTTATTACAGGCCTGGCAGGGGAGCAGAAGGACTAATTTGTCAGTCGTCTTCAACTTGAATCAGCTGTTGGTAACTTGCACTCTCCAGCAATCCAAAATTGTCAGTCAGAAATGATTTTCCTTGACTTTCAGTCCTTATAAAGTCATACACGGTGGTAATTTAATGAGCAGGAGTAAAAATTCTGGTCATACTCATCCAGCAACGGTCCTGAAATATCATTTAGTTAGAAACCCTCCTTTCAGGACAGAGCCCTCTGATTGAAACCACAAAGTTATTCCTGTTAATTATGTCCTCAACATATTAGGAACCTCAAACATCAGCAGTTCATGTGGTTTAGGTTTTTGGATGTGTTGTCACCTATGATACTGCAAAAAGCTATGGACATTGGGAATTTAATCAAATACCATTCTGGAACAGCAGCCAAGTGACACGTGCTGTTAGCAGGGAGCAACTTGCAGTCCAGCTGAAGAGCTCTGCTACATGTTGAAAGGAAGACAAGAGATCCCAATAGCTCAGCACACTATTTCCAGTGTTTGTTAGGCAAAAGTAGACTCTATTTTTGCATAAAAGGTAAAATTGCTGCAAGGAAAATCGTTCGCAGGGTGCATCTGCGCAAGGAGGCACTTGGGTGATTTCTGCCTGGTCTTCCCAGCGCCGTGTGCTCACAGCCTCCCCCAACACATGAAATAAATGAAAATAACAAGGAAAAAGAGGGGAAGAGCTTCCCAAGAGCTTCCTCTTCCTTTTGTAAGGCTGAGATAAAAACATTCACAAGCTTTTACCTTGTTTACAACCTGACCTTTGCTATCTAATCACTAACCACAGCCCCTGCAATGTTTCAAAAACATTTGGATTGAGCTCTAGATGTTCAACTGCCAACTTCAAAAAAGCTTGAATTCAAACATCATTTTTAGGCAGATTTTAAGCTTGATTTTAATGTGAGCAATAGCCTCAAAGAACTATCACGGACTTGGGAACTATATATTGTAATCAGTGCTAACAAGAACGTCAACTTGAACTGGGCTGGGTTGGCTGCATAGACTAGATAGAGGCAGACATATAAATTAGTGTAAAATTCTTAATAGATTTTAAGCCAATGGCTAAGATTAACATTGTTATTTAAAAATATTACATGGATTAAATTCAGACACTGTGTACTTCCATTCTCTTTTGCAGTATTACTGACTAGAAATTGGGCCACACAGGATGATTCATAAAGTTTAGATACCAGAATAACATCTTAAGGCAAGAACAATTTGATTTTCCCCCCCTAAACGTGTTGCCATAGATTTTCCTAAATGTTTTACAAACAGTTATTAAAAGCACATTGAGAATATGAATTCCCTGTGGGCAAAATGTTTTTGTACTTAACTTTCATTTAATTCAAAAAAATCACATCTGGTTGGAGTTGCAGCAGAACATGGGAAAATCATCCCCAGCTATCACAACAGCAGTGATGCCGCAGATTGCTCGTGGCCACCTTCCCTCATCCCCTTCCTTCTGGGGCTGGGTGGGAGCCTGGCTTGGCTGTGAGACCCCCCTCTTTGGGACAGCTCTGCTGGCAGTGGTCAAGCCAAGGCAAAGCTTTGGAGGGGCTGAGCCTGATGTGGGCTTTGGCAGCATCTCTGCAGGGATCCACCAGGAGCATCCCGGGCCCATTGCACTGTAGGGCTGTTGGTGTTCGCATGGTGATGGCCCTGCGTGGACAATCTTTGGTATCAATAACAGGCAGACACTGTGGGGACTGGCAAACCTTTCTTACAGCAAGCATCCGGAGACATAAAGAACATTCCAGGATTAATTTATTACACCCATGCTAGAGTTTTAAAAAAATGCATATTTCAGCTTTTGGTATTAAATAGTTCATAAGTCAGTAAATATATGGGAATTAAAAAAAAAATATCCAACACCCTCTTTCAAATCTCTCTTAACAGCACCGTAAATTTCAGTGCCATATTCCTGTGCGTTGCTGCCCTTAATCTGACAGTGTCAGAGGGATCTATCTTCATTTTCTCACTCTTTTCATAATCTAATCCTCAGCTCTAACATGCAATTAGTGCCCTCCTCGGCCTCTGCATACCAAGCAGGCTGATTGCTACAGCTTTCCCTGTGCAATCCATTTAGCCATGCGGCTTGTAATGAATATGTACATTTTGAGGACCTCGGCGAGGAGGGTCACAGGCAATCAACCTTGAATTCAATTACGCGAGTCAAGGTTAATGACTCGGCGCAGTGGTCAGAGGCATTCAGCCTCCTGCAGATTAAATCAGGCTGTCACAGCTGACAATGCCGCGGCTCGTGCGAGGAGCGGGGGATCGCGCTGGGAGAAGGCGGTGTCACTCTGTGGCTGAGGCAGTGCGGGGGCTCTCCCTGGCAAATCTGATTGTCAGGATCTCCCTGACCTGTAATGAAATTATGTGGCAGAAAGGTGTGGCTGCCTGGGAGCGTGGGGTGCCCGTGCCCTGCTGATGCTCGTGTGGGTGCGTGGGAAGGAGCATTTGACCAAACATTTCTCACCATCAGTGCTTTTACTCTTAGCGCTGCTCTTGGGTGAAGAAGGAAAGAGCACGTACAACCCAAAACTCCCAAAGCTTTTGTGTCCTGCATGTCCCTGCCCTCCGAGCACCCCAGCACACCCCAGGTCTCACTCTCAGGCGACTCTCAGGCAATAGCCCTGCTGGTGTGCCTTTGCCAGGCAGCCCTGGGATGAGCACAATGTGAAGGATGCTACGAGGTTCCCCAGCCCACGGAGGGACCAGCCGAGAGGGGTGCACAGCCTTCTCCTGGGCTGACACCCAGGGGGATGCCCCAAGCCCAAGGACCATGCTGCATTGCTCCAAGGAGAGATCACAGTGTCTCAGGACAACTTCACAACTGATATTTAAATAGCACCTTTTTTTTAATCTTTTTTTTTTTGCTGCATCTTCCTGCAGCTCCCCCAAAGGCTCTATTTTTAGCTGTGCTCTAGGTGTAATGACATGGTGTGAGAGGGCTTAGAATAGGCTTGAAGCTGGTGCTTTACTGGTGGACTGCAAACACTTTATTACATGTTACCATAACCATGAGGGCTAAATTGCACTCCCAGCAGCTGCTGCCTGGTTCCAAGGGTGTCCCAGCCAACAGTGGGGTTTCGGCAGATCTGCCTTTAGGTCAGGGCAAAAGGGGTTTTCTGTGATGAGTTCATCCCAAACACAGCCACCATCCACAGAAATCCCTTCTGCAAAGGCCATGCATGGGAATGTGTAGTGTGAGCGATTGCTCCACGATGGGATGCCGGAACCAGTGCTGACTGTGACCTGACACAGCCCTGGCTGGGGAGCCTGGCCAGTACAGGAGAACTGAAAGCCAACTGGCTTTTGGGACCTGGGAGATACTCTGAGTGCTTTGGCTACATTACCAGCTGGTGCAGCACAGGGTGCATTTGTGTCCCAGTCTCCAGGAACAGGATAACCAGCTGGGGCCAGGACTGCCAACCCCATCAGCAGTTCCAGCCCCACTGACATGATGCACATGATGAAGGGCCACTCATCAGGACTGATGGGTTATGTTACACTATGTCAAGCCTCCACTTATTAAAACCTCTGCAGCATATATTGATCTCTTGTCCCCTGTAATGGCTGTGTTGGAGGCACTTCTGGGTCTTTTCTTGCTTTCACAAGCAGCACCAAGCCCCTCTCTGCAGGCACTCTGCTTGCCCATGCCTTTGTATGTTTGCCAGGCTCTGGTTGAAGGAATGGAGTTGGATTGCCCTCTTTGGGCTGTGCTTTGCTGTGGTGACCCTCAGGGATCCCTGCAGCAGCAGTCCCACTGACAACCACCTCTTGTAGTCTCCTGCCCAACCACTCTCGGTGAGTTTCAGCATTAGAAAAATCAGTACGTCAAACATGAGATTGCAGAGAGGAGACACTTGGTACCTGCAGCTTCAGCTATTCCTGCTGGACCCCTGGGCTTTCTCCTGCCTGGGCTTCACTAGCACTTGGGACACCTGAGGCTGGAGCTGCAGACAAACCCCCCCCCGAGCAGTCGGTGCCCCACTCCGCCCATCGAAGGCTTCACCACAGGGCTGCACGCTGAGTAAGGAGTTATTTAGGAGTGTGGGCAAATTAAAAACATAAATAACATTCAACTGTCTGAATCTTTTCAATAAAAGCAAATTATGAGGTTTAGGTATGTAAAGCAGTATCACTTGGTGTGGAGAATCTTTTACACATGATTTATACTGTTATTAAATGCGGGGCAATTTTTAGAAGCAAATCACTGCTGTAATTTCAGGACCATTACGTTGTATTTAACACAAATTCGTAATGAATGTATTTTTCAAAATGTCTTTCCAATGCACAGGCCATTGGTAGCTTTCAAAATTGAAACCCCTTTCTTTAAAAAATATTATTCTATTTATTTTGTCTTCTTTTACTTCCTTTCCACTGGGAGAAGAACCAACTGGAGAGGCCAAATGGGCAGTTTCAGTTCACATAGCATGGCTTGGGCACTGGCCTTCTAAAACATGTTCATCATGTTCCTGATCCTTGATAAATCTTCTGGGTTATTTCATATTTTCTTGGTGTCTTTTTGACTGAGTGTGCAGTGCTCAGATGCACAGGGCTTGAGTGGAACAACCACTCCAGGATGAGCCAGGAAATGGGTCCTAGGGAAAAAATCATCTTTATATTCATATCCAAGTCCTGATGTGCACCAGCTTTCTCTTCTGCTCAACCCCACCAAAACACGTGCATGGCAAAAGGGACCAGAGGCAAGAGGGTCTCCAGGCTGGGGGTGTTCCATCACCTCCTTCATGTCCCTGCAGCCAGAGGCCACCATGGAACTTCCTCCAGGCTCCTCATCCCGAACTCGCAGCCTGGAGAACTGTGAGATGTTTATAACTGTGTCATTAGTGTCGTAGTTATGAATTGTTCACTGCCATTAGTGATAAGAATAGAGAGGATAAAATATGGATCTGTAGGCTTAAGCTCCCTTCCAGTCACTTAGAAACTGGAGAAAGTTTCTGGAGATCCATTCGGCTCTTCCATCATCAATTAAACATTCAGAGAAACAGCTCTCCTGAGCAATAGAAAAATGTTTTTAAGTGCTCTAGCTCAGCCCTAAAACTCTGAGACTGACTTAAATTTTCAGAATGTTGAATCTAATATTTTAAGGGACTGGATGGTCCCTGCCCCACACCGAGGGGTGCTGCCACTGTAGAGCATCATGGATAAATCACCAGAGAGGACAATCCCAGCCCCTACAGGGGCTGGGGCAATGCAGCAGCACAGGCAGCCTGGGCAGAACAGGGTGATGTGCAGTGAAACCCAAAGAAATATTTGTCTATAACTGCCAAGGCTGCAAAATGAAGGGTAGGGTGACAAAAGCTCACCCCCAGAGCCTGATTCAAAGCCTCTGGGCCAACTGCTGGACCACGGGGCAGCACTGCCAGGACCTGGGAAGTGCAGAAAATCACAGGGACCGTCCCCAAACAAGAGCAGTTTGCGGAGATGGGCTGGTGGAAACTTTAAAGGAAAGATTAAAGAGGAGAAAAATATGAAACTGCCTGCGGCGCTTCTCATCGAGGTGGAAGAAAACTTGGGGGAGGTGACACCGTGCATTAAGGGAAATGTTTGTTGGTGTCCAATGTGATTTGTCTGACACACTGATTCCTTAATATCGCACAGCAACACATTTCAGGCGTTAGGAAAATTTGCATGTGTTTGTTTAGTGGTCTGAGGGAGCTGCTCTGACTTTCAGCTGGCTGGAGCCTTCTTTTATTTAAGCTCTTTAAATGCAATTTTGGTAAAACCATAACATCAGATTAGAAACAAAGAGCAAACTGAAGCTTGTTTGAGAGGGGTAGCATGACAAGCAGCAAAATGAAAACTTATGAATTGTTTCCCCACTGTGTTTACAGTATAACTGGTTTGCTCAAAAGGGCTTGGAAAGAGAGTCTGGAAACTGAGCTGGTGTGTAGGTGTTATATGTGTTACTGATACCAGTTCCAAAACATATTCAGGTGTAGGAAAAGAGCTGTGGGATTAGATGCTCTGAACCAGTAGCATTACTGTGCATAATTAAATTAAATCATATTTTTTTTTCTTAATAAAAGCACCCCTAAACCCAGATTTTCACCACAAAACAGGGCACCTTTCTGGGTGCATCCGCAGCTTTCTCAACGTGCACTGAAAGTTAAATAAAGCTTTCAAAAGGATTTATCAGGTAAATGTTATGGATTGCTGTGATTTAATTTATGAGATTAGTTTGACTTTCAATTACTGGGCTTCACACTGAATCACTTTATGTTTTGAGCTCCGTAACTAGCACTCCTTACACTCGATCTTTCATTTAGAGAAGGATTATCAATAATTAGACACCATGGCCTTATTGATCAACTAATCAATAACCACATTAATCATCAGCAGTCTAAAAACAATTCACTCTTTGCATTAAAAGGAATCGTTGCAATCAAATTAGCATCCTTTGCCACACAACCATCGCAGGTGGTACCTTTATGATAGATGTAATTTCTGAACCCATTACTGCAGAGCTAGAAAGTGTTTTGTCTTTCTTTCAACTTTTTAATTAATTTTGGGCCATTATTCCGTAGTTTTCCACAGTTTATTTGTCACTAACAATACATTTTTGCTCACAAGAGGTACTGGGCATAGAGACTGAGTCTCTAAAGATGTCAGTTTGTCCACACATGAGAAGTAAGGAAGAAATGCAAAACACCCTGGTGTGAACCCTGAGATTCAACCTTTACCTACACCCATACCACCCCAAACCTCAGCAGAGATGAGGTAGTGCTGCCTCCTAACCCAGCTGCTTTACATGAATGTGTCTCTCCAAGTTTTTTCCCCTTAATCACTTAAAATTTTCCCAGGCATAAGAAACAATTATATCTTCATATTATCTAAGTTTCATGGGGTTTACTTAATCCAGAGTGGAACACTTGATTAAGTTTGCATTTACTGTCAGTCAGCCATAAAAAACATTTATAGCCATCCCCCTCCATCAATCAGGTGAGACTATTAGGAAAACAACAAACTGCCCAATAAATTATCCTAATCTGTTGTGAAACTGATATTAGTAATTAATTTAGTCAATTGTATTTAACTAGTTGGAAAGTAGCCTAAATAATGTAATCACTTTGGGTATTTCATGGAATAAAACCCCAGAAAGCCGTAAAAATAATTCAGAATAACATGAAACTATCATTTTGTTTGTGAATGTTACACAGACCGTGGCTCAGGTGGGGAGATGGTCTTGGGTACAGACATAAATTGTGATGTACCACAATTTTTGTGACTGGAGTTTGAACCACAGCAGCTTCCAGCTCGGTGGGATGGAGGTGCCTGTCCGTGGGCGGAGGAGGACCCTCACCGAGATGCCCCGGGTCTGGCCTCAGAGCGTTGGCTCACAGGTGTGACTGCTCAGTCCCACAGCTAAGGGACAACAGACATAAACTTTCATGGGGGTCAAGCTGGGTGGCTCCAGAAAAAGTTTTGTTCAGTTGAGAGAGTTAAACAGCAATTCAGGATTTGGATCATAGCAGGGAATCACAGGATCATAGAATGTCCTGAGTTGGAAGGGACCCACAAAGATCATCAAGTCCAACTCCTGTCCCTGCACAGGACAACCCTAACACTCACACCATGTATCCGAGGGCCTTGTCCAAATGCTTCTGGAATACTGTCAGGCTTGGGTCTGTGACTGTTTCCCTGGGGAACTGTTTCAGTGCTCCACCACCTTCTGGGTGAGGAACCTTTTCCTAATGTCCAACCTAACCCCCTCCTGACACACCTTCCTGCCATTCCCATGAGTCCTACATGCAAGGATCGTGCAAGGTCTTCTCGTGCAGTCATTAATTCTCTTGATTTGCCCATAGCATTGACATAAATATATCCTGGAAATGGCCACAAGTGCATGAATCCATGTTTCTGGTGGCTGGGATTGTCCAAAGGGGAAGGAAGACTGGCACAAGCACACCTGTGTGGACCAGGATGATGAAAGCCAACCCCACACCTTCCGAAAGGTCAGTTCTGCTAGGATAGGCCAGTACCCCTCACCAGGGACTTCTAAAAGTGTGTTGTGACCTCATGGCTCATGATCTTCCATCCTGTTTCATCAATGCTTTTTTAATAGAGAAAGGAGACTTGTACTTGCTTAACCTCATTCAACACGTAGAGTCAGCAATGGAAAAACACAAAATAAACAAGAAGGTTCGTGGAAATGCACAAAGGTTTGTGCTGAATTCAGTTTGCAGATAACTCCTTTACACTCATCAAGAGAAATCACTGGATTGTGCATGTCCTGGTGGGAAGGACCCATTTGTTTCCTTCCTTTAAATGCCCCCGCTCCCCATATGGGGGTCTGATTGTGTATTCAGAAATTTCAGCAGGCTGATGGCAACTTCATGTATAATTTAGATGAAATACATGTACAGGAATTTATCAAGTTAAATAACACACATCGTGTGGGGAGGAAGAGTGTTCTACAACGAACATTAAAAAAGCACTATTGGTGGGACAAACGTCAGCGAGGGGGACAAATGTCAGCAGATGTGCGTGGCCATGATGTAGGGATGCACAAGGATGTCTTGCACCACCAAAGAGGGGGTTCATCACCAGAAACCACATTCCTGGTGCTCTGTTGGAAGAACAACGGGCTGGCAGACGTGCCTGGAACACCTGCACGTGGCTGTTTCTTGCTCCTTGCCAAGAGTATTTTAATTCTTTTAAATGATAAAACCGTTTCTTAATCCCACCTTCTCATTCTTTGAATTAATGAAGGACTCGTTCTACGCTCTCCTTTCCAAAAAAAGCAATCAGAACCAGGCCAAACAGAGGCGTCCCTGCTGCTGTCACCTGAGACCTTTGACAGATAGTGACTGAAGCTTTTGTGTTTAACCCGTGTAGCGTTAAACCGCACGGTACGTGGGACGAGCAGCGCGTGCTGCTGCGTTTGATGTCGCACTGTGTGCCACTGTTGTGAGAGGCTTAAACCATCTGTGTGGAATATTTGAATGTCGATGCAGTTTGCACTAGAAGAGGAAGTTTTTAGCTGTGAGGTCACAGGAGATGTGGCAGGAGGGCAGCTCCTCACCTGCTGTGGGACTGGGATTGCTGCTGTGGACAGGGCTCTCCGTCCCTGCATGGGCTCGACCTTCATGACACAGTGGAGATCACTGAACCCCCTTCAATGCAATGACTATTAATTAAATTACATATATATAGGCAATAATTATTGTAGTATAATACACTCAAATGTATGTATCAATATCCGTATCCATTCATCCCTGATTTCTTTGCTGGTGACTACGAACCAAGAAGCCAAAGCTGCCCAACCTACCATACTCTGGCAATTCCTCCTGTTACCTACTTTGAGCAAAACATCTTCCAATGCTGTGAAAAAGGAAAATTAGAATAGCAACCAGAGAGACTTTGCATTTGAAGTTGCTTGGAAAACAGAGCAGAGGGCTCAGCCCCAGGATGCTGCAGCTGCTCGTGGTGCTGGTCCCAGCTTCAGGAATGCTTTCTGCTGGTTGTTTTGGTTTGAGCTTTGTTTTTCATTGAACTCTTAACCTCTTCACTTATAGAAGCAGTTAGAAACTTTGCTCGAGACAGGACACACAAATGCTTGGAAACTGTGCTTGCAATGCATAGATCCTGGGCACTGTAGTGACTCTTAGGTTAGTAGACTGTTCACAATCCCCTTTCTTATTTTGTTTAATGTCTTTGCCTTTTGTGTTCACCAGTAATTCTGTCCCTCACCCCATTGGCAGCAAAAAAGAGAGCTGAATGGGGTATACTGGGTAGGGGCCTGGTTTCCAGCCACACTGATATCCATAAGATGGGATTCCATTTCCTCTGCCATAGCGCCAGCAAATATTTCAGCTATAAACATTAGACCAGAGGAATGAGGAGCTGAACCCTTTGCTTCAGCACCATCCAAGCCTTCTTCAATGCGGGTCATCATTTCCAAAGCCAACAGTGTGTTCAGTCCCCTTTTCCCCTGTTCAGTTTGCAGTATTTTATGAGCACACAGTACGGAGAGCAGGATGCTTTTAGGTTAGGAAGGGGGACATTGCAGTGCAAGAGGGCAGGTCTTCACAGCCTGGTTTTGCTGCATCCCTCTCCTGTGTGTTGCATTCACCCCTCCATGGAAGGGTGGCAGCTTGGATACAACATCCCATCAACACACAACACCCCAAGGCCACATCTCCAGCAGCATCCATCCCTCCATCCTACCCCTTTGCAGGTGGGACTCCAGAGGAGCCCCTCAGGGCCAGGCAACCCTTGTCTCTGTGCCCTGGATGACTTCTCTCTACAAACAGTGCAGCACAAGAAAGCCCAGCTTGAAAGACCCATAAAAATAGCAATTATAAGACACAAAGTGATCCAAGGAAGGGCTGGCGCAAAGAGGCCTCCCTCCTTTGATGTTTATTGCCACAGCAGAGCAAATATGAACAATGCTGGTTTTCATGAACACTTCTTAGCATTCAGTATTTCACATTTGTTTCCAATTTTAACAGTTAACATTGTATGCTTTCATTATGCCATTGTCTAAGGAATCGCTCAGGCTGTAGTGGTTGTAATTTATCTTTTGTGCTACGTAATTTGGAGCAGTCCAGGCCAGAAAGGAACATCTGTATGGAGGAGCCAGCATCCACACACCCTGCACTTCTGCGCCGGGACGTGTTAGAAGGTCACTTTCCTCATAAACTTCGTTATCGCTGTTGGTTTTATTCATTATATTTGACATATTAAGCTTCTGTATCTTGGCATAAAGGACACAATATTGCAGCATATTGGCAAGCTCATTTGCTTTTCACAGTTAGTGTTGTGTCCAAATATCAGTCCCTGGGGAGCAACACGTGTGTATAGACTGCAGGAAAATGAGCCTCAGCAGCAGGTGGCCTTTTGCAGCCTAATGAACATGGCAATCTGTTACTAGCACGGCGAGGCTTTTCACCAGACAATTAGGCAACTAAGCATGTAATTATTCAGGCCAACAAGAAGAGGCTCTTCTCTAATTTCATCTTTTCATTGCTGTTTACTCACCCACACTCCCCTCATTAATGAGAGATTTTCCAGTCTATGCTAATTGGTTTCAATAACATTCATTTCAGTTGAAAGGGAACGATTCTGTTAATTGAGAATCGAAAGCATCTTTTCGTTTCAAGTGCATCCTGCTATGGAAATCTGAATACTCTCAACAGGTTCAAGCTAATGAAATTAAGTTACACAGCCACCGGTGGTGTAATAGAAATAAAGTAATTTATTTTCACTGAAGCATGTGCTATAGGTCCTGAACAATTAATCCAGCTCGTTTGGGAGAGCCATCGGAGAAGGTGATTTTCAATAAACAAGGCTGCCCGCTTCAGATCTGCTGCTGTAATTCTCAGGGTGGTTTAACTGCTGAGCTTTCCAGCACGACCTGAAAATGTTTAATGAGAATGAGGCGCGTTTATGGAAACACTAATTCTTTAATAGCTGTTTGGAAAAAAAAAAAGACAAACAGAGCACACATCTTGCCAACCTGCTAAGCACGAGGGTGGGTTAAAGCATCGTAAAGTAAATAAATGGGTGGTTCCCAGCTCTGAAGTTGTAGACCACCCTGCAGCACGTGATGCTGAGAAGGACTGTGGAGCTGTAATCCTTTTTCTTCAGTATCCAGGACCTGGAAAGCAAGAGGGAAGGGAAGCCCAAGAAGGGAATATGTGTTTGGGTTTTTTTTTTTGTTGACCACAAGTACTAGGAACTCTTTTTAAGGAAAATTGAGATTTTCAATTATTGGCATAACATGTAGTGTTCAGGCTTTAAGGAAACCTGGCTACCACAAAATAAATATGAGTACATCCGCAGACAGCACTGAGGTGGAGGAGGCAGCTCGGAGGTGCCCAAGCATCCTGCCCAGGGGAGCATTCCTGCAGGGACCCCGCAGCCCCCAGCCCTGCCCTGCATTATTCCCTCTGCTTGTCCTGATGGCTGATCTCGGAGTGGGTGATGGCAACGGCTGTGGGTCAGTGCATGGCCATTAGTGAGTTAGAAATAAACGTGCAGACTGAGGACTGTAGTCTCCAACCTATGCCAGGACAAAGGGGATAAAACCAGGAAACTTGGAAAACTTCAGTGCTTTAATGTGGAGGAGGCAAAAGATGGAGGTGCATGAATGCTTTCTGTATCCAGACACACACCTATGTGCACAGGCACACAGAAAGTCTCTGCAACTGCCTATGTGATTATTTATTGTTCAAGTACCATGCAGTATGTATTTAAAGTATCCTGTGTTCATCCAAAATACTTACATAAATAACTGAATATAAAATCCCCAAACCACACGTTCTCTTGGCTTCATCAGTTTTTAAGGGAGACTTTCAATTCTTCCTCTTTCTTGGTGTTGAAACACCCCACTGAATGTATTTTAAAACAAGTGAAACTACAGTGTGCGTCTCTTGTTTTTCACCCAAATGGGTGATGGTGGATCCTGCTTCAAATCTATGTGAATGATCCACCCCTTGTGCAGTTCTTCCAACCAGAGTATTTGCTTGGTGGGAGACGCCCCTTCCACCACTAGGAAGAGGAACCCAAGGTTGCTGCAGTTGCTGATTGTGTTTACTGTTGGGTTTATTTGTAAGCATTTACGCAGGCGTGGTGTACATAAATGCTAATGGTTTGGGTTTTTTTCCTTTTAAAGCTGGCTTCCAAAACACATAATAGGCAGAGACTTATAAAATAATACACTGCAGGCTGTTATGAATATCTCAAAGAATTATTTCCTTATTTTGTGCATAGCTCACTGCGCTGACATTTGATTCATAGATCCACAAATGTACCTGGGGTTGCTAAGGTTACCCAATTTCATTCACCCATAGATAGCTGAGATCTACATAATGCCATCAGATCATCCACTGCATTTCAAAGTGATATTGATAAATGGTGCCTTGCTCAGATGATACGTCCATTTACATGTGATATATCTCACAACTCCTGTCTTCTAAAATATTGTGGCTGATGAAATTTCACATTATGTGCATCTACAGAAAGCAGAGCTCAACGTCTTTTTTTCTCAGTTTGAAAAGGCCTCGGAAGTGGAAGCCAAGGGGAGGTGTTTTGTGCTTGAAGCTCACTTTTTCTACAGAAATTGAGAATATTGTGACTCTAAGATCAGACCTTGGTTTGGCTACAAGAATATGGAAAAAGATCTGGTTCTGAGCAGTGGTACCACCTCCTAGATGTCACCAGAAAGGGTCAGCACCTGGCTTGACAGAGCTTGCTAGTAGCATCCTCACCACCTTTTAAAGGAGAATATCCCATCAAAACTGAGTAGTTTTTCTAGACAAAGTGTCAGACAGTGGAGGATGGCCCAGGTATCATGCCTGTCAGTGTGACTGTGTGCGCTTGGGAGGGCAACTGGGGGACCCCTCTTTTCCCTTTGGGGAACAGGTTAAGATGCACAACAGACAGGTGACCGTGACCGTGGCCATGGCTGTTTCCACCTGGTGAGCTCTGGGGCCACAGGTGAGCAGCACAGCAGGAGGCTGCTCTGGGCATTGCAATGGCAAAGCCAGCATGGGTCATGGGCAAAGACACACTGCCTGCCCAAAAGTTTGGAAAATATGTCAGAAAATCTGGTGTGCATGTAGTGCTTGCTCTACCATTTGGTTTGTGTTTGTTTTTAGGGTAGTAAGCAGTTAACCCAGGAGCAGGACTGAGAGCCAGGTGAGGGACACCAGGCAACAATGGCATCGGCACAGCTCTGCCTTCCTGCAGCAAGAAAGAAAATGCAGCAGAGGAAGAAACCCATCTGTGGCCCTTGGCATTACTGAGGTGCCAGTACAGCCTGGCCACTGCACAGCAAGCCCAGCTCCTGTCCTCAGCAATGCCCTCTGCTTCTTGCCAAAAGAGGATATATATGATTTTAAATATATATTAATATCTGTATTATAAACCACAGTTAAGCCACAGGTTCCCTTTTATTTGAATTTACAGAAGTGCAATAGAAACCGTCGGCTGCTGAGTGTTCACAGATGAGGAGGACGTTGACTCCATCAACCAGCAAGACCTAAACCAAAGCAAACCCCTCTCCTCAGAAACCCAGTCCAAACCACATCATACAGGGCTGGGAAGTGGTGGAGCTGTGGTCTCGGTGGGACTGGTATGGTATGGTCTGGGCTGGGAGGCGCCGGGTGTCCAAGAGTCTCCAGCCAAATCTGAGGCTGGATGCAGTGTTACCCTAGGTGAGCTCCCCTCACTGCTCCAGGAGCCAGTGGGGAAACACCCCTGCCTGCATAAAATGGCTGAAAATAAACAAATTTGGAGAGATCAGGTGCAGCTCAGGAGCAGGGTAAGGACCAAATGCATCAGGTCATTTATTCACAACAAATAATGTGAGGAGATCTAGTTAGCGTCTTATTTTCAAGCTGAGAGATGTTTGTAACAAATCTCCTCAGAGATACATTTGTAAGTGAAATGAAGAAACTGTTATTGAAGCAAAATGAAGTTGGAGCCTGTGCAGTCCTGAAAACCTACGCTATATTTCATCCTTTAAAAGCTATCATTTTACTTAGCAAGCTGCTTACTACAATTATACAATGTTTTTCTTGGCCCCCAGCTACATTAAACATCCATTTTATAGCGTTCACTGTATTACCCTGAAAGCCTGGCTCCCAAGGAGGGGGTTATAAAGGGTTACACTGTAAAAAAGTACACGGTTTCCTCATTAACTTTATAGTTTTACTGCCTTGTTGGGGGCACCTTCCCTTCATCCCTTTCTGTGGCTGGTGGGGCTGAGCACAGTTACTTTACCCACAAGTATTTCACTGGGGACGTTTTCCAACTGCATCCTCTTCTCTTGGCTGCAAAGCTCCTCCTAACTGGCTGCAAAGCCCCTCCTAACAAAGCCCCCACCCTGATCTGTCTGTTCCATTTACCCCACGACGGCTCCTTCGCTATCAGAAATAAGGCACCTCCGCAGTGGAGATGACAAAGCTGCCCCGCCGCAGTATTTCTGTTTCCCACCAGTTCCCAGGCCAGCTGGACTGTTTTACACCCATGCACGTTATTGAGACAGTCAGAGCAGCTGATTAAATCATGTTTGAACCTGTGTAAAACCTGTTATCGTTCCTGTACAGCCCGGACAGTCGCACCCTGTCATACAAACGGGATTTGACTGCTGCTAATTATAGGCAGATAAAAAGTGCTCAGCTCTCCCGTTGCCTCCCGAAGCAGACAACGTCTATAGCTGTTGATTATTAAGGCCTATTATATATTGATAGGTTAGGATTTATTACTGAAAGCAGAACCCAATTGCTGGGGATTGGCTGGTAGTGGGGCGCTGGGGAATAGGTGTGGGGGCTGTTAGCCCTGGGTAATCTATCACGGGAGGAGGAGGAGCGTGCTGGAGCAATTAGGAGCCAGCAACCCCGCCGATGCGCTATCGGCAGCCTAATAGAGATAATGGGTTTTACTGGACAGGACGGGTGCAGCGCTGCTGGGGAAACGGTGACATTAGATAAATAGAAAAATGGCTCATTAAAACATGATGATGGCTGCTGCGAAGCAATGCAACCGAAGGGCGCGCGGCACCAGAGAGTCTGCTGGAGCAGATCCTCCCGCTACGGGCGGATGTTGCAGGGAAACCTATATGGCTCCGAGTTTAAGGGCATACATTAAGCTGGTGTTTGTGACAGAATTAAGTTATTTCCATCCAAACGTGTTTCTTGTTACAGCCCCCCCCTCCCCAATACTATTTTTACCGCCTCAGTGCCTGCACTGAGAGATGGCCTTGTTTTTATTTCTCATCTGTTTATAACCCAGCCATAAATACTTGCCCTGCCTGGGGATGCAACGCTGTCAGATCCTCCCCAAACCCACCTGCCACTAGGCATCAGCCCCACAGGGAGACAAGGTGATGGCAAAGGACAAGTCAAAGCTATAGAAACCTTCCCCTGCCAGAGAGCATCTTCTCACGAGGGCCAACCCACCAGCTGCAAATGGGGAATGTAAGAAACCCTCCATACCCACTTCTCCAAATATTTGGAGTGTTGCTAAACAGTTTTGACCCAGTAAGGATGCAAAATTGAATTCAAGCACAGTGATCTGGACTTCATAAAAATATCTGTTTTGTTCCCGTGCAAGGAGATCCAAACTGTTGCCACTCCTGGAAATGGCAAGGGGATTTTGAGAGAAGCAGCCCTCCAGAATGAAAATGTGTTTTTATCTTCACAATTAGTGTTTCAATGTTAAGCAAAGAGCCTGGTTGCTATAATTAATATCTTACGATGCCACAGGTGAATTATGAAGGTACTATTTCACGCACAGGAATAAATGAATAATTCTACTATAAACCCATTAAAGATGTGTAGGCAGCAAAGTGTATAAAGTGTTCAATAATAAATAAATTGAGATACAGGTAATAAATTATCTGGTTTTGTCATCATCCGATTTGTGAAGCATGGTGTATTAGAGAAAAAATTCGTATTGGATTTGTGGTGCTTGAATTAACAGGGGACAGGCACTGGAAAAGGACGCTTGCTGCGAGGAGTAAGGTTGAGCATCACTGCCTGGCAAACTCCACACACATCCCCCTCTCTTCTGCAAGGGGGCAATGAAAGAGTACGACTTCGAGATTTTCCTGTGAATATTTCAGTTTAGCTGAATATAAATAAATCAGGCACTTCCAGACTCAGCAGGATCCTACCTCCTGCAATATTGCTCTGTCATCCTATTCCTGCCCGAGCTTCCTTCAGCATCAGCCTGGCTGCATCTTTTATTAGCTCTGTGCTCACCACTGGCCATGCTGAGCATCCAGTTACAGTAAAACCCGATGGCAGTTGTGAGGTTTTCCATCCACTGGATTGTCTTACCAGGACAGAAGGAATGCCAGATGACTTCAGGATGGGGGTGAGCCCAGTGACAGCTGTTCCCTGTGGCAGCATCCCAGCACCCAGCAACGAGACTGGTCCTAAAGGTTCCCGATGCAGGGGTCTGCATGTGCCAGACAGCAGACACCGTGTCCCTGGTGAAAGGTTTACACACCTGGCAGGAGCAAACGCCCACTCTATCCAAGAAGCTGGGATTGCTCTGGATTTGTTTTTCTTCTCTGTAGCAGGTGTCACGTTGCCATCATAGCCTGGGAATAACCCAGCCCTCCCCAACAGACACAGTTTATATTGTCTTGGAATATTAAGGGAAGAGCTTGTCAATGCTGAGCAAGTAAATGAATCGCACAAACCATGCCCCAGAAGCACAACCAGTATAAGTTCAGGTGGGTGGAAATCAGGCTCTGCAGTGACATCTGGTTTAGTGCTCGGGGCGTCGCGGCGCTCCCAGCCGTGGTCACCGGTGACTGGCTGGCCAAGACCTACACAAGGGAGAGCTCCTGGATGTATGACCCGTGTCAGGGCAGTTTTTATTAAAAAGGGATTAAGTAACAATTAGGTAGTGTGCTGAGGTGCTCTGTAATTGCTCTTCATATCTAGCATGACTTTTCCATAAACCTCTTGCAAGAAGCTACCGTGCAGAGCGGGCTGGGCCATTCGTCCAGGCGTCTGCACCATTCAAACTGCAAACACCGCTCTGGAGCTATTGGTGCATTACTTAGCTCTCATCTACGGCTTCACCGATCCTTCCTGGGGCCAGGGTTTGCTCAGGAAGGCGCTGGCATGGCCGAGGATGAATGAGCTGGGACGTGCTGGGGTGTGCTGGGATGTACTGGGATCAGCTGTCGCATGCTGGGATGAGCAAGGGTGAGCTGGGATGTGTTTGGACATGCTGGGATCGACTTGGACGTCCTGGCACCTGTTGGGTTGATCTGGGTGTACAGGCATAAGTTGGGACATGCTGGGCACGTGCTGGGAAGAGCTGGGATGTGCTGGGATGAGCTGGGATGAGCTAGGATGTACTGTGAAGACATGGGATTTGCAGGGATGAGCTGGGGTGTACTTGCACATGCCAGGATGTGCTGGGATCAGCTGGGACATACTGGCACGTGTTGGGATGAGATGGTGCATGCTAGGATAAGCTGGAACATGCTGGGATGAACTGGGATGTCCTGGCATGAGCTGTGAAGTGCTGGGACATGAGCTGGGATGTGCATCACCGTGCTCAGCTCCCTGGTCGAGATCCACACCAAGGGCAGCTGCGAAGGGCACAGACACTGCTTTCTCTAAGCTTACACCTTTTCATTTTTCTTTATTCCTATTCCTGTTTCCCACTGGCACGTGCAGGCAGCAGGACGTGACTGCTGCTTGCAGATACCAGATAAAGGGGCGAAAGCAGAAATTTGGTAGAATGCCTTCATTTTGGAAACTCTTACATCACTGTCAAATGTGGTGCATGCAACATCGCAAACTTCATGGCAATAGCAAGTTAAGTTATTCCCAAAGACATGCCTTAAGGTTTTCTGTTAATTTCTCTGAAGATTCATGAGATCAAGCTATTTTACCGAAGGAAGTCGAGTTTTACTGATGCAGTCTGCTCAGAGAATGACCAAATCCAATAGCGATAGTCTGTACGGATGTATTGATTGGAAGCTTTGATGATGCCTTGGCTCCTGGTGGATGAGGGCATGCAAAATGTGGATTGATTTAAGAAAGAGCTGCCAGGAAGAGCTGGGATAGCTGCAGAGGCACCCAGTTCTCTCATCAAATATTTGTCCATAAGCCTGATGTCATCCACAGTGCTGTAGAGGTGGATGGAGGAGGCCTGCTCGGGGGGCGGTGCTGAGATTTGGAGATCTGGGTGAGATCCATGGGCTGAGCATCCATGGTGGTGGTGGGACCAAAGGCACGGGCAGCCTCCAAGGAGGGGAGTGGGTGATTTCACATGTCTTGTGGCTTCTCAGTGAGGCCAGAACACCACCCTGCCCTTCCTTGGGGCATTCCAATGCTGTGTCCCTTGCTGCTGCTGCTTTGCTACCACAGGTTTGATTCCCCCTGAGCTACTTTAAGCCCCAATCATTACTCAATTCCTTCTCTTCTCCAGGGCCTGATCTTTGAGTGTTAAAGACATTCCTGGGGAGATAACGCAGAGTGAAGGTGATATGAGAGCCAGGCTTTGTGAACCAAAGCAACGTGAACCATAATCCTGGCCTGCCCATCCTTCTGCCACACACTCTTTACACTTAATTTGCATGTGCTAATTTCCAATGAAAGCAGACGTGGTGAGCAGGGCTCCCTGAAATCCCAAGTCTTCATCCAAGCTTATGTCAAGTCTCCCCAGGCTCTGGGACTGCTCCTCCTGGCTAGGGGAGTTGGAGGACCACGGGCCAGGGCCAGGGTGGGCACCAAAACCCAAGGGAAACAACAAAAAAGCCATGACAGTGGTTAAAAATGTCCTGCGTTTCTTTCCTGCATGAGGGAAACTATTTAAACTGGCACAAAATAAATTTAAGGAGCATATTCTTGGAATTACATAGAAAAATACCCCATACATTTTGGCAGCAGCTAAACATATCCTTAATAGAATTCATATGGGGCCTGGAGTGATCACAATGTTTGGAGAGGAGCCAGATAGTAAGTAATTTAAACATCACAGGAAATTAAATTTTAGAATTCAATTTTGCATAAAGTTTTCTGTAATGAAAATGTCACACATAAATTATGAAGTCTGATTATATTCTTTTTTGACTTTTTAATAAAATAATAGAGGCACTTGACAGTCAAGAATAAATGCATATTTTATGTGAGGAGCATTACGTTAAACTAACGTCCTCTGGAAATAATGGAACAGATGTTAACACTGCTATATCAGTTATCAGGTGCTCTGTTAAACAGCTTCAAACACAAGTATTTATTAAAAATGCTAACAGGATTGTCTCTCAGGGTTATCTAATTGTAGGCTTAAAATGTAGATGTATAATGTAATTAATTATATGTGTAGAATTATATAGTTAGGCCATAATTTATGGTATATGTCCACATATAAATTATACGTTGCTGTTAATATATAATTAATTCAGTACAGGCAAGGAGAATGACTTTGGTGAAAACACAAACTTGTTCATAATAGAGTGATAAATCAAAACTAAAACAAATTTCCCCTTCGTTTCGATGGAGGGACTCAATGCTGTTACACATTTCTGGGTGCTTCTAGAAGTTCATCCACCCCCAGGGACTGCCGAGCCCTCAAACTGGGCTGAGAACCTGAGGTGGGGGACACAGAGAGAGGGAGAGTCATGAGCCCTTGCTTCGTGCTGCTGCTGGTCCTTCTTGTGTGGTGGACATAGTGGTGGGTGTCATGTTGGACATCGTGGTGGGCATTTCGGTGGGCATCATGGTGGGCATTATGGTGGTCATGATGGGCATCACAGCAGGCAGCATGTTCCAAACGAGCAAAACCAGCACTACAAGAGCCACTGGGTACAGAGTTAGATCAGCAAAATGTTATTGATTATCAACAAACATGGTTTTTGGCCAAGGGCATTGCTCTGCAGCCTTTCTCTAATAATACCAGCTCTTGACTTTGTGGGTTTTTAAACATCCTAATAAAGCCCTTGGTGACCCTTTCTGCCCAAAGTGCACCGGGCGGGTGTTTTGGCTGGGGGCAGGATGAGACCCTTCTTTTCCCGGAGGCTTGGGACGCCCTTGGCTTCCCCTTGGGGCAAGAGGGATGCAAAGCCCCAGTTGAGCACGTCAGGAGGCATCAGGATGTGCCTGTGGTGCTGGCTGCATCCCAAAAATTATCTTTACAGAGACCACATGGAGGAATATCTTCAGCCCTAACACAGAGATGTCAAAAAGTTACGTCCTTTCAATAGTGATGTTAAAAAAAGCCCGGCAGAGCCAGAGTGGGGTGGCTGGGGCTGAACCAGCCCCAAGGGTGGCTGGAGCTGCCAGGGGGCTGTGCTGGGGGAAGTTCCCAGTGTTTCCTTCGGGGTTCCTGGTACCCTCAAACACAGCACATGCATTTTGGCACATTCCTTGTCCTCATACACTATAACCGTGCAAAATGCAGGCTGAAGTAAGTAAAATACATCAGTGGATTTGCAGTTGGAGCTCATACATAGCAGCCGGTCCCCTGCCCCTTACTCATCCCGCCAGCAAAACCAGGGCTGAGGTGAAACCAGAGGCACATGTGGCATCTCCCTGGTGCACATCCCAGCCACGGTCCCCGTGAGGAGACCTGGTTTTCCATGTGGAATGTCACAGTCTGTGCTGCTTCACACCCAGGGCTCCTGCAAAAACACAGCTGCAATGGGCTGCAGCCTCTTAAAAATGTAACGGTTTAAATGGCTTTAAAAAAAGAGTCAGATTTGTTTCCTTGGATTTAAATTGGTAAATTATTTGAATTTCTCCACCCCTAGGTGAATGATTTAGATGGCCTTGACCCCAGTCTGACTGCAGGGATTAATGTGGTATAATGATTGCTGAGGCTATCATTGCAGCAGGCATCATTAATTATCCTTATTGATTGTAGCTTTCAAAGATAAAGCATTATGCTGACTGGAAAATACCCTCTTCCTGCAAGGTCAAGGCTAAAATAGGGCAGCTAAATAATTGCATTAACAAACAAAGAAATAAAAATAACCTCTTGGAGAACTGTGTAATTAAGATCCAATTACAACATTTGGCCCTGCTGGCGGAGCTGCACTGATTGGTGCAGGGTGGGATGCGGGATGGAGGATATGGGATACCAGGATGTGAGTTGCAGGATGGGGCAGCCCACAGGGTGGCTCCTGCTGTGCTCACCTGCAGCCCCATGAGGGCTTGGAGGAACCACTCTGAGAAAACCCTTGGTATGTTAAATGAAATGGGTCAGGTGGAGGAAGCGATAACTGACCCCGACTCCTATTATATTACATTTGAGTCACATAGAGGAGTTTAAAGATGTCCCAGGGATGTTACTATTGATGTCTCTCACTCCCCCTTCTCTCTCCTGCAGCATTTCTGGCCACTCTGAGCAGCTGGGTGCTACTGGGACATTTGTCTGCAGCTTGCTCCTGCACACCAGTGAGCTGTCCATCCTGTGGCATTGGCCATGCAACACCAACTTTTCAAAGGAAAATGATGCCTTTAGAAATATAGAGTGGAAACCCACGCTGCATCCGTAGTGCAGAAAGGAGCACAGTCTGCTTACATTCATTTTCCTTAATAGAAACAACACCAGCCACATGGTCTCAAGCATCCAAATCCTCTCTTTAAAAACAGCTTGGGGCAGGGGGAGCAAACCTTAAACTGAGTGCTGGGTGAGAGCAGCGACTCCCATCTCCTGCACATCATGAGGGGTTTGCAAATGCATTAATGTTTGCAGAGAGCAAGGAGAGATGAAGCACTAAACATACACGTGAGCTCGGTGTTATTAGAGCCCTAGGAATGGCTTTCATTTGGGTGCAGGTGACAGCTGGCCTCGCCGCGCCGCCGACCGCAGGCAGCACGGCGCACGCGGCCGGGGAATTGCTGCTCCATCTTTTAGGAGAATTTGCCTGAAGGTCTCAGTTTATTTTCTGTTTTGTCACGTGGTCCATCGCCTGATAGGATGCGATGTGAGGTTGGGAAGTGCGTCTCGAACTGAAACATTTTTTTGACATCCATTTAATTATAATTATTTTAATTAAAACATTTGTCATAGTGAGCCCAGCGATCTGGCACGCTGACTCAAAAGTCCGCTTGCTCTTCAGCATTAGAAATTTTTAAACTAATACAATAATTTATTTAAACGTGAATACCACTTTCCATTTAAGCAATTATACAACTTGATTTTTAGCTAACAGAATCCAGGAAAGATCAACTTCCATCATGGGCAATCATTCCCACTGCAGTGTTATTTATCCCTTACAATGGGTTCTGCAAAAGCTGGATCCCAGAGGATGCAAGCAGCATCCCCCTGCTGGGGCTGGGAATCGGGTGCTGCCCAAGGGAGGCTTCCCAGGAGCAGGGCTGGCAGCAGCAATATCCCAGCTCCCCAGGATGTTTCCCCACTGTTGGAAAGGCACTGGGTGCAAAACCAGACCACAAGGAATGGGAAATACCTGCTGTGCTGATGCTGCCCTTCCCCCCCTCCCGTAGAGACCTACCCTTGCCCCAGGGCTTCTGCCCATGGGATGATCTGGTTGCTGGGGGAAAACCTGGCAGTCTGTGGCACCCTGGCAAGGATTCTGGCTTCTATCCCATAATACTAGATTTATTCCAGATTCCATACATACTGTCTTCCCTAGAACCCTGGAAAAGCACACGAGGCATCTGCAGTGGCACAAGATCGTATCCTGGGAGGATCAACACTTTTTGGTTTCTCCCGTTGCAGGTTTGACCTCAAGAAAGTAATAGATGAAACCAAAGAGGTTTGATTTTCAGCTGGTTTTTTGGCAAGGCAGTCCAGAAGAGGAGGAAGGTGGACTTGATGTGATGATGCTGGGAGGTAGCAGGGCTGAATCCTGCTCCTGTGCTCCCATGGGGTCGCTGGCTTGGGCTAGGAATAGCAGGCATTGTGCTGGATGTGGGCCAGTGCCCGCGGCAGGATGGCATCGGCACGGTGCCGGCTCCTGACAGCTTCATTAGCCAGAGACGAATCTTTGCAGAGTTAGGGATGTCACGTTAGGTAATTAATAACATCCCCCAGATATGCAGATTTTCCTGGGCATTTCAGACGTAATAACCTGGCGAGTGGTGCGCTGTGAGCTTGTGGTGGAAAATCTCTTGAAGAGCTGTGCAGTTCTTTAGAGTTATCCCTCATAATGTGTGTCAAAAGGGGGAAAAGAACTGTGAAAAGGCAGCTACAGGAGCAAAAATAGTCTGCATTATTGTTCACCCTGTGAAAAAGCAAGGTGCGGGATGTAAAGCACCGGGGGAAAACCGGCAACAATGGACCCCATAGCAACAACAACTTCTAAGGGGGAGCGGGCGGCGCGTGGCTGCCGCAGATCCCACTGCCCATGCCTTGATCTCTGCGCACCGCCCGGGGAGCCACGCAGCCCCGTGGGGACAAAGGCCTCCCGCTGCCCTACCGCACAAAAGCAGCTCCTTCTTCCCAGCACAATGCGCCTGGTGCACAGCGAGGGGTCAGCAAACTGCACCCCGACATCCCTGCAGCCCCAGATGGCTGCACCCTACAGGGTGCACACCGAGGTATGGTGTGGGCAGGAGGAGGAGGGCTGCAGGGTATCAGGGTGCAAGCAAGCCCGCTGGGGTCCCATCTCAACTAGGATGATGTGCACCATGGCTGATATCTTGGGGACATCTCCTGCAGCATCCTGCAAGGACGTGCTGGCTTCCCTGCTCGCTTGTCCCCCGATCACCACCAGCTCCTCCTGCTGCCCTCACCCTGTGGGAACTATTTTTAGCTTTCAGGGGACTGCTGCTGCCTTTCCCTGTCTTTGTGACCAAATGCAAACCCCTGGGTTCAAATTGCGTTTCTCTCATTGCATTAGTGAAAACCGAAGTCATTTTGACTCAATTTTTACATGCAAAGGTCACCATTAAAAAGTCATAATTCAGCATTGCACCGAGGGCTGGGTCCTGCCGGCACTGTCATTAAAGCAGAATTTAAGGAGGTTCTGCCTAAAATGAGTTGGTATTTTTAGCTAACAGTATCAGGCAGAGGGAGCGGGGGGTGCCTGGGGAGATAACAGTATGGTTTAGATTTCTGCCTTTACGCTCACTGCCACATTAAAAAAAATAAATCATAATTTTGATTTTCCACGTCCCTGAGGGAGAGATTGACAAGAGCATCCAGTCCTCGTAATTGGATCATTCTTCTGGGAAAGTTGGCTTCTCCGCTGAAATCCGTACATGCTCTAAGGAAAATTGCTCTCAACATTATTGAAAATATTTTAGGAGACTGAAGATTCTGGGACCTTTCCAATTCAAGTGCTCCAGCCAGTCAAGCCAAAGGAAGACAAAAATGGGAACCAAATCTGGAGAGCATTGCCTTTAATTGGAGCCCAATCCTGCAAGCCTGGACGGCGCGCGGCCCCTGTGAGGGCTCCGGATCCTCTCTGCTAGGGACTTCCAGGGAGGAGCCATTACGAAGCATTCCAAAAGAGAAGCCTGAAATAAATTATTTAAAATGGGGGGGGGGGGAGTTGATAATGAAAAATTCAAGTATTTTGACACAATCATGCACTGCAGAGCAGGGCTCCAAGTGGTCAGTGTGAAGCCTCTCCTGCAAAAGTCTTTCCTCATCTGCCCTGGGGCCGTTAATGTTTTTGAGACAAACTTTTGGGACACATTTGGGCAGTGGTTTGCAGTCCCCATTTGCAGGCTTGAGATGCTGAGATCCCTTGTAGAGATGCTCTGCCATCCCCACCCTCTCTTGCTGTGGGGTCAGAGAGGTCGTAGCCACAGACCAATGGCTGGTGGGTCGCAGGAGGTAGCGTGGGAGCAGAGAGGGCAGAGAAGCTGACTTGTTGTTACCACCCTAAAAATTACTCCACTTTTTTTGATTCAGACTTGGCCTCACATAAAATTTTTCATCAGAAAAGATATTAAAGATGGAAATTTCATAAAGTCGGGCCAAGGCAGAGGAGGGCTTTGAGGAGTTCCTGCCGAATTGGCTTTACAGGACGACACGTGTGTGCAAGCCATCTCATTACTTCCCTGTGGCAAGAGAATACACCATTTAGAGCAGACGCCGTCTGTCGGCACCCAGCAGGTGATGGGTGCCTTGGGGGAGCCTTTGGAGACTTTCCATCATTTCACGTGAAGATGATGAAGCTGTGCACGCACGGCACGATCGGCTGGCTCTACCCAGCTCGCTTTTGGAGGATGGGGTTAAAACGGGGTACTTTTCTATGAGATATGGCCTTCCCTTCCTTCCACGTAAATTAATCCAACAATTTAATAAACTAACAGGTGGTTCCACTTCAGACCAAGCAGATGTTAGCCTGAATGAGTCGAATCCCCTCTCGCCATGCCTTCATCCCCCAGCTATTTCTTCCTTTATATTTTCCCCTTTCTCTTCTCCTCTTCCCTGTCCCCCCTTCTCTATCTGATTTATGAGCACCTACAATATAAAATGTTTTGTCTGGCCTATATGAATATTGATGACAAGGTAGTGTTGATTTTAGCTGTATTCATAACTTTTTGTGCATCCTGGAAGCATCCCTGCTCACAGGCACCGGTGATTCTCTTACACGGCTGTTTATTTCGCGTACCACATTTTCGGGAGGCAGCCCCATTTGTTAAACCTGCATCTCGCATGCACATTTGTCTTCGATTATCTTCTCAGGAGAAGATGATAAGTCCTTACACAAACCTATGAAGAAATTAAACACACAAAACAAATGAGCCTGGTGTGTTCACATTCTTTCATTTCCAGTGATAATGCCTGGGAGGAAACACTTGTGTGACCACAGATGGAGGATGGGTTGAGAGCCCTGGGAGGATTTGAGCTACGCTTTTTAGAAGAAAGCGCTCTTGTATTTCCCATGTAGAGCGAAAAAATGACAGCACTGCAAATGGCTGGGGCATTGCAGTGCATTGAATGGAAGGAAGAGGTAGCTGGGGATGGAGGAAAGACTGGAAAATAATAATGGGAAATGTTTTGATAACAAGCACTGTGGTCTTATACAAATATTCAAAAACTTCTGGAGCCCATTTATCACTAGATTGAACCCAGATGATAGCAAGATCTTTGTATGGACTGGAATGTTCCTCCAACAGCATCTACAGACACCCAGGTCTCTGGGCTGGGGACCCAGAGGGGATCACAGGATGGGGGCAGCCTCATGCACCCCTTGTTTCTTCCAGTGCCCAAAATGCCCCTGTCTGGACTCAGCTGGGCAGTTCTGCATGCCTGGGACCTGTCTGCAGTCACTGACATCCCCTCCTAGAGCCAGGGGAGAAGCTTCAAATACACACAAAATCCTGAAAACAATGTGAATTACACGTGAAAAGCACCTTAAGCTTTTCAAAGGCTCAGAGGGCAGGTCAGTGTCCAGCCTACAGCAAGAGCCAAAAGTGATCCTGCATAGCTGTGCCTTTGAGAATGCCTACAATTACACCTCTTGCTTGTCCAACCTTCTTTTTTGCCTCCTGTTTCTCTTGCAGGCACCACCGTTTTAATTTCCTCTCTGTCCTTCACAAACTTCTTCTTATGTTTGGGAATGAGTGGCAATAAAAAGTGCTAAACCATAATTACTAATTTCCTACTGGAAGTTCTGTAAGTATGACCCCTGGTGTTTATTATGTCCCCTGGAGCAGACATGGGCCTGGAAGCATCCAGCCTTGTGCTCCAAGAGTTGCAGCATCATTCAGTGCTGGCTTTAGGCTCCTTACCTTTACATGGACAATGTTTGTAACTTGTAGCCAACGAGAAAAATGATGTCATTGAATAAGCCTTTTCTTCATCAGCTGTCAGCACTTGTTTCTGGTGTCAGCCTCTAAAGCATTTTGGAAGGACAAACTCTAAACACTGGAGCACTCCAGCCACTTCTTTGCTCCTTCCAGCAGACTCCATGCCTATAAGGTTCCACCTTGACCCCTATAGCTACATGGGTGACCACCCAGGAACCTGCCCAGAGCTGTTCTGATGTCTCTCGCAAAGCCCTTTGGAGGGCGATGGGGTACCAAGGTGCAAAGGGACCTGAGGGGTAAGTCCACCCCTGTCCTCCACCACAGCAGGAACCTCCTGCAGCGCTTCTCCTGCTTAATCTCCATGACGAGCTCCTTTTCTTGGAAAGGCAGTCTTGGCCGAGGTGGTGGATGCACATTTCTTGGGCTGTTGTTGGCCCCCGGGGGCCTGGGTTTGTTTGCACAAGCAGCCCGTTGGCTAATGCAGAGCAGCTCCTGGAGAGCATCCGATAGTGATCGGCAACAGCAGAAATGAACTCGGGATGTGTAATTCCCATCAAGCCTGAATAATCTTCAAAGTCCTACTGGGGTGCTTTTTGGACGACAACACTGTTTTCCCTGCTGTAAATGGGATGCAAAAGAATTAACTGAAGTTGGAATGTTATTGTTTGTGTCAGACTCTGTTAACCACGTTAAAACTATATATAATGCTTCAATTTCCTATGTAAAAACTCTCTAATGGGCAATATTCAGAAATCAAAGTCTTATGTAGCAGTTAATCTTCTGCACGGACAACGCCAAGTTTAAATCCAGTCCAAATGCCACTTCTCAGTCACAGCTTTAAAGGATTATAAATGATTATAATGGTATTTGCCTACTTGCCTGATACATAAGTTCACGTCAATGTTATCTTGAAAATTGACATTCGGTTTCATCTTTGAGGTGAGAGAATAAACTGTTGACTACCAGCTTCAGAGAGGAAAATGGATTAGCTATAATGTAATTAGAGCTCTATTCACAAATGATTATTTTAGGCCAGTGCACAAAACAGAGCGATAAGGAGCACATTCAGCAGAGGCGACGGGAGGAAGGCTTTGGCTGGCATTTGCTCTTTATTCTGCGCAGGGCGACGCGCTCCCCGCGTGCAGCTCCTGTTGAAGAAGTACATAATATTTGTGCAGAGTGGGAAAAAAGCAGCTCATGCTCAAATACTGGAACTTCCATTATTTCAGAGGTGTGCACTAACTCTGACAGGGGTTTGCTTCCTCTCTCCCTCCTACAATGGTCTGGCTCACACTGAAGAGGTGCTCTGGTTTGGTGCCTCCCTTCTTCCTGGACCCTGCCCCAATGCCAACACGATGGCCCCTTCCAGCTCTTGGGTTTTAACTTCTTCCAGCACTCCAGCACTGAAGACAACCAACACCACTGTGACTTTTTAATGTGTTATTTGTGTACGTGTCTCTTTAGCTCTTATAAAATACATGAAAGAACAAGGATTGTCCCCAAGGATGATGGAACAATGGGTAACAGTGAAAATTTAACAAAAATAAATTAATTAATCTGTATACACTGGTGTTAATACAAATGCTTTGTGAACGGCATGAAAGGTTTTGCATTATTTTCAAAAAAGCACAAAAAATCTTTTCTTTTGCATTATAAATTCAACTTAATTTTAAGTAACATGACAAATAATGGTAAATTGAACTTTATTATGTATTCATGAATGCAGTTTAAAACAATTGTTATTTCTGGCATTTGTGGTTTAAAGATATTCCCTTCTGGCTTGATGATATTTCTTAATGTACAAATTTAGAAATGACCTGTGGTTTCCCTCGCCCGTGTGTGACAGAGCTGTGAGGCGGGGGACGAGGCCACGGCAGCGGGTTCAGTGCTGGCAGAGCCAGGCTTGTTGTGCAGCTTGCTTTGCTTCAAGAGTGTCATCTGTGGATGAACTTCAGCGAGCGACGTTGCCTTTCCCCATCCCCAGGCTCTGAAAAAATGACGGGAGAATTACGAAGTGGAGATTATTTCCCAAAGACAATGCAAACTCCGAGGCATGAATGTCAGCCCAGCGAAATTCCCGCACAAAGCCTTCGCCTTGGCAGCTCGATCCTGGCCAAGGCAGCCTGGTGAGCGCGCGGGGAGCGAGCGAGCGCGCCAGCCCCCTCGTGCCTGGCAAGCCGAGCTCCAGAGAGCCGGCCCAGAAACCGCCAAGACATCTCATATTGTGGACGGAATTGTTCTGTCCCCGTGGTAGCCCGGCTCAGCCCTCCTCATCCCCCGCTCGGCGAGGGCAGCCCCAAGGACGAGGCTGCAGGGCTTGGCCCTCCCCAGCCCTCAACACCGCCCTTCCCACCTCTGCCCCACGATGCTCACGAGAACCGAGGCACCGAAGAAGGTTACACTCCCACATCCAATATTCACCAGCTATCAAGAATATTAAACTGCCCATTCTTTCGGATGAATAACAATAGACATCACACTGGCTTTTTACTGCAAATAAAGATTATTTAAATCACGATGGGGATTAAATATATACATGGTAAACAGCAGAAAAACACTTCAAGTTTTTACACAGGCAAAGCAAGCAGGGGTTGGTGCCTGGAGAAGGACGAACAATCCTACAACTTCAGTGCTGGAGCTGAGATTTCTTGCAAAGAGGTATTGGCAGAAAAATAACTACAGTTCCTTAGAAAAAGTTTTTTCCTCTTGATGCTGGATACTCCTTAACCTTAGAATAATTTCAGGTGGACAAATTAAAAAGTACATTTGGGATAAAATACAGTCAGGCATAGATTTAAACTCCGGATCTAACTCCAAAACCACTTGCGTTTTGACACAGCACAATGATTTACTGCATTGCATGATTATATCCTGCAGGTAGCAGCTCTGCGAGTAGGAAATAATTCAGTTAGGGACATGGAAAAGAATCAGCTTTTCTTCTGAGAGCAGGACTCCAAGGGGAGCAGCACAAAGTGGAACGGGAAAGGGAAGGAGCCGTGCCACCCCAGCCAGCAGCGCCTGCGGGAGGCTGCCCCACAGGGATGGAGGTGTGGGCTGAGATGGGGATGGGGGTCACCGTTGCATCCTGCCAGCTCCAGGGATGAAACCTCTGGTTATACAATTGTCCAGCAGCAGTGCAGGGTTATGATGATGTGCATTTGAGATCCTGACCCATAAGAAGTCTTTTTTTCTCTTTTGTTCTGTGAAAATGATATAACCACACATCAGATAAACTCGTCCACCCCCTTTCTCTACGCACAAGGTAATGTTCTCTGAAGGCCCCTCATAAATACCCTGTTACACCTTCCCAGATTTAATTATAAAAGTACTTGAAATACAATAGTCCTTCACATCCAGGTCTCGTTTCCTAATTGAGTTTTGATACGGATACGCACCCGGGAGACCCCAGGCTGATGCACACCAGATGGAGGGATCGAGCCCTCTCTCCCCTCTCCCTGAAGCAAAGCCACAGCAGAAGGACGTGTCAGATGTCCAGGCTCATCTCTAGCATCCTCCATCCCCTCCTGCCTGGCAGGGATGGAGTTTGCTTGGGTGCAGCAGTTTGGTTCCAAAATGTCCCTGCAGTGGCCAAGGGGGGACCTGGGGGCAGAGCGGTGCTTCCAGGCACCTGCAGTGCCCGCTCCTCCCTGGGAATATTGCCCTTAAACCAACCCAGAGCCACCTGCCTCCCTGTGAGCGGTCTGTCACTGACACCTGCCCAGCTTTTTAGATTATCTTTGCAAAATTAATTCTGGAAAAAAGATTTAAACACATAATTAGAAGCGGTTACGGTGAGCGGCGTGAAGTGAGGTCTCCCCGGCTTGTGCGCCGGCGCAGTGCTTGGTGGGCAGTACATCAAGGGAGGGATGACACCCCAGTGATGAATTACTGGCTCCTATAACGTTGCCCAGCTGGAGTGGCTGGAGCAAGCCTTAATTTACTATTTATAAACCTCTCCAGCTGTATTTTCCTAGGCAGAGCAGCTGGCTTGTTGCGGGAGTGTGAAGGAGAGGATGTTAACAGGTTGGCTGGCTGGACTCCGGAGAGCATTTTCAGCGGCACATGGGAAGGGGTTCACATGCAGGACAATCCTCCACCAGCCAGGACCAGACCACAAACGCCCCGGGGCCAGACTGGTGAGGATCTGGCTATTTAATATTAAAAGACAATATTGCTCCAGTGCCTGGTGCTGAGGGAATGCCTCAGAAAGGCAGAGCCAAGGGCTGGTGGCAGCTGGGCTGGTGCCCACCACGTGAGGTGGTGAAAAATATCTTGTTTTGCTTTTCACCCTCAATATCCTGCCAAGCCCCCAGCCTCAGCAGCCCCCATTGTTCTCCTTCACCACCCGTGGGGCCTGGCTCACTCTGGAGCACCCACCCCTGGCAGCGTGGAATGCGACCCGTGGGGAGGATACTCTGGGACCTGTGGGAACTGAAGGCTCCCCCAAACCTCGGCTGCCCCATGAGGAGAAAATCCACAGAGAAACGGCCGCAAACAGTTTAAATTTGGGCTTACAGTGGTCACACAGGTTCCCCACATCAGACACCATCCAAGGGTTTCTGTAATTCCTGTGCTTTGTGCTAGGTGACACATCCCCAACGCTCTGCATAGGCTTCTCCCAGCACTGCTAATGCAAACATTTAATTTTGATGATTTATAGCACAGCTATAAAAAAACTCTGGATTACACTTTGGAGTCAAGGTCTCAGCTCGAGAGCACATTTTTATAGAGTCAGCATCTCTGTTTTTAAAAGTTATACTTCAATATTAAATATGACTTTTTTTCACCAAGTCAATAAAATCCCTTTAGACCAGACAATAAACTCATTTCTTCTGGGCTGGTTATTGTTTCTCTGCTGGGTCACATCCTGCTGCCTTTAACACCAATGTCATTTAGGCTCTCTGATTTGGATTTTTGCCTTAAAACCTCCTCAGATTCGTGCCCCAGCATGGCTGTTGCCCTGTGGTGCAGGCAGTGACTCACAAACCAGCTCCACCAAGTTTTCTCTCCCTCGTACAGGCATTATTCTTCAATGCCACCTGATTTTAAGAAGAAAGCACCAAGGCTTGTCATAGTAAATTATTTTAATCTTACCATAGTAACTGTCTGTGTGGAAGGAGACAAACCTTTGCACGATCTTCAAAATATGTGTACAGGAAAAAGGCTGCATTCATAATAAATGCTCAAATATTTAAGTTTCTTAAATGAAAGTGATTAAGTAATTTAATATATCTACTCATAAATTATGTTCTACAAAAGCTGCACAACCTTAAGAGCAAGTAGTTCTTCTGATAAAGTCTTTTGCAGACATTAATGACTCCACCTCGATTACCTGAGTTGCAGCTAAGGAACAGCTTTGCTAATACAGGTCTCCCTTTCACATCCAGATAAGATTTCAATATTTTTTATGGTTCCTGCTGGCCTTTGCACTGAGACCTCCAAGCTGGAAACCTTCCATTGGAAGTTGGTGAGGGAGTTGGCACAGTTCAACATGATGAACCTCCCCAACCACGCTCAGCTGGAGCAGGGTGAGAAGCTGGAGAGAAGCAGAGCCATGCAAAGCGAGCGCTTTGAGCCTTGGTCCCTCTCCCTGATTTCTCCTGCACGTAAAACTCCTTCTAACCCAAGAGGGAGGAGGAGAGACACAGTTACAGCTCTTGGGTCTCGCATGGTCCTGCCGTGGCCGGGCTGAGCCCATTGTGGCAGCTGCTAGTGCTCGTCCCTCTCTTGATCCCATCCTCATCCTGGTGCATCTTGTCCCTAGGGCATCCCCACCCCTGGTGCATCACCACCCCACCCTCATCCCACCAGTGACCCCAGTGTATCCCTGTGAAAATCCTTGGGCACTGCCAGATGGATGGATGAAAGGAGAAGATGTCTTCAGTGGGGGACTTGATGGTATCAGTCACTGCAGAAGACAATCCAATGTCACGGTGCAGATGAAATGGTGTACAATAAAACATGGCTTCTGCATTTAAAGGAAGACAAGTGCTTTATATTTTTAGAGCTCTCACAATTATCCTGTAATCTTATTTATTTTCTAATACAAGTTTCTGTGAAAAAGGGTATCATAAGATAAATAGAAATTAACTGATTATAAGGATTGTTATCCTTTAAGTGCACATTTATCAGACCAATTGCTCATTCTCTTCTAATATCTTTCTTTAAGAGTATCAAATTAAACACTAGCCGGATTATGATAATACTCAGCACTTTTGTAGCTTTCCTATCTGATTTGAAAAGCTTTCTTCTCTGCAAATGCACTTGAAGTTGGTGCTTTATAGGGTTTGATAGAATTCATTTCAGGGTTAATAAGCCTTCTCTGAACCATTTAACAAAATCTCTGCAGCAGCCTATTCTTGAATAGGGAATAGATTCCGAATACCAAAGAGCCATTTAATTAATTTGTCTAATTAATTGAGGGAAATGGAAGTTATTTCTTTTCTGCAAATTGTTTCATGTTAACAGCAGCAAATGTCAGCTGAATTACACGGGCGATGCAGCCCTGGCTCCCGCTGAACACAAGGTTATCTGGGTGGTGTTTTAGCAGTACATGAAATTCGATGTCTGCGACCATCCGGGGCCAGCTGCCCGTGTGAGTCTATAATTACTTTTGCCACTTTGCTTTTGTGGAGTCATTCATTACGAGCCCATCCTTATCTTGTCATACCTCCGTGTCATTAGCAATGTTTGAATGCATTAGTGACCAAAGGCAGGTTTCTCAGGCAGCGATTAGAGCGGCGGGGCCGCCGGCCTCCTGAGTGATGTTTGAAATATTGGAATTGTTCTGCTCCTTTCTATCCAAACAGGAGAGTGAGGCGTCAGTGCCCAACCCGGTGCTGCTCCGAGGGGAGAAACGCTTCGCTCTTTATCGCTGCGCGATCGCTTACGCAATTAACCTCATATTAAGTGGGCTCCAGAGCCACGGTGTCCATTGAAACAGGACACATGGTGTCATAGCTGCAAAGGTTTATTTAAACAAGCAACACACTTTGGAAAGCAGCATCTCACCCCCCTCCCACGGCTCCTTAAAAGCTGCTTCTGTCGATCCCAGAATATACATCTCTAAATATATAGGTGTTCCCAGCCTTGCTCTATGGATGTGCAATGTATACACAGCCAGCCCCCCTGCAACAGGACCTCCTGCCTGTCAGGGGGAGGTTGAATTGGGCCGAACCCCCAGAAGTGTGTTAGCTGAATCCCAGCCCCCAGGGAAAGCCCCTGCAAGGGGGCTCAGGGGGTCCGACTGCTCCCCAGCTTCTCATCCCCAGCCATCAGGGTCGGGTAGCATCCCCTCACTCCTCTGAACCCAGTGCCAGCCCCTGGTTTTCAGCACATTGCTCTCATCTTCATAACACCCACAATATTGATCTTCCAAAAAAATCAACTGAACACCAAAATGTATTTCCATTTATGACCTATGAATTCAGTTTTTATTAAAAAGCCTGGTTGCATCCTGGAGTCAAACATTATGGGACAGATTTAAAAAGCCACTGTCTGTGCTGCAGATGCAATTAATTGCTGGCTAAAATATTATAGTATTGTGTAGCATAAAGACATCTGGGTAGGAACTGGTATTGTGTCGTTTTCTGAAGCTCTGAAGATATCTAAAGTATCACATATTTCTAATAAAGGCAGCTTTTATATGCACATGGTTCCTGAGCTCAGACAACACATCTGTTGTACTTTCTCTTCCTGGAAAATAACAGCAGGTTTTACTCTGCTGGAGAAACAAACAATTTTTATGGGAATAAGAGAAAGTTTTACTAGATATGCTCTTGCAGATCTACTCTCATATTTGCTAGAAGAGTTGAGCATTTTCATAAATGCTTTGAACGATCATGCCGTGTATTGTTAGTACATGTGAAATTACAGATACAGCTTTTGCACTCTGCTGAATTTCAAAAGCTGGAGATACATGTCATTTGATTGCTTTAAGTTTATTTGCAAATAATTTCATCACATGAACTTTTTCTTATCACCTGGGAGTTACTGGATAGCACAGAAATTAAGATTGATTACTCTTTTCTTTGTTTTTTTCCCCTATGTTAAATGGCTTCATTTTTTTTTCCCTCAGAGCAGTCCCTAGCCCTCGCACTTGTGGAAGTGCTCTGAGGTGCCCCATCTTTGCTGTCCCTCCCTGGGACTTTGAAAGGAGGGGGCAGATCATCTCCTCCATAGCATTCGGAAAGGGCCAGCACAGAGCATCACAGGGACCTCTAGGAAACGCTCGGTGTGATACAAAATGATTGCAAGACAGAAAAGTCATAACCAACTGCTAAGAAGAGATAGAGAAAAAAAACTAACATAGGCAACTGCAGACTGTTTTTGTACCCTCCATACTGTGCAGGTCTTTGGACATTGATGTGAAAGATAATTAAGTAAATGTATATTAGGTAAAAAGTACCCTGGTTTTCCTAGGAAGAGGTGTGTTCACTTTCACTCAACACGTATATTTCTTGGTGAGATAAGTGGTTTGCCTGACAGGGAAATTGGGGTAAGTGTAATCAGCTCACACCCTCATGCCATGTTTGGTGTGGTGCCACAAAAAAGCTGGGTTAAACCAGAGGATGGAGGTCTCCATTGGGAGGAAGACCTTCACCACGAGGACATGGATGCCCTGGAAGTACAGGAAGGCTTTCACCATGAGGCGGTGTCTGGGCTGGAGGAGGGGAGTGTCACACTGTGAATCCTGTGTAAACCAGATGAGAAGGTGCATGAAGGACCAACACCGTGACCACAAGGAAACCTTGGGCCACCAGTGTGGTGTGGCCAAGAGAAGCAAGTGGGCTTCTGGGTAGCTCCCCAGGGACATATCCAGCCCTGCTGCAGGACCTCCATGCAGCTGTGGCAAGCCCTGCTCAGTTAGGCATTGCCTTCCAGGGATGTCATCTCAGCCTGACTGGCCACAGTGGAGAAGGATGAGGCATGAAGAGTTGGGTATGGGCTACAGCCCAGGGAGGCTGTGCTGGTTGTGCAGCCCCACCAGAAAAAGGAGCTACAGGGGTTGAAGGACATTGCTGGCCCAAGAACAAAAGGCCTACGAACTGTCTGAGAGGTAATTGGCTTCAGAATGGGGTTTCTGGTTTTCTGTGATGAGAAGAATGACATTCTGAGGCCGCCATAGAAACATGTGTGGATGGGGGAGCGCGGGAGGAGGAAAGGGAAGCAGCCTTAGGGGGGCTGGATTGCTCTTGTCAAATTTATGGAAGGGATTATATCCTGTGGTGGCCTATGTACACAGCATTTTCTTCCCCTGAAGTCAAACTGAAATCCCTGAAGTAGAAATTGTATGCGCCTTTCTGGCTCCCCCTGCAAATTAAATCAAACACTTGGACAATTAGTACAATCATCATGTCAAGAGAACAGCATCAAGATACAGCAAACACACTGTACACCCACTGAATGTTTGATATATCTGAAAAATCTTTACAGTCAAGATATTTTACACTAAGCCACATTGATTTCCCGTCATTTTTTTTATATCAGTGTATGTAATCCTGGTTCAGCAAAAAATACAATAAATACTAGGAGAGATATATCCGTGGCATATAGCAGACATTTTGCAGTAACTCAGTTCATAGCCTAATCATAAATAAATCAAAATGAAAACAAAAGCCAACACATAAATCCCACGTATAACCTACACCTTCACTAAGATGTAAAATGCAGGCGGAAAAATACAGCTGGACGGAGCCAGACGTTCCTGCTGGGGAAGCCACACATCTGGTTGCCTGGATCGTGGCTCTCCTTGCTTATCTGAGAATTTGCTTTTCTCCTTTCATTAAATTTTGCAAACATATTACAGCGTTTCATCTGTCAGCCCTAATACTGAAAGACCATATTAGCCTACATATTACCTGGTTCCTGTCTCCTGAAAACTTTGATAAGACCAGGCAGAAATAGCTCCAAAAAGCCACTTAATCATTTTGCGCTCTAAATGTGGCTTTGTGGAAATGGGCAGAAGGAGCCACAGAGGAGAAACAGAACGGCTGGAAATTAAAAATACATAGGGAAGCACTAAGAATAAGCAGACAGTGATGGAAGGGGTGGGAAAGCAAAGGAAATACAGGCAAATGCCTGAACTGGGCTGAACAAAGAGTAGCGGCTGATTGGTGCTATTCATTATGCTTACAGGGGATGATTAATAAATTGGGTTTCATATTCGTAGAATCATAGAGTTACTCGAGTTGGAAGGGATCCAAAAGGATCATCCAGTCCAACTTCTGTCCCTACACTCACACCCTGTGACTGAGGGCATTGTCCAAATGCTTCTGGAATGCTGGCAGAGTGGGTGCTGGGACTGCTTCCCTGGGGAGCTGTTCCAGTGCTCCACCACCCGATGGGGGAAGAACCTCTTCCTCATGTCCAATCTAACCCTCCCCTGGCACATCCTCCTGCCATTCCCTCAGGTCCTGTCACAGGTCACCAGAGAGCAGAGCTCAGCCCCTGTTTCCCCTCCCTCCCCTGTGAGAAGGCACAAACAGCTCTGAGATCCCCTCTCAGGCTCCTCTTCTCCAGCTGAACAGACCAAGGCACTTCAGCCTCTCCTCACACAACTTCTCCTCCAGACCCTTCCCCAGCCTTGTGCCCTCCTCTGGACACTCTCCAGCAGTTTGATGTCCTTTTTACCCTGTGGTGCCCAAACTGCCCCCAGAGCTCCAGGTGGGGCCCCCAGTGCAGAGCAGAGCGGGACAATCCCCTCCCTCTCCTGGCGGGCGATGCCCTGCTGGATGCCCCCCAGGACACAGTTGCCCTCTTGGTTGCCAGGGCTCACTGTTGGCTCATGTTCAACTTGCCCTTGACCAGAACCCACAGGTCTCTCTCTGCAAGGAAACCCCACAGGAAAGATGCTGCTGTGGAGGAACCTTGGGTCCTGTGGCATCACATCCCTGGCCCTGTGCTGGAGACCTGCAGAATGGCAAAGGTATTTCCAGAACACAACTTTTCTGACATTGATCTAACTCAAATGATTGGCACCTGCAGATCTGAAGGCAGATAAATGTCACCACCAGTGAAGGTCAGGCTTAGGGGACAGAAAATCAGGGCTTTTTTTTTTTGGCAGGACACTTAATGTGTATTATATAACACTGACATTTTTGCAAATACATCACATTTCAGTGTGTATCTATATATAACTCTGTCAATAAGATTAGAAGAAACTGGATTTTATTAGCAATTGTGGTAGCTGATCAATACGTTGTGTTTTATCAAAGCTCAGTGGAAGGGTTATGTTTAGCAATACTGTGAGTACCTCCATCTCTTCCCCACTGACGTGCTCATGTCTCATTGTCTTGGGGCTCTTCACCCCCTCTCTGCCTGATCCAACAACCCCACTTTTGGGTGCAGAGTGCTCCGATTGTATAATCACATAAAACGTCTGCTTCATGAGAAAGGAGAATCTCCATCTATCAGTATTTTCAATATAATTGTGTTTTAATTTTGAGACCTATACTTAGCTACTTAATTAATGTCATGACAGTATATTTTAACTCAGTTAAAATCTTCACATTCAGTGTTTCATATAATCTCTTGTAATATTTAAGATGTTGCAGATGTGTTCTTGTAGCAGATATTGGAGCTCCTAAGGTTGCCTGCAGCTGTGCGTGGAAGTTGCTTTTTACAATTGATTTTTTAGCTAATTTAAAATAGCAAGACAAACAGCCTATGTGCTAAATTCACTATAAGCATGCATACTTAAAGAAATTTTAACTAGAGATATTTCTTCAGACTGCCTGTAGGAAAAAAAAATAAAATCAATTCTAACTTAATTGGAAGCCACAAACCAACTTCCACGCTCACTGCTTTCTCTGAGGAGCACAAGAGTCTCTATTTACAAACAGGATCTGGAGCAGGGAGCCTGATAAACATGTTGCATATCAAGAAATGTTAATTTTTGTTACTTGAAAAATCCCAGTGAGCCCATGCCCTGTGCTGGCAACCTTGGTGCTCCCATGGATTTGGTGGGAACTGCCCGAGGCTCTCGCAGTTTCAGGTGCTCTGAATATGAACAGCAATGCCTATAACCCCCCACGAGACTCCCTAAAACCCTGTGGAAGTTCAAAATGTTATTAGGATGGGATCAATGCTCATATATCTCCTCTGTGCTGTGTTTATTGTGTGACCACTGCTGGGGCTCCCGTGGGAATCCGGTACCGGATCAGCGGGTCAGCCTTGCCTGTCTGGCACAACTGCTGCCTCTCAGCGAGCATCTCCCCCAGGGCTTATCCCACTTTGAGGGATTTCTGAGCAGGGTTTTGCACGCTGGGCCATATGCCAAGAGCTGGGACCCTGGGCTGATCCTGGGGCCACAAACACCCTTTGAGGGTTTGCAGCCCCCCTGGCTCTGCGGGCAGCGTTGGATGGGGAATTGCTTTCTCCTCTGCTTCTGGAAAACTACACATTTTCTTTCCCAGTTCTCCTGAATGCAGGAAGTTTCTTACTAAGTTCTTTATCCATTCTTGCAAGGAAGGAGGCTTATTCCTCTTTGCATCCTCCAGATGTTACTGGAGCAGGGGCTGCCGGGCACTGGGAGCAGACGGGTGATGCTGGCTCTCCTCTCTTCAGCAAAATAAACCCAAACGGAGATTGCAGATATATTGTGTGAAAACCTAAATCCAAGAGGCAAAACTTTCCACCTCATTATATCCACTCTTCCAGACATTATGTTTCAGTTTGTGGAGCAAGAAGTGGGACAAGGCTTCTCCTTTTCTCTGGAGGAGAGCAGGGCCAGCAGCGCCGCAGCCCGGCTTTTCTCTGGTAATGAGGAGCAGAGGCACTGCGTTGTGTCCATCAAACTGCTTTTTGAAATGAAACTCACAATATAAGTGCAAAAAACCAACAGGCAAGGAAAAAGAAAAAAAAAAAGAATAAAAATCATATTAGTGCTGGAAATTCAACTTTCTACTTTTCTTCCTATACCAGAATTTAATAAAACCCTGCCAGGTCCCAGTGCCGCTGAAAGCCACGCAAGCCCCAAGCAAGCAACCTCGCAGGCAACCGCACCACACAGGCGCCACGTCAGGTCTTTATTAAACCCAGTCTTAGGAAAAGAAAGCGTATTTCTGCAAAACTGAGTAACTAACAGGAGATGCAGAAGCTACAAACAACCCCTCTCCAGAGATGACTGGCTTTTGTAGCAAATCACATCCGCTTACGTGGGACTTGGAAAGAGAAAGCAGTTGCTGAGGCTGGAGGTGGCAGCAGCCAGAGGTTAGACAAGATGTTTTTGGCCATTCGTGGTGGAGTTGGCTAAAGTGACTGAAAATCAGAGGCCACTCCAACAGGGTGGATGTCAGCGATGCCAAAATACAGCTCTAAAGACAAGAAATTCCTCCTTCATTTGGGGAATTCATCGGTTGTTTTTTCACTTTGTGATCTAAACCAGTACAGGTGTTCATGAGGGTTTAATGAGCCATGTGAGTTATGGTGTAGCCACCAGCAGCCCTGCCCCAATGTGCTGGGCTGAGGGCAAGGGGCTGCTGCCATGGAGCCCTCCCAGAGCCCGGAGCAGAATTCTGGGAAGAGAAGCCCAGCAGAAGGGTCTCTTTTCAGGCTGTGGGCATGCAGCACATCACCACACAGGAGGATGCCTGTTTAATTTGTCTTCTCCATGTTCACAAATCAGAGTGTGAAGGAGCAGGAGGATGCAGAAGCCCAGAGGCAGGTTGTATCCACCGTCTTTCCTGCTGCAAAATACACAGCCACAGCTGGCACGGATGCAGCAGGACATTTCCAAAGCCTCGTCCTGATGGGGTAACCCAGAGCTGCTGTGGAGTGGCCTCGGGCTTGGCACTGCCAGGTATCTCCATGCTTGGGGTGCCCTGGGCTAGATCAGGCTGGGGTTTGACATTGGGTTTGGATTTGGGTTGGGTTAAGGTTCAAGTTTGGGCTGGGGTTTGGATTGGAGTTAGGTTGGTTTAAGACACGGGTTGCTTTCAGATTCGGGTTTGGTGTGGATTAAGGTTCAGGTTTGGGTTGGAGTTTGGATTTGGATTTGAGTTCACATTCAGGTTTTTATTCAAGTTCATGTTTGGGTCAAGCTTTGAGATTGCTTTTGTATACAGGTCCAGGTCCTTCCCCAGGCCCCCAGAGCTGCCCCTCAGCTAAGGGGGATGTGAAGCACAAAGTGATGGTGAGGAAGAGGCTGCACAAGCCAAGGGGCTGAGAATCCTAGATCTTATAAGGATGAAAGGTGTTTGCTATCAGAGCAGAACTTTCCCAGGGCACTTCTGAAGCAATGCCTCTAGGAAGATGAGTTTTCTAAATGACTTTTCTAACTTCTTTTTTGGCTCGTGTTGGTAATTGGTTCATTTCCAGGTACTAGAAAGAATGTAAATATGGAATGAATCAACTTTTTCCACATTTTCTTTAGCAGCCCTTTTATGAAGAACAGATTTTCCACAGAGGAAATTAAAAAGTACATAAAACTGAGAAACCATGGTGTTGTTGAGAACAGCATCAGCTTTCAATGTCACTTTATAACTGGCAGCACATACTGTATTCGAATGGCATTAATATAAAGTACAAAGTTTGTTTCAATTAGCTTCGTTTTTCTTTCAGAAAAGGAATTATCATAAATCCCTGAAATAACATTTGTCCAAAAGAGATGTGTATCATTACTTTAGAAATCTTTTATGTCTGTTTTTAAATTACACTTCCTTGTAAAAATGACTATACATTGATTTAATAAATATACTTGATTTGTGTATATAGCTTAAATTAAAAAAAGATGCTACATAACTCCGATTTCCTGTACAAGACTGTCAAATACTTTTTTCTGCAATAAATTCAGCAAGAAGGCTCTTGCCATGTTGTTCTGTGTATGAGCATCTTAGGGAAGCAGAAAGGAGGCATCACATTAGCATTTGTTGGCATTTCTCTCTGGGCAGAATTCTTTTGAACAGCTTCTAAAACAATCTTCTTTCTTGGTGCAGCTGCAAATGTCTGAGGGTGAGTATTTGGTGGGGGATGAGGGATGTGGACAGTTCAGAGAGCAGAGCTGAGCGTGAGGGTGGCTGTGTTGCCATCCCAGCCACAGGTTTTGACCCTGGAGGGTCCTTCAGACTGGAGGGGGTGGGCAGGGCTGATGGAGTCCTGTGCCTGTGCCAGAGGAGCACACATTCCCCTGCATATACACACCTACAGGAATACATACATGTGTGCAGGGAGAGAGCAGAAGGAGGTGGCTTATACATAAACACATATGCACATGCAAACATGTACAGGTGTGTCCATATGTGTGCACCCAGATATATGTGTGTATTCACGCATCTCTACACCTCTAAACCCAGCCCTCTTTTCTCTAGTTCTCTTTACACTGATATGCCGAGGCGAGGCTTTGGTGAGCCAGCAATTCGATGTCTCCTCTGCCCTCTGCAGCCCTCCACTGTCCCAAATGAACAACAGCCTTCTCCAGTTTTCTGGAAAGCTTTCCTGGCTCAGTCTTCTTGCTGCTGAAGAAGCACCAGTGGGTGCCCAGGCACTACAGCCCTCCTCCTTCGTGCTGGTGCTCTTAATGCTTTCCTAAACATATCATTTAATGAATTTTAGGATGCAAATGTGATGGTAGAATCAGACCCTCTAACATTCCAGGTGCTCTGCATAGCTCTCAACAAATTCTGGGGCAGGGAAAGATTCTCCATCACACCTCAGGGCTGGGGGGGTAATTCCTCCCTGCTCCAGGGGAAGTGGGGATGGGTGGCCAGCACTGGGCTCAGGGTGGTGGCAGTGATGCGCAGGCATCACTCAGTGCTGCAAGAGGGCAGGGAGCTGCTCTGGGGAAAGTTCTCAACAAGACATGTCCTACACTCAGCATCCTCCAGATGCCTTCAAAGATTTGGAGGAACTTGGACCCAAACCTCATAAACCCCCTTAAAACTCATAAAATGTTATTAACCTCATAAATTTTATGAGTTGCGTGTGAGGCCATCTCAAAGGTGGTATTTACTTCCAAGGCAGTTTTTGGCAGCCTGTGCTCCCACTGGGTGACCTGCCCTGTCCTCCCAGAGGGAGCCACACCTGGGGCTGCCATTGTCCCAAACCCCAACTGCAGCAAAGCTCACGGAAACTGCCAGGGCAGGAGAGACAGGGCACGAGGATGGGGTCAGAGCTCGGTATTGCCTGCCCCTTGCTTTATGGACTCACTTGTGAGCATCACCAAAGCAAACAAGCAATATGAAAATCCAGGTGCTCTTGTGCACCCATAAAAGCAGCACCTTCACAAGAGATAATCTATAAATTTTAATTAACATAAGAGCTAGGTGTCTTGCATGACAGCCATTGCACACCTGCAAAAACATCTTGTCTTGTGACCATTTTTACTGAAACCCAGGCTAATGCTTATTTACATTAGGATCTAAAAATATTTGTCCTCTCCTTGCCAGCACAACACGTGCCTCTGCTCTCCGTGTCCCAACAACAAAGGTTTCCTGAGCCAGACAAGCTGCATCATAGTTATTATGTACAGCTCATCATTTCATCATGCAATGCAAATTGCAGGACATGCTGCTTTATTGACTAACCCGTACTTTAATGTTACTGTCACGTTAAATATTTGTTGCCTGGAGTCAGTAAATGACAGAGTCATAAAGTGCAGTGATAGCCAACATCTTAAGTGGTTTTGATGCCTAATGTGGATCCTGATATTGAAAATAAACCACACACATTTAGCACTAATTATATGCAAGCTATGGTAACAGATTTATTTTACAAGTGCTGAGCTGTGATCCACAGCTGTAATAACAAGCCGAGGAAAAGCATTGCTGAGATGAGTAAGGATGGAGTTGTGAAGGTGAATTGAATTTTTGCTTGGGTTGTTTGGGGACAGTTCCTGGGGTTTTAGACCTTGTGAATTAATTAAGAAGCAAAAGGTTCCTAAAAGGGAAGGTCAAAATTATGATGGGGTACCAGCTCTGCCCCAAGAGTTACACTGGGCATGATTAAACCAACAAATACACAAAGTCATTCGAAGGACTCATATCACGGTGTCACATATGGGTTAATATGGGATCAGTGGAACACCTGCAACTGATGTTCAAAATTGTTCTTTTCTAAGGGTCTCTGTTGTCCTCCAGTTGCACATGGGTCGTCAGGCTCAATGCCTGCAGCAGGGCAAAAGGAATCCATGTGCTGGGAGAACAGAACACCTCCTTGGTGCTTTACAACATCTTTTGAGCTGTCTGCCTCTCACTCCGCATGTCTGGGGCTGGGCAGTTGGTTGTTTTAATGTGTTGCCTCAGAGAGAATGTGTTTCCTTTGAAATAAGCCACTGCAGACATTTTACCTATTTATTGGAACTGAATTATTGAAGCTTTAAGCCACAGAGCTGGAAATAATATTCCTTTAAGAATTTAAACAAAAATAGCTTTCCTTTGGAAGAAAGTTAGAAAGTATTTGAACAACTAAAGGTAATTTTTATGTAGATTTATTATAGCCATTTTGGTGATGCATAGTGGACAGCTTTAATAGCAAATGCACCCTCTGACAGTGGTGCCCATCGTGTCTAAAATATTGCACACACTTTCATAGCCTTCTTGCACACAAAACAAATACAGGTACTGTTTTTGGAGTGCATGAGATATAAAATACATGTGGTGTGGGAAGGAGGTTCAGTGGTGTCGTTGTGTTGGTGGCAGCACTGGTGGCTCCCAGCTCCTCGCTGCAGCTTTGGTGACGATGCACGCTGGGCTGGCAGAGAGCGTGGTTTTAATTAAGTCCCACAAAGGTCTACATGCAGCTGACAACAGATATAATTTATTTTGTCAGCTCTCCCCACATCAGAAGTGTATTCTTTGAAGTAATAGTAACAATAATAATAAAAATCATCCCTGACTACAATATGAAGCAAGGTTTCGCTGCTTCCCTGCCTGCTCCTGCCCACTGGGTCACCTTCAGCTGGTGCCGTCGTCCTGCGTGTCCATCCATCCTGGGAAAGGGAAGGTGGGAAAGGGAAGGTAAGACAGTTCATCCCTGGGAAAGCTGGAGGAACAATGCCCAAGCTCGGCAGTTTCAGGGACCTGAGAGGCTGATGCTTGGCAGCTGCACCACACAGTGATGGTGCAGGCTGCTCCCACTGCCATGCGTGAGCCCATGGGGATGGAGCTCCCAGCGAGGAAGAATGTGGGGCTGGGTACCCTGCTTGTGCTCTGCCAGGCTGGAGTCCTCTTCCATAGCCCAGACCAGGGCAGATGATGAGGTAAAAGGTGCAATTTTGCTCTGATAAAGCAGTTTTGCAGCAGAAGGTGGGTACAGAGAGCAGGGAGGGTTTCAGCCAGCACCGGTGGCCAAATCATCCAGCCCAGTAATGATGCAGCAGAGCAGGGGTGGTCAAGCTGGACCTGCTCCAAAGGTGGCTCAGGTTCCCTCTGCTGATGAGAAGGAGCATTTGTTTGTGTGCTTCTCCATCGCTATGACTGGCTCACATATGCAAGGGGAGTCCAACTGCACCCAATGGAAAGGGCAGAATTGGCCCTCCCAGAAGACCAAAGCGAAACCACACCTTCTCAGTCTTCACACCAGCATTGCTATCAGTGTTTTTTCCTGTGAAACAGTGGTCCTCCTGTCGGCCAGGGTGACAAAGTGGCACCGACCTCCATCGAGGCAGGACAAAGCATCCCCCCCTTGTATCACCCAGCTGCCACTCCCAGGGATCCACGTGGGTATTTCTGCTCCAGGAAAAAATGAGCTTCCCACAGAATTTGTGACTTTTTTCAGGAGACAGCTCCCTATTCCCTCTATGCTTGCTCACCATCCCAGATCATCCTGCCCTGCATCAATGTGCTCTGCCATTCCCAGGGGAAAGAGCAATTAATGCACATATGCTTGGAATTAGACAAGACAAAGACAGTTGTAGCACGAAGCAGATCTGATCCCGGTTCCTTCCATTCCCCAAATGATATTTCCCGTCCCACCTTGGCACACCTTTCACAGCGTGTTTCATCAAGTGTTGCACAGGGTGTGGCAAGCGAACAGCAAAGGATGCCCCTGGCTCCCCCCACCTATAACCTGAGAGCACCACGCTCGGTGTTTTTCTCAGCACAACTATCCCAAAGTGCCCTCCTGCAGGTCGGTGACTCCGTCTGGGTCTGTGAGGAGGAGCAGGAGCCCATGCACTGGAGCTAAGAGCACAGCACACGGGTACTTCTTGCTGGGGGACACAGCTTGGTGCCCCTGGACTCAGCAATGTACCATCATCTTTGTGTTTAAACATAATAATTAAAATACACAAAATAATTCAGGGCAATTTCAATGCACCTGGAAGTGAAGTGAAAAAAAAATCCAGAAGGGATCTCTAAAACCCAACTGCTTGTTTTTGTTTTCTCTTCCTTTACAATGCAAGAAGATAAACATCTCCATTAGTGCCTCTAGAAAGTTTTAGAATTAAGATGCTGATTGAACTTCCAGATTTCATTTCCAGTGGGAGCAGGAGGATGAACCCTGAGGGGCATTTGGGCTGTGTTTCACATGGGCTCTTCCATAAAGCCCCCAGCGACTCAGGGCTGTGGCAGCCCCAGCCCATTCCCCTTTTCTCTGCCTCCATCGCCTCCTCCCCACCAAGCTCCGGCTCCGGTCGCAATTATCATGCAAACCGGCACCTCGAAGCCTGTTAATGCCTTTCAACCCTGAAGTTCCTTGAAGTTCTGAGGATTTTAGAATGCTGATACTCATTAGCAGCGTGATTTCCTGCCACACGAATGCACGTTACAGACTTGAATGTGCTGGAAACAACGGCAAACGCCGTGTCGGGAGTGTTTACATGGCTGTTGTGAAAAACACCGCCGCGCTAATCTATGCCTGTTCCTTAAATTCTGTTAGCAGTTGTAAGACAGTCGGATCCCACCCATGGGAACGTGTGCCCTCATGAAACACAATTACAATGAGAATATCTCATTATCTCATTGGCTTTAGCTTACTCTTCTGTTACCATGGTTTCAAATACACAGAGGAGACTGAAACTAAGAGCACTGCTAACAAAGAACATCTCCTTGTACAATGACATCAGATCGTGTTAGACAGAATAGACTTAATTAAATACCCCCCAACGCAGGGCAAAATACAGAAGTTGCAAATACTTTTAAAAATGGCATCTCCTGGGTGTTAGATGTGGCTGGAAAGCTCCGTGAAAGACCAGCCCTGTGGTTCTTGACAGTACCGAGAAGCAGCAAACACCTGGACATAGTTATAGTCACAAAATTGTTTATAAAATTATCGCTCCCTCAGCCCTGAGCCCTCTCCCATCTCTCCACAGCCTCTCCCCTCTGCCCGCCCCTGGCACTGTCCCAGTCTGTGTGTGTGTCTGTCACCAAGTGACTTTGAGTGATGCTGTGTAAAGGCTGGAAGGACGTGGGTGCCATCAACCCACCCGGGCTCTGCAACCACCCCAGCCCCACGCTCATTTGACCTTTCCTCCCCGTGTTTGTTCACCAGCAGAGATTTGGTCCCCAGGGAAGGGCAGCGATGCTCGGTGCACAGACTCCCTGGCCGGCCGGTCCCACCACCCATGTGGCTCGGTTTCAGGTTTCCAGTGGCGGCATTAAAAATTCCACAAATCATTTATTTACCCTGGAGTATATCCGGTGACATAATGTGACAATAATGACATCCCTAGTGGTGTTAATTGATTTTGTCCTGGTAGAGAAGGTAATTTGGCGTCCACAGGCAGCTTCTAGATCATGGACTTACTGATTGTCATCCTAGGTAATATTGCTGTTAATGAAGAGAAAACATGCCTTCCTCTTTAAAAGACAGTATGCTAATTATGACAGACAATAGAGAATCAGGGCTCATCTATTATTTTTAAACAGAGAGTTAATGCTAAATGACTGGCAAATGATTGTAAATTATAAGTGCAATTCCTAGCTCATAAAACCCAATGTCATGATTAAATATAAAGAAGAGCATTCATGAAATATTCTAACCATCTGAATACTTGAAGGTGTGAATAATTAACAGGCAGAACTTAACATCCACCAGCTTGTAAAAGGTCTGATTAAAAGCAATGTTCAGGAACTAACAAACTATCACAGCTCATTGGGTCAACATCTCCTAATTAATGATTTCTTATTAGAGAGATAAAATGTCTTTTCTTAGGGTAATTATTTTTTAAAAGGAAGGACTGTTTTCAATGTAATGTGTGGAATAATTAAAACTCATTTAATTGAGATGAGAGTCTCTGGGTACATAAGGGAGGTGGTGGTGTGGGCAGCAGTGGCCGCTGCATGACACCCCTGGGTGTTAGTGAGGTCCCTGGGCAGACGGTTCACCTGGAATCTCCTACCCAGAGCTGATCTTCTCTAAAACCCAACTCCAAAAGTCCATATTGTCAGCTTCCCTGGAAAATGCCACCACAGCAGCACCCAAGCTAGCAACCAGCTCAAGCTGATCCTGCAGGAATCTCTTATCTGCTCTCCCCCTATGGGTGTCCCCGAACCTAGACCCCAGGAAGGGAGAGGACACGCATTGCAGGGCGGGAGAAAGGCCCTTCTGCCCTTTCAGTTCAGTTTCCAGCTCCTGTCCCAACATTTTGAGGAGAGAAGCTGGTGGAGATAAGGAGCCAAGTGTTTTCCACCATGGTGCAACACAGGGAGCTGCTCTTGGGCAACAGATTGTGGATGTGTGGGCTGCGAAGCAGCATGGAAAGCTGCCAGAGAGGTCTCATTGCAAGGCAGGGGCTGGGATGAACCAAATGAAAGTTCAGAAGATGCAAGGGAGAGGTCGCGTGTTGTGTAGTCATCCTCTGGTTCTGCTTATTTGAGTTGCCATGACAAAAACAGGCACTTCTAGAGGTGTTCTCAAGAGCGTGACAGTGAGTATGAGGTTAGAGCAGGATGAGAGATCAGGCTACCCAGATTTCAGCAGGAACTGAACTCTTACAGACTTGTCTCTTTTGCTATATGCATGTAATTTCTATTGGTATTAATAAAGTGTTAGCTGAATTCAGTGGAAGGGAGCTGACCTTTATTTTAAATTTTAAAAAATTCATTACAGGCCATCGTCGGAGGTGCCACTCTAACCTTCATCTTACTCTGCCTCTCCTGTTCCCATCTCATCTTGGCTTGTGTTTTAAGTGCAAAACCATAGCTCATCTGGTGCTGCCAGCTCCAGGCTTTGCAGAATCAGGGGTCCAGCTACCCCACATTCACAAGACTGCTTTTTAAATTAAATTAATTTGAAAACCAAAATGTCCTTATTTTTTATTTTAACTTCAGAGAACCTCCTGGGTACTTTTTTTTACCATTTTACAGCTTTTCTTCATAGGACTGAAGGAGAATTTTTGATCCATTTTAACCTCAATAGCAAAATTTCTATATTTGACTCCTGAAGCTGGGACTTTCTGCACTCACTTCACCTGCTGCAGGATTCTCAATAGCATAAAGAAGTGGCAGCACTTAAACTCAGAATCACCTTTGAGGTGATGTTTTCTTGACTTCTACTCCTCGTGCAGCTGCATTAATATGATTTTTTTTTCAAAAATAATTCTGTTAATGGGTTCAGGAGTGGATTTAGTGGTGGGGACTACACCTAAGGATGATGGTTACAACATGACACAATGTACCCCGATACAGAAACAGCCCATTTCTTTTTAAATGAAGAAAATATCCCTGGAAGGGTGAAGAGAGTCCCCTGTAAATTAGGAGCATTGGTCACTGGGTTAGTGTGAACCATGTCAATCTGCACGTTGAAGAACAGGAGGAAATACTATTTTAATACATTAAAAAATCTCACAGGCTGAGTAAATAGAACCTTCAGTGAAAAGGATGACTGTGTCCCATTTAACTCCCTCACAGGTTTATAGGGTGAGTGTAATTATATAAATACCTCACTTGGAGATAGACTGGTGCCCACAGTTCTGCTCTCCCAGTGAAAGGGGAGGCATTGCTGGGGTCGTGAAGGTGCTGCAAGGGGCGGCCAAGAAGAGTCTCTGTTTTGGGATATGAATTATGAAGAAAGCTGGAGACACCCACGTCTGGTTAATCTAACAAAAGGGAGAGTAAAAGGGTAATCTCTGAGAGATACACAGAGTCCTGAAAGGGAGGGAATTAATGCGGATGAGATGTCAAAGACAGTTAATAATTTAAAAGCCATAGGTAATGGGCTGGCAGTATTTTCTAGGGATAGATCACCCGATACGGGTATCGTAGGAGCAGCCTGAGGTTTTGAAGGAGTTGGGCTCAGTTGTTGGTGTTGCTTTGCTTTCTCATTTTCTTGGAGAGAGGGGTTAGTACTGGGAGTGGGAATAGATTCCCAGCCCAGCGCTCCCAGTCATCTACTGCATCTCCTTCCACCAATGCACACAGCAAGATGGCTCCACAGAATGTGTCGTCGGGGGTGTCATTGCTGGGAGGAATAAACATTTGCAAAATGCCTGATGACCCCATATCCATTAGATCTGGCAAGCAAACAGGAGTGGGGCAAGCTGTTGCCTGCATGACCACCGAAGCCTGGCCATTGTGATCCTGGGGAGATCCATCTCGCTGAACCGGGAGAGGAAAACCAAGGAATTTCACTAGGGGAGCACCTGCAGTGGTGGCCTTTGCCGTACCCCCAAACCACGCTGGTGTCACCCCTGATCCTCCCGAGAGGAAGCAATCAGAGAAAAATTAACTGTGGTAGAGCTGGTAATTCAGGTCTGGATCTTCCCTCCCCGGGGAAGGGAGGTGCTGGTTTTCTTGCAGTCCTGGTGCCATGTAAACAACTACAAAGAATTCTGACAATATCATGGTCCCTGAGGTCTGGGTGATTTGTTTTCAATTTACTTTTCAAATGCTGATTTCTAAAGAGCGACCTGCATTAAAAGTATCTTCTGGTGCTCATTTGCATTTAAAGAAGAGAAGTTCAAGCTCTTAAAACTCCAAATTCTACCTGGAGTGGGGGCTGATGAACCAATATTTACACTAGATTCATTTTTGGTGACTAAATGGCATTTTATCTCTTGTTATAATGAGGGAGCGCTGCGCACGCCACCTTCCTGTTTTTGACTTGCTCTAATGTTCTGGAGGTGTGGCTATGCTTTAATGATATGCATTAATAATTTATCAATAGAGTTTGTAAGAGCTGATTTGCACTTTTAGGTGCATATTCTCCTTTTGAAGCCATTGTACAACCCCCTATTAATGTTAATGGGAATTGTGCTCACATTAAAAGGAGATTATACCCCTTAGGTGTTTAACATCTGACTTATCTAGGTCTTAAATTGCATGGCTGAATGTCACTTCTTTCATTTATTAAGTTGGCTTTTTGTTGCGCTGTCACCACACGAGTGCAAAGGCAAAGACTACTTCAAGCGAGGAAGCAGCAGTGAGCCAGGGCACCAGCCTTGTCTTCTTAGTCTTGGGCTTAAATCTAATTTCAGCACAAGGTGAAGTGAGGTTGGTGATCAGCTCCATTTAGATATTTGCCACCAAAGAAGATGGCAGAGTTCACCACGTGGCCGTGGGAGCTATGGAGATGTATGGAGGAGGTTAATTTAAGCCCAGGAAAAGGTAGCAGACCAATAGTCTGGAAGACAGTTTTCCTCTACTTGCTAAGTGTTTAAGAGAGACTCTTATCACTTCTAGGAGCAACTTTTGTGATAGCATCAAACGCCAGCATTTGTGAATTGACATCTAATTAACGGGAAATAGGCGAAGGCCCCTATTTATCTCCTTTCTTAACAAATCATTTAAGCAGAAATTTAAATCCTATATATTGCATTGAAATGAATCAGGTTAAACTACAGATTTAAAGATCAGTGCAGCAAGTTTTTACCTCTTAACCCTTTACTAAGCCCACACCTACTGATAACAGGGATTTTGGAAGATAAAGTGAGAAAAGGAGAGTTATTTGGGTGCAAGAGCTGGGCAGTCTGGTTTGTGCAGGGATGCATTAGCTGGCGCATAGAGGAGTACTCAGTCCATAGGGGAGAGCATTCATTAGTCACTGAAAGCCATCTTCCCCAGAAATACACAGTCAGAGCTGGTCCCAGGCTGTGGAGCAGGTCTTGTGATGGAGCAGGATGATTTTATATAACACAGGTGCTTGGTATTCATCTGCATAACTTTCTATGCTCTTCTACAGACCGGCTGAAAAATATAATGAATGCTTTACATGTTAATCATGAGAGAGACAGAGCAGTCGGAATGTGCTAGCTGATGAATTATGCATTTTGCCCCACCTGGGAGTTAATATTTACCATATCTTGCTGAAATCCATTAGGAAGAACAAACATTGTATTTATCTGACAAGCTGCAAACCCATTTATTTGCATTGTTGCCTGTGAGGAGCAGGTAGGAGGGCGGCTCCTGGGGTGAGCTGAGCTCCAAACCGTGTCATGCCTTGGTACAACCACCTCTTGAGGAGGGAGCTGAGCTCTGCTCGCAGGTGCACAGCACCAGCCTCCTGGAAAATCCTCAGCTGCATACACGAGGGAAACCTCCTCCTGTGGGATCTCTTGGATGTAACTCTAACCACGGCCTGGCAGGGTGGGAGGAGGCTGAACTTCTGCACCAGCAGTGCAGGGCTGGGACCTGTGTCAGGGCTGGGACCTGTGTCAGTGCACCATGAGCTGCTGCTGCATCGTGGTTTCCAGCAATCCCTTTGGCATCACTGACACTCCCAGTCTGTCCCATCGCCCTCCCCAGTTCTGCTGCTTTCCCTTTGTGATTGCTTTGACAGTATTGTCTCTCTTTTATTTTTTTTTAATAAATCACTAGAGAAACTCATTTAAGGTAAATTTCCATTTCTTGGGGGGATGTAAGAGATGTGCAGACAAGAGCTTGGTCCTACAAACCGCTTGCACAAGTGAATTGCTCACTTGAAACCAGAAAGGACTATTCACCTGAGGGAAATCATTCACCCAGTGCAGAAGCTTCTGCAGACTCAGCAGTGAACATTCTGCACAGGCAGGGGAATGGTTTTTCTGATCCATCTGTCCAGCATCAGGGAACAATTCTTTGTCAAATGCTTTTCTTGAGCGGAAAGCTGCCCAGTTCAAGGGTGCAGGAGCCTGAGCTCCACAAGGCTACTCACCAAGGCATGGCTGATGTGATCAGCAGGGACATGGCAGCCATGGGTTTATCTGAAGCTGTGGGAGTGCCCTCACTGGGAGGGTTTGTCCAGCTGCTGCAATTTGTAATTAAAATCCCAGCCACCACCCCAGAGCAGCTCGTGGCAGGACAAGCATGGAAGTGAAACCCATCTCGCACTCCTCAGCCAGCGATTTTGCCAACAGGGAGAGCCAAAAGGTACCAGGGATGCAGTGTAAGGTACAGAGAAAATCCTGGTATTTAAATCCTTCTTTGGACCATTATATTTTGAATTAGGATTTGGTATGCAAGACCCAGGTTTACTCCAGCTTAGGGGATCCCCCTGTGACCACCTCTTGGTTGGGACTGTAAGGGTGCCCCACAGGGGAGTGCCAGCACAGGGAGCCCTCCCACAGCCCATCAGGAATCCTCAGGGCCTCTGAGGTCGGTGTGCCTGTCCCTTCACTGCATGAGCATGCTCTTACCTTGTAGAAAGGATTCTTCCTTTCAGGATTCACCTTCCTATGATATTGAAGTTGTGCTTATTTTCACCTCAGTTCACCAAATACTTCTGTTGAGTTTGCTCGAGTTGCTTTGGAAAGCAGAACCGGACATGTGGTGCTGAAGAACCTCATCCCAGAGGCCGGTTGCTTCCTAACGCATGAAAAACAAGAGGTGTATTTATAAAAAAAACACTCTTCAGTATTTGTTACAAAATCCATGGGCCACTGGAGAAGGAGGAGGCATGGAGAGGGACAAGCACACTCCTCCTAGGGTATCCCCAGCACCCCCATAAGCCCCAACACTCCCAGCACCCGCAGCACCTCCAGCATCCCCAGCACTCCCAATACCCTCAGCACTCCCAACACCCATAGCACCTCCACCACCTCCAGGATTCCCAGCACTCCCGGCACAAACAGCACACCCAGAACACCCAGCACCCCCAGCTGGGTGATGCCCATGGCCTGGCAGGTGGGAGCCTGGGCTGGGAGCCCCCACACTGCTCCTGCACAAGCGAAGGACCGGTTTGAGAGGCAAAGGAAAGCAGAGAAATCGTACTTTTAAAGAAACTGATGATGGGAGGCAGAGGAAGGAGAGGACCAAGCTTCTAAGGAGTGGAGCATATTTCATCTCTGCTCCCCGTCCCAGTCCCTGCAGGACCCACGCCAGCTGTGGCTTCCAACAATCCGGCGGTTTCAATCACAGCTGCGCCGGCACCGCGTTTGAAGATGTCATGGGAGAATGGGGCTCTCTGTGAAGCCCGAGTTTCAAGAAAATAGTCTGTTCCCTGCCCCTCTTCAGAGACGAGCTCTTTAAAGCCTTCAGAAACTCTACCAAAACGGCATCGCTCCCCTTCCCAAGAGCGCTGACGTCCCGCTGCAGAGACTGCTCTCACCTGCCTGGTTTTGTGCTTCAGCAGAGGAGGAGAATGGTTATGGGGACGATCAAGAGCCTGTAGGAGCACGTAAATAAACCCTTCCCTGTTTACTTCCCATTCAAATGAATGAGAAGAAAACAAAAAGAGAACTTATTTCCCTTTTTTCTGACAACATGTTTAAAGCCATCGCAGTGTTTCCTGCAAAGCGGAAGATCCAGCGTCCCCCAGTGTCTCCTCCTGGGGGCAAGCCCTGAGCACACCCAGACAGGTCCATGCTGGGCTGTTTAGGGGTTTCCCATGTGCTGGCCAGGCTGGTTGGGCAGGAGGTGAGAAGCCCTCACAGGAGCTGCCCTGACCCAGAGCAGCCCTGAAAAGGGGCATCTCCCACAGCACCCCTGCTGCCCCTACACCACAGGGGGTAAGGCCATTCTCCCAGTGTCATCCTGGTCTCCAGCAACACTGAAACTAATTTGTTTGGGGTTTTGTTTGTTTATTTGTTTAAAGAACAGCAAAAGAAATTATTTACAAAGCTTACTAGGATGAAAATTCAAGTAGGTGTTTGCTGGTGTCTCCTATGAGGAGATCACACACAAGCCTTCAGGTGTCATGGCTTGTGTGAAACAGCTCATCCACACACCCTGCACTGCATGACTTGTCTGCTTCCTAATGACTCCAAAATATCCAATGCTTTCCTGTGCAGACAGCTTTTGTCACACTAATTGAAATTCAGTAATTTTTTTTTGCTATTCACTAATTTTTGCACCCATGCATATATAACAATGGTGAGTAAAGGAGATATAATACTATTTAATGAAGTTACACAAGAGACAATAATCACCCTGAGCTCTGGAGAAGATGACAGCAGTGCCAAGATTCCTGGGCCCTGTTTTTACCGTAAGGGCGAGGGCAACTTCCACCAACGGGAACAAGAGCCAAGGCATCACATCCTTCACACTCCTTTATTTCCCCCCTCAATATCATTCTGCTGCCCAGAGCCTTGAAAATATTTACACTAAAATCTCAGCAATGGGAAAAACTTTAGGAAAGGGCAATGGTTAAAGCTTGACTGAAATAAACCCCTGTCCTGGACAGCCTGGGAAGGCTCTGGCAGTGACAGAATGAAGAAAGAGAGGAGAAAATCTCCATCCTGAACACCAGGGATGTCCCATGACTGGAATGTGGTCTGTGTTCACTATATAGTCACAACATTCACAATGGGTTCAATATTCACTAATATTGAACATCGCTGCACTGGGACTTATGGAGATGTGAAACCAGGTGGGAAAACAGTGGGAAAAATACCTGAGAGTGTGAGATATTGATCTGCATTTCCATGCAGAGAAAAATTTTGAAAATCTCACCCAAAACATAGGCTTTTGGCAGAACAGATGCTTTTGTTCTGTTGGCATGGATGACTGTGGGGGTTTTATAATATTCTTTTTATTTTCTTTGCTTTTAATCAAGATGCTGCACCCTGTGCTGCATTCCCCAGGCCAGGAGCTCTCGCTGGGAGTTGCTGCATCCCCTGTGTCCCACGGCTGGTGCCACTCCAAACTCACAGGTTTAGGACGGCGGCTGCTGGAGACGGGCTCGGAGCTGGTATTTGGAGCTACTCAGCATTCAGTGGCACAACTTACCTTATGCACATGGATTTAATTCATTTCTGATTGATCCCATAATTACAAAATTTGTTTAAAGCTGTTATATTATCTCCTTATTTGACACAATATGGCACAATTTTGTTATAGTATTGAAAACCAAATAAGACAACTGCAGTTGGTAGGATTTCAAAGAAATATTCCCTTTAAGATGAAATCAATCCTGTTTCAAGTTTATTCCCTTGCTTTATGATTGGGGCTCTAGGGGTGTATTTTGCTGAAAAATGTCTTTTTGATTTTTCAGAAATTCTTTAGATTAATATGCAGCTGTCATTGCAAGGCAAATCCAGCCCTGCTTTCATGTGCCTCCTCTCTCTCCAGGCTGCAGTGAGTGCCTCCCCCTGCCAGGCAGGCAGAACCCACCCCACAGGGCAGCACCGGGCACCGCCACCCCGGTCCCAGTGCTCCTCTCACCCTCTGTGCCCAGCTCTGCCCCAGTTCATGCTCATCACCCATCATTAAAGCAGGCTTAAAGTGCAACCCCGTAACAATATAAAGGAATTTTTGGTCCTTTGTGCTTCCCTTGGTGCACCTTTTGAAAAGTTGTTTGACTTGCAGATCATGTCGGGTAAACTTTCTAGGGGGATATTTTCAAGTAAATAGACGCTGAGAGCCGTAATAAGGTTTAAATATTTATATCAATATTCAACCATTTATTCTTTCTTGGCATCAATCAGCACGGCTGGAAGGACACAACCTCCTCCCTGTTTGCCTAAACCAAATCCAACACAGGGAGCTGCCCACCCGGCTGCGTTGCTCCAATGTGGGGCCATGTGCTCTTCTCCAGCTGCTTCACCCAGCTGTGCCTTAGTGGGATGCACAGCAGCACCCTCAGGCAGTCCATGCTGAGGTTGTGCCCTCTTGCTGCTGCTCTCCCAGTGTTAGCAGTAGCATCCATCACCTGTTGCCAGTGAGTGAAAAAGGGTTTGCACAGCTAAAGTAGATTTATGGTGCTGGAAATGGGAATGCTGATCCAACGAGCGGTGTGGAGGTGACACTCATTTACTCAGGATGCTACTACTGCATTAGTATGGTGAAAGGATGGATTGTTCCATGATTAAAGAATGGATTTGTGTTCCTCTTGCCGTGTTAGATGGAAAGTCACTTCCTGGGTAGCTCTGTTAAAGCAAATTATCAGCCAAAACTAAACAGTGAGGGCGAGCCCAGCTGGGAGGCAGGAGAGGTGCAGTAGGCAGCCAGCACAGTGTTTGCAGCACCTGGGGTGCACCCCAACAATCAAACTGCTGAGGATTTGTCTTACAATTCTTAAATTTATACCAAAATAGCATGTATCAAATCAGCAGTGTCACACGCAGCCCCTGCACGTCAGTTTATGGTTTGAGCCATTGCTCCCAGCACGTGTGGCAAAGGCACTGTGTATAAAACTATTTTAGTCAATAGAGGGACTGACAAAAATATAGAAAATATGGTTCTGGCACATCACAGAGATTATGTTAAGAAAACCCATATAAAACTGTCGCTGTTTTATGAAAAACTCTTTGACTTCTCCAGGGTGAGATCCTGCCCTCCCACTGCTGCCCTGGCTGCGCAGGGAGTGGCTGCCCAGAGATGCCACGTGTGGAGCCCGTCAGCTCCTGGCATGTGATGACTTGTTAATGAAGCATCAACTGCCCCTCCCACCGGCGATGGCAGCGGGGATGCAGGACACAGAGTCAGCAGGGAGCAGGAGTGGATCCCGGGCAATGGGAGCAATGCATCAAATCACCCTGGGCAGATTTCTGTGTGATTTCACCAGAGATTAATAAAAACTATTATTTGCAAAAGCTTTTGCATATTTTATTTTCTTATCTAAACTGGAGCATTCTAAATCAGGCACTTCTGCTGTTTCAAAGAATGAGAAATGCTGTTAGGGAATAATACATTAATAGCTGGAATGCTACACACACTTGCTTTACTGAGGCTGTTTCTGCATTAGTTGAATAATTCTGTTGATTCCTCACTTTAACATAAAATTTGTATTTGAATTGCTTTCTCGGAAGCCTTCTGCCACAGCTGGAGTGGGAGTGTTGTGTGTAGAACTGTTCATCTCTCCTTAAAGTTTGGCTCTTCATTTCTTTGTACTCTGTTTGATTTCCCTTTTCCCATATTTCCTTCATATTTCCATTTTCCTTCAGGGCAACTGCAAAGAGCTCGGCTGGGACAGGATTTATATCAAGCACCAGGTGTCCAAGTTTAGTGTGGTCGGAAAATGCAAACCCATTTGCTTTTTCTGAGAGCAAACATCAGCAGTGTGAGTAACCAAGCTGAGAAAATTTGCAAAAGAACCCTATCAAAACAAAATTTCTTGACAAGTTTGAACCCAGATGCTCAAAAACATTTCTCTCGTGGCTGTTTCTGCTGCAGCAGAGAAGGGGTGGCAGGGCAGATCCTGGCTCCTTCCGACCTTCCCTGCAGCGCCACATTTGGGCACATTTCTGGGTTGATAGTGACTCCCCTGGCAGCCCCACAGAGCAGGGATCAGGCACCAATGTGAACGCTGCAACCCTGCCCACAGGTATTTTATCTTTTTATCTCCTGTATGATGGCATTATATTCTATCCCCACCACATCTACAGATGCACTGCACTGCATTCCCAAGGAGTGGCGAAAATAAAGGTAAACCCTTTACTTAAATGCATTTCTCAGAGGGGTCTTTGGAAGCAACACAAATAAATCTGCTTATTCCTCAATATTATTGGAGCTACTGTGTCACAGTGAGATCGTCACAACCAGCCAACGTGTGGGTTTGCTGTCCAGCTCTGTTTTTAATGTTTTACAAACTTTGCTCATCTAATGAAACAAGAATGAAAGCTCTGGGCAATCAATTGCTAAAACCAGAGGGTACCATAACATGAGAACTGCATCCCGAGTGAAACCCAAGTACCCAAGTCCCAAGCTTCTGCTGTAGATGTGGAGGGACCAAGGGAGCACCGAGCACCGACAGCAGCACAACCAGCATGATGAGAAGTAACAAATCTGAGATCCTGAAAATATAACCTGGTTTAGACCCCAAATTTCTTTTTCTAATTTTTTTCAAAGCATCAGATAGTTTTTCCTTTCCAGGACAAACATAAAATTTGCTAATGGAAGATGCTGCATGCCACACGTACAAGAGTGTGTGGATACACTCACACAACCTATGCCTAACATGAGGTGCTTTATATCACCAAATGTTCAGAAGGGGAAAGGGTGAGAGGAGCTTTAGAATGCCTGCTTGTGGTAAGTCAGCACAGATTAACTGAAACTTAATCAAAATAAATCAAAGTGACTGTTTTCTGTATAGGCATCGCACACTGCACCTCAGCCTCTGGGGAGCCCTGGCCCATGCCCCAGGGATGCCTCCTGTGCGGGGCTGGGCCGTTAGTTCCCTGAGCACATCACTGGGCACTGACCTCCCCCATTCCTGGAGCTGCTCACCAGTGCTATAAACATTTCTTAAGGTAATTTTTCTGAGAGGGGCTGTCTCTTTTCCAAAGGAATTTCCAAAACTCCTCCTCCTCTGTGTATTTTATTGACCGCGGTCTTATTATTTAAAGTGATTTATGACAAATTTTGGCTGATGCTTCTCTCTCAGCAACAATTTCTGAGGATTTAATAATGACTCTAAAGACAAATCTTGGTTATTTGTGCCATGAACAGCTGTGGGTGGCTGCAGTGGGGTGGCCACGTGCTGTGACCCCTCTCCTCCAGCCGATGGCTGGGTGTCACTGCCATGTTTCATGCATTGCTGTTTTCAGTAAAAAAAATGTAATTTACAGTAAATGCATATTTGGAGTGCTCCTAAAGTACTGTACCAGTAAGTGTAAAGGCTTTATTTGTGAAATACTTGGAGGATGCCAGTCAGGAGGTGGCAAAGCCTTAGCCTTGGTTTAGAGCACCCTAACTGGGGTGTGGGTATCGATGGAGACGCGATTGCATAATTATTTAATGCTGATTGAAAGCACAAGCAGCATCTCAGCGTTCGTGTGCTGCTCGTCTGCCTTTCCACCAGCACGGGCAGAGCTTTTCCTTGCTGCTGGGAGTGTGGGAATGCTGGTGATTTACAGATGTTTCGGATGAGGGATAGTCACGTGCGTCTCGTGCTTACAACGTTTTACATTACTCTAGATTACACATCTGTCATGTTAGTTATTAAGTCGCTGCGGATTACATTGCATTACTGCTTAACAAGGAGATGTATTACAGAGCCAGGGAAGGCCATGCCTGTTCCAGCAAAGGACACTGTTTTCCCATATTTCTCTAGAAAGATCACACATTATAACCGCTGTGTACACTACCACGTAAAATGATCCCCATTTATTTCATACAATAGACACTGTGTCACTTAATTAATTTAGACTAAAGAGGAATGCTCAGCATTCACTAACAACTTTTCCTTTGGGACTGTTAATGAAAAACCCTTGTTTTGCACAGCAGAGTTTGGAGAGCGCTCCTGGAGAGGTTTGTATAGAGAGGAAAACTGCCCCCACACCCCATTTTTTTCCCCCAGATACATAATGAATTTATAAAATTGATCTAAATCATCTGGTGGCCATGAAAGCTATAGCACTGTGAGGTATCTGAGTCAGACCCACAGGAGAAATGCCAACAATTTAAGGAAAACACACAGAACCACAGCCATGGACTTGAAGCAAGTAGCCTGACTGGTGGGGGAACCAGTACCACCAGTACTGCTTTCTTTTCCCAATACTTTTTTAGGGGTTTTTTTTTTTGTTCTTAGGCAAAGTATAATAGGAAAGTATAAAGCTACCCCTCTAATGATGATGATTATGGTGCATGGAGCACCACACTAGCAACCGCCTGAAGTGATGATGTCTCCTTTTAGCATTCCTCTCCCTGCAGAATCCATTTCTATGTTATGGAGATTTCTGCAGACCTTAGGCCATGAGTATTGAACAGTCCTCACCTCTCACAGCTTCTCATTGACCCAGAGTACAATACAGGCTTTTTTGAACATGAAAGCATCATTGACAACCCCTATATTACTCCAAGAGATTGTTTACCCATGTGCTGGAGGAGACTTTTAAACTTAGTGCTAATTAGAAGCACGTTACTGAGGCCAAGCCTTCAGTTAGAGTTGTCACAGGTCCTTGTTCATCATGTCCATTGCAGACCATCTCTTAACTGTGATTGGAGTGGATTTGATGAACACCCTGTGTTTTGTTTGCTGTTTATTTTGCCCAGGACACAGCCCCTGCTGGGTGCAAAGGGGATGTCACCACCAGCAGAGCCACAGCCACGACTGCAAACCTTCAGTGTATCTTACACCTTGCTCTTAGCTTTTCTTCTTGCATTTATAGCTCTATGCATTTTCTACAAGCACTATTTTCAGCACACATTAAGTAAACTATTTTAACTGCAACTTGCAGAGTTTCCCACTCCAAAACAATTTTTCTTCTTTGGAGAGATGACGTGCACTGGAGGCACAGGTTGGCCTCCGTGAGGCTCCTCAGTGAATTAGCCATGGAAACTCTTTCATTGCAGCCTTTAGCAGCTGGAGCATTTAAATATAACCACACAGCTTTCACTGGCTGTAATAAAAGATTCTCATCTGTATTACTGGGTTCGATATAAGTGGTTTCCCTCTCCAATGTATTATAGCTCATTTCATATTTAGTGATACAGTAATAGCTTAAATTGTGCATTGAGGTCAAGGACAGACATTGATCTGTTTAAGCAAATACTGCTATTAATTAGAGGTGGGCTTGCACTGAAATACCTGGCCTACGTGGGACACTTCAGACACCCCAAGAGAACTGGCATTGGCAGTGGTTGTCCTGATGACTGCGTTGATGAGGAGCTGAACACTGGAAGGTAAAATTGAGTATCCTTATCACAGGATGAGGAAGGGCTGGGGGATCCCCTGGGAGGTGTCCCCTCCTTTCCCATTAGTCTATCCCCCATCTGAGCTCTGGCCAGCTCAGTACAGTCTGCTATGATCACTATTTCCTTTCTTCCTCTGTTGGTGGGCACCAGGCAGCAGAAGTTTCCCAGAAACTCCTTTTTTTTAAATCACTAGCTTTTGGTTCTTAATGCTAAGTTGTGCAAAAGGAAGCTCTGTCTTCTCTGCAGGCAATAAGGAGGAATGTGTCACCCTGCAAGGGTGGGGAGCAGGAGAGAGGTCATGGTAACAAATCACAACAGTGTGAATTACCACATCGGTATCAGAGGATGCTCAAACCTCTTTGGTCTGACCCACAGCTTGTGCATGTCCTCGCTGAGGTTGTCCAGCCAATTCCTTTTAGGTGAAGAACACTTTATGAAGTCTTATGAGCCATTTCCCATGCCCATAAACATTTTATTACTCAGGCAATATGGCCAAAGCACTCACCTGTCTTTCCAGGACCTCAAACACAACAAAACAACTCCCCTAAACCTTCGCTCCTGAGTGCACTCATATCCTTGCGACCAGCAGATCACCTTAATAAAATTAATGAGTTGTACAAGTGCTACTAAGGTGTCAAAAAAGTATTTTTTCTATTGGAGGAGTGATTTTATTAAAACTTTTCAAGTAAAACCAAGAAAAAACTCAAAAAGATCTGGGAAGAAAAGTCATGGACAAGAAAGGGTAGAAACCCCTGCAGTATTAGACGTGGTGGCTGCACAGGCAGGAGTGCAGTGGACACAAATGCATCTTTGCTCTTTGCCTGAAGGTGTTTTCCTATGAGCAAAAGGCTCCTGAAAGGTTTTGCTACTCTCAGTGTTCTTGGCAGAGAGTTTGCTCTCACACATGTGTTGTTGAGGAATATCTCCTGCACTACGAGTTCCCAACCTACCTTTGCTCAAATTCAGTTGTGAGAGCACAACTAGGGTGTCTCACTGCTTTCCCACGAGGTTTCAGAGGTGCTGCCCAGGCCTTTGGGACTGGGAGGCTGCAGGGAAAGCACACACCTCCAGCAGCTGCCCTGCCCGTGCCGCCAGCGCTGCCCGCATCGGGGAGGAGGGAGACAGGGAGTGTGCAAAGGCTGAGCCCATCCCCGAGGGAAAAACTGACACAAACACAAAGCAAAGGCAGGATAAAGCCCGGTGCTGAGAAGTTGCAGAGATTATCCATCACTGTCAAGGTTCCCTTTGCAGTAGAAGCCACCAGAGCAATTCAGAATACCGGGAGCTATAGCTGTCCCTGTATCTTCAGGATATTCTTTTCAGAAGACATCAATAACAACAACAATATTAGCAAACTCCCTCTTTTTTAAGGATCTCATCACACCAAAAACTTGCTTGGGTTTATGACAGCACTTTTACATAAAGATAAAAGAATTCAGAGTTTCCCTGTGATACGGTACCAAAAATCACATTATCAGATAGCAAGGCAAGAAGGTCAACATTCAATATGTCCCCATCACATATGTGTTTTTAAGTATAAAATGAAATATTGAATAAAGAAGGCTTAAAATGAAACCTACCTCCAGCCCTGTGCTTGGGGCATCTTTACGTGGCAGTGATAGTGGATTATAATTGTTGTTGGGTACATTGGGCTCCAAAGCACAACTGAAATAATTCATCTCTTGTAGGCAGGGAGACTGACTTGATACACATTGGCATGGGGAAGATTAGGAGAAAGGACATGCTCTCAAGCTTAATACATCTGGAACATATATTATAATCTATTCTAACCTAAACACTGTGTGTGTGCAGCAATTGGAGTTGGCACCGCAGACCTGAAGACTTCAGTGCAGTGCAGACCCCTTTCCAAGCTCATATAATTTCTAAATTGAGCCAGACATGGTGTCCAAAATGGAGCAGGGGTGCCTGTTGGTGATCTGGGCTCAATGCAGCTTCATTTGCATCAAAAAAAATCTCACATCCTTTCAGTGAAACCTGGATTTTCCGCGGGGCGTGGATGGGCCGTGCTCTTTGGGCAGTGGGTGCCAGCAGAGCATGGTCTTGGCCCGCTGTGAAATGCTCTGCCAAATGGAAAGCTGTTTGGCAGGGAGGGCAGCAGATGAGAGCACTCATGCTGCAGGTGGTTGTTGCACTGAGCAGCAAGATTTGTATTTTGGCAGCACCTCGATCTGTGTTTTGGCACCTGGGCAGCACAGCAGCAACCTGTGTGTGCCTACACCTGCCTGCTTGCCTGCTGTGATGCTCCCACGGCAGGAAAAGGCAGAAAATAGGTGTGGGAGAGTAACATGCACAAGAAAGAAGTGGGTTTCAAGGCCAACAGCATCCTTTTGTGGGAGTCTTTTGTAGGAGCAGCAGCTTGGTGTCCAAACATTTCATTGCAAATGCTTTGCTGAGACACAACTCCCAGGACACGCCATGGCTCCTGTCCCGCTGCCGGCCACCTCAGCTGCTCTGAGGTCACACTTTGAAGAACTTACTGCAGTTTTATAGGCACAGATGGGCAGATGTTGGTTTCCTTTGGAAGGACTTTGCCCTGTCCAGTCCCTCTAGCTCCCAGGCAGGGGCACTGCCTGCTCCCTGGTGCTGCCTGTTTCCCACAGCCGGTCCCCACAACCACACCTGGAAAAACATAAAGGCCATTATCAACCTGAAGAGAGGGTAAAGCATCCACATCTGTGCAGTGAGAGACCGCAATAAATAACAAATGAGATTTGATTTTATAACATATTATTACTTTGAATGTAAAAATGGATGATGCTCCATGCAATTATAAATCATAAATTTACATTTCATCAGCACAGAGCCAGTTCTGAACTGCAACATCTGGAGCCCAGGCTGAGCTTTCCAGCTTTTAGGGATACCTGGATTCCAAGCTTCCTCTCCAGCAGATCATATGAAAGACTTGAGGCTGACTATCATGAAAGTACCTGGATGCCGGAAGACGGAATCGCCCGTCCATGGCAATGTGCAATCCTTGCAAGAAGGCCAGGTGGGTTGGAAACAATTGTTTTAAGGCAATAGCAAAGCAAAGTCAAGAAGCCCTAAGCTTGGTAGTTTGAACAGCTTTCCTACTCCCATTGCAGCAGCACATGAAGGTACTGGTCCATAATATGTGTGGGGCTGATGGAATGAGTTGACCTGTGGACAGGATCTCCCTGCAGCAAGGGCTGGGCAAAATTCCCTGCTTTCCACCTCAGGGCAGGTGTCAGGTCCACGAGGAGCAAGGACACTGGAGGGGGTGCAGGACAAAGTGCAGGTTAGATGTGTAAGCTCAGTGCTGACGTTTCTCCGGGACCTCGTTCCGCTTCGGTGCTTGACTGGGCTCTGGCTGAGCATGCCACAGTGGGCAAGTGTGCACAGCACCCTGGGCATCCCACAATTGGGGGGCACTGGCCAGCCTGGCAGCTCCCCTCTCCATATGGAAACGGGCTTCTCAGGAAAATTTGGGCAATGAGGGCTTAAAAAGTGCTGCAGTTTGGTGTAATTCTTTTCATGTTTGTAATAAGAAACATACGCTTGGCAAAATAATAATAGTTTTGCAAGTATATGGTCACCACAGGCAGGGTATTCAGCACATCATCAGGGTGCCTCTCCTTACCCACTTGCTGCAGCTCCAGGGAATGCACCCACTGGGTCAAACACCAGACATGGGCACACCCTGTCCACGCCACGTCCTTGGTGGCACCCAACCAAAGCACGACCCAGTCTGATGCAGGGCGAGCTGCCAGGTCCAGGCACCTAAGTTTCTGTGCCCTGGTCGGTGGCTGCTGGATCTCAGTGGATGTGAGTGTGACTGCTGCATGGGCAGCATGTGCCTGCTCCCACTGGGAAAGGCACACCCAGATCTGCAGCTAGGATTGATCCTACTTTGAATTGTTGCACGGTTTTTAAGCACCTGACCTATGTGTTTTGGCCAAGCCAGGTGAGAAGATGCAGTTTCCTTAAAGGCACCAGCGCCCCGTGGCTGTCCTGCAACGCGAATGGCAAAGTCAGAGAAGACAGACAGAGGGATGGGAATACTTGAGAGACGAGGAGCTGCCAAAAGGCAAAGCAAAGGACCAAACCACAGGCAGTGCTTCAGCTCATCTCACATGGTTTTTCTGTGACTTTTATTCCAGATTTACATCCTGGGAGCAAAGGAGAGATCAGCCAAGGTGCCTGCAGGCACTTTGTGAGGATGTGCAGCCGGGTCCCTCCTCGGGGCTGGGGGCTGCAGCCCCGCGGGGCCTCGCAGGGTTTGGGGTTTCACAGCTCAAAACCACCAGAACGGCAACTGCTCCATCTGGTGGGAAGGGATCCGCCTGGGTGAGACCCTGGCCTTGCAGGCAGCGATGCCCTGGCCAGCCCTGGCACACGGGGCGCTGCCACCGCACAACCATCGCCCGCTGGTGCAGCGAGGATGGACGAGGGAAACGTCCTTGTTGCTGAAGAACGTGTGTGGAAGAGGAGCAGAGCACTCAGGACTGGCCATTCGCCCTGCAGTTGTGCTCCTACACCACAAAGAGGAACCACAAGCTGCTCTGCTGCCAGCCCTGGTGTGCAGGGGCTGCATCCAAGGGTGTCTGGAGGACGAGGCCGGCACACGTCGGTGCATCCGCGGCCGCGAGCCAGGCCAGGCCAACGGGACGGGCCTGCGGCTTCAGCAGCCAAACCCCCAGCGTAGGGGAGAGCTGCTAAGGGCACCTGTCCTTAAATAAACCCAGGCTGGCATCTTTCTGCTTTTAAGTATATGACATTGCAAAGGTCTAAACGGAGGTTTCACGGGAGCGCGGCTCAGCCCGGCACCGCAGGACAGGGCAGGGATCGGAGGCTGCAGCCCGTGTTGGGCTCTGCCTGTGGCTGCAGGCAGGTGCTTTGCTGATTAGTTAAACAATCTTAATATTTAGGAAAAAAATCAATGAGCAAATATAAAAGTGGAAGCAATTGCTTTCACTACAGCTTTGGTTCAACAAATGAGTTGCAAAGCTGTGCTGTGGTCTGGCTCAGTGGAGCAAGGCCCAGCTCGCAGCTCGGCAGCAGCTGCCAGTAACCCAACAGCCTGCTACCACTCCATCCCACAGCAAACATTTCTTGCTCCTTCACTATAAATATATAAATAAGGGAGGACTGCAGCACCCAAGGACTTGTAGAAAGCTTCCAGCCTTTGTACTTTAGAAAAACAGACACAGAAATGCAGAATAAAGTCGTATGTTCAGCATTTTAACTTTCCTTCCATGTGAGATTTTGTTTGCTCACAACCCAGAGAGAGCACTGAGAGATGAGGCTGTACTACAGGGCTCATCTCCAAATTAATGATCATAGGTATGTTTAGATGTTATTGACTACACACAGTTGTCCAGGCCAACTCAAATGAGCTTATGCTACAAAGGGGGATCTACACCTGCGATACTATAGAATCATAAGATCACCTGGTTGGAAAAGACCTTTGAGATCATCACACCCAACCGTACCTGTCCACTACTGAACCAGATCCCTGAGAAATTCACCTACCCCTCTGTTAAATACCCCCAGGGATGGTGACTCAACCACCTCCCTGGGCAGCCTCTGCCAGTACCTGAGAACCCTTCCAGTGAAGAAGTTTTTCCTGATGTCTAATCTGAACTTCCCCTGGTGCAACTTGAGGCCATTTCCTCTCGTTCTATCGCCTGTCATTTGGGACAAGAGACCAACACCCAGCCCACCATAACCTCCTTTCAGGCAGTTGTAGACAGTGATGAGGTCTCCCCTCAGCCTCCTCTTCTCCAGGCTAAACACCCCCAGTTCCCTCAGCCTCACAGGACTTGTTCTCCAGCCCTCTCACTGCCCTTGTCGCCCTTCTCTGGACACGCTCCAGCCCCTCAATGTCCTTCTCGTGATATGTGACAGGAGAGGTGCCCAAGCCCAGCCTCACCATCCCCCGTGGCTGGGGGCTCGCAGTGAATTCCTGTGCCCCCCAACGTGCCTGATGGAGCCGTGCAAACAAGGAGAGATGCTGGAAGAAGAAGGGAAGAAAGACTTGCTTGCTTTCTAAGAGTGGCACTTCCATATCTCAGCAAATTGGTGGAACTACAACTGGCAGTCCTTATTTTTAAATATGGGCATTTCTCTGCAGGAAATGCTATCCTCCACTATTTCCTTCATCTGAAAGCTGCAAATGTCAATACATCAGCACTGATGTCTGCTGAGTGCCTTGAAATAAGGTGATGTCATTTCCAAAAGTAAGTGACCACCAGGCTGCCGTTAGCTCTGCCAGGGCAGAGGAAGAGATGGCTTTTTGCAACTTTGATTTACTGGCAATTGTTGGAAAAGAAGCAAGCAAGAAATGAAAACCCAATATTTCCATTACAGCTTACTTAATAAAAAAATATTGTAGGAAAGTCAGACATCATAAAATGCCCATCTTCTCTCTATATTTACAGGATCATACAATAACTGGGGCCAGACCAGTAATCAATTTAAAACAGCCCTTTGCAATTGAAGGCACAGACACTGAGTGTTCAATATCCCAGCAGCAAACCAGCAGCCACACTTCACACTTCACGTGTGTGCAGACTGCATCACAGCAAAGGATGGAGGTACAGTCCTGACTAAAAGGTGACTCACAGAACTCTCTGCAGCTCTGTATTTTCAAGAAGCTGGTTTGAACACTGAGAAATTTCTCCTCCAACGTGCCCAAGAACTCTTCTGCATCATCCATTCTCCCCACCTGCAAAACACCTTCTCTTGTTGATACAGAGGATATTTTTAACATCACATTTGGGTAAAGAAAGATCAGTCCTGCCTGGGTGGTTTCTACTCCCCTTCACCTACACCTTGCTGTCCTTTGCCTTAGCATTACCCTCCCCTTCCTTGGCTTCTCCTGGTCCTTCCCATTATCCTCACTCACTACTGGTCCTGCAAAAGCCTTTGGTTTTGCTGTAGACACTGTCCCTCAGTGCTAGGGGACAGTCCTGAAGGAGAGAGGCTGCAGAGGACCATGTCACCCTGCCCAAACACTCTGCTCTGGATTTTCCCTCATCACTGGGCACTCTGCTCCAGTTTTCCCCCTACACTGCCCACACTGGGCACTCTGCCCCATGGTTTGTAGTGCCTGAAGGAGTCCCCAGCCTTCTCTGAACCTACACTACCTCCTGCTGAGCCAATGTCCCCTAAGGAGACGCCGTTAGTCTGTACAAGACGCCTGGCCCATGGGCTGCTGGCTGCAAGACTACCTCAGATCCATCTCTGCTCCACTGAGACACCAAGTCTTTGCTCATGCTGTGGTCCCAGTAACTTCAGCAGCTCCATATGTTCAGCTTCATCAGAACAAGAGTCCTTTCACCTTCGAGTCACTTTAGGCTGTACCTACAAGAACTTCCTTTAAGAGAAGAAAATTCACGCTGCTGCTGAAGGAAATGCAAAAAGAGAGTAACTGAGGCTGTGCTGAGAAATAAAGGTTCACTTCCCAGTGAAGGCCATTCCCTCTGGGTGTGCTAAGACCCTGGAAGACATCCTTCAGCCAAACAATGGCTTGGGCTCCAAGCAGGAGCAGGTACAAGCCTGTGGCCCATTAGCAAGTCAGACAAAATGATCCAGTGCTTCTTTCTTCCTGAAATCTGTGATGTGTCCTCCAAATGCATGAAGACAGAATGTGCTGTTCACAACAGGTGCTAATTCTGAGGCACGTGGTGCTCACGAAGAACAGTAACTGCCTGAACCTCCGTGTAGCAGCAAGGAGCTTCAGGGAGCAGGAGGGACACTGCTGCAAAGTCAAACCAGCACTTGTGCCAGCGTCAGCCAGCGTTTCTTATTTCTTAGTCAATAGTTTAATCCATTTTAATGATTATCAATACTGATGTTGAGTGTAATCACCTTGTCTGATACAATTGCTAGAATCTAAAGTCAGCTTCATTTTAATGGTTTATCATTAGGAGTATTATTTAGTCAGATTAAACTGGTCTTAATTCCTCTGTAGTCATCATTTAAAAGCTGTTTGGAGCACATTACAGTGACCTCCCTCACCACAATATGAATCAATGCCCTGTCTCCATACAATATATTCTCAGCAGCATCTACCAAGCAGTCACATGGATGGACACAAAAGCACTACACGATACTAATATTCATTAATTGTCCCTTCCACCCTTAACATTTCTTTAAAATGCCCCGCAGCAGTGGTTGGATTTACTTTTTCTGGTGGTGCAGGGACATATTAGCCTGCAGAAGAACAGCTGGGAAATGCTCACGAACTGGGATTTGGAGGAGAAGCTGGAGCTGCCCTTGCTGAAGTACTGAGGTGCTCTCAGGGGATGGATCTGGACCCACCAGAGCACTGCACGGCCACAGCCAAGAGCTGTTTTCAGAATGAAACCTCTGGATCTCCCTGAGACCATGGTAGCAGGAGGCTGTGGAGTGAGCAGGGCTGCGACACTGCTCCTTTTCTGGTGAGGTTACAGAGGAATAAGGAGGCAAATAATGATGGAGTAATTAGAAGAAGGTGGCTGTTGTCCAGTCGTGGATATTTTTGTGTCTGAGGCTTCCCAGAGCCAGAGCTGTGACCTTGCACAGGTTCAGTCTTCAGTCACAGCACCGATGGCCAATGCAGACACGGTGCTGGCTTCTGCTTTTTGAACCTGAAAATAAGGTGGTTTTCCTTATACTTTTGGCACAGCTGTGAACCCCCCACAGACATTATTGTACTAAAACCCCCACAGGAGCAACTTCCAATGCTTCCATTAGTGGCTGTGGAACTTAAAAGCTGGTTACTAGGGTATGGAGGGAATGGGATCTGGAGCAGTCAACAGTGGCAGATTTTGATCCATGTTTCCTACTAGATGAATCAATTTTCTTTCCTTCAGGCTAATAACATGTTTTGTCAGTGAGAATACGAGGATGAATTTAGAAAAAACTTAAATTTCAAGAGACTGTGAGAAGTGGTGAATTAAGTACATGTTTCTCTTCTTGAAACCAGTGATCAAACCTGACGTGTAACGGCCAGGAGTAACTCCATTCATGGAAGACTCTTCTGTGGAAGATGAAGGACCATGTGAGCTAAATTATTTGATTCATTTGTTTAAAAATAAAGCCCTGAAGACATTTTAGATGTTTCCTTTAGTTAATGAGATTTCCATGATAGTCAGAAAAATAAAATTACAAAACAATGCCATTAATCTTGGATTACATGCAGCACAGGGGAAGAATTAGTAGCATAAAGCAAGAAGATTAAGACACTTTGCTTTCCAACAGAAGAGCTGTGATAGAGACTACACGCTGTATTTTCCTGTCTGAGATGAACCACAAGGGGATCAGGATCTGCCCTTTAATCTCTAACCTGGGCACAGCTCTAACTTCACCTTCTGACACAGCAGGGTCTGCTTGAGCAACCAGGGCAACAAACTGGGCTGAGCAAGGGGTGGCAAAGACCTTATGTCCTAATGCACAATAGGAAACAGCAAGGACAACTGTACATCTTTGATCAGCTCTTGCAAACGAACAGCTAATTGGAACTAACATCTTCTCAAATATATGGAATCATTTAACCCATTAACTAAATACTACATAGATATGGACTATCAACAAATATCACTGCTCCACATTTGAACAGTTAAATTATCTTCCATCAAAAGTCTCAAATTAAACCACAGTAACCTTATATGTCCTGTATTTGGCTGTTCTAACAATCAACAGTATGAAATGGGGATAAAAGACAACCCCAAATAGGATTACATAGAGCAATAAAAGGGGAAATAACCTTTGAAGGAATGATGTCAAACCAAATTCTAACTGCATAAAAAAGTAACGAGTCATGGTTTCAATCACCAGCCAGGCAAGAGTTTGATAATCTCATGTGTGCAGCATATAAATCTGTGAGTAGGGCAAATTGTATTTTAATTTATGTACTGAAAAGGTTAACTTCTAACACCCTCAGAAAACAGGGAAAACACGTTCACTCAAAGTGCCCACTGACACTAATAATGTCCCCGACTGCCTTGGGGTGGATCTCACACACCCCCCGTGTCTCACCGGGCTGTGAAACGTTCCAGAAGCACCTGGCTTTTCACAACATGACTTTGCAAATCCCTTTTCTGTTTCCTGTAGAAATTCATAGAGAAAAATGCTTCATTTTCAGAGTGCGCATTGGGCAGTGATTTAGATACAATCAATTGCAGTAATTAGTTTCTTCTATTATTTAAAAATAAGTTTATTATCTATTAGCTTTTGTCATTTAAAACCAAAATTTCAATGTCCCTTTAAGTTATCTGAAATCAAAGGTAATAAGTTTCATAAGCCCACAACTGTATGAAATGCTCATATTGACTTTTATAAGAAACCAGCCCTTTCGTTCACAAACTTATTTATTGAAGAGTGAATCATTATACATAAAACCAGCACGGTTTGGGTTGGAAGGGCCCTCACAGCCCATCCAGTTCCACCCCCTGCCACGGGCAGGGACACCTCCCACTGGATCAGGGGGCTCCAAGCCCCATCCAACCTGGCCTTGAACCCCTCCAGGGATGGGACAGCCACCACTGCTCTGAGCAACCTGGGCCAGGGCCTCCCCTCACAGGAAAAAACCTCTTCCTAAGATCTCATCTCAACCTCCCCTCTTTCAGCTTAAAACCTCTTGTCCTGTCCCTGCACTCCCTGCCAAAGAGCCCTTCCCCAGCTTTCCTGGAGCCCTCTTTAAGTACTGAATGTATATGAATACATATATACAATGAAATATTAACAAGAAGTGTATTCTTTGAAATAACTTTATTAAAGCTTTCTCCAAACACAAGACAGTACTGCAAAAAAATGGCAGCTGGAAAGTAAAGACTCCTTAGTTTCTGATTTTTTTTCTCCCCTGGGGTATTTACCTTAATCAGACCATTGCAAAGAACATGTGTGTTGTGCAAAAACATTATATGGGTATATGGTGAATATAGTCATTATATTCCTTGGAACACACAGGTACTGATGTATAAATGCTTTAATTCTTAAAAACAAAATGCATCTGTACACGAGGCTCACACCAACTCACACCAGGATCCTGCTTTTGCATCAATAACAGATCCTCTGCGTTGAAGCTACTTAATTATAAGATGTTTTTTCTTCTCATGCAAACAAAACTGAGTAGGAATAAAAAAGGGGCAAATCTTACAAAGGAACTGGACTGAGCAGTCTGTAACTGCAGGGTGGGTTCAAGCCACATGGGTAATCTCATCCACTGTTTTTAAACCAGCCATGCTACTGCTAGCTAGATGGAGATGTTCATCTTAAAATAAATAGTCATCCCATGATGTGCCAAACAAATATTCCTATAGAATATTCCTATTGCTGTGACTCCATACCAGAATTTGGGGAGAAACAGTTAAAAAGGGAAAAAATCAGGAAAAAAAATTATATCTATGCTGAAACAACAAAGTAAATATTAAATATTTTGTTATTGGCATGGCATTTGCAAATAAGCAATGTCAAATTAATGACAAAATAAATAAAAAATAATAATAACTTTGGTCCCTAAGCAACTGCAGTCTTAAGTGTTTGTCAAAGCCATCCAAGAGCAAAATCCAAGGGCAACAGGAGCTGGATCCAGCCCCACACTAAGCAGCCTCCTCGTTCACCAGCAACGGTTCCACTTCCAGTGCTACTAAACCAGATTGTCTTTCCTTCTGCTGACGATACAGGATGAACTGCACAGTCACCTGTTATTTTGGGGTAAGGAAGTAATTAACCAGGATACAGAGGTAGCATTTGCAGCACTGGCTTTCAATTAAAACCAAAAGAAGCTGTAGAGAATAAAAGCAGCCATCCATTTAGTTCTGGCACAGCCTCTGAATACCACAGTCCGCAGAGGAAAGCTTAAAACTTGCTGTGTCTAATTCATGTACTGTACTGTAAGTATTATCCATTTACTTAATCCCAACTGTGGAATTTTCTACATTAGCATATAACCTTTTCCAAAGCCTACTTAACACTCATTTTTAGTACTTCTTTATGGTAAAAAGTTTAATCACATTTTACTTGCAGCACTAGAAAAGCCAACACATAGAAAAATTCTAACTCAAAACTTCCAATCCCCTTGCTTACACGGTTCAAATCCACAGAAAAATATCCTCTCATCCTCGTGTTTGTGAGGGGCCCAAGTGTGAAATTTCATTGGTAGCAGAACAGGACCAAGGTTCATCTAAGAATGATGTAGAATCAAAGACTGCCCTGCACTGCTCAGCGGTCTAAAGGCTGCGGGCTGGGCTGAGAGCGGCTGGGCAGGGGGCAGTTATCCACACCTTTTCCTCACAGGAGATCAGAAAACAAAATCCTTATTTCCTGCAAAATCGTAGGTGGTTTGATGCTTAAACAGTGACACTCAGCCATCACTGTGACTCAATATTTAATGCTGTTTGCAGCACAGAATTGTGCTACTAGGCGTAATTATTTATTTCTGTTGTAGAACAGAGCAATGGAAACTCTGTCAATCCAAACAGAATTAACAAGCGTGTGCTTGGCCTTTTTCTTGGTGGTTCCAGCTCTCAAACAAAACTTTGACTTGAGCATAGATAGCCTTTAAATTTAAAAAAAAAATCATGGGTGTGTGGAGAGGCTTCTCACTCTTTAGAATTTTTGCTAGATAGCTGAGGAGTGTTAGACTCGAGCACTGAACATGATAAAAACCCCTTTGCTTCCTGATAAAGGGTATCTTTTTATCTTAAGATACTGTACAAACCCATCCAGCTATGCCCATCCCTTCAGCATTCTTTCTATTGCATTCTAAGAAATATGAAGGGTTTGCAGCCACAGAGATTGGACACAGCAGGTACCACAAGCCCCTCCTCACAAAGGGTTTGCCAGCACCACTCTGGTCAGCAGGGTTTATGGCTCCTACTTCTTCACTCACTTTGGACACGTTTTTTGAGTGATTTCAGCATCACACTGTGCTAAACCCAGCAGCACCATCCAACTTTAATGAAGAAAGTTTTGAGAAGGACACCAGAAGCAAGGGTAGCAGATGAGGTCAGCCAGGGAGCTCCAACACAAGGATCTGCAGGAAAGCAGGTTTAGAGGTAGGTGACACAGAGACAGGCACAGCCAGGTAGGGCACTGTGTACAAATCACATGGACTCTCGTGTCCCTTCAGCTTTCACAGAGCCTGGATCACCACCCCTGCACACATAAATCCCATTTTAAGAAGGAAATAGTTTCTCTGGGAGGGAATCTGACATACAGAATTCTACCAGGAACACTTTAGGTCAGTTAACATAACTTGGCTGTAGACAACAGCTGTGAGAAGTTTGAGGTGAATGTATGTAATTATTTATAAAAATAAGGAGAGGGGAAAAAAAACCTTTCTGGGAGGCCATTCAGGAGAGGAAATTCTCTACATCCTAGGCAGAGCCCCAAGAACTATCCCACCTTCCCAAAGCTTCCCAGTGTCCTAGCTCCAAGGCCCCCAACGAAAGACTAGACAGGATTTCCTTCAGAGACAGTGGCTCACACTCCATTTTCAGTCTTTCTACAGCATTAGGTGGAGACTGCTTTCTTCTTAGAGCTTAGCAAGTCAGTTTTATAGCATATACAGCTCTCACCTAAATTTCCTGCCTTTCTCTCTTTTCTTTTTTATAGCCCTTGCTGTACTTGCAGATGAGCCCCAAGTTCTAACAGTTGCACTGGTGGAAAACTCACTGAGAAATGGGACTCAGATTTGCTTAAATCACACCATGGGCTTGGGACAAGCCTGGGCCGTTGCACTGTGCATCATCACCTTTGGCCACCAAGCTGGGGACAGAGCTTTTAAGGAAGAAAAAGTTATAACCACAAGCTACGTGGAGCTCATCAAACAGTATTTCCAGAATATGTTTTTGTGGCAAGTGCAGTCAACTGCTCATATTTTCTTACATAAACCCCAAACTGCCAAGATTACTCACTATAGAAACTAACTTGCTGCTCGAGTCTGAGGGGAAACTTTTAAGAGCTAAGCATGCAGAAAGCCCAAAGTAGAGGAGACAACCAAACTGACTTCTCAGAGTAACATTTAAGACAGCCAATGAGCTAAATGGACCAAATTGGGTTCATTAAATTAAGAGTTTAAGGACAATTCAAAAAATGAAAGTTTTGAGACAAAAGCAGGTATTTTCAGGAGTGCAGAGAAAGAGTTGTATATTTGGTTGGGAAACTCTCCTGGTTGAATTGTCAAATCAGACTTATATTCTTTGTGCAGTGTAATTAAAATAAAAAGTGTGATGTTTTGTAGAAAGCTATAATGGATTCCATGTATTTGCCCTGTAAATCACAAAAGATGTAAGAGAAGAGTGTGTACAACAGCGTGGCTCTTGCTGAGTATATTTTGTCTATCCAATAACAGCCTGGCTATACTTAATGAAAAGAAGTGCATGTGGAGGATCTGAACACAGTTCTCTGACAATAGAGTGATGTCAAATAAAAAAAAGGCAAAATTCTTGGTAATGGGCTTTGTCTGAACTAAATACAAAGCAGAGTTGTTTGGTTTTGGTGGGAACAGGGGAGGGAGGAAGGGAGCCAGGTGAAAGGGGGCAGCAGACATACAGAAAAGGACAGAGTTTTCTGGAAAAACTTGCACTAGATCCAGCCTCTGAGAAACTTGGTGCTACCAGACTCAGGACAGCACTGTTCATGGACTGACTGCAAGATCTGTAGTATTGCACCAGTGTGCAGGCGAAACATTAAGCAACCATGAATGAAAAATACATCTCCAAGAAGGTCCCACCGTGGGACCCAACCGTAGGCACATCCGGACACGGCGTCACTGCCAGACAAGGCACCCTGTTAAACCCTGGGCTTTGTGGGTTCTTGAGAAACTCCAACCACCTCCCACTGCAAAGCAGCACCTGGAAGGAAACGTTTATTGGAAAAGAAAACCCTGTCCAATCCATAATTCAAACGTGCAATGTTATGAAACTCCTCCTAAAAAGTACTATTTTAGAAACAATTGAACACTTCCATTAAGTTATTGAAGTAACTGGGAACAGGGTGACCGTGTGAGCCTCTAGAACAGAGCTGAAACAGCTCTGGTGTAATCCTGCACTAAGTAACACTGGAGCTGCTGCTCCAGCTATGATCAGGAGCCCGTTTGTTTCTAAAAATAGTCAATGCCAGCTGTGTCAGATGGAAGTGAAAGAATACAACAGCAGACACGGAGTAAGCAAACTCTTAATCCTTGCTTGGACCTTGAGAAATGAGAGTTTATTTTCCACCTAATGAAATTCTGGACACTATCAGGAATAAAATCTTCTAGTATTAGGCAATTTCTGCAACCATCCCTCAAAACAGAGACTGTCTGTTACACAAATGATGGATGATGAAGCACTGCCTTCTTAGAAATGATGACTTTTTGGTGGAATTCCTCTGTTTTCCAAAACCCAGGTGATCCTGTTCTTCGTTTTCTGGTCTAACGTGACCAGTTTGTTAGATTCTTGATTTTCTTGCTTGGCAAGAGACAGTAATGAAGCTCTCTTTAAAAGCATGGACTTCCATACCTTCAGGGCTTCTCAAAGCAGGAGGTCTGCTTTTGTTTTCTCTTGATTACAAACACTTCATACATTTTCAGCTGACACTATATACTTGACTAGATTCCTATAAGCTCTTCAACCTGATTTGGAAGCATCTGGCTTCAATATAATTTGAACTGGAGGACTATTAGCAAGATTGGATTCAGACTCCAATCAAGACAGAACCCAGAAATGAATGTCATGTGCATGCTGGCCCTGCAATGCTGGGGCAGGGCCCGGAGAGGGGGGAGCTCTGTGCCTAAGATGAAAGTGCCTTTTCAGAGTACATCATAGAAGGGCATCTGCAAATATGCACAGAGCGTACTGTAAGGGTCATCAAGATCCAATTCTAGGGGTCTGGGGGTAAATAAACACTGGCCAGTTTGTTTCCAGTTGGAGGTGGAAGAAAGAGTTATGACTCTTTGTTACAGAACAAAAGGCCTGAGTGTGCAAAGCAGCCACGTGGGCAAGAAACCCTGACCCCCTCAGTCTGCTCACGCTGAAGAAACTGCATTGTTCTACAGAAAACAAAGCTGTAATTTATTTCCAAATGGGCCACGAACCGCAGTTTGGCCTCACCACTGCAGCAGAGCAGGGTGTGCCCACAGTGCAGGGTGTTTTCCTGAGCTGCCCCCTGAAATCACCGCGGCTCGGGATGCAAAAAGCACAGGCGGCCGTTCGGGACGAGAGAGTAACTTAACAGGGCACCCACAGCACCCAGGGGTGGCTGTGCCATCGCTGCTCTAATTGGAGAGGCTCACAGAATTACTTCAATCAGAAAGACAAGACTGATGCCCGGGAATCATAACTTCTGGAACCATTCCAGGCAGATCTGGTAAAGAACTTCCCTTCAACGTGGAACAGATTAGCACAAGATGCTTCAGCACGGTCCCTGTTTTATAGACCAAGACATTTTCAGACACAAACCTAAAATTCTTACTTCAGGAAAAATCAGAAACCCTCTTCTTTATACTCTTCTACATGAAAATGCAAGATAAAGTAATAAAAGAGGTGACTATAGACCTGTGGTGAACAGCAAAGCCAAGCACCACCACATTACTGTTCAGTAGGCTTTTAAAAATAAAATACAACGCTACTCTAAAGATCTTGCTTTTGGTTTCTTGATCATAAAGTGCTAATGCTCAACCTAGAGAGAGCACGACCAACAATATCTAATACACTGGGACATCTCATGTTTGTCCCCTGAATATAAGAATAAAAAATTACAGTATTTTAAGTTTGTTCTGGACTTCCAAGAAACACTACTCTAGGTAATGGTGTACTTGGTTAGCCCTCAGCTGCTGGTTTTCAGAGGCATTAAGGTCTCAATGCATCTGATTTTGCCCCAAATAATGCAGTTATGTTGCAACTACCCTTAAGTGCTATTTTCTTAAACCAAGTTTGCCAAAACCCCATTGTTTGCCTCTGACGTTAATGCAATCTTGCAATAACACTTATACTTTCACCAAAGCTATAATTCTATACTTGCATTTAAAACCAAGCAGGTTTGGGGGTTGTTGTCATTTGTTTGTTTGTTTGTATTTTGGTTTTTTTACGTTTATCAGATAGAAAATCTAAGAAAAACAGCACAAAGAGCAACACACCCTGGCCCAAACTTTTAGTACTGTACATATGGGCTATGTGATATTTTTTAACCTGTGCAATGTAGCTTTAACATAGATATTTTCTATAAACTTGTTATTCTTATCAATAAATATTATTATAAAAATCATACAAATTATTGTTCAGAAAGATTTTATGATGGGTTAGAATCACAGGAAAAAAAATGTGATTTTAAAACAAGTATCCCCTTAATTTCTTATGAACAAGCCCACCTGAGAAACTCCAGCTATAAAGGAAAAGGATACAAAAATGTCTAGAAACAAAACTCCAAAGCTCCCAATGAGCCATGGAAGATGGTGTAAAAAATAGAGGGTCCGGAAAGATTCATTAGCTGGCATTTTTAAAACAATGCTCAGTCCATACGTACAGTTTCCCATCATGGCTAATGCAAACAGCAGGTAAGAGGTGCCTTCTGTTGATCTTCTTTGGAACTAAACACAAAGAAAATTTTACAGAAGAAATGTTAAAACATTTATCACAGTAGATAATATATAATGTGATGGGAAAGGTGAAAGGGGGGAAATATCAACAGGGCTGGAAATGAACTAATAATGAAAAATGCCTTTATACAATTGACAATGTAAAACTGTCATTTTTTTGTTGGTTTTGGTTTGGTTTTTGTTTAATATACTCATAGTGAGCAGGCTGTGGGGGGAGAAATCAGCAATGGCATCTTTGTGGAAACCGGGCTAAAATTCTAAACTGATTTTCCCCCCGATTCCAACTGTTGATCCCATGACTGGTTACTTAAAGTAAAATAGTTTGGAGAAAAAGAAGGGGAGATATCAGTTGCTTGTGACAACAATCAAAGCATGTTTCTGCTGGTATCTGATAAATCCAACTGTAAATAATTCACTTCTTCCCCTGTGAATCAATCCTCTTCCATCAGCTGAAGACCATCGTTCTCCTAAAATTCTCACCATTCTCCTTTGAATGGGGAAAAAAACCACTTTTATTTTCTTTACCACAAAAAGTCACAAAAGCAAAGCAGGCTTTTGAGTTCAGAGGGCTCACTGCTAGGGAGAATCCAACATCTAAAACAACAGAGAGTATTTTGCACAGCATACGAGTACAGTTGGCCAAAAAACTACTTACATTTTTATACAGCTGAGGAAATCTACTTCCCAAGTAAAACACACAGGATACATAGCCACAAATGAAGCCTGACATTTCAATCATACCAAGAGAGCTCTGAAAAAGAAAGGTACATATATTTTGGCAAGAATGTTTTCAAGCATTTCAGAGGATTAAACTGAGAGTCCACTGGCTGATTTTCTGGACAGAACTGCTTTCAAAGCAGTGCAGTGCTGCTCTTCAAACGACCAAAGAGGGCTAGAAGGGGTTTAATCTTCATCTCACAACAATGCTCTCTGCTGCATCATAGCCAGGACTGAGATCAAAACTAGCGCTGGGCTTTGGGATGCGACACTAATATCACTCCAGTGCCCCTGCTAAAAAAGCCTGGGCACAATAATTCAAACCAAAACTAAAAACTCTAGCTAGGGCCACTAAAAAAAAATGCATCATCCTGTCTGGAGAAAGCAAAACACTCATTTTTCATAGTTTAAGAGTTGTTAGTTTTCTCACCCAAGCTGTGTTTTGAAAATAAGCTGCTTCCCTGCTGGGCAACGTTGCTGGATTACAATTATTTTACTGGCATTAGTATGAAGGCCTTAAAATTGCTAGAATAGTCTGTGAACTTTGCTGCTGAAATGGCAGCAGGAGCAGGTACAATTGTCATTTTCCACTTTTATTGACTTCACTTGTGACCGTGCAGTCTCCACACAGATGTTGACAGCACCGAACACAAGCAGAAAGACAACACATATACACGTTATTTCTCAGAGCAGCACATCCTAATGACCCAAGGCACAGAATGAGCCCAAAACACAGGAAACTGCTAAAAGAAGCAATTTTATAACTTCTTTATTTTGAGCTGTGTGGTCTGTAGTTAAAACATCCACACAGGGCCACATTTATGATTTCTAAGTCATTGTTAAAACATCATCCGAGTTTCCTTAAAGCTCAAGAGCACACAATCTTTTCAAGACAGTTTTGGTTGGGATATTTTTGGGAATGGAAACAGGTAAGAACTTACCTTACTTCTTTCCATTTCTGTGCTCTGGTCTTGGTTTCTTAGTAACAGCTGACAGGGCAGAACAAGACACAGCGCTACACACACCACGATCCAGGTTATACAGAAATTCTGCAGGGTTTTGCTGCCTACAATGACATTCAAACAAATTAGCTGAAAACCAACATCTGCTGTTGATTTAAGGTTACTTTTTGTTTGCAATATAAATATGTAAATTCAAAGATACAGTTTCGTGTATCTTTTTCTTGGCAGCAATGTAAGTCCACCGCTGCTTCTGGGCTCCGTGCCCGCCCCTGCTCACTATCACAGTTGGGTTGTGTCTTCATGCAACAACTGAAGGTAGCAGAGCAGGAACAGGGTGAACTCCTTAAATGGGCATTGCTACCACTCAGTTCATCTCTTGTATCAGCTCATAATAATTTACTATTAAACAGCAGCCCATAAAACAAAAAACTACTCAATAGAGTAGACTGTAACAGTTTCTTCCAACTTGAAAAATTTTAAAAGGAAGGATATTTGACATTTAAATTAACAAAAATATCTTTAAGATAAATGTAAGTCTCTGCTGGGCAGTGTCCATGCCCAGAGTAACAGCCCTCTGTCCCAGCTGTGAGCACAGCACCAGCCCTCCCTCTCAGCTACCCCTGGCAGTGAAAACCTACCACTAAAAGCCTGTGTTTGTTTCCAAGAGGAAGGAAATCTCTTCAGCACTGACATATCTCCACTTTATTATCAGTTCCATACTGAACGAATCTGCTTTATCCCCATTTAGTCTGTTGGGCAGGCATCTGTTTTACTTCAGATTTTTGCTACCTCTGCTGCACCATGGATTTTCTTTGATAATTATTTTTTTCCCTCAGATCGATGAGTTAATGTTTTTGGTTTGATACAATGTGAACAGAGCTTTCTGCCTTCCATTTGAGTCAAAACAGTAGTCCACTGGTAGGCTGACTGTTACAACTACTGCCAGGATTTTATCAAGCACAACTCAAGTAACTTCATTCCCCTTGAATATGTTTTTTAACTATGTGTATTGAAACAGAACACATGAAGATGTCGAGATATTTTATGCCATAAGCAAATGAAGTCCATTTTCAATCAACTCAGAGGAAACCAAGTGAACCACACAAAGAAATAATGCTTGCTTTCAAATCATACATATATTTAGATAGCTCTGAGGAGAGAGTGAAACCATAGAGTAAGTTAAAATATGGAAACAGATTCCACAAAACTCCTGCATTTCGTACAATGGAACCAGATTCCACACAGCTCCTTCATTTTGTATGTGTATATTGTATTAAAAGCACTACATGGAAAATATTTACAGATCTTATCTGTGCAAGAAAAGTGAAAGGCAAAGGGAAGGATTTTCACAAGATCCTGAAAAAGATGGAAACAAAGGCCTAATGACTTCAGCCAGAAATTGTGCACTTATTTTTTGACGTCTCTGAAAAAAATGTACTTAAACACTGCAGAAAATATGAAAGTAAAGTGTGTGCTACATTATGGAGAATATTTTAATTGTTGGAAAAAACCTTACATTTTGTCATCTTCTGATTCTTGAGCTTATAGTAGACAAATTGTGAAATCATAATTATATCCATGTTAACATAAAAAATGGCAGTGACAATCTGAAAGAGAAGATGCATTTGCTCGTTCAGTATACAAACAGTTCAAAATGCCTTAACTGCATCAAAATTTTGCTTCATGATCATAAAGTGAATGACAAACACCAAAGCATTGCCATAAAAACCAGAGCAAGAAAGCACTTCCAGTGCAAACAAGTTGGACCCCTGTGATGAATGCGGTGCAAACCTTATGAAGCAGGGACTTGCTGCCACAGCTGCAACAGTTGGTCGTTTTCCAGGATGCCCAGTACAAACTCCTACCTGGACAGACTGATAAATCCTTCCTGCCCAGAAGCTTCAGTCTGGCTTACCAGCACTTTGGAAGCTTCTTTCTTCAACATGACAAAACCAAGACCCTCTCTTCCCCTTTTCGTAATGGGGAGATGAATGGTGAGCGCCACCGTTAAGCTGTAGAAGAGAAGACAACTCTGCCCACCCATGGGTCCTCGTGAAAAATCCTGCAGGTGGCTGAAACAAACCTCTTTCTCTTTTAATTAACAGTCAAAACTAAAAAACAGCAGATAAGAAAGTTTCAGGCACAATCAATGCACTTCTGAAAACGACTGTTCCTTTCAGAGAAACCTTCCCCTTAATGAAGAAAATAGATTTTCGAATTAGACAGATGTTAACAGCTTTGAACTGGTATTTCCCTGTTAATAAACAGTTTTGTCAAGAAATACCCAAGAGGAAGTTTCAAGAGTAGCTGTCCCAAACCACTATGATCTATTCCAAGCTAAACAACACAACCTCCTTGCAGCTCTATTTGCTCTGCAAGTGTACTTTGAAGCTGAAGCTCAAATGAACGTTCCCCACCTCATTCATCATTAACACCCAGTAAATATCCTTGAACATTAATTACAAGTGTAAAATGGTTCCCTCTAAAACATAATAGCATCAATGTTAATATTTGGGAAATTCTGATTTATTTTACAGATGGCAGATCAGGGAACAGAATACAATATTTTCTTACCCAGTATGTACTCTGCTGTGCAAAATTAAGTCATTGTAGAGTTTAAAGAGACAGTTTGAAAAGGACAACCCAAAAAGTAGGAATACTGAGAGATTACCTGAATTGGCAGTTGATTTGTTAAATAGCAGCCCACGAAATTTGTAAGATCTCCAGCTATCCAACACAGCAGAAAGCCCAAAGACAGCGCTTGATCCACTCTGCCATTCTGACACGCAACGGAAATTTGACTGGCACAGAAGTAATTGTAAAATAGTGTAATCAAAAAAAATGTTTAATAAGCTCAGAAGTACATTTTTCAAGACCTGACTAGAGAAAGATTAAAACTCTAACCACAAGAGACTGATCACAGCAATACTCCACTCACCTTTTGAAGGGGAACTCAGTACCGCTACAGCTCACCATGTCATCCTCTAACGTAACAAAAGACTGAAATCACAACCTCATTACTGTTTGCATGTGCTCCTTCTCTGTGGCCTGCACTGAAATACCATTTTCTGGTTACCAGAACTAGGCTGTAAGCATTTTATAGCCATCAGCCTTTAAAATACTGAAAGAAGAAAACCACTGTTATTTAACATTGAAGGACTATGAATGAACAAAGCTTCTGAAAGAGCCGGCAACTACACTTTACGCCTCTAAATCAGAGAACTGTTATTCAGATTCACAATGGGGACTATAAAGCAACCCCAAACATGAGTCCATTAGACATATCTTGATGAATTCCATGCTCACTAACAAGAGAGTTTAATGTAAAGCTCCCTTTTATCTAATATTTCTGAAAAGTGCTTCTATTTTGTTTGATTTCCAAAGCCCCTTTACTAGTTCAGTAACTTATATCCCACTTAGGGGGACAGATGTGGAGCCAATCCCATTTTGTTTCAAGTATTGTCACCTGCTGGGAGCATTTCTACTTTTCTTTTGTCATCTCCTACCTACGTATTTGAAAACAGAACCCAACAAACAGCAAGTGCTTTAGCACTACCAAAGTGCCAACTCATGGGCTGTTTCTGACCCCTTCTCAGGCCAAGTTTTACAGGCAGGAGCCAGCACTGGTGACACAGCACGTGGTTCAAATGAAGACCGAGCCAGCTCCTGCTGCAAGGGTGCCTGCACACACACACACATCTCAGGGTGAGGAAGATAAGAGAGAAGAGGTGATTTATTCTCGTTTGCTCTAAGTGGCAGAGATTAGTGTCAAGTCAGTACAACAGAACAGTACATCAAGCTCATTTGTCAACCACCAAATATTGTTGCAAACACGAGCTACATGCTTCTCTGGCATATTATATCTGTATTATGCAGATAGAGAAACATATCCAAGATAAAATGAAAAAAAGGGGCAGCTTTTGAAAAAGGCTGCAGGCAAGATTACTCGTGTTTGAATCTGAGGACTGCTTAAGACTTTAAACTTACGGTAGTGCAGCAAACAGAAAACAGACAATGGAAACCAGTCCTATGACAACGCTCCAATACTCCCACGCATTCTCGACACATTCTTCCAGGAGATGCCAAATCCATGGTGTTCCATTTATGCACAATCTCCTGTCCTCTATTGGGGAGATATTGAAAGCATGTGCATACAGCCGAGAAGCCATCATTCCTGGACCGAGATTCAATTTCAGAAGTTTATTTCTGCCTCTGTTTTTACCCCATGCAAATCCACAAATCCGTTTACCGATGCCGAATATCCTCTGTGAAAAGGCCTCTGCACGCAGACGGGTGCTCGATAGCACAGTTATTTCCAATCTCATAAATGAACCTGCCAAATCCAGAGACATAAATACAGCCAGTGTGAATAAGACATTAACCATACAATGCTTGCTTATATTTATTGCTTACAGAAGTCAGATTTCCAAGTAAGAAAAATACTTTGTGGTCCATCACGTTCATTAGCTCTTGCAAAGATGCAGCACTCCAGATTTATATCACTATGGTATTTTAGTTTGAGGTTGTGTTAGAGACTGTCAGCCACACTGAGGTGCCAGCAATCTGCTACAGGGTAAAGCAAACCAAGCAATTTATTTACAGTAAGACCAAAGCTCTCATTTTCATGTGCAACAATTATGCTCATCAAGTAACACAACTTTCTTTAACAGTACTAGCCCAGATTCTGAACACTCTACTCACTCTCACAAACATAAACATCATGTTGCCTTCTGTACAACTAATTCCAGGATAATGTTATTGAAAAGAAGTCACTTATGACTCAGATTCCAGAAGAGCTCCAAGTTCTAAATAGCCCATCAGGCTATCCAGCGAGTCAACATAGTGTCAAACAGTTACTTAATACTCCAGAGCAGATGGAAAGCATCAGAAACTCGCAGAAGGCAAAGGTATGGTACTCCTGCCCCCAAAATCCCCAGAATGAAACACAAAGGTACAGTATCATTTACATTCTGAAGCACAGGAGTGCTGGGTTTGACCTTTAAAAATATTTTCTTGTAGCCAATCATAATAATTCTGGATATTTTTTGTTCCTGCTGAAATTTCCATCCTATTTGAAATGTTAATATTTACTTAGAAGGCCAATTACTACAATATCGAAGAACCTTTTAACTAAAATGCAGAATTATCTATTATTGTTCCTTGAAACTTCCTGCTGACAAAACCCATCTGATTTCCCACTTATTCTGATGATTGTTTAAAATCCTCTGAAGGTTAATCATTCCCTATACAGAGGAGTCTTAAATCAACTAGCTATTAAGGAAAAAAAAGCCAGAGCACATGCACTGTTTTTAAAAAACCCAACAAAATAAGTACTATACTTGTAGGTTCACCTGTTTATTATTTAAAACCAGATGTAGAACCGGTAATAGGAAAGGTGATAAAAATTTCTGAGACCATTTGGAACCTCTCAGATGCACAGCATATTAGAAGAAGTGAAACACTGGAATAGGTTGTCCAGAGAGGTGGTAGATGCCCCATCCCTGGAAACCTTCAAGGCCAGGTTGGATGGGGCTCTGAGCACCCTGATCCAGTGGGAGGTGTCTTGCCCATGGCAGGGAGTTGGACTGGATGGTCTGTAAAGGTCCCTTCCAACCCAAGCCATTCTATGATTCTAAATAATACTGAGGTATAAGAGGATCCCTCTAGAAGTGAATAAATTTATTTACTATCTTGCAGACAACAGTTCCCGAAGACCAGATGTTCATGGCTGGGATTTTGGATGTTCTTCACTCCACAGACACAGGGACAGGGTTGGAAGGGCTGGGAACACATCCCTTCTGCAATGCAAATTGTTGGAGTCACCCTCACTACACATCAAACTACTTTTGAATCTTGATGAACTTTCACAAAGCTTGTTTTCATTCACTGTAAAGTTAGGAGTCACTTTGCTGGTCATCGAGCAACCTGCTTTTTCTTTTCAGGAGACTTCAGGTATCTGTGGCATTAAATGCTGGACCAATTTTTCTACAGAAACAGGCTGCCTCTCAGGAGAACTGTCATCATTGAACCTAAATGATAAAAAATACACTGAGAATTCACTTTAGTCTATCAGATAAATTCAGCTTATACTGGTGAAGTTAAGACTCCGTAGCTGTCTTTGATAATGATTTTTAAAGGTAAAAAAAGTTGTAAGGAACATTCCAATTAAGCTTTCCCATTCTGGCACTCTGCAGTTGAATGGGGTTTTACCACCCACTAAAACAGGAGATAGACCAAAGCACACATAATACAGGCAGTTTTTAGGCATCAACTTTCAAGCATTGGTAAAGATTTTAACAAAAACCTTATATGTTTTATTAAGCTTGATTCCAAAATGTTCATTTCAAGGTAAGCAAAGCATGTCAGATGTAAAAAAAAGCCAAACAACTAAACAAAAAAGGTTGAACGTGGTATTGTAAAACCACATCTGAAAAATTAGATTTAATGTGGCATTTAAAACCATGCCTGAATATCATAACTGCAGTTGGACTCAGGCATGAAGTTCCCTTGTAAGATCAAAGACTACGTGGTAGCAAGTGTAAACAAGGCAATTCAGACCCAGCCACCTGATCTTCTGCTACACCCTGCTCCCAAACCCTGCAGCTACTACAGAAAACCAAACAGTTTAAAAAGTGGTAGGGATTAGACAGGCCACTTACACTTCCCAGATGACGGAAGGCTTGAGCGTTGGCCTCCTGCCACACAACACACTTAACGCGTTTAAAGCACGTGGATATTCTCGGGTTGCTATTGCCTCACATTTATGCAGCAGAATAATATCTGTGCTGCAAACTCCTTATGACTGTATTTTTAATCTTACAATAATTGCAATTTTTATTAAATCCCCAACAAAATACTCTGTCCCTGTGAGAGTCCACTCAAAATCCAGCGGTTCCACCAGCAGCCAGAACAACTGGATGCCTCAACGAAACTTATCGGCCACAAAACCAAAACCCCTCCTGCCATTGCTGGGAAGGCAAAAGGCAACGGTGCCAGCGATCCTCAGCTGTCTTCACACCTGGACTGGCTGTGCCACAGTACCACAAGCTGCATCTTCTGACACTGAAGTGTTTCATAACTAGATTTTCAGCTCAAAAGAATAATGGTATCTGAGCTAGACCAATGCAGATGCTCCCCCCCCCCCAACGCATGCAGAGATTTGAATATTTCCCCAACATTTAAAAAAACCCCTCAACTTTTCTTTTGTTGCATTGAATGTTTTGCCCCTGAAACCAGGACGAGGAGGCTGCTATGACATTTTTCTTCCTATAATATTTCAGTTGCCAATGAGGGGAACAGTAAATAATATTAAAAGATGATTTATGTTCCTATAACAATTCCTTGCTTGTATCCTCATGTTCTTTGATGACTGCCCAGATACTGGTTATTACCATTTGGAAAAATTAGTAAATGTGTTATTTTTACAGAACAGTTAACTGTGAACTTTGACACCATACCTTTCTCAAAAGGTTCAATGTCATTCTAGCTAGAAATAAATCCATTATGGTGTAAGATAACTAGAAATAATGCATCAATAGCTTGAGAATCCTGTTTAGACACTCTTTTTCATATTTTAATCGCTTATTCTGGAGCAAAAATGTGCCAAGTTAAAAATTCAATGGTTTAAAAGTGAAATCCAGTTCATCAGGAACAGCTCCACAGCACAGATGAGGAAAAGCAAGTTTTCCCTTGGAAGCTGGGAGACTTGCCACAGCTTCCCTGCCTCTCCAACTGCCACGCTGCTGTGAACACCCATGTGTTCCGGCTGCTGCGTGTTCTTGGATGTCAAACAACAGACATTCTGGGTAACGTGTGAAGATATCACATCCGTGTGTTTGGCAGATTTGCTCTAAATAGCAGCTGATGGCAGCTTGAAATGCAAAAAGACGTTGGGTTGTACAGGATTCATAATCTGATTGCTCCTGGGGAAACAAAAAACCATAGAACGGTTTGGGTTAAAGACCATCCAGCTCCATCCCTCTGCCATGGGCAGGGACACCTCCCACTGGATCAGGGAGCCAACCTGGCCTTGAACACCTCCAGGGATGGGGCAGCCACCACTGCCCTGGGTAACCTGTGCCAGGGCCTCCCCACCCTCACTGTTAAGAATTTCTTCCTAATGTCTAATCCAAATCTTCCCCCTTCCAATTCAAAGCCGTTCCCCCTCATCCCATCACTCCAGGCTCTCGTAAAAAGCCCCTCCCCAGCTTTCCTGGAGCCCCCTTCAGCACTGGGAGGCTGCCCTGAGGTCTCCCCAGAGCCTTCTCTTCTCCCAGGCTGGACAACCCCAACTCTCAGTTTGTCCTCACAGCAGAGATGCTCCAGCCCTCGAATCACCTCCGTGGCCTCCTCTGGACCCGTTCCAACAATTCCACATCCTAAAAAACAAGCTAAGGCTCCTCCCGACGCTTCCCATTATTAAAGTGCCCCCTGCCCCTCCTCTCCAAGCGCATTTTCACGCACCCCTGGATGCGATCGCTGCCCCTCCAGGGCTGATGATAAAGCGTGTCCAGACCGCACCGAGAGCCCAAGCCCCCAGGCTTCCAACCGAGCCTATAGAATCCCATAAGGGAGCGCCGAGAGCAGGGAAGGCAGCGTGAAAGGGACGGGGATCCACCGGCTCCCTGCTCCGCGCACGCGGCGCCGCGGGCTGCGAGGAGCCGGCACAGACCTGGAGAGCGCTGCGGCCGCTCCGCGCTCCGGAGCGCGGACAGCGCGGAGCCCCCGCTCAACGCAGCGCGGAGCCGCCGCCGCCGCCGCCGCCCCGCCCCTTCCCCCCGCCCCGCCACCGGCAGCCGCAGCCGCGGAGACGGCGCGCCCTCTACGGGCGGGCGGGCGGGCGGCGCTGAAGCGCTGCGAACCGAGCCCCGTTGCGGAGCCGGGGCCACCCCTTTAACCGGCCCAAGCCGCGCGTCGGAGATGGAGCCACGCCCACCCCTCAGCCCCCGATGCTGCCGCGGAGCTGGGGCCACGCCCCCCCCGTCAGCACGGGCCCCGTGTGGGGCCGGGGTCGCCCCCTCTGCCCGGGTCCCGTCACGGAGCTGGAACCGCCCCCTCACCCCGGGTCCCAGCCGCCGAGCTGGGGCCGCGCCCCCTCAGCCCAACCCTTGCTGTGGAGCCGGGGCCGCCCCCCCTCAACCCCCGACCCCTCCGCGGAGCTGGGGCATCACTGCCTCGGGCCGGGTCCCGGCGCGGAGCTGGGGGTGCCTCTTCAGCTCAACCTCTGCCGCGGAGCCGGAGTCGCCCCCGCGCAGCCCGGACCCCGCCGCCTGCAGGGGCCCAGAGCGATGCTTACCTGGACACAGTGCTTACCTGGACGCGGTGCTTACCTGGACGCGGTGCAAACCCCCGTGGGATTCCTGAGGCCTGGGCAGCGGTGCCCCGCGCTCACACAAAGCATCGCTTTCAGGGCGGCACCGCGCGGATGTGGGAGAAACGGGGAGGAAACGTGTTGCAACGGGCACAAACTGGAGCACGTGCAGTTTCCACCCCAACATGAGGAAAAACTTCCCGGTGAGGGTGGTGGAGCACTGGAAGAGGCTGCCCAGGGAGGGTGTGGAGTCTCCTTCTCCTGAGAGATCCAAACCCGCCCGGACACAGTCCTGTGCAGCTGCTGGAGGTGGACTGGATGAGCTCCAGAGAATCACAGAATCTCTTGGTTGGAAAAGACCTTTGAGATCATCAAGTCCAACCGTACCTGTCCACTACTAAACATAGCCCTGAGCCCCTCATCTACCTGTCTTTTAAACACCTCGAGGGATGGAGATTCCACCACCTCCCTGAGCAGCCTCTGCCAGCGCCTGAGAACCCTTCCAGTGAAGAAATTTTTCCTGATATCTAATCTGAACATTTTTTGGTATCAGAACCTCCCCTGGCGCAGCTTGAGGCCATTTCCTCTCGTTCTATCCCCTGTCACTTGGGAGAAGAGCCCAACACTCACCTTGCTACACTTTCAGGCAGTTGTAGACAGTGATGAGGTCTCCCCTCAGCCTCCTCTTCTCCAGGCTGAACAACCCCAGGTCCCTTGGCCGCTTGGTGGGGGTCCCATCCAACCAAACCACTCTGGAATTCTATGGCATGCTGAGGCTTCCAGCCGTTCCTGTACCACAAGGGTGCAGCCCGCGTGCCCTTTGCAAACCCGGCCTCTGCTCCGGGTGCTTGGCAAACCCCTGGCACCTTCCCACAGCCACGCCAGGGCCTGCTGGCAGAGCCTTGGCAGCTATTAAATGCCACCTTTTAATTTGATCCGCAGTGGCAGTTTGCGATCTGCAGCACAACAATGTGTAATGAACAATGGGATCTTTCTAGGATATGTCCTTTTGGACATTAATATTTTAAAATATTTTTATAGGAAAGAGTATTATATAATTTACTGCATTTTTTAATATAATTTTACATTTTCTTCTCCTACAGACTCATCATTTCTGTAGTTTCAGCAGCCTGGCTAATTAACACAGGGCTGGGAGAACGATTAAAGCAAGGCTTGGGCATCTGCATTGTTCTAGTTTAATTGCTACTCAAGCAATGATTCAGTATTGGCTTTGGCAGCCGAGCAGGACTTGCCTGGCACTGTGAAATTCCCTGTTTGTGTCCATGAGGCTCATCTGTTGTTGACGGGCAAGAACATGCAGATTTGTAACATTTTCAGTAGCATCCAGACTTGCTACAGAACCAGGTATTGTCAGGTGCCTTCCAGTGGTTTTGGCTGAGGTGCTCAGGTGGTGCCTGTTGTTATGGAGCCTGATAGATGAGTCTCCTCACCTGTGTCTGAAGAATTGGATCTTGTGGTTGGTGCAGGGTGGGTGAAGAGGAGAGCAGGCTGGAAGGAGCTGCAGGAAGAGCTGGGCTGGCAGTGGCACGGTAAGAGACTTGTTCCTGACACCTCCCCACCACCTAAAGAAAAACTCTTTCTGTGTAAGTGTACCATGTGGTACCTAATGCAGAGCTGGATGCAAACCTGAAGGATGCAAGAGTGACTGGAGAGGATAAATTACCATAGCTAAGGTGTAAGTGCTCTTCGTAACGATTTATGAAGGTGAACAAAACTTGAGGAAATTGGTAATGGATCCTGAAAGTGTTTGTGCTCTGATAGTGCCAATCAACCTTGGTGGCCATGACCAGCCTCACCTGGGGTCTCCACACCCTCATCTGTTCAGGGCCCAGTTCAGCTCAAGCTGGGTCTCTCAGTCCTGGAAAGACCTCAGACTGATGCTGTCAGCAGCCCAGCTCCTGGATGGATCCTTCCTGCAAGCACATCGTAGCTTGCATCCAGCCCTGTTCCCTGCGTGGACTTTGGACCTGTGCTGTCGCCTTGTCACCAGTCCTGTCTCTGGCCTTGCCTCCTTTTGCTCCTGGCTGGATGCCCTGACCGTATCTGGGGCTCTGCTCACCATTTGTCTCTCCTGGCACTGTTGGTGGCTGCAGTCGCCTTCACCTGGCAAGGCTGGCTGTGTCAGACCCTGTGAAATCCAACCAGTGAGGGCACTGCCTGTGCTGAGACATCTCCCTGCTCTTAGGATGCCAAGTACAGAGGTTTGAGTGTTTTTATTATTTAAGTCACACCCCCACATATCATTAAACGTGAACCTAAGTGTGCTGATGATTAGATACAGTTTGTTGACCACAAATGAGTTAAAACATTTAAAAATATGTAATGTTAATCGTAAGGAAAAAGAAATAAAGCAGCATTTTATATATGGAAAAACACTGTAAAAATACCCTCAAAATTCTTCTAGAGCCTAGGAAACAATTTTAGAAATACAGCTTGAAATTCATAGGTTTGTCCAGGGCAGTTGTTGTCTCTGCTCCTGAAATGAATACATCTTCTATATCGTGAACTGCATTTTATGACATCTGCTTAAAAAAAATATGAATCAAGAGAGGATAATGTGGTGAAAGACAACCAATTATTTCATAAATGTAAACTACATTAAAAAGTGTTGTACAACATTATATATTTATGGATACAATTTTGCTCTACTGTCACATAACAAAATGAATAATACATTAGTCCAAGAGCTTGTCATTAAGTGAATGTCTCTGTTGCCTTGCCATTAAAATAAAAAAAGTCCTGTGTCTGTATATATGCATTATATTAACCCTTTTCTGGGAGCCTAGTGTAGGGTGAGCAAATGTAGATGGGCAAAAAGTAGATTTCATGATGTTTAAGGTGAAATAATGCTACTGAAATTTATCAGAGAGCTTTGAAGACATTCCAGAAGTTTTTACAGTCTTTTTCTGTTAATGAGATGTGATAAGTGGAACTGATAGTGGATATTATTTAGACAAGAAAATGTTGTTGCTTTTTACCCTCCCTACCCAGTAGGAAAGAGTTTCTTTGCAAGAATTAATGAGAATGTGGAATTGGAGAAGATTTACTTAAGCATCAGAAAACTTCCATGTTCATAAACTCGTTTTTTGGTGGAACACAATGGACAGATCTGTCTGATCAGTTTGAACTCTAGAATACCAACCTATCTTCTCTTGTAAATCATTAGGTATTACAGTGCCAGTATCACACTTCACTCTTGCTGTGATGCACTTGAGCCCAGTTCTAACAGCCGTGACTTTTCTCTGTTTGTATTGTTCTGAAGTCTGATTCTCAGAAGCACTGAATGAAAACGTTTGAAAACAAGGTGAGGGAAGCCACCTTGTGGCTAATTAACACAGGGCTGGGAGAACGATTAAAGCAAGGCTTGGGCATCTGCATTGTTCTAGTTTAATTGCTACTCAAGCAATGATTCAGTATTGGCTTTGGCAGCCGAGCAGGACTTGCCTGGCACTGTGAAATTCCCTGTTTGTGTCCATGAGGCTCATCTGTTGTTGACGGGCAAGAACATGCAGATTTGTAACATTTTCAGTAGCATCCAGACTTGCTACAGACACCACGGTGTCTGCAGAAGTTTGTGGAGAATTCTGGTGGCTTGTGAGTGGGCAGAGTGCCCTTGCAGCAGAGGCCTTGGGCAGAGCATCACCCACATCTCAAGGAAGGTGGTTACTTGCCCACTGTCCAACACAGGTGAGATGTGTCTGGAGTGCTGGGTCCAGTGCTGGGCTCCCCAGCACAACAGAGACCAGCACATGCTGAAGTGAATTCAGCCAAGAGCCATGAAGATGGGCAGAGGGTGGGACCCTCTGGTATAGAGGGAGAGGCTGAGAATGCTTAGACTGGAGGACAGAAGGCTCAGGGAGATCTTATCAGCCTGATGGGCAGGAGTGAAGCAAGACTCCTCTCAGCAGCACGCAGTGGGTACAAGCAGGAATACAGGCAATTCCAGGTACGTGTAAGGAGAAGCTCTTTTACGGTGGGGCAGGTCAAGCACTGGAACAGGTTGGTCAGAGGGACTGAGCACGCTCTGTCCTTGGAGATATTCAAAGTCCAACTGGAGGTGGCTCTGGCTGGCCCTGCTCAGAGCAGGGGATTGCACTAGGTGATCACTGGAGGTGCCTTCCAATCTCTGACCTGGTTCTCTGACTCTGTGAAATGGGGCAGTGAATAATTAAACAGAATGAGGCTGTTGCTCCTACAGTTTAAGTTAAATCCAAGAATCTGTTGATCTGAGATCTGGTACCTCTTAAAAACATCTCCATGCTATCTGCCTCTGGTTTGTATGGGTTTCAGTCTTTTTCCATGTCTTTAATTATTTTCCTTCAAAGGAGATTAACATCTATTTACAGTCTGATGAGAGAGACTAAAGGAGCAATCTAACTTGATGGTCAGGAGAAAATTACCTTTTTAGTTAAAGCCAGTTAGACTGGGTATGGGAATTTCAGGCCCCAGCGTAAATTTGTGTCTTGTCCCATGAGTCCTGCTGAGGAAAAAATAGAAAACTCTAATAGAGTTAGAGGATGATGTAACTGTCTTGGTGTTGAGCCTTCCAGGGGTTCTGTAGAGTTCTCCATGTAGAAGTATGTGATGAGTTTGCACCTTTCAAAAGCAAGATTAAACTTATCTGAAATACCATTTATCTCAGAATGTGTTAATCTGATTCTTTTTCTATTTTCTCCTTTTTCTCCCTAATGCAATGGACAGTGAAATTGAATCACTTTACTACTGAGATGGACTTGAAAGGTGAAGACTGAATTTTCTATTACTTGATTTTTAATGCAATGTGTACCCCTCACTATTTGATAAATTCAGACCTGCTGGGGAAAAACCGAGAGCCACACATTGGACACAAAGGATCAGATGTTGACTTAGGTTACAGGGCTATTGGTTTAAATTTCCAGTTTATGAGAGAAAAATGGTTTCTATGCAATATGTTTTGAAAATTCAGGGAGCCCCTGCTGCTGGCTGCGTGCCACGTCTGTGGAGCAGGAGGCTGCCAGGCTAGGGAAAATGCTTAAGGAAGAGGAGCAGGTACAGCAGTACCACCTAAAAAATGCTGCCAACCCCACAAACAAACCCAGACCAACAAAAAAAATCCACAAGAAGAAAGAGTTTATGAAAGTTTTGTGAGGCTGACTTTGCTCAGGCCCTGGCCTGGGGTGAAGCCAAGTGAACAGGACATGGAAAAGCACTGGGGACAACATGTGAAATTGCCAGCTGTGGGTGATAAGAGTGTGAGAAGCTCACAACTCCCTGATGGCACAGGTGCCTTTTGGGAATGGGCTGAGAAAATCCAGAGGAGGTTCAGCAAGAATGAAAAAACACAAGAAAATACAAGAAGAGTGAGAAGCTGAAAGAGATGTTTGCTCCAAAAGGAGATGTTTCAGATAACGAAGAATGATAAAGTCAAACACTGTAACAAAACAGTGAGCTGTTGTCTCCTGTTTCTAACGGAGGAGGAAGACGTCTCTGGCAACTGGATAAATCCCTAATTATGAAGTGTTGAAAAGCTTTGCTTAGGGAAGCAAGATCAGAACAAACATCAGGTGTGCCTAGACCTGACAGCTCTTGCCTCAGCAGAAGGAGGGAGGTTAGGTAATCTCTGGAGAATTTTCCAAACCTACATTTCCATGGCTTTATGCTCACTGAGAGGCTTTCTTCTCCAAGTCTAGCAAACAAAGCGTTGTTCTGGAAAGGCATTTACATAGCCATATTAATGTTGATATAAATTCATTTCAATAACTTGCCCCATGAGGTTCTGCTTCTCTATTTTTTGTTTCCCACTGCCTGGTTTCCTTGAGCCTTCAAATAGTTGCTGCTACTTAGCTCTGATACCATTTTTGAATTGGAGTTTCTGGTAGAACTACTAGACCTGAGGAAAAATGTCTTCACTGAACAGGTTCTCAGACATGGCAGAGGCTGCCCAGGGAGGGGATGGAGTCCCCATCCCTGGAGCTGCTCAAAAGATGGGTGGATGAGTTTGTCAGGGATGTGGTTTGGTAGTGGACAGGGATGGTTGGACTTGGTGATCTCAGAGGTCTTTTCCAGCCAAGGGATTCTACTGTTCCTCTCGTCTGTCTTTCAGAGCATTGTGCTCATCTGTGAGGTATAGTGTTAATAACAGTAAGCTTATTAAGCAGCTGAACAGATGTTTTAGTGCTTTTTAAATCCTGGCTCTTACCGTGGCATCTACCCACAGCCCAGAGCAGAACCTGTGCACCAGAAAGGTGTGAGCACGTTGTGTCAGTGTGGACTGCTGCCCTTTCCTGTAAGGTAGCATAAATGCCTGTATTAATTTTAAATGTGGATCTATGGTTTATCTGGTTTCATTAGTAGCTTCAGAGGGCAGGTGTTTAATATTAATAATCACTGTTAGCCTATAGACTTAATTAGGATGGGAAACAGCTGGATGCTGTGCAGAACCAGTCTTGGCTCTAGAGCTGTCTCCCTTCAGCAGGCATTCCCTGATTGCTGAGCTCTTAATTCGTGGCAGCTGAGAACAGCACATCCTCGTGGTTACTTATCAGTACTGCTTTTCCTTCCTGCTTCTAGGAATTTTAAAGGCTTCTGCCTCTTAAGCAGAACCAGGAGCATGGGCACCTCTTGGAACAGTCCCTTGTGATCAGGCAGTTTTTCTTCTTTGCTCTTTCAGGGTAAGTTTTTCTGACTTCTGCTCTTAGGGGCAGAATACAAGGGTTATGTGGGCGGTCATCAACAGTTAAATCATTTGTTCTAGCTATCCTTAAAAACCCCTTTTGCTTAAGCCAAATGCAGATTTCATTATAAAGTAGGAGAGACAAGCAGAAATTGAAGAAGTGAAAAATAGAGCAGAACTGTTAAAGGAGTCCTCAACTTGCAGAGCTTGTAACCCCAGTGGCACAAATCCAGCGCTCGATATTCTGCTTGGTACAGTGTATAAAAGCTCAGCAGTGGAGTTATGCAGCTCAATTAGCACAGTTCATAAACTATGCAGCTCAATTAAGAAGGCCCTCTGTGTGGAAAACATAGTGAATGGCAATAGATGCCCGAAGTAATAAAATAGGCAGTCCAACTGGAAAATGATGCAGGTGGTTAAGGGAAATGTTATCTGATCTGCAAAATGTGAACGTGAGAGTGTGTGAGCGTGCACGTGCACATGTGAAAAAATAGATTGGAGTGTGTTTGCAGTTTGTCCCCCACGGCAGGGGAGGCCTGGGGGTGTCTGAAGTGCTGTTGGAAGAACCTGCAGTGATGTTTGTTTGTTGCCTGTGAGTGTTTTGGAGCCGACTCCAAAAAAGCAGCGGCCATACAGAAATGAGCGTGCAAACTTTTTCTGCTGTTCTTTACCAACAAGATGGCACCAAGATGCACAGCAGATGTTGTCTTTTGTGATGCAGATGAGCCTTTTGGAGCAGTGCAGCTGATAATGAGCTCTGTGTGTTGTTACAAGATAGGGCTGCCAGGCAATAACCACCTACGAACCCTGCTAAGGCACAGCTACAGTGCTGAGGCAGGGACTGGCTCCTCTGAGACTTCGGGTCAAACCCTATAGTTTTTAGTCTTCATTTGGGGAAAACCTCTTTTAATTTCAACAGGAGCTTTGCCTTTGTCTGACGCACAGGGTTTGGCCTTTAGAAATAAACAGCTATTCTGAAAGTGTCAAATGAGATTGCTGTGCTTTGCCAGTGATTGAATTGGAGTAAAAGCAATGCTTAGCATGGGAAAAAAAAATAGAGTAGTTAGAGAATAGCTTTATTAATTAATAAGGAATTTGATAGAAATATTAGGTTGACACATAACATTTTTTATTTGGCAGGACAGTTTGTAATCCTGAATAATCCACTTAGTGTACTTGAATAGTTTCATACGTTAAATATTGGGCTGCTGCCAGGCAAATGCATGGCCCAGAAATGGTGCTTCTTACCTGGTCTACATAGAAACCAAAGATTTCTGCATGAACGTTTGTGTCACTGTCAACATCTTTGTCTGGGACAGCAAATGGGCAAAAGGTTGCACGAGGAAATACCTACTGGGAGAATGAAAGGCTGTAAATCCTTGGAATGACAGCAAGAGTCTCTCCATTAACAGAGCCTCTCAAAAGCCCACCAAAGTTACATCTGGAGTGAAATATTTCATCCTCACAGGACTGGAAGCACCAGGATATGTTATCTGGAGGGAACAGAAAACCAAATTGGATATCTCCTAGGATGGTAGAGGAAACTTTGCACCCAGTTCTGCAATTCTTGGGCACAATTCCTAGCACGTATGTAAAATATGGAACTGTGAATTAGCAAACTCTGCGGCATGTGATAAAGAACGTGCTTGCATGGGAAATGTTTTCCTGGTCCTCAAGGTATTTGTGTCCTCACTGACATCCTTAATGGTTTAGAGGTATAATTTATGATTTCTGTACTCTTCTCTTCAGTTTTCCATGGCTGACTCTTGGTGTACAGCAGATTTCTGGCATTGAGACAGTGTGCAGGGACATAAACCTGTTGTTTTTTTTTTTCCATTAGCCTTTTGTGTTAGTAAGTTGGGAGGGGGGTGGATTTTTATAAATACTCTAAATTAAAGAGACTCCAGCCTGACTGTGAAATTAATAGAGCTATCAAAAAAACCCACTATCATTGTACAAAAATTGTTAATTATTTACAAGCAAAATTCTGCAAGAACATTATTGTAGCTGTCAGTATTGTCATTATTAAAATTAAAATGCTTTGTCTGGGTAGAAGGTAACATGACTCATTTAGGCTAAATGCAATGAATATGCAGTGTTCTGTTTCTCTTCACCAATTAGTTGGAGAGAACAATAGCACATCTCTTCCTAACAAGATGTTTATTTTAAGAAGTCTAACAAAATAAATAGAGGCCTTTGTTTAAAAAGGACATAAACTGAGTGTAGCTATATAAGTTAAACCCAAGCCTTTTTCTAGGATGGGGAAAACTGTTTTCATAGAGGAAATTCTCCTTTTTCAATAGTGAAATGTGAAAATCTTTTTGCCTTATGGTCACGATACCTTGTGTTGCCTTATGGTCACGATACCTTGTTTACCACGTGCATTATATGCTTGAGTTGTGAGTTGCTCAAGTGCTCTTTGCATTAGCTGTGATTTCACTGTCTTAGTGAGGTTAATACTTTATAACAATGAATTCCTCAATGAAAAAGCAGAAGCCAAGGAATGAAGGTGTGACCACGCCAGGGTTGTGAAGGGTGGTGCGTGGCAAAGCGTACGGATTGGAAAGGATCAAAGTGCCATCAGTGTTCTTTTCAAAGTTCATTTGGGTCTCTCACTAATCCTTACTTTGTTGCCTTATATCCCCCAGCCTACTGTTGGTCTTGGTTTTCTTACTGGTGGTTCTGGGAGCAGAGCATGTTCACTTCAGAGTAAGAGGCATCTTTTCTACTGCCCTCCTCGTGACATTAAGGGAAGGGGTTGTCTGAGAAGACAGCCAACACTTGTCTTATCCTTTCAGCATGGTTATCAGAAAAGCTTTTCTCTCTAAGTCCTCTGAGGACAGTCATCATCCAGAGCCGTAGTTGTGTTTGGAAAAGAACAAAACCAGCCTGTGGTTCTGCTTTTCCTTCCACATGAAAAATTAAAAGATTGTCAGGCACAATGGGGGAAAATGTAACTCTGTTTGCTATTAGAATTCAAAAGTAGGCTTGCAGTGGTGGAAGGAATCAACCTCTTAATTCACGCTGTACAATGACTTAAGTTGTTATCAGATGCAGAAGTAAAATCCAAGCCCCTCGTTTATGCTCTTCTGCTTAGGCCATGCTGCCTTTTGAAACTTTTTTCTAAACTTGAGGGTGTTTTTTCTAAAGTTACTTTTAATATGAGACTATTTATGTTCTGCTATCAGCTTGCAAGTTTTTTAGTCTTGTAGAGGTAGGAGAGAAGCAAGCTGTGTTCTTTATATACCCACCAAGTTAAAAGGAAGATGTAGAGAACATAGAGCTGCATTTTAGTTAAAAAATGATGACTTATCATTGTTAAAAGTATGTGTTCACCACCATTAATTTTGTATTTGGTTGTAGAGGCCATGGGTGAATGAACAGGAGCAAACAAGGGTATTTGGAGAATTTGCCATCAAAATTGAGGACTCCTGTGACTGAATGTGTATTCTGTGGAGCAGATTTTCTTCTAAACTGTGTAATTTATAAATCCCTTCTGCATTGCGAAAGGACAAAAGCCCTAACAAGAATGGTACAAATATGCTGCCTCGTTATCTTTGGGCAAATAGACTTTCTTTTCTTCCAGCAGCTGTCTAAGAGTGCTTGACCTTACACTTTGCTGCTCTGACAGTTGGTTCATTTGATATTACTTTGGCTGTTATTAGAAAAATGTCAGTGCTGGGACACTCCCAGTGTGAGTTTGCTCCTGTGCTTTCCCAAGGAGAGGAGGACATAACCTGTATCTGTTCTGCTAAGATCCTTCAGGTAGAGTAGGCTTTAGTTACAATTTGTTCATTGGGAATCTGGAATTTATTTATCAAAGGAAAGTTGAGGGGGACAGGATACAGCCGTGCTGAACGTGGAAGGAAACTGTGTTCAGCTTGTGTGGAGAATGCTGCCAGAATGACTTAGAAATCATTTCCTGACTGGGACTGCCAGGCTTTGGAGGTGTTCAGGTAGGTCCTGGGCACTGGTTCCACCAGGGCTGGCTGAAGCTCTATGATTTGATGAGATGCTACGGGTGTCAATTAAAAGGCCCCGGTGTCCTATTCTTTCTTGATTTTTCTTTTGGCTAATGGTCCTCCAAAAGGAGGAAGACACTGAAAGGGTCCAGCCTGCTCACCAGCCTCTGAGAAGAGGCCCCATAAGTAATATTAACTTCTGCAATTTCCTCGTTACTCTTAAGCAAGTTATTAATTAACTAAATGTAACCACTGGCTGTTGATAAATCCTTTTAACTAATTCAAATTCCATATCAAGCTCGGAGCGTTTTCACTCCAGCTGCTGCTGCAGCTTTGTGAAGAATTAATTCTGATCTGGTTTTGAGTGCTGGAGTTGGGGAAAATGGAGAGAAGATATTTGTTTGCTTGATTCCACATGACAACTCCAGGGTAACTGAGTCGACTGTACGGTTGGTTTGACAAGGCTGTGCACGGAGCCAGCAGCCTCACATACCAGAGACAGGGGGATGGAAGGGGGACTGACAACTGTAATGGATTTTATCGGAATTTCTCTAAAGAGCGATAATTTGCCTTCAATTATTAATGTTTTTCAGAGATTTCTCTTCTGAGAGGTATGAATAACTAACTTAAATATGCATTCATGTAACATTTTCGATGATGAATAAATTACTGCACGGAAAGGAGTCGAGCAGCAGATCCAAATATTAAATAATGGAAGAGGTTTTTGAGAGTGTAGGCAATGTAGTCTTTAATAGGTTGATTGTTACTGGGTTTTTTCTGTGAATGCAGGAGCTGAGGTTATTATGTGTATAAATGTATTACAGCAGTGTTTGTGAAGAGTGTTGTGAGTTAGCTGGAAGTGCCACAGAAAGAAAAAGTGTGTTGGGCTGTGTGACAGCTTGGATGTCAATCCTGCAGTGCTGGCGACTCATCCTGGGCTTCCAAAGCGTTTCGCTTTCCTCCCTGCACTCGGAGGCACTTTGTGCCCTGAGCTGCACAATTATTGCCTCGTGTGAGGGGAGTTCTGGAAATGCAGGGTAGGGAGGCTGCTGGCCCTGTTAAAATGTGCTGAGGAGAACCTGGAGAGGATTGCCAGGTGCCTGGGAGGGACCTTAGGAGTTCCATGATTGTTCAGTGACTATTTCAGGAGACTTTGAGGGACAGTGGCTTTGAACTTACTTATTGCACTGGTCCAATTTTCACTTCCAGGGGGGGCATTCTTAGAGATCCTGTCCTGTAGTCCCCCAGGCTCTGTTCCATTTAGTTTTTCCCTCTCTTTAGACAGAAATACATATTTATAGATTTTTATATATATATTTATATATAATTCATAAGAAGCTCTTTTTTTGTAACATCACTACAGTCTTGAAAATTTGTCACAGGTAGGGAAGCTCATTAAGCAACACTTGAAAATGATCAGCTTTTGACGTGGCAGTGTACTGGTGTTTGCCAATATTGAATAAATTCCTTCATATAACAATGTGCTCTTTATTTCAGCATAATATTTTAATATCATAAAGATATTTAGAAATGGAATTCTTACAAAGCTGTCTTCCTAATGTAAAAGGGGAGAATATTAACACGCTGGTTTACATGTCTAGGAAGAACACTGACTGCTTTCAAGCTGGGGTAGTAGTACAGCCCTGCTGTTCTGGTAGAAGAGATGGATCTTAAGAGGCTGCATAATTCCTCTGATTATTTTTCAGTTACCTCCAGTAGGAATATTGTTTCCTTTTGTAAAGAACTGCATGTTGAGAGCAGGTCAGTTCACAGCTCCCAGCACTACAGCAAGGTGTTTCATTAGCAACAAACTTTTTTAACCCTAGCCTAATTAGTAGACTTCATAATTTACTGTTTCATCATCTGGTCCAGCTCAGCATCCATGGGATTTCTGGATGACATGAAGTGTGGAAACCTGTCATGACAGGAAAAAAAAAAAGAGAGAGGCTTGTAGGAAACAATGGTTGTCTTGTGGGAAGAGTTTAAATATATGCAGCTGATCCCATGGGAACTGCTGTAGTCTATTCACCCTGTGTGAAAATGATGCTCTTTCAATATAATCGTTAATCCTTTTCTTTCACTGAAAAATGTGAGAACTTTATTTGAAAGTTATGAAAGAGTGCTCTATTTTAGTCACTGAATGCTTTTCAAACATAAAAATAAATCAAATTATTAGTGTAACACGGGGGGGAGGGGGAAGTTCTCTGAAATATCTTCCAATATTCTGTTAACAAATTGCATATGTGAATGTTCTTTGGAAAGTTTCAGGCTGAAAATAACCAGGAAATGTGTCCTGGCTTTCTTTTTCTTCTGGATGTGCACGTGTGGGGAAGGAAGCATTCAGTATTCTCGGAGATATTACAAACTTCTGTAACTATTTGAGATGTGCTTTTTCTAATTCCCCACCCAAACCAGATTTTTCCTGTAATACAGAGAAGGATTTTGAGAGAAGGGAATCCTATAATACACAGAATAAAAGTTGCTTTGAGGATGATTCTCATCTTCCTCCTGTTCATGGAAAAGTAAAATAAAACTAAATATGCAGTTGCTGAAAACATTTGTCCCCACCCCCAGAGAGAAGGGAAATCTAAACCTTGCTTTGTTCAATCCATGCATGTGTGAATAACCTCACAAACTCCCACAGGGTTTGGTAGAGCTGCTGTCCTGTTTGTTTTTTGCAGGACCACATCCTAAATACTGAACCTCATTTGGTGAAATACAGAGGTATCTGAAGGTTCCTGAAGGTATCGTGCAGCAGATGTTTTATAGTCTGCACACAGAGTGCTGAAAAGGCAAAGAGTCACTAATACTGTTTTGCTTTTGCTTTCCTGGAGTGTCTTTCATCCAAGGCATCCAAAGCACTTCATAGACTCCAGTGTATTAAGCATGGCAACATGTCTGCAAGGTAAGGAAATTGATTTTTTTCCTTTCTCTTTTCATTTTTGTAGCTAGAGGAGTCAAAGCACTGGGCTGTGATTTGCCCCAGGTCACCATGGTACAGCGGGACCTCTGGCCTCCCAGTCCTTTAACACAAATATCTTCATTTAAGAGGAATTCTCAGATCACCTTCCTCTCCTGTGTCATTTACTTGACACTTAAATCTACATTGCTTTTTTTGAACCAGGAGCTCAGTTTATACCTTTCAGATTTCTTTCTGTAATATTTCAGAAAAATGAGCGTTACCTTTTGTTTATCAAAGAGCTTTGGCACCTGTGGTAGTTCGGTCCTTTAGTACAGAACAAGAAACACCAGCTGGAGGTGCTCCAACTGGGAGCTGTGCTGCAGCATTTCAGGAGAACCCTGAGTGGTGCCCTTGACAAGAGGGGTGTTACAGAGGAGAATGGGGTTGGGGAAGTGCTGAGTGACTCACGTAAGGTGACCAGGTCCCTCAAAGCTGTGGCTCTGCACTGGCTTTGGAGTATTTTCTGCCCTCAGCGTGGTTCCAGCAAGGGATGGTTTGTAGGTTTGTACTCACAACCGTTGTCTCTTGGTATATTCAGCTGCTTTGAGAGCCTGCAGGGACTGCCCTGGATGGTGAGGGGTTAAGGATTTTGCTGCAGGGGTGAGTTAGCTCAGGACTTCATAATGTGCATGCCTAACCTCCTTCTGAAATACAGTATTATGAAATTCCCACGCTAGATTGATTCAACAGTGTGGTGAGGTTTTAATTGCCTCTCAACTTTGCAGTTAGCAAAGCAGAAGACACTGTGAGGTTCATCAACATGAACTCTAGGTGGCCTGCGTTTCCTAAAATTCCTTAAATATAGTGAGGGTTTTGCTGATTTACATTGCTTAGCATGGAACTGGATTGACAATATCATTGCAGTTCTTAGAAGGCTGCACTTTATTTGTCAGTGGGATAGCACCGTCGGGCAAAATCAAGTAACAATGCTTTCATTTCGAGTCTTTTGAAAGTTAAGGAAATTATTCTAATTTCTTGTAGAATTTCCTTCATTAGAAATTTAAAAATTTCTATCTGCTCCACTTCCCCTTTGATTTAAAAGGTTGTGTTGGGGTGTTTTTTCTTGTCCTTCTAATGTCATTCTGCAGAATCTGAGTTCCTGATGAAACTGTAAGACTCAGTCTTTTAGCTCAAAGTTCAATTGGCTTCTGGATGCCCTTAGGTCCAACTGCCCTTTTACGTGGAATTTTTGTTGTTAATCTTCTATTATTGGGGGAATTATTTTGCAAACAGACCAAATTGCTTCAAGCTCTGAAACCTGTCAGGCTACCTTTTATTCTGATTGCTTCTGATAAGGAGCTTTGGTAAGAATGCTGTGCCTCCAGCAAGCTGAGAGACTCACCTTGGAGGGGAACGGCTTCAAGGTCCCAGGGAACGACTCTTTCAGCTTGTCATGGAAAGGGAAACTGGGTGTTGAAAATCAGAATCAAAACTTTGAATGAGATGTGGGACTGCAGCACCAGCCAGGGGAAATGGCCTGGATTATAAACTGAGCCTCTCTTTCTCTGCATAATGATGACTTGAAATCCGTTAGGAGAGCTGGAGTCACCCTCAGACACCAATCTGACAGATACAGGACCTCTGTCCTGTCTGAATGAGAAGGTGCTGGGAGGTGATGTGGAGTCAAGCTGAGGAGACATCTCAGGAGCCACTCTCTGAAGCAATTCGTTGTCCAACCTGACCCTTTAAGAAAAAGTAATAAAACCCCAACATTTTACAAGACACATATTGTGCTTTTCCTTTTCCTCAGGGCCAGCTGCCTATCAGTAGGAAACACAACAATCTTGCAGTGAGAAGGGAGATGCTCAAAGGACGATTCTCTCCTTTTAAGACCTATGCAAGAAGCCTATTTTCAGCACTGTTACATAATGTAAGTATTAAGAAGATTTTCTACAATTCCATTTCAAAGAGCTTATAGTGAGTAAATGTTTTTCTTTATTGTCCTTAGTGTTGTCTTTAAAATGTACATAAAAAGCATCTGTTCACCAGCTGGAGAGCAGGGCCTTTTTGAGAAACCCTAGAAACCCTTCTTCTGCAGAAGCACACGGGCTGGGGTATCGTTTGCAAAAGGCCACGAAGGGGCTGCTGTGTTTCAGTGCCACTGGTCAAAGGGAGGGCTCAAATGGATCTTCATTCCTAGAGCTTTTTTCTTCTAAATTACATGTGCAGATTTTGTTGTGCTTGTGAGTGTAATGTTAAAAGCCAAAGCAAACTTCAGACCCTCTTTTGTATTCACGTAAAGCGTTCCAGAATGATAGCATTTATTCTTTTGGACAGAAAACCTCTTCTGTAGCAAGTTTGTTCACTTGTTCTTTTTCTTTCAAACAGTGTGAGCTTACTGAGGTGGGTTTTTTTTTACCTTCTTCCCAGGGAAGGATAGCTTTCCACTAACACAGAGAGTTCTGTTTTCTCTGTTAAAAACAACTGCCCTCAAGTGGAGCAGGCTTTGTATTTTGTCCTAGAAACAGAGCATTTCATTCAGAGATAAGGCCTCTCTGCATTTAGGTTCCTCTGGTCACCTGACAGAGCCATTGGTAACTTCTAGGCTGCTTTAGTCTGCATTCCTGAAATGCCTTACTCCTGGCACTGCAATTAACAGCTTCAGGTTCACCGCTCGCTGCTTCTCCTGGGGCAGCAGGAGAGCAAAGCAAATGGTCAGGATTTGTGTCCAAGACACAAACTCTGCACCTGTAACCATCATTGAGGATGTCATTGTGGAGTCATGAACAGGTAAAAAAAATCAGTTTGTCTCTCCCCTTTTTGAACTTTTATTTTGGAATTTAAGGATAGGCAGGAATATGATGGGCCCAATCTCCTCCATACTCACCCCACAGCCTTCAGTTTGGTGGCTGATGCCGTAGTGCTTGTTAGGAGGATCCAGCCTGTTGTGCTTTAGGTTTTGCAGTCTTATCAACTCTTTTCTGCTTCTGTCTCATTGCAAATAATCAAATGAAAATTCCTGTGTAATGATATTGATAGATATGGGAAAACTAAACCAAAAAAACTTTACAGTTGGGCTTGTGGCAGATCAAGTGCAAGGTGCTTTCAATGCTGCTAAATTAAATTGCCTCATTGAGTTATTTCCAGAAGGTTCTCAGTGGTTTGCACTGGTTTTACCCCTTATTTGACACTCTGTGATTTTTTTTCCTGAAATATAGCAGAGAATACTGTAACCAGGATACTCTGTGTGTCAAATAGTAATTATAACCCATCTGGTTTGTGACAGTGTAGTACTTGGTTTATCAACTCAGGAGAAGAACCTCAAGGAGCTGGCTGTGACTCCGTGTGGGCCATGTGGAAGACGTGTTCGGTAGATCTCTTCATGGTCTCCAAATCACTAAATAATCTTGGAGATGAATAAGTGAAGACAGAGGGGAAGTTTTCCCTTGCAATGTAATGTTTGCACTTTAATACACGTTCTCATGTGAGGCTGTGCCTGGGTTGGGTGCACATCTGCATAGCTTCCTGCAGGCCACCACGGGCTCTGGTGGGCAGGGGGCAGCAGGCAGGACCTCTTTGGGGCTGCTTGGCACTTGCCACCAAGGTGACCAAAATATCTTGAATAAATGAGCATATTTAATGTCTGCCTACCTTAAAGTCATAATTTTGTCAGCTAGGTAGTCCTGTGTCTGTGGTATTCCTGCAAAAACAGCCACTAGTGAAGCTGAAACTTTTGGATTGTTGCACACCTAAATGTAAAGCATCTACATACAATATATGTGTATATTGATGTGTGTTTATGTCCATTCAGAAAGACATTTTGATTCCCAGCAACAGCCAACTTCACAGTTTCTCTGAACGATGCTGTGTTTGTCTCCACACATTTCATTATGGAGAAAATGTTGATGATCTGGAAGATGTTGGTCTTGAAGGAGTGAGGTTGACCACTTGTGTACTAAAAGATGGCCAATACAGATGCAGTTAAAGCTAAAGGGAGCTTGAGGTGACTGTAAGCACAGCTTGCTCAGGGTGAGGTCATTGAGCTGTGCAGCATCTTCCCAGGGCACAGAGAAATACCCATTGTAACCTCTCCTTTCATGTACATCTGAAATTACTGAGGGCTGTGTCCTAAGTGTATTTGTGTTCCTTTTGGCTGGCAGAAGCTCAGTGAGCTCTGGCCACCAGTGTGGCTGCTGTGAGTGCCGGTGAATGTCCTCTGTGAGGTTCACCCCCTTCACAGTTGGGTCTTCCACCACCCTGCTACTGATGCAGCTCTGCCTGAAGTGCAGCCCCTGGAGGGCCCTGCAGTTAGGGGTGCTCTTTGGGGCTTGCTGGGCTTCTATTTGTGATGACAAAATATTGGTGGGAAAGAATGGAAGAAGTCCACTTCAATCAGAAGCTGAAGGAGGAGGGATTGCCCTTGTCCTAATCCTGCTGGAAGGACCATCATGGAGACCCTTGAAAAACTCTGAGTTGGATGTTTTCTGCCTGCATGGATTTGTACCTGTCCTGGTGAAGACCAGGGAGGGTGTCCAAGCCCCATGGGATGTTCTGGGTCTGAAGCACCCTGTGCTGTTGATCCCTTCCTCGTGTGCAGTGGGATTGACCATGAAGAGCCTCGCTTCAAAGGTGCATGAGCAGAGAGACCCATCAGCAGGATGCAAGTCCTGACAGTCTTGGAATAACAAACAGCACTTCTGAAATGTGGAAGAGCCCAACTTATTCTATAATTCAGGCAGATTTCTTCTCTGATGGATGCTTTAAACACCAGGGTTCTGGGGACACAAGTGCAGGACTGTGGTCTTTCATGAGTGTGTGGTGTCCAGCCCAGCCCCACTTGACTTGCTTCTGTTAAATTCCCCAGCCAAGGAGAAGTGCACAGTTTCAGCTCGGCCAAGTGTTTGTTTTGCATGAGTTGAAAAGACTGCCGGGATCATTTTGGCAACAAAACTGTCTGGTTTTCTAAACAAAGCCCATTATCTTCTCAATGGTGCTAATGGTGTCTTTCTGGAGTCAAGACACAACAACTCAGAAAACAAAGGAAGCTGCTTCCCCTGCCTCCTTTAGCTCTGCTGTGATACTGACCACAGAAAGGCTGTTGGTAATCCTTACCAGGTAGCCCAGTCACCATCCTGCTCAGGTGATATGCATTGAAAGGACAAAAATTCGTTCCTATTTATTAAAAGGTACATAATTTTTAGCTAATTTTAAGCTGTTTAGTCTCTGAGGGCAAAAGGTCCTTCACCATGCAGTTCATGGTACCTGCTTTGGGATTGTCCCTGCATCAGGGGATCCTGTGTGCTGCTTGCTTACACCATTTTAAAATTCTTTGCTAATCTGGAATGTGATATCGATGCATTTCCTAATTCCCTCCTGCCTTTTTTTTCCCCTTCATTTTAGATTGGGGCCAAGGAATTCTTGAAAGACACCCTAGACTTAGTCTTCACGTTAAATTGATCGCTAGTCCACAGGATTGATTCTGCTCTGTCCTTGTCTGAGTCATTCATGCACATGGTGCATGCAGAGGTCTGGCTGAGTGGCAGCAAATGCAGCCATGCATCATCTCTTTGGGCTGGTTTTGGCACAAAAAGACCTTTCACGTGCAGGGGATCTTTTCTCCTTGGAGGATGCTGAAATCGAAGGAAGCCTCTCAGAAGCTCTTGAACAAATAAGAATAATTAGTTCATCTGCGGTAAGTGAAATGCTGTCCTTGATATTTTTTTATGAGATTAAATGTATTAAAAAGCAGTTTATACACGACTTAAATTTCTAAAAAAACCCTCAAGAATGCCAAGTAAAGGGTAAAAAATGTGGTAATCAAATCCAGTTCTCACTGTGCTGATTTCTGTTAAAGATGTTTCAAGCTCATCTTAGTAAATAGTTATTTAAAACATGCTAAATATTATCAGGAGGATACAGATACACTGTATGGATGGTATGTCTGCAGCAGGAAGAGTTCTGAATGATGGTAGGTTCACTGATTGTGGTAAACTGTTTAATACTGCTGTCCAAAAAAAAGAAAAGCTCTTTATCCTTCCTGCTTCCAATTTGATGAAGGAAAGGGAAAATCTTTTTTGAGCCTTAGGGTATTCAATTAGCAACATGTACATGTTCTCACAACTGCACTCTTCTGGCACCTCATGTGGGATGTGACTTCAGAAATCAGTTTTGGCGATGTGCAAACCTCTGACTGAGAGCATTGATCACGGTGTTGCCAGTTGCAACAAGAACTGACTCATCCATCAGGACAGCTGCTGGAACCTGGCTCTTCTCTCTGGTAGTATTTTTGACAGCAGTTACATCTGCACAGCCTTTCAGAACATTAACCAGGTTATTTTGGCCGTTGCCTCTGATGTTGTGACGTGCCTCAACTCACCAAACTGCAGAATATCAGGAATTTTACACAAATTCCCCTCAATATCCTTTCTGAGAGAAAATGTCTGACTTTGCTACAAAATGCTTTTACAAACACACCAGCCTGCACTGGGCAGATAAAGCATCCTGCAGAGCCTTCCCCTACCTGCGAGCTGCCAGAGAGCTCTGGAGATGACAGAGCTACTTCAGTGCTGCCCCAACACCCAAAGTGGACGTGTTTTCCCCAAAAGTGAGGAGTTTCACAGCAGTGTGGATGGGACCTGTCTGCTTTCTGTCTCCAAACACACCAGGGGTTTTCCCTTGTGCTGTCTCAGCCAGTGACTCTTAACTTGTTCACCTCTTTATCAGTAGGCAACCTGAAAGAAAAGAGCAAGTGTGTTTTCCTTTTCTAACAAGTGTATGGCTTTTTCTGTCGTGCCAAGCAAAGCTTGCAGAGGGCTCCCCGTGAGTGCAGGCAGAGAATTGCTCTGTGGCAGACCCAGGTGTGTGGCTCCTGCCTGTGATCCGCTGTCGTGCCGCAGCGCCCACGGGGCTGACTCTGGAGCTGTGCCTCTGCAAGCTGGTGCTGAGCAAAAACAACGAGTGTGGATTAATATTTCAGTCAGCTTGTCATCTTCATCACTTTTTTAGGGTGCACCAGCATGGGTGGTGATTGTGCATTCCGAGGCTTTTGGGTATTGCAAAGCTCTGCTCTTTCGCATCCACGTGGCATCTGTGTCAGTAACTGTGGGGGATTACAGGATTTTGTGATAAAACCTGTTTAATTAACATTTATTCATGTTACATTGGTGCTAATTGAAACTAGCTGTGTTCACATCAGGGACTCAATATAATGTGAAATATCTGGGACCTTGCATGTGGCTGTGTATGCTGTGGATACAACTATTCCAGTTTCAGTCTCAGGATGCCTGGGTGAGTGGTTCTAAGGTGTGCAGCTGCAGTCTCTGCTTGAGAAGGCCATGCTTCAGGATAGGGTACTAAAAATCATTTGATAGCTCAACTTTTATCTTCCCAGTAAAAGAGAAAGACCTAAACCAGTGAGTTGTCTATAGGATGACTAATTTTTGTGTTTAATCGTGCTAAACGTTTGTTGTAAATGTGGAAGTGAGGAAACAGAGAGTAGACAGTTAAGAAAACTTCATGTCTTCAGGTTCATTTTGTGGGGGCCTTGAAAAGGATGGGCTTTCACTGGCAAATGTTGTTTCATTTGAACCAGGACTACCAGAGCAATGACAACGACCAGGCTGTGGTGGAAATCTGCATCACTCGCATCACCACTGCCATCAGGGAGACGGCGTCCATCGAAAAGCATGGGAGAGCCCTCGTGGCCCTCTGGGAGTCGTGTCTAGAGCACAACCTGAAGCCTTCTGGAAAAGATGAGGACACACCACATGCAAAAATTGCATCTGATATCATGAGCTGTATCCTGCAGGTGAGGCTGAGCTTGGTGCATTCACTGACAGTTCAGTTTTGTCCTTTCAAATGTAGTTTTTCTTTGCTTTCTGAGGGTGGGTGGGAGTGGTTGCATTTGTTTAGAAGCAAGAATACAGCCCATATGTTAATGTATATTGTAACATGCACATGGTGGGTGTTGGAGTGAAGCAGAAATTTTGGCAACTTCCTTATCTTTAGAAGTGTCTTAACTATTTAGTGCCAAATTTCATCATCTTTATGCTCCATTAATCCTCCATTATTTGCATTTCATGTAAGTATTAAAGGGGGAGACACAGGACTATAATTTTCCGTGGTTACAGAGAGATTAATTTAAAAGCACTTAATATCAGGGAAAAGGTTATTCTTTCAAATCGTTCTGGAAGGCAGCAAAATGCCAAAGTATGACATGAAATGTAGGTCATTAGATATGCTGTTAGGGAAGAGGATCTCACTCAACTTGTGCACTCTCCCTTGACTGTAAAAGCAGAGCCCAGATACAACACAGAAAACTGACTTCTGAGCTAAAATCTGGTGTAGCAAGGGCTTGCATCCCTCTGCCCTTCTCTGTGGGTGACTGGCTTTGGTGGGGGCCAAGCTTTCTGACAGGCAATGCATTCCCAGAGGTGCTGGTTATCACCCTTTCTGTCTCTTGCCCCTGGAGCTGAGACAGTACCTGGATTTGGATACCAGTAGCAGCACATGGGACATTGTACATTGTAAAATCATATTTTGTCTTTTGCAGTACTGCAGCAATTGTATTTCATGAGAACACTAAAATATGCAATGTCTTGTCTAAGCTTTCACTTTGTGCTGTTGGCCATTGTTTGCCTAAATCAAGCAAGCTTGATCCAAATGGTTTAGGAATTGCACAGAGTTGTAGAACACTTCAAGGAATGAGTTCATTGAAATGTAATGAGGAAGTTTATAAAAGTACATGTGCTGCTCCCTGAAACAGAGCCATTATCAATAAGTTCCTTTACAGAAAAACAGAAAGAAGGCATAAAATAAGTTTTTACACAATACATAAGGGATGGTTGAAGTAGTAAAGAATATCTGACAGCTGGGTTGAATCTCACAGCGTGTTTCTGTTGATATTAGCAGCAGGAGGTCCCCTAGGTTTGCAAACATCACTATATCATATCATTGAAGTCTGTTTTTCATTGTCACCTTCACGTTTTCATAAAAGTGATATTTATAATGGAACAAATGAAACCTTTTTCCTTCCAACTGAATTAAAACATTTTCTTAACTATTTTGTATTTATTGTAGGGGAAAGAAGCGTTCTTTGGAATTTTCTTAGATCTTTTAAATCCTACTCAATGGGCCAAATCTTATCTTCCCATTCTTTCTGCATGGAGTCTGCATAGAGTATAACTTGGAGGCAGAATTTGGCTCCTACTCAGTAGTGCCTCTCAGCCAAACGTAATGAGGCATTATGTTGATTTAAACGTGCTGTTGCATAAAGCTCTATTAATTTTGAGGGCTTTTCTCGTTAAAGATGCAGGTTTTGGTCATATGGCAGTGGCCACAATGAGCTATCTTGACACCTAGGAGTGTCTGCAGCCCCTTCTTCCTTAGGGGCTGGTGGAAGGGGACTGTCCTGGAGTGGTTGCTGCATTCCACTGCTTGAAAGGTCTCTGTTGCCAGGAAAAATCTTCATAGCTAGTTAAACTTAGCTCTTTTGCCTTGGTTGAGTAGCACAATGCAGCCTAAATAAGGGTCAGTCCTGCTCTCCGTAAGGTGGTTTCTGCTGGTGGAGGCAGAGCTGGCCTAGGAGGCAACGTACCAGGGTGTATGGAAGAACAGATTTGGGTTTTCTAAGCTCTAAATTTATTATTTCAGCACAACTTGAGGAAGAGCACGTGCTAAGTCTGGACTGCCTTTCTTTGCACTGTTTTGTTGCTTTCTGAAACATCTGGGTTCCAGTGGTTGCCTGTGATTTCAGATGCTAATTAAATATAATCATATTGCAGGATTGTTTTCAAAAACAATGTTGTACTCCAGTTTCAAAGAGATGTTGAAAACTGAGTAAAGATGAAAAACACTGATTAAAGAGGCTCCAGAGAGAATGCAGGTCTTCAGTTTACACGGAATTGTATCCTACGAGTTTCAAGAGCAGTTACACATGAGAGCTTAATGGGCAATAGATGTGTATAGTTTGCACACAATTTCATGTGGACAAATAGTTGCACAAAACCTTTTCTGACCTTAATGTCAGAACAAGTGTGCATGCAGATACCCCGAGATCACTGAAGCTTGGTGCCATTTGGGGGACAGAATTGGCCGTCTTGCTGACCTGGTGTTCAGAGAAATTGGGAGGAGTTTAAGAAAAGAAACCTAAATTATTATTATTAGAGGAAAACTGATGATCAGTAGTAAAGCTGTTAACCTGTGAGAAAGTCTCACAGTACCCTTACTCCTGCATTCTCTTCTCCTCACTTGGCTCACTTGCCTTTGGTTCAGTCCCAGTGGTTTAGCATGAGATTCTGCTTTGGGGATAGAAGAGTCCTTTCTTCTGCCAGCACAAACACAGGCCAAAACTCAGAGTGGTGACACACTTCAGTTGAAGTGAGGGAAGTTGTGACTTGTGCTGGGGAAGATTTACTCATGCTTGAGCCTTGACTCTGTGCCTGCTGGTGGCTGGAGATTGGAGCAGGGCGGATCCCTACAACGCAGGAACAACCACCACCAATATGGGTTTTAACTGCAGGGAGCAATATTTACTGGTCAACAGCGTTGAGTGACTGCACTGAGACAACCCCTTGGGATGAAAATTACCTCCTCTGGGTTGGTGATGGATGCAGCTTCCACTGTCTTCTCCAAGAGCACCAAACACAAAACATCTTGTTAGAAATGTTACAGCAGTGAACATTTAACGAGTGCACTTGGTATCGTGTTGTGTCCTCTTGCAGAAGACAAAAATAGGTGCATTATCAGCATCTCCCTGTGCAGTGCTGTTAAATTTCCATTCTTGATCTTTCCCTGAACTCTGCCTTCAAAACATAACCTTTCTTGACATGTGTTTTGCTTTTGTCCCCCCATTGTTTTGATTTCTGTTTTTCTACGGTGATCAGCATGAGAATTCATTTTAATGATTTTTTTTCAGCTCCTTATTTTTCAATGTTTTTCCCTGGGTTTTTGCAGAATTACAATCGACCCCCAGTCATGGCCTTGGCTGTCCCAGTGGCAGTGAAGTTCCTTCAGAGGGGCAATAAGGAACTGTGCAGAAACATGTCCAGTTACCTGTCCTTGGCTGCAATCGCTAAAGCGGATCTGCTGGCTGATCACACAGACACCATTGTCAAAAGTATCCTTCAAGGTAGGAACACACTGGAATTTTAGGTTTCATCCTGCAGCGTGCCCACTTTTAGATTAGTTGGGCTGTATTAAGGATATCTACAAAGACACACGTTATACATACGTGCTTCATACATGTTTTTATAAGGGATACCCACGGGAGTATCTATAAATGTGATAAAATGTTAGACATGATCTAATAACAGACTATATAGAGTGAGACCTTTCAAGAATATGTGAATTTACTGAACCTGGTTGACTATGGAAGTTTCATTATAGATTGGATGACCCGTAGGGCAGGAAATATCTCTATACTTGTTAGTAAACCGTACTAATGGACTTCAAATTATAAGCCATGATATGAGACACTGGTTACTGGGCTATTATCCTTTCTATTAGTGTCATTGGCAATGCTCCAAAATATAAATGGGAATGAAATGAGTCCAGTTCTGTGGTAAAAATAGTCAGATGTAAGGCAGAAAAGCTTTGTAGTTGTGGTGGGTTGACCCTGGCTGGGTGCCAGAAGCCCACCAAGCTGTTCCATCGCTCCCTTCCCCAGCAGGACAGGGAGGGGAGAAAATAAGATGGGGAAAAAAGCCGAACCCTCATTGGTCAAGATAAAGGCAGTTTAATAAAGGAAAAGCAAGGCCACGTGTAGAACCAAAGGAAAACAAAAGATTTAGTCTATACTTACAGCAGCAAATGTCCAACCTCTTCCTGGGAAGCAGAGCTTCAGAGTGTGTAGTGGTTGCTGTGGAAGACAAATGTAATGAGAAATGCCCCCCTCCTCCCCCTTTCTGTTAGCTTTTATTGCTGAGCAGACATCATGTGGTACGGAATATCCCTTCAGTTTGGGTCAGCTGTCCTGGCTTCCCAACATCTTGCCCAGCCTACTGGTGAGGGGGGATGTTGGAGAGACAACCTGGGTGCTGTGTGAACACCTTTTAGCATCAGCCAAAACACTGGTGTCTCATTGACACCTTTCCAGCCAGCAATACAAAGCTGGGAAGCCCTAGGAAGAGTGCTATGGGAAAACTCCTTCCACCTCAGCCAGACCCAGTACATTAGTGGTTCTTTAATTTTGCCTACATTGTTAACTTTACAAAGAATATTGTTGTTTAACTCTGTACATTTTACTTTTGTGGTTTAAAAAGCCAAAAATACTCATATCTCTACAAAAGGAAGCCAGCCCAGTTTAGCTGAAGCAGTAAAGTTCACAGTTTTTGTAGCAGTACAGCTCTACTGCAGTAGTAAAATCACTGTTTGCTTTTCTTCCAGTATGGATAATGGCAATAGCTGCCTAACTATTCCAGGAACGTTGTTATGAAAGTGTTAAGCCCACAAATTAAATGTGTGCATTTTGTATTTATCAAAAAAAATATAAATGGAGTGTGGATATTTTTAGGTGTTTAATGGGGAAAGTAATTTTGTCATTAAGATGTTATGGTAAGAGTTTGCATAATTCTGTCTGCTTTGTTTAAGGACAAACATGTGACAAATATGATAAATGATAAATATGTATGAGCTGTGTGATGATACTAATTGGACAGAGACCAAGAGCAGAATATTGCTAACAAGTTACAAAGCCACATAGATAATTCTTTTAAGACATTAGTATTTATGGGTTAACATGTGCTACTACTCATAGTGCAGTGATATTGATAAAAAGAAATAAAGTGAATATTGTATGGTCATAAGTTTAGGAATAGTGATTAATATCCACAGCTGAAGACTTCATCTCAACTGTTCCTGCTCGGTTTTGTGTATTTATGTTATTCTACCAGCAGATGTTGCTGTGGACATCGGATTTGGAAATTCCAGGCTCTCTGAAGAGGGCACTCTGAATAGGCAAAGTGCTCTGCTTTGGCACTGCCTCGATTGCACTGTAGGTAATTTGTATTTCAGGCATGAAAAGGCTGGTTTGCAGCAGGCTAAGAGCCCCACTTAAAGGCTGTTTGCTGAAGGGAGAAGGGAAGCAAGAGGATAAGCTGCTAAGGATGGATTTACCAAACGGCACGGAGACAAAGGGCCTTGTTCTGGGGCTGCTCAGGCTGGGACAGCCTAATGGCACCAGGGGGACTGATAGCAGGCTTTGGCCCCTTGCCCGCCAGTGTTGGAGAGTTGGTGGGATTTTTTTTTGATGTCTTGGGGCAACTGTTTGGCTGCATAATAAGCTGCTTATCTTATAAGCTAAAAAAGAGCTCTTTAGAAAAGAGTGTTCAACTACTCTGTTCCAGTTAGTGTGAACTCAGCTTCTAAACGTGCAGAAGTCTGCACCGTGCCCGCGATGCTGACACCTTCCATCAGCATAAGGGATCAGGCAGATTTACTCCTGATAGCAGCAAAACTGCCCTGCAGTCATTGCTGTAACCTGAGAGTCCCAAGGCTGCTCCAGCTTCCAGAGGAGCTCAGGCAAGGGATGTGGATGTTTGCATTCAGCAGAGGCTTGTTAGGGAGCAGAACTGGGCTCAGCAGTGTGCTCTAGGCATGCATGTCTTGTGCTTGCTCCTCTGTTTCTACATTTGCAGTGTGAGAGCAGAGAGACGGGGGGTTTTCCATGTTTGGAGCCCAAACACCCTCAAAATACTATTTACTCGGTGTTTTCCAAACATGCAAAGTAACTGTTGACAAAGAAAAACATAGTTGAGCTAGGAAGGAAAGGTGGAGGTGACTTGTGGTGCTGGGCAGGAGGAGACTAGACTGTGGGAAAGCTTTGCTAGTCCACAGACGTGATAAAGGAAGAGCAAAGCAATTGGAAAGAGGAGAGTTTTCCAGATGAGTCAGTGAGAATGAAAGGACTGGCTTTGCCTTTGGTCATCTGCCAAACCAGAACAGAGATAGGAAAAGGCTACTTCCAAGACAAAGCATTTCAGGTATGAGATACAGTAAGAAAAGCAGCCAGGAGGGGCTTCTGGTAATCTTTTTGAGGATTTTTGCTTTTTGGGCTACGTTTCATGGACATTTGTTTTCATTTAATGGAGGGCACTGTATGGAAAGAGGATTTGAGAGCAGTTTTGCCCTTACTCAGCATTGGGACCTCAAATGTTTTTCTTAACTCTGGTCTGTTTCCTGGCTGACAGCAGATGAACAGAGGTAATTTATTTTGTAGTTAAGGTTATTTGCAGATATTATTTAGTAAAGTATTTTTGTCATGTGTGCTACTAAACATTTATAATTTCAATACATTTTATTGCAGGGTAATAGGAGAAATACCAGCAATCAGAGCAGTTATTTTTACCTCAGATAGTGTTGCCAGAACTTTGGAGCAGATCATAATAACTTTAGCTCTGAAGCACAGCCCCCTTGAATGGCATAGGAAAGTGGATATTACCTTGTAAGAGCTTTTTCTTGTGACTTTTGTGCCGTGGGAGGAAGGCTCTGGTAGCTGTGTCATATTCAGCAATAGGCATGGCAGCAACAAGTCAAGGAATTTTTCAAAGCACGTTCTTTGAACGTCTGTAGAGAATAAGGAGAACTGTGAGTAGAGCAGAAAGGTGGCTGCTTCCAGTGGAAATAAGAATTGCTTTGAATAAGACATTCGCCCTGATAACTTGTTCTGAGGCTTCAACAAATAAGTGTTCTTGTCATAAATGGTTACGTATCCAGCAAATAACTATTTATCATTGTCTACTTCTGCTCTGCTTTCTACAAGCAAATCACCACTGGTGTCTTGACTCTCTGCTTCTTATGCACCATATCCAGCCCTGTGTTTTTGTTGGATTGTGGATAAGCTGGTGATTGTGAGAAAAGAAAGCCACTGCCATCAGTTCTGCCTTGTATGAACCTCCTGTTAGCATCAACAGCTCTGGATATCTAGATGTATCTTGAAGCTGAGCGTGTCCTTCTGGGACGGCCAGCGTTGGGCGTGAGGTACCGATTGATTGGGAGGAGTGGATCAAAACCAATCCTTCCTTCAGCCTCCACGCACCGTGCTAACGCCTGCGTGTCCGTACGTCAAAGCATCCCTTTTGCACAAGCAACCATGTGAAAGAACTCCTAGAGTGGCAGATCCTTGCACATGGCTGCGTTCCCAGGAGGAACTGTTATCATGACAGGTCTTTAAAGCCATCTCTGGCTAATGCTTGGATTTCAGTCTTCTGAGGGTCTCTGGATGAGATGTTGATATTTGTATTGTTTTACTATTGGCAGCTAAAACTCTGTGGTTCAAAACATGGAAAAAATCCCAGCTGGGACTGACTTTCAGAGTTTCAGTTCATGAGAAGCCAGGAACGTTTTAGTTTAGGAAAGTATCTTTATTTACAGAACAACTTTACAAAAATAATTTCAATAAAATTATTAGGAGGTGCATTTACAATATAATACAAATGTATTTTCCCAACATGTAACATCAGATTATGATGGGGAATATTACTTTTATACGTTAGGTCAATCCGTGGCAGAAATAATGCTTTAAAAAAGGAGCTATTTTTGTTGTAGTCTACAAATTACTAACAACAATTAATAAACAACACATTTCTTGGCTTATGTGGTTCCTCTGTACAGTTCATGTTAGCACTGTAAAAACCAGTGACTGGAGGAGCTGGGAAGATGTGCAGCCTTATGTCTGTACTGCAGAGACTGGTCAACCAGATAACCAATACATGTGCTTCAGCTGGGGTACCAGGAGCACAGCTGAGCTCTGAAATGTCCACAGTGGTGCTTTTATACATCAGAAAACACTATGTTGTAGAGATGGTGGAAGTCTGACCTCTCAGGAACCGCCTTTCCAATGCCACTCCTTGATGTGTGTGTTTTTTCAGTGTTTTGCTAAAACAGCAGGCAGAGATCCAATCCCACCTCGACAGGACCTCATTTGTAAGCGTGCAGTGCTGATCTTCCTTGGGAATGCGAGACGTTTGCTTGTATATATTGGCATTCAGCTCTTCATGAACTCTGTTCTCTGCTTCAGAAACTGCCTTACCCAAGTTTAAGAAACATACTGGGCTCCTCCATAGGGCAGCACTTCTGTGACTCCCCACCCGACGACGTTGCCCCTGATGCTGCACGCATCGTCTCCGCTCTGGGCTGCTATCTCATCAGCACTGAGCACTCTGTCCCACAGGTTAAAGCCAGTTAACTTTCCAGAGAAGGCTAAAGCTTCGTCAAATCCACCTCCAACACAGCAGCCGTTCTTTTCTTGACCGATCTGCAAAAGCCCTCCATCTGGAATGGTGTGAGCAGCGGCAATGTCCGAGGCCGCGGCTGCGAGCTCTCCCTTCACCCACAGAGATGCGGATCCGTTCTCCGAGCTCCACGCGCCGCAGAAATGGATCCACTTCCCAGGAACTACTACATTTTTGGCAGTTAACTTGTGCTGGTAACCGCCAACAACAAGCACCGCGGAGTCCCTGCTGAGATAAAGCTGGATTTCATATGGATTGAATTTGGTTCCGTAGGAGAAGATAATAGTCTTGTCCAAAGCCTCAGTCGCCTTGATCCAGATACAGGCAGTAAAGGACTGAAGGGTCATTCCAGCAGTTGGATGAACGCTCCCAAATATCTTTTTTGAACGCATGGGGAATAGAATTGCTGTTTCACACCCTGAAAAAGTTAGAAGGGGTGTTAGATAAGTAAAAAGTAGTCTGCTTGTTCATGCACAGTTAGGACCCTTGACATGTGCTCACTTCTGGGCTTCTCAAAGGGAGCTGAGAGCTCAGCTCATCCAGTGGAATGCAGGATGCTTTGAAAAAGCTGTTAGATTTGATAGGTGAATTTGCTGAACTCTATAGCAGTGGGTTTGGGGGCTGATCAGGCTGCAGGAACAAGGCTCAGCTCTTCCTCGCTGCAAAATTAGGTTATGGTATAGTCCTGAGCCATGAAAAGGGACATTTAGGTGCAAAGCTGCCTGCCCTGGGCTTCCCTGAGGGTCTGTGTGCAGGTGTCTTCTGCTCTGCCTCCTAGGAGAGCAGCTCTTTTGCAGGGTCACCTAGACAAATCAACACCTTACGCTTGGTAATCATGTAAGGTGGTCCTCTATGTTTCATTTATATCCTGGTTTAGCCCCTGTGCTCTCTTCAGCGTGGAGTGATGGAAGCAGCAACGTTATGGTGAGGGGATGGGTTCTACTATCCATCAGACAGCAGGTTTCGACACCGTGCTGTTCCTGGGCTGGAAGTGTGGGATTGCTGCTGTGGAGACAGAGCTGCTGGGCAGCTGTGTCACGAGTGCTTACATGGCATCCTGTGGCTGTCTCTGCTGGCAGAGGAGAAGGGGACAAGGGCTACTGAAAATTAGGTGCAGGCAGCATTGGCAGAAGCGTGCTGAGATGTGTGTGTTTGTGAGGATGATTCCCTTTTCTGACCCTGACTTTCAGGCTATTGGCCAGTAACCTCCCCTGTGCACTGGTGAAACATGGGAAATGCATGAGATTACTGGTATTTTCAAAACAGGTCATCTCCCATCTCCAGTTAATCAATATGTTGATATTGGAAAATAGCTTAGTTAAAAGTGCTAACAGAAATTTGTGAAGCTCAGAGAAGTAACTGATGATCACTAAACCCAAGCCTTTTTGTTATTCTGTTCCCTAGTCATATATAACTTAATATTCTAAGCAACACAGGGGGAAAAGCAGCCCCTTCTACAACTAAGCTGGTTCATTTCCTGTTTAAACAAGCTGGAGGATCTTAAATGTGTGTGGAAACTTCTGCTCCAGTGAATGAAGGACTCTTTGTGCCCTCCAGGGTTGTGCTGCTGTGCTATTTCATAGGCTGCTTCCTTTCAGCTTTGAGCAGATTTTACATTTCTACATTGGCCCTTTTGAGGAGGGGCAGAGGCAGTGAGCAACTGTTGGGATGCTCCTTAAAATGCTACTTAAGAACACTATTGTGAAAAAGCTTTTAATTAGCAAACTTTCAGGCTTTATTATCAAGACCTAAACAAAATTAAAACCAGCCTCACTGAAGAACAAAAAGTGTGATTAGAAAATCCCTTAAGAGTATGGCTGGCAGCAATTCAAGATGTGAGAAATTAAAGTCAGTTGCTAAACATTCCCTTGAAAAAAAAAATCCAGAGAGAGACTCTGGATGTACTTAAAATGTATCTTTTAAATTAAAAAATAACAATTTTATAGAAAACCATGTAGGAACCAGTGGAAATCCAGATTATTTCCACTGATGAGACTGAGATTCTTAATGCTGATGTGGTTTTTCACTCTCACCCAGAGCAGAGTGACTGACTGTAAGGCTGGCTGTGTTACAGGAGAGATAAAGAGTGAGATCATGCTTTCTGGAAAGCAAGACTCGTTTTTTTGGGGGGAAAAAGGAATATGCTGTAAGATCTGCTCCCAGTACGCAAAGATTACTGAAGTGTTATGGTAAATAAAGTAGTAAAAGGAATTTACTTGTAAAATTGAATCCATGTCCTACATGAAAGGGCAGATTCGTGTTAGATTGTAAAATGCTTTGAGATAAACTATTGTTATGTTGTGTTTGGCATTGTAGTTGGCTTGTGTGAGTTGTTGCCTTTGCTTTATCAGTGCTAAGACGTGCTCCTCCTTGCTCACCTGGGTAGGAGATGGCTGTGGTGGTGCTGCTGAGGGCCAGACTGACCTAACAGCCCCCCAAACTTCCTCTTTGCACACACCAGTGGGACTCTGCGAGCGCAGAGTGTAGATTTCTGTGGGGTTTTTAAGCTGCAGTAACTTGCATTTGTGGAAAATATGGTCATTGAAGACGTGAACATTTAGAATCATCTGATTGGAAAAGACCTCTGAGATCGAGTCCAACCGTATCTGTCTCCTTACTAAACCATGTACCTCAGAAACTCATCTACCTGTCCTTTAAACACCTCCAGGGATGGGGACTCCACCACCTCCCTGGGCAGCCTCTGGCAGGGCCCGAGAACCCTTTCAGTGAAGAGATTTTTCCTGATGTTTAGTCTGGACCTAGAAGACATGCAGTGACAGCTCCATGGTAGGCAGAGATATATTCAATGTATTTATGTTGTACAGGTAGCAATTTTGCACCCACACTTTAAATAGATGGTGTTCTACTCTGCCACAGCCAAGCTGCTGTAGCTACTTTTTGGGTGACAAATCGACATGAAATTTGAGAGCTCATCTTTCCACAGCCACCTCACTTGCTGACAAATGCAGACGTTTTTGGAAGGTAAATAAACCTCACAACAATACCAGAGTGTTACTAATTTTTCTGTGTTTGAGGAAATATTCCATCCTGACAGTTGCATGCAGTGAACGTGCCCTCCCTGCAGCGGGAGGCGTGCTTAGCTGGTTGACATCAGCAGTGTGTCCTTGCATCTAGCTCTGCTCCTGGGCAGTTGGAATCAGTGAGGAGACAACACTTATTTCTGGCAGAGGAAGGAGTGGGTGAAGAGAACAAGTCCACTCAGTGACTACTGCGTATGGGTAGGAGTTACCTGCTGGGAAGGTAAAAGGTGAGAGAACCTGATTTGTATGTTTGAAATACGATTGCTGCTCTCTGGCAATGGTTTTGATCTGGGAGAGGCTGCAGGATGTGGGATCCTAGCTGGGTGGCTGCTATACCCTCTCTAAGAACTTTGATTAAAGCCTTCTTTAATCCCACATTTGAAAAACTCAGCGCCTCCTTTTCCAGAAGAGTGAGTGAGTTTCCTCCCTGTACATACAGATCGCTAAAAGCTGCTGTGCTGTTTGTAAGATTGCTTTGGAGTCCTGTGTGCAGGATGGTGCTTAAGAGGAGTGTTTATGGGATGTCTGTTTGGATGGGCTCACCAAAGAGAGCTCTCCGGTAAAGCATAACACACGTGGACTTACCTGCTGGCAGTAGGTGCTGAGCTGCCCATTTCTGCGATGCCTTCAGTTCGGCTCTGGTTTGCTGTAGCTCTTTCCACAGAGAGTTCAAAATGAGATTGTCTCCTCTGGTGGGACTGAATTTATCCTGATGCAAAGAGGTCTCCTGAGCCTCCACCCCGGACCCCTGCAGGCAAGCTCTCTCCAGCTGGCTGAGTCTGCTGGACATGTTGTGGCTCAGCAGCAGAACGTGCTCGAGAACCTTTCCTTGCTCGGATTCGTGAAGGCTCTTGGCTTCTTCTTGGTCACTGCTCCTCACAAGCACTTGCTCTACCTGTGACACGATGTGGGAGGTGACTTTCTCAACCGTGGTGGTGAAGGTGCCAGTGAGGCTGGTGGTGAGCTGGCTCAGCTCTGCCTTCAGAGTCTGCAGGTCCACCTTCAGGATCTCGTCCATCGCCTGCAACATCATGTTCTCTTTCATCTGCGAGTTCTCGAGCATGATGAAGAGCTTGTCCCGCTCCGTGTGCTCTCGCTGGCAGTCACATGAAACAGCTGGAAAGGAAGATGCAGAGGTTGCTATTCCTTTGTGCTTACATTGTTAAACAGAAGGAGTATTTGACAAAGTCTGGCTCTGTGCAAGGCTTAAGTGCTCCAGACTGTCAGTGTGTTCCCCTCTGGATCAAAACATAAAAGTAGTGTGTATTGTAGAAATTCTAAAATTAAGTATCATTGGTAGCCTTTTATAGGAAAACTGAAATATAAAGGCTATGAAGCCACTTCCAAGGCACACCATCTAAATGCTTTAGCATTTACTGTCTGTAATAATCTACTGGTACAAACACATGCTTCTTCCTCTGAAAAAAATGTTTGTAATAACTGTTACAAGAGCTAAGCAACAAAGAATACAAAATCTGCACTTAACACAAATTTAGTTTAAGTCTACTTACACTCCTCAGTACCAAGAACTGGCCCTTCAATTTCATTATCCAGATTCACATACATGAGATCGTAGTCATTGTCTTCTTCCAGAGCAGAAATAGAAGCCCTGAAAACACAGAAGAGCGTGAGCAGAGAAAGTATTTCTTGGGGCAGCATTCTCTAGCTGCTTCCTGAAAATAGCTGGGCTGTCTGGAGCTAAAGTCTGCCTTAGGCTTCAGCAGAGACAGGACTGTGAGTGAGGAGCAGCGAGCCCCTAATAAATACTCCGAGCGCCTCAGCTTGAATGAATGAGCAATGCCGGTGCCAGTGTTGTAATAAGAGCGCTTCTGGCTGTTGGGTTTGGCCAAGGGGAGAAGGGGGCGTGCAGCTTGCTCAATCCCAGCCTTCCAGGTTCACACTGGGAGGAGATGTACTGACTCACGGAGGGGAAGAAACGGGGAAAGCTGCTCTTGGAAGCCGCTACTTCCCCTCGGAGAGCAGAGCGCTGCGAGGGTGAGCGTGGGGTGGGATCGCTGCCTACCAGCACTGGCTGCACCAGTCACCTTATTTTGTGTTCTTTGTGGAAAGCAAAGTGTTCTCTGCAAACTCATTTTGCAGTTGGTGTGTGCCAGGGCTCTGGAGGGGGTTGTTAGAAAAATAAACATACCTGGAGTTTGTTTGGGTACACATACACGGTTCAGCCTAATTATTGAAGCTTTTTTGATAGTTACATGTAAAAGCTTCTATTATATATTAGCAGTTTACTGCTTTAAGCAATAAAGGATAACTCATAAAGACAGCTTGTTAGAGTTTTGCTTTTCTGGCCCTAATTACCAATAACAACACCATAACTGTGGGTAATATGTTACTGGTAGTACCTTGTGTAGATAGAGAGTGTGTAGATTAGCAGCTGTGTCACTGGAGTTGTCTCTGTTAACTTTGAAAAAATGGACCAAGGCACCCTTGGATCAGACATTAATCCAGGGCTCAGTGTCATTGTTATTGGTGTTAATCTGTGTTAAATTTTTCAGGGCTTATCAATTCAATGGGCCATTAATTGTATCAGAGGGACATTGATTAGGGGTAACATAGTACAAATTGTGCTAGTCCTACGTGCCAGATTGTCTCTCTGTTTCACCCCATATGTATATGGGCCTCCAGCTGCTCTCTTGCAAACACAAATAATGATTAGTAACATCAAAGCAATGTGTTGGAAACCTCAAATTTTGGTAGAGGCAAACATTTTGGGGGAAGTACGTGCCTGACTTGAGTCATCCTGGGCAAAAAACAATTGGTCTGGGTGTATGTGGTTTTATCTTTGCATACTCAGTTTGGAGTGAATGTCAGAACGCTGCTGTTCAGGTTCAAGAGCTCCTTCTGTCCTTGTTGCATTTGCAATGTGAAAAAGGCTCATTTTCTTTCCAGGCTCTCTGTGGTCCTGGGTTGGGCAGAGCAGAGACTGAGCACAAGGCAACCTTTGCAGTTCGTGTGCCCAGGGAGCGCGGCCGGGGCGGGCACAGCACGCAGCATCGGTTGCTTCCACCATAACCCATCTCCTCCCTGCCTGACTTAGTGCAAAGCCATCGAGGGTCTCCAACTCCATGCTAGTTTGTGCCTGAATTGCATAATTCCCAGTGTGTGGTCTGCTTGGAAAGTCTGAGACAATCTAATCCGGAAAGTACTGGGAGTAAGGGTAGTAGGGGAAGGAAGAGGGAGAGAAGGTAATTAAATAGTTTAGTATAATGTTTTTCCATTCTCAGACAACAAACATACTTTTCAGGCTCTCAGTTTAGGCTGAGAGAGATGAAGCACGATGGAAATAAGTGAGCAGGCAGAGTATCACCTCTGACTGATCACAGTATCACCTCTGACTGCTGGAGCTCTGAGAACCAAGTGTTGGTGAGCTGTGTGTGTGTAAACCCTTTAGAAACTGAAAAGGTGACAAACACAGCAAGAGGTGCTCAGAGCTAACTCAAAATGTGAGAATACAAGAAAATAGCGAATTGGGTTGTGCTTTGAGACCTCTTTTACATTAAGTGAATAACAGACACAAACTGGTATCTGCTTGGATTGTTTACAAGTTTGTATATGCAGGTTATTTAATTAAAATCAGTTCCATGTCAGTGAGATCACTTAAATATCAATCCCAAGCAACGAGGTTGCTTATAAAAGGCCTTCGCTTTTCATTTATCTTTGTTAAGGAACATAAACCCAGCAATGTTTGCTGTAGGAGACTGCCCAAAGTTGCATTTGTACAAAGTGCTTTTGTTCAGAGAAGTTTCATTCCTGCAATCCTTCATGTTAAGTTCTGTCAAATTGCATCACTCCTCTAGTACATCTGATCCCAAAAATGCTTGTTTTCTCAGATTTAATTAGTTTTATTTTCCAGATACCTCTCTATCTGTGACATCCCAGCTTAGGCAACAGCACGTCTCCAGTTAGGGGCTGTCTTTCCTTGTTTGAAGCTTCCAGTTTTTGTTACTCTCTGCTGAATTCCTTTCCTCTACACTTTTACAGCTGTAAATGTGCCCATCCAGGAACATGGGGATTTCATCTTCTATAATTGTACCATTGCTGAAATTTGACAGGAGCTTAAGGGTTCTGTTTTATATGGGCAGAAAAATTCCAGTGGAAAGTGCAAAGAAAGGACTTATTGCTGTAAGCCCTAAACTATCCAGAGAAGTAAATAATTTTTAGTGTATTCTGGTACAACATTATTCAATTTCAAATTCAGAGTCTAGAAAAGTCCAAGCAAATGCATCCTCTGACCATTTTAGTTCTAACTTTGGGTGAATTTGTGCTTTGCATGAATCCCATGGTACCTTAGTGATGCTTGAGGAAAAAAGTGACACCTTTTTTACAGACTCACTTGTAAATTCAGGAAGAGATTTGCATGAAGAATGTGGCTAGAAAATGGCCAGAACTGAACCACTCGCTGCTCTGTTTGGGGTAATCCATCAGCAAATACCTTGCCTTTGCAACAGACTTTTGTGCTTTATATATAGAACAGAACAAGGCAGAAATTCATGATGTCTCTGGGACTGGAGGTGGGGTCTGAGCTTTGCCTTCAGGAGGTTGTGCGGAGGGCTCGGAGCTGCTTTTAGGAAGAAGCCAACGATTCTTCAGGCAGAATTGGTGCTTCAGGATAGGATGCAGAAGTGTGGCTTGCTCTCCTCTGAAGCATAGGGACCCCTTTGGGATCATTCCAAGCTGCTCAACCACGAGTTGTCTGAACCTGCAATGAATTATATGAGAGTTACTTGGCTTGGAGGTGATGTTGCAAGACTGAAGTGTCTTGGGGTGTGTTTTCTGTATCTGGCAAGAGCAGGATGAGGTCCAGTCTGACCCATATATCCTTTTTCCACCATCCATGAAGCGACCTGCTTATCTTCCAAAATGATAAGGCTCAGCTTTAAGTGGGAGAAAAAGCAACAGGCCAGAGTGCTGGTTCCTATTGGAAAGCAAATCCAAAGAGACCTTAAAACTTTCAAGGGTTTACAAAAAGCAGCCATACTACATTGCAATAGGCAGATGTTTTCCATATGTTGTTGAAGTGAAACTTAAATATATTGAGGCAGGCATGTACAGCCATGTGAAGTTATATATTTTGGTATGAGCCTGGGCTTCAAATTGAATTATGCACAGACATCTTAAGAAAATGTGTGAGAGAGGGTTTTGCATATCTTTGTCTGTCTGCAGTTGACTCTCTCTGGCTCCTTTCTATTCCTGGAAATGGCATCCTTAACTATTTATGTTCAAATTTACTGTCATGCATATTTATTTTTCTTAATAACCAACTATTCTTTACATATGCTGCTTATTTAATTTGAAAGTCTGAATCTCAACAAAGGAGAAATATAACTTTTACATGCTTTCTAGCCTTTTATTGGTTGATTTGGGTTTTTTTTTGATTTAAATCACACTTAATTTGGTCTAGAACTCAACAGAGTATCATCCAAATCTGAAATCTCACTAAGCTGCCCTCTCGTGATGTTGTACTTGAGAACAAAATTATAATTAATGGCATTTTCTCTTTTTTACACTTTTGCTGTTATAACTGCAATGATTCTTTCTGTTAATGTTATTTATTTATTTTGGCCCAGTGTATGTTTTCCTACAGTGTGTTTTATGCCTCCCTAGTTTTACACTGATGATTCTTAGAAACCACTTTGTCCAGGTTTGTGCTGATTGCCTATGTGTGTGTCTCTCTCTCTGGAAGATGTATGTATATGAACATACAGAAAATCACTGGTCTCTTCTTTGCTCTGTTCTCAGGGAACTCAATGCTGCTGCGTGTCCTGCCTGCTCTGTATGAGAAGCAACCACAGCCAATAAACCTCCATCTGAGGGAGCTCGTGGCACGGATGGCTCAGCTGGACCAGGCTGAACACCACCACCTCCTCAGGCTCCTCCAGATCGTGGCTAGGAGAAAAGAACCTGGGGTAAGGCTGTGCTTGGGACATCTGACTGCTAAATGCTGCATCTCCTTTTGGAGGAGTTTGTTTCAGATGACTTGGCAAGGTTCCTCTGCTAGCTGGTCCCTGAACAGTAAGGAGTCCCATAATATGCATGACCTGCTTTCCTAGGCTAATTCCCCCTGAATTCTTTCATTCCATTCCAAATTCTCCATCTAATCATAAAGATAGCTTAACAATGACTCTGCTGGACCAAAAAGGTTGTGTTAAACCAGAACTGTTTTCAACTTTTTTGGCTCTTCCTCTGTCAGCTGAGTATGAATTCCCATAATTATGTTCCAGTTAGAATAAAAGATCTGTATTAAATTACATATCAAGGAAAATCAAAATGAGTTAGGAATTGATTAGAAGTGAGCTGGAGATTAATTATCTTAGGCAAAATATATCATGCTTTGAAAATTGCATGTTATTGACAGCACCCAGCATGATAGAACAAGGCACAAAACTACCTGCTTTGTGAATTTATGGAATTCATACATGGCTGGAAAAGAACAATCAACCATAGTTAGTATCTTCCCCAGGTAGCCAAGGAAACTTTATTGTAACACACGGCCCCAGATGAAAGAGCTCCCTTTGGAAGCAAGGGATTTGTCAGCTGCAGGGGACTGGGGTGCACTGCTGGCTGCTGCAGGGCTCCACGCTGCAGCAAACATCTCTGAAGTTGCTTTGCATTATCATCATTACTATTATTATCATTTGTTACTACTAATAATTTACTCAGCCACCCACCTGCAGTATTTTGCCGGAGCGATAAGTATCGACTTGGTAAAACTGGTAATCCTAAATAAAATAACAGAAGAATGGGTCACTTTGTGCCCCATTTCTGTGCTGAAATGTCTTTTACACCGATGCAACAGTTGAACTGAATCAGAGGTGTGTTTATATGGAAAATAACCATCCAGTAGATAGTTGTATCTGCTGCATCCTGTTTGTGAGATGATTTTGAGGACTACACCCTCAAGACTCCTGAAAATTGTGTTGTTATGAGAAATGACAACTTGCCTACAGCAGGTTTTTTTTGTGCAATGAGGATCTTGCCTCTTATTTTTAGCTCTGTTCCAGCTATTCCATTACTTATTTTCCAGTGGCAAACAAAAATTTCCACTGGTACTTTAATTTACTGTATCATTGGGGGAGACTGAGTCTTATATTGTTTTAATCAATAAAGTATAGGACTGGCCCAAAGCAAGGGAAACATTTGGTGAGGGATTTTTTTGTCTTTTTTAACTATTGGGCATTTCCTTACTTACATACACATAGCTGCAATATTTCAAGGCTACAGCTTACCCTTATTCCATATGTTGAGCTGAACTTTGACTGACCTCAGCAACAGCTCCATGCAAAGGTCAGTGAGGGTGGAAAGCTGTGTAAATCAAAGTCGAGTGTTTTATGCTTGTCCCTCCGATGTATGGTGCCTCTTTTGGTTAGATGTGTTCACAGTTAGAAAACACATTCACAATTTGCTTCTGTCTTTTAATAGGTGTTGAAAGAGTGTATCCCTTTTCTATTTGGCCACTTGAGAGACCCTAACCATAGTGATATTATCCTAAACATACTCATAGAAATATCCAGCTATGAACCGACAGCCTTGGCCACTTTTCTTCCGATGCTGAAAGAAACTGGTGACAGTTTTCCAAGTTTGATTGGGCAAACAGCAAAGATCTTTGGAGCTGTTGGACGTATTGATGAGGTAGGTTTAAAAACAATGTTGATTGCTTGAGTTTGGGGCTGGCTTATTTAGCTTTTTTCCTAAATCTTGTTTAAACTAATACATCTAAGTATTCTTTTCTTCCCAAGTAACCAGTCTGCCCTGCCAGAACATGTTCCCGGTCATAAACCCACTGTGATACCACCAGTATGGCTAGGAGAGCAAGTACCTCAAAAATTGGATGTGATATGTTAGTGGCTGAGACAGCCCTTTGATATTCTAACCAAGGAATGGGAACATCTTAAGGGGTCTCTGGAGAAAAGGGGTTTAGGTTAGTGGGAAAGAAACTAACTTTTCTAGAAGAGGTTAATGAGCATGAAAACCATAAATATTTGCATTGTGGTAACTGTGTGTACATATATAAATAATTATTATTTACTGTGTATCTGTTCTGTGCACATATCTGTTCTCTTTATACGATTTTTTTTAATGGCATGGCTAAATCTCCTGTTTGGTAAAAGCACATAATTGTCATTATTGCAGGGGCTTGGCTAAGTTAGGCTGCACTGTACCTATCTCTGAAATGAAAGGCAGAGAAAAAGAAAAACATATTTTGCACAGCCCTTGCCATGATATCATGTTTTAGATGCATATAGCCTTCAGGAATGTTGTAATCATGCAGTGGAATAAGAACTTCCTTGTACAATCCAATCCAGATATTTTGGCTTCGTAGCTGTAGTTAATTGGATACTTCAGACAAATGTCTTTATAATGAAAATGCTCAGTGGTGCTGCTGGGCTCAAGCTTCATCACAGGAACATCTTGCTCTGGGATTCGACCCAATGGGAACATTATTCCTAAAAAAGGATTTACAGTAATGAACTGAAAAATTTGGGGAGGTTCATGGCAGCGTGATGAATCTGCGCTGAAGTTTTTGACTTGGTTATAACTGTGTGGTCTGGATGTGGGAGCGATGGTCACCGCATCCAGGTGCCATGGACAAACTCAAAACACCCTGTGTGCCAGGAGAGGGTCAGGTTGGACATCAGGAAAAGGTTCTTCCCCCAGAAGGTGGTGGAGCACTGGAACAGCTCCCCAGGGAAGCGCTCACAGCCTGACAATATTCCAGAAGCACTTGGCCAATGCCCTCAGCCCCACGGGGTGAGTGTTGGGGGTGTCCTGTGCAGGGACAGGAGTTGGACACGATGGTCTTTGTGGGTCTCTTCCAACTGAGGTCATTCTCTGATACAGAAACCATCAGGCAGCTCTTGGGTCCCAAAACACAAGCCCTGATGAGCAGCCCAAAGATCCCTGTGACCAGTGAGGGATGATGATCTGATGTTAGCTGTGTCCTGCCAGGACTGGAAAGTGCCTTAGACCCCAACAAGACCCATCTTACCCTGCTGCTATCCTCAGCTCCTAAAAACACAGCCTAGAGGAGATTACCACCACGAGCTTGTAAACCACCCGGTTGCCCAGGATCGTGGGTGTCCTCAGGATGCCAAACTGTTTAGGCTTATTTATGATTTTTAATGAGATTTTATTTTCATTCCCAAGTATGAGCCTACGTGTCTTTCAACACTGTTAATAGACATTTTGCTTCCACCTCAAATCCTGGTTCTGTAAAGACAAAAATAATGTTCTGCTAAATTCAAAGAGTTGCTGACAAATAATTCACATTTTAATGGCTCTGACAAAACTTGATTATACAGTGGGTAATGAATGGTATGCAATAAATCTAACCATTTGCTGAAGTGTGGCACTGGTGCCTGCCATACAGTGACCTGGATGATTTACTTCAGCAAAGAACTGAATCCCACAGTTTCCATGTCCTTCCAGTGATCCTTGAGGCAAAACTTGGAGCTGTTGGAGATCTCGCTGTAGGCTTTGCCTTTCTATATCAGACATTTTGGTTGTCCTTGCTTTGACTCCTCTGGAGGCCAATTTGGAGGCAGTAGGGAAGAAAAGCTTTTCTGGGGGGGGAAATCCCCCATATATTCATCTTCTGCCTTTTAAGATGACAGTTCTATTTCCTTATTTAAATACAGATAATAAAGTGTGTTTATAAGTGATAGTGGTCACTGGAGAATCTCCAGAGAGGCTTTTGTCTTCAGAGAAGATAGGGGTTCTTGGCCCCTAACCAAAGTTAATCCCTTTAATCTCAGGTGTGCTACAAAAGGTAAAACAAGACATGTCAGAAACACAGGGAAGTTTAAGGGGAAATTTTCCTTTGCGCAACCTTTTTAATAATTGAGAATTGTCTTGGTAATACTCTTAGATGAGAGTTGCACTAATTTAAGTGGATGTTGTGAGGTGGGGGAGCTTGGTGGGAGGCTGGGAGAAGCTGTGTGGGGCAGGAGCAGAGATTGGGGAGCAGCCCCTCTGCACTCCCGTTCACTGGCACGGATGGATGTCGTGCAAGTTGTCTTTCACTGGTTGCAATAAGGCAAATCCTTTCTCCTTTGGCATTTAATTTTGAGTGTGTATTTGCTGGCCAATAGGTACCTGATTGCTGTGGAAAACAGGAAAACACTTGCTGTTTCTGCTGATCCTGGGCTTTAATTATCTTGTAAGAACCAAAACCAGATTTGGTTTGGCTTTAAAAATCGTATTTCTGGATGGGGAGAAACCAAAATCACATTGAAGACTGTGGGCCAAATGAAGTTTGTTGTTCTCTCCTTGTTTACTTACATCACCCCAGTACAATTTACCCTTATAAGAACTGCATCTGACCACGTTTAATTCTGCATTTAGTACTTACTAATCAACATCTCCTAGAAGGTTTACAGCCTATAACTGGCTAATCCTCAAATGAGCACTGCTGGGATCAGGACTCAAGGGTTTAATTCAGATTAGTGAGTTGAACCAGCTCTTCCCATGTGAGTGTCTCTGTGGCTCTTTTTCTGCTGTGTTCTGCTACTTAAAAGGGATTGAATTTATTCTGCCTTTTGTTGTTGTTGTTCTATACCAATACCAAGAATAAACAGGAAACCAACTGGACCTGTTGGATTTCATATGCTGTTGGAAATTATAGACTACAGTAAAGTTTACACAGAAATGTTTTGCAGAACATTTTCTCCTGACATTTTGTTTTCTGTTGGTTTGTGTGCTGGGGTGATGGCTGGGCATTGCATGTTAGGGGCAAGGGTAGTCACTATTTTGGGTGCAAAACTTATGCTGGGGGGAGCTTGAGGTTTCTCATTTTCTCCTGGTTGACTACTTTTTTCCATGGGGCTTTTGCCTCTTTGATACAGTGGGATGGAGTCTGCTCCCTGCATCACCTGGGCATTTTGACATATCAAGTACCCTCTTCCTTCAGGGTCATTGCAACTGATGGTCTTTCTCTTGCCTTCAACCTGTGAGTTTTGTTGCTTCGCCCTAAGAATTTTTATTTTATTTTAGGGTCCTTGAGTGCTTTGTAGACCACAGTTTTGGGGGGGTATGAGGACATACTTGGGAGGGACACTCATTGGTTCACAATGGCCTGGGGTTACGTGAGATCAGATGTGGTGGCTGAAGGGTCTTTGTGGCTGTCGTACGGTGAATTTCTCATAGTCCTTTTTCCTTATAAAGGTTTTGTTTGCTTTACTCTGGCAGTCCCTTGTGCAGATATTGCCCCCATCCTTTGTGAGCCAAGAGATGAGCTGTGTCTCTGGATTTTCCCTTGCAGATCAGGCTTCTTGAAAGGAAAAACATTGCCATGGGTTTCACTGATGTGTGAGGCATCGCTCACTGCAGTGCAGACAATCAGCCTGCGATAAAGTAAGCAGAGACACATCTGGCATCATAAAAGCTGGACAGATCTTAAAGGCTCAGTGTGTATAATAATGGATGCACCCACAACAAAGAATTAAAACAATTCTCTGATCTAAGTGTGACTGCTAAGTTACAAGCATTGCTGAAAGCAGTTTAATTTATTTAGGTCAAGTCCAAGTAGAAACGTGCAAGCGGCAGAATGGTCCTCGCAGTCGTGTGCACAGCTGACGGTCTCATCTCACAGCCCGTGGTGGCAATGCCTTCCTGAAAGCCTCTGTTGTCACTTCTCCCCCTCTTCCTTTTCCTGTGACGGTGCCGTGTTACAGATATGTGCTGGCTCTTACTTACAGACCTCCATCCGCATTCCCTTCCTGGCCAAGCACAACAGGTGGGAAATTAAACAACAACGGCAGTGTTGGAATTCTGTTCATTGACATTTAATTCCACTGGACAGTTTGCTCGGGGAAAAGAGGTGGCAAGGATTGGGACGTGGCCCTTTATGGTATAGATTTCAGATATGAGCTGAAAATCCCATCTCCTGGCTTCCAGAAGTAACCTCTTGTGCTTCCACTGAACTGCTCTCTCCACCTTGGCAGCTCAGACAGACCCCCGGAGAGATGAGAGGTTTGGTTGAAGAGAGATCCCTTTATTTTAAAGGTTGCCCCCTTGTTTATGCACAGCGCTTCTGTTGATGTCAGTGACAGTCTCATGGGTGAAGTTGAAATCAGAACTTGTCCCTTAACCATAAATTTATGCGAAGCAAAACACCATCTTGGGGCATAGGTCAATCGAACATTGTAACTTTTTTTCCCAGTAACTGTATGTTTTGAACCAACTGGAAATCAGAGTTTCTTCTGAAAGGCCTTGTGATCTCTTTTTTCCCTACTCTTCTGAGCCTGATTTTAAGGTAAAGAAAAATACTTTGCCACACATCATTGCCTGTGTTTTAGATCTTCACCTACTGGCAGATGTAAACCTATAAAATGCAAGGGATGCTTATAAAAAAAATACATGAATACATAAAATGAGCATTATTAAAATAACAATGGGCTATGTATATCCAGATAGGCTTTCTGAAAATTTTCAGATAAAAATTCTGGCAGGGATAATGACTGCTTTCATGTTGAGCTATTTTGCTGTAATTTTGTTTTGTATAACAGTTACATATTATAGTACTCAGTAGAGTTTATTGTTCTTTTACCTCACTCCAGGCGAGTAGCAGCATTTCAGCATGGCTGGAGACACTCCAGCTGGATCAAAGTGACATGAAAATGGTCAGAACTTTTCTTCCAGTTACGTCTGCTGCACAGTTTGTTTAGGAAACAAAAATGTGTTTTAAATGTTAATTGAGCCTGTGTTTATCTCTTGGAGGGGATATCATCTTCCAAATAAAAGAGTGAATATGTACCAAAGTGTCAGGCTCTTTCCAGCCATTGAGAAAAAAGCTGCTTTGGTCAGCCCAGCCCAGCCCAGCCCAGCCCATCGAGGCTGTCCCTGTAGCTTTTCCCCATGTGGCTGAAGGGAAGCAATTTGCCTGCTAGGCTTTTCTCATTTATCTCTGTCATGGCAGCTGTAGCAGATCCTCTTTTGTTTGAAATAAGTTGACTTTTTTCTTCAAAAAATGTCTTGCTTGTGCCGCTCGGGCCATGTTCTGCCAGAGTCCCCTGTGTGTTTTTACAGCCCAGCTGTATTTAGAATCAAACTTGCAGCAATTTTTTCTCTCCTGTTATGAGGTCCCAGAAGAGAAGAGGTAATAATGCTATTGCCTCGCAGTGTGTACGGCACACGACTTCCCCTCCTTTTCTGCTAACCCTTGGGAAGAGAAGGTTTTATTTTTGCCTTTACTTGCGTTTCAGCACAGACTCTAAAAGCAAAATATATCCCAATTTCTATAACAATCTGTTGAGGACCCAAGTGAGTTTCACTGAGCAGAGCCATACCTGGTGACCCCAGTGGAGGATCCGATCTGAGCTCCTGAAACAATTGCTGCTTTTTCTGCTGCTTTTCCTTCCTAGACATTTTTAGGACTGTGGAATCTAATACACTTAGGGCAATTAAAACAAAGCAGAGGAACCCTAATGCATTTCTTCACCTTTGGGGTTTCTGTAGTAAGTGAATTTGTACATGTACGTACAGAAATAGTTGGAACTGGAATTGTATGCCCTTGCCAAGCAGAGATGATAAAGTATCTTTGCTAGAAAATATTTCCATGTTTAATATTATGATCCAAAACAGCCCCTTTAATCCTAATTTGTGGGGGATTTGATCTCTCTGATAAATTGGCGAGATCAGATCCCTCTGAAAAACTGGCTAGCAAAACTTTGGCTACAAAGGGAATATCAGACTTCAGTGAGTTGGCAGTGATTGATACAACTGCCCGACAGCGCCTTATCGTGTGCGAGGGGGATCTTAAAATGAAATCTCATTTTAAAGTTCTCTTTGTTGCAGTGTTAGTCACGGGTCTAATCTGAGTGTTGCTCCTAAATGAATTGCAATGAAAGGAGAGAAGCCCTGTGATTTACGAGGCACTTTAACCTCTCATTGTTACCGAGAAGAGATGCTGTTGGTACCCCTGCTCCTGCCTGCTGCATCTCATTCCTCTGCCAGTGCTGTGCCAGAGGAGTCCTGCTCAGTCTGGGTAGCTCGGTGACGACAGGCTCTTAGGTGGCACTGCTAAATACAGCAACTCAGCATCACCCAACAGGTCCAGAAAGGAAGTTGCGGTTGGGAAATGTTTTATGGTCTGAGAAACAGATCTTCACTCCTGGCAAAGTGTTTGTAACAGTTAATGGCATATCATTGCCTGGTCACCTTTGGTTGTTGGCGGTTGTGGAGTGGAGAGTAACACGGACAAAGCAAAAATCTGGATGTTAGCTCCTTAACAGAATGAGGCTGTAAGGAAGGGACAAAACCACAGGCAGTTGTGGGTGATGCAGTGCCACAAACCAGGGCAGACCTGAGCCACAATTCTGGGGGCTGCTGGCAGGCTAGAGCATGTTTGTGTCTCTGCTAATGCCACCAAGCTTTATGTACAACAGGTCAGGTACCGACACAGGGGGGAAGACCCTATGAACTGGAGCAGGGGGTGTGAGCACTTGGCTCCTTACACAAGAGTTTGCCTGCCACGAACAACACAGAGTAAAGCAAAAATAGGCACAGAAATCGGGTGTAGGGAGATGAAGTAGCTTGCCCAGGCTCATGCATCTCATCAGAGATAAAAGGGGAGCTAAGTTTGGTGCTGTGATCGCTGAGCTAGGCTGATCTACCGCCCTAGAGCAATTCAGGGCCCTTCAAAGAGGCTTTAGAGACTCTGCCTCTAGCTTTGTGGAGGAGATGAGTTGTTCTGAGGTCAGGCAGGATTAATTAACACCAAAAGGAATAAAAGTAACCTCAACAGCACACAAAAATAAACTCTGCATTTGATGCAGTTGCCTTTCTGTTCGTTATCGCCACTATTCCCCAATGACGTACTTTAATCAGCAGCACACACACAAACCTCCCTTGCACAAGCAAACAATGAATTAATTTGTTTAAAATTGTTTTTCTCTCCTCGTGTTGTCTAGGAGAGAGCCCGGATATGCCTGACATATCTGGTGAACCAGCTGGCCAACATGGAGCACTCATTCCACCATATCCTTTTGCTGGAAATTAAGAGTCTCACTGACACCTTCTCAAGCATCTTGGGCTCCCAGAGCAGAGATATCTACCGCATGAGCAACAGTTTCACTGCCATAGCCAAGCTCCTCGGCCGACAGCTAGAGAACGACAGCACGGCAGGAGCCAGGTAAAGCTGGGCTTTGTGTGATAAAGCCACAGCCACCTCCGTGGCTGCGTGAGGCAGTGTAAATTTACACTCAATATAGTCAAGTTGCAATAAACAAACAATCAGCTGAAAGCAAGATGTGCTGCAGTTCCTATGAGTTGTGACACTGCTGTTTGCACGTCGATCTTGATATCCCTCTCGTATTATTCCAGTATTTACTATCTCAGCTATTGGATTGCACAATTTCTAGGGTGAAATAAGCATATGAAATAGTTTACAGGCACCTGGTGGGCAGTGTCCCTACCTGTAGAAGCATCTTGAGGTGTGCTTTTCAGATGCAGCCGTAAGGATGGTTGGCACTGAAGTGGAAATCTGCGGCAGCACGAGCTGTAGGTGCACTGCAGACACTAGCTTTGTGCTACCAGGCAGAGCAACCTCTGAACATTGTACATCACAGCTGCATCATTTGGCACTGAAAGATAAAGAAGCTGTTCAAGTTTTAGCACTTAAAAGAACAGGAAGAAAGCCATATCTTAGATAAGCAGACTAAGGCAAGCTTCAGTTAAAAATAAATTGGGCTACGTGATTATCATTGAGTTTGTTCAAGGAGATAACCACTGAAGCTGATGAGAACCATGACTGGAGTAGCTCCCTGATAAAGATTTCCTAAAAAAAGTCTGAACAAAATTTCTCAAGCTTGTATAAAGATGATGTTCTGCTCACTCAGCTTCTTTTAAACGTGTATCCTAAGGTTAAGGCATTGGGAGCGTTGCTGCATTTGTCACAGTAAGAATGTAAGTGTTATTTAAATATATGATGGTAGTCACTTTTAATTAGGGAGAGACTTATAATTAGCATTGTGTGTACTGGAATAGGTCAAGAGGGCACAAAGGAATAGTAATTCTGTGATAAAATTTAACACAGATGTCAGAAAACTCATAACCGTGAAGGACAGCCTTGGAGACAGACATGTGGAGTTGGAGCCAAAACATTGAGGTCATTGGAGAAACAATTAATTGGTATCCTGGAGAGAGTTAAAAATGAAAAAGAAGAGTAACCATGATATAATCCCTTCATTTTACAACAAGGCTGTAGGAAACTTCCAAACTTCACCTGGTGGCAGAAACCTCTGCTGAACTGAAGCCTTTGGCAGTCGTTTTATGAAAAGTTTCATTGAAAACAGCGAAAAAGCCAAACTGGAGATAGCAAAGTGAGCATGAAATGTCAGACACGTTTTCCAAACTAGTCAAGTTCAGCTGTGAAGAAAAGTATGCCAGATGTCACTTAGTGAAGGGGCCAGAGGATGTCATATATTGCCATGAAGCAGGACAGGAATTGAGACCTCAGTAACAAAGCTTAATGATTATTCACAGAGCCCATCATAGCCCCTTGATTTATGATAGAAAAATTACTTTATTTGCTAAAATGTTGTGATACTCCCATTCCTTATTATTTCTGAGCTTAACATTTATCTCTAGGGCTGATAAATGGTAAAAAAAACGCAAACAAACAAGAAAAAATCTTAATTAAAATGTTTCCCCATTTCTCTTTCAAATTCCCCTTTGTTAAGGATTTGCTTTGCTAAGGAGTAGAAGTTTCTTCATCTGCATGAGTGTGGTTACAGAGGCAAAATACTGTTTAGGTTTAGAGTCTGGGGGAGGAGAACGGAGGAACAAATAATATTTTTTCAGTGGATTTTCCAGAAAACATCCTTATTTTACTTCAGGAAAAAAACTCTACTGGTTATAGTGAGCACGAAAGGAAAAGGCTTTGTTTTTTGCTCATTTTAGTTGTATTTGCTGCTGAGTGACAAGTTATAACACCGTGGTTTGTGGAGTATGAGCGCTACCATGGGGTCAGAGGGCCAAATTCTGAAGGGTATTCATACTACGGAGGGGCAGGTGGTGGGAGATGAACCCACCTCACCTGAGGATGTGGTGGAGCTGCTCGGAGTTCATTCTGGCTGAAGGAAGGGCACAGTTTGGCCTTATTACTGCAGGAGAAGGAACTTGGAACAGACATTGCTCCACGCTCTTTGTTTTCTGTTGGCAGTTTTTATCATTTCTGTGGCTAAATGGCTGCTTTTCTGAGTCAGGACAGTCCCCGTGACACAGCCACACTTGCCACAAGGAGGGTGTGAGCATAGCCAGAAGCATTGGGAAGGAAAACCTGTTCCTGGTGCTCCTCTGGGTATGGAATGCTGTCCTGGGACAGCTCTGCTGCAGCGGGGTCTGCCTCGGACCAGTGGCAGGGCCTGGACTCTTTCAAACCAACCTTTCTGAAATTATTCCTTATTTTCCATCTGCAGCTTAATTTACTTTTTATTTTATTTTTCCTGCTTCATCTGCCTAATCCTCTGTGACTCCCAATTCCTTGTGTGCTTGCAGCTGCCATCATCTTATTATCTCAACGTGGCTAAGAGACATCAGAGGGAAATACTGATTTTTCACAATTACAAATTTTAGGTAATCTTTTAGTTTCTATTTCAGGCCTGAATCAAATCTAGCACCAGCTAGATCAGACAAGAACAAGTATGAGGCAGCAGTTAAGGCTAAAATGAGAGTTCTACGCTGAGTTAAGTGGAGTTTTTTCTGACTTGTACTTGTCTAAGTGGGACCGGTCCAGATGTCGAAATGGAAACACTCTCCTAAATCCAGAGCTGCTGCAGTTACTGAACTGCAGTGGGTTTTAAAGAGCAGCAATCCAGAGTATTTATGCTGTGGAAGGAAAAAGGATTTTAAAATGTGTGGCTGGATTGCAACCATTCCTTCCAGAATCATGTGTTTACATAAGAAGAAACTTTCTTCAGAGCGGTGGCTGGCTTGGAGTTGTTTGACACAGGGAATTTTACATGCAGTTAGTGGAGAGTATAATTAAAACCATGTGATGCTCTGTTGCCCCTTACTGTCACAAAATTGCAAGTTATTCAATCTCAGAGGTTCTTTTTTAAGAACACATACTGAGTTTTAATGGACTGATCCAACCTAGAAGTGTAGCATGGTCAATCAAAAGAAGGCAAGGAAAGAAAGAAAGAAAATTTAATGATGCTTCCAAGCCCTTGTTCTGTGTAAGAACTGAGCATAACAGGCTACAGCAGTGCTACTCATTTTAGTGTAATGGCTGGGTGAAATTATCTTTTCTCCAGGTCTAGCACATGGCATCACTGAGCATTTGTTTACCATTCATTTGCCTTTCATTTTCTACAGAATTTGTCCTCCTTTAAATCAACGTTGGAAGTGGTAGAGAGTGATGTAATAGCATCTAAGACATTCCTATGTTAGTAAGGGATGCTGGTGTGATTTAATTCAGCACAGGGATGTCTGTCTGCATGAAGCATCCCCTGCCCTGGCCAGTCAGTGTCCTGCCCAGTCCCTGGGAGGCGCAGGCAGGCCAGGCAGCACCAGTTTGGTTGCTGCTGGTCCACCAGCAGCAGCTGGTAAAACGTTCCAGCCTCCCTCCTTAGCACCCTGGGAGTGCAGAGGCTGTGAGCAGCACTGCCTGGGAAGGGCTTGGAGGATGTGTCCTCCAGGTCCCTGTGGCACCTGAGCCCCCAACATGGCTGGTGATGTTTCCATCATCCGTTACTAGCAATATATGGAAACTCTTGATGAGCTTCCCAGGCATGAACCAGAGGCTTGGAGATCACCATCGCTACCCACCACTTGCCTTCTTCAACCCTGCACATCTGCTGTATTTGAGGAGCTGATTTTGGACGAACCACAAGGACCTGCACTTGATCCATTTGCGTTGCCTCCATCCACACGGAGCTGAAGCCCTGGCAGCAATCCCATCTCGAGTGTATTTTTAGCAGTTGCTATATGTGTATGCTCTCTTTCCCAGTTTAAGCACCTGACTGGTGTAGCTGGTAGTGGTGCTGATGGTCTGGAGAAATGCTCTTCAAACTAATGTATCAGTCTTGAGTTGATCAGTGTTGACTTGCTGACCTTGGATCTCTTTCTATAGACAATTTAAAAGCAGTGAAACGATGTCTAGAGCAGTACTACCTTTGCAGGCCGTGCCCTCATGATTTCTTGATAGGTTTGTGCATCCTTTTGCTCTCAAAACAGCCTAAGTTTTGGTGTAAGCTGATCCTGCTCCAGCAACCTCAGCAATGTACCGAGCGTCTCTTGCCAAGATTTCAAACAATAGTTTATTTTACTGTTGCTGGAAGGGGAGGCCAGCAGGAAGGTCTGCCAGGCGCCCCGCTGGGCCTGGGGTGGAGGCTTCATTGAACGTTTCACTTGGGGTATGTGCTTTTGGCTTCGCGGGATCTGATGGCAGCGCGGAGCGGGGACGCGCGGCAGCGAGTGGTGCCCGGGGGGCATGGCCAGGGCTGAGCCCTCCGCCTCCCCCCGCAGCGCTCTGAAATCCCGGGCACCAACAGGGTCAAAACCAAGGTGGTGGTTTGAGGAGCACCAGGCAGCAATGAGCCCTTCATCCACTAACTTACTGCTGCTTTACCTGTGGCAAACAGATTCAGTAAAATTGTCTTTAGCGTGAGCACTTTCCTGTATTTCCTTCACAGAGCAATCAGAGCTAAATGGGAGAAAAAAGTGTGCTGCTCTGAAAAGCCAGTTTTATTTCCAAATATCATCAGAGCTCGCTGGTTTAGGGCTGTCATTCACAAGCCCCATCAGTCCATCAATCCCATCTCTGTAGCCAGAGGGCTATATACATATATATATATACACACATTTTTCTTGGTGCTTAGTTCCCACAATAGGAACAGTGATGAGAGTAATGTTGGAGTGACAGTTTTCTAATAAATTAAATCTTGTCCCACATCTCCAGGAAGATTTGTTATAAAAGGTCAGACCAAAGTTCTTTATTAGAGAAGAATTTTTTTTTCAAAGTGTTCTGCAGTGCTAATATATTATGAGATCTTGCCCAAATTAAATACAAAACAAGACAAAACTTGCCAGCTCCCCTGAGAAATAGCCTGAACTGCCTTTATCAAAACAAATGAAAAATGCATTTTGTGATGCAGTATTCGTGGGGTTTTTTTAAAACATGCTTTGTTTCCACAATTGGTATTTTGCAGTATTTGGGAGTTTTTAATAGACTTCCCGACTGTGAGCGTGAGTTGTTGAGACTCTGCTGCTTTGAAAGTGCTCTGTTCAAACTCCCATTTGTGGCTTTCCATATCCGTATTTTACAGATTTAGCTGTTCAAATGTTTGCTCATTGGGGGAAAAAAAACAAAATAGAAATGCTCAGAAGAAAAACGAGCTTGTTTTAGAGCTGTGGGTAGGGTTTTAAAAGTCTGTCAAATACCCCTTAATTCTCTAAGAGATTTCTGATGTCTTTGAACTGCCTTCAGGATTTTTTGGTCCAGTTGCTCCATGGTTGCAGGAGGTGGATGGGAACATAAAAATCTCTGGAAGAAGGCACCTCCTTGAGGAGGAGGGGAAGGAGCAACAGTGCTTTTGCCCCAGTGTGCTCTTGGTCCCCTGGGAAACCCAGTCCTGCTGCTGCATAAAGGCCGAGCAGCATCTCCAAGGGAGAGTGTGGATAACCTGAGAGCTGGCTTTCTGGTGAATGGCCCGATATTTGGAGGAGCTGAGTCTCGCTGGGGGCTGTGAGCAGTGTGGGAACCCAGCAAACTCCACTTCCAGCAGCACTGCTTTGGGGAATTCACACTCAGACTAATCCTTAACCTAGGGAACCTGGTGCGAGGCAGGGAAAGGACTGTGCTTGGGCAGGGTGGGCCCTCAGCGCGTGTCCCCTCGCCCTGGGCTGGTGGTGGATCTTCCATCCTGGGTTCCTTCTGCAGAGGGTTTTGGCTGTGCCATAGTGCTTTGGCTGGCAGCAATCACTGTCCTTGCAGCAGCACTGCTTTGCCTCCTGTGAAGACAGCTTTTTGTCACTGGTTGCATGATAGAAAGCATTGCTAGAAAGAAACTGTTTACCAGCAGTATTTTTGACAGCAGATTTCTTTTTGTCCTTTAAGATTGTTTTGAAATGATCGTTGAATTATTCATTAAAAGACCACATATTTTAAGTATTTAAAACAAAACAAGTTGTCCTGCAGTTCTACAAGTTTATTTTAAGTCTTAATTTTCTCTTTCTCTTTTGCTGAACTTCAGTCACATTGCTCAGACCCTTTCCTGAGTCTCTTTCTGTCCATGTGATTAGTTTGAAAAGATGTTTTTCTTACCCAGAGTACAGTAATTCAGTAGGAACTGCATGTACTTTTGTTAAATCTTTAAAACCACAAAATTCTATAAACTCTGCAATTAGGTCTACTTTTGGTCTAGAAAATAATGTAATAAGTCACTGTTTAGCAAGCTCAAGAGAGTGGTTTAAGTTCAGTTGAATAACTTTTTGCTGTGGGACTATCAGGGAAAGTGTTGGGTTCTGCTTGTGCAGATATAGCACGTGCAGTTTCCAATCCAGTGTTCTCAGTGATATTCAATGTTTCTGATCCATCTGACAGAGATGTTGATCTAGAAGATGTTCAGAAAATGATTAATCAGCCCCTAAGAGAATCCCTGCTGAATCATAATTAATTTCCCAGATACATAATGCAGGTCACAGGCAGAAATGCAGCGTCAGCATCACCGTGAACAGTGTGCCAGAGTTAAATCTCTGCTCTCTACTTCCTTAGGATAGAAAATGACACTGGAACAGAATCTCCTGTGCCACTGGATGATTTAAAATCTGTTATGAATGGAAATGAAGATGATGAAAAGCTTCAAGTTAAAATACAAGCATTTGAAGAGAAAATAAATGTTGACAACAGCACTCCTGGCTCCGTGCGGAGATACAGTTTGGGCCAGGTTTCTAAAGAAGAAAGGAAGGATATGAGATTTAACAGGTATGGCTCTGTGAAATGTGAGAGTGGTTTTCATGAATATCAGTTTTTGTAATAAAACTTTATCCAAACATTGAGAAATTGGTTGGCTTGGATGATACCTATGGGCATCATAAGTCTAATTTTAACCAAGCCTCATATCCGTGAATTCAAAGGCTGGATAAAACCTTTCCAAATTATTTATTTAATCTTTTCTAAACCTGCACAAGGGATAGGAAAATATTTGCATACAGATATTACTAGAAAGGAAGATACAGAATCCTCCCTTGGGTATTATTTCTGCCAATATGTATCAAATGTTTGAATCACATTTTGCCCATGTGTTGGCTGAGATAGTGCGACTCTCCCAGGACCCTGGGGGAGATAAGGGCTCAGACAACAACGCGCACCCAAGTCTCTCTGAACCAAGAGGTTCGGACTAGATATTAGGAAGAATTTCTTTACTGAAAGGGTGATTATGAACTGGAACAGGCTGCCCAGGAAGGTGGCTGAGTCACCATCCCTGGAGGGGTTTAAAAAATGGGTAGATGAGTTTTTGAGGGCCATGGGTTAGCAGAGGATGGGTGCGGTTGGACTCGATCTCAAAGGACTTTTCCAACCGGAAAATTCTATGATTCCTTAAGATACCTTGGGCGCCACAGCTTTTCAGCAGAGGTTTTCTCTTCCTGTTCCAGCATTTGCCCTTTTAGTCCCTTTGTTTCTACCCTTCTTACTCTTATGGAAGCTAAACTTCATCCTCAACATATAGGTACGGGGCGATGAAGAACGGGGAGCTGAGTCTTGGTTCAGTTAAATGGCTGCTGGAGGGCATTTTTATGATGTGATCAATAAAGCATACACTCCAGTGCTGGGATTATAAGTTTCTTGTGGATGCATTGACTAGCTCCATCCATGGCATGCAGATGTTGGGATATTATTTAGTTTCATTTACTTATTACAGCTGTGGCTCGAGTTTTGCTTTTGAAATGCATGTTTATCAAAAGATACTTGCCTCTGGCTAAGCGAGCCCCACGCTCAGCTCTCTGAGCCAGCTGCACAGAGGTAGCTCAGAAGGGCATGTGCTCTTACCTCTGTTCCAAAACAATTTTCATTTCCTCAATCGCCTTCCAGGTCCAAAAGCCTCGCTCTGCATGCACTGCGCATGAAGGGAGTAAACTCGGAGGGTGGACAGGATGAGGAGAATGGGGAGATAACTGCTGGTGTCTCCTTCACCGAGATCTACATCAGCCAAGAGAATGACAAATCACCTTTTAGTGTTGATACCGAAGCAATGCAACTGGGACATTCTTCGGCTTCGCACCAAAGCATCATGGAGTCAACAAATTCACCAGATTCTGCTGAAGAAAAGGCCCACGAAGGAAGCCCAGAGGCTGTGCTGAGCCCAGTGGAATATCAGGACAAACTCTACTTGCACTTGAAGGAAAACCTGGGTAAAGTGAAAGCCTATGTCACGGAGATGGGGAGGAAAATTCCCATCCCTGATCAGTGTGTTATCGAAGGTAAGAGGTCGGAGCCTTTCCGAGCGTGAGAGCCTTAACACCACACTGAAAGTTCTCACAGGGTTCAAACAAGTGGGCAGCAAAGATCCTTTAATGCAGAGCTCACGGATGGGGAGGAACTTTATAAAACAATGTTATTCACAAATTGCAGTATTCTGAAATCTTCCAGGCCTGTTGATCTTTTCCTTCAGGGATACGGCACAGCCCTCACTTACCTCACACTCCCACAAGGATCAATGTGAGGATTGCCTTTTGGCTGTCACAGGGAATGAGCCCAGAGCGCTCTGGAAAAGGGCAGAACCTCAGCCAAAGAGCCATGGCTCTTGGCTTGGGCTGGCCATACCTCCAGGCAGGGGGAACGTGCCTTTCTGCCCTTCTCCTTCTGCCCATCACCCAGCTCCAGGCTGCAAGGTACAGAGCTGTGTTAATGGTGATGGAGAGTCGAGTGCAAGAGAGCACGTGCCATGGGTTGTACTTGGCCATGCAGGTGTATGGATGATGCCACCCCAGTGCTTAAGCCTCTTCTTGTTCTGCTGGGTTGGTCTAGAGCAAATCTGGGTCTCCTTCCTCATTAACATATTATTAATTCAGTTGACTTACAAGATACACCAGAAATGAAACAGGTGAGGACCCTCAAGTCAGCACCTTCCAGCCCAGACAAGAATTTCCTTGAAGGCACAACAGAATGAGATCCCTGGTGCTTTGGGATGGGTTGGATCCTATCTCACCACTTCCCTGGGGTTGTTTAACCTTGTCTGCTTTCGTCAAGAAAGCTGGTTTTGCCAGAGTGCAGGGAGATGGGCCACATGCTGCAAGATGGGCCTTTGATAGCTCTCTTTGAAGTAGGTTCTTTAGGTTGGGTTGTGAGCAGCTTATACTAAATGACAGGTGGCTTCCTTTAACCTGAATTTGTGTATTTCTGACCCCTTGGTGGTCATGAGCTATTTACATCCTGACCATTCAATGGGCCATGTTGATTCCAAAGAGGAGCTGACTCAATAAATTGCATTAATTTGCAGTCTCTTAAAGCACCATATTCTAATGCTATGTACCTTCAGGTCCATCAGATATCCACTTTTATTGGTAAAATATTTGTTTGTCTACTTTTTCAGTGCCTAGAAATTGAAAAGCAGTTTCTGCTCTATTTGTTTGTTTACTTTTTCAGTGCCTAGAAATTGAAAAGCAGTTTCTGCTCTTAAAGGGATATAACTATGTATATTAAAAGCTTGTGTTTCTGAAGAACTTCCTAAATATCTTCAGTTCCAGGTTTACTATTTGAAATAGCTGTTTGGTAGAATTAATGATCAAACTTTTGTTTCATAAAATTATGGTGGAAACATGAGAGGGAACAATCTGGAATTGAAGTGCTGAATGCTGTGACCTTGCATTAATCAAATACAATAAGCTGAATATTTTTAAATCTATTTCTCAGTTTCCTTCCTAAAGTACGTTTTATGATATGTTCTAAGCATATGACTGTTTCTAAATGAATTCAAACTATTGTAATTTCCTGAAAATCCTCAACTAGCATTCTTAGGGAAATTCTTTGAGTAGGGACACATGTGCAGAACAGGAGATTTATGTGACTCATTCTAAATACGTTGAAGAAATGCAATCTGGCTCATTGCACAAGGGACAGCTTTGTTAATATTTCGTATATTACATAAACCACTCCATCAAAAAAAACTTCCAGTTATTGGACTTCTGTGATTCCCGGGCACTATAAAGGCCCACTCAAAAGGGTCTGTTTTACTTTCCAAATAAGGTGTTTAGAAAACAGGAAGAAAATGTTAGAAAATATGAATATACGTAGTTGGCTAATTTTATCTTGGTTATGGAGGAGTTTGCTGAAGTGAAAGTTTAATATGTAAAACAGGGAAAATATGAAAAGAGAGGTAACTCAGCAACCTCTGGTGGAGCAGAGTATTCGAAGGGAATAGTAGCACAATGTGCTGCAAGAGAACAACGCTGCGATGTGTCGATAAGGGTGGGTGAGGGGGCAGATCTGACAACCCCTCCAGGTCCCCTGCGTGCCTTTGATTGCAGCCTCTGCTCTGCACCATTGTGAATTGTGTAACATTGCAGTGTTCCAGGCTTGGGGAAGAGTGGCTGGAGAGCTGCCTGGAGGAGAAGGGCCTGGGGGTGTTGGTTGGCAGCGGCTGAACACGAGCCAGCAGTGGCCCAAGTGGCCGAGAGGGCCAATGGCATCTTGGGCTGTGTCAGACACAGCGTGGGCAGCAGGGATTGTGCCCCCGTGCTCAGCACTGGGGAGGCCACACCTCGAGTGCTGGGGTCAGTTCTGGGCCCCTCACTACAAGAAGGACATTGAGGGGCTGGAGAGCATCCAGAGAAGGGAACGAGGCTGGGGAAGGGGCTGGGGAACAAGTCCTGGGAGGAGACGCTAAGGGGTTGGTTGAGCCTGGAGGAGGCTGAGGGGAGACCTCATCACTGTCTACAACTGCCTGAAAGGAGGCTGTGGTGAGGTGGTGTTGGTCTCTTCTCTGAGGTGACAAGGGATAGGACAGGAGAAAATGGCCCCAAGTTGCACCAGGGGAGGTTCAGATTAGACATCAGGAAAAATTTCTTCACTGAAAGGATTCTCAGGCCCTGGCAGAGGCTGCCAGGGAGGAGATGGAGCCACCATCCCTGGAGGTGTTTAAAAGGTGGGCAGAGGAGTTTCTCAGGGATGTGGTTTAATAAGGGGACAGATACAGTTGGACTCGATGATCTCAAAGGTCTTTCCCAACCAGATGATTCTATGAATTTCAAATTTGCTTTTATTGTTATGGATTCAGACATAAGCTGTGTAGGTCTTAGCCCTCTCGAAATATATTGGCTTTACACAATGTATTTCAGTCTCCTTGTTGGCTTAGAATCTCATTTGAATTATACTATCTGTCCAAATTCATGCAATATTAACTTGAGTGTTATATTTTACAGCTGTGAGGGATATAGGTTAAGAACTGAAAGGGTGGATCCGTGGTCTATCTGTAACAGTTTGAAGATGCCCTCTATAAACATTGAAAAATTGACATGTCCTCAGCTCTGTGATCTCATTTAATATTTACTGGTTTTGGCTGCACGTGCTCCAGGCAGAGGAGTTGTGAATTGGGTGATGATCCTACAGCAGAAGCAGGACTGTTGGCCAGAGTGTCTTAGACTAAGGAAATGGGCAGATTGAGGGTGTTTTGAAGAAGAGACAATCTATAATAGTTTACCAGATGCACATGTGTATGTGCCTAAGTGAAACTTTTGGAACTAACACTGCAGTTTGAGAGAGGATTTAAACTGGGGCAGAATGAAGGCATCTGAAACCACAAAAATCCATTTATTTTAGCTTGTTTCAGTTTGGGGCTGATGGTTTGGTTTAGTTCCTGCTTAGTTTGAACCACGATGCCCAAGTTCATATTTCTGCCGTACTTTAAGCTGTTTGAGGCATCCTTTTATGTCATGTTCATCACTTTAATCCTCTTAAACCTGTTGATCTCTTCCTCAAAAAAAAAAAAGCCACCATATTTTTCAGGTACTTTACCTTTCATGGAGCAAAACAAAGTACTTTTCATTAGCCCATATTTTTTCAGATGGTTTGTGATCTGATACCTTATCGGTACCTCCAGGATCTTGCAGGTGGTCCAGCCTTGTGCATCTATAATTTCCTGAATGCTCCCGAGTTCCATTGCTGCTTTTCAGCATGCACTGGGCAGGATTTCCATTGCCTCAGCATGGCCAAGGGTCCCAGTGATTTAAGAACACGAGTTCATGTTCACGAAGGGGAGACTGAGAGGGGATCTCAGAGCTGTTTGTGCCTTCTCACAAGGGAGGGAGAGGAAACAGGGGCTGAGCTCTGCTCTCTGGTGACCTGTGACAGGACCTGAGGGAATGGCAGGAAGAAGTGCCAGGGGAGGGTTAGATTGGAAATGAGGAAGAGGTTCTTCCCCCATCGGGTGGTGGAGCACGGGAACAGCTCCCCAGGGAAGCAGTCCCAGCACCCACTCTGCCAGCATTCCAGAAGCATTTGGCCAATGCCCTCAGTCACATGGTGTGAGTGTTGGGAGTGTCCTGTGTAGGGACAGGAGTGGGACTGGATGATCCCATTGGGTCCCTTTCAAGTCATGCAATTCTGTGATCTCTCTGTTGCGTTTCCAGTTCCTCCACTGGCTGCAGTAGATGCTCTCTGAAAAGTCCTTCAGCCTTTCTTCTGTTCTAGGTCTCACGCACCCATCTGGGGAGACAGGGCTGGCAATGGTTTGAGTAGGTTGTTCTGAAAGGCTAAGAGGAAAAATGACATTCCTGTTTTACCTGGTTTAGCCCAAATTCACCCCACATGCAGCACAGGGCTCTTGAGCAGCTGGCAGGCTCCACCTGCCCTGACCTTGCTGGGCCTCACCTTGAGCCCTTCATGATGGACTATTTTTAATTTATTCTTGTTTCCCAGACATGTAGGGATGGGGGATCAAATGGATGGCCATGTGTATCCCCCTCTGGGAGCTGCTGGTGTCACGTGGTTCCCAGACACAAGCCTGGGTGGCTGCTGGATTTGGTTATAACTTCAGGGCAGGTCTGTGTTTTCCACTCCAGTTCTACTTGCTCCTCAGGTAACTGGGATAAAAATACTGCTGGTGCCTACAGCTCAGAGCATTGTCAAGAAAGCATTTGATAATATATGTGTGTGAAGGATACTAAAGGATTTGCACATCTCCAGCTTGCCTGTAGCCTCCTTCTTAAAAGGACAGAGCCCAGGGAGGTCTGGTGCATCAGTCAATCCTTGCTCACTCAAGCCACGTTCAAAATGCGGTGAAAAAGAAAATAACCATTTCATAGCAGTAAGGCACTGCTGGCTCCTCAGTGCCCTGCAGGAGGAAATACAAACAGCAAACATTTTATGGGATTAATGCTGAAAAGGGAGGAGACAGCAGGGGAAACAGGTTGCAGTACACTGGCCCTAAATCTGGTTGTTATTATGTTTTATGCGGTACTGAGAGATAATCGGTACCATACGACGGTGTAGATGGAAAAGCTCATTGCTCCCCTGCAGTGCTCACCCTGCACCGGTCTGATAAATTCCAGCATTCCATAAGCCAGATGTTGATTTGGAACAGATGGACCTCTGCTCCTTCGGTGAGACCTCAAAGTTTCATAGGCTCGGGCCAGCATTTCCAGAGATCAACTCTGCTGCTGCTGCGCCAGAAAAAATATTAGTTGGCATTTTAATTCTTCAGGACTGGTATTTCAGATTGATCCCAAATGTGAGGGCTGGCAGTGAGAATGGGAGTGCTAACTCACACGATGGCCATCGAGATCTGCATCATCAGACTGCAGAGGAACTCCCAGCACACCAGGGAGTGTAAAAGGAACATGAACACCTCATAGCGCGCTGCCCTCTCCTAGGTGAGAACAGCAAACCAGTCGTGCTTTACACCTAATCTGGAAGCACCAGTTTGAACAGGCTGATCCCCAGCTGCACTTTACCCAGTAGCTGGGAGTGTGATGTTGTCACTGTCCTGGGGGGAAAAGCCGAACCAGAGGACTGACTTCTGAGCTTCTGGGTTGGACCAGGATGGTTCCTGCAGGGGCTGCTGTGTGGGCAGGGTGAGCCAGCAGCCCTGTGCCAGGCTGAGGGCTGGGCAGAGGTGGCTCGGGGCTGTGCCTGGGGCACAGAGGAGCCAGGCAGTGGCAGGAAGGGGCTGGTTTCCCAGGACCCTGCTTTCCACACACGTTCAGGTTCTTTGCAGTTCAGTCATCGGTACGGGCAGCAGAAAGGTAAACGCCCTTCGGCTTCTGAGGATGGGACAATGTGGCAGAGATGTTTGTGTTGCACCTCCCCACATCATTGCCTTGATGATAACGTGAAGCCAATCTGTGTGTCCTCAGATGTGGCTTTTGCCACTCAGATTTGGACTGGGTGTATTGAGTGCATTGTAGTGGCTGTCCAGACCCCATTATAGTCATGCCTTCTCCATTAATTTTTGTGTAACTTATTGGAAGTGAAATCAATTGGACTGAGTTATGCTATGCATGCAAAACTAGTAGTGTTAAAAAAATAAATCAGCATTTCTTGAAGCTGGTTCCTTTAAAAATTAGCATTTCCTCCTATGAACATATTTATTGTTTTCATACATATTTGTAATCCAAACTGAGGAGATAAGGCAAAGGAAATTGAGGAAGCCTAAAAAGGCTTAAAATTAAAATTTAAAAGTTGTATCAATTTCTTATTCTCTGGTTTATGTTTTGGCGTAGGTTTGATTCTATTTGGGAAGTTTATGAGCATATTTTTACTCCTATTAACAGATTTTATTTACTAGTAAAGGATTACCAATGTAAATCAAATAATATGTTAATTGTTCCCAGAACCAGTGACTCTCTACCTACTTGCCTATGTCCGCCCTGGTTTAAGCTGGAATAAACAAAAATTGACAACTCTACTAACATTCTTCTGTTTATATTTTGTTCTTTTACCCCAGGCACTTGAATTTTGAAATTGCAATATATATTCTCTTGTTTCCTGTAGGAAAAACAAGTGGTTCCTTATTCTCTTGCTAGAAGTTTGAGATTTGCCAACATGAGAATTTTTTCTTGACTGGAGGAGTATTTCCTTGTGATCTTGATCAGTCTCTGGCATCTGGGGCATTTGGTGACTGTGTGGGGTTGGCTTGTGCTTTGTATTGCCCTTCACGTTCTTCATGCTTTGAAATCCTTTCCTTGTGTTACTTGGAGTCTCTTTCCAAGCCAAAGCCAGGCTGAGGAGGGAGGAAGACTCATCCTTCTTTATGAAGATGAGCACAGGTGTCACCAGCTGCTGCTGCTGCCAGTGATGCAGGAGAGCAGGACACAGGCACAGCTGGGTACGATGCCCAGAGGATGCTCAGACGAGGAGCTGCTTGCATAGGGGGGTGGATGGAGCTCTCAAGTGTCTTGCCTTAGGTTTGCTCTTAGATGCTCATCAATAGGGATAATTCATAGTAATTGGATAAAACAAGCCCTTGTTCTATCTGTTCAGTGTGTTACTACAAGAAGGCTGGGGAGGGGCTCTTTATCAGCAAGTGCAGTGATAAGATGAAGGGTAACAGTTTTGAGCTGAAAGGAGGGAGATTTAGATTAGATCTTAGGAAGAAATGTTTTCCTGTGAGGGTGGGGAGGCCCTGGCCCAGGTTGCCCAGAGAAGTGGCTGCCCCAGCCCTGGAGGTGTGCAAGGCCAGGCTGGATGGGGCTTGGAGCCCCCTGATCCAGTGGGAGGTGGTACCAGATGGGCTGTGAGGTCCCTTCCAACCCAAACCTTTCTGTCATTCTCTGATTACCCCAGATACTCAGCAGCAGTAGATGGCTCTTTGTTGCTAATGAGACAAGGCAGAGCTATAAACTTTTCTCTGTTGCTGAGTTAACCGAGCCAGTGCTTGGCCAAAAAATACCTCTCATCAGCATCAACAGACTTCTTGCCTAACAAACAGCTTTGCAGCAGGGCTGGCTGGTCTGTCCCTGAGTGTGGAGTGGCACCAGGCTGGCTGCCATTCCACCTGGATGTGGGGGCACAGGCTGAGACCCCAAGTGCAGAGAACTTGGTTTCTCTGCCATCACCAAAGGGAATGCTGACAAGATGTACAAAGCATTCCCTAATTCTCTCTGAGAAAGTCTTAGCTGATGGCAGCTCACGGGTGCAGGAGAAGCTCATTTCTCATGCAACTACTCCAGCAGCAGCACAGCTATGGATGAGTGGCCTTCAGACCAGGGCAGTGCCTGTGTCTTTACCTCTGACTGCCCTTACTGCGTGAACACCCCAGCCAAGACAGACCTGGTGTGGTATTTTCCTGTCCCTGAACCAGCCTCATCCTCCCCGTGCTGTATCTTTTGACTCATTGACATCTACAAGGGATTTCCCTGGCCTAAGCAAAACGATTGTATCCATTGCCCAGCTCCAAGAGCTACCACTCACAAATAGTCTTAAGTTTGTCTCTGGATTTTTCTTTCTCCACAATCAAAGCTTCTACGAGCCTGTGCAGTATAGAAGTGCTCTTAGAGTCACAAATCTATTGGTTAAAATAGTGTTTCCATAAATCCTAATTTAGGTCAGATGGAACAGGTTACTCAGTGAAATAGAAGCTGGCATAAACACCCTGCTTCAAATTTGCTTTCCACATTTAGAAGTGCCAGTAGTTCTTAGAGTACAAACTGGTTCTACAGTCTGTAAATGTGTAATTTAAATGTGACCAATGTAATAGGCTTAATGTCCTCAGGGAATTGAGTTGATTTTTTCTTTCCTCCCTCCCTTACATACTTTTGACCAATTATTTTAAAGAGTTGCAGATCCAGCTTTGTCATAATTTGGACTTTGTTGCTTTAAATCACATCAAAAGGACCTTTAGTCAACATTGGATTACCAGCACTCCCCGAGATGTGCCATGTGCTGGGGGAGCTGTTGCAGAGCAGGTAGGTTTTGTTGACAGAGATCTCCCGTGTGCTGTATCTCACTGATAGCCTGAAAGTTCCTTTGGGGCTAAATTCATCTTTCCTTACCAGGTGAAGTCAGGGTGAGTGGTTACGTATTTCCACATGGGGAGTTACATAGAGATTCAGAGAACTAAGTTGTCTCTGCCTTCTTAGGCTGAGACTGGTTTCTTTTCACTTTCAAAGCTTTTTTGCTAACTCAAACCTGCAAGTAATTTATTTTTGCTCTTGCTAGCAAGAATTGTTGTTTGCTCTGTTTTTCTCCTTAAACCTACAGACCCGCTCCCTGCTCCATCATCGGATTCCCTTTCCTCAGCCTCTGGGCTTTGCCAAGTGCAAATGCAGTCAGTTGTTTTCCCTAGGAATGACTGCTTTCAAGTTTCACAGCTGTGAATAGGTCTTGGTATGTTGTGTTACCTCTGCTTTAACTCCTCTGAAATCAGGTAGGATTCCACAACGTTGATATTTTGTTCCCAGTGTTTTATATAACTCACAATGATGGACCAGGAGAAATAAGCAACAGACTTTACCAAAGGGCAGCCAGTTTGTGTATGTGGGTTTTAGGAAAGCCCAAAATATATCTTCTTAAGCTGCCCATCATGCTGAGTACATAAGTACATGCCATTTGTAAATACTACAATGATTTTTAAAGCACCTTTTTCAGTGGCATTCTGCTTATTCTGCAGTGTGGGTGTACCCTCTGTGCCAATCTCACACGCTGTGAGCCAGTTTCTGATGATGCTGTTAATTAATATGGTCATTTTTGTTCCATTTTATAAAATGGCACGACTTAGATATTTTTCTGACACGTAATTTTCTTGCAAATGTGCCCAGCTTCATTCTGGGCAGCTCCACGTGCCCAGGTGATGACAAGAAACTCATTTTGCCTGGCCTACCTATTGACAGGTCTCCCATGACTGTAAAAATGAATTCTCATGGTATTGGCAAATTGGTTTGCACTTGAGCAAAATACAGAGTTAACAGGGCTGGAGATGGATCAGAAGTATCTTAGTGTTCATTGGAATAGGTTTATTATTTAAATACCACTTTCCACTGACTTTGGGATAGGTTTGAGGTTAGCTGTTAACATGTTGAAAGTGGTAGTTCATTGCAAAGCACTGAAAAGCACCCAGTAAACTTTGGCTTGTTAGCAGGTGTTGCAACATTCAGCGTGTCAAATGTAGCAGAAATAGCTATGAGTAATCACTCACCTCATACCAAAGCTTTAAAGGCTGTCTGAATAGGAGCCTTTTACAATTGGTGCTGACAAATGAATGCTGCTTATTTCCAGGAACTAACTTTTTGCTCAGCCAGCATGGATTTCAATTCTTCAGCTGACATTTATTTTGGCAGGTATTATGAGCCTCAGTATTTTTCTCAGTGTTATCCACAAAGTCTGGCTAAGCACTTTGTTAAGCTTTTGTGTCTTTCCATATATCCTTTGCATTTAGGAACCTCCTTCTCAGTCCCATCAAACACAATCCCACCTCCCATTAAACACCCTTTCTTAGTTGCTGAGCAAGGGGCTGATATCCCAGAGCTCTGCCACTCTCTGCTCGCAGCTGCGATGGCTCCTGTGGGAGGCTGCCCAGGTGGGGTTTGATTGGCTTGGTGTGGACCTGCTGTGGGTGACAAGAAATCCAGCTCTGGATTCTGCTGCCTTGCACAGTTGTTTAACGCACTCCAGTGTTTGTCTGCAGCCTTTAAATGCTTCCCAGGTTTCTTGTCAATTCATATATCTGTAACTGAAAAAATAACCACTGTACTCAGAAGGCATTGAGTGCCAGCTCCTTTTTGCAGTGGCAGTACGTGGTTTACACTCACTTTTAGCTAAGAGTGATCTCCCACAATGAAGCATTAAATTTTTTACACACGTGGACCAAGGCCAGGCCTCTACTGCTGTTTGAGTGTATTGAAGTTCAGGTTTTGTTAGCATCTGTGATGCATAAACCAGGGGTGCTTAAGTTTGGACCATGCTGTTTGAAGAACATTCTGTCAACAGCCTCCTTGGAGACATCATTCAGTTTTGTGCTTTAATATGTTCCAGGACTTAGGGGCTCTCTAATGAGCCCCTTCAGCATTTCAAACTCCTTTATATTGAGGATGAACACTGGCAGGTTTGGGTATGAACCAGTAGGTTTGGGTAAGGTAGGTTGTACTCCAGTTTTCCCCATAACCACTACTGAATTTTATGCTCCATCTTCTTTCTAAGGTGAGTGTGTCACTCATGGCACGATGTACGTTAGTTTTCTTTTCAGGATTGTTATCTCAGTTTATCAGCATTTGCATCTTTGTTGGTTTAACTTTAAGCCTTTGCTTTCTCCTGCTGAGTGCTTATGGTCACACACACACTTCTAATACTGTCCCACTCCAGATCTTAGAGTATGTTTGTGCTCAGATCATTGGCATCACCCATGCAGCACTTCCACATTCCACAGGATTTAGTCAATGTGCATAAACCAATCTTGTCTTCTTCAAAGAGCAGCCTACAAGTGCCCAATGCTTGGCATCAAACCCCCACTTTGAGTGGATTCTTCCCTTCTTCCAGGAAGCATTCTCTTGTAATAAACTCAGTTTTCCAAGCCTACACAAGAGGAAAGAGGGCCATATTTCCTAACACCAATGAGTGTGCCTCTTTTTTTTTGGCATGTTTGTTGAAGCCAAAAGCAGTGGCCCTACTTCAGCTCCTCTTTCCATCGCTGTTGCAAAGCAAAGGAAACATCTTCAGAGTTGTGCTCTACTGAATGCTCTCTCTAGGGACAAACACAGTTGGGTTTTCTTGTTGGCTCACCCATGGGTTAGGAGGGCCAGGCCTGGTCTCGGTCCTTCCTCCTCTCTCTTTGGAGGGAATTGATCTGGATGATGTTTGTAGTCCTGTTCAGCATAACCTCATTTTGACTCGGGTCATGAACTCCCTTTCTGGGAGCAAAGCTCTCTGCCTGGTCTGACCCTCCAACCTCATAGTGTCTGTGGTTTTTCTTCTGCTTTTGCTGTTGCTCCTTGTGGCCCCATATTGGCTTATGCATCTGCCTATAATTAAAGATTAATGAACATCCTGTTGGCTTCCAAATTATCCAAGCTTCGTCTGCTATAACTCTGCTGATTACACCACATAAGTGTTCCCCTGAGGAAGGAGTGCTGTTGTCATCCCTTGCTCTATAGTCACTACAGTCTGGTTGGGTTCTTCTGCTCACTTCCAAAAATTACACGTTCCTTTGGCTTGTGCATGTTGCCCCACAGAACTTGTAGTGACTCTTCTGGTTTTTGTGAACTGTGACTTTAATCTTCCCATGTTTTTACATCTCAGATGTCTTCTCCTGTGCCTCAGCAGAGTCTCAATGAGCTCTGCAGTCCCAGCTTGACACTGGTGAGCTCCTTTCCTCAGCAAACTCAAACAGCTTTGTAAAAGGATAATAAAGTCATTTCCACTTGCCAGCTTCTGAAGATTTCCCCGCAGCCTAACAGCCATCTGGCATCTCTGTAGCATCTTTGCCAGGCTCCAAGATCCCAGGTTTGACTTTTCTATGTTTCCAGTGATAATCTGATGTATTGATACTTTTGCTTTAGGGACCCATCCTTTTGTACCTCCTGATACATTGTGGTTTTATGTGAAATACTGAAATTATTACACTTCTCTCCTTTGCTTTCACATCTTGATTAGATAAAAAATGTTAAAAACAACAACTAGTTCAAGATGGTCTGTTATTGGACAGAAAGGCTGCCTTCTGGTATCAGTCTTCCTTGTTGCTGGCTCTCATTGTCAGCAGATCCAGAAGGCTGTGCTATTTAAACTCTCTCCCGCTAGCCACATATTCTAAAAAGTTACAACTCATTTTTCCAGTTAGGGTATTTCCTTACAGCATTTATTCCTACACCTTCGCTGCACGGTGACTCACCGGGACAGCACAAGACTCTGAGTCATGCTCCCTGCACAGCTGGCCCGTGTCAGCCTCCTCAGCCATGTGATTTGGTTGGTGGGTGCTGCACGGGAGACCTGGACAGCCCACGCCGCTCCCTCTTCTCCTGGACAGCTCTCTGGCTTTGACCCGTAGGTGCTGGCAGGACAGGGCCACCGGGGACGAGGGCAGCAGTGGCTTTGTGCATGGATCAGTCTCCTGGGCTCAGCAGCCACTGCAGGGCAGTTTGTCTGGCTGTCATTTCTGCCTTTAGCTGAGAAACAAGTGCAGTGGGTGTTCCCCTTCTCCTCCAAGTTCAGCTCTCCAGCTGGGTGAAAAGGGTGCAGCTCTCCCCTTTGTTTGCATCAAGGTCATTGTCTAAGGCTCTCCATCTTTTATTACCCAGCATTTTATCAGCATTTGCATCTTTGTTGGTTTAACTTTAGGCCTTTGCTTTCTACTTATGGTCATACACACACTTTTAATATTGTCCCTCTCTAGATCTTAGAGTATGTTTATGCTCGGATGATTGACACAACCCATGACATTTTACCTTGGATAGGTGCTTTTTCCTCTTCAAAGGGACTGTAAAGTGATACCACTATTTTGAGTTAATAAAGAAGTCTGATTAGGTTATGCCTAACATGCTGTTGTCATTATGAGTAGTCATCCAAAGACAGAAAACAAGGGTTTAAGGTCAATGTTTTTTAAAAGCAGAATCATGCATCTCAAGAGCTTAATTTCCAGTTATTAATAAAAGGAGAATGGGAGGGTCACTGTCAGGTAACATTACGTATCATATAGCTTTTGCACTCAGCAGCTGATCCCAAAGGACACTTTCAGATTGCATGTGACCACTGCAGGATTTTTATCAACAGCTGACATGATCACAGATAGCATAAATGGTTGGTGTTTGACAGAGCAGTGAGAACTGGAGATGTTTGCTCTGTCTCTAGGGCCCCATAGCTGGGGCTGTGAGTTAAACTGGAGAAAGCTTTTGTGTTGGGTGGGTGACTCCAAGTCACAGCTGTGAACGGACACATCCCACCTTTCCCAGTGGGTAACTGTAAATGTATTTGAAGCCTCTTGTCCAGATTGGACCTGGAGCTCCATGCTTTTTCCTCTCCATGTGTTTCTTTGGCTGCCTGTGGCTGTGCTGGCAGTCGTGGCCCATGGCCTTTGCCAGTGGCTGGCCTTGCACAGAAAGTCACTGTGTCCCATTGCTGCTGCCGTGCTGAGTCCTGTCCCTTGTGCGTTGTGTCTCTTGGTGAATGGCTCCCAAAGCTCCAATTCCCTGGCTTAGTGTGTAAAATCAGGTTTGATCAGAAGCCCTGTAGCGTATGTGCTGGATAAGAAGTGGGGTTTGTAGGACCTGGAGCCCCCCAGAATCCAGGCTGTAGCCAGAGCATCTCCTGCATGGCCAGGTGCTGGTGGACCTGAGCTCTGGGGCTGCAACTCCTGGGTGGATGGGGAGAAGGGCTGTGGCTGGGAACCCTCGCAGAGTGGGGCAGGAGGTGGCACATCAGCTCCCTGCTCTGTGTCACCGGGCTCAGGGAATAACCCTCTTCTTCAGAACTGTGGTATTTCTGGTGATGACTTTATAAGATGGCCTGCACAGCAAACATGCTACGTGCACTGTAGTGTTGTAAATTGATTTATTCATCTTCTGGCTCCTGGAGAATCCATTGCAAAGAGGGAGCACTGCAGCTCTGTAGCAGTGGCTGAAGGAGCCCACCCTGGCTGGGAGCCACCTGCTGCTCTCCTCCATCCCTAGACACCACCTTTCAGCTGCGCAAAGTCTCGGCAAGGATCCCACAGATGTCAGGGCCCATAGGGCTGTTTCCTAATATGGGATGTTTTTTTCCAACAAACTCTTTAAATTAGACCAAGCAGTGCACAGTTTTGAGAGATCTGTCTGGTTCAGTGAGCTAAATGATGGTGCCAAATGCACGAGGAAGCACCAAGATAAACAGCCTGACCGTGCGCTGCCTTCACCTTCTGCATTTGGGAGTAAATGATTACTAAGCAAGATTTAAAGCACTGGAGACCCAGTTCCTCTGATACTGGTACTTGTGTTCAGTTTAAGACACCACGATGCCATTCTGAATGCCACAGGAGCTCACCTGGAATGCCATTGCCCAGGAATGGAAATGTACACCCACTCAACGCTTAACTGCACGTAGGCTGATAACAGACTGTCAGGGTTCTGTCTCTCCTGTAGTTGATTTAATAGTCTATATGTTTATTTCTAGATACTGTTAGAAGCTGTGTAGCAAAGCTCTTCTTCAGCTGTCCCCTGAAGGGCCATTACTGCCTGTACAGTAAATCCAGTTTTACCCTCATCAGCCGGCAGCCTTCGCTGTGGATCCACATCATGTTCCTCTTCCAGCAGGTGAGTGCAGTATCAATTAGTGGCACCTCTATATTGCTAACTGTGTACTGGGAAAAATGTCTTAATGGATAATCTCTTTAAATACACATCTAATCCACAGTGCTTTGTGACCCTTGTGTCTTCTCAGAAAGTCATTATAGCAGGTTGAAGTGATCTTGCAGTTTATAAGTTTTTATATTTCTATTAAATACAACAAATTCAAAATTTCTGGAGAGATTACAACGCCTGGGGATGAAAAAGTGGGACCAAACTTCATTGTCCTCATACAGGCAAAACTTCCAGAAAGTCCCAGGTGCCATGCAAATGAGCAGGAGCATTGCAGTGGGTTTGCAAGGGAGCAGAATAAACCCCAGAGGTGGGGTTAGAGGTGCAGCACCCACTGGGGGTGTTCACTGCAGAAGTTTTGACTGAGCAGGATTTGCAAATCTGATCAGTGCTGTTCTTCTACCAACCCTAAAGCTATTTTCTCACATTTAATGCCATTTCCAAACACAGTTGAGTGTTTGGACATACATGGACTTCCCCCCATAGCTTACAAATGGTATGAAATTGTAAGAGAAAACCCTACATTCACACTTCAAGATGAAACAGATGGGTTTTGTCCTAAAAGAGTAAGGTTTAGTTTCTTAACCTACGTAGAGCTATTGGCAGCAGTTCATTCTATCCTGGTGCAACCTTAGAAATACAAATCATTTCTCTGAACTTTAAAACATGCACAGCGAGTTATGCTGTGAATTTCACAGCTCAAATCACTCTCCCCTGTGTTTGCTCCTGGAAATAAATACCAAAAAAGTTTTTCAAAAATGCAGGGTAGTAGGAGATGCTCAGGGAAGGAGAAGAGAGTGACAGAGCAGAGGCAGGAGCAGGAGTGAGAAGGCGATATGAAAGGGGAAAATAAAGGAGGAGAGTTACTCTGTAAATGAAAACCTGAGGAAAGAGGTTGAATTTTAACAGGACCTAGAAAGAATAAATTAATTATGTTGCAAATGTATGAGTTTATTCCTAATGAGAGGAAAACAGGTGTTGAGAAATATGGACAAAAGTAGTAAAACAGGTAAAAATGAGAAAGGAGAAGCAGAGGCAGAGGAGGAGGAGGTGGCAGAACTGGCTCACCTGGCTCCCTGTGGCACAGCCTCTGCCACTGGATTTTAACACAGTGACTGCTGGTCTGGCTGTGGTTCATGCTTAGAATCAGCTGCAATGGCAATGGAATCACTGATCCACCTTTAATCCTCCCTGCCCAGACTTTTTCTTACATTTTCATTGAAACACTTCAACTCCTTCCCAGATTACTCTGAGTTTTCCCTTACAGTTCCCTCTTTTATCAACGCTGATGGGCTCTGTGTGGTTCCCAGCTGACAGGGACAGTGTTACTTTCCTTCCCCATTCCTCTGCACTCAGGTGCCCATTGCCCCTCTTCCCCATCCCCAGGTGCTCCTGCTTCCCTTGGATGCTGCCCTCAAATCACTGCAGGTCCCCCTGTTTCCCATGGCTTTCCCTGCCCTGTGCTGGGTTTGCATTTGTCCCACTTCAGGTGCTCTTTCCAAAGCTTTGCTTACATTCCCTACGGTCTTGCTGTGCCAGTGCTACCCCTGGCCTGGGGCTCCCATGCCAAGAAGCCCCCAGCAGAATCCTCCCACACTGCAATGCAGCTCAGTTTTATCCCTTTGCAAACACACAGTGAACACAACACTTTATATGTTCTTTTATGGGAAAAATTGGTTCCTCTTGTGTTGCACCGAGCGTCCGACCCTGCTGTGCACCAGGTTGGTGTTTAATGTCAGATAATTTATGCTTTTCTTTTATTCAAAATCCTAAGGCTTTTAAGTACTGGATATATAACTATTATTAAATTAAATACAGGGCACTAAATTCAGCCCTGGGATAATGTTACTGAAATTGTGAAATGGTACAAGAGATAAATTTGACATAAAATGTATTTAAAGTGTGTTAATAATAAGTTGAATGAAAGGGTGGTGGTAAAAGTGTAGTTTTCAGCAGATCTGTCATACTTTCACAGACAGATGAGTATTATACAGTTTCTGAAGTTCTCAATACTAATTACTGGATTTTTATTCCTCTTTTGCCAGTTGCTCCATACACTGTTTGATATTGCATTCCTCAAAAGTAAAAGCAAGAGAGATTTTTCCTCTCAGGTCTCCAGAACAGATCCTTAACTTCATGACCCTGTGTTCTATTTAATTTTAACAATATTAGTGAACAGAATAGTTATACCATGTTTAAAAATCATGGAAGAAGGTTGGATGAAACAGATGGAAGGTGTGAAATGGCAAAATCTTTCTGTAGGGCAGTAGGGGGAGAGGCGTAAGGCAGTGAAGGTCTGAGAAATTGTCTTTACAGTTAAGCAATGATTAACAGAAGGAACAAAATTAGAATAAGAGGTTAGAGATGCTTAGTTCCACAGATTTATTCATTAAAATAATTCTCTAATGCTTTGTGATTGATGGTTTCATTCTCTTGTTGGGCAGGACAGGGCCACACCGTGTCCTTTCCTAACACCTTCCCTAGGGCTGTTCCTAAACTCACCAAACATGGGCTGATTGGGGTGCCATTTACTTGTGCTGGGTGGCTGCCTGGAGCTGACTGCTCCTCCCTTTTAGTCTGGACTAAACGATCCCTCTGTTTCTGACAGCTTAGCTGGAAAAAATGCATTGCCTGGGACACGATAAAATTACTGGTTGAGTCTTACTGAGGGGTGTCTGTGTCAGTTGGATGCCAGAGAGTAGGATTAGGGTTGTTGGGTTTCTGCTTAGAAGGAGAAGAAGGAACATCCTTCCAGGAATCCTACACTAAAAGGACATTGTTCATATTGCAAAATCAAATACGTGAGATATGGAAAATCAGATTTGCTTCTGCACTCTTAACTTGGCTCCTGCACGCAAATGCATATTTTAATTACAAGATCATGTAGCAGATACAGGAGAGGCAGAAATGTTAAGCTTTCTCAGCTGCAGTAGATTTCTTGTAACATTGACTTCGTGTGCAGTTTATCCAATGAAAAACTTAATGCTGCAGAAACATTAGAACAATTCAAGGCAGGGTAAGGTTGTACCCTTGCTGTCCTTTGAAACAGGGAGCTTTATAGGTGAGAGCACCCAACCCCACAGAGGTTTCATCTTGTTTTGTGAATGTTCAGGGGCTGAAAACTCCTGTACTCTGCCAGGAAAATGTGTTCAATATGTTCTGTGGAGTTTTTTCTCCTGCATTTCACCCCACTGTGCAGTCACAAACACCACACGCTTACTCTTCCCTGCACAAGAACCAAGTCAGGTCCAAATAAAAATGTACAAACCTGCAGTGGTGCTAAGCATCTCTTCACCTTAACTGGTGAATGACCCATCTTTTTGGGAAAGATGCACCTCCCTGAGGTCTGCACCTGGTTGACAGAGGTTGGTGCTGCTATCATATTGCTAGCATTTCAGTGCAAAACCGACACGCACGTTGCTTTGTGCAGTGGTGGTTGATGGGTGATCTTTAGTGAGCCACAGACCTTAGACACGTAAGGTACAGTAAAAAAAAGCCCCCAAAGGAAGTCAAATATTTGAGGATTTATCTAGTTGTGTGCATATTGATCCATAATAACTCCTCACAAAGAAATGAACTAATCCCTGGTTATCTGCATGGCTGTCCTGCTGTAAGAACAAGATGTTCTTTGCTAAAGGCCAAGTAAAAACTGCTTGAAATCCAGTTTTCAACCTTTTCTTCAGAGTTTGTTTGCAGAACCTTTGTCCATTCAGAGTAATTCTGTGCAAGTCCTTAAGGCCCTGTGGGAGAAGACACAGCTCAAGGGGACGCACAGTTTTGAAACTGCCATGATTCAGTCTACATTTCCACACCAAAAGGTAAGCTGCTTTTTTTCCTCAGAAAACAAAATACAGAAGAGTTTTGCCCTGACTTTTAGAACAATTGTACAAAGTCCTTTATGATAGCTACAGCAAGTTTTTGCTGTGCTCAAACAGTGAAAAACAACCCCCCTTTCTCTGCCCATTCCCCTTCTTTGCCTTAGCTCTGCTGTGCGTGCGTCTGCCCTCCCTTTTATATAAAGCACTCAACTTGTGGGGATGTTGAAAAATGTTCACTATGCTGTTAAATTTTCAACCTCCACAGTGTTGTTTTGTCCCAGTGCTTTGGAAGGTCTCCAGGCTTGTTTCTCCATCCTCTCCTAAGTGCTTCATGTGCATCATTCCTGACGAGAGGAAAACTAGTGATGATGCTACGTACACATTTTGTCCTGCTTGCAATTTCAGGCTCTAGGTTCAGATGAGCTGCCACTGAGGACTGTTTGGCAGCCACTTGGAAATTCACCTAGTTAAACACAGACTTGGATTTTATGGAAATGATCATTTGCACATGCACCATTAGTTACCCTCTACCAGTTTAAAAGATTGCTCTTTCAAAGCTGTTTACTGTCTCCGGGATTTCAGCAAATGCTATTTCAAAGCTATTAATCAGCCTTCTTGGAAAAGGACACTGTGGGACTGTAAAACAAATATTTGTTTAATCCTGAACATCTCCATCCAGCTCAATTGGATGACATGAATTGTCAAACACGATTTTAAAATACTCTCTCTCAGAATATTCTATGCGTGAAGGTGTCTGAATGAATAAGATGAATTTACCAAGGTTTTGGATGATTTAAAAGGAGGGGTTTTGTTAGAAACACCTTCTGAACCCCCAAGATAGTGTTGCATTGAGGTGGGATCTCCTGCTGTGGCTTGCAAGAGGAGGAGGGGATCCCTACATCCGAGACCTAGCATATGGACCAGTTCTACTTAGACACAGTGGAGCTTGCAGTAAGTATTTTAGCTGCTATTGAATTCCTAGCCTGACTCCTCCGAGGGCTTTAGAACTGCTTTTCTGTTGCAATACTGGGTTGACTTGAGTCCACGCCAAGATCTACTGCTCAAAGTTGGAGCTGGTGGAGCGTAAAGGAGTTTGGGGTGAATAAAGAGCTTAGGGAAGAGCTGTGCCTTCACGGGTAGGATTAGATGAAGGGCATCATGCACACAAAATATGTCCAACGACCTAGAAATGTGATTCGTCTCCAGGGCTGCGTAATCCTACTGCTCAGATAGTAGCATTTGGCCTATTTTGGGAACTTTCATCACTCCATGACAGTATCTCTGAGTTCCCAAAATAGTGGAGCTGGAAAATGAGATACTGATCTTCACTGATTTACTGAATTAAGCAGTGAATGGAAGTTTGGAAGCTCCGGGAGCTGTGGATTGCCTAACAGCCTTTTGAGACTGAAGACAGTCAGGCAGATGTAATGCAGCTGAAATAGTAAAAGCCTTTGATAGTCAGTCTTGATCTCACAGTGTGCTGCCAGGTTTACTTTTTCAGTTCTGGTTTTGCTTATTAATACAGAACGTGAGTTTGGGTTTAGTGCAATTTCCATTCAGTTTACTGAGAAAAGTCCCACTGAATTTTCTGGGAGCAAGACCTCAGCCTCCCGTAAGGAAGATTCCCCTTAGCTTTTACATTCTCAAAAAACCTATCCTGAGCATTCCCAGCTTTGCTAAGCAGAGTAAGCTTCTGGTGTAATCTGAATTTTTCATTTCAGAAGTTCTTCTCATTGCTAACAGAACTTCAAATAATCTGAATTATTTGCCATTATTCTACTTGTTGATATTATTCCTCTGCCAGTAGTGGAGGAAGGAAAATCACGGGGGTGCTGCTGTTTTAATAAGCTTTAATTTAAAATGGTTTGAGATCTGTTGATGTAAATGCAGCTTCAACGTAATCTGTGATATTTTATATTGAGTTTTATGTGTCACATTACAGCAATGTCTGAGTTGCTTTATCAGAATTGAGGAATTTCTGTGCTGGGAGGATGTGGGGAAGCTCTTGACCCCCCAGCAGCCAACACAGCGAGGTCAGTGCTGCTGCATTGCTCTGTGCTTGCGCTGCCTTTTGCCCCGTGACCCCGTGGTTAATCCAGAATAAAGGAACTTAGACTTTTTTTTTTTGGATGTGTTCTAAACCATTTTGCAAACCTGGAGAAAAATCCGTTACAGGAGTGGTTTATTCCAGAGTGAATTCTGAGAAATATTTTCAGATTTACATCATTGTGAGCAATTCCTGAATTTGGCCCAGGACGCGTGAGCAAGGAATTGCAGCGAATACCTGGCTTACAGAGAGCTTTGCTGTGTTCCACTGGGCAGCCTGCTTGTGCCACAAAAAATATTTATACAACATGGCTTAGGATGTGCCAGAAGTAAAGCATTTCCAGATGTGCATCCTTACAGATTTCCGTTCAGTTGCTTCATAGTTCTTTATCAAAGCACACGCAGGCCACATCACAAAAACTGGGCTGGTTTTGAGCTCGTTGCTGAATCCTTTGTGTTGACTCATGTGTCAAGAAGAGTGAGATGGTGACTATTTTACAAGAGTCTTTTGTTGAGCAGCCTTGCAAGAGAATAATTAACATTTTTAAGCCATTGTTAGTTTGGTTCTTCCCTTGCCTTCCTTTGCTGTCTCAGTTTACGCCGCAGAAAGAAGAGCCACAATTGCACAATGGAGTCACTGAAGTTTTCAAGATGATGGAGCACAGGGATGAGATCAATCTCTCCTCTCCAATTAGGCTTTTTCCCTGTGCTTCCCCTCCTGAAATAAGTGGCTCATTGCAGATTATTTCAAGCGTAGGGGAGTACAGAGCGGAAAAGAAAGATTGCTGCATTGATATTTCACTGATATTTGTTCTTTTCCAGCCTGGGGCTGGCTCACTGCAGCCACTAAAAGATCTTTTCTCATGTTGGAGAAGTTCCTAGCCTTTCTGTCCAGTGTGATCCGTGTGCCCCACACAGATCCAGGGAGGGGGTGGAGTCCCCACCCTTGGAGTGGAGGAGTGGGGGAAGATGAGTTTCTCAGGGACACAGTTTAGCAAGGGGAGAGGTACTGTTGGAGTCGATGGTCTCAGAGGTCTTTGCCAACCCAATGATTCTCTGATTCTATGACCCACAGAGAGCAGTACTATCATTATTTTGCCCATCTCGTGTCCTTCCAGATGCCACAGCTGGAGGAGGACTGGGACACGTCGGGGCAGGGTGCATTGGTGGCCACTGGGCTGTCCCCTGCTCACAGGGCCACCTGCCCCTTCACTGGGAGCCTTCAGCAGAGAGGAGACTTCAGGGGGCTGGGGTGGTCTGTCCCTCCTGAGGACTTGGCTGTCCTATCCAGGGAGGTGTCTGCTCAGGATCTCGCACCACGCATGAAGTATCTGAAGGGAGGCACAGGGAGCCTCAGACTGTCAGATCCACGACCATGGACTAGCAGGGGAAATATGGAGAGACTCATAGAATCAGAGAATCATTTGGATTGGAAAAGTTCTTTAAGAACATCAAGTTCAACCCCTAACCAAGCACTGCCAAGTCCACCACTGTACCGTGGTCGTAAGCACATCGTCTCCCCATCTTTTAAAAACCTCCAGGGTGGTGACTCCAACACCTCCCTGGGCAGCCTCTGCCAGTGTTTGAAAACCCTTTCAGTGAAGAAATTTTTCCAAACATCCAATCTAAATTTTCCCTGGTACAACTTGAGGCCATTTCTTCTTGTCCTATCGCTTGCTAATTGGGAGAACAGACCAACACCCACCTCCCTACAGCACCTTTTTAGGTAGTTGTAGAGAGTGATGAGGTCTCCCTCAGCTCCCTTTTCTACAGATGGAACAATCCCTCAGTTGGTCCCTATAACCCCTGGGCTCCAGACCCTTCCCCAGCTCCATTGCCCTTCTCTGGATGTGCTCCAGTACCTCGCTGCCCTTCTTTTAGTAAGAGGCCCAAAACTCAGCTGCACAGCACCGTGCTTTGGGTCTCCCTGAGCCACCCAGCTCTCCTTCACTAAGCCTTGACTGAAAAGTCCCGAATCAGACAACTCCATACCCTGCACAGCCTTGTTCATTGCGATGAACTTCATGTCCCTGGCAAGGGGTGGTATTTTCCCCACTGACTGCGTAAGCCTGTGTTTTCTTTGGGCTGCTGTCTGCAGTGTTGCAGATCTGTGAAGACTCCACACAAATAAACAGGAGTGTTTTCGGAGCAGTCCTGGCAATTCCCTTTGTGTTTGCAGCGAGTAACTTGGTTGCTGTTATTTAACACCAATGTTTGTGTAAGTATGAGATCACAATCGGTTTTAAAATTAAATAATGGGGTTTAAAATACACTGAATTATACAGTGTTATTGATTGCCTCAAAAGGAATATCCTCCAGCTTTTCCTGTACTTGAAGTGTACTTTCTGCAGGTTTCTTTGATCAAGTCATACATTCAGTTTTCTTGCAGATGCATAATCCTTACTTCCCTGGCTCGTCACTGGTGGAATAGCACCGTGTTTACCTGGGAGTGTTTTGGGTGATCAGTCCTGTTGTTGGAAAAGTTCATATTAATATTCATGTTTGTGTTAGTGCTTCTCACAAGGGGCTGTGTTCAGAGTCACAATTCTTTCTCAAAGGAAAAAGAAAAATTAAGTGGACCCCTGCCCCTACCTCCTGCTCTGGTGGGGGATCCAGTTGGACAGGAGGAATTCCCCAGCATTGTGAGCAGAAACCACTGCCTTGTGAATCATAGAATCGTTTGGGTTGGAAGGGACCTTAAAGCCCATTCAGTTCCACCCCCCTGCCATGGGCAGGGGCACCTCCCACTGGATCAGGGGGCTGAAAGCCCCATCCAACCTGGCCTTGAACACCTCCAGGGATGGGGCAGCCACAGCTTCCCTGAGGAACATCTTCCAGTGTCTCACCACCCTCATTTGGAAGAATTTCTTCCTAATGTCTAATCTAAATCTTCCCCCTTTCAGTTTAAAGCCGTTCCCCCTCATCCTATCACTCCAGGCCCTTGGGAAAAGTCCCTCCCCAGGTTTTCTGGAGCCCCCTTCAGGTACTGGAAGGCTGCTATGAGGTCCCCCCGAAAACTTCCCTTCTCTGGGCTGAACAAGCCCAACTCTCTCAGCCTGTCCTCACAACAGAGGTGCTCCAGCCCTTGCATCATCTTCGTAGCATCCTCTGGACCCATTCAAACAGTTCCATATCCTTCTTAAGTTGGGGATTCCGGAACTGGACACAATACTCCAGGTGGGTTCTCACAAGAGTGGAATAGAGGGGAAGAATCCCCTCCCTGGACCTGCTGGCAATGCTTATTTTGATGCAGCCCAGGACACATTTGGCCTTCTGGGCTGCGAGTGCGCATTGTTGGCTCATGTTGAGCTTCTCATCAATCAGCAGATTGATGGATGATTGAAGAAAATCTTGAGAGGGGTCTGGAGGTACTAAAGACAGTTCAGCCTGGGGGAAATGTGCCAGGCAGCACTGCTGGCTGCAGCATTGATGAGGCAAAAAGAATCCCAGACCAGTCCTTTACCTCCTACAGACATATATATATATATATATATATATACACAAAAGCTGCTACTGATGATAGAGAGGGAGAAATGACCTGTTTAACCCATTTGTCCCAGTGGGTTGTTTTCCCACCCACAGGAGACACATGGAAGAGGATGCCCACTGGCTCCCACTGTGCACCCCTCCATGATTTCAGGTTATGAGCTGTTAACTGTGCAGGGGTTCACCTCGTGAGTGAGTTTGGTTTCTCTTGTTATTGGCCTAGGACCTGGACCACGTGCAGATGCACCTGGAGGAAGTGAGGTTCTTTGATTTGTTCGGCTACAGCGAGGAAGCAGGAACTTGGCAGTGTTTCATGTGCAATAACCCTGAGAAGGCAACGGGTGAGTGGTTTGTTTTCACTGCTGGTGGGCTGTGAGCAGTGGGGGAGCTGGGGAGGGAGGAGGGTGGAGTGAAGCCCTCAGATAACGCTGTTTCTGATGATGGTGGCAGAGGTTGGGGGAAAGAGAAAGCAAACTTTCCAGCGCAGCACAGGCTGTGTCTGTGTTAGTTGGAATTCTTCATTAAAACCCTCTTCTCTCAGCATCACCAGTGGGATATGGAGTCCAACACAAACCTTATCTGGTGTATGCTTAGAGGGGTACAATCCAAAATTAATGTAGACTCATAAATCTGAATGACTTCTAACCCCTGGGGAGTGGGAGGGATCTGCACCCATCCTGCAGTGTCCAAATAACAGGACTGTTAGACCATGTCCCACGTACACCACATCCACAAGTGCCACATGCCAGAGGACATTGGCAAAGATACTGCCCTGATTCACTTCTTCTTAATTCTCAGAATTATTTGCTTTAATATATTTGAATCCATGGTATGCATCTCCTTAGGAACAAGGCAATGCTTAAAAGAAGCCATAACACCTTAGCTGTATTAGAAAAGAAGGTGAGTGGAAAAGACACTTTCTCCCAAGCAAAAGATTCTGATTACCTTTGTTTTGAAGCCTTTTTTTTTGAAGCTGTTTTTTTAAGCCTTCCCATACCCATGTGTTTTAGATAATTCAGAGGAACAGCCTTTTTCATAGATGCTTTTTGCCACTTTGTAAAAGCCTGCATAATTCTGGCCAAGAATTTTGAATATTTTTGGCCAAGCCTTTGAATAATTGGCTGTTTCAGCTGTTTAACAGCTAGGATCTGTTTATGTTTCATCAAACCCTGAATTTAGTAAATCTTGCAAAAGTGGCACAGCCTCTGCTGCAGGCCAGGCTGCCCGTGCTCATTTCATGGGGGTCTGACCATCTTCCTCCTTCTACAACTCTTATGGGACTCAATGACTATAAAAGAAATCATGCTTTGAGCTGAAATTTCATCTCAGTGCCGTGGTCTTACTAAGGTTGGTCCATCTTATCAGTGAGAAATGTATGTCAAGCTACATGAAGAATTAGTCTCTTGCTTAAAGCTTCAAAGCTTAATAGAATGACTTTGTTCTGAATTTTCAAAGATATTTAACTAGTTCAAAAGGGGGAGTGTTTGTAGCAAACTATTGATTATGCTGGTAGGGCAGCTGTATCAGAGCCTGCAGACCAGAGGAAGGCGGCAAAGGCAATCCTTGGGGGTGACATGGGACACCATTTCCTTATTGATGCCATGGCCTGTGCTGAAGACACCAATCTGGAGACATCAAAGGACAGCTCACACCTTGCTGCCCTGTTGCTCTCCTTCTGAAGTGCTGAATCCTCCAAGGAGAGGTCTGGGAAGGGCTGTGAGGAGGTCTAAGTGGCACAGCTCTGCTGCCAGGGGCACGGTGTTGGGTCTGGGGTCCAGACCCCACCAACACTGCCAGCATGGAGCTGGCATTTTCAAATGGGTCTGAACTCGAGGCAAAGAGCAATTCCCAGTGGGATCTTCAGGGTCAGTTCGAGAGCTTACGAAAGAGGGGGCTCTGTGCCACTGACAAGAGGCTCTTGAGTCTGTCTGTGCACTCCAGGTGACATCTCGAGTGATGTGCACTGTGTCCTCTGCCTGACGCCAACAGGCCTCGGGGAGGGGGAGCACAGCACCTGCCCTGGAGTGGGGGGCTGCCACACCACCTCTCTCTTCTCCATCCTTGTTCCAGGCTGCTGGAAAATCACGCTGTAGGCTGTAGATTTGGTGTTGCAATATCCTACAGAGATGAGGGAGAAGGTCACGTCCCTTCCAAGGCTTCACCTTTGCCTTCACCCTTGCAAAGGCTGCAAGTGTGTGTGCTCATCCCACTTCCCTGGGTGTGTAAACATGGTTCTCTTTTTACACATTGGGTTGACAGAAAGGATTGATATGTTCAAAGCTCTGCCCTCCAGCCAGAGCAGTTCCCACCTGGCAGCACAGCAGTTCTGTCCTTCCCAAGACGTGTCCAGCTCTGCCCTGGGTGAGCACAGGAGCACTCGGCCCGCTGGGTCCCCAGCTGCAGAGGGGGACAGGAGCTTGCCCAGCTGGGCACAAATTAGGCTTTCATTCCTATATGCTGCTATTTGTAAATTATACTGCCTCTTCTAGGAGGGGAAAAACAATGATGTATTTTTAGATTAGCCTTTCTTTGTGTTTTTATCTACACGACATCAACAAAAACCCAACCAGAAAAAAGCACAGAGAGAGTGCAGAGGTGTGAAGTGAAATGCTGCCTTCTCAGCAGATGCAATAACTTGAGGGCTTGCTTTCTTTTTCTCAAGCATCGTGAGCACTCAAGAGCATGGGGGATGCCTGGACATTTGGAAGAAGGTTTTTCCCTCCTCAGGCACCGAAGGCGCTGAGGGTGGTGCCTGGAGTTTGTAGGGTTATCCCTGCCCACAGGTCTTCCTGCTTTTCCTCTGTTCAAAGGTTCCCACCCTGTCCTCCTGCCCAGCCTCAGGGCCCTCTCTGCTGCCACAGCCCAGGAGAGGGGGGAGAGGTCTTTAATAAATGTCAACATCTCCGACGTTTGTTTTAGAGCCAGAGATGCCTTTGAGCATGGTCAGGAACAGGAGGAACTGGGCACAGGTGATTTTTGTCCTTTTTTAATGAGTAATTACTCTCTGTCTCAGTTTTAAGTAAATAATGTAAGAAAGGCACGTTGTGAATATCACAATTTGCTTGTCAGCTATAAAAACTTCTAGGAGGCCAAGAGAATAAAGAACTGGATAGGTCATGTGGAACCTCAGGTGTAGGAAAGGAACATTGAAGACAGTGTTCAGTGGAATAAGAGTCTGCAGATGAATGACAAATTGACCTTAGTGTTGGTGATGAAGAGCTGTGGAAGCTGGGAAAAGTCATAGCAGATGGGAGACACTCCAGAGTCTTTTTGGGTTTATAAGATCTGACACAAGAAAGAGGATTCAGAGGTCTCCTTGAATTGGTAAGAAATGTAAAGGCTGTAAAACATCTTTTATTTTCATTCCACCACGGGACAGCCCCTTTGAAACCTCAAATACTTTTGAAAGACCAGAAAGTAATTTCTCCCTTTCAGCAGTGCTGTTTAGCAACCAAATTCTTCTTAAAGAAGGAATTCAGAGGCAAATTCTTTTCTATTATTGGCTTTTGCTTTTTGTTAAAGTTGGGCTTTGTTGCATTTTTTGGATGCCATGTTGCAAGATGCCACTTATCCTCTGGACTCGTGCCTTAGGATGCCAGATCAATGATGGTTTTTTTAATGTAGCTGGGAGGATTTTTGGAGTCAAACTACACTTGGAGGCTGAATTTGAGAAGAAAGTGGCAACTTAAGTAATGTGGTGGATATACCCAAAGTGGTATAACCAGAGGAAGTCTGACTATTTCTCGTGCATTCTTCTCATTGCAAAGCATTTTTTATACAACCACACTTTTCCAGAAATGCTGTTAAATCATTCTGAATTGTTTTTTCCTGCCACCCCCTTGAGCCAAGAGGGAAAAACATTCCCACAAATCCTACTCATCTGCATCATACAGGTATGTGCCCTTATAGAATCATAAAATCATCTGGTTGGAAAAGACCTCTGAGTTCATTGAGTCCAACCGTACCTGTCCACTACATCCCTAAGAAACTCATCCACCCACCTTTTAAACACCTCCAGGGGTGGTGACTCAACCACCTCCCTGAGCAGCCTCTGCCAGGGCCTGACAACCCTTTCAGTGAAGAAATTTTTCCTGATGTCTAATCTGAACTTACCCTGGTGCAACTTGAGGCCATTTCCTCTTGTCCTATCCCTTGTCACCTCGGAGAAGAGACCAACACCCACCTTGCTACGCCCTCCTTTCAGGCAGTTGTAGACAGTGATGAGATCTCCCCTCAGTCTCCTCTTCTCCAGGCTGGACAACCCCAGGGCCCTCAGCCACTCCTCACAGGACTTGTTCCCCAGCCCCTTCCCCAGCCCCGTTCCCTTCTCTGGATGTGCTCCAACCGCTCAATGTCCTTCCTGTAGTGAGGGGCCCAGAACTGGGCACAGTGAGGTGTGACCTCCCCAGTGCTGAGCACAGGGGCACAATCCCTGCTGCCCACGCTGTGTCTGACACAGCCCAAGATGCCATTGGCCCTCTTGGCCACTTGGGCCACTGCTGGCTCATGTTCAGCTGCTGCCAACCAACACCCCCAAGGCCTTCTCTTCCAGGCCCTGGCTGCCTCTGAGCTGGGAACACCAGGTTATGCTATTTTTCTTTTAAAAGATGACCCTTCAGGCACAGACACGAGGCATCTGAAACATTGGTAAGTGTGGTGTGTGCTCCTTGTTAGGAAAAGCTGGCCTTTCAGAGCCTCATTTCAACAGAACCTCCTCTACTGACACTTGGCTTCGCAAGCTCTTGCACAAAAATATTCAGTAAAACCACTTGATAGCTGGAGAGGGAATTGCAGCACATTGCCTATTCTGGAAGCTTACAAAGAAATTGCAGTAATCCCTGTGGGCTGCAGAAGAGACATTGTGCCCATGGGCAAGGATTGGGGTAAAACTGAGGAGGGTGTTGTGAATTCCTCTTTAAAAAAGGGAATTTGCTCAGAATAGCCTACCCCAGGTTAACTCCTGGGTACATTTATCTTTGGCTGGCAGTGGTGATTATCTGCTGAACCAAAATATCCCAGCTATAATGCTTGCTCGAAAATTATAAAAAGTGGCACTCAGAAATGTGCTCTTTCCAGGTTTTTAACAAAACCCAACGTGATGATTAATGAGAGAGAGAATCCGCATTCCCTTAGGTTACCTGCATTTATCTCCGGCTGCTTGCCACCCACACATTCCATTCTTTCAAGTTAAGAGGAGTTTATTATCATTGAGATCATTCATGATTGGACTGAATTTTTGTGGATGATTTTATGTTTCATCAAATGCAAGATTTAATGTTTTGGATTTTATCTGTCTCGAATTCATCTTGGAAGAGTTGGGAGGGTTTTTTACTTATTATTGTGTATCCAAACTACTTAAAGCGTGATGCATTGTGGTTCTGGAGAGAAAGCAAGGCACAATTTATAGAAAATAGTTCCAATGGACACTCACACTAATGGATACTACTCAGGGTTAAATTGGTTTTGGAGTGTGTGTCCCTATATTGAGGTGGTTTCACAAGCAATGGATATTCTATGAGTATATTTATATTATAATATAGAGTTTTTCATTTTGAGTTTGGGTAATATTTTTAGCTTTACTGTGTGTTCTGTAGGAAAAAAGTAATGATGAATGTATAGTAAATATAACCTCCATATATATATACACACATACAGGTATATATACACCTGTATGTATATATGTGTATAATATAAGTATATCCTGTGATCCTTTCAAGCTGAAGATCTCTTCGTACGTGTCAGTGTGCCATCACACAGAGTGATTTCAAACCCAGAGATCACTTAGTTTCACCTTCTGTAAAACAGTACTAATAGAATCTAGTCCAGTAATGCTTATACCAAAGAAATCTTTTCTCTTTGATCTCTATTAATGTTGCATATTGACAGGTTTAACTTGCTTTTTCAAAGTCAGGTGAAGGAGAACCCGTGACATTCCTAAGTTGTTGCTCAGGTAATTTAACCACATTGTTAAAATGTGGGTTAATTTCTGGTCTGCCCAAACACTGCACGAAGTTATGTCCTTCCCTGCTGTGCAAAAAATCTTTATTTATAGAGTTATCATGTCACATCTTGATCTTTTGGGCAAATTAAGGAGAATAGCCTTCCTTAGTTTCCCATGATACACATAATCATATGAAAGATCAGTCTTAAATCATTCTTGTATCGCTTTCCTGAAGTCTTTTGATTTGCCCTTACGCATGCAAGGTGAAGAAATCAAACCTTGACATCTTTTCCAATAATGAATACGTGTAGAAGGAATGTGCACACTCCAGTTGGCTGTTGATTGCACTTCAAAAACATCTCCCAACTGTATTAGAAGCGCTTCTTTCACGTAGCCCTGCTCTGCCATGAAAGCAGTGGGGTAACCAGTCACAGCTCTTGCCTTGTGAGGAGGGGCTGAGGGACAAGGGCTGGTGTGGGCAGAGCTGAAGGGGCACCTCTTGGCACTCTGCCCATCCCTACAAGGGGGTCACTAAGAAGACAGAACCAGGCTCTTTGCAGCGGTGCACGGCGGGAGGGCAAGAGGCAACGGGCATGAACTGGAACAGGAGAGGTTCAGGCTGGCTGCAAAGGAGAGCTTTCCCACCGTGAGGATGATCCAGCATTGGAACAGCTTGCCAAGAAATGTTGTTGAGATTTTTCATGTCCCGGATGGATAAATTCACGAGCAACCTAGTCTGACCCCCGAGGTGACCTTGCTTTGAGCTGGAGGTTGGACGAGAGACCCCGTGAGCCCCCTTCCAGCTGAATTATTCTGTGATCCTGTGAAGTTAACCACAATGAAAATAAGCAAGGGGACTTAGAAAAATATTGGAGAAGAGCTTCAGTCTTATCTTCCATGGATCTTTTTCTTCTAATCAGACCCTCAGACATACTGGCATCAGATTCATTACAATGACTTTGGAAGCTGACATCAGAATCCCCCATGGGATTCTTTGTGGATGTACACAAGGAGTGCTCTTGTTATCATTGCTTCCACCAAACGGGTGCTTAAAGAGAGATCAGCATTTCTTTAGTAAATCCTGCTTTTGAAAGGCTTTGGCCATCAAAATCCACTTTAGGCCAAAATTGCCCATTCACTTCCTTTCTCACGTGGCATTCCTGACCACACCATCCTAGTATCTTCGGGTCCTCAAACTTTTTGTGATTTACACCTTCTTAGTTTGAGTTAAAGCTTGTTCCTACTGCTCTGGAATTTGTACCAAAGCCATTCCCATGGGACAGGAGCCAGGTAGATGCTCAAGAGCAGGAAACAATTGTCTTTTCATATCGAATCTTTCTTTTGCTGTTTATAAGAGGCTGGAGAACGAGTTCTGTGAGGAGTGGCTGAGGGACCTGGGGTTGTTCAGCCTGGAGAAGAGGAGGCTGAGGGGAGACCTCATCACTGTCTACAACTGCCTGAAAGGAGGCTGTGGTGAGGTGGGGGTTGGTCTCTTCCCCCAAGTGACAGATATACAGAATGAGAGGGGATGGCCACAAGTTGCACCAGGGCAGGTTTAGACTGGATATCAGGAAAAATTTCTTCACTGAAAGGGTTCTCAGGCCCTGGCAGAGGCTGCCCAGGGAGGTGGTGGAGTCCCCATCCCTGGAGGTGTTTAAAAGATGGGCAGATGAGCTTCTTAGTGACATGGTTTAGTAAGGGGACAGGTACAGTTGGACTCAGTGATCTCAAAGATCTTTTCCAACCAGATGATTCTATGATTCTATATGTTTATGCAGTTGTCATCATGCTCTGAAAGTTACTAATCAATACTTTATAGTTATTATGCAGCAGTAAAAAATCTTCTTCTGTCCTATCTTTGCCATTTTTATTGAAGTGCAGTTCTCTCTTCTTTTATGCACACTCTAGAAAAGCTTGCTGCTTGGTGCTGCTGGTTCGAATGTCTCAGATTCCCAGCTTTTTGCTCTCTGTCTCTCACTGTCACAGTGGTTCTGACACTTCATCCTGGGAGACAATATGGAGCCCTGTCCCATTATTATCACCCACACCCTACTCAGAGGGTAATTTCCTGACCCCAAATTGCATATTCTCATGGTGACAAAGCATCCTCCACCAAGAGAGTGGACATGTGAATGACAAATGATGGGAATGACAGGGATATTACCCTGTACATCCTGAAGTTAGAAATTCGATGAGGCAATAAATTAAATAATACCTTAGAGATTAATTATAAAAAATTAAAACTTTTTATCTGTTCTCACAAATCTGACAAATTATAATGGTGATTTTATAAGTGGGGAACAAAGTCAGCAGAAGATGAAGTGTCTGGCACGAGAGCAGGAGGACTTGTACTCAGAGCTGCTAGACAGCAGCTGGACCTATGGGTCTGTCCTTTTGCTCAGCTCCCAGAGAGCAATGACTTTTAAGGATGACCATTATGAGTCTCCCAGCAAATCTCAGCTTCAGAAAAGCCAGATAATAGCTGATACAGCCTTAAAAAGCTGTTTAGGAAGAAAACCAGCCCTTTTGTTTCCCCTACAAAGCTGCTGTCAGCAGATGGTGTCCCTTCTAAAGGGCATCAGGGCAGCTGCAGGCAGAAATGACTGCATGGTCCTTGCTGGGGTGCAAATGCCAAGGCTCACCTTGAGCCTGATGGTCCACGGGCCCAGTTTGTTTACAGAAATAAATTTATCTTAAAAAAACCCAGCTTTTTCCATGCTTAAAATGGATTATTATGTTCTCCAGTACTTTTTTGTTCAGTGGCATTTGATTTTACCTTGTGTGCATCTTGTACCTGTGTGAGCTGGATTTCAGCTGCCTTCTGCTCTGTTTGAACAGGGTTAGTGGTTATTAGGGAGCTTCTCCACAGGATATGGTTTCTCTTGCCTGGAAAATACAGAATGTGCTTGTGGAGGTTTATTTTGCCTTCGATTCATCAGCAATCAATGCTATGTGTTTTGTAGGAGTGTAAATTCAGCACAGACCCTGTGGCACGAGGCTCCTTCACAAAGGCATTGCTCCACTGCTTCAGGAACCCACGTCAGGGAGGCAGAGGGATGTATGGAGTTTGGGCAGCTTGCCCTGCTGTAGAGCAGGGAAATTCCCCATGGACTTTTCCATCCCCCTCTGCACAACCTGTTCAGCAGAGGGTTTAAAAAGCTTCATCCCAGATGTAATATCCAGCCCCATAGCCATAATTTTGAGTGTTGTTCCAGTGTGGGTGTAGAGGCAGGATGGAGGCTGCCACAGCCACCCTCAGCAACGAGGTATTGGAGAAGCCACATATTGTAACACCCTCATGGACAAGGAAAACTTCAAATCCCCTCAGCTTTGCATTTTCTTATTCCCATTTCCAGGATTTTCACATAAACTGAATATTTATTTCCAAACTGCCTCCACCCCAGCCATGCTCCTCTGAAAAGCTGGGGAAAAAAGTTTGCCAGTTGAGGAAATCTCTAAACCAAGTCAAAATGTGGAGTAGTTCTGAAAATATTTAAGAGAGTTGCAAAGGGGCACATTGTAAGATGTGGCTCTGTCTCGTTTGGGGTGCAGCCCCAAAGCAGCTGCCCTGTAAATCTGTGCCACTTCACAGTGACAAAAATTGAGCATGGAGAAAGCAAGCCTCTGTTTTACCTTCGGGTTGGGTGTGTAATGAACCAGCCCTGACCTGCAAATACACAGAAAAGAGCTGCTGTTGAGTCGGGGATGCTTTGGGTTGGGAGGCAGAGTGTGTGACCTGTCTTTATCATGGAAATCACAGCTGCAGTTCCCCATCAAAGCTGGAACTCGGCCACCTCCCTTTTCATTGAGTCCATCTCCTTCCAAAAACTCCCTATCTACAGAGACTGAAATATTTATAGCCTTTCTTGAGGAAACTGAAATAGTACACGCTGAAGACCCCCAAAGCCGGCCTCTGCCAACATAAACAACCCTGGGGAAAAAATACATTCTTTATCTAGATCTGATGAATTGCATTTGCATTGTTTGGTTTTCCTCTACCAGACAGGAGGTACTGAAGTGCTCAAAAAGCTACAAAACCTTTGAAATCCCCAGCTCTCCCCTCGGTGGCTGCTCACGGTGCATCCTCAGCATCACACCAACTGCTGCATTTTGGGCTCTGAGAAGCTCCTGCGCAGATGACAGCAAACATTTTCAAGAAAAAGCTTTCCAGGCCAAATTTTAATGATAAGGTTTGCAAGTGTGGCCAGCCAGGAGATAACTGACCATCTGACAGATGCTGGGAAGGGCTCCAAGTCAAATATCGCATCAAAAAACCATCCGTTCTCAGGCTGCTTTTGCCTTGGACTGCTCTTCCTGCTCTTCAGTCTCTCTGATCCATCGTGTCCTGCCTATTGGTGTAAAAATAGAAGAGAAAGGGAAAAGAAACCCAGATGTGGTGTTAGAGAATTTTTAAATTGTTTGCTCCACACATGAAAGGCAGTGGCTCGAGGTTGCTGTGTGGCTGTGGTTTAAAACCCATGGTGATCCCCTTGGTTGCTGGGCTTTTCTTGTGTTGGAAAATCCCTTTGTGCCTGCAAAGCTTGGGAATGCTCTTCCAGCTCCCAGAACCTTGCGTGCTTCCAGCCGAGGTAGGTGCCAGTGAACAGAGGTCACAGGTGAGCACCGTGGTCACAGGGCTGATGGTAGAGGCCTGGCCACAACCTTATCAACACACTCTAAATGAAAGTGCAAGGCTTCCCAATATTCGTGCAGCACTTTGAGTTCCAAGAGTAATTTTAAACATAGCAATGATCTTGCAATAAGAGGAAAAAAGGGTTTCTTTCCCTTTCCTAGCCAACTTGATTTGGGTTTTATTTTTGAGTTAATTGATTTAAGGAAAATATTGACAAATATGTTATTTTTCTAAGGCAAATTTAGGACCATTTTCAGACCATTATAAAGAGGTGAATGGAGTGGCAAGTGGCTGAGCTGGAGGTGAGGCAGCTGAGAGTGCCTGTGTTTGTGCTCCCGTGCCAACTACAGTTGTTATGGGTATTGAACTCTTCACTGTACACTGTGCATTTTTAATTACATTTTAAATTATTGGTGGGCACAGCACTGTAGCACAGCTCACCGAGTGGACAGAAGCTTTTGTGTCTCTCCTTCTCCTCCTTCTTTGTCTTTGGTTTGGGCAGAGTTATCCATCTTGGATTTAAATAGGCTCAGTAAGGGTGGCATTGATGGTCATGCATGGCAGAAATGTTGGTTTTGCTCTTACCACCCCAGAGCTATTGGCCAGTGACTGGAAATTAACTTTGGCACAAGATGGTAAAGCATCAATGTCCTCGACGGATAACATGACTCTTCCTGAGGGAGCAGGGTGGTCACCGGGTTCCTGGGGGCCTGAGCTGTGAGTTGCTCCAGCCCTTGGCAGTCCAGATGTCAAAATAAATGGTGTTGTTTTAGAAATGCAGAAGTGATCAAAAACATCACATTCCCAAACAGTCAGTGCTGTGAGATTTATAGGACAAAAGTAACTCTGGATTTATTGCAAGGATTATTTTTTTACAAAATGGATTGCTGATGTTAAATGGCTTTTGAAATATTCCTGAAGAGAGAACCAGAAAAGATAGTAAAGATGTAACAGGACACGACCACTACAATACCCAGGGCTAGGTTATTGCTCAAACTGGATAAGGGAGGGCTGATAATAAACACATCCCTTTCCAAGAGGAAGAAGGAGTTGTATCTCGGGAGGGTGAGGAAGGGAAGGGTCATTAGCCTGGAGACAAAACCCTGGAACTCACCAACCCCCTTCTCATCAAAAAGTCACATTTCTGGGCTGGAATTACCTACAAGAGTCTGGTGCTCATTCCAGTGGGATGGTGGAGTCTCTCAGTCCCATGTGGACATCCTGCTTCTGGCTCTTAATTCCTTCTCCATAGGGTGGCTGCTGCAATGAAGCAACATCTTGCAGTTAATGGAGAGTGATATCCTCAAAATATTCCCATCCAAAATCCTGCACAGCGGGAAGATAACTGTGCTGAACTCTGTAGCGTGGCTTAAAGCCTCAGAGACACCATAAATGCCTACTTTCAGTTCCATGAAATTATAAATTATTACTGCAGGGCTGGGGAAGAGTTGGGTGGGGAATGGAAAAAGTGATGGTCAGAGGAGTTGGAGCTGTCAGCTCCATCTGCAAGGCCTCCCAAGCAAAACGTGACTGAGGGTTGAAGTGTCTTGCTGAAGTGGCAGCTGAATGAACGCTGGAGGTCAGGAGGAACGTGGTCTTGGAGCCGACACAGCTAAAATGCAAAAAAATCTCTTTTGTGCCCCGCAGCAAAAGCCTGGCTTTCAGCTGGGGCAAAGGGAGGACAGAAATAACCCCCCCCGTTGTGTGTTCACCTCCCCAGTGGTAAATCAGGACGGCCAACCCCTGATGGAAGGCAAGCTCAAAGAGAAGCAGGTCCGGTGGAAGTTTATCAAGCGGTGGAAAACGCGCTACTTCACCCTGGCTGGCAACCAGCTGCTCTTCCGGAAAGGAAAATCCGTAAGTCAGCAGACCCTCGGTTAGATTCCCCTCTTTCCCTCCCCCACAACACCATTTCCCAGAGGGTTTTGCTGCTCACTTTGCCCGTGGTCTCTCTACGCCACGTGGCTGACTTCACCCAAGGGGTTGCTCCCTGGCTTTCATTTGCTTTTTTGTCTCTGGATCCAGAGCGTGAGATTTTCGAGTGTTAGGTTGCTGCTACTCAAGTTCAGCCAATGAAAGCCCAGGGCTCAGCACTGAGACTCTTATACCTCAGTAATTTATACCCTCCAAGCTGATGACCTGTGCCTGAGCATCATTCCCACTGCCTCGAGGCATGCCAGGGATTTTGCAAAATCATCTGCTTCACCAGCTGAAGGAATTACAGTGGGTTAAAAAGTAATTATCAGTCTTGACCAGTGATGTTTTATTTCCTTGAATAAACACAAATTCAATAAATTCTGCTCAGGTAAATACCTTTTTCTCACTTGTAAAGTGCATGGCGTGGGACAGCAAGGTAAGCAGGAGCCACAGGCAATGTGCTGCAAGTAAGCTCTGATTTCTGGGTCCCCAGTTTGCGTGGGACCAGCACTGTTCCAGGGGGAGATGGTTATGTTCCACATATCTGGAAAGTCAGGCCCTCCTGAACACCTCAGAGAGGTCTCTAAAACCAAGGAACTGTTCACCTTGTTTGAAAGTCTTGCCTGTTTTTGCACATTAATGGCTGTTCTTGAGATGATGACATTATAATCGGACTTATCTCTGCAAGAAACACAAATGTGTTTAAAGCAAGATGATGCTAAAATGCTTTTCTCTCAAAGAAACTGAGGGGTTTTTTGCTTTCACTTCTACCTTCATCTAAATTCAGTGAAATTCTGCTGAAATTTCTGTGAAATTGTTTGAAATTTATACTGACAGGACTCAGAGACAAGTGTGAAGTGTGTCTTAGGGCATGGAAGAGCACGTAATTGAATCCGGTCCTCATTAGTTCTTACTTCTCAATTATTAGATACTAATTTTCTTCAGCTTTTCACAATGGGAATTATCAAACATTGTGCAAAACAGTCTATTTTTGCTACAAGAATTCACTCTTAGATAATCCAAAAATAGCAACATCCCCCAAACATAGCCAAACCTTCATATTTCTGGTAAGTAATCTTTATTTTTACAGAACTCTAGTAAAATTCTTTAAGATTCTTAGATTGGCTTCCTGAGCCCCTTCCTGTAAGAAGTACAGCAGGGTGTGCTGCTTAGCAGGAGTGAGTGCCTTTCGTGGGACAGTACAGTCCTGAAAGCAAACAGTCCAGGAAATAGCCTTTTCCTTGCTTTCTAGTGAGTTTTTCTGATGTTTTCTGAGATTCTGAATCCACACACGTACCACAGCTACAGCTCAGTGTGGCTGATGCTCACTTTTGAAAGAGTTTCAGAATAATTGTCATTTTTTAGCACGTAGATTGGTTTCTGGAAATGTATTTAATGGAATGGCTTTAATTAGCTCTCCAAGCAAGCCCAGCATAAGGCACATCAGAACACCCTGATTACTCCAGGGACGCAATCACCTCCTTATATTTCCATCCTCAGTGCTCCCTTGTTCACATGGGGAATGTGCAACGTGTTGCAGGTGGGTGAAACTGGCAGATTAGATTGTTGAACAGCAGCTTTTGCTGTAACTCAAATGGATTCACTTTCTGTTTTTAAATGGCAAACTCAAGGCTGCTTTGCTTTTTTTAAAGTTGGACATGAATGGATGGGTTCATCAGCACAGCAGGCTGGCATCCAGCCCCCTGGGGACAGCAGTGGGGTTTACTGTGCCTGGTTAATCAGTCTCTCAAACTGGTGTATTATATCCTGTTTCTTCTACATTTTTGGCCTAAATTTGAGAGTCAAGTCCTGCCGTTAACCATTGCTTGGGTTGCAACCTGGAGCAACCCTGAGCCCACGAGTTTAGGTTGCACAAGTGCCCTGGGTTGAGTATTGCAGGCACCAAATGGAAAATGTTCAGCCCTTTAAGCAGGGGGTATGAAGCCTCACAGAAGTGGTTTGGACAATAAAGTGTGACTTCCAGATCCCACAGGAGGTCCACTCTTGCGCACCTCTGGCACCCAGCGGGAGGACCATCCCCACACCTCACTGGCTGGGTATGGTGCCCAAAGCATTGCAAAGTGCAGGGCTACAGGCTGTGGGTAACCAAAGCCATGGTAGAAGCTCCTGCCCAGCTGCATCTGGTGTTTGTTTCAGTCTTCGAGGCCAGACGGTGCTTGTCTGGCTGAACACAGCAGCTCTGCCCCATCATCCTTGGCGGAGCAGCACTGGGTGCTGCGTGGGTGTTTGTACTTTATGTGCTGCTCACTTAAAAATACAAACCTAGCACAGAGGAGGCATTGTGAGGTGGCCAGCTGGCTGTGCCTGCTTATTCCTGGAGCCCCACCATGAACCTTCCCTTCTTCAGAGCAGCTTATGGACAATATTCGCTCTGTGCGAGCAACTGCATGACCAGTGGGTAAAAGGGAGGCAGGAGAAAAGCAAAATGTAAGAGATCCAAAAAAGAGCCACTTCCTAAACTCCTGGAAAATTGTGGTAAACTTCTTCCACAAGAATGTGCCCAGGGTATAATCAACCTTCTTTAGCAACTTGAGGTCAAATGTTGTGTGGTAATGAAGGGCATATATAGTTTTTGCCAGACAGGCCTCTAAGTCTCAGGGTCTGGCTCTTGGGGTGCAAGTGTTGGTTCTTGAGTCTATCATTGCTTTGCATTTTCTGTGATAAAATGTTCATAATGTTTATCCCAGGTGAGATCTCAGTGCAGAGCCACCTTAATACTGTTTGATAAAGCCTTAATCAGTGTTTGTGGAAGCAGGGGAGAGTGGGCCACCGCTGCGGTCCCACGGTCGTGTGCAGGGAATCAGTGGTGGCTCTGGAAACATTTGTTCCCATGTAAAGTTGGAGATGAACCTTCTGGTTCATGGAAAGTCGTTTGGTCAGAACTGAAATTGTCCATGTAAAGAAAACTTCTCGGATCTGGAATGAGGAAGATGATAAAAAATGAATGAGGTGGACAAATAAATGTCTCATCCCAGAAGGAGCAACAGCAACACCAAAGGATAGAGGTGTGCTGAGAAGATAGAGGGCTCTGTCTGCTCACCCAGATGAGGTTCATGCCAGCCTCTTGCTGGAGAGCTGCTTCAGTCAGGGTAGGGACCTCAATACTGTCTTGAGTCAGAAAGGAGGGCACTGCCCAGGGATTGTGGCACTTCAGGGATACAGGAGACCCTCACTGCAAATACTGTGTATGTAAGTAAGATGGAAGTTGGGAAACTCATCCTGGGTATTCACTGTGGATGTAGAAAAATGGCAGATCAGTGGGAATGGTTGGGGACTACCAAATCCTAGAGAGTAATCACAGCCACTGGGCTTGGGACTTCTTTTGGGTGGTCTTTTCAGATGAGCTTTTCCTTAGAACAGTAAAATGTTCCTGGTTCTTTACCAGAAGGACTGAGATGTTATTTCAGGAGAAGTCTCCCTGCCCAGTTCTGGTCCTGCATTTCAGACCTGGCGTGCTGGGACTGCAGACAAAGCTGGGGCAGGCAGAGCAGCTCTGGAGACAGCAGTTCCCACACTGCAGCCTCTCCCAAGTCAAAAGTATAAGAAGCCCAACAGGAGAAACATAAATATTCTTGAGCAATCAGGGCCTCGGGCCTAAACTTCTCACTTGGATGCTCTCATGAGCTCACAGATCTCTTCTCTTGCAGAAAACTTTCACGACTTTGTACCACAATGCTCCCTGCATTGTATTTCTCACAGTGACACTAAGATTTCCAAGATGTACCTACTTTATACATTTTCAAACCAAATTGAGACTGACCTATCCCATACTCTCCATTCCCTGCTGAGATATGCCATGATTTCCCTCAAATTCCTGGGTCAGACTCAAGGTATCTCTTCTGTTTTCAAAAGCAACAAAAGGAGTTGGTGCTTCCATTTTCAGGTGGACACCTTAGCACTGCTTAAGAGAGGAGAGCCTTCTTCAGTCCCCAAGTCCTGGCTGCTTTTTGTACCCAGGAAGCATTTGTCATCACCGCGAGCTGTGCGTGGCTCTGTTAACAAACATCACCATTATTGAAAGGCAGAGAAAGGAAAATCCAAGCCCATGTCAATACCTGAAGCTGGAGATAAAAAGTGCAGGTGCTGGGAGGAGGGTGGGCAAGGAGCTTATGGGCAGTGGACCATGACCCCCCCGGATCCTGATGGTGTCCAGTAGGTGAGCGTGGCACTGCGTGGGAGGGGCTGAGCCCCTAAGGCTCTTCTGGGAAGTCCCCATCAGTGTGTTTGCAATGTTTACGAGCCCAGCTCCAGAGACATAAACCATTTATTAAGATGGTGGAAGAACCAGATGAACTTGGCTCTGTTTTTCTTCCCTGTGTTTCAGAAAGACGACCCCGACGACTGCCCCATTGAGCTCAGCAAGGTGCAGAGCGTGAAGGTGGTGGCAAAGAAGCGCAGGGACCGCAGCCTGCCCCGGGCCTTCGAGATCTTCACCGACAGCAAGACCTATGTCTTCAAGGCCAAAGATGAGAAGAACGCTGAGGAGTGGCTTCAGTGCCTCAACGTGGCCGTCGCGCAGGCTAGAGAGCGGGAGAGCCGAGAGGCCACCACCTACCTGTAGAGCTGGTGGCATTCCACAGACCTCTTTTACCTCCAAAACAGGGCCATGGAAAACCCGTGGGGGAGATGGTGGGTGTGGGTCAGGGCCAGCTTTGCGCAGCAGGAGAGGTCTGACGCCTCGATGACACTACCAGGTGATGGAGTGCCACCAGGTGGGAGAGCCCCCTGGCACTGGGACGTTTGCTGGGGGTGAAGCAGCTTCCACGCCCACGTGTGAAACATTTATCCTCAGCCCAGTGGCCTGAAGCCAGGAGATGTGGTTCGAAACAAACCTGGACCCCAGCCCCTCAGCCTTTCCTTCTGAGATGCACAAGGTCTTGGTGGCTTTAGACATTGCCGAGAGCATTCAAGCACGTAAGGACTTTTGCTTTCTTCAGTCACTTTCTGTCTGTAAAAAGATGATTTTCCTTCTTATTTAATCTCAGTGTACTTTGTCCTTTCACTGTCTAAATGTGTCTGTGGAAAAAAATCAAATTTGCTGCTTCTTTCAGGTTTGAAATGGAGCAATTTTAAAGATTTAATACTCCTGAAAAATAATTTAACTATTTTGCTTTTCCCTCTTTTCCTGCCTTTTCTCCCCTTCATAACTGAATGTAATTTTTAAAATTTATTTTCTTTTCTTCTTTTAATTGTCTTCTCTGTTCTGTAGCTTCTCAGAAAGTTCTCCAAACCTGGAAAATTCCCAGTTCATTTGATTTGCTTTTTCACTTTCAAATTATTCCAAAGTTGAGGAAGTGGAAAAGACTGAAAGTAAAAAAAGAAAGGAAAAGAGGGGGGAAAAATGAATGAGAAGTCTTCAACTGAAGGACTGCACTCAGAGATCATTCAAGGCTGTGTGGAAATAAAATTTCCAACTTAGAAAAAATAGGTCTTTTGCAAAAAGTTGTTGCCAAAAAGGAGTTAAGGGAGGTGGTGGTGGGAATTAACTGTGATGCTTTTTGCTGTAATGTGCATCTTCCATTCGGTAGCAGAGGGAGCCCACAGTGTTTTGGAAAGCTCCTTGCAGAGCACGGCAATACAACCTGCTTTCTGAAACATTGGGGTTTTGGCTTTCTGTCGTGTTTGCTGGGTGAGTTTTGTGGACAGGAGGGCAGCAGGGGCTGGTGAGGGTGGCTGTGATGGTGGGGACCTGTCAGGATCCTCAGAAGCACTTGGGGAACGGGGGGCAAGAGGAATGACCTGGGGAATACATTTGGCTTGAAGTCTGTTGCGTGAAGCCGGTGCTGCTGGGTCAGGGCTGTTCGCGGCGGTCACCGCGAGGTTTGTGTCTGACAGTTCTCCGTTGGGCTGCAGCTTGAATGACCCCACACTCTGCATTTACAGCCTCTTGTGGCCACCATCCTGCGTGTTCCCAGCTCTCTGGACATCACGGGGGCTGCTCCTGGCCAGCCCCTCTGCAACGGGGCCTGGCAATGTTACTCTGCCTGCGTTGAACTCCCCTCACTGCCGTACCCTGTCCGTGCTGTGGTGTGTGCAGGGAGGAGAAGACGGGCACGACGCTGAGCACGGGCTTGGAAGAGGGGTGGAGAGAGTGGGATCCCAGTGGTTTGACTTGATGGTTTGGTGCCTGCTTCCTTGGTGCAGTTGTTCAGTTGTGGCCCAGAGCCTGGAGTCTCACAGCGTGGTGTGTAAATATTTACCTTTGGAGTCTGATAACTCGCAAGCACTGAGCGTGGCTGGTGTTTGTCTCTCGGGCTGCCAGGGCTCTGTGATGTGTTCCACTGACAGGCAAGATGCTAACGTTTGGTAATGAGCATTTACTTGAATTGGAAAACATTCATTTATGGTGTCATAGCAGTTCCTGGGCTCTGCTGCCAGATCAGAGCGAAAGGCTGCCTGGTCCCTCACAGCAGCCAGAGCTGGCAGCTCCAGAGAAGGATTTGTCAACCTGATCCATCAAAGCACCATCAAACGTTTTGGGGAGAAACACCGTGGACCTTGGAGCAATACCAGTGCAATGAATTTCCATTTACAGGAAAATGAACATTAGGCGAGGCTTTGCAAGGCTGTTTGCTATTTCTGTCCTCTTTTTAGTTGCCTGCACTCGTGGAGATGTATGTGTTTATTTGCTTGGTTTTTCCCCATTATTTATAATCATTTTCCAGAGCTGATGATGACGTCCATGGACTCTCCTGGGGAGAGACGTGCACCAGGGACCTGGCAGAAAAGATGCTGAGACCTTGTGTGCTGCAGTTCTGCTGTAGCCACATGTGGGCAGGGTACAGGGCTGGAAATAAAAGCAAACAAGCTCAAAATTGGCTTGGGGCAGGATTAATCCCAGGTGACCAGGCCCTGATGGTGACCTTCTGGTGGCTGGGATGATGCACCTGCCTGGTGTCACCATGCTGCCCACCCGTAGCCCTGATACCACTTTTCCAAACCACTCCTTCACCCTGGAGAGGTCCACTTCCCCTGGCCTGCACAGCCTGGCTGTTTTCCTCCTCTTTGGCCCCTGAGCACGAGCTGGACCAATCTCAAATCATGTCTTTTCTGACTCTCCACAGTTTCCCCAAGTCCTCTTTGAGACAGTGAAACAAAACTGGTAATTCCTTCCTTATGCTCTCGTGCTCCTTCCCCGACTCTTGGGGGAGTTCATGTATGTTTGTTTTGCTTTGCTTAAGGGTCTTCACTATTTCCTGAGACCTGGTTCCTCCCAGCACTGATGGGTTGGAGTCCTCCTCCAGCCCTGGGGACCTCCTACCCCGTGGACCTCTACAGAGTGTCTCAGCCAGCACTCCAGCCTGGGCTCCTAATGTGTGCTGAACAACAAACCTGGCACCCGTGCCCTGGAAGGTCAGCAAGACCCTGCTCTGAAAAGACAATATTTTATTTCCAACATTCCCGTGCTGACTGGAGAAGGAAGTGCCAATAGATCACACCACACAGCCAGTGGCTGAGAACAAAGCAGTTGCTGAAGCATTCCTAGATGATGGAAAATCAGGGAGGGCTTTAAAGCCAGCCATGGGTTTGTAGATCGAAAAGATAAATTTACATTGACGTTAATGATGTCAGAGGGGAGAGATAAGACCTCTGTCAATGGCCCATTGAATGCCTTAACCAGCTCCAGACTTCCTGATGTTCTCAGCATTCCAGAGAGATGCTGAAATGTTCAAATTCCTGAAATTTCTTGTAACAACTAAAATGTGGAGGTGAGTGTTAGATCATAGAATGTTGCAAAGCAATCAGAACAACTTTGTTAAAGCTAAATTTAGTTACAGAAAATACTGACAATATCTGAGACCGGTCTATCCAAGCAAGTCCATGGACCCCTGCGTAGGTTGCCTGGCCAGGCAGAGTCCAGTTCCATGGTACAGGTTCAAGCCTTCTCCCTGTCATTTACATGGAATTGGGCAATGGGTACTTTGTTATAATACAATATTACAACACTTAAAAATTCTATTAGACTTCATGCCTCTGAAGCACATGAAGTCAAGTCCAAACCCGATGCTGAAGATCAAAAGTGGGTTTTCTTTTCAGAAAGGTGCATCCTTTTCATCTGTGATCCTTTATTTACTGTTATCTCAGTGATACTGGGATGGTTTGTTTGGGGTTGCTCATGCACAGAGCCTGGCATCATGCACTCCCAGGCATCCTGGGGAACAAGTCTGCAGTAAATTGCATCTCATATTCATCCATACGAATGATGCAGGTCTGCCTCCTCCTCTGCTGCCTCTGCATGTAAATGAAGCCATGGAGACAAACCTCAATTTAAAGGCAGCAGTGCAAGGGTAAGAGCAGACATATGATGGGAAATTTCCACAGCCTCTTTGGCAGACAATGAAAAGAGATTTCAGTCATTTAGTTTGCAGTACCTGGACCGATAAATCATTTGAGTCTAATGGGAATGAAGTTAATTCATAGTCGTGAACTTGTAGATTTATGGGCTTAAGTTCCAGAACCACATCCTATCCTACACACTGAATTCACCCGCCGAGGCTGTCGCTGGAGTTCAATAACACAGGGAGATGGTCATTAAAAACATATTTTACAGACAAAATAGTCTGTATTTCTTAATCTTGATGCCAAGTTTCAGTCTGCCACCTATGCATGACGTCATCAACTGAATGCACCTGATTACCCGTGTGCGTATGAACGCGTGTTGTCATCTGGCAGCGTACAGGGGCTGAGCAGCCACCTCTGCCAAGTGAGTTCCAGGAATGAGGCAAACGAGGCTCTGCTTCACCTGCTGCCTCAAGGCTTTTGTCATCAGCACTTGGCTGTCACCCGTCACTTACATCCTTTCTTTCAATCTCAACGTGATTGAAACAATATGGAATGCATAGCTATGGAGTTAGAGAGACCCCGGGGTCTGTGCCAAAAAATAATTGCATAAAATAAGAAGCTTAGACACACTTCTCCTGTCTTAAATTAAAACTTGGAATAAAATAAGAGGGAAATTCAACCAGCAACTTATTCCTAGCCATCTTCCTAAAAGGAGAAACACAGAAATCATCAATGTAGTTACGATGAGAGCAGGGAGATTTAATAAAAATAAATAAAAACTCTCACTGTTGCAAATTTTCTTCTCGAGCAAAGATATAAATAGTTTTATTGTTTCTTTTTAAAATACCAACTATTGAAATATTCTAAATTTAAACAGCTGCTGCCCTCTGAGCAGGGAACACGTTGGTAGTTCCTGCTGTGCTGCATTTCTCGGTTGGTCTGCTTGTCCCTTGCGGGAATGATCCCAGCCCTCCGCAAAGAAGACACAAGAGCTCCCTGAGGTCCGTGGGCACTTGGAAAAAAGGGATGCAAAGCCCTCCTTGGCCAGGGCTTCGCCGAGCGCCCGCTCTTCTCTGCCTCCTGTCTTGCCCAACTTTCGGCACAAATGATGTCCTTGTCCCTCTGCAGGAGGTGAGTTCACCTTTGCTGAAGAACGCTGTCATTCAGCCAGTATTTGGTGGAGGAAAGGAGCCTCGCTGCTATGGAGAGAGGGACAAGTCCCATCCCTGGCCATGTGGGACACTAAACCCACCTGGTGTATCAGGTACTGCTCTCCCTCCAGCTCCCCGTGGGCAGCACCATTTCCGTGGGGTCCGTGAAGGCTGCCAAGCTCTGAGGGGCCTGGCAGCGATGCTGAGGCTCAGCTGGGTGGTTCCCCCGCTGCAGTGAGGCATCGCCTCCCAGAGCCGTGGCACGAGGTGGCCCAGGCTGTCAGGAGGGAGAGCTTCCAGCCCAAACCACCACCCTCCTGTCCTCTCTGTGTACTGAGGGGACAGACTGAGGTTTAGGATCTAAACCTCAGCCCACAGCTAGAAAATCAGACCAAAATCTGGACCTTAAGTCAAGCAATTTCCGATCCTAAGCCGTGTCTTACAGATCAGCAGAACTTCTCTAGGAAATGTAATCCTTTAAAATACTGGCTCCAGCTTCTATGAACACCTTTACGTTAGGAAAACAACCCACTTTTTCCTGGAAGTGTTGATATCCACCATGATTTCTGTGCCACATCACATATATCATTCAGGAATCCAAGTCTGGGTGAGTGTGTGGCCTCACGTTACACTCAAGAACAACTGGCAATCCAGCATCACTTCTTCACCCATCTGACCATACAATGACAAAGGGGAACAAGCTGAGGGTTTTGGCACAGAAGAGCTGGCTCACACTTCATGGGCTACAGACCAGCCTTGTCACGCAGCAATTCCGCGGAGAGGGCAGCAGCGTGGGCCCCCTCTGTGGGATAACGCACTGCGGGGAGCGACTCTCTGGCTCACGGGGTGGGAGCTGGCAAAGTCGGAGCAGAGTGGGGTGTCCAGTGGTGGGATGAGCTTGCTTCCATCTGTGTGCAACAGTCTGTAGCTGCTTAAAGCACCGACACTGTGTAATCCACGGGGGATCTGCTGGACCAAAGCCCTGCTGTGAATGGGAGTTGGACTGGATGACCTCCCGAGGTCCCTTCCAGCATAAATTATTCTGTTGGCTATAGTGGGACAAGAGGATCTCAAAAATGTATCAGCTGCAACCACAGCTTCTTCTAAAACAGACTGTGATGCACCGCTGCGGCACCGCGAGCCTCGCTATGGGCGCAGCCGCACGCATTTTCCCTCCTGTGGTGACTCCTAAGAGGAGAGCAAAGAGTAGACTTCTCCATAGGCAGTGTGGCTAGCGATGAGCTGCTGTGGAGAACTTCCTCATGGCGAAAATCTCTTTCCTCCCCTGCTGTGATGAGCATCTCTCTTCCTCTGCTTGTTTTGTTTGCGCCTCTGCAAGCCTGAAATGAGTTTCTCCTGTGCAGAGCCATGCCCTTTGTGAGGATTCCTGTCATCGAGACATCCATCTGACTGCAAGGACACACCTGGTCCCTGCCTGGGTGGGAGCAGCGACCTGCAAGCACCCATTTGCTTTCTGCACCTGAGATGTGCAAAGTGCAGGACCCCTGCTGCCGCTGGCTCCCTTCTTCTCTTCTCTCCAGGACACAGATATTACAGATTTCTTACCTTCCAATTTCCCACTCAGGTCTTACATGGTTTGATGTCCCGTGGGAGAGGAGGAGTGAGGAGTGGTTTCTCCTGGCTCAGCTGTGGTGCATCCAACCCTGGTGAGGGAAAGCAGGCAGCAGAGTGAGTAAAATGAGAGCAGCTTACACTGGCACTGCTGCCCAAGAGCTGCATCAACAGCAACACCACTGGTTTCAACAGCTCAGGGGAAGAGCAAGGTAAAAGGTTTGTAAGATAAATATGAATAGCAATGATGTTCAGCCAAGCAAATAACTCATAATCACTGCTTTCTCTAACAAATTTAACTACTACCTCTATTTGTTATGTTGCTCACAAGCAAATAATGCTTTGTCTCAAATATCCTTGTTTGATTATTCCCTGAAAAATTCTTGTATTCCTTCTTATGAAGTTTTTGCAAATGGCTGTTTCTGGCCATTTGACACCTACATTGTGCTGCCCAAAGAGATGCTTCTGTGCTGGGGTGGCAGGATCATACCTTCTGGAGTGCGATGGCAAACAGCAGTGGTCTCCCACAAACCTCCTCGTTAAATTGTTGTTTCCTCCCCAGTGCTAAACTGCCTGTGCTTGAAAATTCAAACTAAAATTTTGGGCATTTTTTGCTGTGTTTCCTAAGTCTCAAGTGGATCACAGTCTCAAAACCAACCGAGCAGTGATTTCCAAGGCAGCACTGCAGGAGCGTGCGGGTGGGATTGGCTGAGCTGTGAGCTCTCCATGCTGTGCGCGCTTCCACGGGGCCGTTAGTAGCTCCGCTTGACAGCGTTTCCTAGAAATATGAACCATAGGTTGCACACCGAAACTGCCTTCCCAGGGCCTGTTTATGAGAGCTGAGCCCAGTTCTGGGACGTTTTCCAAGGAAATGTTACCCTACAATTCCCTCCTGCTTCCCGAACAAAACGTTCCCCAGCGTGTTTGTCAGGAACAGAATAAAGCAGGCGATAAACGCTTAGGTATTGCACACAGGCATCACATGCACTGTGAGTATAAATGGAATAAGCTGGACATTATTTTTCCAGCTTTTCCAATTCCAAGCTCAGCAGCCCATGGGAATTACCTCGCCTGCTTCTTGTTGACAAGTGGTCTAATTCTTCTTGATGCTGATGACTAATACTCCTCGGGTAAAATCCTTGGCCCTACTGAGGTCAAATGCAAAACTCCTATTAACTCTAAGAGGGCCAGACTTTTACTCCAATCACTGCCTGTCGTAGTGGTACCTTTACAGCTTCCTGTGATCGCTGTGCTTGTCCAGCTGCAGAACCACAAGCCCTTCCCTCCCCACTGACAAACCCCAAGCACCAGATTTGCAGTGAGGAGTGTTTCGGTGAGAAATGCTGCTGCTCTCGCTCCTGCCAGCATCGAGCTCTGCCCGTGGCTTCACCAACGAGCACCAGGGCTGCCTCCTGTGGTGGCCACTCCGTGGGATGTGTCCAACCTGCATCACTGCTTCTCATGCTCTGGGGCAGTGACAGCTCTCCAGAGGGCTTTTCGTGCTGAAATGGTAGGAGGAAGCAGGAAATAAACAAATGTTATGGAGTTTTGTTTTATTTTTTTAATAGAAACATGACTACACCAGTTAAGAAATATTTATATCGTGCCTCTGAAGGAAGTGGACATTGATTAATTAGATGTCAAATTACAGCAACATTGAGTTGGCTGAATTATACTATAAATCTCCCCGATGTCTAATTAGGTGAAGAAAGAAACAAAATCAGACTTGATTCATTTATTTTTACTGAAATGACCTGGAGCTTTCTAAGTTGTTTGCGTTGGGGTTGGTTGTGTCAGGACCTGGATGTCTCTGGGCAGCACCACAGTGCCCAGCCTGGGGTCTCCGTACTGGCCCAGCGATGCCAGAGTGCATCCCAGCCCCACCGGGGGATCCTCCCAGCTCCAGGGAGCCCTGACAGGTTTCATACAACCTCAGGACATCAAAATATCCAGATTTATTTGTTTCTATAAATGCAGATACTCTAACATAATTGTCCTGTCCATCTTCTGTGGATATGAAGCATTCAAAAGGTAATTCTGGCATTTAATTAACTGCAACTTTTAGTACACACTGAAATTACTTGGCTTTTTTAGGACAAAACTACCAATGTGTTCAAGCAATAGCAATTGTTTAAGAGCCAAGTTTTGCCTGCTGATCTCTGCCCTCCACTTCTGTTTCCTCCTCAACAGAGAAATCAACCTGGACATGCCATTCCTGTCTGTCTTGCAGATAAACCGTGCGGAGACTGGAATCTGAGGGGGTCCTTACAAACCAGGCAATGCTTTTGCTGTCAGTAAATCTCAGAGAAGATCCCTTATTGAGGTCAGTGGCACTGCAGCCCACGGTCACCCCCAGGTGCTGCTGAGTGGCTCCCTCTTACCTGATTTTCCCGTGCAGTGTGTGGTTAGAGATCACTGGAAAAGCATCATCACAGAAGGGACATCAATGCCTCCAGGTTAGGAGCAAAAAAAATTTGGTTTAGAGTTACTGGCAATTATTCATGGAAAATACGTGTGTCTGTAAGAGAATCCTTTGTTTTTACTTATTTTTTCTAAAAGATATATTTGTATTACCACGTAATGCTCTTGTCAATGGTTACATACCTGTACTGGGCAGAATGACTCTTTTATTTAAGAGTAAACAACAGTGGAAGGACACGTGTCACAAGGTGCAAAACAGATTTGCAACCAAAGACCCCTGCCTGGCTGTGGTTTGGGGCTTCCAGCCCAGGGGAAAACATTTGTGGCAAGTGGTGTTGTTTTTTCTTTGAAGAACGTAAGTGTGAAGATCTTTTGCTTCAGTGCAGGTGGTGTTTAGGCAACAGCAGAGTGTGTTTTTGCAGCTGTCCGTGACTGTGCCTCAGTTCTGAGATAGAGAAGCCACCGTGGATTTCAGATGGGGCAGCACTGAATCCTGGCCATGCACTCACAGAGCCTTCCCATTTGATGGATTGTGAATGTTTTCCCCTTGGTCTTGATTCTGCTCTCTTAATTTTGTTAGACCTTAGTGATGTCTCGTTCCTGTTGCTGAAACATTTGCTGCTCTATTTTGGGTTTAATGTATGGATCCACCTGTTTTATTTCCCTCAACTCATGAAGTTTCATTAAAACCCGCGGTGCTCTGGGAATGTCGGTGCTTCCAGTGTTCAGTTATGCAGGCAGCAGGGATGGGCAGGGCTGTGTGGGTCTCTGTTCTCATGCTGCCCCTCAGCAGTCCAGTACAGCCACTCTCCTCTTCTGAAGGGGAGAAGTGAACCTAAAATCGATCAGGAATTCAGAAGGAAACAAAAAACAGGGTCACTTTCATTCCAGCCGTGCTTTAGCTAACCTGGTTCAATGAAGTCCCAATGCCCAACCAGCAAGACATCAGGACCAACATCAGCATCAGAGGAACAGTGGAAGCACATTTTCCATCAACACCTACGAGGTACATCTTTAACACATTGACTACATCCCAAAGTACAAAGAATCGAAGGCGCTTCCCAAACACATCCCATGTGTGTGTGGGGCTGTGACTGCCGCACTGGCTCTCTGCCGGGGGTTGTACAGTATCTGGTTCACTGTGTTTTCACCATATGCCTTGCAGATCTGGACCAGGAACACCACGTCTCCAGGATAATTGAGCCCAGCCAGTTCAAGATTTCCATCATCAGGACAAACAGGACTTCAGAGGAGCTCCACAGGTCTGCTGCTCCACGCCTGGGGGGACCAAAGACTAGTCCTGGTGGCACTGCACCAGGCAGATGACTTACATTAATTAAAGAGGTAAAATCTGTATCTAAAACACCACAAAACCTCTGACAAACCTAAATTCTATCCCCAAGGCTCGGGCCTTGGGTGCTCTGAAAGATGGGTGTCTGTAACCTTAGCTGTGAACCTCTGACCATCCTGTCTTCCACTGCCCTGGGAATAACCCCAGGAAACAGTGCTGAGTGCTGAGCCCGGCAGAGCTCAGCGACACCACTGAGGTGTCCTGATGGGTTTCAAACAAGGCGAGAGCCATCTGAGCCCTGCCATGCTTCACAGGACAAAGGGAAAAAGTGGGGAAGTAGCACGAAGGGGCCACAGGAATCACCTTCATTTTGTTGTATCAGGCAAAGTCTTTTGAATGCTGCAAGAATGGGAGGGTGGCAGAACTGCTCAGGGTACCTTGTAATTGCCCTGAGCACATCTGATAGTTTTAGGGGACAAATTCCTTGACACTCTTCATTTGCTGGACATAAGACTGGCCACTTTCTGGTGTTTCTGCACCCTGACAGAGCAGCTGATGCTGACAGACAAGCTATAAAAAAGATAGTAAATGTTGGCAAGGGAGAAACATTTGTCCTGTGCAAAGTTACTCCAGCCAAAATTCATCAATAACTTGGTAAACACCTTCCAGCCCACCAGATACTTCCATGGATAAACAAAAAGCACCAAATTGAATAGAAGCTGAGCATTCACAACTATTTTTTTTCAAACTGTTTCAGCTCTGTTGCGCATTTCACATCTGGCTCTGTCCTGGTCCATTTTATCACTAAGGGGAATGCACGTGAAAAGCAGCCGCCCTCTTCAAAAATCTGCTTTCTGCTTTTGGGTTTCCCTTTCTGCTATCTATTAGCTCTCCATATTCACAGCAGCTCACTTTCTCACTCACAGCCTCCCGCTGCTCGGGTTGTCTTTGACAAGGGCCATGCAGTGGGGGGGTGGTTGAGGGGAAACATTACGGTTTTATCAACAGCCTGTTGTACACACTATTATGAAATGAGAAATAAAAGCCATGTGTAAAGTATCAGTGTTGGTACTAAAGTATAAAGCCCCTAAGCCCATTAACTGCAGGGAAGGCTGTGATGGGGTGGATCGATGGTCTCAGACAAAAGCCAGCTGCCCAGCATCTTGCCTCTGACAGCAACCAGTAGCAGATGCTTGAGGAGAACACAGGAGAAGGCAAATATTGAGTGACCCTCTCTCTGCACCACCCTCTTTGCTATCACCAGGGACCTGTAACACCGGATGCTTCTTCCTGAACACTATGTTTAATAATGAGATTTTGCCCAATCCTTTTTAAAGCCATCCATACTCTTGGCCTCCACAACATCCTGTGGCTACGAGTTCCACTGTTTAATTATGTGTTGTTTGATTGTTTCAATGTCCTCATCTGCAAATCTTCTAACAGCAGCACGAAGGCACTGGAGAGCACCTAACTCAGTTGCCCAGCACTGAGGTTTCCTGCCTCCTTTTCCTTTCTGAGGGATGCACAGCAAATGTGGCAGGCACATGGGAGCTGGTCTGTGAGCTCCTTGACTCACCACAGAAGAGTCAAACGGAAGATGACTCAAGATGATTAGGCTTATCTGAAATCTCAAGTTGTCTCCAAGCACTTAAATGCAACAGGATCTTCAGGACACTTCCCTTTCAGTCAGAAGAAGCAGCATAGAGCTCATACCATCCAGTGTTACAGCAAACTAGACCACAAGCCTTTTGAAATATGAGCAAAATAGCTTTTTCCCCCCAAAGCAGCTAATGAGCCTTCTAAACTTTCACAGCTCCTGAAGAATTCACTATGTACATCCATCTCAGTTAAAATATTGCTGGCTGCCCCTCCTGTAAACCTGGCCTTACCCAAGAGCCTCTACCAGACAAATGGCTCTGAGCAGAATTCGAGGGCTTTGCTTATGCTATATTTTGCCTCTTCCTTCCAATCTCTCTTTCTTTCAATCTCTCTGTTTTTAAATCTATGGCTCTAATATCAGCACAGCAAGACCTTTCTTTCCACTTCTGCATCTGTATCAGTCATTTTCTCTGGTCCACTCCTGTTTTCATTTTTCTTTGAAAAAGTTCATCTCTCTTCTTTCCATCTAAAAGATTGGATTGTGATTAATGGAGGCAATGAAAGGGAGCACCTGAACACGTGGGATTAAAGCACAACGTAGTGGTCACCTATTTGTTTAAGGAAAAATCAGTCTTGCCAGAGCAAATCTGTTGGCAAAGGAACATATTTATGTGCAGGCATTGTCTATTTATGTGATAGGGAGGATCTTCTGGAGAGATTTTAAGCTGCTGCCATGCAGCTTTTCAAAAGGTGCTACAAAGGAGGTAGATGACTGCAAGGGCACCAGCAGTAAGCAAAGTTCAGGCATCTTTGATGTGTTGATGGCACTTTGCATGATCCACCACCCTGCAAGGAGTTCTCACTAGAACAGTGGTTTGTATTTTCCAGCTCCTTTCAACCAAGTGTCTCCATGGTAGAGGTTCCCTGCTTCTAGAACCCAACTCATCTCAGGTGTCGCTCAGAACAGCACTGACAGGTATGAAGCAGTAGGAAGTGAGATAAAAGAGAAGGTAATGGGGGAAGGAAGAAGTTTCATGGACATTCATGTAATTCTGAATAAGAAAACGATGAGCAAAGTCTCAGCAGGATGTGATTAGAATGAAGCTTGTCTCTGTGTATGTCATAAATCACCGGAGGCACAGGCACCACTCAGTTATTTACTACACACCGAGGCTGCCGAGAACACCAGCAAATGCTATGGATTCACTGCATTTCCCACTGGGACTGGAAGTTTTAGGAGAGGTCTAGACACATGCATATTGTTTTGACAAAGGCATTTTGGGCCAACAAGTACAGCTTGATGTGAAGTAAAAAAAATATCAGACATGCCTCTTGTCCACCAATGGATTTCAGCAGCTTGTTAAATATTAACAGATTGTTTAGACAGGCTAAAACCTGAGATGGCCCAATGGAGACACCATCCATTCATTTGGCCCATGAGTGAGCTTACCCAGCAGAGTCTCCGTTAATCAAAGCTGCATCCCAGAATGTGACTTGGGAAACACAGCGTTGCAAAGCAGTCAGCTGGACTTCTCCAAAACTATCTGGAAAGTTCCCACTAATGACTGAGCAAATCAGGTTTTCTCCCCTCCTAAGGAGGAACTGAACTTGAGGTGGGTACAGAGAAACGAGTGCCTGGGCTTACAGAGCTTAGAGAACCAGCTGCTGGGGTTTAGGTAAGAAGCTGCAGGTGGTAGAGAGCTATTAAACAGGCAGCCCTGGCAGCTGGGGACATGCAGAGCTTGAGCAGGGTTTGCTGGTGTTAGAGATGAGCTGGTGGCTTTGGCCTTCCTGGTCACACGATGTGCTAGGTAGTGAGATTTCACGTGGGCTCACGGACCAGAAATGTTCAGCAGGAAAAGTCCACCCAAAAGGAGAGACTGATCAGCTCGAGACCACGAAGCTCCTGAATTTTCTGGAAGGTGGGTGACTATGTGGATAAAGCCATTGTGTGGCCTGCTTTGGTCTTGGATTCTTTGGAAAGAGCCCCATCACTGCTGGGAACGGGATGCTGAGCAGCACGGATCTTTGCTCTGACGTGGAGCAGCCGTTCTGGAGTTACAGAGGTAACTCCAGAAGCTCTAAGCAGCAGTAGGTGTTGCTCTGGCTGCACCAGGGAAGCAGAAGGGTGTGTGGCTGCTCGGTTGTAGCCACACTGTGCAACGAGCTCTGAGTGCCTGGTGGGTTATTTCAAAGGAGCAAAGACCTTTTAAGAGAGGCCTCATTCTTCTCCAGTCACTAGAGGGAAGGAGCAAATATTTGGGGGAGCACAGCCTGTGAAATACATCCCATCTCAAAACATGTACTGCTTATTTTGATGTGGTGTGGACATGGGAGAATCAGAACTCTTCAGATGAGTGCTTGAGACTCTGATCCTTTCAGACGATTCAATTATTTAGGTCTTCTATTAAGTCCCAGTGCAGTAAAAATTATAATTATCGTAAATGTTGAATTTTCTTTTGATAATGATGTATGCAAAGAGGCTTAAAAGGGAACAATTGAGTTATGCTGATCGCTTCTACGGATTACATCGTAACACCAAAGCAGACGTCTGGCATTTTTCAAGCGTACAGAGTCAGCGTAAGGCTTGTTCTGCAAAAGAAAGCCAAAAGGTGTGTCTTCCAACTCTGCTGAGCATACTGACATATGTGAACCTGAAAGTACACAGGCTTTCCATAGTTTCTGAGACAGGCTGTGCACAATGTGTGAAACAGTGTTTTCTTGTCCCGATTCTTGTAGCATAACCTTACCCTGAAGTAGCATTGGCATTGCGAAGCCCACGCTTGGAGATGTCTCCCCCACACAGCATTTCTCCAAGCCTCCTCTTCCCTACAGTGACAAAAGGGCCACAAAACAAAAATTAACAAATTGGCTTTAAATTGGAAGGGAAAAGATTTAGATTTGACATAAGGAAGAAATACCTCACAATGAGGGTGGGGAGGCCCTGGCACAGGTTGCCCAGGGAGGCTGCGGCTGCCCCATCCCTGGAGGGGTTCAAGGGGGCAGCCTGGTCTGGTGGGAGGTGACCTTGCCCATGGCAGGGGGTGCTGGAACTGGATGGGCTTTAAGGTCGCTTCCAACCCAAACCATTTTATGAAATTTTGAATCTGCCAGGATCCATTATTAATACAGCCCTATTTGCACCTAAAGGGGGATAAAGGTGGAATTTCCCTTTTAGAGATCTCTGAGCTTCCCACCCTCCCCATGTGGCTGCCTCGGTGCCTTCTGCCACCCTCCCCTGCTTCTGTGGAGAATCAGTACTGCAGGAGACACTTGTGTAATAACTTCTGTACAAACCTCCATCGAAGCTACTGGAGACAGGCATAAGATGATGGGTGTTATTTTGATTTTTTACTTCAATTTGTTTCAAAATCTAGTTTTACCTAAGATCAGACACAAATGTTCTTAAGTTTTGGTTGGTTTTGTAGTAAAGTGCTGCCTCCTGCTGGGTAGAAGGCCCTATAATAAAGCCTTTTCAGTAATTTACTGTAAAGTATTTCTTTCATCTGAAGTCTAGGAAAGGGCTTTGCAGAGATCGCTCCGTTGGCAATGGAATAGGATTCCGTTTTGCAAATTGTTTAGCACAGAAGGAACCGAAGTGCCCGTGGACACAAGAGCTGCACAAGAAAATAGCCTGGTATTTCAAGGCAGTGTGTTTATGCCTCTGAACACGGAGGGGTGCTGTTGGTGGGCCACCAGCACAGTGTTGGAGCCAGGCTGCTGCTTGTCTGCCTTGCACAAACAGCTATGGCTGAGGCCAAATCCCTTTGCTTGTGCTTAGTTTGGTACAAGTAGGAAGGTGAATCCCTTGGGAAAGGAACGGGAGTGCTTGCTTTTCCTGCTGCAGTGCTTGGTGTTGAACTTCCGAGGTGGTCAGTGGAGATGGTACGAGGTTTGCAAGCGCAGGGCACCCCACCCTTCTCCAGCCTTTCTGGCCCAGTGATGCCACCTATCTCTGCCCATCAGCAAGTGTAATGCTCGTCATGAGGAGCAGGTGCTGGGGATGAAGGGGTTTACTTTAATACTCAAGTATTAAATTGTACACACTTGCCAAAACCTTGTTTTCATTAATTTATGGAAATACTAGCACATGATATTGTGGGTCTGCCCAGAAACTGGATAAGGTTTAGAGCGTTTTATTTCATCTTCTAGTTCAGAATGCAATCTGTTACAAAAAAAAATAAGTGACTAAATTATTTATGTTGACTAAAAGGAGAATTATATCAACCATAAACCTGACTGTAATTTATGGTGCAGAGGGAAATTCAATGGTAACGACAGCAATCCCTATTTATGTCAATTGTTGGACAAGATGTGGCCACCTACGATCACAAATGACCTGCTAACCTGAATTCTCATGTCTTTTGTTTCTAATTAAATGGTACTGAAAATATTCTGGGATATTGGTATCCCAAATGTAGACTCTGTCTACATTTAAATGTTGTTTTTCTCTCAGCACTGTGGGGACAGAGAGCTCGTTGATGACAGCTATAACTAATTTTTTCAGATTACCAGTTCCTTTTATTTGCAAATGACTTGTGGTCTAGTGGTTGCAGTACCTGTGTGTGTTTAATATTGCTGTTGGCTATATCAGTAAGGAAGATCTTGGCCATAAATTAGCAATTTAATTTCCTCCCCCTTTGCCAGCAAGGCCCTTGGTCCCGCAGCATCCCTCCCCTGCCCATCCTGCCCTGCCTGATCAGGGATGGTACAAAACCAACCGCCCAAATGCTTTTCTGCAAAATCGCAGCAACCCACTAGATGGCAAACGGCTACTGACAAAAGCCCACAGACAAACAGCTACTTGCCACTGCTGCACCTGATGTGCCTAAAGGGATTACATTTCTGCTTGTAGCAAACCTCACAGAGCATAGTGGACTCTTTCCAATAACCACAAGCAAGATCTATCTCGAGTACCTTTTCCATGTACTTGGATTGTCAGCTACAATGGGAGCTTCCCCAGAGCTCAGGTGGGAGCTCTGATGTACAGCAGCATCTCCCTCTCTCCAGAGTGCTAACGGTGTCTTTCTAATAACTTTTCACTTTACCCAGTGAGTTACACGGTACATAAACTCGAAGAGCCCATCCTGTTCTTCAGTCTAAGCTGCCCCACTTTGCCCTTCACTCTTTACTGCAATCAGTGGGAAATTTGCCACTGCCTCAGAGCTCAGTAAAGATATCACTTAGATGCTGCAGTAGAAATAATGTCCCTGAGAGAAGAGACGAGATGAAGAGGCAAGGACGTGATGGACCTGACCTTTCTTCTTGGAATCATTCTCTGGGGAGGAAAAGATAGAATAAAAGATCTCTTGAGGTTAATAAGATACTTGAAAATGCTTTAAAGGCAGAAAAAAAAAGCTTGCAGAACCAGGAAGAAATGCTTGAACAGTTCACTGGCCATTAGAGCAGTTTCTACAGGGAAAGTCAGCGGCCAGCTGACGTGTTTATCTTGCCCCTAGCACTGCTGCCACTCTGCCTCATGCCATCTTCTGCTCACTAACTGCTATTTTATACTTTGATGTTAGCAGTAATAACAATTTGTTCAATATTAAAAGCAACTTTTTATTATATACACAAAGGGCTCCTCCTCAGGCTAACAGAGCGGTGGAAGTTCTTGCTGCACAACACCCACTGCAGAGCAGGAGAGGGTGTGCAGCCCCTCAGGTAGCTCTCTCACCCCTTTCAGAGAAGTTTTGAACAGCCTGAGAGCTTTTTGTGGTTAACTCCTGCCTGCACCCAAGGCCAAGCGTGCAGATCGTGGTGCTGTCGGTAACCTTGCCTTGTACTCATTTTGCACTGATCCACAGTTCAGTCAATGCAAATATGCAAATGGGTGAAATGGTTGAAAGATTTGCTGCATGAGATGAGGCATTTCTGTACCGTGTGTACTTTTGTCTGTAGGGGAAACACCTGGTGAAACGGCTGTCTGACTGCAGCTTGAGGTTTTGTAGCCTGTGCAGCTGCTCGTGCAGTCTATCAGATAATGCTCCAGGAGACAGCCACCACCAGCCCCAGCAGGATGTGGTCCTGCAGCCTCGGCACGCTCATTGCCGTAGCACGGAGCCTCTCTCAGGCTTGCAAACCTTCTCCGCAGCCTCGCCGTGCCCCAGGAGCCCAGCCAGGCTGACGGCAATGCTGCAGTCAGGCTGGGAAAGTCACCTCTGCCTCCTGCCGCAGAGCAGGGTGGCTGGCAGACTGAAGCGCCTCGCTGCGGCTGGACTGGGGCTGCTAACACAGTCTGCACGGGCAGAAAGCACAACAGGGCTGAGCCTCCCTCGGGTAGCATCCTCCCAGGTAAAGGCATCCAATCTGAAATGGATTTTACTAGGAAACGCTGGTGTGGGCTCAGCCTGCTTGTTACACTGCTGCTTGTGTGGCCAGGGATGAGGAGAGCACGTGGGATGCTGAGGTTTTCAGACTACGAGTGTCACAGCTCATAACAATAAAACCAGACATTGCACTTGCAGCAGCTCACGGTGACTGGTAGGTATCGACACACACTCCTCGGTTACCAGCACCGCCCTGCTCCACCGAAGGGGGGTGAGCCCTCACAGTAAAGCTGGCCTCATCCTCTCTTTCTGTCCTTCAAAGCTGCAGGCTCGTGATTCAACCCCTAAAAATAACCCAGCCCTCTCCCCGCAGTGACAAATATCCTGTGCGAACCAGAGCTAAATCTGTCTCTATGTGAGCCTTCAGCAAACGGCCTGCTCTTTCTGTCCTGTCAGTGCTTGCTTCTGTTCACACTCTGCTAGCGGCTCTGCTGTGACTTATCCCAGGTTAACACCCTGGCCCTGCACCTCCCTGCTCGCACACCTACGGTTTCCAGCCGGCTCAGCTGTGCTATATTGGTGAGAACCACATCTGCACATGGCAGAGTCGGCACGGCAGGACTGCACGAGCTCAGGCACATCCTCAGCTCACGTCCTCCACCCTCACAGAGGCACAGGGAGCAGCAGCCTCTCGCTGAACCAAGGGGCTGCACTGTGACTTAGGGGAAGCTGTCCTGTGCTCAATGCCATGCTCTCCCATTTGCTGTTTTCCCAGTTTTCTTGCCTGTAGATGGAATTGCTATCAGACCCACAGGAACTCCCCTGGGCTGGGTCTGAGGCAGATGTTTGTACAGGCATGCACGCAGAGGGTATCGCTTCTTTAAAGCGTGTGGTGACAGGCGGCAGGGATAACACTGAGCCTGGCTGTGCATTTCTCCCCGTTCCCAAAGCAGGCTGGTGGTGTCAGTGACCCTCCAGGGACAGGCTGTCCCGAGGGACAGAGCAGAGCTCCCTGCCTGCTCCTGTAGGCTCGGCTCTGCCTGCAACAGCAGACTGAAAGCCGCAGTGAAATACATGAAATAGCCTCTCTTTTCATGTACTATCCCCCCACAGGTTTGGGTATTACCAATGGTGCCAAGTGAAGCGTGAGGCACAGAAGAAACTGCCTGCTTCTCAGAACTCCTTGGCAGCAGGGACATCATCTTATCACGTTGCACATGTTGGGGTAATTACCTGCACTAATGCGAAGCAATTGTTATCCCCTCTCAGCTCAGCCTGCCCGTGCTTTACATGCAACTCCTGCTGCTGGTGGTCCATGCTGTAGACAAACGTCACCCGTGGAAGACCTAACCCTGCTAAACTTCTTGCATCCAGCCTCACGAGATGCTGAAGCAAAGGGCTCCATAATCACGTGTTGGCCACGGGGACATTTAGAGACACCAACAGGCATGTGTTAAGGCAGAAAGTTGCCGTGGTTTAAGGCATCGCTCTCCTGTCAGCTGCTGTCCCTCTGCCTCTGACAGGGTTTGGCACTCCCAGAGTCAGAGTTGTTGGACCAAATGTGCACAGCCTCTCCCACCTCGAGGTGTGACTCAACAGGTTAGGGTTCACCTGCCTTCTGCTCATTGGAACAGCACGGAGGGGGGAGGACTGGCCAGTCCTTGTGGTGATGGTGCTGCCACCAGCCCCGTTCCTTCTCAGAACTGTCTACCACAGTTCAAAGGCCGGTGCATTAACGTCAAGTGTAAGCTGTAACTGGACACATTTATCATTTTGTATTTCTCAAACCAGTTTATGTAAGGCACATAACTGGTGTGCAGATGAAATGGGCTCTGTGTCTGACTGTGACTCCTGCTGCCATATCGTTGTCTGACCACGATAAGGTCTGGTACATCACATTCCACGCGCTTCTTCTTGAACACCAATTTGTCTCAACAAGGAGACTTCAAGCATGATGTTCAATTTGCAAATGCATGAAACGACTGCTTGCAAATAGGAGAGTAGTGAATGTCAGCCCATAGGAAAAGCCTACATACCGGCCTCTATCCTTGCTTAAGGAAATTAAGACTTCTCTGCCATCGCAGCCTCTTATTGTTCCAAACAAATCCCTTCTATTCTGTTGAGGTAATTCCATCTGGCAATTTGCAGTTCTTTGCTAAGAACCTGTTCTTGTATGAGCTTTTGTGAAATATTTGCTGACAAACCTGTAAAATCCTCTGGGGATTTTAGGCCCTGAGGAGGTCTAATTACACCCTAGGAGAGAGCAAGCTTTTAGGATATCGTAGAACTCCCTTCCCATGAGGCTTACTTGGAAGCTGGTGTTACCTGGTGTCCTTTGCCAAAGCAGTTTAACACCCAGCTTTGGAGTCTGTAGCTGCAATCAGAAGCCTGCAAGAATGAAATGGCACTGCCAGATGATGCAGAAATGCACAAAGGTACGAATGCAGGACAGACACCACGGATTCAGAAGACACTGCTATACCCCAGTCCCAAGTGCATTTGCTTGCTTAGGTGAGCTGTTCCCTCCCAAAGGGACAGCAAGCGGTGAGCCTCGTGCTCTGATGGTGCCTCCTGGCCGCTGGGCGCTGCTCGCTGTGGGAGCGTCAGCAGCTGTGGGTGCTACGGGAAGGGAAGGAGAATGATCATGAAAGGCTGGAGACAACAGCAGTGATGGCAACTCTACGTGGGCACCAGTGCTGGAAATGCTGTATGACACCAAACACGTGTATTTTAGTACCCATTTTGGGGCCAGCAGCTATCTCCATACAACTGATTTAAAGGAAGAGCTTCTGTGAACTGTGTGGTTCCAGGTCCAAGGGCAGAAGACAATCAGGCTCGTTAATGTCCTTGCACTGTGACTCAACCAGTGCTTACCGATTGCCATTGTTTTCCAGCAGCCCTGTGTCCTGGCAACGAAGCACAAGCTTGTTAGGCTGCTTTGTTAACAGGTTCAAGTTGTCTCCTGTGCACATGTGGGTACACAGCTCCATCCCCTGAGAACTGTGTTGCAAATCAAACACCAATGTAACTCCGTGTTTACCCATTTGGAGCTCACCGGCTGCTCCAGGCTGTTTGCACTCTTGGTTTGTAAACACGCTACCGTAAAGCGTTCTGGCATAGCTGAGCCTTCCAATGGCCTAACAGCTGAGGGGACAATGCACTGCTCAGCTTCGCTGAATTCAGAAATATACACATGAAAACCACCAAGAGTTGGTAAGAATGGCGTGGGCAAGTTGAGCACACACACTTCTCTTCACGTTTTTAAAACAGCGAAGCGTAACCTGGAAAACTGGAGCAAATTAAAACCAATACACGATGGGTGTGTGCATGGAAAAATAAAAAAGGTGGGCAAACTCCACTGCAAGGCGTGACACCTGCTGTTTGGGAGGCTCCTGGCTTCCTTCTTTCCAGCCTGTTTGGCACACGTAGCGAACTGCTATGGAAATGGAAAAGCTGTTTGCCCTCTGCAAATACCAAGGAACCCAGTACTTCCACCTGTAGAGCAATTTGAGGGTTATAAAACTGAGCCAACCATGGCGATTTTTTCCCAGCTCCCCTTTTTACTACTATTTCTTTAATCTCCAGGATGTTCAATGGACTGTAAATTTCTCTGGAATTGCAGAGATGCTTAGTGTGAGCACTGTGGGTTCACTGGACTCTTCGTGGCTGTGCTAACGCAACATGGAAGACTCAGAGATTTCTAAAAGGCCAGTGAAGTTCCAGGCTGGTGGTGGGATTTTTTAAATCTATGTAAAATTGTTTTTAAAATCTCGGTGACTGTACAGTAATGGCTAAAGGGAGGGAGCTTGTGAAAGCACCAGGAAAATAGGGCAAGCACACCAGCCCTTCCAACTAGCCTGAATCTCTGCTGAGTCATGAGCCTGCAGGTACAGCACTGCCTGATTAAATGCTCTATTTGTATAAAAAGCACTACTTCAGTGATAGCTACAGACTGGCTCTAAAAACCCAAACTATAAATGGAAAGGAAGACTAAAAAGCAAACACTGTGCACTGTGGACTTGGTAATCTTTCTAAAAGGCTCATTTCTAAAACTCGGGAAGCTTGACAAACCGTGGTAACCGTGACACAACCAGAGGAGCCACACCCGGCTGCTTCCTGTCCCATGCCAGGCGCTCTGAGGAGGAGCAGACCAGGCCACCTGCACTTCAGCCTCCTTCAGCAAGGCCATTTTCCAGTGAAAGCCAAGCAGACAAGGCTTTGGCACTGATTTTTCTTGTTGGTGATTAAAAATTTTGGATATCTCTCTCCAAATGCTTTTATCTCAGGTTTTCTTAGCACAACAAATGCCAGCAGCAGGGAACCACTCTGACCCTTTGCTCAATTAATGATTATACTGCAACCTTGGGGTCAAGCAACCTCACTCCCTGCAAGCCCTCTGCTCCTATCAGATTTGCTCATCCTGACAACCAATGGAAAAAAATAATCTTTCCTATGCCCTCTGCAATGCTGCAACCTTACCCTCCCTGCAGAGCGCTCAGCCTGTCCCACAAGGTCAAAGCTGCACTGCTCAGCCTCTCTGACTGACCCGTGTCCCAGACACGCATGGAATTACCAGGGCTGGCTAACAGCAAGTGTCTCCCCTCTGGCAGATCTCAAAATCATAGAATGCTTTGGGTTGGAAGAGACCTTAACGATCATCCAGTTCCAACCCCCCTGCCATAGGCAGGGACACCTCCCACTGGATCAGGGGGCTCAAAGCCCCATCCAACCTGGCCTTGAACACCTCCAAGGATGGGGCAGCCACCACTTCTCTGGGCAACCTGTGCCAGGACCTCCCCACCCTCATCGTGTAGAATTTCTTCCTAACACCTAATCCAAATCTTCCCCCCTTCCAATTTAAAGATGTTCTCCCTCATCCTCTCACTCAAGACTCTTGTCAAAAGTCCCTCCCCAGCTTTCCTGGAGCCCCTTTCCATACTGGGAGGCTGTTCTAAGGTCTCCCTGGACCCTTCTCTTCTTCAGGCTCTTCTTCACAACCCCAACTCTCACAACAGAGGTGCTCCAGCCATCTCCGTGGCCACCTCTGGACCCAGATCCTGAGGGCCTGGGCTCTCCTCTTCAAGATGTCCCCCACTGCAGCACACACACTCTGTTTTCTTTCTTTGCAGTCCCACAGCTGTTTGTGAGTTGCTGCTGGATTATGGATCAGTCCAGTTACTTTGATTTATTGCCATGGTTTAAATGACGAGTAGGTGTTGGGTCATAGGTTGGACTAGATGATCTCAGAGATCTTTTCCAACCTGGTGATACTGTGATACTGTGATTCAACAGAGGGGTGTTACAACAGTGACCTCATCACTGTCTACAACTGCTTGAAAGGAGGTTATAGTGAGGTGGGTGTTGGTGCCTTCACCCAAGTGACAGGTGATGGCACCGGAGGAAATGGCCTCAAGATGCTGTTAATGTTCTTGTATCAGTTCAGATTGGACATCAGGAAAAATTTCCTCACCAAAAGGGGTCTCAGGCCCTGGCAGAGGCTGCCCAGGGAGGTGGTGGAGTCCCCACCCCTGGAGGGGTTTAAAAGACAGGTAGATGAGGTGCTCAGGGATGGTTTAGTAGCGGACAGGGACGGTTGGACTCGATGACCTCAAAGGTCTTTCCAACCAAGCAGGGCACGGGCAGAGCACAGCAGGCACCAGCAGCCCATGCCCATCCCGAGGAGGGCTCTGCTGGGCTCCTCAGGGCAGTCGCTCCCCGCTCAGACAGGGGCCGTGTGAAGGCACCGCATCCCCGCAGCAGCCCCGACCCCGCCCTGCCCGCGCCCCGCTGAGGCGACCGCACGCGCAGCCCCACACAACATGGCGGGCGGGGGTCGCGCGCCGCGCCTGCCACTCAGCCCGGGAGAGCCAATCACATCCCGGTACTGCCCTCTTCGGGGCGGGACTTGACTTTCCGCTCGCGGGGAGTTAGTCCCGGCCGGGGCGCGCGGCCGCGGAAGGATACGGCCGTCGGGGCGCGGCTGTTCCGAGAAGTGATGCAATCGGAGGGAAGTCTGCGGGCGCCGCGTCCCGGGGATGGACCAGAACGTGCCGGGAAATAAACTCTATTAAAGACTCGTTTCGGAGCTTTAGAAAGCAGCACCTTCTTTGTTTTAGCGCTGGACGCATGAGGAAATGATTCCATCAATCATGCATAAAGAGACGAGCTGGGACAGAAGATATTTTCCATTTACATGTTTGTGTATAAATATTCCCAGAAATCCCATGCATATTGTATTGCTTCCAAAGCACTATTTTTAATGTTTTATGAACTTCACAACAAAAAAATCTCTGCTCTTTGGAGCCAGCTCTGTCTGACGTTGCATTTTAGACAGGGAAAGGCTGGAAATAGATGTGATCAGAGAAGCAGACACATCAGCTCAGCACAGACCACACTGAACACAAGGCGCTGACATTTCTCTCTGAACAGCGTCTGAAATACACTGGAAAAAGAACCACACTATCAGGAAAAGAGTCTGTCAGAGGGACATTCTGTCTTAATTTCAGAAAATAGTTAATTAGATGAAACTCAACTCTACTTTAGCTTAAAACAAAATATTCCACTTTCTATAATAGTGACTCCTTGTATCAGGGTGGCTGTAAGACCCTGGTGGGAATCGGTATGGGGACGCAGCCCCAGGCTTGGCCTCTCCGCGCTGTGGTGGTGGCAGCCATCCTGCCGTTGTCCTCACCCTGGTGCCACCTGCCTGACGGTGCTGCCCACCCAGGGGGGTGTTTCCAGCTGCCCCCTCAGGGAACGGGACAGCCGAGCTGCCACCAGCACAGAAACGTGCCAGGAGCTGGGAGTTGGGGAGGGCAGCAGAGGACTAGGAAACCTTGGTGCCACGTTCCACAGCTGTGGAATCGCCAACATAAGAAGGACATGGATCTGTTGGAGCAGGTCCAGAGGAGGCCACGGAGATGATCCAAGGGCTGGAGCATCTCTGCTGTGAGGACAGGCTGAGAGAGTTGGGGTTGTTCAGCCTGGAGAAGGCTCCGGGGAGACCTCAGAGCAGCCTCCCAGGACTAAAAGGGGCTCCAGGAAAGCTGGGAAGGAACTTTCTACAAGGGCAAGAGAAGAGGAGGCTGAGGGGAGACCTCCTCAGTACCTACTGCTCCATGAAAAGAGGTTGTAGCGAGGTGGGTGTTGGGTCTCTTCTCCAGTGGCAGGTGATGGGACAAGAGGGAACGGCCTCCAAGTGTTGCCAGGGGAGGTTCAGATTGGGTGGCAAGAAAAATGTCTTTGCTGAAAGAGTGGTGAAGTGTTGGCAGAGGCTGCCCAGGGAGGTGGTGGAGTCCCCGTCCCTGGAGGTGTTTAAAAGCCAGGTGGATGGTGCTCATGGACACGGTTTAGTAAGGGGACAGGTACGGTTGGAGTCCGTGACCTCAAAGGTCTTTTCCAACCAAGCGATTCTCTGAGATCGACTTCAGCTCAAATCAAAATACTTCACTTTTTGTAACAGTAACCGCTCCTCGTGCCAGCTTAAAACCCTTTTCAGTTGTAAACGCCGTTGGAACGCGTTCTAACGCCACCCCTCGGCGCACACAGTCGCGTGCTCATTTCCTCCCTCGCTTGTGCAAAGGGGTTCTCGGGGAGGGAAGCAACACATCACCCCCGGGTGTGGGGGCGGCGTGGGGGCACTGCTGACCGGCCCCACACTCTTCAACGGAGGGACCGGCCGTAGAGGCTCAAGGCAGGGCGGGGCGGCGGGCGGACTCTTTTTTCCCGGCTTGCCCCGCGCGCGGAGCAGCACCGCGTCAGCGCGCAGCAGTGCGTGCTTCGGCCCCTGGACCCAGCTGCGCCGCCATGGCCTCCGCCGCCGCGCACGCCGCTCCTCCCGCCGCCGCCAGCGCTGCCCCCGCCGCCGCTGCCGCCGCCCCACCGCCTCCCGCCGCCGCCCCGGGCATCCTCATCGGTGACCGGCTGTACTCTGAGGTGTCGCTCACCATCGACCACTCGCTCATCCCCGAGGAGCGCCTCTCGCCTACGCCGTCCATGCAGGACGGACTGGATCTGCAGTGCGAGACCGACCTGCGCATCCTCGGCTGCGAGCTCATCCAGGCGGCTGGCATCCTCCTCCGCCTGCCGCAGGTAGGTGCGCGGCCCGCCGCCGCCCGGCCGGGGAGGAACGGAAGGGAAGGGTAGGGCGGAGGGGGCCGCCATTGTGGCGTGGGGGGGAGGGGGGGAGCGGCGCCAGGCGGCGCCGTCACAAAATGGCGGCGGCCGGGCCCGGTTTGTGACTGCGCTTCTTTCTCTGCTCCCCCCCCAACCTCTGCTCTCACAGGTGGCCATGGCGACGGGGCAGGTGCTGTTTCATCGCTTCTTCTATTCGAAGTCCTTTGTCAAGCACAGCTTCGAGGTGAGAGCGGAGCGGGATGAAGGAAGGGGGGGGGCGACGGGCGCGCGGAGGGTCTGGTCTGAGCAGCAGCGCACGAGACATGCTGGGCTTTTCGAGCCTGTAGGCAGTGGGGCTCTGTAGTTGTGTAATTCTAAGTTTTAGCGGGATTAAAACCTATTTTCTTATGGAAACGGGGCTTTAATTGGAAGTAGGGGGACGGTTTGAATTAGGCATTAGGGACAAATTCTTCATGATGAGGGTGGTGAGGCATTAGCAGAGGTTGCTCAAAGAAGTCGTGGCTGTTCCATTTCTGGAGGTGTTCAGGGCAAGGTGGGACGGGGCTTTGAGCAGCCTGGTCTGGTGGGAGGTGTCTCTGCCTATGGCAGGGAGGTTGGAACTGGGTGATCTTTATCGTCCCTTCCAACGCAAACTACTCTGTGATTTTGCTATTCCTTTCAGATTGTTGCTATGGCCTGCATCAATCTCGCATCCAAAATTGAAGAGGCGCCTCGTCGTATAAGGGACGTGATCAATGTATTTCATCATTTGCGTCAGTTAAGAGCAAAAAGGTAAGATTAGCTTCGTTATGAACACAAACATCTGTTGTCACTAATGTACACTGCAGTTTTCAATTCACAGTGTTTTTCCAGGCTAAGTTCAACGACCTAAAATTGGGAAGGGAGTGCTCATTGGCTGCTGTGTAGGTAGTACAGTTCAGTGGCGATTTCTTCTACCATTGGATGGTAGACTTGTTTTCGTTATTTACATAGTTGCAAGTCACAAGTATTGGTTCTAGTTTTAGGTCCATTGTTGTAGTTTTTAGGTCCGTTGTTAATTGATTTTTGCTGTCTTGTAGTCCTTGAAAGGTAGTTTTAGGTCATGAGTAGAGAATTAGTGGGCTTCTGTGTATTCTCCGGATTTTTAACTGTGTTAGTAGTAGCCTTAATGCTTTTCTCTTGTTAGTACATAACCGTCCGAGTGTGATTATCGTGCCAGTAAAGTATCATTTAACTGAAGACAAAAGCTGAACTTTTCCCAGTGATGATAGTGTTACTGTTTAGAAAAGTCATCTTTAGAAAATATCTGAAAAAAGTACGGTTTGGCCTACAGTGTTTGCAGCTTTAATGACATCACTTCAACAAGCAATGTGTAGTTGAGCGTTGGAAGCTGAAGGCATCCTTAATTGCAGACAGTGAGACTTGTGTTTTTCACGGTACCGTGTGCTTGTGTCGGTGCAGTTGGAGTGTCAGCGTCCCTGATCTGTGTGCAGATCTGGATCATTGCTCGAGTTGTAGAGCTCTTCGCAGTTGTGAGTGCCTAATAGTGCGCTTCTGTGTGTAAAGCAGTGTGTGTTTCCGTGTGTGTAAAGCAAATTAACTTGATGTATTGGAAGGAACAAGGAGTGACTGAAGGGACAGAGGTTTCTAAGTTGCTATTAAGTGCACAATTTATTTAAGTCTGTCGTGCAGCACTGCTGTAGTGTGTGAGACTGGAGGCATCAGCTGTGATAAAGTAGCTTTACTTTCAGTGGCCGATTGGTTAAAGCATAAGGTAATCTGTTGCTACAGAAGGATTTTGTTTCCAGCTAGATTCCCGAGTTCACGTTTCTCATTTCTCTGCTGTGTAACTTTTCTGAGAACTAGAGTAGAAATCCTTTAGGGAAGGCAGCTGTTTCTTGGTGTGTCTATACTGGTTATGCTTCTGTTGCAGCTAGAACTTTTGCTTTTACTGTATTGTACTCCTGTGTTTCTAGTTAGTGTTAGGTAAAAGAAGAATGAATTTGGAACACTTTGGAACTTAGCTTTGGTTTCTTTTTTTAAAGTTGTTATCCCGTGGCCCTGAGAGAATCTTGTGAAGTTATGTGGAGTGTGCATTTGGTGCTATAGTTTCTTACCACAGTTACGATGAGGGAATCTAGTTAATGGCGTTATTGAAGCTAACTCAGTGATTCTTAATGTTTTGGTCTTGATCCAGATAGTGAAGGGTAATTAATCATACACAATGCTTCTCTTTACAATGGGAACAGAAGTTAGCTCTTTCTTTGTGCTGTGCGAAGGATCAGAGAGACTGAACTTAACCTGTGAACTTAAATCTTTCCAGCTAGCCTGTTCCAAATCAGTGTCACTTGTGCATGTCACATGGTGTCTATAATGCATCATGTCAAGAGAAATCGTGCACTTCTACCAATTATTTTCGGAGAAATGGGTATTGTTGCTCTGAGATTCTGAGTGAATCTGCATGAACTTAATCTTAAAATTGCTGGTCTGACATTCAGGCTCGCCTTTTTTTCTTTTTTTTTCTAACAAGCAGGATGTAAACGTTTTCTGTACTTTTTACAAGATTACAATTACATAATCTGTACACGTTATTAACTTCAACTCTTTTTTCCCTTGCAACCGACTATACAGCGACCAGCTACATTTACCAAAGCCTGGGTGATGTGGAGTGGTACATAAAGATGAAGCTGTCGTCATGGCAACAGTGAGTGAAGTATCGAAAATCCCCAAGGAGAAGCCAGTGCTCTGAGAATAGGTCACTGGAATCGGGGGACTAACAGGTTGGCCGCTGGTGAACCATTTGGAAGAACTCCTGTATCTTGTTATAAGCTTTTTTCTTTGCTGTCCAGGTTTTTAGAATACTAGCTTAATCTTTTTTTTTTCATCTGAAGCTAACACTTTAGGCTGTAGATAGTTTCTCACACACCGCCCAGAACTGAAACAAGCAGTTAGGCTGCTGTACTTTTCTTTTTGCCTCTAGTCTAGTATTTCTGTTAACTGAAACTCTTAACCTGCACATGAAGTTTGAGTAGTTTTGGTAGACTGACTTTCTTTCTTAAACGGTTTTGAGTTCTTAGTTCCACTTTCTGGCTCTGTATAATTTTGAATTCATAAGATTGAATTCATAGTAAATCATACTTTCGTAAGGATACAGAAGTCTTGAATTTGTAAAGCTATTTATATAAATCATTGTGTAATCAGTCCCTTATGTGTACATGTTTGCAGAACTGAGAATTGCATTGGAATTTTCTTTTTGTAAGACCTGTAGTCACCTGAGTTACTGCTAGGTGGCATTTCTAATAATGAGAAGTAAGAAAAAGCTAAAGTGTTTTGGACAAGCATATTTTCTTTTGGATCTTTCACGAGCGTTTGTCATGTAGTACTGCATGTAAAAAATGTTTGTGCATGAAGAAAAGCTCGTATTATGAATATACTGCTCTTAAAAAATTATTTGCCAAAACATGTCTGTTCCAAGTGAAGTGCAAATGTTGTTTAACATGTAGAATGTAGTTTGAAGTTGATTTTATTTATTTTACATGTGCCTGAACGCTGCAGAAAGTTCTTATGAGACTGGATCCAGATATGACTTCTGTCACTGTGTAATGTCACAAATGTTGGTTTGAGGTGCTCAGCAGGCTGCTTTCCACTTGTGTTGCAGCAAGCAGGTTCATGCCATTGCATGGAAAAGGCCTGTATAAATACTACACACTACTTAGTGCTCTTCAGACTGTTGTATACATCTACAGTGGTTGTATTTACAATGTCGGAGACAAACATAGAACTTGCTTTCCTCTCTCATTACCTGGCATAAGAGATCCTGTCTTTGAAATGAGATGCTGATGTTATGCTGTACTTGTCAGAAGTACTTTTTGTTTCATGAACAAAACTGCATGCAAGGCACTTTTCCTCTAAAGTATTAAGACATTGTAGAGACATCAAATTTTAATGTGACATCAAATGAAGCTGTAGTTGTGTTGAACTTGGGTTTCATTTGTCAGAGGGATTTTAAAAAGGATATTTGTCATTTATTATTACAAACACATTACAATGTGTGTTAATCTCTTGGGTTGTTACGCAATCTCTTAATCCCGATGAAGTTTTGTGACTAAGTGTTGGATTGATTTACCAGGATGGGCATTGTGTGCTCACTGTTCAGCCTTGCCTGAACTGTGGTGCTGATCTGTCAAGAACAGATTCAAAGCAAGAATTTGTAACACTGCTTCGCTATACAGCGCTTTAAGCTTATATTTTATATATAAGCCTATAAACCCTTTTTCTTTGGTCTATTACAGGGACCTAAAATTAAATTGATTGCTTCTTGGGCTGAGAACTAAGTGCAGCAAATGCAGTAGCGAAGTTCCTCTTTTTTCTTTTTCTCAGTAGGAAAGCTGAGTGTTCCGAAAGGAAGTCTTGGAAGTTTCCAGCTTCTAAGTAATTGTGTATGCCAGCACTTTGGAGTTTATGCAGAAGTACTGAATTTGTAAATCTTAGTACAGCAAGTCACCTGACTTTTGCTGGTAATATGGTGCAGTGAAGTCTTCTGTGGATATTTATTTTTGCATAAGTGGATGAAAGCATTTGTCTTCCTATTTCTGGAAATGCTGTCTGTATAAATTAATGGGTTTCATGGCTTCCTTAGATCTGTAGATCTCTAGGACTTGTGTGTCCTAAATGACCAGAGTAACGTAGGACAACAAAGTAAAGCAAGTTTTTGAGTGCCTTAATTTTGAGTTTACAGTCCCTCTGATTTTGAGCATGTACAACTAAAGTATGACCAGTTTGTGCTGATCTTATGGCCCTGTAGAAGGGTAGTGAAAATTTAAAATGCAGTAAGGCACACAGTCTTTCCTGTTGCACTTCTGCGTACCTTGTTGTGTTTTCATAATACTGATTGACTTACGTAGCTTTTGGAGAGCGCAACGGTGTGTGGGAGGTAGTGATCCCACGGCAGGCTGTCAGATGATCCCATGTGGTTGTGTTGTCCTGCTGCTGATTTTTTTGTATTTTAGACTGGAAGTCATAGCTGCCTCAACTTTCATCCAAGATTTGTCACCTCCAGTGAATTGTTCTGCTGACAAGATAAGCTGAGCCTGGACACCTATACTTGCTTTGAACGATGCCTTACAGATCCTGTTAATGTCAGTGATCTCTAGATAAAATGGTGTAAAGCAACATTGGAGGAAATGTTATTATAAAACTTGGTATAGTCAGTTGAAATAAATTGGAAGTGGATCAGTTTCACTGATGTGAAGAACTTCAGCGTTGTTCTTCCAGTCCTCCCAGTCCAGAGCATTGTGTTCAGACAGCCTTTGCAGTGTTGGAGTGTTCATTTAAGATCATAACCTGTCTACTGAAGTAGTTAACCTTCAAAAGCTGCAAAAGTTTTTCTTTTCTGGTTTATTTTGTGTAGGGAGACCAAACAAAGAAAAATGTCCCCCCCCCCCGTATTCTGTCTGGGTTATATTTAGAGTAGCTGAAATCACCGGCTTTGTAAACTTGCCCCTAACAAGCAAGAGTAACACTTAGCGAGAAGTTCCTTTTATGTAACGTGGCAAACATTGTGGGTTTTTTTAGGAGATGGTAGTGGTAAGGCTTGTACTTGTTTTGTAGGTCCTTTCTGATGCTAGGAAGCTGCAGTAGCTCATCTGGGAGCTGTTTCTCAGCCCCTTGGGAAGAGCTGGGGGGGGGGGGTGTTCATGCTTCACGTGCATGGTTATACACTGTGGTTGTTTTTATTGGTGAGGTTGTGTCCTTTGACCGATGGTAAGAGGCATCCTTCCAGGTGACTGCAGGGGTCTAGCATAAACTGAGGATTGCTGAAACTGGAAAGCCCTTCAGCTAGCCATGTGATTAAACTGGCCCCTTCTTCGTGGGGTGAGAAACTAGGTTTTTCGAGTGTTTTTTCTGCTCTATAACCTATCAGGGAAGATAAGTGTGATCCACTTGTGGAATCAAAAAAGACAAGTTAGTAGTGAAAGATTTTATCTGATAAAACAGAAGCTGTTACTTCTAATCCACTGGGCATTACTTTTTTCTTCTGAAGGTAGAGTAAAATAAACTTGTCAGCAGTGCTTGGGGTGTTACGTTTGTCACGTAGGCAGACTCTGGTTTATTAGAGTGTAATTAGTTGCAAACTGTTCTGCATTGGAAAGCGTGTGGAATATACGTGGCATATTACAAACAGGGAACAAGCTGGTCTGTTTTTAGGAGAAAGTGGATTAAAATACACAATGTAGATGTGGAATGTTGAAAGGTCAAGTCTAAGCGCAGACAAAATACAAAATGGAGTACAAAGCTTGTGCATAAATCGTATAGCAAGTTATTCTAGTTATAAAGCTTTGGAGAGTTCAGGTGTTGGCTTTGGAAGGAATTGGGATTTGCTAGTGCTAGGCTTGGGAATCTTTCTTTTTGAAATGAGCTCTTGTTTTGCAAATGCAAATAACGGAATTGACATGGTATCATCCGCTGATCAGTAGTGGATGCAGCGTTCAGAATTACAGGCAGATCTGTCACAAGTTCAGAGGTTAAATTCATTGCTTTACTGAGCTCTTCGTATGTCACAGTGGCAGGGCTGTCTTGTTTTTTGGGGATCTGAATAATCTTGTCTTCCAGCACAAAGGAATCTGCAATTTGTAAAGCACAAGCTTGCTACTCTCATATCAGTATGATTTTTATCCTATTCTAGCTTGCTTCTGCTTTGAAACCCTACCCAGCCAAGGTAGTTGTCACACTCTTCCCCCACCTCCGTATGAAGTGTAAAGGGTCTTTGAGATCTTTGGTGTAAAGGTGGCTTTCGTTCCAGCAGCTGGACCAGTATAGTTTGCATATACAGTAGCAGAAGATTATTTTTTTTATCTTAGCCATCTAATCCTTAGCTAGTCAAAAGCAGAAACTAGTTTATCTAAACTTGGACAGCACAAGATTAATGCTTAAACTTGCTTGCAGGAGTTAAAAAACGGTTTCTGTTGCCATTAGTTGGTTGGAAGGGAAAACAGAGTTGTCGTTATTTTTGGATATGCAAAACAGTTTTGATTTTATTTCTTGCAAACTATAGGACTCCAAGCCCCCTGATACTTGATCAGAACTACATAAACACCAAAAATCAAGTAATCAAAGCAGAAAGGAGGGTACTGAAGGAGTTGGGATTTTGTGTTCATGTCAAGCATCCGCATAAGGTGAGTTATCAAAAATAATACAATGGTAAATATTATTCCACATTGATGACATCATTGTGAGCTGTGGAGCGAGAAGCACGGGTGTAAAAAGCTACCTGGTTTCTTCTCTTTATTCCTAAGTGGTTCTCATGAATGCTTTTGCGAGAGTGTTTGGGCAAATAGTCATATTGACCTTGGTAGAAATTGCTTCGTTAAAGGTGACTGGTTTTGAAAGTCAAAGAAAAGTAGTAAAATGAAGAATTATCTGAACATGATTGGGTGATGTGAACTTAGAGTGTGTGCTTAGAAAAGGAGGAGAGAGCATTGTTTGGAATACTGGTTGGTTATACATAGTTAACTTCCTTATTATTCTCTGTGTGCTTAAACTGAGTCTTTGTGTTTGTTTTTTCCCCTTTATTCCTCAGATCATTGTTATGTATTTACAAGTCTTAGAATGTGAACGTAATCAAACCCTGGTACAGACAGCCTGGTAAGTTGTTATTTTTCCATTTTTTTCCTAGCCAGGAAAATAGTAGCAGAAATAACAAGCGTGACGATCCATATGCAAAACAATGAGATGTAAGTTATTACACAATATACACTTTTAAATTATTTTGGTGCTTGTTTCTGCTTACTATTTTCATGGCTTGATTCCAGTGTAGTAATGGAGAACTCAATTTAACTTTGTTCTTTTTTCTACTCTTTAATTAAAGGGTAGTCCATGATGGTAAGTCATAGAGCTCTGCCCTCTGCACCTCAGCCCATGACCTGGGGATGGCCTGTTTGGCTGCCCTTCTCTCCAGCCAACCCAGTGCAAGCTCTCATCCGAGATTCACTGAAGTGGTCCATATCCATCGGGCAGCATCTTCTAGTTCTGTCTGGGTGTCCAAAGGATTTGTATATTTGCTTTTAGAAGTAACTGTTAAAAATGTTTCTAAATGTATTTGTTGCCTAGCTACTGTGTTCTGTTGTGTACTTAAAAGACACATGGGGTAGACTTTCTGCCAACATGTATTTAGCTGATTTAGCACTTGGCTAAACTTGATTTTTTTTAACAAAAAAAGAAAATTAGGGTGCATGCAGCATGTTCACGTAGAAGCTGTATTGGGTGTGGTGTTCTGCGGAGTCGATTCTTACTGACTGCTGTTTGTCTCTTTCCTGTAGCTCAGTAACTTAGAAATGGATGGAGGTCTCTGCTGTTTAAATGTATCTCTTGGCATGTATTGCTTGGCAGTGCCACCCTGGTGGGGAGAACAGTAGCTTAGTGAGGTGGGAGACCCATTACTAACTTGCAGGTCTTTTTCCAACACTCGGTGAGCAAAGCGGATGCTTCTCTCTGGATGAAGTTAATGTGACTCGGGGCACATGTAGGATTTAAATGCAATGTTTTATGAGCTTTATAAGTTGCATCTAGCCTCTGGAAAATGGTAGGTTAAAATATACCACGCTTTCATTTGAGTTTTAAGCATATTGATTTTTAAATATAAGATCATTGGTTTTTAAAGCAAACAGCTGGATGAATGAAAAGCACTTGTTAAATTGTTAAGTCAATGGACACTTCATGGTACAACTTAACGTACCCACTTAGGAAGTAGCCATTACATACTGCTACTTGCATTGGGGTTTCAGAACAATGGCAGTGGTGCAAATTTTGTTACTGAAGTCACAAATGTGATCATCAAATGGATTAAATTCTAAAGAAACCAAATGTTTTATATAATAACAGAAAAAATAATAAAGTCAATTGAGTCTCCAGTATTGTTATCCTCTGAATAAAAAGATGTAAATCGGAGATTCAACCTCTCACAATTTCTTTCTTTAGGAATTATATGAACGACAGCCTTCGAACAAATGTGTTTGTTCGCTTTCAGCCAGAGACTATAGCTTGTGCTTGCATTTATCTTGCTGCTAGAGCTCTGCAGGTGAGTATTCGTCTGTTTAGTTAGCATTGCCTTTTATTGCTAATAATTCTGTTTCAGGAAGATGAATGAAAATATTTAAAGCAAAAACCTGGCCTGTAATTTGTGCTTAAGCTTTTGGTTGTTTTGTTTTCAGATTCCTCTACCCACCCGTCCTCACTGGTTCTTACTCTTTGGCACCACAGAAGAGGAGATTCAGGAGATATGCTTGACAACTCTTAAGCTCTATACCAGAAAGAAGGTAACAGAGATGTTTGGGTTTTTCCTGTTCAATGTTCATTGCACCTTGGGCTGTCTCATAGTTGTTTTAAATGTGTTTGGGAACACCTGCACACAGATCTGCTAATTGGAAAGGCTCTGCTGTGTGTTAGAGTAGGAGAACAAATTATGGAAGTTAGTCACGTTACTGGATAGATGATTAGAAGATAATTGAGTGTTTTTCAGAAATGAGATGAAAATATGAATTGCATTAATCCACCTTCTTACCACTTCGTTACTTTAACAGCCCAATTATGAATTCCTGGATAAAGAAGTAGAAAAAAGGAAAATGGCACTACAGGAAGCTAAACTGAAGGCAAAAGGTTTGAATCCGGATGGAACTCCAGCACTCTCAACGCTGGGTGGCTTTTCTCCTGCATCCAAACCATGTAAGTTTGCTTTCTGAACAGAAACCTGCATAATACTGTTTTGATATGTCTTCTAAATCCATGTCCCAAGATGTTAAAAATGTAGGTTTGTTTCTTGAGCTGTTAGACAATTCAAGCTTTCTCGCAGAGTTAAGAAGCAACATAAAACTTCCTTTTTTTTAAAACAAATATTTTAAAGCCAGTTTCAATACCTTGAAATAGCAGATTAGAGGGAAATGGGATGCTTTACACCATACTTCCACAAGTGGGAGAGTGATTTATTGATATGCGCCTGTAAGATAATTACCTGCTGAAGGTGTCTAGGCTCAGGTGTATGCTGTATATTACTGTGTTGTGAAAAGAGATTCTGGATTTAATCTTGGGGTGGTGGGGCACGGGAGAAGGAGGGCAAGGGAGTTGAAATAGCCTTTGTGGCTCCTTTTGCAGCAAGTCTCTGGAAGTGGCTTGCAGTGGACAAATGGTTGTAATGTGTATTTTGAACTGGCCAACAAATCTGCCTGAACTGTAGTGAGTCAAAGAACAGACCAGTTTTGTCTTCTGCTTTTTCTTTCAATGATGCTATTGATATGTAAACTAGCAACAACATTTAAAGGCTGTCGTGAGCTGGTCCTGATGGTGGCTAAAGTAGAAGCCACGTCGTGCCCCTTGTCTGTTACATTCCCCTTCAGGAACTTAGGAACGTATTCTGAGAAAGCAGTGTTGCAGTGGTTTAGTACTCCTTAAGAACAACGTCTGAGTTCCCAGAGTTTTTTGAGCTGGCAGGTGTAAATTTCTCACTAAACAGTGAAAGCTGCTTCATCTCTGTGATATGGGAGGAGCCTAGGTTAGAATTTGAGTGAAAGCAGGGCCTCTGGTGGGGTTTTGGAAGACTGCCCACTAGGTGACAAACTGAGGAAAGCTTCTGACAGGATTCTACCTTTCTTTATTTTTATGTTAAACCTCTGCTCCCCATGGAGCGAGGAGGCCGCAGGGTAAGTCCTAACACAGAGCCTCTGCCTTGCTGACAGCAGGCCAGGTATAAACGTGTTGTTCTTGCGTAGAAGCCCTTCCATGAAAGGTGAACCCATCTCTGGGCTGTATCAGCTGTCCATAGAGACAGATTGACTTCTAAATTTACTAAGTCTTTTGTTATTCATTATATTGTACCACAAGTATAAAAATGAAATCTGTAATCTTGCAGTTCAGTGTCGGTTCTTTCTATAGCGTTAGGAATTAACTTGTCAAGGTAGCAGTTTAAGTCTTATGGTTGTGAGCTGTAAGGGTGGCTTTTATTCTGTACCACTTGGGATTTCATCTGCCAGGGCCCAAATGAGCCTGGCTGCTTGGCTTGAAGGTCACAGTGTTCTCCACCCCTGCTGGCAGTTGGCTTTAAAGGATGCCTCTCCCCACGGGCATCTCACTCCAGTGTGCTCTTCCAGGAGCATGCTATAAAAGAGCAGATGGAATGAAAGAGTATCTGTTGAGGTCATGTTTACATTTTGTGCGAAACTGGTGACAGTGGGGTATAAAGGATGCAATGTTTATTACAAAGTCTATGAATAAAATACCTAATTTTGAATTTAAATTTAATTCTTAGCTTCCCCGAGAGAAGTAAAAACTGAAGAGAAGTCTCCAGTATCTATGAATACCAAAACCGTTAAAAAGGAGCCAGAAGAGAGGCAGCAAGCTTCAAAGAGCCCTTACAATGGGTAGGTAAAAATCTCTTCCTGATGAAGAGAAGACTTTTGTAAAAACTGTTTCTTCAACTGAAGCGAACTAATTTTGAGCTGTTTATGGCAATAATGAGCATTTTGGAAGTGTAATCCTGTTGTGTTTGGTTTTTTTTCTCCCCCCTGAAGCATGAGAAAAGAAAGCAAGAGAAGTAGAAGCAGCAGAAGTGGCAGTCGATCTAGGTCAAGGACAAAGTCAAGGTCTCGATCTCACACCCCCAGGCGGCAGTAAGTCCTGGCTTTTAGTTTGGGGAACTAGCTTGCTGGGATATTTCAGCAGAGCTTTTCACTCCTTGGAACTAGGACCGCTTCAGGTAGCCTATAGGTGCTTAGCAGAGGCTTCGAACTGCTGGCCAGCAGAAGTGTGGGACTTGGGTCTGGCATCAGGCTCTCAGTTCTTGACACGAAGCAGTTCTTTTGGTAACTGTGCAGGTTATAGTTCAAGCTGTAAAAGCTTTGCTATAAGACGAAAGCTTAAGACTGTCCTATCTGTGTCTCTGCATGGTGAGTCTGTGGTGGGCTGAGCGTAAGGTGGCCTTCCCCTCTTCAGTGATCTTCACAAGAAATGTGTTGTGAGGGCAGTCTCTCGGAACTGAGCCCACTCTGAAGCGGTGGGAAGTGCCATAGAGGCAAGTCTCGTGTGCTGCAGCTTCCTTCCTTCCGAATGCGTGGGAGAATGTGTCTCCTGTCAGTGTTGCACGTTGCGCTGTCTGGCTCTGCAGTGCGCTGCCTCTCTCCTGTGCCTGGGGGAGAGGGGGCTCCGCAGGGCAGGGCTGTGGTAGCTGCTGGCCTTGTGTCTGTATTTTTAAAGAATCTTCAGGCTGACATCCAAGTTGGGAACTGCCAGCTTGGCTCTCGTTGGCGTGTTCTCCTAAGTATTGCTGCCTGTCAGATCTCTGAAAAAGGGAAAAAGGCAATAACCGCTTTGCAGTCTGGCATTGAGGGGGAGATTCTTGACAAGGTCGAACAACTATGAAAGGCGCTGCGTTCTGCGTTTGGGTTTGGTTTGGGCTTCTTGTTTTCAAAGGAACTCAATTCAAAGGCGTGTCCTGGGACAGTCAGTATCGTTTGTCAGTTACCCTTGTGGGGGAAGCAGTCATGGAAGACATGTTTTAACTTTTTGACACTTCTCTGTAAGCTACAACAACAGGCGGAGCCTGTCTGGGACGTACAGCTCAAGGTCGAGGAGCAGGTCCCGCAGCCACAGTGGCAGCCCTCGCAGACACCACAATCACGGCTCGCCCCACCTGAAGACCAAGCATGGCAGGGAAGAGCTGAAGAGTGCAAATAGACACGGTCACAAAAGGAAAAAGTCTCGTTCCCGTTCACAGAGCAAATCCAGGGATCATTCTGATGCTGCCAAGAAGCACAGGCACGAGCGGGGACACCACAGAGACAGGCGTGAGAGATCCCGCTCCTTCGAGAGATCTCACAAAGGCAAACACCACGGAAGCAGCCGGTCAGGACACAGCAGGCACCGGCGCTGAGGTTTACACGTGCACCAGGTTCTGGTTAAGCCTGTATATAATGCGGTGAATGGACTCATGTTTGAGAGCAGAGGAACCGATTAAGATTTGATTAATTTAAACTCAATACTTAATTTTGTAAAACATGTAGAAGATTTTTCTTTGGAGAAAGACACTGTTACCAACTTTTGCACATAATACCTTAGCAGTATAAAATTGGTGGAAAACAAAGATCGGGTTAAATTGTATGTATTAGTTGTGTATTGTTTATTGAGATGAGAACTGGATAATGGGTTTCTGTAAAAAAGCAAAACGTACCTTATTTTTATACCAGTCAATTGCAGACACTTATATTTAAGTATAGTTATTTGTCTAAATGATGGTGGGATACTTTCTTACACTGGTTTTAGTCTGCATGTGTTAAAAAGATTTTTACAAGAAATAAAATATAAAGCCTTTTTTTCACTGCCTGTTGGATGTCAAATATATTGAAACTAAACCTAATTTCCTTAAATGCCATCGCATTGTCCGTTGCAGATTAGTGGGAGACATGGATATTGATGTGCTTCTTTTGCACATGGAAGGCTCTGGAGGCGTAACAAGTTGATGTCCTTCCCAGGGGAGGCAACTGGAAAGCCGGGTTGGCTTTTGACACATATGGAACAGTTGGAGTACATGAGCGCAGACCTCTCAGTGAAGCTTCATGGGGTGAACAGCTGAGGGGAGGGAAACTGTGAAGGAGCTGCACTTCCCAAGCCACAGGCAGGTTACTCCGGTCCCAGCTTCCCTGCCAGCTGCCCCTGGAGAGGTGGGGTTTCTCTCTGGCAGAAGCCAATGAGTTGTTGTCATCTGCTGTTCTCCTTCAGCCTGCTTGTGCTAGAAGTATGACACAAATGCCTAGAGAGATCAAATGGGGATTTTTATTTCCCTCTTCCATTACTGGTGGCAGATGATGGCAGTAAAAGGAAGGATCCTGTTGCAAGTATCATGCTTGCACAGCTTTTAGCTGAGCTCCCTGGGGCAAATCTGCCAGCAGAGCAATGCCCTGTGTCAGCGCTGCTGGAGTTGGTTTGAGGGTCACAGTGACTCAGCCTGGGGAAGCTCTGGTTTAAACACGTCAGATGCTCCAGTGCAAAATACAGATGAGCTTGCTGCAAGCTCACCGTGTGCTGGGATCAGTTCTTGGTGTCTGCCTGCTGGAACTGTCCCGTGCCACTGTGCGACCCAAGGACTGCACAGTGGTGGGTGTACTGCAGGTAAAGGAGAGAAGCCATGGATGAGGAGGAATTTGATTTGATTCTTCCAGTAGCTGCTCAGGTAGCGACAAAATCTTCACCCTAAAGGTGCGAGGTGTTTGCCAGCCTTGCAAGCTTCAGATGCTGCCTTGGAGTCCCTTTGGATCTGAGGAATGCTAATGCTCTCCCAAAGTGCTGCCCACAGTTTAACTGCTCTGGTGGAGCGTGACCTGGCAGGGAGTGTTCACCTGCAACGTGGCAGAGGGTAAAGCCCGGGGCCGAAAGAGCCACTCGGGCTGGAACAGGCCTGGTTTCCTGTGCCACTGCTGGAGCGAGCACGGGTCTGGGCACAAACTGCAGACATCAAAAGGGAAAGTAAAAACGTGGTTGAGCAGAAGCTTCACTGGAAGCAGTGCCTTCACATAAGCAGCTCCCCAGCATCCTGCCAGCGCCATCTGCATCTCTTCTTGAGAAAACAGTGAGTAAGTTTTTTTTTTTTAGAAGAAGAAGGAAAAGATAAATCTGTTTCTTGGTTACTTCTGTGGTTCTGTTAATCTGCAGTAACTGTTTTCAACTTGTTTGTTACTTTTAGGAAAAATCACTTGCTGCTATAGAAATGAAGGTTGCTTTTTTCCCTAGATGCAAATATTTAGATAGTTTAGGGCAGTGATAAAAACCCAGTTTTGAAGCAGCACCATTGGCTCAAGCTCTGTTGAACATCAGTATTTGTGTATCAGAGTGAAACATGAAGAGGGCTTGGCCTTACATTTGTGTTTATGCATAAGCACTAATTACCCTCTTGTTCTTCCAGTGCCCCTCGCTCCAGAGCTGAGGAGCAGAAGTGAACTTCCATGTAAAGCTGGAACATCTGGTGATGTTGGAAGTGCAGACACCATCTGCTGCAGATTGCTTACGCAGTGAGCTTGCAGTCAGCTAGCAACAAGTTCAGTGTTTGTTCTTCCATGGGGGAAAAATGTCTTCAGTCGGTTTTATGGATGGTGGCCTTAACCGTGCAGTGTCCTTGCCAATGGCACACCATGAAATAAACAGGTTTTGGTTACTGGAACAGAAGCAGCAGATCTTTCCCGAAGCCCAGGTGTGTCAGGTCAGTGCTGTATTGGACACAAAATATGAGTGAGAAGGAGCACAAACCGGGGGTGAATTGTTGTTGTCCCTGTCTCGGTCCCCTCAAGTGGTGGAGTGTGGTCCTTGGAGGGCAGGTGGAGCAATGGGAAAGCAGGATGATGCTCCCAAGAGGTCGTAGCCCTGCTGATGTCCCTTGGCTTGTCAAGAGGAAAGTTTCTGGGCAAGGAGGGGTTTAATACTTCAGTGACAGGACAGGATGGTTACAGCTGGTGACCACACTGAACCTGGGAGCAAGCTGCACGCGCAACGGGGGCTGCTGGGCTGCCCTGGCTGCCGGGCACAGCCGGAGCACCATGGTCTGACTGTCCTGGCTCTGCCTGGGTCACCCCTGAGTGAGAGCTGCCCCCCACCGCCTTCTCCTGTGGCCACGCTGTGAATTCCCTGGTGTCTTGGGCCTGATTAGACAGGAAGAAAGCTGCTCCCCCTAATTTATTGTGCCATGGGGCTGGGGAGACCGAAGCAGTGACAGAGGGAACGTGCCAGCTCACTCGTGGCAGTCTGGGCACGCACCACACGGGTGGTGCTGGGAGGGGAGGAACAGGGACATGTGCAGGGAGCGGGTTGTCATCAGGGCCTGGCTGTGCCCAGTCACACACCAGTACTGGGTCCAGCGCAGTGACCATCGACCATACCGTAAGGCCAAAGCCTGTTTTAAGGGAGGTGCTGCATTACTTTTACAACTACATGTTATGTGTCTCTCCCAATACTTTGAGGTGTCCTTATGTGTTCACTAAACTCTTAAGTCACAAAAATTAATCTTTTGAAAGTGCTGTTTGACCTTTAAGCATCTGTATCGACCTCCAGGAGTCACTTAAGGCTACACTAACATATCTCTGTAGTTGAGAAGTATTTAATGCTTGTCATTTTTAAATCCTTCAGTGTCTTCCATGAGCTTGAGTCACTTACAGGAACCCTTCATCAGCTTAAACTTATCTCTGAAGGATGTGGTGGCTTTGGTGACCTCCACTGACATCTGAATGCAGAAGTTCCCAAGGCAGCAGTGCCTCACTGCGGCTCCTGCCTGGAGTTCTACCATCGCTACGGACCCAGGGAGCCACACTGGGCGGTGGGAATAGCAGACAGGGGTGCTGAGAAATGAGCCAGGGTTTGAACACCCTCCTCAGATCTCTCGTTGCTGACTGAGCCCCTTGCCATCTGCGTGGGCTTCATTCTGCACAGTGAGTGGTCAAACATTTACCCTTTTGGAGTGGAAATGTTTTATGGTAAAAGCAGACTGTAATGCCCCACAGCAGCGCTCTCCTGGCTCATTTCCCTTTGCCCCATCCCTTTGTACCTGATTCATCATGCTTTTTCTCTCACTGGCACTGATGGAAGTACCCAGATGCCAAAGAAAACAGTGACAGAGTGTGCAGATGAAGCACACGGAGAGAGATGTTGGTCCTTCTTCCCATCTTATTCCCAGTGATGCTGGCTGCGAGGCACAGCCTGCTGCTGCCGTCGTGGCACGCAGAAAGGCTACTCGGGCTCTGCCATCCAACCCAGATGGCCACAGGCAAATGTTTGTTTAATGCCAACAGAGCAGACACTGCCCTGGCAAAGTGGCAGATGGCAGCCAGGGTGAAGCAGGAACAGGAGCCTCGCGCTGCCCCAAGCCACAGCCCCGGGGTTTGGACACATTGGAAAAAGAACTTGCTCTAACAGCAAGTGTCTGTGAAAGCCTCGAGCTGCCCAGTCTGGTCTGCGACCCAGAGTGAAAGGGGGATGTCAGTAAACACATCCAGGTGTCTAGAGGAGCGTGGAAGGTAGGAGCCCAGGGGCAGTGATACCCTCCAGCACCCAGGAGCAGCAGGATGCCCGCAGCACCTGCCCCCGTTGTGGTCTGCTGCAGCGGGGCGGTTTCCTGGGAACTGCAGAGCATTCCTGCATCACCTGATGCTGGAGCTGCTGCTAGAAATACTGGGCTGCACATAAGGTGCTGCCACTGATTTTCAAAGCTCTGAGGCCATTACAGAGACCCACAGGTGAGAAATATTCCAGCTGACTGGTTCTTCTCGGGTGCAGGACTTTGGCTGGGTTGGTCTTGCAGTCAGAATGGTTTTTGCTCAAAAAAAGGGGTTTGTTAAAATGTTTTGACACGATTTTTTGTTTCAACAAAAAAAAGGTGCAAATACTTCAAGTGTGTTAACTCAAACTGTTGTGGCTCTCCTTCTTAATCAGCTTTGTCAGAGACCTTGGAACGATGTATGTGGACCAACGGCTTTGGATGGCTTGGGAAGAAAAAAACCTGAACAATCAAGAATATTCTGGGTGGAAATTGGCCAAACAAGTCCCAAAACCCACAGGTTAGTCGTTTGTTTTTTTTTTCACACACACACAGCAGAGCATTCCTTGTGTGCTGTTGTTAGTGACAGCAATAAGGGTCCCTTTTCCAGGAAATCCTTCCCTGGTCACTGCTTCTGCCAGGAAATGTTCATGAAATCCATCATTTCACATCAGCACTAAGTCCCTGGCTCTCTTTTTTGCTGCTGGCTCCCCCCAGTCCAAAGCACAAGCTTATTTCCTGCAAGCTCTTTGGGGCAGGAACAAAACCTGCTATGGCCATCCCGTTCCCTGCGCTCCCTGCTCCCAGTGGGGCCGGTGTGGGCCCACACAGCACTCAGCTCTTGTCACAGAGGAACACCAGCAGTTACACCCTGCTTAGGAAAACACAGTTCTGTAAAGGAAACAACTTTCCATTCCAATCTCCTGCCTGGCCACAGACCAGAACAAAAAAAAAAAGCCTAAAATGAGAAAAGCTGGCCTGGAAAAGAGTCTTTGTGTGTCAATGGAAGGAAAAAAATGGCAAAAATTATCATTTTTGTCCCAGGAAAGAGAATCCCTCTTCACAGTTTTGCTGGAGAGGGTGGGGAACAGTGGAACAGGTTGTCCAGGGAAGCTGTGGCTGTGTCCCTGCCCATGGCAGGTGGGTGGAACTGGATGGGCTTTGAGGTCCCTTCCACCCCATTCTATGATTCCATGACACGGGGCTCACGAGCACCGCTGCAGCCACCCTCCGGGTTGCCCCGGTTCCCCAAGCAGCACCCCCAGCCCAGCTGGGCCCCCCCAGGGCTGCTGGACCCCAGTCGGCTCCCAGGGCTGCTGTTGGCCGCTCCCGCTGCCGTTCTGGGGTTTATTCTGTAGGTGGAAGTGTTGCTAAGCTGACACGAGCATCCCCTGCCCGCACACACACGCACGGGCTCTGCTGAAGCGGGACTTGTGCTGCTGAGCGCATCCCGAGGGACCAGGAGGAAAGGGGAGGATGGGTGCCCTGCCCCGGGGGGGAGCAGAGCTGCAGAGCCCCGCAGGCACTGTGGGCAAAGCAGCCCCATCAGTCAGAGCCAAATGCCCAGACGGAGCACCAGACTTCAGGCTTTCCAGAGGAGCTGATGGGTGGGCAGCTTGGAGAGGGCATCGACCACCAGCTGTGTGAGACAGCAGGTTAAAAATCAGCATAAAAGTATCTGTGTGGAGCTCTGCAGCAGCTTAGGTGAACTGGCTTGAATTATCCTGAAAAGGCCAATTGTGGCCACAGCCATGGAGAGTCAGCGAGTTAAAATGGGGTTTATGTGCTGCAGACCAAGCTCATTCAGGCTGCTGTGCGTGAGAAAACCTTCATGTGAAGCTAATGAACACCAATTTGATTGTGCTGGAGGCCATCCCTCAGATAAAGATACATTTAAAGTGGTTTGAAGCAGGAGGTGATGGATTTAGGTTGCTTTCAGCTATGTCAGTTTAAAAGCTGTCCGAGGTGTGCAGGAGATAAGAGACAGAAAAGCCCTTCACAGCATCCCCATATCTCTTGGAGAACAAGTCCTACAAGGAGTGGCTGAAGGAACTGGGGTTGTTCAGCCTGGTGAAGAGGAGGCTGAGGGGAGACCTCATCACTGTCTACAGCTGCCTGAAAGGAGAGAGGTGGGGGTTGGTTTCTTCTCCCAGGTGACAGGTGATAGGACAAGAGGAAATGGCCTCAAGTTGCACCAGAGGAGGTTCAGATTAGACATCAAGAGAAATTTCTTCACTGAAAGAGTTCTCAGGCACTGCAGAGGCTGCCAGGGAGGTGGTGGAGTCTCCATCCCTGGAGGGGTTTAAGGCAGATGAAGTGCTCAGGGATGTGGTTGAGTAGTGGACAGGTATGGTTGGACTCTGTGATCTCAGAGGTCTTTTCCATCCAGGTGATTCTATGATCTCATGGCCCTGCTCAGCTCACCATTCCCAGCATGGTTTTCCTGAGCATTTCCAAGTCTGTTACCAGCAAAGGAGCCGTACACACATCTCGATGCAGCAGCGTTGGGATGCTGTTACCATCTGATGAACGCCCAACAGGACTGTGCCACCCCCAGGATTTAAGGGAAGAGTTTCATTTCATGATGAAAATGAGTTATTCAGAGCCAAATCATTTACCCCACACACAGTTTCCTCATAGTTAAATTAAAAGTACAGCAAGCAGGACAAGGATATTGGATTTAACAAGAATTAAAAAGTTCTTTATGTAGGTTTAATGCCTCCAGCGGGGGAGGCAGGGACGGGGTCTCCCCAAAGAGAAAAGGGCAACGGGGTTGGCAGCTCCTGCCTGACCTTCCTGCTGTGCCCTGAACACACCAGGTGCTCCTTGGCACTTTTGTCTGGGGTGCTGGGAAAGGGCATTTTTTCAGCTGTGCAGGGCTCCTGGGCACCACTGTCTTGGTACCTGCTGCCCCATCTTCAGTGAAATCCCCCACCCACAGCTTAATGCAAGGCAAAACCATCGTAGCAGTCAGATTTTTCACACGGTGGAGGGAACAGCAGGAGGAGGGGTACAGAGGCACGGGGGGGGTCAAAACTGCTTTCCAGGGGATGTGCTGGGACCTTGGCATGGTGACAGATTTTGGACTGGGAGGACGAGCCCGCTACCTGCACCCTGCCCTGCCCACCCCTGCTCAGGGGAAGCAGGGATTTCTCAGGAATGCTTTTAATCACTTCCAGCACATCCCTGAACAGCCAGGTGCGTGCTGCTCCCCACGGCCACCCCCAAAATCCTGCCTGGGACCTGCAAACCCAGCCTCCAACCTCGTGCTGGTCAAACCACGGGAACTCCATGAAGTTTTGTGCTGGAACTGCCAACAGCCTCAGCTGGTGGGTAAAGGGGGAAGTAAGGGATGAGCAACGCACACCCCAACCCCGATACCCACCCTCCCGGCGAGCACCGCTCACGGTGGAGCAGGCTGGGTGCAGGCACGAGCCACGCTGCTCTCTGAGAGGAGAACACTCAAATCCATGTTTGCCATCAAGCAATAGCAACCCATATGTGTTCAGACAGCACCTGGGTCTCACTCGATGCACGTTGCAGAGCACAGGTCACCTTGGATACAGCAGATGAATTCCGATGGGAATTCCAGCCATGCCATGATGGGAACAGGCACCTCCCCAGGGGAAGAGGTGTCAGAGCAGCTTTACCAAGTCACACCTTAAGCTTTTCTGCTTCTGGCAAGAAGGTGGCCAAGGCTCAGTGTGCTCTGGCTCCTCCAGCCACCACACGGCTGCTCGGAGCCTGCTGGAGCCCCTTGGCCATGGACGGGGCTGCACAAGGAGGGGGGCACGGGGGGGCTGTGCTCACCACGCTCCTTCTGGTTCACAGGAATCAGTTTGTCATCAAGTTTCAATTCGAAGTCACACCGCAAGCGTCGCTGCTTCCTTGAGGCCCCCTCCAGGAGCATCAGAAATGCAGGCGCTGACTCTGCCATCCCCGAGGCCGACGGAGTCGCTGCAGCCAGAGCTCATGAGTGTACAGACACAGGGAGAGCGACACAATGGGGGGGCTGATTGGTGCATTTGTACCACATATTGGAGGAAAACATTGCCTATTTTCCCCAATCGTTGCTCTCAGCTCTCCCCTGGCATCGGGGTGGCTGCCCACGCCAGTGCCCGCGGGACAGCCAGGGCTCCAGCCTTCCCACAGCTCGGGGGTTTGTGCACACAACTCCTGCTCACCACAGCCACAGTTTTGCCCCTCAGACACCCAAGGTGAGACTGGGAGTCAGGGTGAGAGGACAAAGGCACGATCTGATGGCAATGGAGTGTGAGGAGTGATGGCAGAGCACAAAGAGTGAGTCCCTTCGCCTTGATGTTAAAAAAAAGTCACATGTGTGCCCTTTGCTGAGTATTTGCGAAAGCAAAATACATCTGCAGGAACATGAATAATTGGTGAGCAAGGCAAATGGTCTGAACTTGTCAGCTAATTGAAAGGCAAAATTCATACCCATTTTAACTGTGTGCAGCCCATGAGGGCTCTGCCTGCTCTATAGACTGTGCCACTCAGCTATGCCTGGCTTTAAGCCTACCTTTTAAAATCTGGTAGGGAAAAAAAAAAGCATACAACTGTAATTTGAGCCTTTTTTGCCTGAGGTCAAAATTGTTCACTTAGCCAGGTAAGTGCTCTGATTTGGAGGGAGGCAAATCACCCAGTGTGGAGGGGATGCTGACCTGTGCACCCATCCTCAGACAGCAGAGCAGGAAGGCCCCACATGCCATAAGGCAGCATCGATCAAAGAAATGATATTTACCCACCAACTATTGCACAGCTGCTGTGTAAATATCAGGAGGGATTGACCAAGGCAGAGTTATTAAACTGATACTGCTGTTCCCTTCGGAGAGCAGGGATATCCAAGCAAAAAGCAATCATGTAAAGAATAATTAAGTTCTCGTGTCTCTCGTGTGCTTTTGTGCTCTTACAAATCCCTTTGCTGAAGGTTTCTCTGCTGCAGCAGTGCCCACGGGAGCTGAGGCTGTGCCTGTTTGCCAGACTGGGGAGCTGATCCATTTGGGGTCCTGGGCAGCCAAGCAGAACCGTGCCCACTGCTGAGAAGGAATCAAAGGAGGAAATCAATAGCAAAGTGATCTTAAACCGAGTGAGTCTACTTAAGGACTTGCAGAGGTTCAAATGCATCCCCTCAGTGAAGCGACGCAGCTTTCTGCAATACCCACGTGCCTTCAGAGCCTCAGGTTTGTAGATTTAACCAGGAATCAGGTACCCAAATGTATTTCATGGCCAGTTTTAAGTCTCACTTTAAAGTGGTCTAGAGGCTGAGGAGTTGAAGTTTTGTTCAAAGCCAGTAGGATTTTACATGTCATAATATCTCTGAAAAAAATACACCCCTAAGCATTTGGCAACGCTGCAAAAATCCCCCCCTGTGCTGAGAAGACCCTTGGCTTGACAACACACAGATAAGAAGAAAACAAACCAGAGGGGAGAGGACTTGAGCTATCACAGTATCCCTCGCAAGAGAATAAAATTCTCTGTGCTCTCTGGGCAAAGAGCACCCTCCTGCCTCCCTCTGCTTCCCCACGAGTGGCTCCCTGTGGGCCCTGAGCCCTGGGTGAGCCCAGCCCCAAGCAAGAACCCTTGGTATTATTTTTGAATCGTCATCAACAGTGATTTTGTAAACGAGTCAGACACTGAAGGAGTACAGCACAGTAGTTTGCCATCAAGGAAACCGCAAGCAACAAACAAAGATGTTATCTTTTACATATGGTTCTTATTTGAGGAAATATGTCTGGTTACATTAATTGACACAATATGGCTCGGGGCAGGGTTTTGTTTTATAACTGCTCATGGGTTCTCCTAGCAACAGCAAAGCCAACAGCACGGATACCAGGGCTGAGAACACAAAGGCAGGACCCAACACCCTTCCCCTCCGCCCCGTACACGGCCTCAACAGCCAAGTGCAAGTGCTGGCTGCAGATGCCAGGAGACCCTGACCTTGCAAGTGCATTTTCCAGCACTCCCTAGGCCAGAGAGCCCTGTTGGGAAACGCGATCCCCATCCATTCTTTTCAAAAATCCCATCTGTGAAAGCTTTTAAGGAGCTGTGCTCAGGGATTCCTGGGATAAAAGCCCCCAATACCCAGCCACCTCATTTTAACCCCTGCCCACGGGATGCTGTGCATCACCTGGAGGTGGTGCTGGGCACGGGGACAAACTCAGAGCAAGGTCTCAGGGATCGTGGGTCTCTCCAGCACACTCATGTGCAGGGATGGTGAGCAAGGTCCTGTTGTCAATAGATTTTAGGAAGCTGCTGGGTTTTGAAAGACTGGCCAAAAAAAAAGGGCTGGGTACCAAAAGGCAGAGAAGAAACTGGAGGGGCTTCAGCTGCCTGGGATCTGCTCCCAGCTGGACACAAACTACTCAAGTCCTCCCTGAACCCAGGACCCTTTCAGCAGCCTCAGCAGGTGCCAATTCACAGCATCAGGTACTTCTTGAGCTCTGGGCTGAGCGCGATAGCATTGTGGGTGTTTCAGGAAGAGGTGGGCACTAAGATCTGGGCCAAAAGCATTGCATTTAAGCCCTGCTGGTTGGTAAGAAGTGGGGAGTTCAGCTCCTACATGGATGTCCTGCTCCACAGGTGGCTTTAAAAGCATCACAGCTACCTTTCAGCAGCGCGAGCTTCCCCAGCATCCCACCCACCCGCAAGCTGTGGTGGCAAAGCCACTGTGCAGGCAGGATTGGCCATGGGATGGGTCTGGAGATCAGCTGGAGCCTTGAGATGAGCACAAGAACATCCCAGAGCAGGGGTGGAAGAACTAACCCTGATTATCTAGAGACATTCCTGTAGCACCTCAATACCTGAAGAGAAAGTGGAAGCCACGATGATCTGGGCAGACCTTTGGGCTTGGTTGACTGCGGTCGAGGCTTCTTAAATCCACATTTAGGCACTGAAATAAAGTGGTCTGTTTTTAGAAAAGCCAAGCTTCCAGTGATTTCACTGAACTCTAGCAAATACCATTATGAAAACCAGTTACTTCCATGTAGGTACCCAAACAAGGATCTGGGACCTTGGATCTGGAAGTGAGATTCAATAATGACTCTGAATTTAAGAGAATAATTCCTCATATGAACACCCACCTCGGCTCTGCTGTGAGCAGAGATGAGTGTGAGAGGTTGGGGTGCCTTTCTTGATAAGGAGATTGGCCCAGAGGAGGACAGGGTGACACAGGGATGGGGAGAGTGGAGCCAGGGGGCATCAAAAGTAAAATTCTCAGCGTAGAAAAACATGGAATAGAAACAGCTGTTAATGGGATGCAATCAAAGGAGATGAGGGGAGAGACTCCTTGGTAACAGAATGAAAGCAAAGGTAAATGGTGAGAAAGCATCTTCTGGGCTTCCTCACCCAAGGATGATCCAAGCTGAGCAAATGCTGAAATTCTGAAATTCTTGTCTTGAGGGGAGAATGGGAGTGGACAGCAGGAGGGCTGTTGCATCTTGCCCAGCATGGAAAGCAGCCAGGTTCCTGCAGTTCCAGCTTTTCAAGTGGTAATTTCTGTTTCCTCACCCTCCAACCTGAGCTGTATGAAATGAAAGGATTTGGAGTGAGCAAATCTGGAGAATCTTCTAAGGAGAAACAATCTCTCCAGGAGTGCCCTCATTTTTCAAGGCCCTAAGGGAGCTGCTTGAAAAATACACCGTTTTCCTCAAATCAAATGCTTTCAGGTTACTTCTTGCCTCACCTGCACCTACATCTCTGGGGAAGTAATGTGGACTTTCAACCTTTATATTGAATGTTTTCATCTTGGAAGGCTAAAATCAGGTTGAAGACTCTGAGCAGCTCCTGAGCTCAAAGATTTATGAGTTCATCAGGATAATGCAGGGGCGGGGCCGGGGCGATGGCAGATGAATAACCAGAAGGATGTCCTTCCAACAGCTCCTTGTAGGATGGATGCTCTGCAGGTTTGTAACATCCCTGCCCAGAGACAGCCAGAGGAAAGCATTTCTATGAATTTCTATGAATACTAATTTGTAGAAAAGCCTGCTCTTCAGAAGCAACATTTTATCCTTTTGTTTTATAGCACAGGAATTAAAAATTGAAACTCTCCCTGTGTACAGTTAGAGGGGATGAATTACCCTCCCATTTTAGCTCCAGTAACTGCTTCCACTACTCTCAAAGGAGGTGCTATTGTTATTTTTAGAAGGAATCTACAGAAACAGAAACCAAAAAAAGACATTGGCAAATACAATGAAGTTGGCAGCCTCTGATTTCTGAAAGCACTGAGGCAATTTTGCTACTTGTTATACCCACAGCTCCCATAAATCTCTCTCCACATCTGACCTCTTTCTGGACACTTTTCAGCTGTTGCTGATGATCCTTTTTTTTGGGGGGGTTACTTTTCTCAAAACACACATATGGTTCTTTGTTCAGAACTCTATGATGATTAAAATGACCACTCAGTCCTGGTAACTTCAAACAAATACTGCAGCTCACACAATGCTTCCCATGCACAGGAAACAGCTGGAAGGACAGATGCTGAAATGGATTGCCATAAAAGCCAATGATTCATGAAAAGTGGTGTTCAGTAAGCAGGGCCAGCATTGAGTTCCTGAGGAGCTTCCTCTGCCAGAGACAGACCTCACCCCCCTCACCCACCCTCAGCCTCACGTGGGATTTCAGCAGAACAGCAGGAATTTACAAACCACAGCGTCGGGTGAACGTTTCATCTCCGTTCTCTGCTGCCAAATAAGTGCTTCTCAGCTGACCCAGACATGTGATCTTAGCCAAGAGAAGGCAGCCCACGTGTTGCTAAGGCTTTTGGTTGTTTTATTTCTCAGGGACCTGTACATTGATAAGGACATTTGGGCAGGACAGAGAGCACCAATCCCATCACTCAACCCCAGCACTCAACCCAACCCCATCAGCAACGGAAAACCTGCTGCACCTGTGGTGGATCTTAAGGCTCCCCTCTCAGTGTCTCTGTGACCACCAGATTTCTTGAAGGACTCTCTTTACTCAGAGTTCAAAGCAGGTTGTTGCCAGCTGGGCATTATTCATTGCAGTAAAGGGGTTGTAAGCCAAAATAAATCACTTTCCATGTCACATAAATTGGGAGACGGAAAACACCGTTTAGGTCAGACAGTTCATCAGCTCCTGCCCACGAGGGCTGCTCCTGGCAGGACATTTTTCCATAGCTTTTTTCCTGTCCCCTTCAAATGACCCCAGAGCAGGGGCTCCACCACTCCCCCTGCCCAAGGACTTCCATGGCTAAAACAGCCCCACGTGAGGCCCTTTTCCTCTGTATTGCACTGAAACTTTCCTTTGTGAAATGCCATCCCGTTGCTCCCATCGTGGACCACTCAATTATTTCACCCTTTGGCTGGTGTTTATCCCTCTCAGGTCTTATTCTGTGCCCATCACCATAGTGTCTGGGTACTTCTGATCAACAGGTACATCCTACCACAGGTAAGAGGAGGCAGCGTGGTGCCTGGTGCTTGGAGAGGTGGCCATAAAAACACCTTGGGCAAACCAGGCTGTGCCTTATGCAGACAAACCCAGATAAACTCTAAATTAATGAACTAACATGACCAGTGTAGTGTGGCTGTTGTAGAAGACTTCAAACACTTGATAACCACCTACCTTCAGCTAAAAGAAAATCAGTAGCCTGAACTGCTGCAGATGATGAGGAAATGGAGGGAACGGTCTTCATCACACTTAGAAGTCTGGTGGCACTTCTGGGACATATTTTCTGGTTGGGTGTAAGTTAAGTGAGGATGTCACCACACATATCCTGCTTCCAGCCACTGAAACTGCAGATCACAGAATCATAGAGTTACTCGAGTTGGAAGGGACCCAAAGGGATCATCCAGTCCAACTCCTGTCCCTGCACAGGACACTCCCAACGTTCACACCATGTGACTGAGGGCATTGGCCAAATGCTTCTGGAATGCTGTCAGAGTGGGTGCTGGGACTGCTGCCCTGGGGAGCTGTTCCAGGGCTCCACCACCTGCTGGGGGAAGAACCTCTTCCTCATTTCCAATCTAACCCTCCCCTGGCACATCTTCCTGCCATTCCTTCAGGTCCTGTCACAGGTCACCAGAGAGCAGAGCTCAGCCCCTGTTTCCCCTCCCTCCCTTGTGAGAAGGCACAAACAGCTCTGAGATCCCCTCTCAGTCTCCTCTTCTCCAGCTGAACAGACCAAGGGATTTCAGCCTCTCCTCACACACTTCCCCTGCAGACCCTTCCCCAGCCTTGTGCCCTCCTCTGGGCACTCTCCAGCAGTTTGATGTCCTTTTTTACCCTGTACATATATACAGATATGCAGGCTCCATCTGGAAACCTTGTCTTTGTAAAACAAAGGCGTGGGTTGGGATGCTGTGGAAAGCAGTTGATACTCGTGTAACAGCAGGATGGATGCACAGCCCTGAAATGAAAGATTGCTTTTACCCAAAAACATCAGAAACTTGGCCTCAAATTCTTTCTTCTCCTCTATGCACAGGAACTGAGTTGTCACAGAAATACCCACGAGAAGGCTGATCCCAGTGCACTGTGGGCACAGTGCTGAGCAGGGTCCCCAGTGGGGCCGAAGGGGAGCTGAGAGCAGAACTGGGAGCCTCTGGCTCGCAGAAACGAGGTCGTGAGCACCAAGGGATGAGAGGGGGCTACAGCTCTTCTGCCTCACACCAGTCTGACAACCACTGTAGCCTGAATAGGCAAGGAGACACGGGGACAAAAGCCCCTCTGAGCACCTTCCTGCCACCTCCTAAAAGTTAATGAGGACAATTCTCCTACAGCCTGCTCTGAAATAAAACCAACCAGTCTCTGTGATTTTTTTGGCAAGAAACAGCACTGGGGTTTTCTGCAAAGCCACAACTCCTTGACCACAGCCAGGAAAAAGCTGCAGGGCTGCATCGTGGCAGGGCTGAGCAAGGACTGCAGAGCCTGAAGGAGCCAGAAATACCCACCGGCCTCACCAGCCTCATGAATTCCATTTCCCACCAGCCCTCTCCAAGCAGTCCTACAGAAGGGGGTGACTGGAGGTCGGGGCAGAGGCGCCCAGCGCCTGGCCCAGCAGCACCAGACCCCACCACGCTGCACGGGAAGGGCTCCAGGTTACTGTGGCCAACACATTTCCTTAGGTACATTGAAATGTCAACCAACTTTTGTGCACACGTGATCAGTCAGTGACTCCAACCCCACCCCAGCAGCACCCGGGAACAAATGGGCTCCAGAGCACCTCTGCAACTCATCCCCTCCCCCCAAGACCCTCCAGAGACCGTGGTGTGTGAGGGGGTCTGTGTGGGATCCAACAGACCTGCAGGGAAAGATGGATCAGGGGAGGGAGATGGTGGTGACTCACGGCAGGGTGACCGGGAGAGGAGGAGAAGGAAATCACTGCTGTCTGGATGGCAAAGGGTGGAGAGGTTGCATCAATCCTCTAGGACTGCACTGCCTGAGCTACACTGGAAGAAAAAGAGTCAATGCAAGCAGAAGACACAAGGTTCCCAGTTTAACCACTTGGCCTCAGATAACCTGGAGTTTGGAGATCCTCTTATCTCACTCCTGGCACACAGCTGACCGACCTGCTCTGGGAATTGAGCCCCTTGGGATTCCTTTTCTTAGCCGACACCAGGGATGCCCACAGGGAAAATATTTACCCGTAGCCATAGCTGCAGTGAGCAATGCAACTACAACAACTTCTCTGCAGCAGCAGAGAGCTGGTGGAGCCTCCACCCCACCTCCCTCATCGCCTGCTGATCCCACGGCTGGGACAAGGGAATTGCGGATCAAATGGGGTGATGGGAGTCCTCAGAGCTTCCCAACTCCAGCAAAATCTGGCACCAGAGAGCAGAGAGAGAAAGCAGTGCCAGCAAACAGTGCTCTGCAGGCCTTGAACACCTCCACTTCCCTGGGCAACCTGTGCCAGGGCCTCCCCACCCTCAGGTCCTGCCTAAGTTACAGCCTGAGCAACAAAACAAGCAAAAGCCCAGCACCAACCCCCACCTTTTGCCATTTTTGGGTTTGTTTCTACAGTGGCTGTGGAAAAGAGCTGGACCTCAAGCTGCCTACGTGTTTGTGTTTGTGCCTGGAGCAAACTGCTTCCAAAAGAGACCACGAAGGGACCTCTCACAGACCCACACCTCCCTGCTTTCTGACCTCAACCTGCTCAATTATTTCTTCTGTACTTGCTCCAGAAGTTGTTTGCATCACTGAAGACCTTTTCCAGGCCGCTGGCTGCTGCTGGTGTTCTCCGTGTGCACAGCAATCGACTTCTTGTTTGTACCAAATGATCTTTAACGCAGACATCAATGAATTCAGAAGCTTTGAAGCCTTTCCAACAGCAGCATCAGGTGAGGCTCCATCTGCGTCCACTGCCCTCGCTGCACCCGTCTCTCGTGGGGTGGCCAACACGGGCTTCCAGCACGGAGTTGCACCAAGGTATCATTTTCCTGCCCTGGGAGAGTTTAAGATTGCCACAGATAAGAAAATGAAAAGTGAAACTTTCCAGGTTTGCTGAAGTGAAATAAATCCTCTATGTCTCAACTTCTGGTTTGAGTTCCAACTTCTTTCGTTTTCACCATAATTAAGTCACTATGTGAATTCTGTATTTTTTTACAACTGGAATAAAAATTTCTTTTAATTTAATTAATTAATAAAATAACAATTTAAAATACACATTTAACATTCAGTAGTGGCAAAACGGGGTATTCTATCAAATAGAAAAACATTCAATGTCTTTTTGGAAATAGCAGGCTCCCCAAAACAAAACATTTCCTGTACATTTGTGGGTTTCGGGAAGCAGAAAAATCAGGTTTTATAGGCTAAAATGGCTCTCTATCATCACTTCTATATTCATGATATTTAGAAATTAATTGATTTTTAGAACATATAAGAACGCAGACAGCTTTCAAAGCAGCCAGCACCACTGCACACCCTATTAAATGAAGAAGTGTGGGTATCAGGAGAGTAAGAAATAGATGGCACCTGCACTGTGGTTTGGGAGGGCTCTTTTGATCTGTGCTGTTATGGCTCACAAAAAAAGAAATATAACAGTCCAATCTGATTTTTTGAAGCAGCCAATGCAGCACTCGGACCCACAACAGGGGCATTTTCTGGTGCAGTTAGAGAAGCTTCACGACCAAAGCAGCTTCTGCATTGGCACATCCATCCTGGCCCTAATTCTGTTCAGTGTGACAGCAAATACAGGACAAATAAACCCAAGTACAACATCTGTCCAGGCACGACCCGTGGCAGCTGGATTGTGCTGGCCTTCCCGGAGCAGACAAGTGCCCGTGCAGGGATGGTGATGATCCGCTCCCGTTTCTCTCCGTGAGCTGCACCCCACTGCTGTCCCACGCACAGGTGGGCACCACGTGGCCCTGTGTCCCGGGTCCCCATGTCCCAGGGTCCCCGTGGCCAGCAGGACACCGAGCGAGGTGAACACAGAGCAGCTCCGTGGTGTCCCAGGCCAGCAGGGTAACACCCCGGGACCCCCGGACTGCGCAGGGGCTGCACACGGACAAACCAGGAGAAGGCAGGGAACGACGGCGACGTGCACAGGGCAGCCCACACCCCTAAAAATATCCAGGTGTGATAAGGACTCAATTTCACTGTCGTTTCTGCTCCACTCTCAGTTCTAATCAGTTTGCAGGGAAGGACGTGTCCACCGCTGCACCACAGCCCTGTGCGTGGCCAGGGTGGGACAGCAGGGCTCCCCCCACCACGGCAGGGTGCTCCCTCCAAGCTCTTCTGCACCTCTCGTGGATGCCTGAGCCTTTACCCCAGCTCCCAGCTGCCCCAGTCCTGCTTCGATCCTTCAAACCCTTGTTGTGCCAAGCCCCAAGGAGTTTGTTGCTCCAGTGCAACCACTGTGTCACAGGATCATAGAGTCCTCTGCTTGGAAAAGACCTTTGAGATCAGCGAGTCCAACCGTACCTGTCTGCTTATTAAACCACATCCCTGAGAAAGCCATCCACCCCTCTTTTGAACACCTCCAGGGATGGTGAATCCACCCCCTCCCTGGGCAGCCTCTGCCAGGGCCCGAGAACCCTTTTGGTGAAGAAATTTTTCCTGATGTCTAATCTGAACCTTTCCTGGTACAACTTGGGGCCATTTCCTCTCATCCCATCACCTGTCACTTGGGAGAAGAGACCAACACCCACCTCACCACACCCTCCTTTCAAGCAGTTGTAGACAGTGATGATGTCTCCCCTCAGCCTCCTCTTCTCCAGCCTAAACAACCCCAGGTCCCTCAGTCACTCCTCATAACCCCTGTTCTCCAGCCCCTTCCCCATCTCCGTTCTCTTCTCCGGATGCCCTCGAGCCCCTCGATGTCCTTCTTGGAGCGAGGGGCCCAGCAGAGTCCCTGCAGGGTGCTGTGAGGTGCCAAAAGCAGCACAGGCTCCCTGCCACAGAGCCCAGCAGGAATTCCTCCTTGGAAACAGCAATTCACACTGAGAAGTCTTTTTAAAGCTTTCTTCAGAGAGCCATGAAACTGCCTTTGTATCCAACAAATCACTGAAGCCAAATTCAGCTGCAGAGCACACAAAAGGGACATTCTGTCTCACCAGAGCTATGGGGATAAGGTGTAACACCCTTTGTAGACACTTTTCATTTCATACTTCTTAAAAGCAGATTTAGATGTTCTAAATACTCTTTGATGGACTTTTCCACAGGAAGCCCCCCGTGAAGGACTGTCCATTTTAACTGGTGTAAAGCAAATCACAAAAGGCTGGTGTGATCGAGGTTGCCCAGGTGACTTCAAGGTGACACTTGCTTTTGCCTGGGAAACACTGGTGGAATTGTCCTTGGTTTTGCTGCACGATGACTTTGGTGGGCACCTCCGGGACCATCCTTTGGCTTACTGGAAGGAAACACAGTCACATCCTGGCACTGGCATTAACTCACCAGTCATCCAAGGCTCCAGATGGAAAACTGCAAGGAGGGAACATTTGTGGCACGGTTGCTTCAGAAGACAGAGGGTATCTCTGGATAAGACAAGGAAAAACAATCCCCAGGAACTGGCCCTGCTTGCTCAGAAGATATTTTTTCATTATCTGGGAACAGCTCACAGTGCAATGCCAGATGCTCATATTTTCCATCACATAAATTATATTTCCGGTGTCAAAAATTCTCCTCAACATTGATCTTTTGCAGCACCCTTTTAATTATCCAATCAAAATTAATTTTGCACTGTGCTTTGAGGATGGAAAAAAACCCCATGTAAGTGCTAAGCATATTGGGTTATATTATTTCACACCATTACAGCTGCATATGGAGCTGCTTCTTTCTGCAGCAGAATACACTTCACCACCAATAACAATTAAGAATTAAATCAAACACCAAATCATCATTATGCAGATAGACCTCTGTTTTAAATCACTAAAAATAAAGATGTGTGGGGTTTTTTTCAGAGAAATTTCCCCAGTTTTGTTCTTCTGCTCTTCCTTTTGTACTAAAAATGCCCAGTGGTTCTGCAGGCTTTGAAGGAAACCGGTTATAAAACACTGGGAGCCAACCAAGAATTTAAAGCAAAGAATAATATCTCACAGCACAATTGTTTCATTAAATGAAGACAGTCTATCTTTTTTCTGATTAATACATTTTAATGATATATGGCACTGGCTCTGGCTCCAGTTTCTATTTTCACGTGCTTCTAATGCTGCTAAGATACTAAGAGGCTTTTTTTCTGAAGTCTAATTTCTTCCTTCGTGGAAAAACTCCACATGCCACAGCCTGGGACCCCAGATCGTGCACACCAACTCAGATAAAGATCTATTTATCATTCTAATACATGAGGCACATCACTGCTTTATTTTTAATATCCTACTAGGAATAAAAGTCTGGGAAGTTCTTATACACACAACACAAATAATTTCACCTCCTGTAAAACAGAGCAGCAAAAGAGCTCCGTGTCACCAGACATGGATTTGACCCTTTCTGCACTGTAATCTGTGGAGAACATGGAAATTTTGGGTAAGTTTAAGTTGAGAGTGACCTGGGGCAGGGAGTGTGCCTGGGGAAATCCATGGATCTGCCTCTGTGACATGTGCTTCAAATAACAAGCCTGGCTCTCGCTGTACGTACCGTGGGCTCTGATGCTCTTCAACACCTCAGTTAGGTCTGGTTTTCCAGAGGTGACCCATGGGTTTTACATGCTGGGTGTGTCCAACGCTGCCCAAGAACTCAGCTCTCTGATCCTCCACAGGTCCTGCTCTCCTGAGCCCAGGCTACACGTGGGTACTTGGTCAGTCGTTCCTGTTGGTTTCTGCTCCTCTTCCAGAGTGAACCAGCGTGGTCCTTCTGAGACAAAGCCTAGGCACAGCTCTGAGCACAGCCTGCACCAAGGACTGGCCCCAGAAGAGCTCCTGTCCTACTGCCCTGCAGGATGTCCCCTGTTCAAAGCTTTTAGACTACATTGGCCATGTCCATCTGTTTTTACCTCACAGGATGCAAGCCCTTAGCCAGAAGAGGACAACCCCTGTTCTACAGCTGTCACTCCTCCTGCTAGAGCAGCCAAGCTGTGCTGTGATAGGCACTGCAAGGCAGAAACCCCATCTTCTGCTGATCTCATTGCACCTTCTGCAGGCCAGGGGCAGAGCAAAGGCTGGGCCTGAGGCAGGGGAGCTCTCTGGTGAGCACAGAACGGGGCAGCAGCTTAAAAGGAGCATTCAGAAAGCCCATGCAGAATTTTGAGGCATCCCAAAAGGACACTTCTGTTGCTTTGTATGCCAGTAAAGCTGTGACAGCTTCACTTGCCCTGTCCCACCTTGGCTTTGCACAGTGCCCTGCACCTCCCCACCCATCACACACAGACCCACGTGCCTTCCCCATCAACACTGATGGGTTTGCACTCAAGAGACAGTTGGCCAAACCACAAACAACGTTTGATGCTCACACAAAGCCTTCTCTAAAGCACCAGACCAATATCAGGGACTCCTATTTCACACCCAGAAGAATCAGGCACAGCCCACGAGGGCCAGCTCAGCCTCACAGGACACTGATCTTGCCACGACCTCCTTCTCTCAGCCACAAACCCATGAGTGTGACAGCAGTCCCCTGGCTGCTCCCACCCAGGCACTTCTGCTTCCTCCCAACGCTCACGCGCTGTGCTCGACCATCGATGGTGGACTCTCCAGTTAACAGTAGGACATTCAATATGTGAAACTCTGAAAGTTAAGACCACTGGATAAAAATAAAAGGATAAATTTGGTAAGAACACAGTATGTTGGTGCATTGTATGTCACAGGGTGAAAACTGGCAGCCCGTTAGCTGGATTAATACTTCATGGAAAGCTTTAGGACCGCACAAGCTACTGTTCTCCACCAGGCAACAATATCAGCTCTGTCAGGGAAGAAAAGAGAAGCCTTTGCATTAGGCAAGACAACCCATTGCCCTGGGATGTTCTCTTGTAACCTTGAGAAGTGAAAGGATGGCTCCCTGCCTACAGCCAGCGGGTCAGGATCCCACAGAGGCAGATTTGTTTCAAGCACAGAGATTTTTTTAGTATTCCCTTGTGTTGTGAGTCCTAGAGTGCAAGGTCCAGCATATGAAAAACCCATTCAGAAATGACACTGCTCCTACAAGACAAACTGCCTGCAGGAAGTTTTATTTCCTGAAAATGTGGGGATATAATTAGGTGTCTGCATTCTCCATGGTACCTTCTGCTGGTGCTGTTACGAGAAATACTCTGCAAACTTTCCTTGACTGTATGAAATGAATTTAATTGTTTTTAAAAGCTGATAAAAAAAGGTTTCCTGACATTTATATATTTTGCTTATTGCTAAGCAGCAGGAGTTCTGAGTTTCTGTGAGGGTGGGGAAATAAGGGAAATATCTGTTCTTGACTGGTTTGGGTCCATCCAACACTCAAAACATTACTTCTGTGACTGCTCTCACTATTTTATGCCCTAATCCTTTCTTTACAATTTATGACCACACGGTCACACTTTACTGCTGCAGCTACAGGGCATAAACAGCCAGCAGTGGCCAAGAGCCCAGGTTTTAAACCTGACCTGTTTTTGCATGGCCTCAGCAGCACAAGAGGGGGAATGGCTGCTACAACACGGAGCTGGGGTTGCACTGTCACCAAAGGTAAGAATTAGAAGCTGCTTTCCACACCTGTGCTCTGGCTTTGCTTTAAGCACAGGGATGTCACTGCACAGTGGTGAACTCCAGCCAGTAGAACAAGAGGTGAACATCCCACCTCTTCTCCAATGTATTAAACTCCACATGATGACATCAGGTACCACAGGGTTCACTCTGATGCCTTGCATAACTATGGAACAGAGATAAATTATATAATAGCAGTTACTGGATTTACACAGATTAAAAATTCTCTTAAGACTGTAAAATACAACTGAAATTCATTTAAAATTTTATGAAAAATCTACATATTAAAGCTCTGGAGCTCATCATTTAAAAACCACCTCAATGAAAATCTGTTACTTGGGCACAGGAAGACTCTGGGTGGAGAGTGGAATAACAAGTTTCAAGCTCAAAGAAGTCAGGACCTTTCCTAACCACAAAAAAGAAAACCAGCATCACCAGTGACCCAGGAAGGGGACCATCCAGCTCCTCCAAACAGGCTTTTGGCAGTGCCCCCCAGCCCTGTCTTTCTGCATTTGTGGCATCACTGAAAAATTAATTTCCTGAGGCTTGCGTTTCGGTGGAATCGCTTTCACAACCTTTGACACTTTGGATTTCCAACATCTTTAAGAAAAATATGAGTTTCTGAGCAAAGTCAGCAGGTCCCAGGGGCAGCTCCCACCGCTACCCACGTGTCCTGGTGGTGGGTGACTCACTGGTGCCATTGCTCGTGGTGTGAGTATAAATGTATTTGGATTTACAAGTGAAGTGTTCTGTGAAGAAGCAGCTCCAAGACTCTGAGTGAAGAGCAAACCCAGTGTGAAGAGCAAATTTGATCAAGAGCAGGCAGTTCCAATTGTTCAGTGGTTCATTTCCATGCTCCCCTCTAACTTACCTCCCATGAAGTTTCTGCCCAAGCCAGAGCCGACGGCCTCAGAAGATGAAGAGGAGTCTTTCAACAGGATGACTCTGAGGAACCCAGGGGCACCTCAGGCCTGAACAGTCCTGTGCCCAGGGCTCCCACCCCTGTCCCACTGCCACCAGCCCGGGAGCTCCTGCCCTGGCCCCAGCCCTTGCCCAAGCTGGGTCTCCTTGGTAGCTCCATCTCTGCCCAAGGGACTTGCCAGGCTCACCTGTGCCTGCTTCATCGCCCCTCCTTGTCTGACGACCACTCAGCTGTCACCAGAACCTGTCCCACCACCAAAGTGGCTTCACCTGGCAAAAAAATGGGAGTATCTGGTGACACAGTAAGTAAAACCTCAGACTGGGTCTGTGTGGCCCACGTAGCGCTCCACACTGACAAACCACCCCAAGGGCAGACCTGTCTGGTTTGAAGAGCAGTGTCTGCATGGTCACAGACCACCAAAGCCTGGGCTTTTCATGCTCCAAAACAAACCATGCACCAAGCAGTAAAATTAAAATATTGATCATCTCTGTAACAATTTTACAGACAACTCCAGCATGGCTACTTGAAGCTAAAAATCACTCTTAACAAAGACACTTTTCTGACAAAATTCAAGAGGCAACAATCTTTTGGACAAAGTGTATTAAGTCTTCAACTCGTTGCTAATTAGCACACAGAGGAAGCAATGTCCCTGCCAATGGCCAGTCTACTGAGTGCATGGGTTTGTCACATTTTCATGCTCAGTGATAAATACTCCACAACTAGCGAGTCCCACTGACCTACACGTAATTATTTGCATTTATAACATTAGTCAATTGAATAATTGCCATAAAAATGATTCTAACTGAGCAAATCACATTTTTACAGCAGAAACAAGCAATTACGTTACACGGGAGAACACACAAAACAGGAAAACTGTGGTTAGGGAAAATATTATTGGGAATTGGCAGTTGTTTTAATGACACTCATTGAAGATGTGCTCCTCTTGGAGAGACAGTGTTGTTTCACTTTTACTTTTCTCATCTTGATTACATTGCTATGTGATGGGCAAAGAAACAGTACTGCACCAAAAACATGTGCAAATTAAGTGCCAATGTGTGAAGGGCATCGGCTGAGATTTGGCCCCAGGGTCCACCAGTAAGTGGTCACTTGGTGGTCTGAAAAGGCTCCCCACGTGCTGTGAATGCACAGGCAGCTGTCAGAGCTGACTCAGGCGTCGTCTTATGGCTGGAGCAGCCCTGCTCCTGGGCTCGTTCAGGGAAGCTGCCCTTCCCCTTGGCGGATGTGGTGGGCTCAGGGCGGGCAGGCCCACGCCGCCGCCGTTGCGCTTACCGGAGGCGGCCTTAGCAGCTCTTGAAATACCAAACTGTCTGGAGAGATTGATTTCCTTCCCAGCAGCGGGGCCTGGGCGGCTCTTCTGTCCGTAATCAGCGAGCAGGGCAGCCGAGGAGGTTATGCTGCCCCGAGCCAGGGAACACGGTGATAATGGGAAGTTTCCACTGAGTTTTTTTAGTTCCAGTACTTGTTCCCTGGCTTGGGTCAAAGCTGCAGTCAGCTCATAGCGTTCCTCACACTCTCTGCGCACCGTCTCCTGGAGAAGAGTGTTCTGCAAACGGAAACAAACACTGCCTTTACAAAATGCCATTAGTCAAAAAGAGTGCCTGGTAAACTCCTCCAGCTTAGGGCAGGGGTGGCTGGAGGGAACCGATGCAAACAAACCCTTCAGTACTTCCCCGTATCTTGGTTCTCTGAAAGTCACTCAAAGGACACACATCACCACTCACACACCCTTTATTCCCTCAGGAGACAGGGGAAAATATGAGGGAAGTTATCAGAAGTGAATTCTAATCTCCTGCCCCCCCTCCAAGAAGGGGGAACCTGGGAATGGTGCTCTTGGAAAGGAGAAAGCAACATACAGAGGTTGAATATTACTGTGTCACTTTGTTCAAGAAGTTCTCCTCCTCTGCAGTATAAATAATTGGGCACTGATTTTTTGCGATGGCATTCTTTACTGATTATTATTTCCTAAATAATTGGGATAAATGATTTTCAAGTCTAGTGGTTTTCACAAACTTTGCACTGTAATTTCTGAGACCTAAAGGGTGAGTGAGTGGTACTGGGCCACGAGCTTCCCTGTGGCAGAAGTCCCCAGGTCAGTGTATTATGCAGAAGCTATTTGTGATGCTCATCTTCCTGATTTCCAGCTGAGACAAAAATAAGTAAAACACCAAGGGACAACACCACTAAAGGGATTCATAAAAGTCAACACTACTCAAAGGAGCAGAAACACCCACTTTTCTCTTTGTCTAAGCAGGCAATTGCTGTGAACAGCAAGAGGTCCATGAGAAGGGAAGGGAAGCAACCACCAAGGTCTCCAACACAGAGAGCGAGGATCAAGCCAACCAGAGAACACCCTCAGTCACACAGAACCTCATTGCCAGGACACAAACCCTTCCACATAAACCTCTTGAGGGCTTGAGGTACGAGCTGTCTACTGGGTCAGGCCATCTATTGCCCCTAAGTGAGGACAAACATTTATATTTGAAATCCTCTGTGTGATCTTGACTGTGGCGTACACAGGGAAAAACACGGGGGAAAGATAATCTCAGTGACACTTTTTTGATTTTGAGGAGCAGATACTGGTGTTGGTAAAGTCAGAGCAGAGAAGGCAACGTTGGTTAAGATCTGTTTAGCCAAGAAGAGGCTACTAAAACCACTACACGTTTTTGCAAGTGTGTCCCCATCAAAAGTTCAAAAATCATGGAGAAATGAAAAGTCCTTTGTTGAACTTTTTTTTTTAGATTTTAAAGTTTCACTTTGGTCAAAGCATCTGTAGTGGATGTAGAGTGGAGACACGAAGTTCTGTTCAGGTTTTTGAACCTCTGTGCCAACTGCAAGCAAAGGAGCTGTTGGAGAAGGAACAGAACCATGTGTGGAGGTGAAAGTGGGAGAGTTGTAAATATAGAAAATAACTTATTCTCTGAACACCTAACTTAAAGAAACTTAAACATTGCATTCCTTGGCACTCAGATGGTCACTGATAGTCCATGAAATTATCTGGGAAGTGTTACCTGCAAATCTACCAAAGTATCTTGGTGCAAGGTTTGTCTTAAAACCAGTTTCAACTTTCAACCACCCTTACCTCCCTATTTCCTAATGTAATTGTAGTAGAGGAGGAATTCTGTTTCAGAGTGGGGAAAACTGAGAACATAAACAGAGCTGGTGGAACCTCACTATGGAGAATAACAGTGTGTTCCCTACAGTGCTGAACTTCCTGACCAACACCTGAAGAACATCCTTCCAAGAGCCTTTTCCATGGGTACAGGACAGAACGATTGCCAACATCATTCTAATGTCATGCACACAGGGCTTCTAAACCTTTTTGAAGGAAGAAATAAATATCAACCCAAGCCCTCATTCATTTTGAAGAGTTTTGTTTTCACTGTTTACCAACTTTTTTTTCTGCCACTTCATTAGTTTGGACATTCCAGTCTAATCTTATCTTCAGACCCTGACTTCAGTGTTTCCACATTTCTCCCAGAGCAGCACAGGGCTCTCTCCTCCCTTCCCATTATATTCCAAACATTCAGCAAATGCTTGTGGTAAGGATACCCATCAATCAAATTTCTCTTCACATTTGATTAATTCTTACACATTCCTGTGTTACAGAAAATGGTTTTATTGGTGGGAGGTGGGATACAACCCTCAAGGCACAGCAGGACACACAGATGTTACAGGATGAAACCTCTGCCCCAGAAGCTGTTCAGAACAGGACTGTGACCACTCTCATTCCTATTGAGAGTAAGAAGTTCCAAAATAAGTAAGATTACTGGGGGGATTGCTGCTGTCCAGTTCAAAGAATGAGAAATGTCCATGTCTTCTACCTCAAAAACATGAAGAACACTTTATTGTTCCCTCATGTTTTCATAGCATTACGTGAGGCCAGAGACTAAGAAATAAATCTCTCACAGGACCTGACAAACAGTTACATTTTTAAAATAAAACACTAGTTTAACTGCTTGGTGAACTAAAAATTTCACATGTTTTTTGATACCTTGTCTTTATGAAAAGATGGTGGACTTGTTCTACAAACCTTTTCATTTCAATGGTTTTTAAAGCAGTACAGAACGGGCTGAAATGTGGATGTTTTGAATGATTTTAGAAATCACATGACTACATAAAAATAGCAAGGCATTTCCTCAGTCATGTTCCTACCTCCTCTTGAACTTGACTCAAATTGTGAATCAGCTGTGTCCTCTCCTGCATTAATTTTTCCAGTTCATCTGACTTGTGTTTAATTTCTTTCCTCATATTATCCAGAAATGATTCATTATTGTTCTTTTCCATGGTCAGCTGAAATTCAAGTTCAGTAATGAGTCTTTTAAGGCTCTGAATTTCTTTTTCCTTATCTTCATCTTTCTCTGCAAGTTTAGTCTGGGCATCTTGTAGCTTCTTTTCAAGAATTTCTGTCTCCATTCTCAAGCTGCTGGTGGCACTGGATATTAATCCTGGTATCTGCATTAGATTAGATAAAAATTGCATTAGTCTACATTCAGTGGATGTCTTTAGATATGTAGAATTATGTGCCAGATAAACAACTGCAGGGGAAAAATACAAATGCAAACGTGTTGTCAGAGACAAAAAACCCACTTTGAATTAAATAATATTCTCAAAAGATATCAGAGAACTGGAAATTAATCACAACTCACTCAGAAGAGACAGATTAATTAGTTTATCCAAGACCAAACAGAAATGGAGGTCAAAATGGGAAAACTTAACTTCTTTACAGCAAGCCAGTGCACATTTAGGAATTTAAAATTGTAGTCAAATACTTGGAAAGTGAGCTAAGTCAAACACTGTGTAATGGAACAAATTTTAAATGACAATATAATTTCATCAAATTTCTTTGATTTTTCCAGAATTCCCAATAAATGTGTCAAATCTATTGAAAACTAAGGTTATATATACAACTCTTGATTTCTATATGAAATTTGAAACCTGTAGGTCTGGGCAGCTGGGAACAACCACCCCTGTGTGATGCAACCACCAACACAGATAAGAAAGCAGTTAACTGGCCACCAGACCTTACCCCATCGATGCTGAATTCATTGGGAGGGGAAAAACAGTGCAGATGGCTTTGTGACAACCTGTCATGGTCCAGAATGGCCCAAGGCCTTTAAAAAATGATGTTGTCAGGTCAAAAATAATTAGCAACTACAGTCTATGGACATAGATGAACTGTGGGCTGAGAAAATGCAAGCAAAGGAAGATCTTCCACACCATTAAACTAAATTGAATGAATGCTGAAACTTACACGAAGACTGGGACAAAGATATTTGTATTATCTAGAGATAGGACTGCACACTTGAAGAAGGTTTTACTCCTTCACATACTGTTTCTGAGAAGTGTACATCATTCTCTGCCACAAAGCTTTTCTCTTGAGTGTTACACACCTTCTTCTGGAGCTCTTCATGATCTCTCTGGTATTTTGTGATGAGTTCTTGCTGTTTCTGTCTTTCAATGTCTAACTCCACTCTTGCTTCTTCCTTGACTTTAAGAATTGCTTCTTTGTGTCGTGCTTCACCTTTAGCCAGACCAATCTCCATCTAGGGAACAAGTGGGTTTTAACAATGTGCAGCAACTTATCTTAAAATATTTTCCATGTTCCTCACTGCCAGAAACAAAGGGATGTGAAATTTAGCAGACTGAGGTTTTGAACACTGAACAAACACAAAGCAATTGCAATGGTTTGAGCCCGGTGAGGGAAAGCTCCTGTTTCCCGCTGGCTGAGGGAGCACCAGGGCTGAGTGACAGCCAACAGCCCCTGGAAGATGTCTCACAAGCCCCATGGGGTCTCAGGTGGTCCTAAGATGTCTCCATTTGGCAGCTGAACTTCATGTTAAATCCTTACAAAACCACTAATTTACAAAACACTTGGCTGGTTCTTTAAGTGGATGATTATTTTGCCAGAAGCATTTGCTCTGGAGGTAAAACACAGCTCGTTATTATTTTCAAATGCAGCAAAATGACAAATTTCACAGTAAATGACATCTACTGTGCTAAAAATAGGCCATAAGCTCAATATTAAAATATAAAGATGTTAACTCTTTCTTATAAAGTCATTTTCTGTTCGTGCTCTGCCCCTCACCCTTGTCAGTGACCAGCTGCTCACCACATAAAGTGTCCCTCTGCCTGCTCCCAGGGACCACCCTCAGGTGACACCATGGGTGCTCTCCTGCAATCCAGAAGTGCAATACACATCAGCACCAATTTATCATGTGCCCCACTTCCACCAAATCTGTTGGAAAGACCAGAAATCTACGGGAAGGAGCACCCATAGAACCTCTCAGCAAGGCACCAGCGGGATGCCGGCCTCTCCAGGCAAGTCGAGGATCCAGGAGCAGCGAGGCTCCACGCTCCAGGACAGCAAGGAGCAGCTCCAACTGCCCCAGACAACACAGCATGGATGGAGAAATGCAAGGAAAAGATCTGCAAATTTGGGGTAAAACATCCCAGTCCTCACAGCATCTCCCAAACGTAACATTACAAATTCAAATTTGATTATTCAGCCATAATTTCCTGAAAATAAAAGCCTGGATTCTGGAGGAAATGCTGAAAGCTGTATTTTGAAAAATATTTTTCCTCAGTCAGGATGCTAATATTCTACTTCTGCCTGCTGAATTCTAATGGGCCTAATTGTACACACTGAAAGACCAGGAAAGGCACATTAAACATGCACAACACCAGCTTAATTACTTAAAATTATTAAAAGCAGAAAAGCCCAGAATGAGCTTAATTATGATTATCTAATTTCATACACTAATTATGAGCAAAAATACAACAAATCCCCCTAACTCTTTTTGGGTAAAAGATAAATTGGGACTATTTTCATTATGTTTTAAATCAAAATATGCTCAGTTCTGGGCAAAAATCCTCCACTGAGGTTTAGCTGAAAACAGGTATATTTGTAAGACCCTCAAAGCAGACATTATTATTATTACAGATATATCTTCTACATGAATATATGGTAGTTAGGATTCAGATCATAGACAAATCTATTAACTCTACAGAGAAGCAGATCACATATTGGAAGTTACTCAATCACAAAGACTAAAAAAAACAAAGCACTACAAAAAAAGCCGGCTTATTTTGAAGATTATGCAAGCATTTTTCACATTTAACACTTGGCTGAAAACCAGAACAGGAAATAAAATGGCAGTCGATCTTCAAAGAAAGCATAATGGCTACTAATTGCTTTAAAACCATTTATGTGCCACTCGTTAATTAATATTAAAAAAATCCATAAAACAAATGTTTACATCAATCGTTCGTAAAATAAGTATTTTTTTATGTTCCATTGAAACAATTTAAGGTTTATCTGTATTTTAAATAGAAAACCACAACACTTGATACTGATGCAATGGCACAGTGACCCAAGGGAAAAAAAAAGGATAACTTTGTCATTTGGTCACATTTCTGATTCTTTTGTCTGATGAGAACATTTTTAGAGCACTTGACATTCACTGCATTTTAATGGCTGTGATACCAAAGTGGTAATTGCTCTCTCCTACTAGTAGGAGTCTTTATCTTGTTTCAGTGTCAGGTTGAACAACACACTGTGATTATGCAGACAGTGTGACCTCATTCTAAAATTATACCCTACAGCAGAGAGGTTAAGGAGTTTTAAAAGAAATGCAACTGATCTTAATTGCTAGGAGTCCAAAATTTGTCCTAAGACTAAATAAAGCTTTTCAGACACTTCTCACGTACAGAAACAAAAAAGAAGACAACAGTCATTTTTCTCAGCAATTATATACACTAAAATTAGAAAAGTCAGTTCTTGTTCAACACTCTTTGCCATTTTTCTTTCATAGATTGTTTTTTAAAATAATTTCTTATATTCAGCTGGGGGTGGTGCTCACGTGAAAAAGTTGCAGATCAAAACAGTTTACACGCTCCCAGTTGTCTGTGGCAAACAGCTTTCCAGATGCCACTGGAAAAGCCTCACAGCTCACTCTCCAATGCCAGTTAAAAGTCTCCAGCTGAGAATTTCAGAGCATGACCCAAAATGGTATGAAAAAGCGACCTGTCCTGCGGAGCAGAGCTGAAGGTCCCCATTCCCAAGGGAGGCTGCTCAAAGCTCAGTACAAACGAGGAGCTCCCAGCTCTGGGACTTCCACTGTGCACTCCTTTAGCTCTTTTTACTGTGAGGACCTCCTGCTCACATAACCAGACAAGCCATGTGTCTTCTTTCTGCTACCACAGCTCCCTTCCCAATTTCCCAGTCTAACCACCTTCCTCCTCCTACCCACTGTGGTCTTTAGCCCCCTCCCCAGTGCACCCCTACCCACCTCCTGCCAAGGTGCCCATGCTGTAATCATCAGCTGTGTGCTCACCAAGCCAACAGCCATCTCCCACCGAGCTGTCTGCTCAGCCCGTGGCACCCAGAACCCACCAGAGCAGGCACACGAGGGGCCTCTCAACCATGTGGCAGGGAGACTGCTTGGAGAGGGACACAAACCCTGAACCCCAGGCTGCAAAAGCCTCCCTGCACCCCCAGGCTGTCATTTTCCTCTCCATACATGAGGGGACTCACCCTGACGCCAGTGGGAACCACGGATTCATATTGAAACAACAAATTTCATGTTTACAGAGGACTTGGAAAAGATAAAACTGAGGTGCTGCTTCTTCACTTGCCCACGAGGAGCACCTATCCTGCATCCACAGCTGCCTTCCTCATCAGTTGTACAGCCAACAACTCCACTGCCTTTTGACAACTCCTGACAGCTCCAGAATCACTATGCTACAGCATAAGCTTGTCTGCTTAGCTCTGCTTTGGTTTGCAAATACCTGTCTCCTCAGGAAAGGGCATATTATTTATTTTATAGATTTGTTATACAAATAGCAATCTTCAGTTTCAGTTCACCTAACCTGCAAAGCTCTGTGTTCTCTCCACTCTGTCAACAATGCTCCACCTCCTTTTACTGGGAAATCACTTCAATATTAAATATGTGCTTTCTTATGCTTCTCTGCCAGATGTGTTAGGAAAGAAATCCAGACATTGCTGCACTCCCCCATCCAGAACTGTGGATTGGGGTTTATAACGTGGACTGCTGCACACAGCACAGGGTGGGCTCTCTGTGTTCACCCCCTTGGAGCTCCTGTAGGACAATGACCTGTGGGACTGGACTTTTCCTGCTGCTCCCCCTGGTGCAGAGCACATGGGCAAAGCAGAAAGCTTGCAGGACCAGAGGTTCAGTTGGTGCAGTCCTGCTCCTCCTACCCGGGCTTTCAGGGGACTGCACTCTTACCACAAATACTTTGCAAATACCCTGAAACCTGGAAGTTGGGATCAAACCTTGAGCACCTGCCAAGTCCACAAGTGCTCATACTAAATACCTTCTGCATTCAGTTCCAGCCTGTGTAGAGGGATCACCCATGCAAACCTGTCGTACAAAGAACACTACTGACACGTCTGCACTTGAGGAGATCAGAATCTGGCTCACTGTGCTCAGTTGTGACAGCTGAAAAGAGAAAAAGAGGGATGGAATTGAAAGGGTGCCAACTGCACATCCAGCATTACCTTCTCCCTCCAGTTATCTTCATTCCGCATCTTCTGCCTTAGTGTTTCCTGCAGCTGCTCTGTTCTGTTCTGATGAGAAATCAGCATTAACTCCCTAGAAACCACAAAAACTCGTATGTAAATATGTGCTCTGCCCAGATTGCTGCTATGTCATTTTCTTGCAATTAAGCCCTTTTGTGGCAAAGGCTTGTCTTTTCCTCTTTGTGTGTTATTCTGTGCAGTAAGCCCAGCAATCCTGCCTGCAGGCACAGCAGTAACCACTGCTTAGCATTTGCATAATGCCATCGTGACATGCTTTATGAATTTTATGTTTTAAAGAAAAAAACACAGTCTTTTTTTCTTCCACACAGATATTTATTCAACTATTTTTAGTATTTCTCAAGCTAAATTTCGAAGAACACTGAAAAACTGTTGTAATATTCGGATCAGAAAGTGTTGTATTTAATGAATTCAGAATATCACGTCACTAATTAAAAAATTGTAATAGGTTTTGAATTAAAACCACCAAGTGCTTTCTATTGTTAGAGTTACTGCTTGTTATGTGAGGCTTGTAGAGCAAAAGCCCTGGAGAGTTTAAATTCTTATAACTTGGATTATTAGCAATGTACCAACTGGAACAACTCATGTACCTGGGGTTTAAGTAGAAGGAAATATACTTAAATTAACATGTAATATCTTTTCATGCAAGTGCTATGGTACAGGGAATATTCAAAGCCTTTAACAGGAAAATAGCTTAATGCTTCTTGGTGTACATCACTCCCAAAAAATGCTTATCTTGTCCCAAAGCCACATTTTCCCTCCTACACAAATCAAAGCAATGATGTACTGCCATGTCTTACTTACTATTTTGCCAATAAAAGACAAGCTAATTTATCAGTAACTGAAAAATCACTGGTGGGAAGTCCTCCACACACGTGACCAAATCCTCCACCAAATCCAAGACCATATCCAATAATCTGGCACACTATAATATTTATAGCATTGTTATGGTTTGCAAGTTGCTAATAATGTAAGTTACAAGAATTTAAACCCTCTGGGGCTGCTGCTCTACAAGGCTCACATAACCAATAGCAGCTCTAACAACTGCAATAAATGGGGGGTTTGACTAAGCCTGATGTGAAACCCTGAACTGCAAAGCCAGGATTTTTTTCTTTTTCTTTCTAAATAGGATTTTTCTTTTTTTCTTTTTCATTTGAGTTTGGTCTATACTGAAATAATTTATAAAAGCCATCCAACTAATTCCAAAATTTCAGGATACGAGCTCAGGGCTGCCAAGGCTTTCAATGTTGTCCTAAAAGCAGGAGAGGAGAGGGGGCAGTGGCAGGGCAGGACTGTGCTGAGCACACAGGCCAGGCCTTGACTTCAGAGCACAGAGCTGGGACCAGCTGCTCCCTCCCAGTCTGCCCAGTGCCAACAGATGTCCAAAAAGACAATCCCAGCTGAACACAGGGTCACAGGACATCGCCCGTGGTGACTCAGCTCCCATTACCTCTCTTGTTTCAGCATCACCACCTCTTCCTCTGTTTGTCTAAGAAGAGCTTTCAGTGCTTCCAGCTCACTCTCTGATCGACCAGTTCTTCTTTTTAGATCTTCTTCTTTCCTTTCTTTCTCAGCTACTTCTTCCTGTAAGTGCTTGCATACTTGTTGGCAAATTTGAAGAGATTCCTCCTTTTCCTTGAGCTCTTTTGTGAGTCTACAGATGAAATAAAAATTATATCAGCATTGTAGTCACCATATTGTTATTCACAGAGAGAAACTAAACAGACAATTTATACTTGGAAAATAAAATATTAGACAAAAACCTATGTATTCTTTAAGAAGTTAAATCAAGCAACTTGAACACAGAAATAGAAAAAAATCTTGTATAAAAACTCATTAAAAGTTCTTGCACTCACTGCTTAGAAAAATGTATATTTAGTGTTATGAAATATAATTTCAGTCTTTACCTTGACTCAGAAAGGCCATTTTCATATTTCATTTTTTTCAGTTCATTTTGACAGACATCAAGTTCTGTTGATTTCACCCTAAGAAAAGTTAAAAAATTGTATATTGTCCAAAAAGAGAGCCTTTACTCAACACAGTAACCTGAACATCATTTATTGATGTATTATCTAACTTGCATTTTCTGTTTCATTTAAAAGGTAAGCAATAAAAAAAAAGACCTTTCAGTTCTAGCTAATAGTTTTAAGTAATTGGAAGTTACACTTCCAATGTAATCTCAGCCTAATCTAGGATCACAAGTTTAATGTTGCAAAAAAGAAAGTGAGATCCTGCAACACTGATGCAAGTTTCAAGATATGAATAAAAATGAACAAATAGCAATTTAGAACGTAACAAGGCTTGAAACTTTGCAGGTTTCTCATCATTATGTCATCATTTCACCAATTAATATCCATGGTTAAGCTTCATATTTACATTGAAGCAGATATAGAATGTTATTTTAGTAAATTGTATCCATATTACATGGAATTTTAATATTACATTTGGAAACCTTTTAGTGTTTATTTAACTGTGTTCATGAAACCTATTTCTCACACCCAATACTTGTATTATCATTAAAACCCTTTGTTGCTAAGCATTCCAAATATTTGCCACTTTGTTATGATGAGACCCTCTGAATGCAGGAACCGAAACCAGAAATCATAAACTGGATCAGGGTGCCCAGAGAGGGTGTGGAGTCTCCTTCTCTGGAGAGATCCAAACCCACCTGGGTGCCCTCCTGCCCTGGGTGACCCTGTTTTAGCAGGGGTTGGACTGGATGAGCTCCAGAGGGCCCTTCTGACCCCACCATTCTGGGATTCTGGGATAAAAGAATGAATCCTTGTTTAAATTTCAGGAAAACACAGAAAAAGATGGATGACAGCTGGTCTCAAGGGGGGCAGTACCGCTTCATTACGCTTGAGCTTAACGTTTGAAACAGTAATTCTGATTTTCAGTAGTGCATTACAAAGTGATAGAAAGTGAACTATAAAGCCCTGCTGGTTCTGAACAATTTTCTAGGCTATTTGCAAGCAACGAGGCTCTTCAACACAGGGAAGAGTTCAGATCCCAGCTCTGAGGCGACAACACAGGTCCCACTGAGCACCACCGCATCTGGATGTGACCCAGGAGGTCACCTGCCCCGATCCTGGGTGCCCACTACAGCTCCTACAGAGGCAACAGGGAATGCAGTGACTCTGCTGCACAGCCCCTGCTTGGCCATTAAAACTTTAACCCAGGAGAACAGCGTGCAATGGCACAAAAAAATAGAAGAAGAGGTGTGTCTTCCTTCTTATTTCCTCAGATTTTGACAGAGGACTTATTTCTGCCCCTCCCCCTCCCCCCATCCATGGGCTGCAGCAGCAGGGACTGGGGTGGGCACTGCTGTGGGCACCACTCCTTTTGGATGGGCTGGAGATGGAGCGAGCAGAGGCACTTGCTCTGCGTGAGCCCTCTCCTCTCAGTCAGCTCCAACAACTATTTGATTACAGACTCTTATTTGATTACAGACTCTTTTTTTCCTTCTATTAATTTAGTATACTCTTACTTGAAACCACAGGCACAGTAAAATTACAAACTGCAACAACATATTGGTGCACGGGGAAAAGACACAGCAAATTCATATTTGTGGGGAAAAATAAAATAAAAATAGAAACCACAGTCACTGATTAAATACTAAAGTTCCTGATTAGTTTTACGGCATCCTTCCCTCCAGCCCAAACCTACAATGTGAAATACTACTTTCCACACATCTCTTCAGTCCAGAAGCAATGTGGATTTCACAAAATCTATCCTACACTTGTGTGTTAAAGGAATTGTGAGACTGAGCTGCCTTAGGCCTCCTCTTTGCTGTATCATGGAACACAGGCGGAGGAAGGAAGCCCTGCTTCATAGACACGCTCAGTCAGGTGGTTAGAAATACAGACTGCTTAATATGAAGGTGAAATATGTTCTCTGTTGGTCATAACCTTCTCAAACCACCCTGACAAGAAGCTCTCTCTGAAAAGAAAGTGTTCTGTTACAGCTCTATGTGCAGTGGCAAAACAATCAGGCAAGCAGAAATCTTACATTAACAGCTTTTTGTAGTGGTCCATTTCAGATGTTACTTTCTGCAGCTTCAGTCCAATTGTCTCTACTTGATTTGTTAAATCTGAAAACAAAAATATGAGTTTCATGTGTGCATTTATACTAAAATAATTAACTTTTATACATACTGTGTTTTATTTGCATCTCAGACACGGAGCTCCTCACTCCCACCTCAAACAGGCAGAGCAGTGCATCACAGCACTGCCTCTGAGAAATGCAAAGTGGGCATCTGTGAAAAGCAGTTGTACAATTTGTAAGATTTGAATCCATTTCTCACTGCTTACAAGCCATATAAGCCAGTTGCTTGTATAAAAATAACAAATTCCTTTTCTTTAAAAGGTTGGAATTAATACATTATTGCAATTGAAAAACCCTCATTGTTACAAAAAAACTAGAATTCACATCTTAAGACTATTTCTACACATATTCTGTTGCAAGGTCTGTTTGACTAATATGAAAAGTTCCCAAAGTTTGAATGGAGTGAATATTTGCTCTATTTTAGTACGTACGTTGCTCATCACAGATATTCACAAAACACCTTGCACAGAATCATGCAGGAGGTAAAAACAATATCTAGAAATGAAGGCTCCTTAAAACCTTCTAAGTTATTATTTTATTGACCTCCCAAGAGTTTCTGGCATCTGTTGTTCAAGTGGATTATTTGAGAAGGTTTGGAGGGGTAAATGATGATGACTATTTCCAGGTGAACCGTTGTCTGTCCATCTCCTTGGCATTCCTCATAAAACTGCCCAAAGCACCTTTTGGTATCCAACAGAGGCAGGAGGTCTCCTGCACTCAGCAAGGCAGGCCCAAGAACACAACACTGCTGCGAGTTATTAGCAGCTTTCATGTTCCTGTCAAACTGCAAATAATCTAGCATTTCTTTTTCCCATTTCATAAGATACACAAATGTGAGGTTATTTGCACCAAACTTTCACCAGGCAAATTTTCTCTCTTTGAAGATGAGAATGAATTAATGAAAACAAAAAAAAATCACAGCTAGATTGCTGTAAACTAATCCTCCAGTAAATTCCAGAAACTGCCTTTCACGGAATACCGTCATGCTATATTTTAATTTTTCAAGAGGGAAGTAGTCCACAAAACTTCAAAACAAGATGAACTCCAAATATATGCACACACAGTTGACATTCTGATCATTCTGGAAACTGCATATATTAAAAGGAGAAGGATATCACAAGTATACGTAATTATTTACTCATGTTTACTCTTAGCTACTACTAATAATTTACTGCTATCTGTATCCAGCTAGCAGAGAACAGTTACCATTTACACTTTCATGAATACTAAAAAATCAGAAGGAGAAATTAGATACCATACGTTGGCATTTAGACAAAAGAAGTCCCAGGAATCCATAGGGATTGACCCTCTTCATCGTATAGGAAGAAGATACTCCCAGCTTTGTGGTGAGGGCTGTTTTCCCATGACAATATCGGAAAGAAATGGGAAGTGAAAAGGTCTGGCAACAGTTAAATTAAACTTTGCACATAAATCAAGCTACAGTCTGGCAGAAGTTAAGTTCCACTTCCTTCGCACTCCGTTCCAAGTGGCATTTATTCCCTCCAAGAGCCAATGCCTGCCCCGTTCCCTCAGGGGTGAAGAGCAGGTTCCGTACAAGAGGACAGCAAGGATCTGTGCAGTTCCACTTGGATGGGCAGGGAGGTGGCTGGGGGAGAGTCAACACCTCTTGGGAAGATGGTACCAACACTACCAAGAACACTGGTCTTAGCAGCAACAGCCACAGGACACGTTCCCACCATGGAACACTGCGCAGCAACGGCTGAGCCAGCAGGGCCTTGAGGTGAGGGAGAAAGAGGCGGCTCCTCCCGGCATCACCTCCTTGGCGCTGTGCTCAGCAGCACCAATCCTGTTTAATAGCACACACAACTGTGTGTAAACTCTTCAGCTAAAACCTGGTTCAACGTTTTTCCATCTGCTCTCCCCGTCACTCCTCACCCTCGATGACTCTGTGTTTTCCCGTGCGATGAGTTACACCATCAGCAGCTTTGCAGGCTTTAGAAAGGAGTTTTCCTGAAAAAATCAAATTGTTTCAGATCCTATGACTTCTCAGTATTCCTCATAATGCCACTTCTAATCTGGGTATGACCAAGGACCAGCAAGGATTGAAGACTGCTGACCTCAACTCCCAGAGGAAGAAAAGAGATGGAGACTCACACTTCTCTTCTCCTACTGGAATTAGGGGACATTCCCAGCCCCTCATGGCTGCACTGGACGCTGATGACACTTAGAATAACTTTTACTAAATAAAGGGTAGCCTACATTTACCCTATTACCCTGCCCTTCTTCCTGTGACACCACTTCCTCAGGGGCTTTGGTTTGACCGTGCTCCTCAAACTGCTGGAAGGTGGTCTGACGCTCCTCCACAGCGTTTACTGGTGGTGCGTGACCACAATACCTGGCGAGGGTAGCTTTGACTGTTTGTCAAACCTACTGCAAACCAGTGGTTTATAATCTTTCAGCACGCTCTCACTGCTCCAATTTTGTGCCTGGAAAGCCAACCACATTTTATCCAAGTTCCCTGGGAAAGAGCCACTGAGCATCCACGCTCGCTGCTGAACAGAACCCGTAGAGATAAATCACTGAGAACTTACGACTGTGTTTGGGAGCCAGTGTTCTTGCCAAGCATTCCTCTCAGCTGTTTAAAAGCCTTCTCTGACAAATTCCCATTGTAATCAGAGCCATGCAGTCACTGTTATCTGTGTCCTGTTATCTGCATCAAAAAAAATGCACAATAGACACCCGGCCAAGCCGCTCAGAGCTGGAATCTGCACCTTCGCCACAAACGGGAAGCCATGGCCAAGAACACGGAGGACAGATTAGACCACCTGCAGTTGCTTTCATTTACTTTAGTTTCTTCAACTGGGCCTTCTTCAGTAAGGTATTGTTCTGTACTCTTTTCCAAAGCTAAATAACTCAAGTTTAATTTCCTGTCATTCATCCTGACATTGCCTCATGAAGTAAACGGCTCTGAATGCCTGGAGAAAAAGGAGACCCTTTGGCTCCACACACCAAGCAGATGTTAGACAGAACATGTGGGAACAATCCCAAATTGACAACAGCAAGTTCTACTGCAATGTGACTGCTTTGTTAAAACAGATTAAGACCAAATTGCTGTAGATCGACAATGCAGAAGGAGAGCCCTTTGCCTTTCTTCTCATGAGGACAGCTGTTTTTTTCCCAAAGGTTTTTCCCTTTTTGACAGCTTTTTAAAAAATATTATTACCAACAATCTCTGGAAATTATTAACAACTGCAGTCTTTTTTTCCTCCTCCTAGATGTGGTAGTGTGGACACAAGTTCTGGAATAAAAGAAAAGAGAGGGATCATGCTTATTTTGGTTCTACTACTTTGGGTGGTCTCTTTCAGCTCTGTTTCTTCTTTTATTCACTTTGTTTTGAGAGGTTTTCATACTGACTGAGCATTGAACAGGAGTTTTTGATGACAGAGTAGATGGATTCAATTATACATCTGGTTTCAGCAAGTCTTCTCCAGCGAGAGTTCCCACCAAAGTCAATGGGAGTTGGTTAGAAGAAAGGCTGAAGGATCAGACCCACAGCCACAAAGACTAAATAATACAGATTTCAATCAAGTTTGAAAAATAGAGTAAAAATGCAGAAACTAATAAGAATGGTAATATAACTGGAAACTTAACACTGCAAGCTTGCTGAACAGAGGAAAAACTATTCAAATGCTTGTGTAAAAAAAGGTTATTCAGTAATGAAAATAAACCTTATTGTAAAAGAAGCAAAACCAACAAAAAGCACTCACATTTTGTAATACTGATACTCATTTGAACATTTTAAAGACTGTTCAGTCCCAATCCATCTCAATATCACTCGTGTTTAATTTTACTTATCTTAGTGATTCACAACGTATCTTGCCATAGCCATAAACAGTCACGAGTAACCTCTCGGGCAGCACGTGCGACCAGCCCTGCCTTCAAACAGGGACTAAAAGGTGGAGAAGGCAGAGACTGCCTCTCCTATACCTCAGTAGCATTATATTCCCCCATAAAGTGAGATTCTGTTGTGGTAAGGAAAGATACAGGGTGTGGGGAACCTAGTAGAAAACATACACAAAGAAAAAAAAATGAGGAACAAAAGAACCAAAGTTGGCGATTCTCTCCTCTTATTTGGACAAATTCCCATTGATGCAGCCCATAGGGTCTGCAGAACTCTGAGCACAGAGCCTGCCCAGAAATGGGTTTCAGGAATTTAGCCACCCAGATTGCATCCTCTCCAGCTGCTTGGCCAAGCAGAGTGCACAGTGAAGGTTCCAGCTCCTCCTTTGGAAACAGCAACAACTGGTAAAGCTTTCAGTGAGAGAAAAAATAATAGCACTGTGAAATATAGTCATGTGGGGTAAGTATTGACTCTAAAAGCCATCAGTCCTGCAGCTAATTCGTAACAGACTCACAGTGATTCCCAGTGATATCAGTTCAGAAGCACGTGTGATAGAACTGTGTAATTTTCTACTTTTCCTGCAAAACCTACAAAAGATCTGTACTTTCTGAAAATGTTGGTGTCATCTAAATAAGTGATTTATACCCATGTAAGGAAAGGAAGACTATTTGCCAGCAGTTAAGACTTTCTAGAAAGGTTAGCTTGAATAGCTATCACCATTGAAGACATGTAGACCCCAGTTAGGACTTGAGCCCCTTCTGCCTTAGCAGCCCCAGCTCAGCTGCTGGGGGACAGAAAGCCAACTGCACAGCTCTGTTCAGGTCAATGCCAGTCATGGTATGAATCTGTTCTGTGTCACTGAGTCTCTGGTCTAAAATGACTGTGCAACCTAAGAATAAATGCCTGTCTGCAAAGTTTATCTGCTTCCAATTTCAGAAATGCCATCCCTTTCTTCCTGCCTGCCCGGGGACTGCAAACAAGTGGGTTTGCTGCTTCCGAACCACATCACTACCCTACAGCCCACGGAAAACAGCACAGGGAGAAAGTAGTTTCATTTTCCCTTCATTTAAGCACGATTTGTGGAACAACTGGCAGATCGTTGGGTTTAAACAAGACGAGCTCTGACTCATCACCCCGGTCACTGCTGAGAATGAGCAGCTGGGGCAGCCCCGGTCACGCTCTCACCGAGAAGCAGAAAGGCTGGGGAGGCTGCACGTGCTGCCCTCCGGTCCTGCTGACTAGAAATACCCAGTCTCGGTGCATGAGTCCCATCAGACTGACTTGTACGAGAATCACAGCTTAAAATATTTTTTATTCTATCAACCTTTATGAAATTCTCATGACGATTCAGCCAAGTACAGATTCACAGAGAGGACGGCTGGAAGGGACCCCTGGGGGTGGCACACTTCACCCTTCAGCCCAGACCAGGTGTTGCTGACAAAACCACATCAGGTTATCTTTGGTTTTTTTCAGCCGTGTCTTGCAGATCCCCAAGGCTGGAGACTCCAAAGCTGAGGCCAGGGTTCCCTGCCTTACCAGCTGCCACCTCTCTGGAGAATTCGGATCCAGCACCTTCCTACTTCCCCTCCTGGCACTTCCAGACCACTGTTGGGTCCTGGCTGGCCCAGAGGGGACCCAATCTGGCTCTTGCCATGATACAGTCTCCTTTGTCCAATTAATTTCATTCTAGGATCAAACTTTTCCAGAGACCTGGTCCATATATGCATGGACACAACACCCTGTGAGACACTCCCTGTATTTCCTCAGATCAAGATATGCTTTTGTTACCCTGGTGGACTGAACGAAACCTCCCCGAGGCTGGTGGGTGTGAGAAGTGTCCTTCAATCAGGAAATGGTGAGCAGCAGTTACACTCTTTCAGGCATGGAAAGGACTGGATGGACAGAAACTCAAACACAGTTCCTGAAAGGGAACTGAGGCAGAAACGGAGCAGGGCAAATGAAGCAAAAAGAAACAGAGAATCCAAGGGGTCGTAGAACAGATTCACAGAATGGGCTGGAAAGGACCTCAGACACCATCCAGTTCCACTTCCCTGCCATGGGCAGGGACACCTCCCACTGGATCAGGGGGCACAAGGCCCCATCCAACCTGGCCTTGAACAACTCCAGGGATAGGGCAGCCACGACTTCTCTGGGCAACTGTGCCAGGGCCTCCCCACCCTCAGCATGAAGATTTCTCTCTGATGCCTAATCTAAATCTTTCCCCTTCCAGTTTAAAGCCATTAAAAGCACTGGGAGGCTGCTCTAAGGTCTCCCCACAGCTTTCTCTTCTCCAGGCTGGACAATCCCAACTTTCTTTCTCAGCCTGTCCTCACAGCAGAGGGGCTCCAGCTCTCGAATCATCTTCACTGTCTCCTCTGGACCCACTTCAACAGGTCCATGTCCTCCTTATGTTGGGGATTCCAGAGCTGAACACGGGACTCCAGGTGGGGTCTCACCAGAGCTGAGCAGAGGGACAGAGCCACCTCCCTGGACCTGCTGGCCACACTGCTTCGGATGCAGCCCAGGATATGGTTGGTTTTCTGGGCCACAAGCACATGTTGCTGGAAAACATTAGGGTCAGGAAAACACTGGGAGCTTGGACCTGGAAGGTGGTCAGGAAACAGAAGTGGAGAGAGCTGCACAGATCCCTGGCAGAGACAACTGGAACCCAGCTCACGTTGCTTCATTTCTCTGGTATTCTGGAAAAGGGGAGGTTGTAGGTATTCTTTAAAACCTATTTAGAGCATCCTACAAGGCCCTGAAAACGGGTTGATGAGCTGTGTCAAAAGGGGTGAAAATATTTACATATTCTCAGATCATTAATGCTAGATCAAATTAGGATGTACACTTAACAGAGATTCTTTTAAACACATTTATTTTAAAAGCATAGTAGAGAAACTGTGAGAAATACAAAATACTTACGTGAAAAATTACTGTGTCATACCAGGAATAATTTGTCTCACTGTGTGTTTCTAAGGAGACCAAAGTAGTGAACTAAATACTCAAAGTCCTTGCACGCACAGAACAGAACTATTTTTTTTTATTTATATTATTTCATGTACTACATTCTCCAAGATAAATTATTTTTTGTATACACAATAAATTACTTCTTTTTATTTGTGACTCACAAGCACAGGCCTGTCTGGAAAGAGTGCAGGACAGACTCCAGCTGTACAGATTTACATCCTTTCTGCTGACCTGACCAGTGCCACCAGGAAGCCTCTAAATCACTAAAAGCTGCCAGGAACTGGTAGGATGTGCCAGAAAAAGGAGTGCCTGTTTCTTATCTCTCCTAGCATATGTTGCTGACCACTGCCAGGAGTGAGCTTTCTGGACCTCAGGTCTGAAACACTATGTTAGCTCTTTCATAGCTGTATATTAAAAAAAAAAAACATAGAAAGAGCCAAAAAAGGGACCAGATTCTAAAGTTTGTGTGTGATACAAATCCAGAATACCCTCAGTGCCCTCAAAAGAATAAACCCAACAGCATACACCATGCAAACATGACTGTGATCTTTTAGAAGACCTTAGAAAGCACTTAAACAGAGAAAGAGCCCTCTCTCAGCAAACCCTGCTCCCCACTGCACGAGTGACACGTCACAAGCACTTCTGCAGTCAGAGCGACGGCTCAGCCACGGCCAGCGTTCACGCTTCGGCCTCAAAGGATTTGGTCTCTAAGCCTGAGTTTTCTGCACACCCTCCTGCCTTTGTGAATCCAAGCTGAGATGTGTCAGAATTGTTCCTAGAGGCCTGCCTCTCCTATGTAAAAAAATTCATTTGAAATACCTCCACTTACCTATTGGTTGGGAGAACTGAAGGCGAGAAAACGGAGCTTCTGACTTGAACTGCCCTCGGAGACTGATATTTTTGTCCTCAGTATTTAGGGCCAAGCAGATGAAACAAATGTATTCCCTTTAACATCGACTCCTGCTTTTCCTTAAGAAGCAAAGTGGGGCCCTTTTGTTACTAAATCATTCTCAAGCACAGCATCATCCCAACATTTATCTGAAGAGAACTGGGAGCTGGTTTTGCCATCGTATTCATCTGTTTCCTCTCCCACTGTAACAGACTGCTGAAAAGCACTAATGAGCCACTGCTTCGTCTAAGCCATTTATCACACTCTGTTCAAAGACCAACACTGCATTCCCCAGCTCTCACCCTGCAAATTCGTAGTACACAGCGGAATTAATAATAACAAAAAGTATTTCAACAGTACTTGTGGTTCTGAATAAGGGATATTTGAACTGCAGCCTACCTAAAACTACAGGAAACTATGCTCTCTTTGGATTTTCAAAGCGGTCTTTAAAGTGTCATTAAAGACACTTCATGTACATGAAAACTCTGCTCCTTCTTTCCACAGAGTACTAACATTCCCCACTCCAACTACCCCAGCTACTCCTGCAGCTGCTGCATTTTTCAATCATCTCTCATTAGCCTTACTGTGTCAGCAGACCACTGCAAAGCTTATATTTAGTAACTTAAGTAGCCTATGAAGCGGTAGCATCAAAAGATTTAAAAGACAGATTTCACGTGCCTAGCCAAGCAATTAAACTCATACAGAGGCAAAACCGCAGCGAGAAACAGGCTAAAGAAAAACAGCAATGACTTCGTGAAGAAAAATTATTCTATATCTGTGATTAAGCAGAAGAAAGGATTTGACTGGTAATAAAAAGTGAAAGCAGAGATATCAGCTCCTTTCTTTTAGAGGACGTGCTATTGCAGCTCTTCTGCCACTCCCAACCCTAAGAATACAGAAGAAGACGCTATCACAAGGCATTATTGAATTTTTTTTTGAGAGCCTATTTGATTAGACAGTTATTCACCAGGCCTCACCATTTCCCTAGACCTGCCCTTTCTAGCTAACTGGATGATGCATTGTGTGTCTGAATCCAGCAATCAAATTCTCCTTGGCAAAACATAATTCACAAAGATAATTTTCAGAAAGCCATGAGAAGCACAAAGCCAATGGTAGAAATTAATGCTCAGTTTCAGCTCTTGCAAGTGATTGCTACCACATGAAATATTCAATAATTCAATAATTTATAATTCTACGACAAATACAAAAAACAAAGATCTTCAAAATATTTGGTGCAGAAAGGAAAACCCTTTCAAAACACGTAAATCACAAATTGTGGTTGGCTGGTTTTGTTTTTCCTGGAGCATTGAACTATTTCAGTACCAAAGATGAATGTTAGTGTCAAAGTAATATGTGGAAAAAATCCCACCCCAAACTAAAACAAGAAACCAACCCACCCCAAACCATGGGCACTCTCCATCTCCATTTCCTACACAGTGACTTTACATGGTGTGAGTCCACCACCTGGACCTGGTTTTCACTAAGATCAAGTGAGGCAATAATAAAAATGGTGCTGCTTGTTCCCATTAATTTATTCTAATACAACATCAAGTTCATAATATTTGATGCTTATTTCATCAAGAAAATCATGGTTTGTATTTCAAAGAGGACTTTTTTTATCTTCAGTGCATTAGCCAAGTTTATTACCCCAATACAGCAGTGAGTTCAGTATAGACAGAGCTCTTCATATATGAACGGATTTGGGTTTACTGATCTATTCAAGAAAGGAAGAAAAAATGCCTGAGCTAGCAATCTTTCTGCCTTGAAATCTCCTCTAGATATCCACAGCAAACATTTGATTGCTTCTTAACTTATTTATTATGAAGTAACTGCTACTTTTTATTAATAAAAATAAACTTTTAAATGCTCTACATAAAACATTAACCTGCTTAGCTGATATTTTTGCTGTTCATTAAGATTTCGCAGAGTCCTAATATTCAATATGAATTCCACATGCAATGGCTTATTTGCTTTTTCCTCACAAAATGCCTGCTATTTCAAGTTTTTATTAGATGCAGTTTAATAAAGAAACCTGACATGTGCAAAATAAGTAAACAGTGAGTCAAACAGCCCCGCGTGATGAGCGGCGGTCACAGTGACCCTTCTGCTCCAGCATCGCACCGCCGAGATGTCTGAGAATCCACAGTCACACTAACCACCAAGATAACTTTCCATGAACCCATTATATACCCTTTTCTTTTTTAATCCCTCTTCTCTGGAAACGGATTTAAAAAGGGCAAGTGAGCAGGAGAGATAATGTGGCAGTGCACTTCACAGGCTTCTTGAGGGAAGGATTATCTCTGTAGAGCACTGTAAAGTTTCAAATCTCTTTATAAACATAAATAAGCAGCTTCCAAAATACCCCTTTCAAGTGGACAGGGAGAAATAAAAGACAAAACCATAGACAGTGGTTCTTGGCTGGGTCTCCTATCAATGCCAGCACTGGAAAAGGATTTATAAAGATGTCAGCACGGATAAAACTTCTTAAAAATATTTCAGCGTTTTAGGCTTCTTTCAAGAGTCATGCCTTCACCTTCAGTTATGTCACATCAAAGCAAAAAATGATAATTTAGTTCAATAAATCCCAAGTTTTGTGTCTCATCAAAACCAGAACTCTACAGTTGCTCATACTAAGGCAGAATTCCAAGGGCAGCACAACTGCTGAGAGCTGAAACAGATAAGAGCTGAAACAGAAATGTCCTCCACAAATTAACTCAGAGAAGGATTCTGGATAAAAACAGAAGTAATTTTGGAAAGTTAACATTAAGTTTACATTCCACCCTTGAGATGTGATACTCACCACCTGGGTTGCTGATTAATATATCCTTACTTTGCAATTCCCTATAGAGGTTAACAAGCTTAGGAGATGATACACAAGCCCTGTTAATACCTTTTGGATGAAAAATCAGTGAGTGCTCTTCACTTCTGGGGGTGCCCAGGGGCAGGATGGAAGAAATGAAGGCAAAATGAAATGAGGCACGCCCAGAAACTCCAGCGTGTGGTCCTGTTACAAACACCCCACCATCAGAAGGGGATTCAATCCCATCACTACAGAAACTACCACATACAGCTTCTTAAACCAAAAATATGGAACAGAAAACACAAAAAGTGAGAAACCAAATCCATCAACAGTGCTGATATAGATATAAATCCACAGGATTTATGGGGACAGAGTAAAATTTTCATCAGAAGGGGGTAAATGGGGGACTTTCATCAACTTTTCTTTTGGTAAAAACATTATGAGCTCCTGGAGGTGGCATGAAGGTGAAAGGGAGCTGTGGAGTGACACTGAGGTGCCAGAGCAGCAGCAGGAGAGGACAGTTTGCAGTCCCTTTACTACTGACACCTTTTGATCTGCCCCAGCGAAACGCTACACACCATGGAAAACGCACTCCGAAAAGCTCTTTCATTTTCCCTTTTGTACCTGTTGTGTGTAACCACACAACATTTTGTAGGCATCTTCTCCTTGCACAGCATGAAGCCAGGAGACAGTCACACTGCCCTGGTTGCAGGACAGATGGACACCGACTCCAGCCACGTGTTGGTTATAGCTCTCTCTCAACATGTACTGCTGGGAGCACCCTCTTCCCAGCCACCACCCAGCACAGCTCCTTACTTAAATCAAGCTATTTCTCTCAGCACATAGCTCCAGTTTCCTTCTGTGAACACTCTACCAGAACACACTGCAATAACTATGGATTTTGGAGATGATTCAAAATGAAAATGGAAGAGTAGACTTCAGGCCTCAAACCAAAAAAGTAAGTGGCTGAAATCGTGCTTCTGACTGACAGTGTGCAGGTTATGACGCAGGATAAGACAGACACAATGCAACACTCAAAACCCCCACACTAGTGATTGTGCAAGTGCTGCAGTTAAATGCATAAAAATCTCAGCTGTTCCTTCATGCTTCACTAACTATGCATTACAAAATATTTGCTCAGGATATGATTGCATACTGCTTTTTTCCCCCCACAGGATTCCTGCGCCTGTCGCCACACAGGCTGAAAGAACTCCAGCTATTCAGGACTGGCATTTCAGTGCTCAGGGTGTGCTTCCCCGCTCATTTACAGCAAACCAAGTTCCCCAATATCCCTGTCACAGCATCCCAGCCTGGTCTCTGCCCATCCAGGCTGTGAGGGCACTCGGCAGGCTCAGCACGGGGCAGGCAGCAGAGACAGCCTCCTTGGACTCTGCTTTCTCTCCTGTCGCCCGGCACCATGGAACAAACACAACTTGGGAAAGTGCTGCCCAGCCCTTGTATTCTGGAGACTTGTAAACCAAAACCACAGAGAGTTTAGTTACCACGCCAACAAATACCTACTCAATTTTCAAAGGCTTAAGAAGTCAGTTTAACTTGGTTCCCTATTCAAACCACCCGTCTCAAAGTCCTTCTCCAGAGAACAGAAGGTTCATGGGGTTTTCAATAAAATTTTTGCAGAGTAAGATTTAAACATAAAATCGAATGACTTTTCCACCCATGCCAATATTCTGGAAGTGATGACCATCTTTACTGGTATTAATATTAAAAAATCATTGATTAGTTAAGTTTGGTAACATCCTAAGCCACTGAAAACAGTGACCGTCTTACAGGAAATGCTTGAGCAATCTTCAGGGTTTTCTTTAAGTATTGCTATAACAGAAAGGGCAAGATGATCAAGTCTCTTACATCCCTCTAGGAACGATGACTCCACGACCTCTGCCAGGTCTTGACAACCCCTTCCATGAAGAAATTTTCCCTAATGTCTAAACTGACCCTCCCCTGGTGCTACTTGAGGCCTTTTCCTCTCGTCCTATCGCCTGCCACTTGGGAAAAGAAAACAACACCCACTTTGCTACAACTTCCTTTCAGGGAGCTGTAGACAGTGATGAGGTCTCCTCTCAGCCTCCTCTTGTCCAGGCTGAACAACTCCAGGGCCCTCAGCCTCTCCTGGAAGCCTTGCTTCCAGACCCTTCCCCAGCTCCGTTGCCCTTCTTCGCAGGGCCTCCAAATAAGAAACTGCTTGAAGTGATGCTCTGATCAAACGTGTCATCTTAGGGAAGAAAATTCAAGTTTTGAGAAGATGGGCCATAGAGCGACACAAAGCATCAAAAAATACATAACACACCAAATAATCTTCAAAAAAGAGACAGCCCCAAGCATTTAACACGGGTTAATAACCCACTGGATGGTATCTGAAGTCTTCTCTTGCAGTCTTACACTTTATCTTATCACTGGTATTGAAGGATTAGTAAAATTCCTTCATCATGACTAGCACTGAGACCTGCTGCTTTAAACTTGACATTATATACTGTGCATAAAGCATCGTGGTAATTGATAATTTCATAGCTCAAAACTGTGCTCAGAACAGCACAACCTCTATGTTTTCAAGGTCTTGAAATGTCTCTGAGCCAGCACTAAGGATACAATACTGCTTTAAGAGAAAAGAGATTCAAAAGATACTAATATAAATAATCTTTTTGAAATGAGTTATTGTCTCAACAGAGCTCACAAGATATTAGAATTTCAAATGCTATTACTGCTCTTATAGTTTTCAAGAGGACCCTCTAGATTGTTGAGACACCCTATCAAGGGTGAGTCATTAGACAGTCTCGAGTTTAATGAATCTATGAGAAGAGAGACTGGCTTAGCCTGACCCAATTTTTCAGTTCTGTTGCCAATAGCCAAAAATCTTTCCCTTCCTTCCACTCAAAAGGACAGCATTTCTTTTAATTTCACTCTCAGACCCTTCTCCTGATGTTTCACATAATATTGACAAGCAAGAGTGTAATTGTATCGCCACCTTCTCCATCGTTTTCCTCCCTTCCTTCATTTCCCACCCCCACAGCTGACGTGTGTTCCCAGCAGGGTAACAGACTCCTCAGAATGACATCCTGTCTTCCTGACTGCACAACGCCCACATCTCACCAAGGCCCGAGCTGGCCCCGTGAGTGCTTTCACAGCAACAGCCACAACGTCGGTGCTTTCAAAATAATTTCTTTTGCATTTCACTTTATTTGGATGTTTGCTTGGAATGTCAAAATTCTCTTACCTAACGTTTCCTTTTGTAGTTCACGGCATCTACTTTGTAGCTCGTTCCCTTGCTGAAGCGAAGTTTGAAGCTGTTCAGTTTTCAGCTCCACCGTGTCGGCCACCAACATCAAGTGTTTCACCTTTTCTTGGAGGCATTCATTCTCTCTCTGGGATTTTGCTAATCTTTGATTCAATTTGGGTATTTCTGAGGAGGAAAAAAAAAAATTATATAGACTGTTGTCAAATTTACCTTCTTCACTAAGAAGTATCACACCTGCTTTATGAGCCCAGGACTTCACCATTCTGTAAGCCCAGTTTGGGAATGGGTCAGCGTAAGCCACGTACATCACTAACACTTTTACTGAGAATGCAGCAGGCCAAAAGAAGTGCTTTCTGCCATCTCTCTTTACACACATAACTTGTACTTAGCCAAACACATATTACTGACAAATAATACAAACTTTATTCTAAGCAATAATACGTATTTCCTCCAAGATCTCAAAATCAAATTAAAATCCATGCATATATTCCAAATGAAACAACAACATGTGACAGAAACATTTGAGTCCAAGCCTTTTACCTTAAGAAGATACACAAACCATTGTTCACAAACAAAAGCAATTGCAGACTAAATTTGAAGCTAATCTGAGAATATATCAAGGGGGTTGGCCTCTGCAGAAAGCTCAATTTGCAGTTTCTGTTTCAGATGATGTTGGGACATGTGTATTACATTTTTTCCTCGCTCCTCAGACAACTACAGCTGTTAAAGTAAGCACAAAGTGCATCTTCATTATAGAAGACAGGCTTTGTCACTATCTTTTATCAGCTTTTCAACATGGGACAGCAGCAGTCCTGAGGGAGTTTCCCAGGTAGCTTTTACTGCAAGGTAAACAAATAAATCACAGGTGGGGTATGGTGGGTCTCCTACATTGCCACATTTTTTGATGACTGCATTTGACCATTTCCAAAAGTAGTTGCAATTCTTTTCTGTGCCATTGCCAACGACAACCCTAAACGTTCAGTTGCCCAAATAACTTACATCAGTTTTATTTACATTAATAATGACAATGTTCAAGTTAGATGAAGTCTAATTTTGTGTTCAGTTTTGGGCCTCTCATTACAAGGAGGACATGGAAGGGCTGGAGCACGTCCAGAGAAGGGCAAGGGGAAGGATCTGGAGCACAAAGTTATGGGGAGCGTCCGGGGGGCCTGAGACTGTTTAGTCTGGAGAAGAGAAGGCTGAGCATAAACCTCATTGCCCTCCACAACTACCTGGAAGAGGTTGTAGTGAGGTGGGTGTTGGTCTGTTTTCCCAAGTAACAAGTGATAGGACAAGAGGAAATGGACTCAAGCTGCACCAGGGGAGCTTTAAGCTAGATATTAGCAAAAATTGATTCACTGAAAGGGCTGTCAAACACTGGAACAGGTTGCCCAGGGAAGTAATGGAGTTGCCATCCCTGGAAGCATTTAAAAGACACGTAGACGTGGTGCTTAGGGACATGGTTTAGTGGTGGACTTGGCAGTGTTAGATTTACAGTTGAACTTGTGACCTTGAAGGTCTTTTCCAATCTAAACGATTCTAATTCTGTTGTCAAGTCAGCCATTATATATGTTTTAGACAAACTCTTTCTGTCGTGCAAATATTTTCATTACCTACAGTTTTTCTCAGCTACTCCACACAAGTTGACGTATTTTTAGGCTAAATTATGTAAATACCAAGAGATTTTAAGTTCTTATACTTCTTTCTACTTGTCATTAATTAACCAAGGCTAAACAATGTACATATACAGAGGCTTTTACAAGCTGTTTTCAAACTAACTAAGGAAACTGGTCTAGGTATAAGGAGTTGCCTCACGTAACATTTTTCTTCTCAAAATCTAAATGCCAAACAAGTTCTGAAAAGCCTGTTGCAAAAACAGTAAGGTAAAATAAACAAAAAATACCATATGTTAATGTTACCACACGTTAATAAAGAACAATAAATAATGAATATAATAAATAATGATCATAACAGCATTTAAGTGGCATTCGAAGAAAAAGATATGTGACTAAATTGTTTTGATTTAGAAAGCTGGATTTAAGGATGTGTATAACACTGTTTGGCACTACTCTCAATGGGATCATGTTGAATGCAGCTGGGGGTACATATAGCATGTATAATGGTACATATAATTGTTAAAAGAACCTGAAAGGCTGAACTTCTGCTTCCATAGAGATAGTCTATACATTTGCAATACAACAAATTAAACAAGGAATACTCCAGAAAAGAAGCCTTAAAATATTATGAGTCTCTCTGAACCTGAAGATGTCTGCAGAAACACACGTTCATACTCCCTTTATTAGCCAGAACGCAGAGAATGAGCACAGGAAGAGAGGAATCCTTAGAGACACACAATACTTTCTGGGCTCATCTAATTAGGAGATGAAGTCATGAATCAAAATGCGTGATATTGACACTGACATTTAAATTAATTGTGCTTACAAAAACTGAACACTAAAGAGTGATTTTCTGGTCATGGTTCTCTGAGCCCTCCCTCTCTTCTGGGCTCTCTGCTGCCTGGGCTCAGGACACCCTGAACTCTCTGTTTGGACCCCGGCGCGGTCTCGGCAGGATGTGTGCCTACTCACTCCTACGGCACAGCTGCCCCGCTTACTTCTTCCCAGTCTGAACAAAGCAATCATTGAAAACATTAAAAATTACTTCTGATTTTACAGGAAGAAAGGGCTACTGGGGAGCTATTATTTAAAACAAAGCTACACATTTTCTGAGATACTCCACGCACACAGGTTTCACTTAAGCTGTGAATTTGCTCTGGAATTCACCTGGTTTTACCAGCAGAATGATGTGAAAGATGCACGACGCCCACCACGCCTTTATATTTCTTCTCACAAGGACACAAAGCACGTCAACAGCTCTCCAACTTGTTTGCTATCTTATAACCCTGACAAAACTAACTTCCCCAGCAAACAGCAGCTCACCAACTCATACACACTGAGCACACTGAAAATTGTATGGAAAGGAATACATATATGAAAGTTATGTCCAAAAGCCATTGAAGCTGCAAAAGTCAGCACAGGGCCTGTTTGGATTCTCTGGATGTTACAGTCTGTAATTACACTACTGCACACTTTTTTCAAGCAAACTAAGCTCTTAACTGAGGCAGAGAAAAAATGGTATTCAAGGACAGATCTGAGTTTTCAAGGCCAACCACCAGCCCGAGGGCTGGGCACGACCTTCGCGAACAAGTCATCGGTTGTGACTTGCTCCCAGCTTCTCCCTTCCTGAAGGCTGCCCTTGTTTGAGCAGGAAGCAGGCTGTGGGCCAAGTGAATTACTCTCAACCCATGGGCTGCTCCATGTTCCTTTCAATCCCAAAGACCCCTCGGATGAAGACAGCTGTATCTGGGTATAATCAGAACCGCAAGGAGGGAGTAGTTGCTACACGTTGGGTGCAGGTTTCCTCGTAGGCAGTGGCTTGTGTATTTAAGGCACCCCCAAGCCTATATCAAGTGGGTTGCTCAAGAGAAGAGGTTCATCCTGCCCATGGCATGGGGAGGCAGCACTGCAGGACCCTCAAGCAGCTCCACAAAAGGATATTTTACCTTTGCTGTTTAGCATTACGTACGTGAGCACCCAAAAGAAACTGGCAATAGGAGGCATGAGGCAAATTAAAATATCTCCAAGTCTTTGTGTTGCAATCCTACCCATATATTCATAATAAGTCCATTACTTATGTTTCAAATCATGGTAAGTACTGATATTACTTCCATTTCAGTCTGACTTGGTTAACAAACAATTGGTCCAGTGAACTAATCTGACACAAACTGGATTGAGTTCAACTCAGGTCTTGTGTTGCCACAGCAGTAAACAGCCACTTGTGAAACTTTGGGTCTGGACAAGTTCATGACAGAATTAGGAATTATCTCATAAATTTTACCTTCTCATTTCCTATGTTGCACTCAACTAACAAAATATATTTCATCTTGCCCAAAATCAGAGCAAGATGATTTACCTGTCAAAGCTTCTTTGCTAACAGTTTTTATTTGTAGAAAAATTTCTTCTTTCATGGCAGCCCAGTTCTCCAGGTTACTGGAGATGACTTCTTTAATACTGTCTAGTTCAGTTCTGATAAAAGGGAACAGTGAGACAGCCTTGTTCAGAGTTGAGCAATGGTGTTCCAGTGTGTTTCTGCAAGACAGAAAAATCACAACAGACATACATTTGTAAAATGACAAAATATAATTAGTAACCTTGGCAACTAAAGAAAACTTGGCAACTACTTTTCTGTTATATGATCATTTATACTATACTGGGTTCCAATAATTTATTGTATGAGATATGCTGTATGTTGAATATATTCATAATGTTTCCTGCTTGTAAATGTTGATTTAGAACTTATATTTGTAAGTGAAGGAAACTGCAGACAACTGTACAATCACGTTATTGATATATCAAAGCAATCATGTATAAATGACTATGTCCAACCTTATGTTGACTCATTATTAAAAATACATGTAAGAAATACTGTATTTCCAATGCATTACAAGCAAGTAGTACCTACTTAAGTGTTAATTAATGCTTTTAAATTTGTGAAGAACTCATCCCGTTGCTAATAACATCAGCAATCAGCAGTCATATTTTCCATTTACATTTGCCAACATGACAGCACCTCGCTATGTTCTGGAAGAGCAAGAAGCACTAGATGGTTATGCACACTCTTCCCACTCACGTTACTCTCCCTGCCTGTGCCTGCATCTCCACTGAATCTTCTCAATTGACTGGACACATTCACAGGAGGCACATCATCAACATCTCTTCATGGGTTCTTACCTGAGCACTTGTGATTGCTTATAGGCAGCTTCCTTTTCTTCTTGGAAGTACCGCAGATCTTCTTTCACATTTTTTAATTCATCTTGTTTGGTTTTAAGTTCCATTGTTAGGGTTTTTATTCTATAGATGTAAAAAAAACCAATCAGAAAGTATTATTTGCACTACAAACCACTCTAACTTTTGTTTCAGCTTTAAATAAAAAATGCACTGGAAGCCTTTTCAAAGATGATAATCACATATCTCAGACTGAGGTATCTGATATACAAATGAAGAGAATTTAATCTTCTGGCCACTGCATGAGCCATTTGAGCAAGTCTTTTATTATAATACTCAGAATGCATTTGTAAAATAATGTGGAAATGTATATGTCCAATATCAACTCATATGCAACACTATATAAATATCTTAAGAATCCAGTGTTCATTCACAGACGCAACACAGAACTCATTCATCCTCCAAAAAACACATTGCATTATGAATATCTCAGTTCAAAGTACAACTTAGGTACCCAGCTTAGAGGCTGCAATACCTAGAAGTCAGGTACCCTGTCCCAGCAGGGTGATGCAAGGTACCACAATGAGCTGCACGGGTTCTACACTCAACCACAAGGGTGGGCAAGGATGGGTCATAGAGAGCTCACCTAACCTGAAGGGGAAATTCTCTAAAATTAACCAACATAAAATACTAAATATTTGCTCACTGTTACCACAAGTAACAAAAACACACGCATGTGAAATAGATTCCGTCAATTATTTTTACACCAACTGGAATTTAGGCCTCTGTTGGTTGACAATGGCATTTTAGAGAGATAAAGGGAAACTTTTCACAAAAAATGTTTCCACCAGATGTTATTTCTCTGTACTCAGGCAGTGACATTAGCATAAAAAATGTCAAGTTAGTAAGATTATTTTCCTACATTTTTCTTAAGGAAGACTTTTGGAGAGGGCAGGAATTTCTGGAGCAGAGCACAGTGTCCAGGTTTCCTGCTCTCACAGCCTCACTCTCGCAGCTGGCAGCCAGCCCTGCCCATTCCCACGCCAGGTGTGGCAGAGGTTGGACACTTTCCTGCGGTCACCTGGAAGCAGGCAGAGACTCCACTGGCTCAGGGTGGCCGATCTGAGTGATTTTCTCATCTTAATTGCTTCAGATTTTCTATGCATATTTTGAAAAAAAAACCAAACCCAAACCAGCTCCATAAGATACAGGAGAACCAACCCAGTATTTCCTGCACCACCATCACCGGCTCAGAGGAGAGGAAAGGAGGAGGGTGGCTCCTGGGAAGCACGGGGAGCAGTGCCCAGTTGCACGTGCAGCTCTCCTGCCTGCTTCAGCTATGACCCACCTTTGGGCTGGCCTCGAAGCCACAGCAAACACAGCCACCCAGTCAAAAGGAGCACACAGCTTACCTGCAAGTTTTCCTTTGCCTCTAAAATTTACCTTTTGAACTTTGTCATTATAGCAGCAGTTCTGGTCTGTTTATTTTTCAAGCACAGCTACCACAGCATAAATAAATACGTTCTAAACAGTGTTCTTTCAACAACTCAGGACTTATTCCCACAATTGTAATGAAATGAATGGAACCGTACGGGAATAACAGAGAGTTGAATCATAGAATGGTTTGGGTCAGAAGGAAGCTCAAAGCCCATCCAGTTCCACCCCCCTGCCATGGGCAGGGACACCTCCCAATGGATCAGGGGGCTCAAAGCCCCATCCAACCTGGCCTTGAACAACTCCAGGGATGGGGCAGCCACAGCTTCCCTGGGCAACCTGTGCCAGGGCCTCCCCACCCTTAGCATGAAGATTACTCTCTGATGCCTAATCTAAATCTTTCCCCTTCCAGTTCCAAGCCATTCCCCCTCATCCTATCACTCCAGGCTCTTGGAAAAAGTCCCTCCCCAGCTTTCCTGGAGCCCCCTTCAGGTACTGGAAGGCTGTTATGAGGTCCCCCGGGAGCCTTCTCTACTCCAGGCTGGACAACCCCAACTCTCTCAGCCTGTCAAAGAAATTCCCTTCCTGTGTTGCATCCGCAGAGAGAATACCCCAGAGCACACCACTACCACTTTACAGCACAATTTTCACTTTTCTTTTAGCTCTAGGTAACCATTCCAATACACTCTTGTATTCCCAAAGGTACGATATACAACTGTTAAAAAGCAATCCCTTTGTAAGCCTTCAACACTGTTAACCTACTGCAAGCAGAGTAAATGATCAATTTACTATCACTGACTCACTGTTATGAGTAAATAGATAATATTTGAATTGTATAAAATCAAAGGATGGCAGAAGCCTTTGCTTCAATTTAAAAAACAAAAAAAGAATGATTTTTCTAAAAATTAAGCCATAATTTTAAAGTGCATTAGTTACTGTTATCAGATACACATCTCCATCACTTTTGCACCAAATGCAAAATTAAAAAAATATTAGTCATGCTAAAGAAACTTGGATCTGTAGAGCTCTGCCAAAATCAAATGTGAACATCTGGTAGTTAGACAGCAAGCTGTTTGGCCTCACCTACAATCACTGGGTAAAAAGAAAAGATAAAAATTATAGGAAAATTGAAGGCATTTCTAGCTTTACCTTGCAAGAAAAATTTACCCATATCCACCTGTAAATTTCTTGAGCACAAAGGGCAGGAGGGGAGAGAATAAAATCTGTTTGATCGCATTTGGGAGCAGAATCAGATGAGTGCCACTGACTAAGGAGGATATGGCCATCCCCTCAAATCTATCTTTGCAGACTACACATTCTGTTAACCACACCTTGAGCAAAAAAAAGCAGTGCTTACCAATTAAACAACAACAAATAAAAACTTTGGGAAAACTGGACACTCATTGTCTATTCTTACTCAGTTCAAAATGGGTAGTATTTAAAGATCTTTTTGTTTAAAAAAGGAACCTGCAAATAAGTACAAATACATTTTATTTCTCTTTCCAGAGAACTGATATAATGAGGTTAGCACAGAGTTGCAGCCTCAGAGAGCAAAGAGACACTATTCAGTATGTTCTGGTCACTCACACACAACAGAACAGGGGAAAAAGGCAAGGCAGTTGCACTCTGTCTACTGTCATCATAATAAAAAGGAAGAAAAATAAACATGTTATTTTGGAGATATTTAGCACAAAGGAAAAAGTTCAACAGATCATTAAATGCTGGCATTAGGAGAGAATCGTGAGAACATACTGATCTCGTCCTCTGTCCTATAGTTCACATGAACTGTGAAAATCACCATCTTATCTTCACAGCCAGCATACTTTCTTGGTGAACACAGGAGGCAGCCTGCCCAAAGTGGGAGTTGAATTACAAAATCTTAACTACTAGTGCTGACAACGAGAAGAATAGCATGAGAAAATAAAACAGCAGTTGCAAGGGATTCTTGCCAGCAAACAAATATACTCATTGTCCTAAAAGCAATGAGAAGAGCAATTACCATGGTCACTCAAATTTAAGACTGTGCCTTTCACAGAAACTGAGATCAGAAGAAACAACCTCTGCAGCCTACAGGGTACAGAGGGCCTCTGCGAGTCCTGGCAGGACCCGTTCCAGGCTGAAGGAGCACTTGCATCCCTGGTTGCCTGAAGTCAGCAGGGACAGTCTGCACAGAGGAGGCTGGAGCACACTGTCAATGAAAAAGTTTCACTACAGGATTTTCAGCTCCAAGAAACTCTTGGACTGCTCAGAGCCAGCAGTTGCTCATTTTCCTTTCAGCATGTTGCATTCCTTCCAATAGACAAGTCAGTGTGTATCTCTGAAGAAACTGAGTATTCATTCATAAATTTGGCATGGAATATGTATAAAACGTGCAGCTTGAAACGTGCACATAAAACCATCCACCAACTTCTTCATAATCGTCTTTTTTTATATTCTATTCAGCATAGACTATTCAAGTTAAGACAAGACTATTTAACAGTTTTCATGTGCCACTACAGGCTCATTACATCTTGTTTGCAGCCCAATCTGACAGCAAAGGAAAACGATCTCTGACAACCAATCATGAGGCTCTTGGTGAAGGTCTCTATCAAGTCTCACGTAGGCTGACAGTCATTTCAAATCTTGCATTAATTGTTACCTATCTTTATTATCTCAGCAAAAAAGTTAAGAAGTGTTATGAAGACAGCCTGGATGATTTTTGCTCCAGCAAAAGTAAATCTCTGAAACAAATGGTTTAGGTTTTTTTTTCCTTCCTCTAATTATTGGTAGATGAAACTGGTAGCTGGATTGATAGCTGTGGGAAATTGAATCTTGGGTTTCCTCAAAGACAAATTTTGATGTGCTTGTGACAAGGCAGTCATCTTTCTGTCATTATTTTTCAGACAATGGAAACTGTACATTATCTTTAAGATTTTATTATTATGATTTTATTATTATTATTAAATTTTCAACACCTACATGCATGACTCAAGAACCAAGTCTCATGGTAGTAACCAACACGTAACTCCTCCTGCTAGATTTTTTAAAAGTTTTCAGGAATCTATTTATTAGAGAACAGATCTTTATTACTAAATATTATAGAAGTGATTTTATATATTATTATATATATTATAGAAGGGATCTTTAACTCGCTAAGTGATATCAATACACCTCTTCACAAGTCTAAACATCAAAAATCTTTTGCTCCTTGTCACGCTCTTGATATTCACACTACTCTACATTTAAAAAGCATCTTTAGTATTTAAATTTATTATACATTTCTTGTATTGGATATTGTGAGAATTATCAAAATCCACACCACAAACAGTTACCCATCATGCAGCATCACAAACACCAAGACACTGTCAGAGAAAACCTCTTAATAAACTCAGCTGTAGGAACACCAGGAATCTGTGGGGGTCCCACACAGCTAAACCTAATCACACTTCTATCTCCAGTGAATCAGAGAAGTAAAGCCATGATGAGAATAAGCTTAAATAGGTTCCAGACCAAAACCAGTGAGCCAAACGACACCAGTGCTTCAGAATAAGCACCTGTGACAGGGACCAACCGCCTGGCATTGCTATTCAACCCACCCACAGCCCTTCAGGAGCACCTCTCATGCAAGTGCTCAGGAATTAAAGCAATTTTCACATAAGACTTGAATAGCTAAATCAGATGGTTCAGTTCCCCTTCTTCTGACAAAATGCCAAAGGGTAGGGAACCAATTCCGCAAAAGCTCAGGTTCCCAGGAAGCTTTCAGGGTTAACCACAGGTACAAACAACAGCAACACTTTAACCCAAAAGGAATATAAAACCAAACCAATCTGCTGCTAGCAAGGAAAATTAAATCACTTGGTCTGCTGGAAAAAAAAAAAGCATATTTGGCTTCTGATAAAAATTTGCAGTTTGGGAGGCACGATTTGTCAACCTTGCAAGAATGAGAAGACAGTATGTTGAATAGTTATTATTTATGCCAACAACACAAGGTAACAAGAGACTCAGGACAGTAAAGACGAGATAAGGAATATATAGACAGGTTACTTAAGAAAGCACAACAGTTGATTTATGGTCCAAATGAAAGCCTACTGAAAGTATTCCGTTTGATTTCAGCAGGTTTTAAATCAAGTTGAGCCTTAGGGGAAGAAAATGCAGAGATAAAATTTTTATTAGATGTTCCAGCTCTGCTACAAAAAGTCAGCTAAATGAAAATTTTAAGTTTACCTCTGGCAAATGATCCTCAACAGGAAGAAAGTGCTGTCACTGTATTTAGTAATGCACCAAATACTGTCATCATAACTGCCACCCAGAGCTGTTAAAGCAACAAGGAGCAAATGCAGTCTCTTTGACATTAAGCCAAAGAAAGCATTGCATATTGGGGGCTGGGAGTGTTCAGGTCAAATGAAAAATATATTGCAAAAACAGTAAGTAGAGTGACCTGTAAGAGACATGAGTTTTGCTCAACTTTGTGTGACCTTGTGCTTTAAAACGAATCTTTTATTAGTAATGTTACCACACACGAGCCTAGCTAAATCCTTTAACAGTAACATTAAATTCTTAACAGCATTTGAGTGATTTGAAATAAAAAAAAAGGAAATGGATTTGAGTGTTTCACCTACAGACTAAGCTGTAGTTATTTCTTCTGTAGTGTTTTCAAAGCATTTCCAGTCCGATCTCTTGAGAGCACCTTAATACTCAAAATGCCCCATGTTATCAGTTCTAGATCACTTGCTACTAGGTATGAGTCAGTCATGCAAGAAACACCCCTATTAGGGGTCTTTAGAATCAAAATGACTAAGCTGATAATTACATTTATAATCTCATTCTTACGAAAAGCTGCTGACAAATAGTTTGATACAGATGAACAGGAGATTACCAAGAGGTCTGATGCCCTTGTTGATAACACATTATTCCATCAGTAGTCACCTTTAGCAACTGAACTTTTATGAAGTATCTTTTATTAGCCAACTATCAATATCAATAGTTATAGTCCTATTGTAAAACAATCAGTGGAATGTAAGAATAGATTCCAAAATATGAGGATACACAAAACCACTACAGAGTAGCCACGTTAAATACGGTATAAAGAATAGAAGACAAGAGAAAAAGATGGAAGGGCAGCTCTTCAGAGCTTCAGGTCCAGAAGAAGCCCCAAAACTTGTGTTCTTTTCACAGAACAATGCAGAAAAGAAAATTTATTATTATAAAATTTGTTATATTGTCACGATTTATAAAACAGCAAAAAAGCAACAGAAGGTTAATTAGAAAATAGAAATATCAGTCCATAGGTCATAAAATATTCATATTGACTGCAACAAATTCAGTCTAAGTTCTTTATACATTATAAATAACCTCTGAGGCTGGACAGATGAAAGGTAACATGGTTGAGAACCTGATGGCAGTCTAATTGTGGTGGCACAAAACCTAACACAGGTAGACTCCAGGTTCTGCAGCCACTGCTGCTGCCTGGACTGCCTCAGTGGGGCCACACAGTATGTGAATCAGCTGTAGTTTCAGGCCAGTTTGAGTACAGCTGCCTTTGCACCCTTTACTGCAAATCCAAAGAACAGGAAAAATATTAGAAACGATGAATGAAGGAAGGAAAGAGGGGAAAAAAGTATTTGGAACTCTGCTTTTATGCTTTGTTCTCTCATGTCTACCCCAAAATTAACTTTTATATCTGGTGTACCAATCTGAAGGTTTAGGAACCAAAGATGTGCTGTCTGCTCATCAAAAGGACAAATATTTTGTAAGACTTCCTGTTCCAAGTTTAAAGTTATCATGATGTGATAAAGAAGAACACCACAATAAAAGCCTTGAATTATGACCTGAAAGGGAAGACACTTACAGGTTTTAATAATTGTGTCCTCAGAGCCACACATATATTTCAGTATTGGAGTTTGTAAGAGTACAAAACGTCCCCTTTAATTATGACCTTCACATACCTGCCAGCAAACATTTGCAAACTCCTGTTTCTGAGGAGCAGTACCCAAGATTTTTGTAATTGCTTTAGTATTCTGTATCATCCCTTCAAAGAGTGAACTGTAAGCTTCTCACGGTAAGAGTGCTGAGAATTGTTTACCGTGTTACTATGAGACAATAAGTAAAAATATCAGAACTGCAAAACTCCAAATACGGTGGAATTTCATTTGAAATACTACAAATATTTTTATTACAAAATCATAAGATGAAATATTTGATTATTCTCCTTTGGGAGTGTGCGCAGAGGAAACACTTCTGAAATGCCTTCAGGCCTTCATTTTAAATGTATTGACTGTTTCTAAGCTATTAAGGAATTCAAAACTTGCTCCCAGAGAATACTATGAAATATGATTTAAATTAAGCAGTACAGTATATATGTTACATCTGATAAAAGAAAGACAAACCTTATTTGTATTTTAAATGTCTTCAGAATGAAATTACCTAATACACATGCATGAGAATAACATCAGACTAGGTAATACGCTCTGACCTTTCAGTTTTTGATTCATTGTCAGCTCGATAGTGTTCAAGGTCCTGGCAAAGAGACTGTAATTCTGCTTGAAGTCCTTTTTCCCGTTCTAGACTTCCTTCATAAAATTTAAACTCCTTTTCCATTGCTTTTAGTTTTTCTTCCATCATCTTGAATTCATGAAGTATCAAATAGCTGACTCCACAGTATCTGCACACTGTCTCATCCCGGGACATCTAGAAAAAGATGAAATTCTAAGATTGTTGGTAAGAATCAAGTTGAACACAAAAAAACTGAATAGCACTAATTAATAATAAATCTCAATACTTTAAGCCACTTACTGCTCTGGAGCATTTCTGATCAGATGATGTTATTGCTTTAACAAATAAAAAAGACAAAACTCTACATTAGCAAAATGAAATCAAGCTATAGCAGTGCTTTTGCTTACTGGAAACTTCACAAGATATATGAACTATGCAATTCACTATAAGGGAACTCCCGTTGGAGCTATAAACTGCAGTACCTCTGAATTATGTTTGATGTATTAAAATAAAATGCTGAGGTTTATGAAGTTATCTCCTTAATGAACCTGTGACCGTCTGAGCCAGAAAAATGTTATTTACTGTGGGGTTTTTGACAACTCGTATCCAATTAAGTAGGGAAGATGAAAAGTGGAGAGCAAAGAGAGTGATGTAATCCAACAATCTTTACAAAAATCATTCAAATGAGTAAGAGACTAATTAATATGATGTAGTGTCCATGGCACTTGAGCAGTGTGGAAAATGTAACCCATTTGCTGGGTATGAAGTATTCATCACTGATCAAAAAAAACAGAGTATGTAATGCACACCTAATGGAAGGACAACTTCTTAAACTGCAAAACATACTTTGCTAAGTGCTCAAACTATTAAGCTTTGCAATAAGCAAGGAGATGTGTTCTGACTTTGATCTGCACTTACTACTCAGTATATCAGCTATTCCTGTGTATTTTAATCATTGTCATGTCCAGAAAAAATTGCTCAGTTTACAAGTGATGCAGAACTGAACGTGCATGAGAAATTGATACCAAGTAAATAAATCAGCCAGGCCAGCCCAAGAAGGACTGACACTTCAGCAAAGAACGTGAGCATCTGCTTATCAGCACAGATCACATAAATGCACCTGAGAGAAGATGGTTGTTTACCGTGTTACTATGAGACAATAAGTAAAAATATCAGAACTGCAAAACTCCAAATACGGTGGAATTTCATTTGAAATACTACAAATATTTTTATTACAAAATCATAAGATTAAATATTTGATTATTTTCCTTTGGGAGTATGTGCAGAGGAAAGAGAGTTTTTCTCTTAAGAAAAGACTGGAACAGAGGACACACAACACAGCTAAAGAGACAAATTCAAAGCAGCAAATATAAAAAGGCATCAGTAAGCTTGGAGGCATGAAAGCTGGAACGTGGGTGGCACCAGGGAAAGCCGCTGTGTGCTTGTGTAAAGCACGCTTTAACCTCTCCTGCAATTATCAACCTTTACACAGATTTTTACACAAAGACTTCTGCAAATCAGAAAGCTTAAAAACTGCAAACAATGTGAATCAAATAATGTAAGAATCCCCTATGTTACAGAAAAAGAAAAGACGTTTTGAGACATTGGGATAAACTGAAAGAAACCATACTTAGACGAAAGAAAACAGATTTCAAAAATTAGAAAGACTCCTTGTCCCATTATTCAATAATCTTTAGCACTTCAAATACAGCTTGATAAAAACTGTAATACCAGGCCAAGCTTTATTTTCCAATTTCTTAGTTTTCCCCCAGTTTAAAACACCCCTAGCTACAGTTGCTCTGAATGGACTGAAAATTTAGGTTTATTTTTCCTGGCAGCTACAAATTGTGCTTGGAAATATGAAACTGTTACTCAGGATAACTACCATAAAGTTCCAAAGCACTGTATTGAAAAAGGACAAAATGAGCTGTTATAAGGAGCACAGGAGGGGGGATCTTATCCCCAAAAAGAACACTGTGCTCTCTCGCAGCACCACCACTGCTGCCTTTCAAATAAATAGTTACAGAAATTTCAGTGGGTACTAGGATTAAAACCAAAACAAAACAATTGGGGTCCTGAACTGAAAATGCTTTATGTAACTACTAAAACTTTCTGGTTGTCAAATTCAATTTTGTCAGTACACTTAAAAATAAACTCAGTCATAGAACAATAAATATTATCCAGCTGGACTTAGCGGGAAATTGGACCCGTTCTTCTTCACATCCATTCCCAAGTCAAGGAGTATCCTGAAAGGACTTCAGATCAAGTTGGATTTTAAAAGGTTTTGCTACATGTTCAAAAATCACAGGAAGGCCTGATGGCTTTATATTACCACAATAAGGAAAGTTAGTTCTGTCTTTTAATAAGAACCTTGCTTCTATGCATGCACAATTATCCTGCAATGACTGCAATAAAGTGTATATTGAGTGAACTAGTTTAAAAATATCCATCTGTAGTATCAGTAGCACCTTCTTAATACCAGTAATGAATTTGGCATGGGTTGAGAGATACTCAACAGGCAAGCTAGCCCCAAACTAATTCCATCCTGCAGCAGATTAGCACTAATAAGCAAGTGAACTAATTGAATCCAGCACTTGTATGCTCCATACCCCTAGAAAATCAACAGAGCCCACTTGAAAGTGAATGGCTCCAAAGAGCGAGGCCTGAACCGGGCAGAGCAAGGGGCTTACTGATCCCAGTTCTCACCCTAAACCTCCAAGGTTCCTCTCTCACGTCCACAGTGGTCAAATCACAAGCAGGGCTTTCTCTCTCCCCCCACCCCTTCACATTCTCAACATCACAACCACAGTTCTCCTCACTTGTATTTAAAATATCTCCTGAAATTCCTGAGCTGGTTGGACATTTCTCAGAAGCTACTGAAGCCTCACAGAGACAGGCACAGAGAAATGCTGTCAGGCTACAGATGCTGATTTCATTCAGCCAAAATAATGAGAAAGCTATCCTAGGGCTACAACAATTTAAAGGTCAGAGCCAGAAAGGATTTTATAGCTTTGAAGGCTACTTACAAATGAAATGTTTTGGGGTTTTGCACAGTTTCCAAGAGAAATAACATTACTTCATCTATGCGTGCATTACTCTGTTGTCACCCTTCAATATTTGTGAACTGGAATGTTTGGTCATTTATAACCAAATCTAGCACTGAGGGCAGGAATATTTAAGTGACTAAAAGTTTTGGACAATCAGCCTGGCAATAAAGACTACACAAATTCCCTGCTGAAGAAAACTGGGGTGTGAGTACAGTCCTTATCAGATATCAGGTAATCCATATAGGAGAGAACCAGAACTGGTCTGTCCAGGAGAAAGGATTTCATTAGCCCTTGCATCTTAGACAGCAAAGTTAATTAACCATTACACAAAAGTCTGCAGTTTCATTAGTTTTCATGCTTACAGAGCTACCTTTTCTGGAATGATATTATTGCTGAGTAACCACTACGAATGTGCATTACAGACACTATGACCTATGTTTTCAGATTCCATATTTCACTATTTACATTTGATCAAAAAGCTATTTTCATCTTCTCAAATGCAAAGCAGGGAAAAGCAGAGTTTGGAAAGAATAGAAAAGGAAACTATCAGAACTCTGCCTACAAAGAAACTGTGTATGTCCTCAGAAGTGAATAGAAAAAACCAACGAGGAATAATATCCAAACCAAACAGAAGGTACTGTCAGTATTGTGGCTTTGGTCAGCCTAGACCGGAAAACTTGGGGCAAACAGGACTTGACAAGGTGACAGAGGGACAGTAAAACCCCTGCTATTTGAGTTAGCACGGCAGTACTGTGTGCACAATAACAACTTAAAAACAAGCTCACCGAGGTCAAAGTGCTTGAACTTGGAAGGTATCTGATCCATAAGGTTTTGAGCTAATGTTCTGATAGACATTACAGATGATAGAAAGAAAGGAAGAGAGCCATGTTCAGAACAAACTGTATCACAAGGCAGCATTTCTAGCTGTGATGTTCAGCTGTTCCACTACAGCATCTGTGGGAGTAATTTCAACTCAGAGCTGCTTTTGGTTTTGGAAGAAGTAATATTATTCCATGGTTACATAGATTTCTTTAGCTACCAAGGTGAAGAACTGAGCCAAGATGGATAGTCACTCAAATTATGTCTATCTGACTCAGTACCATAAGCATCTGCAGAGCATAAGTTATCAAGTAAAAATAAGAAAAAATAAAAAAATACTTTGGTGGTCTGGACCATTTTTAGCCTTTTGAATGACAAGACAGGAATTTATATCATTTCAAGCTGACCAAATAACTACAGGGAGTGCCAGCTTGTGTGCTGCTATACTTCTCTAATGCTTCAGATTCCACCTGAAAAAATTACCATCATGAAGATGTAAATCCTTGTTAAAAGAAAAATAGTCTACTTCCTCTCTTTGCAGGGCCTTGGTATTACAACATGCAGCATATGGATCACTTATGTTAGAAACAGTCCATTAGAAGCAGCCAATAAATACCCATGGCTCTTAAAAGCCAGAATATAAGTTCTCAGTTAATGAGATTCTTTAAAAAGCATTGAATATGTTTCTGTGCATTGCTGAAATAAAAACACAGAGCCGTGAGCACAGATGTACTGCTTGTACACTAATTTTGCAGTCCAGGGAAGGGAGAGCCTAAGGGAACTGCAGCACGCACCGTACTCCTTGCCTCACCCAGTGCTCCTCAGGCACCCAACACAGCAATAACAGTTCCTGCTGCCTTCCTTATTTTCTGTCAGGACTGGGACTGCTTTAGCAAGGACTGACCACATAGCACAACAAAATAATCTTTGTCCAAACTACCCTTGTAGCAGAAAAATACATAAATCATTTTAAAGAAACTATGCTGCAGCTTGGTGCTCTGAAATTATTTCTAGATATTGTTTTATTCTACCTCTGCTTGCTTCTACCTTATTTACTTTCTCTTTGTTTTACTCCTCCTCTGCCACACTACTTTCGTTTCTCTTGTGATGTTTGTCTCTCTCCTGACAAGCTGACTAATCTCTATCATGCAAAAAGAAACGATCACTCAAACCACACAGCTGATATTCTAGAAAGAAAGAGGAGTCTTCTGCTGTACATGCAAAACTGAAGAGTTATTTGATTGAAATTTATCTTTTTTATTATTCAAAGAATGATTTTTAGGACTCTCAGTATAAACTCCACTCCTCTAAAAAAAACAAAAAGAAAGTTTATTGTGAGTCAAGTTTTCACTCAGCATCTGGTCAGAAAGTAACAGATTGCAATGCTAAGGCATGCTGCACACATAATTATTTGCTCAACTTCCATAAAACAGCAGTTAGAAAAAAAAAAATCACAGTGCTTGCTTTGAATACACATAAATATTGTAGAAATAGGCCTGGAGGAAAAACAGAATGTCCTGCTCTCAAAAGTTTCATTCAAAACATGCCCCGAAATAATCAGTTTGTCACGACAGGAAACAATGCTCGGATTTCAGGTAGCTTTAATTTTTTCCTGCCTGTGAGTAAAGCAGCCTAATGAATCATAAAAGGCTGTGTTGCACTGCTAGTAACTGCACACAGTGACACAAGCCCTGCAAACGCCCAACACGTGTCCAACAGGCCTTACTGCTTCTTTTGGGACGTGTTAGGGCAGAGTCCAGCTCTCCAGCACAACAGAGAGCAGAGAGCTCTCAAACTGACCCCCAGTGCTTTGCACAGACAAAAGAGAATTTAGCCCATTGTTACCCATTTCGGTGCCTGACAATGCTGACTTCTTGCATCTGTAGTTGCAACAGTTGGGAAGCCCCTCCTAGCTACAACCCAGCTGCTTGGGATGCAAGAGAGACTGCAATCCCTCCAGTTCCTACCAGCATACTTGGGCACCAGTTGCAGAAATGGTACAGAAAAGCCTGAATATAGTGAATACAGCCCTAACCTTATAAGAAAGGCTTGAATACAGTGGATACAGCCTTAGCCTTACCAATAGAGCAACAGATCAACATCCTTTGCTGGCCCAGGTGACAGCCAGAGACTCCAGAATGCTTGCATTAGGAACAGAAGATCATTCTCCAAGTTCAGAAGATCTGCCTTCACAAATCCTCTGACACCACACAAACCAGCAGTAACAAAGCAGGCTGCCCTTACTATCTGGGAACTGGTTTTCCCACATTGACTGAGTCCATGGCTAACCAGTTCACTGTAGAGAGTTTTCCATCTCTTTAGGCTGCAGGTCTTTTCTAATGTTTCCAAAGCACATTAGAGCCACTGGGAACATTCACACAGCTGGAGCTTGTCTGTCATCCCAACCAAAATGAAAAGTTAAAAAATCTGTAGGCAAATACTGAAAATCTCAGTGGGCACAGGAGCAACTCATGAACATCATCTCAAGAAGTGCTCATGAAATGCATGACAACATGACTCTGAAAAGACCTCCAGCCTACTACCATGCTGGGAGGCATGAGTGAAAATGCTGGTCTTGATAGACAGGACAGATTCCCAAGCTAATTAATACAACTGGAACTATGCAACAACCTTTTAAAAAATAACCCCAGGTTCAAAGACAGCAAGAAAAACTGATGATATCACAATGTGCTCATAAAGATACCATAATGTGTTCACTCTATAGCACATGTGGCAAATCTAATGAGTAACCACTTGCTACCAGTAATGTACGTGATATTTTGTGGACAGTTGGATACCATGGAACATTCTGTACTGATGTAACACACAGCTTCAAAGTTCCTGCTTGCTTTCTTAAGCTCCCAGGGTGAGAGAACTACTAATCTGTAAGGGTATCTTGTGCTCAATTAACTTTATGACTTACGTTAAGCAAAGGCTATTTGTTTGCTAAATAAAGTATAAAATTAAATATAACTTTTCGTCAGGTACTTTGAGTCACGGTGTCATTTTACTGTCTTATGTAGGTGGCTGCTGGTTTGTTTCCCACTTCAATAAGATCTTCAGGACAAAACTGCATCTTCCCATCTACTTAAATAAAACAGACAACAACAAAGCTGAAACACAACAGAACTTGAAGTTCACAAGCATATAAAAGATTTGTCTACCACTGGTAACAGACAACTAACAAGGTGCAATATGGTATTTTTCTTTTTCTTGAGGATAAAAAAAAACAACAAAACAAACCAACCCCAAAGACCCCAAACAACCAAAAGAGAACTCCCACAAATATACATCCTTAATACTAGAATAGAGGAAACACCAGCTTCTATTTTTACCAGCCAGTGGTCTGTGATACCTCTGATGTGCTACCACTCAGCCTCCAGCGAGCCAACTCCAACCAGCACCTAGCAAGGGCATTGCCTTCCTTCTGCATCTGAACTCACAATCCTTAACATACTCCCTCCAGACACATCTTTTGGTCTGCAAGCTGCACATTGGGAGCACGTGTTCAGTTTGGCAGAGCAATTTACAGCTGGCACAAGTTCTGCACATGTGAGGAGCAATCTCAAAGAAAGATTCCGAAAGAGATGCTATGAAACCAAAGGAGCAGAGAACATGAAGGGAATAAGGACATATGTACATTAAAGGTGGAAAATACAAGGACAGGAAATTGTGAGAATGACTTGTAATCAAGCTCTGGATCTTGTAATTATACTGCAACTACAACACAAGTCAGCTGAGTAAAAAGAGACAAATGGCAGCAAAGGATATGTGAAAGCCCAACACGTAACTGATCCCAAAACCTTGGGCTGTTGTTGCCTTGGAGCTCACATATCTCACTCTGAAGCGACAGGGTAGGACAAGACAGGAACATAAGCCTCTTCATGCACATGTCTAGAAGTTCTGATGTGCCTCCTGCGTATGGATCTTTTGGTTAAAGGTCTGCTGCAGAACTGAGAGAGATCTCAAGAGATTGCCTGCAAAGGGCTCCACTCCCAAAGCAAAAGCTCACTTTGCGTGTCCACCACAGAACCACTGGAGGAATTCCACAGCTCCCCCAGGTGAGCTGCTCCTATGCTCAGCTACGCCTGCATCTAGAATTCCATCACATACAACCAAAGCAAGCCCAGAAAGGATGATTAATTTGCAGCTGGAGAAGAAGGACAACTGCCATCTTCCTACATGTGTGAATATTGTTACTGTGCCCTCAAGTATTTTTCAGAACAAATAAATCCAGTTAGAATGAATTATAGAATTGTTCGAGTTGGAAGGGACCACAAAGCCCATCCAGTTCCACCTCTCCTACCATGGGCAAGGACACCTGACACTAGAGCAGGCTGCTCAAAACCCCATCCAACCTGGCCTCAAACACCTCCAGAGATGGGGCAGCCACAACTCCCCTGGGCAACCTGTGCCAGGGCCTCCCCACACCTCCACGATGTGCTTGCCTGAGTACATAAAACTTCTAAATTACTTGTTATTAGATGCATACCAAAAAATGAGGAGAACAGGGTAAAAAGTTCATAGTGTTACAAAAAGAAACTCGTTTTCCACTTGATTGCAGCACTGCAAATAAGGGCCATATAAACAGCAGCATCATTAATAATCTGTCTCCTAAACAAAAGGACAGCCTCACACACAAAGAGGAGACACAAGAAGAGAAGAAGGAGAATGCCCTGTTCCTGTTTGTACTGACACTCCTTTGGAACTATTACATTATGTTCTGCTGTCATTTAAAACTTATGGCAGCAAAACATTCTGCATGGGGTAAAATTTGAAGCTCCCATAGGTGTGACAGTACCATTGCAGAATATGTTCCTCTACAGTATTCCTTTTGCATTAGTGTGCAATTACATTTCATATATAATGTCAAAACCTAGAACATACCTAGTGTAGACTCAGAACCAACGTGTACCAGATAACCTACCAGTGTTCAAAGGCCAGAGAAAGGCTCAAAGGCCTCCTGGCCCAGGTTGCCCAGAGAAGTGGTGGCTGCCCCATCCCTGAAGGTGTTCAAGGCAAGATTGGATGAGGCTTAGAGCACGCTGACCCAGTGGAAGGTGTCCCTGCCGATGGCAGGGGGGTGGAACTAGATGGGCTTTGAGGTCTCTTCTGACCCAAAACATTCCATGATTCAATGAAACATCCCTAGATTTCTGCAGAATCTGGTCTCAAAACATTGGGGTTTTTTGCACTTTTGCTCTTTCATACCTTTCGAATCTCCTCGGGCAGCGGGTGAATAGGGTTGTGCAGCTCCATTGTCTCCCGAAACTCTGCGGTGGGGTCAGGGACGCTGCCGGAGGTCACAGGGAGGGTCAGCACCTGCCGCCAGCAACCGGGCCTGGCCCACCCCCCGAAATGCGGGCCTCCCCGCGCCCGCACCGCCTGGCAGTGGACAGCGGACAGGCCGGGGGAGCGGCGGGGACGAAGGGAGGGAAGGGGGTGGGCGGGACGGGGCGCGGAGTCGCCGGGCCCAGGGCAGCCGGAGCGACGCGGGGTGAGGGGAAGCAGTGGGGGCGGCCATTTTCTTACCGCGGCGTCCTCCGTCACCGCGGCAACGGCGCGCGGCTCGTCACGTGGGCTGGGACAGCGGCTGCCCTTGGCCCCGGGCGCGTCACGTGGTCCCGGGGCGCGCCGCCGCCCTTGGGTCCGGACGCGTCACGTGGTCCCTGGGGCGCGCTACCGCCCTTGGGTCCGGGCGCGTCACGTGGTCCCGGGGCGCGGGGCCGCCTTTGGGCCTGGGCCCCAGTAATGGCGGCGGGGGCTGAGGGTTCGCAGTGCCCCAGACACACACACACCTCCTCCCACAGCATCCCGGCCTCACCCAGCGGGCCCAGCTGACCTGAGTGACTGGGAGTGGGAGGAGCTGCACTGCCAGGGCTGGCGTCGGCTCTGCAGGGGGAGGAAAAGGCGTAAATCATAGAATCATAGAACCACAGAACCATAGAATCGCTTGCCTGGAAAAGACCTTTGAGATCATCGAGTCCAAATGCCCACCGGCTGGGTTTCTGTTGAGTGGTGACCCCAGCACCCCCCTCATGCCAGGGTGGGTTTCAGCTCAAAAGCCAGGCAAGCGCTTGATCTCCACAGGAATGGGCTGTGCGCTGCTGGCGCCTGATGAGAGCCATTTGGGTTCACAGCAAAGCAGTAAAAGCAAATAAATCAGGAAAAGATGTGAGGATTGGGAGTTTTCAGCACAACCCATGTCAGTGGAATTAATGTCACATCCTGCCCCCTCTCCCTTTCATCGCTGGTTATTTTATGTGCAGCCCCTTGGTGCAGGCTGGAAAACCGAGTTGTTTTTATTGCATCCCATCAATTGCGCTGCAACAACCATCTGCTTGGTTCCCACCATCCCCTGGGCCTCTCCACCTCAACCTGCCACCACCGTGGGACGCTGCAGATGAAGGGCTGTGAGCACAGCAGCAATGCTCACCTCCCAAAGCCCACTTCCAGCCTGCCCAAAGCAAATCCTACAGGCACAGAGCATTTTCTGTATGCTTAAAGCAATTCCTGCCTGCCCAAAGCAACTCCTACATGCCCCAAGCAATATCTGTATGCTCAAAGCAATTCCTGCCTGCCCAAAGCAATTCCTACATGCCCAAAGCAATATCTGTATGCTCAAAGCAATTCCTGCCTGCCCAAAACAGTTCCTGCATGCCCAAATCAATCCCTACATGCCCAAAGCATTCCCTAGAAGATTCATACAAAATGATACAACCCCCAAAAATAGGGACAGCCACTAAAAACTGGAATGGGGCAGTGGTGAAAAGGTGACCTTCCACCAGCCTCATTAACCTGATTTAATATATTCATGACTCGCCTTTAGATGCAAAGGTTCAGTCTCTGAGGCAGCTCTGCATAGGGCAAATGTTTTCCAGTGTAGCTGAGTATGGAATAGGGGGTTTTGGTGGAGGAACCTGTATGCAGGCAGGGGGGGAGGGCTTGTTATTGAATCATAGAATCGCAGAATCTCTTGGTTGCAAAAGACCTTTGAGATCATCGAGTCCAACCGTACCTGTCCACTACTAAACCACATCCCTGAGAAACTCATCTACCCCTCTATTAAACACCTCCAGGGATGGTGACTCAACCACCTCCGTGGGCAGCCTCTGCCAGTTCCTGACAACCCTTTTCGTGAAGAAGTTTTTCCTGATGTCTAATCTGAACCTCCCCTGGCACAACTTGAGGCCATTTCTTCTCATCCCATCACCTGTCACTTGGGAGAAGAGACCAACAACCACCTCGCTACACCCTCCTTTCAGGCAGTTGTAGACAGTGACAGGTCTCCCCTCAGCCTCCTTTTGTCTAGGATAAACAACCCCAGGTCCCTCAGCTGCTCCTCATAAGACTTGTTCTTCAGCCTCTTCACCAGCTTTGTTGCCTTCCTCTTGGACATGCTCCAGCATAGAATCATAGAATCATGGAATCATGGAATCATGGAATGGATTGGGTTGGAAGGGACCTTAAAGCCCATCCAATTCCAGTCCCCTGCCATGGGCAGGGACACCTCCCACTAGACCAGGCAGCTCAAGGACCCACGCAACCATGCCTTGACCACTTCCAGGGATGGGGCATCCATGACTTCTCTGAGCAACCTGTGCCAGTGTTTCACCGTCCTCATCGTCAAGAATTTCTTCCTAATGTCTAATCTAAATCTTCCCCCTTCCAATGTAAGGCCATTGCCCCTCAGCCTATCATTCCAGGTCCCCAGCTTTCCTTTCAGTACTGGAAGGCCGCTATGAAGTCTCCCCAGAGGCTTCTCTTCTCCAGGCTGTGGACAACCCCAACTCTCTCAGCCTGTCCTCACAGCAGAGGGGCTCCAGCCCTCACATCCTCTTTGTAGCCTCCCTCTGGATCTGTATCTCAATGTCTTTCTTGTAGTGAGGGGCCTAAAACTGAACACAAGATTCGAGGTCTGCCCTCGAAGAAGATATTTATTGCACAGAAACGAATTGCACGAGTAGGAGCTGCAGCGGATGGAGGGATGCGAGGCGGGGCTGTCCCTCCCCAGCCCTCGCGTGTGTCACCGCCGTGACCTGCTCCACGTTGCGTGCTGCATCCTTAATCCCCGCCTTGGCAGCCGCACGCCCCGGCTTCCCCCCTCCTCCACAGCACCTCCTTTAACCTCTTCGTGCTCCGAGGCGAGGATGGGGGGGGGGGGGGGGATGCAGATGGGGCGGAAAAGGAGGAGGGGAACGTGGGAATGTCACCCATTCATCGCCCTGCAGCGCAGAGCAATCGTGAGCTCGCCCATCGCTCAGAGCGAAGAGTTGGGGGGGTAAAAATAAACCACAGGATTACAGAATCACATAGAGAATCGGGGAATGGGTTGGGGTGGAAGGGACCTTAAAGATCATCCAGTTCCAACCCCCCTGCCACGGGCTGGGACAATAAAATCACATAAATCACGTATAAATGACAAATCACATATAAATCACATATAAACCACATATTAAGCACACCTAAACTACATATTAAGCACATATAAACTACATATTAAGCACTATAAACTACATATTAAGCACATATAAACCACATATAAACCACATATTAAGCACATGCAAAGGAGATGGTTCCCTCTGCGCTGCACCCACCCCCGTGATGCCCGGGGTGGGGGGGTTTGGAGATCGCGTGTGAAGGGCGTCTCGCCCCCCGCGGAGGCGTTTAATGAGGAGCGGCATTAACGAGCCGGGAAGGCGGCGCCTTTGATGGGCGCGGGGGGGCCCGGCCGCTCCTTGCCGGCATATGTTCCCCTGCGTGGGGGCGGCGGGGGGAGCGCACGGGCCGGGCGCCCGGCGCCTCGCTCTCACGCGATGGCCAAGGACGTGCCGGGGAGGGGGGGCGGCCGTGAGAGCGGCGCGGGGCGGGTCCTGGGGGGTTTGAGGGGGGCTGAGGAGGGGGGAGAAGGCGGGAGGGGGTTCAGTCCTGGGGTCTGAGGGGAGTCTGAGCTGGGGGAGTGAGGGGGTCCAGTCTTGGGGGGCGGAGAGGATTTGGTCCTGCGGGAGCTGAGGAGGTCCAGTCTTGGGGGGCTGAGAGGATCTGGTCCTGGGGGAGCTGAGGGGGTCCAGTCCTGGGGGGCTGAGAGGATCTGGTACTTGGGGAGCTGAGGAGGTCCAGTCCTGGGGGGCTGAGGGGGTCCAGTCTTTGGGGGCAGAGAGGATCTTATCCTGGGGGAGCTGAGGAGGTCCAGTCTTAGGGGAGCTGAGGAGGTCCAGTCTTAGGGGGGCTGAGGGGGTCCAGTCTTGGGGGGCGGAGAGGATCTGGTCCTTGGGGAGCTGAGGAGGTCCAGTCCTGGGGGGCTGAGAGAATCCATTCCTGGGCAGGTTAAGGGAGCCTGGGGGGGTGACGAAAGGGATCCATTCCTTGGGGGGAGACTGAGCTGAGGGAGGGATTGAGGGGCTGTGGTCCTGGGGGGCTGAGGGGAAGCCTGGGCTTGTGAAGAATTCCATTCCTGGGAAGCTGAGGGAAGCCTGGGCTGGGGGGTGGCAGGGATCCAGTCCTGGGGGGGCAGAGGGGGGTTTGGTCCTGGGGGGCTGGATCCTGGCTGGGAGGGGTGAGGGGTCCAGTCCTGGTGAGTTGAGGGTATGCAGTCCTAGGGAGTTGAGAGGAGCCTTTGCTGGGAGGGTTGAGGGGATCCGGTCCTGAGGGGATCCATTCCTGAGGGAAATTCTTCTTGTTTTTATGCAAGCATGTAAAACACATGGAGATTAGAACTAGGTGATCTTTAAGGTCCCTTCCAGCTTGAACCATTCGATGATTTTATGACTGAGGAGATCCTGTCAGGAGATCCTGTCCTGGGGCGTGAGAAGAACCTGTCTTGGAAGTGCAGAGAACCTGCATGGTGCCATGCTCAGGCAGGGCCTGAGGGGGAACCATAGCAGGGGAGAGGCTGCTCCTGCCACACTCTGCTCTGAAGCAGCTGTTTCCCCCCTACAGGAACCTGGCACAAAGTCCCCACTCTATCACGGTCCTTGCACCCCGGTCCCTGCACCCGGGCTGGCTCGGGAGTGTCTCGCCCGCTGTGCGTGCCAGCCCGAATGAGCGGGACCGCTGGAGATCAGGTTCCAGACGGCACGAGCAGCTCCAAGGACAAACGAACGGGCAAGAAATGAGTGCGTGACACGCAGCAGTCATGAGCCAGCTATTTCCATTGTTTTGCAGCAGGCTTTGTACCTTCTCAAACACACGTGGAAAGCCTCCTGCTGCTTAGAAATCCCAACCCGGAGGAGCAAAGTCCATGCCAGTGGGCAGCTAGGGAAAAGAGGCTGATAAACACGAACACCCTCGTCACACAAAGCAGGACAGGCCGGGATGTGTGTGAGGGGGAATAGGTGTGCCTGCACCTGCAATATTTCCTGTGTAGAAGAAAAGCTGTACTTTTATACCAGCTCTCTTGTTTTAGGCTGTTCTTATTCTCGTTCAATACAAAGATCAGCGCAGGGAAGCATTTTTGCAGCGCTGTCTGAAAATAACTCCTCTGGGAAGCTGCTGGCAGTTCCAGTTGTTTTGCTAGGGAGGAGCAGAGCTGAAGCACTTATCGCTCAGACCTGCGGTGCCGTGGGTCCACGGGGGCTTTGTGGAGGAGCAGGAGGGGTCCCAGTGCTGGGCCCTGCAGCAGAGGCTGACGTGAGGAGGAGAGATGGCAGGAGATGTGCAGAGGGAGGGGTGAAGGGAAGGACAGGGCTTGCCCGGCGTATGGCAGCGAGGTTATTTCTGGTGTTGCATGCGTATCGTGTTAGTTCCTGTTTTCAAGCTATGCTGTTTGCTAGATTTGTTTGGTTTGCTCTGTCCCCCCACAACCCCTTTGCAAATGTCACAAGGACAAGACTGCGGTGGGAGAGCGGTCCCAGTGGAAGGATGTTTGGAGGAGGGATCAGAAGAACGTGAGGGCTACCTGGGCGGGAGTCAAGGTCAGGCAGGTCGTTCTGTGCAAAGAGGCAGCAGTAGGATAGCAATTCTCCAAAGCAGCATGAAAATGATAAAATCAGGGGGAAAAAAAGGATAAAATCAGAAAAAGTATAAGGGAGCAGGGTACTGGCGGCATGTGCAGAAGGGCAGAGGTGAAGTGATGGTACCAGACACTGAAGGCAGCGTGATGCCAGCCCAAATAGCATGAAACATGAGCATGCTAATGAGAGTTGGGCATGCCAGGCAGGAACTGGATCATGAGGGAGGAGATTCCAGTACTCCTGTTCTGACATTGCCAAATAAAAGTCAGGCTTTTGGCCACAAGAGCACATGAGGTGAATCAGAGAAGGAATCTGTATGATTAAGCAGCAGCTGAGTCCCAGAAGTGAAGAGCTGTCAAGGATAATACCAGGAGTTTATGTGTAGAGGACAGCGGGTTTATTTGCCATGATAGAAAAGGATTTGAAAGGGAATAGAAGAAACTCATACTGCGTCTGTTGGCAGCAAGAGAGCTTGGGAAGGGTGCCAGGAAAAGCGTCACAGATATGAGGCTGAAATGAAAAAGGAGTAAGAGCACAGAGGCAGCTTCAGGAGTCCAGTGGTTAGGAATTGGCACAAGGGGCACGAGGGCAGGGACAGCCAGCTAGCAGGATGGGGTTTGGGGAGGAAAAGACCAAGCAAAGCCCAAACCCCTGGGAGGACAGTGCAGAAGGCTTCAAGGCTTTGTTCTTTATCTTTAAGGCATTCAAGGGCCTGGGCTTAGCATATCTAAAAGATCACCTCATGCTCAGGGACAAAGACGTGGTGGCATTTCTGACGGCTCCTCGGGCAAAACAGAACTTTTACCCTCAGGGTGAGGTTCATCTGTGCAGGGTTCAGCAGTTTCCCAGGCGCCTGCTAGGAAACTCCCACGGGAACTCAGGAACCCCATAAATCTTTCCTCTTCCCCCCATCCATAAGCAGAGTGGTCTGCATTTTCCTAATTTAAACACACAATCTATAAGGAGGAAAACGTTGATACTGTTGGCTTTAAAGAAAAAAAGAAGAAAATCCTGCCAAAATAGAAACTGCACACAAAGCTCTCCCCACTGAAAGAGAGAGAGGGTGGGTGAAACAAGACAGATGTTACTTAGTGAGCTACTGGAAGAACTATCAGGCAATGATGAAGGAACTATGGAGTCATTGTGAAACAGGAAAAGATAAAGAGAAAAAAACAAATGAAGGAAGCCTAGACATTCAGAGGACAGACTGTACTGAGGAGAATGGTGAGGCTGACTTGAATCTAGGAGGCCAGATCAGTACATGTGCATCGTTCTGAGATCCCACATGCAAAACATGCACCGGCCTCCCAGCCTGTGGTGAAGGAAATGGGATTATCCATATGAATAAAGAATATTGAGGTTTGTAACCCTGAAATTTTATGGTGATATCTATTGTTGAAACATATCTGGTGCTTGTTCTTGGGCTCCCTCCATCTTCTGGTGCTATGGGCACCCTTTTAAAATACTAAATAGCAGCATATAGTACTTTGCAGTAGATGAGGCTACTCCTTCCTCCACTTCACATTATTACCTCATGATTTGCGATTGCAGTGTAATGTCCTGGCACATCCTGATAGGAAAATGCAAATGTTGCATTTCCATGGCATGGCCTGACAATTTAAATTTATCTCCCAGAAAGAGATAATACCACGTGTATGTTGATTGCATGCTGTTACTACAACCTTGTTAAAAACCAGCCATATCCTTATACATTAGTGTGTGGGACTCAGATGAAAATAAGATAAAATAAGATTTTTCTTGCTCTGCTTTGAGACCTGTTTCCTCTTACACCGATCAGTTAAACCCATTGACTTCAAGACCCCATCCAAAATGGGGACCTGTGTTTTTGTTACCTAAAATACAGTTAAGTGCAAAAATGGTTATTTCTCAGATCTAAGGATAAGATACTAGGGGAGGTGATGGCCAAGTGAGGTTGACTTGATTGTGCTCCCTTGCTCCTGTGCACTGTTAGGACCAACTGCACTGCCATCAGCAACTGCCCCAAGCAACAGAGCTGAGCAGCCGTGGGCTGTGGCCACCAAAGGTAACCGGCATCGCATTGCTCTTCTGGTGCCAGCTAAGCAGGCAGCCCCTGAGAGCTCAGGGAGTTAAATGAATCGTGGCAGGCATCACCATCATCGTGCAGGCTGGTTTATGAGGGGCCTGGAATAGAAACAGGCAGAAGTTACTAGATGGTTGCTTCAGGTCTCCTGTAGCACATAAGAAGAGCTTGATGACCTACTGAGCACACAATTCATTGCTCTCCTTCCTGCTAATTATGTGTCATGCTTTACAGAACTGGTTTGCTACTTGCAATTATCCTGTATGGTTTAAGAAAGGAAATTTTAGACAAAATACTTGCTTTTAAAGCTCTGGGTTTCTTTGCCATTTGGCCTGAAAAAAAGCCACCAAGGGACAGGCACAGTTGTCAGCAGAAGGCCCGGCATTGTTGAGGTGTTTGGAAGCATGAGTGGAAACTGCAGTACGTGATCTGAGGTGCACACAAAGAGGTGTCCGTAGTTCCTGCTAAAAGCTTACCTAGTGTGAGGGGCTTGTGCTGCAGCCTCTCCCCAGCAGCGTGCCCTTTGCTAGGCTCCGAGAGGCTCAGCACACGGAGTGACCTGTCTGCTTTCCACCCCACTTCACCCCGGGAAAGGTTCATGAGAGGTTAATGCCCAGCTGCCTACCGGAGCTCGGTGCCGGTGGTGTACGTTCCGGCTGCCTAGGAGCCTGGCTCTGGGGACAAGCGGGAGGTCAGCAGTCCAGGCACAGAGACATGTCACGGTGTGCAGAGCAAAGTGCTGCTGGGGCTGAATGCAGCTTGTCTGACTCACCTGACAGCAGCAAGGCCTCCTCAGGAGAGCGGTGAACTTGACCCACGAGAGGAAAGAGATGATTGTGAAATTGGACGGCATTTCTCTGTCACTATGGAGTCACTAAGGGAACAGGCATATTTTCTTCCTGTTGACATAACATTTCACCATTGACTTTGTACCTATCTCTGGGTGAACTGCAGCCACAAATTTTTCAAGCCACATTGACACGCCATGGCAATAAAACTTGCCAGAGCTTATTTTATGACCTGAAATAAAGAGGAACCTGGGCAGGCTTGGGGCTGGCTGTGCTGAGGATGCTGCGGGGCAGGAGGCTGCATCGCAGTGGGCTGAGAGGAGATGTAGCCATGGCCTCTTCTTTGCTAAAAGCTCACTGAGCCTGCAGCCACTGAGGTACAAGTGAGGGCAGACTGGAAGATTGCCCAGATGTGTCATGGAGGTGAAATTGCTCCCCGGGGAATCCAAACAGCAAGGTATAACCTATGTTTCAATGGTACACATGGAAGGCTGAACCTCACTGGCAAGTCAGGCTCAAACTGGCATTCCATTGGAGTGACTATGGGTGCTGCCACATTTTCTGGGTCCCTCTAAAGTGCAGTAGCTCATGGCTTAAAACCAAAGGTATTCACATCTCATTCAGGACTATTCACACCCACATCATACTGCACAGGGGACATTTGCACTATATCATTCACAATTTCTTCACAATACTGTGAATAAAATAAAAGTAAGTTTATTCCTAGCGGTTGTGGGCAAGTGCTTTATTGATCCTCCATTTCATTGCAGAAACAATTGCCAAAGAGTTTCCATTTCATGTGGTGGTGGTGAAGAGCAGCAGAGTCCCCAGCTGCACCAGTAAGAGCAGCAGGCTCCAAGCGTGGGGCTGTCACAAGGGATTAGTCACGTCCTTAGCCACAGGAAAGCTGCGGAGAAGAACAAATCTTACATCCTACAGCTTACAGGCTCCTTTCACAGTCAATGTTTGTCTTCCCTGCAGAATGCAAAATTACACAAAAAGGTTAACTTCCTGACCTTCACCTGATGGTCTTTCTTTCCAAACCTGAGAGGAAAGGCTGTGGTTTTGTTCTGCGAGGCGTGCAGAAAGCCTTCTCCAGCCAACCCATCCAGTTGTTGGCGAATGAGCAAAGGCCACTTCCCACTTCCCTCAGCAGGGGTTGAGGTGCCCGGCAGCCCAGCAGGCTGGGGTCAGCGCACCGGGACAGAATGTGTCCCATCATCCTTGCACTCTTCCTGTTTACCATCCCTCTGCGGGAGGGCACCACGCTAAGCAGCAGAACCCTCCCTTTCTGTGATCCCGGTCAGATATGACTCAAAACATTTGGGGAGTTCTGCGGTGCTTTGCTTGCTGAGCTGGGATCGGTGCGTGCGGAATAAAAGCACTCCCATGCTGCTGTTTGCTCTTTGCACAATATCCCTCTGAGTACACTGTACAGTATCTTGGTAGATACTGCAGTAGATACTCGGTGTCGACTCTCTAAGTACCACAGCGGCACAGCCACACAAAGGGAGGATCAGCACTTCCTATTAGGGGTACAAGTCCCCACCCCGGGTTTAAAGGCACAGTAAATATTTATATAGCTGTCACGCCTAGGGGCCCCGTCAGGATTAAGGTCCGCAGTACTTGGTGCTCTCAAAACTTATGATAAGAGCCAGTCCCTGCCCCAGAAGAATGCAGCCTCAGCTGAGGCTCAGCGGCTGCCTCGGGGTGGTTGTTTGCCTGAGCTGCCCTGCCATGCCTATTTCATAAACCTTCTGCGTGCAGAAAGACCAGTTGAGTTATCAGTGGTACTGAGGGGCGAAGGTTCTGTTTTAGTGCTGTGTTCTGGCTCCTGTTTGTTTTACAGTTGATGACCCTCCACCAACAACGCCCAGCTTCTGCAAGATGCCCCATTCCTGAAGTGGGCAGGATGGGAGCTGGGAACAAACTAAACCATCCAGCACAGGGGACGCTTTCTGCATTGAGAAATAGCTCTTCTCATGTAACAACCTTTTCCCCATCACAAGGGGAGGGTTTCTGGTAGGTAGAAGCACGGTCCTTGACTGTGGGAGGTCCACATTCAATTCCTGTTCCTCAGACATCCTGGATGAGTGACTCTGCTTCTTTCTTGTGCAATGCCCTACCTCTTGCCTTGCTGCTTCGCCCAGGCGTGTTGCAGGCATGAGCACAGTCAAGGAGGCAAGGCTGCCTGGGGCGGGTGGGATGGACCTGCCTGCTCACTGCTAGGCATGGTGTTAGCCACGGGTTTCATATTTGGAAGAGGCCTCAGCAGCAGTGGGGCAGGAAACAGAACCAGTGGCTGGAAGTGACTAAGCCGGGAGCTGGGATGAAGTGAGAGGAGCGATTTCTGGTCAGGGCAGCCTGGCATTATCTGCAGAGGAAATCCTGGAAGCAGGTCACCTTGAAGGGAAGTGCGGGAGTGGGATTGAGACCTCTCAGGGGCTGGGACAGCAGTGGCATCAACAGGGCTTGTCTCCAAATACAGGCCTGTCTGCAGAAATGCAGCCTTGTGAGTAAATAAGGTCGAGTACTCAGCAATAAAATCATGTGTGTAACGTGTATCTTTATCAATACCTGGAACATTCTTGAACACCTGCCTAGCACTTGCTCACCACGGTGCCTGCTGTGTCAACTGTAGCACACCAAAGCAAGCAAGCCAGAGCTCACCTCTACCTCCAGCACAGCTTGTGGCTCATAGCACACCAAGGGAAGATCCTCACACGAGGCACTGGGTGTAGCTCAGGGGAACAGAGCCAGAGATACAGAGCAAACTGCTGTTACTGCTGCATTTGTACCTTGCTGCTTCCCATCACCTGCTTATTCACGTACACGTTCCTGTACATTATCCTGCTGCAGCGCTGCGCAGCGAGGAGCGCTCGGCATTTGTGCCAGCGTATTCATTCGCTGGGACTTCATTAGCCTCCAGGGATCTGCTTGGGAGATGAATGTAGGTCTCTAATAATCTGCTCATAGGCTGCTGCCTCACACTCTGCGTGCGTTGCCAGTGGTAAAGAAGTCGCCTGACCTGATTTGCCAGCGCGTTTTAGCAGGTTATCCCAGAGATCCCAGCTCCCCCAGAACAGCAGTCACTGGGTGACTGGTGAGCTCTTTGCACAGAGCAGAGGGCTGCTCCGAACAGCACTGCTGAACTTTGTCCCCAGAGAAGGGAGTTCATCCCACTGAGATCAACTGCAGCCCTTGTGACCCCTGTTCCAGGCACTGGCTGTCACAGTCCTTGCTGGACCACGTCTGGACGAGCTGTGCTTTTGTGAGGCCGTCTGAGGGAGCTGTGCCCGAGAGCCGGTACGAGGCACCGAGGGCCTTCCCTTGGCTGCAAGAGAGCCGTGCAGAGCAATGCCACAGCACACACTGCTCTGTGCTCCCCGTGCTCTGGGTGCTCCCTGCTAACCAGGAGTCTCAAAGTGCCTGGAGCTGCTCTTTCATTTATTTTAAGGACAGCAGTGACTAACATTTAAGTATCGCCTTTCAGAACTCTTAAAAATAGAAGTTAAAAAATCACTTCACGTAATCCTTACCACGTAATACCTTCCTGGCTGAGAGGAAGAGACCAGCCACAGTAGCAACAGGACATGAGTGTTTTGGAAACTAACTGTGATCCAGAGAGGAGCGTAATTGCAAGTTATTCATACAGAGCCTCTTCCCTTCACAGACTGCACAAAAAGTGGATCAGCAGAATGTTTCTCATTTCACAGCAAAACAGAGGTGACTGCTCAGAAAGAGCTGGAAAAGGATCCAGATCCTTCAGTTGATTCCAACCTACTCAATTATAGCTTCCTTGCCTTGTAATAAATGTGATCAGTAAGATAATTCTGTCACAGTGTTAAGGGCAATTAGATGTACAGGATTCATAATTTATGTTTTCAGACATATAAAGCTCCCTGTAGAACAACTGCATTCCAACAGTTCTTCTTTGTAGGGCTGAGAAAATAGCCCTTTCCCTGATTTCTTGCACAGCAGCATTTCCCAGCTGTGTGTATCATCAGTGAATCTAATCAAGATAAATCTGGTCTCTCATTTCCAGTTAAGCCCGTCATATTATATGGCACTACCTAACGCGTCAAGGAACCGACGCAGCTGATCTGGCCTGTCACTGCTGCAAAGGGAAATTAAACCAAATACAGAGTTATGAAAGACAGCCTGGTTTTGGCACTAGGCAAGGATTTCCTGGCTGACTGCTAATACCAAAGTGCAGATGATCTATTTTATGTTAGCAAAGGGAAATCCCAGAAATTCGTGCCACAGCATTAAAACACAGGCTTCTAAAAATAGCATTAAAGTGATGGACTGGAAACAACAATAAAAACTAAAAAGAAAACCTTGCATATTTGTTTACTTGGTTTTTTTGAAAGCCAGAATGCTAAATTCAACCAGCTAATTTCAAAATGACAGGGCCTGAAAGGGGAGATGAGAAGATCAAAATATCCTGGTGGCTTGTGTGGGATGGCTGCAGGAGCCTCTTCTTCCTTCTTGGCACAGTTTCTGCTGCAGTCTGGTCCTTGGTAAACAGCAAGATAGACTTGGAAACTCTCTACTGACTTGAGAAGTGAGGACAGGCAGGGAGAGGACTGAGGGGCCACGAACAACCTGAAGATGGAGAAGACACCCCCTGGTCTCTTCTTCTCTCATGGATCTCCCTGTCCTCCCACTCAGCGTTTCTCCCAGAGGTCTAACTCTCCCCTTCCTTTATACCCAAATGTCTTTGGAGGTTTCACTGTCTCCCTGTGCTCTCCTTATGCTTTGTCTGCACCAGCTGACACACTAATTAGAGCTTTCACGGCGCTAAATCAGTGCACTACTGATGCAAATACAAGTCAGCCCCGACCAGGACACAGAGCAATTTAAGGTAACCGGGTTTCAAAAGCAAATTAGTGAAATCAGTGTGGTTTCCCCAGAGCCAGTGCTCAGTCTGTGGGCTGTTTGGGGGAAGCACACTGAATTAGGTCCTGTCCTGCAGTGAGTCTGGTTCAGCAGGACCTGTCTGGTGCAGAGCTGAGTTGCAGGTGGAGAGAAGTTGATGTTTTGGGTGAACAGACAGGAGAAAATCATGGCAATTTGGAGATGCGTAATCCAGGCTGCGTGGCTTTTAGAATTCAGGTTTTTATTTATGTATCTCATTGGAGGACATATAAATCCTCACAGGAAAACATCACAAAGAACAAACCAACAAATTAAGAAAGAAGTAGTATTCCACAGAGAAGAGAAAAGAACAGAAATACTTTTGAAGATGACTGCAGAGAGGGAAAGAGAGTATCCAGGTAGTTCTGAGACTTCCCAGGCCTTCCAGAATTCCCCACAAATGCGGCTGTCTTTCATTTAAAAAAAAATAATGAGTGAATTTAGGAAGGCTGTGTGCTGCCTGGTGTGCCCCAGCCATCACCTCTGGGAATGGGTGTTCTGTGAGGGGACAGCAGGAAGGTGCCACGTAGCAGAAGATAAGGTTTTGCGTGCTGGTGAGCAGCAAGAGCAGGGAGAGTCTGGGGTGGGATTCCAGCTGGATGAAATGATTGCTATCACACACTATCAATTTTCTATTTAAATCTTTCATTTCTTTAAGATTTTCAAAACTTGCTTCTTTAAAAAGGAGGGTGGTTTCTCACCTTCCCTGTGCCTTATCCTGGTTTTGTCATTCCTGTTCATGTTTCCCATGGTTCTGGTAATTAAGGCACATCGATGCACGCTGAATTCAGATGCTTCACTGCCTGACCTGCAAATCCATACTGTTTGTTCTGATACAACGCAGCCCCCTTGCTCCAGGGGGCAGGATGTATATGGTAGGACAGGGATGAGAAGCAGCTTCACTGCTGAACCTCCTTCCTCTTGCAATTACATTCCCTCAAACCCACAGGGAGAAGAAGAAACAGGGAAGAACCTTTCCTTGCTGAGTGCCCTTCCAAATGCCATTGGGAAACCACACATGAAAACACATCTAATATTATCCCACCGTAACGTGGGAAAAATCAAGCATCCCTAGGCCAGAGAAATGATGTCAGGGGCTGCAGGTTTCTCATAGTTGTCTTAAAAACATAGTGTCCTTTAAATACAAGCTCAGTTTGCTCGAGGATGGAGGGTGGCTGGGACACAGCATTGTCCCAGGAGATGAGCAATCCTTGTAGCATTGTTGTTCCAAGGAAATCTTTTGGGCGTTCTCCTGTGCATGAGTCCCTTTGCAAACACTGCCTCTTTGTCAGGTTGGGAAAGCAAAGTTTATGAGAATTTATAGTGGTTTTCCCTTGGAAACAGAATTTCTCAGGGAATTACACTGTTTGAGTGGAAGAGGTCAGGACCATGCAGTGGGATATTTATACAGCTGGCTAATCAGATTGCTTTTGTATAGTTTTTCCAGAGGTCTAGTTATGTGTAGACCTACCAATTCATTCTCAACCCCGACTCCTTAAAATTTGTTAAATATGCAATACTTAAAGCAATATCCAGGATTGCTTTTCCATATTTTTTTTTTTAGCATTCTTGCTAATCCATACAATTTAACAATTCAGAATTAAAGCCACAGTAAGAGCTAAAATAGTCCTCCTGTAGGGGTCTGTTCTCCACTGGGTGTCTAAATACAGCTCCCATCAGTGTTAGTGGGCCTTACAGAAGCACAGAAGAAGGAAAAAATGAACCCTAGAGTATGGAAAAATCTACTTATTTCTCCAGAGAGATAATGATCCCATGTTCTGTATGTTGGTGAGAGCCTTATTTAGTACAGTAGCTGTAGCTATTTTTGGTTTACCTCCCCTCAAAAGCCACAAGAGATGTGGCAGGTGAAAAGAATGCCAAATAAATTCAGCCACATTATTTATGCTATGGCAGAGCACGATTTGATGCAAAAAGAGAATTAAACTCACTACCATCACCTCATATCAGGGGAGCACTTAGCGTCTGCTTAACTTTCAGTGTGTATTTGAACTGTAAAGAAGATTTAATTACATTTTCTGGTTTGGACCTACAGTGAAATCAGCAGAAAATCTCAGCTACTGATGGAAGATGCTGGAGGGTGTTGGGAGCCTTGCACTCCTCCCACCCATTGCTTTGCGTGCCGGCCGAGATGGCCAGCGACAGCCAGGCTGCTCCAGGGCAAGAGAGGAGAGAGGGTGATGTCAAGAGCTATCAGAAAGGCTCCTGGAGGACGTGGCCCTCCCCTCCACTGCCCCCGTACCCGTGTGCTGCCAGTGCAGCTAATCTGTGCAATCTGTTGCCCTTACCCTGCTAATCCTCCCCCGTGCTCACACGGCCATCCCGTGCTCGCCGCTCCGCACCGGCTGCCCTCAGCTGAGCCTCTTAGGGCAAAGATCACCTTGCTGGTTTGCACGCTGCCTTTTGCTGCCTGCTCGCTGTCCTCTGGCTGTTATTATCCCATAATAGAACTCTTTTCACTTGTTATTGCTTCCCAAGAAAATCGTGGTAGCCTTTCCTGCCTTCCTCCTCAGGCAGAAATGCTGTCATTACAGCCCTCTCACCGCAAACCCCAGAGCAATGACTTTGTGTGCGTGGCTGCAGGGCTGACCAGCAGCTGAGGCCTTACTGCTGGGTGAACGTGGAGCCCTCACAGGACCGTGCAGCCTCCCTCTCCCTTTCTCCAAGGGCCGGATCCCAGGAAGTTATTGATTTTCACCTCTTCCTTCACCACTGGAGGAGATTTAACCAGTGCCTCCAGATCCAGCCAGAGCAACTTCAGTGCTGCTGGGAGATGGCTGGAGCTGAACCAAGCCACAGGCTGAAATTTGTTCCCAAAGCTATTCAAATAAAATACTTCCATAACCAGAAACAATAACCCCAAACAGTTTGTGAAGTCACAAAGAAAGTCTTGAATAAATTTCATGAGAAGGAAAGCAAAAACATGGACTGAGAAGTTTTGTTTCGGGTGGGATGAAGAAGCTATCTTTCATTTGCTGATGTTTTCTTCCCTGGGAGGGACCTGGAGAGGCAATGTTCTGCTCCGTGCTATCAGAAGGACACAAGAAATGCTTGGGAAGGGACCAATTCTTTGATCTGTGTATGCCAAGAAAACTCAGCGTTTCCTCAGAAACCTCACGTGCAAGCAGCATCCTTTATGACTATGGTTCAGATGCTACATACTGAAGCAGTAAATGGAGTGGCTGCAATCCAGCACCCTGGTGTGAAGGTGGACTCGGCATGTGCTGAGGACTGGTTAGCAGAGCACCCAGGCAGGTCTTCTCAAGCCATGCAGGAGGCACCAGGTCTGTGCTGGATGCCCAGCAAGGCCCCTGATGCTACAGCTGCTGTGCTCGAGCAAACCCGTACTCCTGACACTGCAAAACGAGCCATCAATAGCCATTTACCTGAAATCCACCACAAAATTTCATTTTCAGGTAAAAATCTAAAATCCAGCAGTTTGGGTTTGGTTTTTTTTTTTGTTGCCATTATTGAAAGTACCCAGCAAAGAGAGGCAGTTCCCTAGAGCTAATGAATTACATTCCTCTGTCCTCTAATCCCAGCAGCTCCTCCCGAAGGGTGTCAGCGGTGGGCATGGTGCTGAATTACCACGGTTGTAAAGGACATATAAAGGAAATCGTTAAAATTCACTGTTGTTAAAAAGGTCAAGTAGTTCAGAGGTGTCCTGACAAGCTGAGTGAGGCGTTTTACGTGCTGGCAGAGGAGCTGCTGGCCGTGTGGCTGGCCCGGGAGCTGTCGTGCAGCCAACCTCCCTCGCACACATCTTGCTGACCCAGTCGATTGCATCACTTGGTCTCCTGAGGCAGAATCTGCATTTTTCCACATGGGCCCATATGGTACATTAAACTGAATAATGAATTTGTATTTCCGGAGGAGAGGAGCTCTCCAGCAAAGTGATGATTGTGGGAATTTCGGAGGGGGACAGTGGCTGGGGATAGGGAAGACAGTCTGTGACAAGCAGAGGGAAAGACCAAAGGCTTTCCTTCTCACGCTGGCAGGAAGGTGCCAGGGCCACGTATATACATCTGTGACCTGGGCGTTTTCCAGTTGCTTTTTGGAGAATGCTAGGCAGGAAATTGATGCCACAGGGCAAACATTCATCCCTCCTGACTTCCCTCCCAAAGCAGGCACAGATTTGCACTGGCTGGACTCACTTCCTGCACAGCACCGATGCTTCCCCGGCGTCGTCCACAGCAGCACGTCCAGAGCAGAAATGACTACAACGTGTGCAAGTGTGGGGAAAAAAACCCAAACAAAAGCCTGCCAGATGTTTGCAACACAAACCTAAGGAACACAGAGCTCACAGGAGAGGCTGATGCTCGATGCTCGTGTTGCACTTCCAAGCCAGACTGGAGAAGCTGCCAAGCTCCAGCCTGAGGCAGGAGTTGGTGTTTTGATGCTGCATCCCAAAAAGTCAGGTAAATGCACTACTGCATTTTCATGGAATCATGGAGTGGTTTGAGTTGGAAAAGATCTTAAAGATCATCCATTTCCAACCCACCCCTGCCATGGGCAGGGACACCTCCCACAAGACCAGGTTGCTCAAGGTCCCATCCAACTTGGCCTTGAACACCTCCAGGGATGGGGCACCTCCCTGGGCAACTTGTGCCAGTGCTTCACTACCCTTATCATGAAACATTTCTTCCTAATGTCTAACCTAAATCTTCCCCCTTCCAGTTTAAAGCCATTTCCCCTTGTCATATCACTATTTGCCCTTGTAAAAAGCCCCTCCCCAGCTTTCCTGGAGCCCCTTTCAGTACTGGGAGGCTGCTCTGAGGTCTCCCTGCAGCCTTCTCTTCTCCAGGCTGAACAACCTCAACCCTTTCAGCCTGTGCTCATAGCAGAGGAGCTCCAGCCCTTTGATCAGCTTTTGTAGCCCTTTTCCATATTTGCATCCTGCAGTTGCCTGTTGCAGGGAGAGACTGGAGGTGATGAGGATTTCAGTTGTCAGAGGCATCAATGAGCTTTGAGATGCCGTCATGCTCCTCTGCTCCTCGCCACGTTGCCTGATCGCTGCCCCTTGGCTGAGATGCCAGAGCAAGCTCACACTGAGCTTTGCTCTCCTGGCTCTGCAGGGGAGCTCAGCTCTCCTGGCCCTCACATGTACCTTGCTATCGTTCTCCTCAGGGTTTGCATTCAGCATTGGCTGTAATTCTGCCCGAGTGTCTCCCAGCTCATGCTCCAGCCAGCAGGCAACATTGCCTGTGAAGAGGCATTAGACGCAGTGCTTGTACCTTCAGTCGTGCTTCCTTCAGCTGTTACCACACTTCTGAAGTGTTTGTAGTGAAAAATCATCTACTGAGAGCTCTTGCAGCTCTTGCTACAGTCCCTCACGAGAAGCTCTTAGCAAAGCACGCAGGCTGTAGGGGAGAGGTAAAGCCTGGCTGCCAAATAAATGCTCTCTGCGTGAGAGAGAGGGAAAGAAAAAGAGAAACAGCCAGATATGACCGTGACAGAGCAGCCAGCCTAAGGACAGTGCCTCTTCACACTTCTGGAAAGGTTGGACCTAGAAAATGAAGTGAAAGCAAGGCTGCAAATTCTGCCTGTACTGCAAGGAACTCAGCAAGAGCTCGGCGGGGCTGCAGCAGGGCAGCGTGTTGAGCAATAGACCAGCACACGAAGTGCAGGGCAGACACAGGCAAGGGCCAGGGTATCAGAAGGAACGATCTCAGCGGCTCACACGCCGAGTTCTCGTGTTGTGAGAGCCTCTGCGAGCAGAAACAGAGACAGCTGGGGAGGGCAGATGAGCTCCGTGCGAGTGAGCCTCAAGCGAGAGCCGCGGCTCTGGCTCTTGCAACCCCTCCCTGCTGCCAGCAATTAAATGTATTTGCATTCTGGCCCCACCGCTGAGGAGGCCTGGGGACACATTCACCCTCCAGATAGTTCCATTCAACGCAGAGACAAGCTGGACCCACTGGATATCAAAGCAGAATTAGCAGCAGGTCCATAAAAGCACTGGGATTATAGCAAACCCTTGCCTGGATTCAGCCAGCAGCAGTTTTAGTCTTCCTTCAGAGAGATTTTTACCACCAGCTCAAAAGAAAAGTTTGAGCATTTGTTCCTCACAACCAGGGGAGGCAAATATTAAGATGGGAGCATTAAGGAGTTTTTTTGGCGCTCCTAGTTTTGGCTGAAACTGTTGCTGGTTCTTCTTTGTCCCTTGACACCAGTACCTGCCCAAGCAGCAGTGTCTCCCCACGGTGCTCTCAGCAGCAGCTGCTCCCTGAGATGTGCAGGTGCCTTGAGACCCTGGGCTGGGGCAGCCACCACCGCCCACATCCCACACGTCATCACCTGGGCAGGGGGGCACCAGACTCTGCTCTGAGGGCAAGCGAAACCACAAGGTGCTTGAAGAAGGGCAGCAAGAGCAGGAAGAGGTTTGGGAGGCTGAGTGTGCAAGGGAAAGAGCAGGTGATCCTCTCCTTTACACCCACGTTGAGGTGTGCAGGGCTCAGCTAACACAGCAGCTGGAACACAGCAGCACTAACCTGCTACAGCTGCTATTTACATAAAGCTGCTGCAAGGACTGAGAAGAAGCGTTTCACCTAGATTTGTCCCCTTTTAAACACAAAAGACACACAAATCACTGGCGAGCCCTGTTTCACACCCTCCCCACAGCCCAGTCCAGGGCTGGCAGGTCAGCAGCGCTCTTGAACCCCTGTGCTGAGCCAGGGAGGTGGCTGGGACCTCCCAGGAGGAGCTGCCACCAGCCCCTGCCTGCCTGCGCCGTGCCCGGGCAGGAGATAACGGGAGAACAACTGGTTCCCAGCAGCACAACCAGTTATCCACGGCTTATGAAAGAGCAATATCAGCTGCCTGTCTTCAGACGTCTTTTCCTTTCCATCAGCTCTTTGGGTGCTGAGGGAGGACCTGACAGTGCTGCTAATTAACATCAGCTCCGTGCAGCGCTCGCTGTCCCAGCACGTCCCTCCCGTGCCCTCGAGGCATTTGATCAAGCTGCAAAACTACCACTTGTGACAGAACGAGAAATCTCCACTACTTCTAAAGAAGATTTCACAACTCAAGCAGTAAATTAAATCTGCCCCCCAACAGCTCATTCACAAGGAAGTCCTGTACAAGTCCTTCCAGTAATTGAAGGGGACTACAGGGAAAATGGGGAGGGAATTTTTCCAAGGGCTCGTAATGATAGGATGAGGGGGAACAGCTTTAAATTGGAAGGGGGGAGACTTAAATTAGGTATTATGGAGAAATTTTTCATCACGAGGGTGGTGCAACAGTGGCACAGGTTGCCCAGGGAAGTTGTGAATGCACAGTCCCTGAAGGTGTTGAATGCCAGGCTGGATGAGGCTTTGAGCAGCCTGGTCTGGTGGGAGGTGTCCCTGCCCATGGCAGGGTGTTGGAACTGGATGGGCTTTAATGTCCCTTCCCATTCTATGATTCTGTGATAAGCACAGGGTGATAAGAAGAATTTGCCTTCTCCCTCTTGAACACCTCCAGTGCAAAAGTTGGATGTGGCAGTGAGCAACTGAGGAGGGCTAAGTGGAGTTCACTCCACGGCTCGCTCCGCGTTCGGCTGCCTCAGCATTTTAGGGCTTGTGCTGGAGATCTGAGGTGATGAAAACCAAGCAGCAACGCTTGGTAGGTACAGCTGGTCCCCATCGTGGAGGCACATTGCCAACAGCACTGCTCTTCTGACTGCTGTGAGCATTCCATGCCTTACCACGGCCAGCTGATGCTCGGAACCAGCCAGCAAGCTGGGCTGGGACCCGTGCCGTGCCTTTAATGCAAAATAACATTCACCGTTTAGCTGGTGTGCTGCTTGCAATAATTATTGTTTTGTGTATTCTAATGGCCTCCAGAACATGGGAAAATGCAGGCTCCTATAAACACTTCTGCAGTTTTACTGAACGTTTCTAAAATCTGCTTCACGTGCTCCGGGCTCTGGGTATGGAAAATGTACAGGAATGAGTGAGACAACACCTGAAACATCTCTGTCAGCAGGAGTCTTCTGGCCTCAGCAGATGTCAGCTGGAGATTATCTGGAAAAGGCACCAGTTGGTGTGCTGGCCTCATTGCTACATCCAAGTGAAAATTAAAGCTATTTGGGCTGACGATGCAAATATTGAGTTTGTGGGAAATAACCAGGAATTCGATTCCATCATGGTATTTACTGTGAAATTTCCGTGCCCTGTCCTTCGTGCAACCTGGCACTACGGGGGTTCTGCAACAGTATTTGCAATAAAAACCTGTCCTGGTGGGCAGCACTATGAACTCTTGCATCAAACTTTGTTGTTCAGGACTTTTCTGAAGGAGGTTCTGGTTCTTCCACATCTGGTTTGTCTTGGCAAATGTAAATCCTCTAACTTTATAGTATTGAAATATGATCACATTTAAATATCAGGCTTTCATTTCTTTCCATGATAGGAAGAATATAACATGCCTTGACCGGGCCTGATCCATGATATTGTCACAGTCGTTTAAATTCTGACCCTGCACCCAAGCTCTTAAATCAAGTTCAAGGCACAGAAGGTAGTCCAGCCTCCCCCAACGTAGCTCTGGAACTGAAGATCCCAAATTTGGTGAATGCTAGATCTGGATTTATAGAGGTAAATAACTCCTTTCTGTGCTCCAGGAAAGATACCCTTTCTTGGTGCTGGTAAAATTGCCTGTACTGCTTCTTTATGGCTGTGGTAGCATCAGTCAGAACCAAAGCTGCAGGCACTACAGCCCACTCTTTCTCCAGGCTGTCTCCTGGGAAGTTTTACTACACATACAAGTTCCTGCAAGAGGACTGGAGCTCCAGAATAGGTGTTTATGGAGCAATTGGCACTGCTCCCTCTCTCTGTAGCACCAGGGTCTGCGGGGTTTCTATCATTTGGATGAAGGCAAATACACGTTGTCCAACAGGGAGTAAATTTCTGGTGCTCCTTGGACATCTCCAGCCACCAGACGATCACAAACTCCTCAGACCTTGCTGTACCCAGGGAGCAGCAGATCTGGTAAGGAAGATGGAAAACAGAGGTCCAGGGAGCAGAAACAGCTTCTTACATGGTCATGTGTATTTTTTGGCCAGTACAAGAGATCAAATTCCATTTCTAAATGAGTGTCCCCATCAATGGACTGTCCTGCCCTCTCTGGGCCTGCAGATGCTCAGTACTATGTAGTGGACAGGTACTGCTGGACTTGATGTTCTCAAAGGTCTTTTCCAACCAAACAATTCTATGATTCTATACTTAGAAGAATTGAACCCCAGCTGTTTAGATCTGTGAATGTACTCCCTTGTTACAGATGGCTGTTGTCACACTCTTCTGGGCTAGAGTTTTATGATTCTGCTCCTTGTTTTCCTTTTGGTTATTGGGGCAGCTTCTTTATGGACCTGTGCAAAGGGACTCTGCTTCTTCAGCCCTTCTGTAGGTCATTCCTGATGCTGGTATGTGACCCCAAAAGAGGTTCTGGGATAGGAACTAAGAAGAACCCAGGGGCTGGAAGCAGCTCTGTGCATTCACTCTGTGTCAGCAAGCTGCTCTGGTAAGAGTGATCTTTCAAATGAGAGTGCAGCTACCACACGTTTTGCTGTGGACCATTAAAGAAGAGGATTTGCTGTAGAAGGTCAGCAGCATCAGCAGGGCTGTGTTGCTTTTGAATGAAAAGGGCCCCAGGTGGCTGTGAATGGAGTTGCTTACGGGTCTGCCGTGCCCAGTCAGAGCTGGAGCAGGGGTAACTGGGAGACCCTCCCATCTCTGCAATGGGCACCGAGAGGGATGAGGTGTCTTTGCAAAAGCCAGGCATGAGGAAAGGCCTTTCAACATGAGGAATGATCTTTGGAGCAGAACGAGAAGAGCTGATGGTGGCAGCATTTGCAGAGCACATCCTGGCTGTCCCGGACAGGCCTGGGAAGCCCGTGTCCTGCCTACCCTGGGAGCTGAGCTTCTGCCAAGACAGCTTTGCTCTCAGCAACTTTTCCAGCTCTGTCTCGTTGCCCTCTCCAGCCGTTTCTGTGCTGGAACAAGGAGGACCAGCAAAGCTGCACCCAGAGGAGCCTCTTGTACCGGGCAGTGCAGCCGAGGCAGCACAGTCCTGGGAATGCCGGCTTCTCGGGACATCGGAGGAGGAGAACCGCACGTCGGCAGCAGCACAGCCAGCACCCAGGGAACTGCCAGCACCCTGCAGAAAGCACTGGTCAGATAAAAGCTCCCAGCCCAGCTTCTGCACAGATATACTGGAGAGTGTCCAGAGGAGAGGGGATCTCAGAGCTGTTTGTGCCTTCTCACAAGGGAGGGAGGGGAAACAGGGGCTGAGCTCTGCTCTCTGATGACTGGTGACAAGACCTGAGGGAATGGCAGGAAGATGTGCCAGGGGAGGGTTAGATTGGACATGAGGAAGAGGTTCTTCCCCCAGCAGGTGGTGGAGCCCTGGAACAGCTCCCCAGGGAAGCAGTCCCAGCACCCACTCTGCCAGCATTCCAGAAGCATTTGGACAATGCCCTCAGTCACACGGGGTGAGTGTTGGGAGTGTCCTGTGCAGGGACAGGAATTGGACTCGATGATCCTTTTGGGTCCCTTCCAACACTGCTGAAGCACCAGGCCTTTTGATGGCTCATGAACTGCTCTTCTCTCCTGGAGACACCACCATTGCTCGTGTTCTCCTCACCCTTGGTCGCTGTGGTGCCCACCAGCTCTGCTGCTCGCTGAGCAAGGGTAGAACACAGCACTGGGAGAGGAGCTCCTGGCTCTTTGGCCCCAGTTCTCATTTCTTACTTCTCCAGCCATGAGAATCGGTGCTTCAAATGGTTTCCTCACTTTGGAGTGGCTGCCAAGCCTAATCACAGCCCCGTGAACAGTTCAGGGGGAGCCTCAAGGGATCTGGCAAACCTACCAGCGTGTTTTTCAAGATCTCGTGTGGCTGCTCAGCTGCAGCGTTGGGAAAGCTCTAAGCTCACACCTTGCCCAGCCCAGCCTCAAAATACAGAGCAGCTTTGGAGCCCAGCATTGCTTTGCTGTGATGTTTTTATCAAAGTCAATTTAGGTCCTTTTAGCTTTAAACACTGCATACCAGCTCCACCCCCAAGTAACCCAAAGTCGTGTCTCGATCTCACGTGTCACCACGCTCTGATTTCATTGCAGCTACTCACATGAACTCAAAAGCAAAACCTGACCCTCCTGATTCAAAATCTTGTTTTCTACGAGTGCTCCTGTGACCAAGGAGGGTTGTGCTTTGGAGGGCACCGCGGGTCCCTGGGCCACTCGCTCCAACTCCTTTGATTAAGGTGATCCACAGGCAAGTTCCTGTAAGAAGTTTGTGCATGGCTGAATCAGTGGCTGATGGGAGGGGGAGGCACTGCCACAGCTTCTGGATATTCAGCCATCTGTATATACAGAATCAATTTTTTTTTAATTTAAGAAAGTAGTCTTTTATTTCCCATAGTTGAGATGACCCTGCAAAAGTTGGGAAACTGAGGCTGGAGGAGGGAAGTGGAAACATGCACAGTGTCATTTACTCCCTGACGTGGAGCAGAAAGGGAAAAATCCCTGCAGAGAGGATTTAACAAGATTCTGCAGGAAATTGATGGACCCTGCCTGCCAGCACGGTGCTTCCAGGGCTTTCCATGAGGAAACTCAGGGGAAAATCTATCAGAGCCTGCTGTACTCGAGCTGCCTGTGTGGACAGAAGATGCTCGAAGGCTGGTGACAGCCTGCACTGCCCTGCTTTGTCGTCAGCAAAGATACACAGTCCTCATGGCTACCATTTAGGCCATGGGAAGGGAAAACAAAAGGCCACAGAAATCCCTCACTGGGCATGATTTGGGTCTCAAGGAGGTTTTACAGTGGCCAGAGGAGGTGTGGGGTGTGGAGGCCAGGGACTGCCTTCATGGAGAGCTTTGGACGTGCAAACCAAGATGAGAACAAGACACCTGTACATGGGGCTAAGGCAGGTTTTGCTGCTCTAATGCCTGTGCCTAAAGAAATGTATTAGACTATCTACCAAAAATTGCAGGTGTGGAAGCTGTAATTTAAGGGGACTGGCAGCAGAACTAATTCATACACTTATATTTCAATTTGAGAGCTGTTTTGACAGCTCTTTGGTGTTGCCCTGTTTGGGTTTTGCTCTGTGAGCAGCACTCAAACAGGAGCTGTTAATAAAAGAGTAAAGAAAGTGCTGGGTGCAGAAGGATTACGACACAGGACTAAGGCTGGGACTGTCTGCTGCAGTCACAGAATCACAGAATGTCCTGAGTTGGAAGAAACCCACAAGGATCATCAAGTGCAGCTCCTGTCCCCGCACAGGACAACCCCAACGCTCACACCGTGTGTCTGACTCTGCTCCCAGGGTCACTTTCCCACTGCAGCCCTTGGCAGGAACTGGAGAATCGAGCAACTCCTTCATTCTGCTGCTTCTGCAAACCTGGTCTAGGTTTTCATGTGATTTGAGACACATCCTGGTCAACACATGACGTGGCTGATGTTTTGCATCAAGTGAAAGCTGTGAAGGATCTGCAGATGAAATTAGTGATGGCTTTTGGAAAAGTTACAGCCTTAGTTTTTAGACTTTTGTGTTAGGATCAGCAGTAAAAAGAAAGATAATAAACCAAAAAGAACCCAAAAGACACTCGGCCTCCCCTTCCCTCGAGGGGCAGTGGGAGCCCATTGGGAGGACATCCCCAGTCACAGCCAGGGCTTCGTTCGAGGCTCAGCCAGGCTTTGTGCTCACATCACACTCAGCACCAGTGAGCTTTTTAGGCTCATTTTCCAAATATCAGGAAATACAGAACTTTGTTTTGAAACAATCATTTACATACAACCCCACGGCAGAGGGGCTGGAACTGGATGATCTTTAAAGTCCCTTCCAACCCAAACCATTCTCTGGTTCTTTTCCTGTTTCAGGAGTTGCCCCAAGAGGGGGCTCTGACAGCCCAAAGCAAGACACGAGCTGAAGCACTGGACAAGGAAACGGCAGCACAAACTGCCCTAAGGGAAATGATGAGAAATCAGGTGCCAGCCTGGTTGCACTCTGTTCCCAGCCAACCCCAAGCAGAGCCCGAGAGCCGTGGCCCCATCTCCGGGGGATGTTTCCCATTCCACTCCAGCAGTGCAGCCCCAGCAGAGGTGCCCATCACCCACCCTGGCCACTGCCTCCAGAGTGGGCTGTTCTCAGCAGCCAGTGACCTGGTGCTGGTGGGTGCTCCCTCATCTCCACGATAAAACATCACACCCAGGGGCTGGATTTCCATGGGTTTTGCACACCCTTCCTTTCTGTCTGTTGATGTTTTGTTACCATCGGCACCTTGGTTTCTGTTCCCTTCCTCTCTCCCTCTTTCACTTTCCATTTGTGTTTTTTTCCTCCTAGACATTTCCTTGAGCCCCTCTTGTGAGCCCTTCCCCAGTTTCTGTTCCTGCTCCTTCCGCCTTTCCTTCCTCCTCACAAGAAAGCAGCTCTCACCTTTCTTTAGTCACTTCCTCCTCACCTTCTCGCCCATCCATGTCCCCCTTTGCTTCGCTCCCTGCTGGGCTGAGCTCAGGGTCTGTGTCTTTTTCCTTTCACCCACGCATATTTATTCAGCCAGGCAATGCCAGGAGGGTGTTTGTGTGCCAGTTACCACCTTCCCCTCCAGTATCCAGAAGGTACTGGGCACATTTTCAGTTCAGACCTGTCCTCTCTCTCTCTCAGCCAATTTCCCTCACCCAGCATCAGGGTGGGGTTACAGAAGAGGCCTCGTGTTGAGCCACCAGCTGAGCCTACTTTGTTCCCATGTCTACTTGGGCAGAGGAGAAGCTCTTTCCCACCCACGTGCCTGGGCATCAGTGGAGGAACCCAACAGAGGGGCCCCAGAGAAGCAGCCGTGGCACAGAGATACAGCCAGGCACGGCCTTGGGATGCTGTGCCATGGAAAACAGAAGTGAAAATGGTTATCAGCTTCCCCACCATCGACTGGGATGGACAGAAAGAGATGTTCATTCTCAAAGCTGATCCATGACCTGGTGTCAGAGCAGGCCAACAGGTCCATCCCCTGTCTGCAAAGTTCATCACTAACCTGAACCTGTGTCCTACCACGACCCCATCACAGAGCACTGCAGCTCCTGGGACCACTGAGAGTTGGTTGTGGGATGGATTCCTCTCAAAACACTGCTGGGAGTGAGACTGCAGATTGGTTCTGGGTGAGGCTGGGTGAACACTTTGTGATGGTCAGCTGCAGAGGTATGAGGATTGCGCAAAGCCTGACAGACAAAACAAAGCCGGCTGCATCAAAGCATGGGAATGTGCTCCTTGTGGAAGGAGAAAAAACCCAGCTGATTTATAACAGTCTAATTATGCTTGAAACAACTTGTACCCAGCTAACTGGAGAAAAGGGAGCCCGAAGGAAACTGAGGAAAGAACAGCTCTTAGGTCAACCTGACATTGGTTGTCCAGCCTATGGGAAAATATTCTCATAAAAACAGGCTTCGTAGTCATAAGAGAAGAAAACATTAATGGAGAGGATGTTTTCAGTTGCCACAGTGTTCTTGTGGTGATGACACCATGGACTGGCAGCAATGGAGAAACCCAGTGGCAGCCAGAGCTGCTCCCCACGTCTGTAACCCAGTTCCCAGTTCTTGCTGCTGTGTGAGAGCCTCAGATTACCGTGTGAACTCCCAGGCCCCGCGCTCTGCACCGCCAGGGGTTGTGGTACCAGGGAGTAAAAAGCCTCACCACACGTTCTGCTTTGTTGGAGCCTCATGACTCAAAGCCTGCTTTTCAGGCGCCCATCGCGTGAGCTGTCGGCACTTGGAGCCGGTGGTGCTGAATCCTCCTCCAGCAGAAGGGAACCCTCAGCCAGGCTGTGACCACCCTGCCGTGACACTGAGGGCAAAGCCTCCTCCCAGCCTTGCACCCTCTGCCTTTCCCAGCAAAGCTGAGAGGAAGGAGTCTTTTTCCAGGGCTGGAAAGGCCTTAGCAAGTACTAGAGAGCAGCTCTGTGGCACAACCTGTAGGGTTCCCACCATCCTGAGATCGGGTTGAGCTCCAATATGCCTTTGCTTAACAAATATTTTCTTCTCATATCCATAACCCCTCGCTTCTCTGGGAAGATAACGGACACAGCACTGCATATGGCCAAGAATGCAGTCCTGGAGGAACGCTCCACACTCTTCCACACTGCCACTTCAGGACCCCTTTGCAACAAGTTTGGAACTCATAAAATGGTTGTGAGATACAGACACCATCAGCCGAGTGCTGTGGTCATGGGGCAGCACAATCCCAGACACAGACATTTTCACTTCACAAGGAGGGTGCTGTGCGTGGTGGAGCCTCCACCTTTGAAGGTTTTCAAGAGCAGGCTTGATGAAGCCCTGAACTACCTGGTCTGACCTGGGAGCTGACCCTGCTTTAAGCAGGAGCTTGGTCTAGACACCTCCCGAGGTTCCTTCCCACTTGAAGGACACCTCCTGAGGAACCTTCCCACTATGGTCACCCACTGCTACCACTTCCCCAAACACCTCCCACAGAGCTGTCCCAGCAGCTGCTGTGCCCAGAGGTGTGAGGTCTGCACAGGAGTCCTCAAGCATCTGTAAGGGGGGGTGGGGAGAGCCTCAAGTTGTTTTGGGGAGGTTAGGTTGGATATTAGGAAATATTTCCTTACTGAAAGAGTGTGAAGCATTAGAACAGGCTGCCCAGGGCAGTGGTGGAATCTCCATCCCTGGAGGTGTTCAAAGAGAGTGTAGATGTGGCATGGTTTGGTAGGCACAGCGGAGCTGGGCTGACGGTTGGACTTGATGATCTTAGAGGTCTTTTCCAACCTTAATGATCCTATGATTCCTGCTCCAAAATTATTATTCTGTGTAGAAATCCAGAATCTGGACAGCCTCGACCATCACTTGTACCAGATGATAGAGAGGCTGAAGCAGCCACATCCCTGCTGAGGTGTTCTACAGCCCAGTCAAGCTCAAGGCCGTTAGGAGAGCGATTGCTCCCAGCGGGCAGCACATCCACACGTGTAGGGAGAGTGGGTGGGAATCACAACAGCCCGGCTGCTCCCACAGACCTCTTGGGCAGCTGGCACTTAAGTGTCTCCTCGAGGACTGGTCTCCTGACCTTCTGCCCAGCTTCCAAGTCAGCACATGCTTGAGCTGTTCCTTCCTCCTGGCCACCGAGACGCCTCTACCCTGCTGTCCAGAACAGTTTGTTTCAGGACAAAGCCATCTGTCATCGCTTGCCTTGCCCAGAGAACCCCAGAGACTGAAGCAGATGAACCATCGTTCACTGTTGCCCAGGTCAGTGCTCCAAGTGCTGCCTCCAGGAACTGGGACCGTGACCCTGGTGGGGTCACCATGTACACGTCAGGCAGCGGAGCCCCCCGGGATGCCCAGGGTACCCTCCATGTCTTACAGCCCAAGCTGGTTTCCCACAGGTCGGGAGCCAGCCCAGAAAGGTCCCTCTTGGCACCGTCCCTACCGCCCCCTCGCCCGCCGTGGGTTGTGCCAATCGGCTTTTCCTCATGTCGTGGCTGTGTCGTGACATCAGGACATCACCTATGGTTTCAATGATGACACAGTGAGATCTTTATCACAAATACTCATTTGCACCTGATTTCACCTTCAAATTCTTGACAAGCGACACCATCAAAACCAGGGCAAAACACCATTATTTATCCATAGCCTGGTAAAGCCCCAGGCCCTGCTGGGCAAGCACAGCCCGTGCAGGGTGCTGGGCACCCACAGATGGGGACAGATCCTGCCCAGAAACCCTAAGAGTTCAATAACAAACAGTAAAGGGAAGTGGGAGGGGTGGGAAATGCAATTACGGGCATTTAAATAGCCCAGCTGCGAGGGTTTCACTTCAGCTATATTTATGTGTGGTTTGAATGCACATAAACAGGCTCAGAGGGAGAGCAGCCCCCCCAGGAGAGCAGGAACCAGGCCCCTTCCCTCCTGCTGCTCCTCTCAGGGGCAGCTCCGGAGCAGGGCTGAGCAAGAGCCGCTGTCTGCGAGGGCTCTGCTGAGGCACCACCTGGTGCTGCGGGAAGAGCTGCGATGATGCACGTAGGAGGCAATCAACGACCTCTCTGTTCCTGCAGCTCCAGTGCTCCTGCCCACCTCCTGCCACACAGGAAGGTTGGAAGCCAGGAGTGATCCTCCACCAGCCCCAGGAGAGCTACAGGTGGACACCAGAGGGTTATTGATGTTCACCTTGATGTGCGTCAGCGGCTCGCAGCGAGGCGGCAGCCTCTGCCCCCAGCCACGCCGCGGCCTGGAGGATTGTGTTTGCCAACAATTATTTTGATGTATCAGTAATTTTTAAATTTGTTTAATATCAGCCTCATTAACACAAATTTTCATCCTTGATCAAATTTAAAATGTCAAAAAGAGGCATTGTTTGAGGCTTCTTTTCCAAGAAATCCATCTCCCAAAGGCACCCCCCCCCCCCTTTAACTGGGGTTATCCAACAGCAACAAGGACCCAGGATGGGTTCCACAGCACAGACCTGGCCCTGGGTGCTGCCCAGGTGCCCTTCCCAACCCTGCCACAGCAGCAAGTGTGATAAACTGGGTGTCCCAAAAGCTGTCGGGAAGCCACCTGGCTTTAAACCCTGATGGACTGCGTGTCGCGCTAACCCCTTCCCCAAACCAACACATCTAGGTGTGGTGTTCTGTTTAATAATCCAAAGTACGACCAGGATGTTTTGTAATCTCTCCCAAGTGTCCTGAAATATAGTAATAAAAAAGTGGTTGTGAGAATATCTTAATCTATTTGGGATGAAAATTACCTGGTTCTGATTATCTCAGAAACAGCCATCCTTAAGATTTCAAGCTCAGGACATAAAGCAGTTTTCCAGCCACTCTAATACGCAGAGAACACAACTAGAATTATACACTCACACATTCTTAAACATGAATATTTACTAACATAAATAAACAGTGTTTTATAACAAAAGGCACAGAATTTCAACTATAAACAATGGAAAAATATTTACAATTTGCACATACATCATCAAACAGCAAGTGCACAATTGGTCACTTCAGATCTTTTCTATATTTTGAGATTTAGTTCCTTCCAAACAAGCAATTGAATAAAGTTCCTTAATGTCCAAATTTTATTCCACAAAAACTGCTACCAATGCCAGATAGGGGAGTTTATTAAAATGAATAACAACTTAGCAGCACAAGTTTTCAAATGGAGACAGTGTTGCTAACTTCTTCGTATTGGATAATAAAATAAGGGTAGCTCTGATCATCATTAAAAATAACAAAAATCTGGGGCTCAAAGTAATTGTCCACACAGGAGTCGTAGAGGTCGCTGGTGATGCTGCCGGGGTTTACGGGCGGAGGTCTCCTCATGGTGTGGTTACCCACTGTGTACCTTCCCGTCAGTACTTTCGCCAGGAACATGTAATGAACTCCTTTGGGTGACCTTTTGGAAAAGTTATGGGAATAGCTTGCCTTTCTGGCAAAGTAACTGCCCTGTCCAAACATGGTGGCGTGCTTCCCGCAGACGCGCGGGTCGAAGTTGTGCTTGCAGATTCCATCCACCACGTCCTGGGAGGTGCCGTGGAACAAATGCCTTTCGTTCATTATCCTGTCGAGCCCAGTCATTTTTTTGGACATATATTCCTTTTTCCTGGAACAGAAAATGGAAAGAGAAGATGAGTCCTCGCTGCAGATCTGCAATGGAAAAACAGTTTTCACTACAGCTCCTGAAGTGTCAGTGTTACCCTCTGGAATAGCAGATCTGTAAGACAGGACATGAAAACATTTCTGGACAGAGAGCAGGGGCTTTCGCTTTCACACTACACTTGTATGTGAAATAAGGAATTCTGAAAGGACTGGAGCTGGAGGCAGAGTTCTCTCACCTGCACAGCAGCCCAGGTAAAGCAGCTTGAGAAGTGCCTGCTTATGTTTGCCTGTGTTTCAGCTTGGACACAAAGGAAATCTTTCCCTGAGTGAAAACAAGGGCTGTGCAAAAATGAAATCCCACTACAGCTTCCAGGGAGGCTGTGGAGAGGAACCACAGAGACAGGGTGTGTGAAGATGCTCTGGGCCAGCACCAGCACTGTAAGGAAGAGGCACACACAGCTCATCCCAACATTCTGCGTTTCCTCAGAAGGGAGAGAGAACCCAAATGGGTTACAAAGTGGTCAATGGATGGCAACTTCCAGACACAGTTTCAAACCAACTTACGGTTTGCATGGAACTGACTGCCAGGAGTTCGACTCTGTGAGGCCCCTGAAAGAGCCTGGGCACTAAGGGCCACCTTCAACAGAGTTTACTTGATGGAAACAATGCCTCCCAAAAGATTTTTCAACCAGATATCCCAGATGCATTTTGGAGTTTCTGTGAAGATACACAATCCACTCATGACTCCTGTAACATCTACCAAACCTCTTACACAGCAAGCTTCAGGGCAAGATATTTCTCAGATAGAGTCGTTCAACTGAAGATGCTCCTTTCCTTCAGAAAATCTGGAGTTTCTGTATTCTACTTAACCAATTTGCAGCCCAAATTACACATTTTAAGGTATTTTTTCCACTATTGTAAAATAATGGTGTTTGCAGTATCTTACCTTTTATATTTTTCCCAAAGAAACTGATTCTGCACTCTCAGAATTTTCAAAATTCTGTATTTGGTCTCTGGCACGGTCTTGTGAAACAGGTTATAAATGGTTCTATAGCTTTTATCCTCCTTCAGGACAGGCACTTGGATGAAGTCCTGAGATGGATCCATACTAACCCAGGTTTCAGGGTAGAAGTTTGGAGAGGTAACAGCAGTTGGAGATAAGACCTGCGAGGAAGCTGGTTCAGCGGATGGAGAGGGGACTGGAGAATTGCCACCTAAGGTCCTGGTTGGGGAAAGGAGAAAAAAGTTGGGTTTAAACATCCACAAACACAAGAGCTTTGAACAACATTCATTGCATCACCAATGGATCTTAAGCAGTTGCTGCTCTTCAGCTCTGTAACTATTCACATATCTTTAATGCTTGTTTAAAACAAACGTGCCAGTTATTTCTGCTATTTTAATAACTCCTCCAGCCCTACAAACTAACAACAAAATCTTGACCCTGTTCCATGTAAGGAAATCTTACTGCCTGGAGTTGTTTAAAAGCCTTGTACCACCATTATTCACATTCTGGGATGAGGTTATAAACTACAGGCAGGCAGAACACTACCAAATTCCATTATCTGGTGTGTTAGCTATAAACTATCAGCAATTTAAACATTCAGAATAAGAAAAGATAAATCATGTGGCAACATTTGACCTAGTTTCTCTAGACTACAAGTAGAAACATAGACTTTCTTGTACTGTATGAATAACAAATAACTCCCAACTAACACCAGTTTGTAGGCAAAACTTGCAGGTATTTCACTGCAGTTTGCAGAAGAGGCAATGCCACGTTTCCAGTACTACCCGGAATCGTGCTGAGGAAAGCTCTCCTGTTTTCATTTGCACAGGCCAGATGTAGATTTGCATTTGCAGTTGCTTATTTTCATGTGACCAAACCAGCCCCTCCTCTTGGGAACGCTGCCAGGTGAGAAGCCAGGAGGGGGTGAAGGAGGGAGGTGCTGCTTGTGACGGCCACGGCAGGAAAAGAACGGACACCAGGAAAATCCAGTTAAGGACACCAACTGTGGTGCAGCAAGACTTCATTTTCAATCAATATTTGCACCTCTATGGAATTTTTCACACTCTTGAAGCTGCTAAATTTAGATATTGTGGTATTTGTGGCTTATGTTCACCTGATTATAATCTGCACAAGCAAGCCCTGCTCAACCGAATAATCCTTACTTATTGGAGTTCTCCCTCTTACGTCAATGGAAAAACTTGGAACATTTAAAGCTTGCAGGTTCAGGCTCTGGTTTTCACACTTTGAGCACACAGCTCTTCAGCTCATGCAAGTTGATGAGGTTCCCTTTCAGCAGCAAGAATACATGGAACTATCTCAAAATGTCACCAGGAGTATTTTACCCCCGGATTTTTACAGGAAAAGCTGCAGGTGACTCCAGGACCAAGCCACAATGAATGGAAATGGGCAAGGTGCACTCAGAAGCCAGCAGCTCCTGTTAGGGAAGACTACAGAGTCAGAGGAGCCAACTGGCTGAAGGTGAATCTGAACCCCACAGACAACCTGAAATTAAATTTCATTCAAATATAGTTTAAAGTTCATAAATTTCTCAGGTCGCTTGTGATCAGAACACTACCAAAGCATAAGGAGAAAACCTGTTCTGACCAGGAGGAAACAGGGAATGTGAATCCTTTGTGTACTCATCTTGAGCGACTGTGGTTTGACAGCATCCGAGGCCAAATCCCGCCTCCCTGCACGTGCACGACTGGATTTGCGAGAGGCAAACTCAGTTCCCTACGCTGCCTTTGTAAAAGGAAGTTTACTGGAGAACAAACTCTCTAAGCTTTGCTAAAGGCAAAGCCATTTGCTCCAGAGGGACCCTTGAGGAATCCATCTATTTTCATCTCAGACTTCTGCCCCATCAGTCTTCTGATTCTCCTTGCTCGTTGGCTTCTCTGCAGAGCCAGATGAATAAGAACTCTATTGCTATTCAGATCTTACCTAAAGAAATACCAATTAAGGTTGTCTTCCAGAATATTTAATGCCAGTGAGATAAAATGAGCCTGAAGGACCCACGTGTGATTTTTTTAGTGTGACCCAGAAATAATTTAATGTGATTTTTTTTATTGTAGGTTGAGCTTTTCAGGTCTAGAAAAAAGTTAGAGGAAATGAGTCTATTTTTAAACTGATGCATTTGATTCGGATCAGTCAACTGTAGCACCACTCACACTGTTCAGAGCAGCCAACCTCTTAAAGCATTCATGTGGCTTTCACCTGCTGATCAAAGCTGAAGAGCCCTCACTTTATTTGCATGGATTTGACTCAACTCAAAGTTTTTCTCACTGTTTATCAAGAGCTTAACAGAAATCCAGATTTTTTTTTTCTAAGAATGATTATTAAAATAGCAGCATTCTGCAATATTACAGCATGCTTTTGATTTTTCTCCTTCTAAAGTTAACAGGTAAAAAAACATCACTGCAGACCCTCCCTCACACTGTCAGACCAAGCACAGGCTCACAATGTTATGGGTTAATGAGTAAGACATCAAACGTAATAAAACCACTGCAGTCTTTTGATGCACTTTGTTCATTTCCTCTGACTTGTGTAAATTATTTGTAAGCATTTATTATACAAGGGAAGCCATTAAAAAGTCAACATTTGTCAACCACTATCACCCACTTCCCCGTTTCCATTCAAGTATTCCCTCCTAATTTTATACCCGATCCGAGCAGTAGCATTGTGTGATAACCAGAGGCAAATACTGACTTCTTAAGGAGAGCTCCCATAAATGTTTAAAATACTCTTGTTCTCTGCTAAAAATTGGTTTATTTTTAGGTAAAGTCTTTAGATAAAGAAAACAAATAATGAGGTTTATGGCAGAACAACAGAAGTTTGAGCTTATAGATTTGGTAGCTGGCATGAATACTTATGGCCAGAACCCTCAAGGGTCCATAAAATGAGTGGGAATTGCATTTTAACCCATTTCAAAATCAGAGTCACACTACAGTAAAACAGCCACTGGTAGGAAAACATCAGAATAATGAAAATCAGGATTTCAGGTTAAGATGATGATCAGAATTGCTACAACCAGAACATCCACGCTTGGTCTTGTTACCTGTGTCCTCCCAGAACTGCTTCACTAATTTTGGGTTTCCTTCCTGCAAACCGTATCTAAAATTGTTTCTAACAACCACGTGTTTTGAGGCTCTGATCAAACTCATGTTCACCTCGTGACTAGGGGTGGTAACAACTCTTCAAGCTAATGAGCTAGAATTCTAGCCCTGCTGCTGCAGTCAAAGCCCCTTGGGTTGGCCCAGCCTGACGACTCCCACCCCTCTGTCAACAGCACAACACGGTACCAAGTACCCAACTCTGACAATAACGATTCCAGCTGTGCTGGTGAGATCACAAAAATGGCATTTTTATGAGCTGTAATCAGAAATCACTACAATGCAACACCTTCCTCACTCTGCCTTTGATGGGAGAGCATGCTTGCCCCCAGCTGAGATGACAATAAGCACAAGGCATGCTTTTATTTGTGCTTGAAAGTTATAAAATGTTTCTGAAAACTCATTGTTACGGGACCTAGAACTGAGAGCCTGGCAGTCACAACAGCCAGTGAGATGGTGGACAATACTTTGGCAAACTTGAAGTACTTCTGATGTTCCAAGATCCACAAGGTACATTAAAACCTTTAAAGAACAAACAGAGCCTGGCAGGAAGGAGCATCTCAGATAACATTTATCTTGAAAAGCAGCAAGAGCTACCAACACGACTCACATTTTTTATTATTGCTTCTGATTTTTCTGCCCAAGGATGTCTATTTCCTCGTCATATCTTAAGGAAGACAGTTCTCACAGACAGAACACGGAGAACAAATTCCAGGTGTCCATTTTGCTGGGATACTTACTGTAAGAATGGCATCAGCACAACACAAGAGCGAAGAAGGGGTCTCCTCTTGATCTCTCTTCGGAAACTCGCGTTTTGCTGGAATCCATCCTTGATGTTTAAGATGTACTGGTTATGCCAGGTAACAAAGCGAACCTCTTTCAGACCCCGGCAGATGGCTTCTTCTATCAATCTCACAACAGGCTGTTTCAAACAATCAAAACAAAAACATACACGTGATAAATTTCATCTTCAAAAATCAATATATTTGGTCGGAGACCTCAAAGAATCCCCCTCTCCTCTCTTTCCCCTGCTCTGAGGACACTCACACCACTGAAAAAATGCTCTGCTACCTGTTTGTGAGGTCTGCCAACAGTGTGGGTTTCCCAGCCTTCCTACAGAAAGGGTGCAATCACATTTTTACAGGCCAAATGTTATTCCCAATATCTAACATAAAACTCCCTTGCCACAAATTAATTGCTTTTTGGCTTTGCCCACTGAACGTGAAAAGCAAACTCTGCTGCAGAACAGTCTTCTACATATCAATATCATCTCATTTTTTGCCTTTGCTATGCCAGAGAAACCCAGTTCTTTTGACTTCTCCAGTCAAACAGCCTAAAATTCTTGTCATTCGTGGTACCTTCTTGCAGCCTCTCTCCAGTCCTTGCATTTTTCATTTGCAGAGCCCCAAACAGTATACACTGCTCTGCCTTAAGCTTCCCAGCATGCTGATAAAGTCAGTGTGACACAAGTACAGATGCTTGTGATCTACTTTAGATGGTAGAGGTATTTCTGGTACTGCCCAAACTGTAAGACACTGGTGAGGTTTTATTCAAAACATTACGTACAGGCCTGGCCAGCCAAAGAGGACCTCCTACCACAGGTATTTAAGAGGTTTACTGCAGAGCTTTGGCTTGGTTTTGTCTAGCACAATACTGTCTGGCAATGGATGTGACTTCTGTGCCCAAAATTCTTTAACTGTGGTTAAAGAGTTGAGAGAGAAAACGCCAATTCAAAACCTGAGATGGAAAACTTGATTGTTAAAGACCAAAGGGTGATGGTGACACTGGAACAAGCGGTTATTGATTGTCGTTGGGCAGATTTGAACTACACCTTCAAGGAAAGGTCCCTCAGGTGCAGGGCTGGCAGGACAGGTAAATAGGTTAAAAACTGCAAAGCTAAAGGTAGTGGCGTTCAAAGCTGTCCCCCTTGTCTGAAAACCAAATTTCTAGGGATTAGAAAGGATTTTCTTGGTACTGACATGGACCAGTTGGCTCTCAAATTTGACAATTTGGTCTGTGTCTGTGTCTCCAATGTTTTCAGGGATAATTCAAGGTGCAGCCCAGCACAGCAGAGTTCTACTTTTACTGTTTTTCAGTTCAACACTGACCTTCTTGATTATTCTTCTCAACCATAACTAAGTAACCTTCCCAAATGCCCGAAGAGGAAATAGATTGAAAATCTCTATATATAGTTTATAGTATATACTGTACAGAGAGTTTTAGGTTTCAACCCAAACCCAGGATTCTAGAACACATTAAATACCTCAGAGTACTCTCTCCAGCCAAAGTGGTCCCTGCAGAAGTATTTCCAGACTGTGTAGTAGCTGGAGTTGGAGTTGGGACAGGAAGGTGTGGACAGCCGACGCATTTGGTCAAACTCAACAGTTTCATATAATTTCATAAGGTTCAAATCCACCCAAAACTCATGTCCCCTGGAAAGAACAAGAAAATCCAAGAATTCTCATCTTTTGTAACCATTAAAGACATCCCCCAAGAGATAATAAAACTAACGTTGGCATAGTTCTTTTCAGAGACACCCTTGGCTGTGCTCGTGTCACGCAACCCCTGTGAGCACGTGGATGTCCCACATGCTTGAAGTGTGTAGAGCAGGACACAAGAGCTGTGAGGGCAAAGCAACTTTTCAAGTCTCCGGGGATGATGGTGGAAAAAAACACAGTCTTCAGCAGAGAAGGACAAAACACCAAACACCAGAGTCTTCCTACTCCAGTGGTATTTATTCAGTATGCATGAACAGTACAAAAATCAATATCCATATCCTTGACATTTTGAGCATATTAAGTAAATATATCAGACACCATATTTGATGAAGCAGCCACATACTATTCAAAAGGTTATTCTTGTGAAAGTTCGTTAGTGCTTCAGGGAAGAAAAGAAAATGGAAATGGCTCCAGATGAGGAGCATCTGCTGCCAATCCACCAGAGAGTGTATCTTTCATCACATGGAGCAGAAGAGAACAGCATAATATGAAAAGGAAACATGATTTCACAATTATGAAGCCTACACTGTAGAACACTGGGTTGGTTTTTCTGAGTTACTATATTGCTGCTACAAAAATCAATGGCAGGATGCAAGTTCAAGTAAAGTGACTGATGCTTTCTGAAGGACCTGACAACAGGGTGCTACAAATCAAGAACCTGAGGACACCCTTTATGAAAAGGAGAAAATAGAAGTGCATTCCCTATACATACTTCACAAAGGCAGGTTTAACGGTGACTGTGGAATGGCCCAACAAGCAGGTTCTAATGCTGTTTCATTAGTCTAATAAATTAAGAACATCCTCAAGTAAAGCATGGAGTTCTACAGCTCTGCTCATCGTTAGACAATCACTGATTCATTAGAAACCAAGAACTAAAGAAAAAAACTCCACCAAAACTGAAAGAAATAACAGTAATATTCATTCCCTACAAAAGTCATTTTTTAGAACTGAGATTAAGATATTTCCAAAATAATGCTGTTTACACAATTAGTTTTCTACTTCTATAATCTCTTTAGAAGTTGTCAGCTCGGCGCTATTCATTAATCTTTGGCAAATGGAAACGCAGCTTTTGAGACTACAGAAAAATATTTTCTTTGAATTCTGAACAATAAACATAAATCAAGCTGATACTTGAAATCTACAGTTTATCTTTAAAACTTTGGCTCATTAGTACCATAGACATCAAAGTACTGCGTATGAAATTCACCACATCAAGTGGCAGCTAGTCTGAAAGTCTACAGATTTTATGAATACCGATTCGTTTCAGAATGGCTGCAATTTTGTGATTTTACCCCCTTCCTGGTACAGTTGCTGAAGAGTTGTTTTATACCACAGAAAACTACTGAAGAGTTCCCACTTCAGAATTGATGATCAGCTGGAATGATCCTTCCTTTCTCAACAGGAGGTACAGGTGTGTAGCTGTTTTTAACTGTTTATCACCATCAATTAATTGCATTTGGGTCTGTGAGGTGCTAAGCACAGTTTGAAGCATTCGGTGCTTTCCTGATGTAGGCAAAAGGACAACGTGTCTGTTCCTACAGTCAGAGGATCTGATCCACTGCTGTTTGGGTAAATTCAGATTGCTTTCGTTTGTTTTCAATAAGCTTTCACATCGACTTAAAGAAAAGAGAATAATAGTCCCAAAAGTCAGATCAAATGTCTTAAAAATGCAACTGCACGTGCTACTGTTAAAATTCTTTGGACACCAAAGTCATTCTTTGTGCCACCCCCACAGCAGCCCAAGCCCAAAGCTGCAGGAGCTCTGCCCGGTCATTCTGGGGACAATCCCTGGTCGTGGCTGTCCCTGCCACCAGTACCAACTGCTCCTGCCAGCTCTCTTCCCCTTGACACCCAGAACGTTCTACTTGAAAGGAACATCTTGCAGTTCCCTGCACATGTTTCTCTAACACTTATCACAGAACACCAGCAATTAGATGAAAATTCTGTCAAGACAACCCTCACACCGCGGCTGTAGAAGGTTTAACAGCGTGTTCCCTACGTGCGGCACACAACACCTTTACAGTTAGAACACGAGGACAGGAGGACACCAGCTCCTCTGTGTAGGAGGTGCATTCCAACAACCCGTGTCTTCCCACCCACGCCACATCCCGGGGCGAGAAGTCAGATGTACTCATCAAAGCTGGCATTCCATGGGTGGCGAGTGCGCGGGCACCCACGCCGCTCCAGAGAGCCATCGCCGCAGCCCCTCAAGATTTAATTGCCAGAGGCAGCATTTTGAGTAACGGCAGCGTGACAAGACAAACAAGTGATACGAGACAGAGCTAGTCAGAAGGAAAATGAGCACTGAGCAACACAAGTGACCAGCACACAGGGACTGAAATTAAATGTAGGGCTTAAAAAAAAAATACACGCAGTTTCTGGAGTGAAAAACCTAATAAAGGATCACCCCCTTCCTGGTATGTAGTCATTTTGTTCCATAACAACAAGCTACACTCTACTTTATTTGAAAACAATGTGTGAAATCATGAGGAAATCATCTCTCTGAAATACCAAGCTGTGTCATTATTCATAGTATTCGCAGGCAGCACCAGAAGCCTGATTTTTTGAGTGGATTTCTTCATTAATACATTTCTATGTTGCTTTAGGGACAGTTGCTTTTTATCAACACACAATCTTACAACTCTGAATTTCAGTGCCTAATAAAGCCAGTTTAGTGGCTGATATTGTTTATATCATCCTTTTGGAGCGAGGAGGTGGACGCGATATTTGGGGCTACATCACACCTGGAAATCTAAGTCCTGAATCAAGGTACTGTGCTGCATATTGTAGGAAACAAACACACAAAAAGGTGTTTCCCAGTACAAAACCCCCACACATTTATTTGCACTTTGATATCTTTACAAGTCAAATACCATAACACAGGTCTCCCTACTCCAAAGATCCACAACCTCAAGAAACTGTAAAGAAATAGAAAACCTTTTTCTTACAAGTAAATTATTTTCTTTTAAAGGTGGGAAACCCCAGAGGATTATTTAGTTTTATTATAACTCTGTGTTGTGTGTGTTATAGTGCAGACTGATAATGAGAAACTGTCTGCAGTAGTTCTATGCTAACACAGAGCAAAGTAAAGACAATCTGAATATTAACACACATTCTAAATCAGGTAAAGATTATCCACCAGCGTGCTGAACTAATCACATGCTAAAACATGCTAAAAAGCTAAAGGTCTGCAAAATTCTGAAGACTGGAAAACACATGAAACATTGCTGGGTTCTGATAAATGATCTGGGTGTTTCAACATGGGCTGAACAGCGTTAAAATACAGCCTCCAACTGCCATGCAAAGCTCTGTGGCAAAGCAAGGAGAACTGACGCCATGCAACAGGAGGGACCCTGTGGAAGGAAAAACACTTCGAGTTGAACACAGCATGAGATTGCTTTTCCTCATGCTTTTATTGCAGAGCCAGCAGACCTTCAGGATGAACTCCCAGAACTCTGGGTTGACAGCGGGTATGCCAAGAAGGGTATTTGTGTGTGCACGTGTTCTGACTCCAAAACAAGTGGGGAACTGTAGGGTTTCTACCCTGCTTTCTTCTGGAAGTGTTATAACAACATCAAAACTTCACATACAACTCCAGCAAAACAAACTGCCCTAAGTTTTTTCCCTCAACAAACAAAATCTGTGCATGGCTAAGGGTGCATTTAGTGATCTCCCAAGACTCTCTTTAAGATCTACGAGGCTGGCAGCTAACGAGAGCTGACAGTGCAAAGAGCTTCTCCGCAAGCGAAACACTTCTCTGCAAAACCTGTACAGAATGTGCCAAATTATTTCTCAGTACTGAAAAACGTAATTATTGTCTGCTGTTTGGAATTGTTAACATTTTTGTAGCTCAATGCCTCTGCCTCTTCTTTATCCAGCTCCCCTCCCCTGTGAGCAAACCAAGGAGGACAGGACGGTCATCACTCATTGACTCACGGTGACAGTTTGCTCTAACAAGAACCCAAGCACCAAAACAGCTGATAACCACCCCTTTCAAACACTCTCCTTGGAAGCCTACGTACGATACAACACGTTAAGTGTTCCCATTTTCCCATTCCTAACTCCAACCGCTCAGCCTGACTGGAAGGGACACAGCATTTCTGGGCAACCCATTTGTGGTGCTGGCTGGTGACACGGAGAGCAGCGCAGAGCCCCCAAAGCTCCCAGGCACTCGTGCAGCCTTTCAGCTCGTGTGACACCAACCCACCACTCTTCACTTAAAGATGGGGAGGTTGGCTCTGTGCAGTTGCAACCTAGGATTAAAGTTTCTCTCAGAGTAAGCTGCAGCTTCCTAACAATCAAGATATTTCTTAGCATGGTAACCTCTCTCCATTCCCTCACTGGGGAAAAGGGAAAGGTTCAGCTGTTTCAGGATATAACACAGCAGAACACTCCTGAAAAAAATCAAACTTTGGTTAAATTAGGCATGTTTTTAAAATGGTATCTTTATTTTTCAAGCTGGTAAGGTGTTTAGAATACTACTTCCCATTAATTTTAATGGAAAATTAAGTGACCAAAATATACAAACACCCTGAAAACTACACAACGGTCTTATTTTTTCCCCTGAATAGTTTAATTTTTAAACACCACACACATTTTCTACCTAATAATAATTTACTCAGAATAACACTGCATTACTGTACATGGCTGAATAAAATTTTAGATAAATGCATTTAAGTGACTACATCTGAAAAACAAACTATGTGCCCAAAAGCCCACCTGATTTGTTTTTTTTCCCTAATCATAACATTGGGAAAGATACTCTCACAAAAAGCCTTGATTCACTTAAAATATATATTACTGCAATGCTAATTTACATTCTTTAACTGCACACTTCTCTATTCGGAAGTAATAACTTTTTCAAATTACAATATTCACTGGCTTTTAAGCTCTGCTAAATATATTTTAGGATTTCAAAGTTGTTTAATAATAGCTCTTCAAGTTAAAGCACTTCCTCTGTATATTAAAAAGCCTATTACCAGCTTATATAATGCAAAGCCATGGAAAAAAATGAATTGTGATTACAGCCACTGATTGCGTGATTACATTCCTGCCTTCAGCTTTAAGACACTGGTGATGAAAGCAAATGTGACAACTGTACTTCTCAGCTGCCCAAGGCCTAAATATAGGTTAAAGCCCCCAAATTTAGGGTTCAAGAACAGTAAGAATGTGAGATGCTCAAGGTTACATCTGGCATGCTCTTTAGCAGAACATCACTTCATGTTCAGTACAGCCTAATGACTCACATGACCCGAAGGGTGTTCTCCATAATGTATACGTTACGGACAACATGGGTTGGGAGAGGGAAAAAACAAGAAGGAACCAGCAAGGCACACACTGCTTTGCTTTGTGCCCTGAAAAGAGCCCCAGAGAACACACAGCACATCACAGGAACATGACTGCACGGCTACCTGTGCCTCCAGGAGATGCTCGTGTACGACGGCAAGGAAACACTTGGTCCTGTGGTGATGACAGAGGCAGAACAAATATACACAAACCCAGCAATTAAAGCCTTTCGTCGTGTGCCAGGGCAAAACATCTGTCCCAACATTTGCCCTGCACCGTCTCCAAAAGATGAGCTCCATGAAAAGGGTCTCTTGCTCTTTGTACTTTTCTTGGACAGTTTGTGTCAAGGAAAAGGAGAGCTGATGAGATCAAAAAAGCATCTAGTGTTGATACTCAGAATCACAGAATGGGTTGGGTTGGAAGGACCTTAAAGATCACCTAGTTCCAATCCCCATGCCACGGGACACCTTCCACTGGATGAGGCTGCTCAAAGCCTCATCCAACCCGCCCTTGAACACCTCTAGGGAGAGAGGGCATCCATGACTTCTCTGGGCAACCTGGGCCAGGGCCTCACCACCATCACAGGAAAAAAAAATTCTAATAGCTAATCTAAATCTCTCCTCTTTCAGCTTAAAACCGTTACATCTTGTCCTATCACTAAACTCCCTGACAAACAGTGCCTCCCTATCATGGACCTTTAAATGCCTATCTGGAAACATCAGCCTGGAGAAGAGTGGGAAGGAGGTGATGGAGGCTACAGCTTGTCAGATGTTCAGGAAAGCAGGAAACGTATTCAAATACTTTGGTGGGGCAAAGTATTTGAATCCCTCCCACAGCCTCTTTGCATCATGTAGCAGGAAGAGGCTTCAGTACAGCTTGAAACCAGTAATAAAAACAATGCTGCCTTTTTCTACAGAAAGATTTATTTAACCTCTCTGCAAACACCACAAAACTTTGCCTTGTCTGGCTTCTGAGGTAGAAGATTACTATACCCATTTTCCCCTGGGAAAGACAGATGCAGAGAGAGCCCAAAGTCCCACAGAGAATCTGCAACAAAGGTGGGAACAGAGATTTCTCCGTAGCTTCTTTTCACTGACTAACCAAATAAAGGCCTCTATTTATAAACAAAGCAGTTCGATGGAATTATTTGCACTGAAAGAAGCAGCACATTGAACTCTCAAGACACAGCTCACAAACCCAAATTTGGTGTTGTACAACAGCACAGTTCAAAATAAAATCCCACAAGGGCTCTCAATAGCAGAACCTGGTCCCTCAAATACGTGACATCATCTCTGTCACCTAACTATAAGAAATAACACAGTCATAATCTCCTCAGACACCGAAGGCAGCCCGTACCTCGACGAACAAGATACACCACGGGAGTCTTTTTTTCAGGTGAGTGCAGCCTGCTAAAATGAGGATATTTGGGCTCACACTTCCCTGCATCCTTGTGAAGAACTTCAGTCCAACGTGTGAACCACCTGCCCTCTCCGTGCAACGAGGCAAATGCTCGCTAAATGTTATGTACAAATGGGAGAAACATTTTTTGTAAGCACTGTGAAAATGCGTGTGGTTACGAACCCTTCTCCTGAGTTCAGTTACATGTCAGGAGTCTGACCGCAAACAGGGCTCAAGGCAAAAAAAAAGAACCCCAGCAATCAGCAAAGGTCCGTACAGGAAATGAAACCCTGTTCCCATTAGAACAGCTGTGACACAAAGCCAGACTGAGAGCAAAGCAGCACTTCAGTGATGAAATTGTTGATATTCTCTCTGACCAAACCAGTTCCTCCCTGCAACAGCAACAACCTGAAAGTCACTTAGGGCAACAAATGAGCTTAAAAGACCCAAACAGGTTAGAAACCTGTTGTACTTCAGATTGAGAGATGAGTCAAATCGAACTCAGCTACTGTAGGGGATGGAAGCCAGGCATTCACACTTCTGGTGACCCAAAATCAGCAATATTTCATCTTATTTGTAGCAAATACTTGTTTGCGGTTGCAGGCTGCAGTCCAGCTTTGGTTGAGGGACCGAGTGTTTAAACTCCACTATACGAAAATAAGCTTCACATAAAGTACATCATCTTAATAAGATGTTTCTTTTCAAGCAGAGGTACTGGCAGCCTGAAACAGGAATATCAGATCTTGGACAACAGCAGCCAAAGATCTGCTTCCATCGAAACCAGAACTGGTTCCATAGGAAGCAACGGTAAGCAAGAGCCCAGGTAACACTCACGAAGGGACATTCTTCACACAGCTCTTCACAACACAGCAATAAATATGCAGCCAAACCCTAGTTATTGCTGTGAGGAGTGTGAAAGGAGATCAGGAACCTTCCCTCACAGCAGCAAGAACAAAAACAAGCTGGTAAACGTGATCCCGCAGCTCTGATCTTATCAGTAACTCATCACTCTGTAACTGAAGAGAGGGGCAGCAGGTGACAGGGCAGGAAATTAAGTTTCATACTTTACTTCATTTGTTCCCACATCATCTCACGCTGCTTCTCTCTGCTGTGACCATAAGCCATGCAGAGGTGTACATTGAGAGGCTCAATAAAGAGAAAGGTGCTACAGAAAGATTCACCTCTACACTTAAAATGCTCCACCACCAGAGAAAAACATAACCTGCCAATATAGTAGTAGTTTTACTGCTTTTCCTGTATTTATTTTCTAAAAAGTCGGAAAGGCAGGTTTTCCTGCCTTTCCAATTGGTGCCTGGGGGTGCTTGACAAGCAAGGTCTTGATTTTCCCAGTGTGAGGGCCTAGCCCGACTTGCATATTTGTAAATCCAAAACAACTGCTGGGATGCAGGTCCAGATATACAGCTCAGATGGAAGCCTGGCCCCAGACCTCTTCTGGCAGGAAAAGCCAAAAAAAAAAAAATCCATCCAGCCCTCTCACACACCCAGACTGCATCTCTGGACCAGGAAGTCATTGAGGCACAACTGCTGGAAGATAAGAGACCGTACTGAGAAGTAGGTTTGTTCTGGTCTAGTGTTCCTGAGGAACCCACTGCTGGGCACCTCTAGACATGAGGTTACTGGGTTAAAAGGCCCTGTTGTGTCAAAGATTCAAGTCTTCCAAAATACAGCATGCACTGTAATTCAAATCCAAGTGGCAGCTTCTATTTGCAGGTGTGTCCTCGTCTGAGGTAGATGGCTGGTTTCAAAGGTCTCCTACCCACACCCGAACAGGATCTGTTTTGCAGAGAGTGTTGTTTGTTAGCTTTAATTTTCATGGTAATTGATATTTCGGAGACAGCACAGGCACAGCTCACAGCAACAACGCTGACATAGGAAGGGGTTTTCAAGCATCAGAGAGGTGTTTGCTTTCACAAAGCTGCAACACAAATGCTTTCTAAAGCACTCGGATGGAGCCCCATTTTTCAAAAGTGTTCTGCACAGACTGGCCTGCTTCTGGTTTTTAGAATTCTATCCAACCTCAGGACTTAAAATACCTCTGCAACTTATGATAAATAATGAAACTACATCAATTCCATCGATGCTTGACATGAAATGTTTGTATATAAGTGTAACAGTCACTATGGGCCAACAGTTCTGGATGTTTCACTTTCTGAACGTTTCGTGTCACACACTCCACATGCAGCTTCCCAAAAAATAAGAAAAAGACTCCTTTACACATTTGACTACAAGTACTAATTTTTTGCCATTATTACTCAGCTCAAATCCTTACTGATTTCAATAAATACGTGCACCAACTAGGAAGGAACATCACGATCACTGCTCTTGCCAAGCAAATAATTCTAACAGACTCTGTCTGTTCTTCCCCCTTCCTGAACCAGGCGGGCAGACAATGTGACACCACCGCCTGATGGATTACCTGCAAGCAACTCTTGGGAGCAATCTGTGTCACCAATTACAAATCTTTGTTTCAGAAAGGACTGTTTTATTACCGTAAGTACACAGGGAACAGACTGACCTCAACCTGAAGCCAGGTGACAGCTGTTTCCCAAACTGTAATGTGTATTGACGTGAAACGAGAGATATGAGTGACTGCCGATTCCTACAGCAGCTCAGCATAACACTTCTAACTCCCCTAGATTTGAATAGCTAGAGGCTAATTAGTTTTATTTCATATGTAAATGATACCATAAAGTGGAGCAAACAGGAATTCGTTGAAGTGTACTGTTATAAAGCACGAGGCTCACACTTCCAAAAAATCACTTCACAAGCTTTTTATTTAGAGTCTACGTCTTGCATTCCTTCTAGCAAGGAATTAAAGAAGTTCAAAACCATTCATCTGTGTATATTCAAGAAACACCACACACAAAATCACCATGCACAGTGAGTTTCAGCTCTTCCCTCATCTCCGGTGTTATCAATAACACATGAGTTCTCATGCACTGTGGCAGCTGTGCAGAGCAGAAAGAGAACTCCCAAAGTTTAACTATTCAATCGGTCAGATGACACACAGAAGTCTCTCAACTGAACTGCTTCCACTATGCTGCAGGTGAAAGTATTACAAGCATATTCTAACAGCAGAGAAGCAAGTTATCTCATGAAGACAAGAATGAAGGGGAACTAGTTCCTTTTACATTGCTTTTTGTCCTTACCTTTCCTTCCCAGGTGCCTCCGTATGCCCATTGACAACCCCATGGGGGAACACACAGTGTTTACTCTGACTTCATCCAAGAACCACGCAGGCACACGAGTAATTAAAACTGCTTCCAGGCAGAATACGTACCACAGGAGGTCCACCTGATTTTCCCTAACTGAAGCCATTTCATTTTGGCCTTTCTCTTCTACCTAGAAGGAGCCATTTCCTAAAACTTACAGAAGTTGCAGAGAGAAAAAAGAAAAAAATCAAAGCAGCTGTAAGAAGCTGTTGTTTCACAGGAGCTGGGATATGCTGGGGTACATGTATTTCAACAGATGCTGCGGTTCCCATGGCACACAAGGATGTCTCTTCGCCAAGAGAAGGGATGGAATTTTCAGCCAAAGTGTGTGTGGGGGGAACTGATGGGTCAGGAACTGTGGACTCGCTTCAAACGAATCCTCATGCAATCAGTAACGATGTTGCTTATTTTGAAAAGCAACAACTGCATTGCTGGACAGGCACGTGCGTGTGGAAAACCTGCTCAGTTCTGTAGCCAAGTATTCCTCCTCACTAAAGAGCATCTTAAGATATCCCAGCTTGGGTACTCTTGTGCTGGAAAACAGCACTTGGCATTGTCCTCTCTAATACTTAGCTGCAAGCTGGAACTTCTCCAGGGCCTCTCCTCACACGCATGAAGAAAAATGAGGGCTTTAAGTACTTCAACCTCCTTAAGCACGTATTTCCCCCAGTTGTTTAGGTAGCTCAGTATTTGGCTCCGAATACCTGACAGACTTCAGAAAGCAAAAATATAAACAAAGTTTTATATTCAGTTTGAGACCTAACTGCAATAACTATCTGAGACAGTCATATTACAAAGAAGTAACTAAACAAGGTGTACCACTTCTCCTGCTTCAAGATCTTGTTCCCTTAGGTGAAAGGCAACAACTCAATGTATATTTTACATTACTCATCTCAATAACTTTAAGCTGAAGAAGTATTTATGTAAAATAGCTACTTGAAGTTCATCATATTTGAACTTGGAGCTTATTCTCTAATTGAGCTGGTGGCCCCCTACTTTCTCGAACAGCCCAACTTCCTTGGAGCAGCACACAACAGCAACAGCACACATGCAGATTACTTACTATGCCACAGAAACTGTGTTTAAAACAAAGGAAAATAAACAACTACCACCCACCGGTTGTCAGGCTGGCTTCTGCAGGCCCTTTCTTGGACATGCAAACTGCTGAACAGACATTTCCTTGTTGTATGCAATCTGTATAGATAGGCCTGTAAAGCTAGTCTGACCACAAGAGATTAATAGCTTTAGCCAAATAATGCGGTAACCATGTGAACGATGAGCTGTTCTAGCATGTTTGCGAGCCTCTCAGCAAGGTTCAACACGCTGCTATCTGCATCTTGTTGCCAAGAGACACAACATCGCCCAGGAACATAAGGGAAGCCAGGTTGCACTGACCACCAGTGAACTCCACGAAGAGCCACGCTGGCTCCAACCGGCCCACATCGAAAAAGGTTTCGCAGGTTCTTCTGATACAAGATGATGTTGTGTAAAAAGAAACTGGCAACAACACACAGTAAAACATTTACTTAAAAAGAAGCCAAGTCTAAGTTCTAGAGCATATCAGAGTTAATACTTGAAATCATGCACATCAGACAAACACCACCATGCCTATAAACCCATGTCCCGAAGTGCCAAGCCTGCATGCTTTTTGAACACCTCCAGGGATGGTGACTCCACCACTTCCCTGGGCAGTCTGTTCCAATGCTTCATCACTCTTTCAGTAAAGAAATTTCCCCTAATATCCAATCTAAACCTCCCCTGGCGCAACTTGAGGCCATTTCCTCTCATCCTATCACTTCTTGAGAGAAGAGACCGACACACACGTTGCTACAATCTCCTTTCAGGAGGCTGTAGAGGGCAATAAGGTTCTCCCCTCAGCCTCTTCTCTAGACTAAACAATCCCAGTTCCCTCAGCCGCTCCTCATAACAGTTGTGCTTCAGACCCTTCACCAGCTTCGCCACCCTTCTCTGGATGCACTCCTAGGTTCTCACTGATACTTATCCACAAACACAAAGCACTTCCCAGGGCAGAAACACATAGGAAAATCAAGAAAACTGCCAATATGTCATTCCACAGTAAGCGGGTATTATAAATTTAGAGCAGTCATCCAGCCTTACACTGGGGCATGATTTTGTAGCCCTGACTGAAGCAAAGATCTTCACAGCGCCTTTTAAGAGAAGGCAGCAGCAAACAGGCTTGAAACAGCGTTTAGTTAGAAAACACTGCTGTTTGAAATAATTTCAGTCTCAGCAATCTACTTTGACCTGAAGAAAACAGTAATGCAGCCACTCACTGGGTAGCCAGCTCAACCCAACGGGATAAAATCTAGTTTGTATTCAAAGAATCTGCCTCCTCTTCGACAGCAGAACCAGCAGCAGAGCCCTGACCCAGCACACCTGGGTCTCCCGAGACCAGGCTGTTTCGCTGCCTGCGCTCGCGGTTAACAGAGCATCACGTGCCTCACAACACACCCGCTAAGTTTCTTCCTGAGCAGTTCAGACAGACAGGAACTCTGTGTACCAAGAGACGAAAATACCCACCAGACTGGAAACCTGCAAACTAAGTGTAAAGGCAGGCAACGCTGTTCAGCCAATTTTACAGGCTGGAGATGACTAAGCAATGATGAAGCATTGTTTCCTTTAAAATTAATCATTCTGAGCTCCATCATTTTGAACACACAGATCATGTGCATAGTGACAGATTCTATGAAATAGGCTTCAAAAAGAACACTTTTTGCACAGATCCCAAATTTAAAAACATGGCTTGACTTATTTCTACACCTGCTGTTTTGTTTTCAGAAATAATTTTAAATACCTGGAAAAATTGGAAGTTTTTCTGTTGTAAATCTGCTCTGCAGTTACAAGTTGGGTTGTTATTTTTTTTGATAAGTTTTTTGGGATGTTTTTGTGTTTTTTTTTTTTAAACAGACTGGCATATTTTTTCAAGACAACTTTATAAAATGTTATTATTCCCTATCACACATAATTCTTATTCCCTACCTCACTTTCATTCTCAGTGTGGGCTATCTGTATTCTGTTACTGTCATCAGTAAAAAGGATGAATCTGTAGGCTGATGCATCCTGAGTTTTAGTGCCAAATCCAACATCCAGATAGGTGAAAGCAAAGACTCACAGTGCCTTTAAGCATTAGATTGGGTGCCTGGTACCTAACAAGAAATTTCAGCATAGTGAATGTAAACTACAACAGTAATGAAGAATGGATATACTTCTTCAGGAAGTGGAAGGAAGAAGAGGCAGTGGGAACAAAGCCACAAGGAACCAGATGGCAAAAGCAATTTGAGGTTTTTACTACGCAACTACAGAAGTGTTGCTGTGAACCGACTATGACTGGAATGAGTTGCACCCAGCTTACAGGTTATGGCGGGGCAGATAAGATAAGAGAAGTTCACATTGTATATTTCCTCTAGAAAAAAGACCAAGAGGAGTCTACACCCTGCACTCAAACACACACAGACTACACAGATAAACGAACTTGTCAGCATCAGCACTCCCCAGTACCACTCAAAATGGAACCTGTGTTATAAAAGTTGAAGAACTTTTAGTTTAGATCTCAGGGTGCAGGATCAAGCCTAAATTGATAACATAACCAGGGAAAGTTAAAAGCTGTTTCTAATTTCAGAAAATGAGTAGATAAACACTACTACGTATAGAGGAAACAATAACTTCTAATTAGTAGTTTAACATTTTTAGATGACAACTTAAATAGATGATCAGCATTTCTAAAGGTATTGCTCAGGTTGCTCACAGTGAATTAGCTGAAGCATCATCTTATTTCACACACTTCAAGTCCTTCAGCTTCAAAGGATACTTTCCAGATGATAAACAGCAGTTTTAATAGGTGTGTTAAGAATTTTCTGTTGCAGCAAGCTTGTTATTCAGGTAACATCATCACAGGTTTACAAAACACTTGTATACTAAACACCAAGAATAAAGGACACACACTGTGTTATATTTCTGCACTGCTGCTCAGTTAAGGACTTTTGGCTTTCCTAGTAAAGGAGTAAACTTGGTCACCTACCGATATTTCACTTTGATCCTATCGTTGTCAGGGTTGCAGTAGAGTCTTTCCAGATGCTCCTGGGAATCATTGGTCACACTTTGCCAACTCTGGGTTGCTGTGCTTCTCACCTGCCAGTGATAAGGCAAGACTGTGTGATGTTTGGGACAATCACTGCCATAAACACAAGTGCCCTGGAGAAAATCCACGCAGATTTCTATTCCGTCTTCCTGATGGGTGTGATATTGCAGCTGGTTCAAGAGCTCAAATACCAGATCAAGAGAAGCTTCTTCACTTTTATCCTGGAATATCCCAGCACTGGATTTATTGCTTGGGTTCAAATTGTAATGCACCGGCCGGGTATCCTCTCGGAATAAGCCAGTTGTGTAGCTTTCCAGAACCTTCTCAAATGTGTACCTTTCCAGAATCTTGTCAAACGTGTACCTTTCCAGAATCTTGTCTGGGAACAAAGGACAACCTGCACCGACACTAGCAGCTGGGTGCAAAGGATTATCCTGGAATGATTCATTACTATTATCAGCAGCAGTTCCAGAAGCCGTTTCTGGTGAGAAACCTTGCTCTCCTGACCGGACATTCTGCTCAGGATGCCCAGAAGAAGGACAAGCTACTGGCAATTGACTCTGCACTTCTGGAGCTGTTGGCACCAGCACAGTCACATTATTTTGTGGTTGAGGGCAAGAAGTACCAAGGTCCAGAGTCTTTTTCACAGCAGGTTCACATAAGTCACTGCGACCACCACTTTGGCCTCGGGGCACAAAGACCCTATCCAAAGTCCCAGCTCCCAGCAAACTGGTAAAGATTGGCCGCAAAGCCCGGAGGGTTTCTGTGTCCAGTCTCTTCTGCTGTTTCTTCTTGAAGCAAGGCTTCACTGGTGGTATCTTCTCAGACTGAGGCAAGTCCTCTGAAGGAGGGCACTTCATTCCTGGGGAGGGAGCCTGCAGCTCAACACACGCTGGCTTGGGTTCGGTGTCCATCAGACACAGACTTTACTCTCTCCAAATCACTTTCAAATGTCCCAGAGCCTCACAAGAATCAATCTAGGGCAGAAAGGAAAACAAGACAGTTAATCTCTCTAATTGCTCATGGTTGACACGAACAAGATCACCCCTGGAGAGGATTTTGAGCCAGCAACAGCAGACTCCTCCCCAGCCTGTGACTGTGGGTAGCCCCTAGGCACGTAATGCATGAAACCAGCTAAACTCAGGCTAATTAATCCCAAACACACACTCATCGTCTTCTCACAATGAAATCGCAGAGACACTCAGGCACGCACACACAGTCCCCGGGGGGGGGGGGCAGGAAAGGGGGATGGTCTGATGCCTTCCTCCTTGTGAGGATGTTTAATAATAAACAGCACTTTAGTTCATTATATTCCACAAAAGTGAACATTGCATCGCTCATTTTTATGCCTCCCTCACACACAGACCCGAGAACAGAACCATTAGCAGACATACAGCCCTGAACATTCCCACACTTTCATGCACCATTTCTTCTTCCACCAGATAAACATGCAGATGTACACATTCCCATTCTATTCACACAGATCCTTCCCTCATACCTCACACATTTATCACATCCTGCACATCCACCCAGCAGCATTGTCAGAGGGACCGTTGGCTTCACGTAAACGATCAGCAAACCCCATACTGACTTCAACAGAGGCCAAGATTTAACCACTGGGGTTTCAGGCACAGGAATTCAAGGGCTTGCACCCTGTTCCTCCTGCTATGCATCTGACACTGACAGTCTCATGCGTGCCCAGACACTCCCCCTTCGCACACAGCCACGCTCACATGCCCACACGCTCCCACACTGACTCAGATGCACAGGCTGCACTCAGTCACCCTGCTGTGACACGCAGAGCTCGTTTGCCACTTACTGGGCTCATCAACAAGAATTAAAACCGGGCAGGGAAGAAAACAAAGAGGTGGTAGTTACTCAGGAACAGGGAAAAACAATCCATTACTTGCAAGATGAAAAATAATTTTTCTCTAAAGCACAAATAAATAATATGTCTCATACGTCACCAGAAAGCAAGCTCTACACCTTTTAATCAAGAATCCTGAACTATTTGATTACATTTAATTAAACCCTCTTCAATCTCCTTGCACGTAGCTACAAAGCTTAGAGTGGAACGCATCAAGGATTATTTCCTAGATAAATGCATTCCAAGCAAAGTAACTTCTCACGACAAAAAAATTCCCAGAAAACAGATAAAATCTGGCAATAATTTCTTACTACTGATGATTTGCTCTGGAAAATTTCTCCCCAAGTCTTTCTGATTATGCAACATTCATTTGCAAGGCTTTTGCATTACCCTGGGAAACAGCACGCCAGACAAAAAGAAGTTGTACCTCTCCAGTTTCCCATTTTTAGACTAAATTTAAAAGCAACCAGTGTATTTGTTTGCCAGTTAAAACAAACTCCAAAATTACTGGTACCTCTGTTATTCCTCCACAGCCACACCAGGCAATTCCCTTTCTAAACCACCGAGGCTAGCTTAGACCTTCAAGCGACTTCAGAGGTTTAAGATCCCTCAACTCCGACAGGAATCAGACCCTTCCCTATACTGTGCCCGGGTTTACCAGCCCCTGTGACATGCAAGAGGGTCTGCCAGGGTTCAAGGGGTCCTGCTGTGCTGAGGAGCTAAATAAGTACCTTCTTATGGCCATTTTCAGCCGCCTCTTTAATGCTATTTCAATATAGTTACTGCTCACTTGATTATCATTTAAGTTTTCCTGCTATTTTTAAAGAACTGCTTTACTGTATGGAGTTGAATCCCTCAAGAACTCTAAATATAAAAAGCAGTGGGAATTTGTTGGCATTTCTACAAGGTCCGACACAAAAATCCACCAACACTTTGCCTGTAATACTTTATTTAACAAATTAAGAAAATCAACTGCAATCACTGTCACAACAGTGCCCTTCTGAGCTGACACACAGCTGCACGCAATGCTGCCAACATTCAAAGCAATTCCACAGATCACTTTCTGAAAGGCTGTTGAGGATCTCCATCACATCTTCTACTGACAAAAACCAGATTCCTTTGAGCACCGACTGGACCTCTGTGATCACTTCACCTTCAGCCTCAATCAATTGAAAAGTTTCTGTCACGGATTTCTTCAGTTTCACAAGAAACTTGATGTTCACTCGCTGTTCACTCTTGCACAGCAACATTTTTCAAACAAGGGTAAGAAAATACCTCTATTTGAACGCTTGAACTGAGTGAAGCGTTGGGAGCTGAGCCCTCACTGTTACAGGTCAGAACACGCTCTGTATCCATCTCTTTGTCTCTCCCCTCCCACTCTTGGTTCCCCAGCTATAGCGTCAGTCTCAGGTTTTTTGAATCAGACCTCATACTTCACATTTTCACACCCAGCCGCTATTATTTAGAAACAACACAATCAATCACTAAGAGCAATGCTACATTTGCACTACACATTTCAGCAGAAAGCTCTCTCGGGGGGTGGATTTCAGCCCAAAGTGCTGCCCATCTCACGCCAACCATACCTCCCCTCCCTTTGCTGAAGGAAGCAAGCCTCGTGGTTGTGAAATAACCAAAAAACAAAGGCAGCAGCCCAAAAGCAAAGCCTAACACCAACTCCTGGAAGCAGATCCCGATGGACAGAGTTCCCGTGGGTGCTCCCGCTGAAACCTACCAGCTCCTGCTCCCTTCCGGCGGGATCCCAGTTTAAGGGCACCTCCAGAGCGGGATTGGTGGGGGGAAAAAAACAAATAACCAAGGCAGGTGCTGCAGCCGGGCGCTCGCAGGGCAGGATCTCCACCTCAGCAAGGCCTGGAGTTGCTCCTCAAGTTGCCGTTGGGTTACCAGGAGATGGCGGCGAGCGGAGGGAAGCGGGGAGGGAGGCAGGGAACGCGGTGGGGGAAATGGGGAGCGGTGGGGAGCGGCAGCCGCCCCGCTACCGTGACCCAGCCGCCCTGCCCTGCCCTGCCCGCCCCGCAGCTCCCTCTGTGCCTCACATCCCCTCGCTGTTTTAAATATCGCTGCCCCGGGAGCACCGGGCAGGCGGCTGCGCGGCGGGGAGGAGCTCCCGGGCGGCTGCGCAGCCGCTCCCTGCACCGTGAACCGCAGCGGGGGCGGCTCTGGGGCTGCGGGGAAAGCGCCCCCTTCACCTGTCCTGGCGGAGGGGATTCTGCCCCTCCTGACGCCCCACCTTGGAGACCTGTGTCCAGCTCTGGAATCGCCAACGTAAGGGCACAGGCGTTATGAAAAGGCTAGTGCAGGGATAGGAGCTGGAGTAGATGCTCCTTGTGCGTCCCTTCCAACTGAGGTCATTCTGTGATTCTCTGGAACAGTTGGAACGGGTCCAGAGGAGGCCACGGAGGTGATGCGAGGGCTGGAGCATCTCTGCTGTGAGGACAAACTGAGAGGTGGGGTTGTTCAGCCTGGAGAAGAGAAGGCTGTGTGGGGAGACCTCAGAGCAGCCTCCCAGTACCTAAAGGGGGCTACAAGAAAGCTGGGGAGGGGCTTTTTCCCAGGGCCTGGAGTGACAGGACGAGAGGGGAATGGCTTTAAATTGGAAGGGGAGAGATTTAAATTAGACATAAAGAAGAAATTCTTTACGCTGAGAGTGGAGAGGTCCTGACACAGGTTGCCCAGCGAAGCTGTGGATGCCCTCTCCCTGCAAGTGTTCCAAGGCCAGGTTGGATGGGACCTTGTGCAGCCTGGTCTGGTGGAATATGTCCCTGTCCACGGCAGGGGAGCTGGAACGGGATGATCTTTAACCCAAACCATTCTATGATTCTATAATTCCCAGCCTTTTGCCTATCCGAGTCTCCCTACAGAACCCCCATCTAACGAGTGGCACCAGGGATAACTAACAGGGTGCTGGCCGGATCATTCCCAACAGTGAAGGGGTAAGAAATGCCTTTGCGTTTCATTCACCAGCCCCGGCGTCTCACCAAGCAGGATTTCCTCAGGCGACAAACCGCCTCTGACAGCCCAGGGACAGGCGTGCGTGTGTGCTGGCACGCCAGGAGGGAGCCGCTTCCCAGGACACACAAGCTGGTCAGCTTAGAAGTCACGCAGCACGTTGGAATAAACAGTCCAGAACAAAGACAGCACTCTCAACTTCCAAATGTTACTGAAACTCTCAGTGCAAGCTACTCAAAGAGCACTAATTAATGACTAAGGAGCAAAGCAGAAGCCCATCCTGGAACAAAGTCATCGTGACTCACTCTCCGTACCTACCCAGCGCGAGCTTGCACGGGGCTGCTGGGATTCACACCTGTACTGGGTATTGCCTGCCACACTCTTTGAAAGATAAAGCATGAAGTACAGCAAATATAATGAAATACAGTCAGTTACTATTTATTTACATGGCATGTTTTGTAGGTGGAATTCATTAAGAGCCCAGTTCACTTTCTGCTGCCCAAAAGCCATTTAGGTGCTGTCATCTCTTGGCTGTGCGTGTGTGAGTGCACGGCGGGTCAGCTCAGCTGCTGGTGGAACAGCCTGGGATGCTCCCCTGGTGAGTCACACACTTGTGTCTCCATAGTAAAATTTCATAGGACGTGTCCATCAATTCACATGGACTCGACACCACCACAATTAAGTGCATCTGCATCACTAACTTGGCCAGATGACATAACTTCCAAAGAGGTAAATAACTTCAGAAGCCAAAATTTATGTTGCTGGAAGAGCTATTAGATGTGTTATTGTTGTCTTTTTAAATACAGTCTTTCATTTTTATGAAATTACATATAGAGAAAACACAAGCATCTGGAAAGAAACTGTCATTCTCAGACAGCATAAGCTGTACGGTGCGTTTTGGAAATGCTGCACAGCTGCATGTACAATGCAGGGAGAATATGCCATTTCTAAAACAAATCACACAAATTGAGCTTCAGGCAGTTGGAGCCAACTTCTTACAGAATGACATAATAGAGGCTGAGTAAAGAAGGCATCCGTATCTGCAGGAGCTGAAAACAGATTATCATCTGTAAATTAATGGAACTCCTGAGTGTCTGAAACATCAGACAGGCACAGCCTTGCACTGTCTGGACTCGACAAAAGAAGAGCTTTACTGAGCACAGTGACTGGCAATGTGTCATATCCTCATTTAGTGAGCAAGAGCTGTACACACACTTGCATTTATCTTCTATTACCAGAGCAGAAATCATCTGTTTGCAATAGCTTATTTCATGCATGAGATATAAATAAGAAGCACATATGGTTGAACCACACACTAAGGTACGCACAGCTCCCACTGCAGTGGGAGTGTAGGATGTAACTGAGGAAAGCAGGAGGCCTGGAATAACCATCTTTCTCAAAACAAATGTATAATTAAAGGAAATACATCACGGCACACCATCAGATCATACACCCACTTCTGAGGCTACCCCACACAAATATATAAAGAAACTGTGACCACCATGAAAGCCTGACCTCATTTTTAAATACACGTTTAAATCTTAAGCAAGAGAAAGAAAGCCCTAATTATTTCTTTCAGATGGTAAACTGCATCAGAGTGAATGCAGCAATTTACAATTCTGACTTCCAAATAATGGAATAATCAGTATGCACATTCCACTTATTCCCTGATGAAAAAAGGGAAATGTCTTTTACTTAAATAGGCACACTAAAAAACAAGTTCTTAGGTTCCAACACATTTTTTCCAGTGACAGAAACAAGACCTCCTTCTCTGCCTCAATTCTTGCACAAATGAATATTCTTAACTTGAAGAACACGTCCCATTCTAGGAAGTTTAAATAGCTTTTCTGCTGCTTTATATGAAGTCAACACGTGTTGTAGGAACTGGAAGGATGGTGAAGAACAAGGCAGCACACAAAAGGTGCACTACAATTTCTCAGTTCCTCTGAAGACATCACAGCTCAAGTCTGTCTTGCACAGACCCTTGTTCTCTGCATTTTCAGCAAGGAGGAGAAGGGAGAGGAACAGCCATTGCCATTTTAGCTCAATGTACTTCTGCCAGATCATCCAGCAGAAAAGAAAGCTGTTAAGATTCCACATTCTCTGTCTTGCACAACTTCTCCCCTCTCAACAAGTTTGAGAGTGGTACATGCCACTCTTAAGAATCAGGCAATGGTAAGAAGGGACCAATGTAACCCAATTAATATAGAGACCCAGAAATCAAAGTCTAATCTCTTCCACAGTTGTATTTCACATGTTTTCAGAATGCCTTTACCTTGCAAACTGCCTCTTCACCACCTCTGTTAGGAGCACTCACAAAAGCTATGGTCCTCATCACATAAAGTTAACACTGAGCTGTGCCTTATAAGGGATCTTCTGCCATCAAATCAGAGGGGAAAGTTGGTGGTGGTGCCTAGCAGTGGGGAAGGCCTCTCGTTAAAGATTGAGAATCCCTGCAGATGCAGTTTTGGGGCCGTTGTGGCTTGACATTTCTGTGAGCAAAGCCCCTGCTGTACAGATGAACATGTTTTAAAACCTTTTTCTCCTGATTCTCCAGGAAAAGAAGTTAATGAAGCCAAAAATACTTCCCTGCCTTCAGGATATCTTTTTAAACTGCATTATCTACTTCGGTCAACTGTCCAAAATTGTTAACATGCTTTACATTTTCATTTTCTCAATTATGGTGCAGGTGAACATTGAAACTACTGAAACTATGGAAAGGGAAGTGCAAGATGTTATGCAGTGTCACGTGGCACACACCTTGGTACCTGCAGCAGCCTCTCCAGAAACAGTGATTCAGGGTCGTGATGCACAACCATCAGTACTGTAAGACTGCTTTTCATTGACAGTAGGGCAATTAATTTAATTGATACTATGATAATCAAAAAAACACCGGTGTCATTCCAAGATCTTGGTACTCAACACAGCTTACAGGATGCTATATTGGTTGGAAGGCAACTTATTCTGAGATTAGGTATAATATTGGGCTTAGGTGGTCTTCACTGATTTCAAAGCATAAAATACATTCCTCTTGTGAGGAATCTCATGCTACTGTCCCTGGTATATTTTAGACAGGCAGAGTATAAGCAATCTGCCTCACTTTACACAGCATATCAAGAGGAGAAGCAAGTTGGCTTCGTTGGTACCATTTGCCTTCAAGAATTCTTCTGCCATTTTTCTGATTTAATCAATCAAGTCCCAGCATTTTACATTTTATTTTAAAATATTGCTTTACAGCAGTGGATTTTCCACTATGTAAAAGTAAAGAAATCAATACATACTATAACTACATATGATTGTATGAATATTTTTTTACTTTTCTCTGCTGTAACAATTAAGCAAAAATACAAAATGAGACACATCCAAAGGTTAAGCAACAAGTCATTGGCAATTGGAGGAGGACACAGGCCCCTTGACTCATACAACTGCACCTGACACATTGGATCAACCACTCAAAGGCAAAGAGAACACACCCATGTATATGCCTCTTTCTTTGCCCTGTAACAGCAGCTATGAATGCTCAAAATAAGAAAAAGGAATGAAAGTTGTTATTCTTAAGCTACTGAATCATTATCATTCTTTGCAGTAAAAAACAGACTAAAGTCATACCTTTATTTTAGTAAAATTACTAAATTTCTGGCTCTTATTTAGCAGTGAGGTAGTAATCAATCTATTAATGTTTCACAGTACTGAACACAGGCTGTACATTTATCATGGAAATCAATATGAAACCCAGCAATATAAATATATATCTGATTTTTACTGTAATGCTGTAAAATTAACCAAGTAGATGGTCCTTTTCCATACCAATGCTTGATGAAAACTGCTGATCACCTTCAAATCAACTTTCAGTCCCTACCCTTGTTCTGACGTGGACAGGTGACAGTAAATCAGGTTAGGTAAGTACCAAGGGGAAAGAAGTGTCAATGATGCAGGCAGTATTTAAAAGCTAACAGATGAGAAAAGAGAATCTCTGATCAGTTCATCCTGTTATCAGGATATGCAAACTCTCCCATACTTATCAGATGTTTGCAATAGGCCATTTTTCATTTTCATGACATGGTATGTGAACAGACTCAACCTATTATATATAGATTTCTTTTTCTCTCCAAGTTGCATAAATAAAATATCCATAGTTATGTTCTGTGCATATTTTTATCCTCCCTCAATACTAAGACTGATAATTTTAATTGAGTATTTTTTAGAAGTGAAAAAAAGTCTGTTTATATGCAGGTGAGATAATGGAAGTCAGTTTTCACTAATGAAAAGGAGGGCAGCAAAGGTTTATTACCACCTGGATTCCAGTAGCCTTTGCTGGAGGGACACCTAGTGGGCTGCATCTTGCTCCAGTCTCTCCTGAAGATTAGGAGGAGAAATTTCAAGGTCCAAACATGCCAAGATGAAATCAGTTAAAGTCTCCCTTCATTGGAAACGGGCAACACTGCCCAAATTTGGCTGGGCTGGTACATGTAACATCAGGTCAGAAGGAGGACCTCTGAGGAGTGCAAATTCTCCATGTCACAGCCTAGAAGAGCAGTGCGACCCCACTCTGCTGGGGGGGCATCTGTGTTGTGTATCTGTGTTTTTGAAAAAGGCTGACTTCCACATATGGGCAGAAGGAAGAATTGCTCCTGCAAACTATATTCAGACCAAGATGATCAGTCAGTAAATAACTATAGTAACTACTGTTCCTCCTTGTGCCCTACTGCTGTCACGTATAGCCAGGAATCTCCAATACTGAGCAGTACTGCAGATCGGATGCATTTGGATCTTTGGAGGACAACAATGACCTAAAACCACAGTGGTTTTGAGAAAAATAAACACACAGATTGTTCTTCTGGTACTATCCACAAGCAAGTAAAAATCCAAGCCTCATCTGCTTGCACAGTAATCTAGAACTGGTGTAAATGGAAAAAGGTGGCCAGTTTAGAGTCTTCAAAAAATAAATCTTCTTGCTAGCTAAATGACATAGTCACGGTGTGGTCATGATTTTTTAGTAAAACCTCCTATTCTTCTCCTTTACACTGCTCCAAAAAAAAAGTAATAAAACTAGAGTTGTTCCTATTAATCAATATTAGTAAATGAAACCTTTTGAATCCAGACCCAGCCTTACCATTTGCAGCTAGCAGTAAAAAATAGCAATTTCTTTGGTCTCAAATTCCCCTTCTCCTAATACCTTGCACTAGGAATTAAAGGTTTTTAAAGTACACCACTCTGTTTCTCTTATTTAACAAAACCTGAAAGTTTGGTGAAAATACCATTTCTCAGCAAAAAATGATCATATATTACCCATATAAATATGACCACATGTAGTTATTTTGCTGACTACCAGATAATCTTATCTCTGTAAGTGATTTATGATTCAATGTGTGATTCAAAAGCGGGTCCTTTTCCTAGGAAATCTGTTAATCATTTCTGTGGAGATCTTTCTATCCTAGGAGTGCATTGTAGAAGAACAGACCTAGAACTTTGTCCTAATGTGCAGAGAAGACTTTAATGCTTTTAGCACATCAGTACAGTAACATTACACAACTTGGACTGAAGTGTTACCAAGAGACCCTTCCTATCTTACGAAATGAGAATTCTATCACTAAATAGAAACAGAAAAATAGTACCAGCCCTAATCAAGTCAGCAGTCTCTCAAGAAGTCATCTTTCTAGATGGAGTTGTTTTCTTCAGCTGTACTATCCAGTATTGAACCAATCCGAGGGGAAAACTAATGATGCTTCGAAGCTAAAATAAATAAATAAATAAAATCCCAAAACTTTAGCATTTCAGTACATGTAGTGAGCATTTACAGGGCATCAGGCATAAATCAGGAATAGGTAACACGTGTCAGTACACTAAAAAAAAAAACAAACAGAAGCCTAAATAGCACTTTGTGACCAGAGCCTGAAGACAGCCTTTCACCTGTGTGAGCGGGACTCCTGAAACAGTGCCTCTTGTTCAAAATGAAACTTCCTGGCTTGCACACCTGCACAGTGTATCCTCTGTTACAGACCAGAGGGATGCTCTGGGACATGAAAGCATCCACCCAATGTTGAAGTTGATTTAGATACATGAGTTAATACATAAAATGACAGAACATATGCCTTCGGTACACGTGGGATTCTGCTGAAGTGGGGCACCCTCTTGTGGAAGTCTTTTAGATCAGTATCAGCCATACAGACAGTGCAAGGCAACATTTACCATGCACCTTTAACTAAATGGAGCAATACAAACTGATTTCTATAACAGCATGTAAATTTTGACTTTTTTTTTAAGGTTAATTCTAAAGCAGTGGTGATTCTGGAGCACATGGATCCTCCCACAAGGTAAGCAGTAAGGTGTGGATGGCAGCGCTTCGTTCCTTCTCCTTTAGGCTGATTCCTACATAAACTAACCAGAATGGGAATGTTCCTTTATAATGGCAGTGTTGGCCAACTAAAATTTAAACAGTTCTAAAATTAACAGCTACTTCTAGCTAAAGTCACAGCACACAGGTAGTTTACTGTCTACATGCAAATAGTTCTTCAACCAAATATTCCTTTTATAAAAGGACAGCTGGAAGGTAACAATACAGTGGTATTTTACATATGAAAAAAGTTAAAAGCTGTTTACAACAGCAAACCTTCATTAGAGCTTTAGCTACCCTGTAAAACACAGATTCTACAAAGGTCTGCAATACTCTTGAAAAGCAGAGGGTGTGAATGAAGATCTCTGTAGACATCTCTTGAAAAGGTCAACCCTTACAACAGAAAAGGGAGAGCTATTATAAATTTGACTACTCTTTCTCCCAGGCTCTGTATGAGTCAAACAGCAAGGAGGAAAACAGCAGCATTCACATCCTAAATTAAAAATAAAACAAGTGGAAGAAGTTAACACTAAATTTAAGAAAACATTTTTCTTCTAAGATGCAGATGAAGAACAAAAATCTGAAGCTCAGGAAATATTGTTAATGTTCAAATCTTCAAATGTAATTGTGCCTCCTGAAAAGGGCAATAAGAATGGAAACTATTTGCTAACATATCATGTGCATGCAATGGGCTAAGCACAGTTCCATATCAGCTGAAGCAACACAGTGATGTTCTAACCCTGATAAATGACATAAAACCAGCTGGAAGAAAATGGGATGAGGCCTTCATTTTGCTTAATACCTATGTAAGCAACCTAGAAGACACACACATTGCTTTAGAAAAACCTGCACGTCTTCTTCAGTACTGCACGGCCTACAGATTGTGTCAGTGCTGACTCCCAAAGCCTCCCTGCTGTGGATATTGGGAGCAGCTGGATGCATCCAGTCTGCAGAACACATAAATAAACCACAGCTTTAGATAATATCATGCAGAAAACTGCAGAAAGATGGCTATATTCAGCAGATGTTCTTTGTCAGAAATAGCCTTAGGTGACTATGAGTAGGAGAGATGCTCTGCTCTACATTTGAGAATGCAAATATGCATTTGAAAGATAATTTCTTTACGGAAGAATAATTGTGTGGGAGTACACTATAAATGCTTTATTTCTAGATTTCAGCAATCTGTGTGTTGCTGAATTCAGCATTCCAGAAGGGTATAGGACATCCTGCCTTGCTATGTTAATTCTCAAAGCAACATGGGAACTAGACCTTCATGTTTGAGAAACAGGTGGCCCAAATCTTGAACATTAGGTTCACTCTTAGCTTACTAAACCTGAAGTGCTTAGTTATTTTCCAAAGATTGCATTTTATATTGCATTTCAAAAGTGTGGTCAGTTCCATGCGGTATCTGGGATAAATGCTGAGCAAGCCAGCCCCCTGAGAAGCTATTAATAGACATTATTTCATTCATTTGGTCTACATGCTGAAGAACCTACCAAGAAAAAGTTTAAAAATGCTAAAGAGGAAACTGGAGCAGATGAGACCATTTCAAGACACCAAAAAATGGGTCACATATGCTGCACTGAGCTCCCTTCAGGTACAGCGAGTGTCACACAAATCCAGCAATTTCCAGCTTTTAGAAATTAAAGGTGAGCACAGCAATCCATTATTTCAATGCAGTGTTGTCCGAAGGTAAAAGAGAACAGCTCATGAAGCAACAGCACTGGATAATGTACTCTGCTTTCTTCACCTCAATAATCATTGCAACTGTCCTCTGTCTTAGGAATAGGGAAGGCAACTCAAGACATTTTCCTCCCCTCACAGAGTCACAGATTCTTCCCAAATTCACACCTAGAGAAGAAAGCTATCTTCTCAAAACTGTGTCTGGAAACCACCCTGCTTCAAGACAGACAGTGCCACTCCTTAGCAGCCCCTAGACTGCCCCTCCAGCTGTGACAGCTGTGCTCTTTTGGGGGCTCCATTCTGAACCACACTGAGGAAGTGATTTGTCTGAAAAATAACACAACCAGATTATTATTCCAGTTTTAAACCTCGGTCACCACAGAATGCTTCAAAAAAAAGCACAGCACGGAGAATTGAAAAGCTTCTCATCCACCTAGATCACACAAAGACAGCAGAAGCCGCTCAGATTATGAGCAGCGTCACACATGTTTATTGAAAGAAGGTTTCTCTTTTGTGTTTCAACAATCCCCAATCAGCTGATCCAAAACTCAGAACACTAATCCCTTACTGCATGATAAATTTCAACACAGCCAAGTAAACATGGGGATTTCAGAATATTAGAAAAGTTCCATTTTGAACAAAGAGGGGGTTTTCAATCTTAACTATAGCAAAGCTTTTGCTCTGTTTTAAGCTAATTCTTGGACATAGTTTAGTCCACTGACTCTGGAATGAGTGCCATTGAGAAAATTAGTTTTAATTTAGATGTCAATGTGAAAACCTAGCTGTTTTCAAAACTATGGAATTTATTTCCCAGCTAACAAGTGTTAGTCCCCTTTTAAGGAAGAAAAAAAAACCCAGGATGTTTGGTAAGTAGGCAGCAAAATTAATGGCTGCAAGGTCAGCCAAGTTTATGACTCATTTTGGATGTAGGTTCAATAAGTGGGATCATTCCTCTGGCTGTGGTATGATTTAAACTAATGCAGAACTAGCATGTAGATAATGAACTGAAAAAGATGCAAGAGAGTGCAGTGATGCTTTCACTCACAGTATATCATCAACACCATGGTAAACACTGACACAGGGCCAAAGGCACAGTACTCTTTTTAGACTAACTTAAAAAGAAGAAAACATACACAGCCCTAAGTACAACAGTGATATCACCACTAGTGATATCAAAAAAAACATGTGTGAGCATCTGGAGACGACATCAAAGAAATCAGGCTCTCCTTTTCTGCAAGACAGCTCGACTCATTGCTGTCTTACTGCCTATCACCAGCAGGAATAAACAATTCTAAAATATCAGGTATCTCTTAAACATATCTCTGAAGCTTTACTCTGACAAACTAATGTTATAAAAGCAAAGAACACAGAGGGTGTATCAAAGTCCATGTGGAGAACATTTGTTTTGTTATAGAGCTATGAAGGGTGTGCACTGTAATTCCACGCAGCACACAATGTTCTATGCGACTTTTACGAACGTGAATTGTACAACAACAGAGAGATCAGCTGTAACCACTGCTGGGGTGATGTGTATTTTAATCACAAATATTATTTTCTGTGGGACTCAGAGAGGATTCTTGCCAGTGCACATTTCTCTCCAATACTGCTATGCTGAAAAAGGCACTTTTCTCTCTGAAGGTTTTTAACAATTCTTCTGTTAAACAAGATGTCAGCTACCACGGTAACGAATGACAGAGCAATTCACTTACCCGTAAGAAATACCAGAATGTCCTAATATTAACACTAGATGACAGCAAAAATGGTCCTATTTGGTCTGTTCACACACAATGCATTACTCTCAAGGGAGTTTTTTCCACAGGTTTTGCAAGATAAAAACCAGTTATCAAGAGCCTTTGAATTAGATTAGAAGGACTGTATAAACCATCAAGCTGTAAGAGCTTGTAATCTTCTCAGCAGAGCTATGCCAAGAAAGACACATAGCTCAAAGCAATACAGAATTTTCAATGCTGTCAAGAAGCCTTATTTGCAGAAACAATCTGTGTGTGTTCCCAAGGGTTTAGGCATAGCTGGGCAAGTGTAATCAGAAGCTGACAGAAAGGTCACTGTACACAAGATGAAGAAACACAGCAAATGTAGTCTGAAAGGACTGCTACATGCGATTCTGTAATACATTAATTTGATGGAATGCATAAAATAGAGGGTGAGGAATAAACAGATGTTCAGAAAGTTACTAACAAATAATAATCATGATGTTCAAGACCGTTGGCTACATAAGTACAACCACATAAATAAATAACCTAGAAGTGCCCAACTCCTCCCACCTCCCATGCAGTCGAGACATCAGTTACATCCTAGGGATTCCTGCACTGACCTGCTGGAGACAAGCAAGGGGAAAGGAACCATTATTGGGTCAGAACAACTCTGTATCACTGTACTGCTGTTTGCTGTGGGAGCTGCAAAGACTCGGCTCTGCAGTCCTTGGGCACCTATTCCTGTCCCTGTTATGGTGACGGGAAGAGCCACCACAGCAGCTTTCTGATTCTGTTGTTGACCCACCTTAGGTTGCTCCCTGTCTGTGCTGTCTTACAGGAATATCCCCTTCTGCACATTAGGGACTCTATTAGGATTTCAACACCTAAAAGAAGAGACGGCACAAATTAACAAACTGAACATATCCTAGTAATAAGTTATGGACTCATTAGGAGTAGGTATTTTGGGGGGATGGGGTGTAATGGAGTCATTAATGAAAACCATTCTTAGACCCTGGGACATTAAGATTCATATTAGCACAGCAGATGACAAATAAAACCTTGCTAAAGAGCAGACTTATTTACTAGTAATCACCAGCCTTGCAGCTTCTACCTTCAAATCCAACCCAAGTGTGGTTTGGATTATTTTGGATACTTCACACAGGTGAGTGGCAACAATAAAATTGACAAAACAAATCCTGCTGGGAAATTCCACTGCCGTCATTTAAAATGTTAAACTTGGTCCAGCTTAGAGATTTAGAGCAAAAGCAAGATAATCCTTGCATTTCCAGAATATTTATCACTGCTTCTGTGTTTTAGAAATAAATATAATAAAAAATACGCTTTGGGAGTTACAAAGGTAACAGCACTGATCTTTCTATCACCGGGAGAACTTGTGCTTTTGGGTCACAGAGCCATTGTTTCTCTGATTTTGATACCTTATGTTCCCACGACTTCTGAGTGAGGATTCAGACAAGATGCAGTCAGCACAATGCAGATTTAGACCCCTGAACAAAAAGTTGGAATTGTTTTGACAGAAGCTGGTGGCCCGATTTACTTTTGGGGAAGCAACTATGACATATTTAAAGTGAATATGAAGCTCGGGTGACAGTTTTGTTGTGTGCAATGTCCTGCTTAAAGCTACAGTTTGCCAGTGCCAGGATTTTTAAAAAAGCAAAGTGCTCATCTGTTTTTTCAAGAAAATCTTTCATCATTTCACTTTCTAAAACAATGTCATACTTCATCTTTTGGAGAGACAGATGGTCACCAGGCAGATTTTGTTCCAAAAGGAACAGCATCCTGCCCATGTAAACCCAAACCACGAACAAAACGTTAGACTTAATCACATTTCACTACCACACAAAACAAATTTATCCAGATGAGAAAGAAGAAAGCTGTGCAAGAACAGAGTCAATGATTACATCTGAATCTTAAAACAACCTTAAAATTAATCTTGCCAATGATTGCCGACTACTTTGTGCAACTCCAACGATGTTCTTAAAATCCTTACGAGTGGGAACATTGATCAAATAGTGACGTTACCTACTACGCATTTAGTGTTACCGTGTTATATCAAAACACCTCGACTGCTCTCCACTCCTCTTGGAGCAGAATCTTCAGTACAGGTTTCTGAATGCCATCTGGCAGGCGAACAGTATTTCCCACCAGTTGAAGCCAGAAACTGCTGAAGCCATTTCAGAACAGGTTACTACAACCCAGACACGCAGGGCATATGGAACAGAGACATTGGAAGGAAAAGGGATCCACGTGTTTCATATAACAAATACTCATGGAAAAGAAAGCAATCGGGGTGAAAATCTTGCAATTTTCCAAGTGCAGTGAAATATATGCATGCATCTTTAGGTGCTTAAAGATCTTGAAAAGCCAGTCCACTAAAACATCTGATGATTTCAGTAACTTCCGTCAGAGAAAATTACTACATATAAAAAGTAAAAGTTCTTATTATTTAAAGAAACGTTGGTTTGCTTTTTAGGATTTTTTTTCCCATTTTAAGACAGCTACAAAAGTATTTAGAAATGGAGAAGATATACCTCAGACAATATTATAATTCGATTAGGTGTGGGAGCCTGTCCCGGTTCAGCCAGGTCAGTCGCTGAAGTGGGACCAGTCTCTCCCCAGGAAAGGGAAAAGGCAAATGAGAGAGACTTGCGAGTTGGAAATTAACACGGAAACAGCTTTTATGGAACAATGATTATTATAAGGGAACAACAAAATACGTACAAGTACACACAACCAATCCAAAGTCACCGCTGATGCTGCAGGGCAGGAACAGGGAAGGTCCTGGCCAGGACTCCGCTTGAGCTCGATCCAGGATGGGTTCAGGGGCGGACAGACAGACAGGTTCCTTCTCGACTATCTGCCATGGGAGAAGAGGCTGTTCCAGCCCAATCCCTAAGATTTTATACTAGGCGGGACGTGTGGCACGGAGCCACCGTTGGCCAGGCTGGGTCACCTGTTCTGCCCGCCCCTCCCTGCTCTGGGATGGCCTCGATTTACATAGCAATAGGTGCACCTCGATGGCCCATTACCTCGGTGAGAACTACCGGGCTGATCATCCCCCCCGGCTGAGCACTGTGTTGGTAGCTCCAGGCGAGAGGAAATGGCCTCAAGTTGTGTTTGAGGAGGTTTAGATTGGATATCAGGAAACACTTCTTTAGGGAAAGAATGATAAAGCATTAGAACGGGCTGCCCAGGGAAGTGGTGGAGTCTCCATCCCTGGAGGAGCTCAAAAAATATGTAGATGTCACTTCGGGACATGGTTTGGTAGGCACAGTGGGGTTGGGCTGATGGTTGGACTATTTGATCTGAGGGGTCTTTTCCAACCTTAATGATTCAGTGATTCAGGAGCCATGATTCAGGCTTAGCTGGAGACTTAGAGATTATGTTCTGCTTTAGTCCCGTCCATCACCAACTGCTCAACAGCTTTAGAAGCATCTCTGATGGCCAATGTTGGGCATCAGGATCTGGGCAGAGGAGAGCCATACATGGCAGCTACAGGAGACACACACCAACTGCTGACTACGAGCCCCACAGGCCACACATTTCCTGTCACTGGTGGATGACCTGTGGCTTTTCTCCTGGCCAGGTACTGTGTGACAAGGAGCAGCAGGTGGAAGAGGGGGGAAGGCTGGGTGCCCAGCCACAGCAAGTGGGGAGCCACAGTCCTGCCTTCTGTGCCACCACCACGATCAGTACTCACTGGTGTTCCTGCTGGTATGCCGAGCTCCTGCACGCCGGCTGATCGGCTGATGGATCAGCTAATCCAGCTTGGGATCCCTGCTGTAGAGGTGTTACCAAGCCAGGAAGGGAGGTCTCGCTATTGCCCTAAGTTCAATACCCTTTGAATCCAACATCCGCTTCCAGTTTGGTCTTGGAAATGTATTCCAGTGTCAAACAGCAGAGTCCTAGTACACTGAAATTCTTTATAAATCACCATCATAATGAAATATCATTTTTGACCAACCATGTCCTGGGCTGCATCAAAAGAAGCATTGCCAGCAGGTCGAGGGAGGGGATTCTCCCCCTCTACTCCGATCTCGTGAGACCCCACCTGAAGTATTGTGTCCAGTTCTGGAATCCCCAATGTAAGAAGGGTATGGAACTATTGGAGCGGGTCCAGAGGAGGCTACAAAAATGATGCGAGGGCTGGAGCACCTCTGCTATGAGGACAGGCTGAGAGAGTTGGGCTTATTCAGCCTGGAGAAGACTCCAGGGACCACTTAGAGCAGCCTCCCAGTACCTGAAGGGGGCTACAAGAAAGCTGGACAGGGACCATGATTCTATGACTTCATTTCCAGCCAGCATTTCCTCATTGTGTGCATCTCATATCTTGCCTTGCAAGCAAAGAATTGCAAGGAAGAAACAAGTAGGAAGAATGACTTGGATTAAATTCTAAAGATACACACATTTTATTTAACAGTTTCCTCAGAAATGATAAACACCTTAAGGAAAGGTGATGTCCCAAGACACAAGGAGTGCTACAGTTGTCCCAGGCCATCAGGGCATTGACCCCAAAGCTGTACCACATCAGCAAGACCTCTATGCTTACAAACAAGTCATGAGGGTTAACTGCCAACGTTTCAGCGAGACTTCTGTGCAAACACGTTAGAAAAGCTGGCGCTTGGGCTTTCCCAGATACAAAACGAGAGGGAGAACAGGCTGATTCCCTGTGGTGCCTCCCTCCTTCCCCAAACATCCACAGCCTTGGCAGCGCTGGGGAGGGATCACTCACCTCACCCACCCGCACCTGCGGTTGGCCCTGGCAGGGCCGGGCTCGGCTGGGCCAGGGCCCGGGGCCAGGTATGGGGCCAAGGCAGGGGATAGAGATGGGGATGAGCCCAGGACAAGAGTCTGCACTGGAACTGCCTCGCCTTCGCCCCCGCCCCCGGAAGTGCCGCATGTCGGCCCCGCCCCCGGAAGTACACGTGTCGGTCCCGCCCCCGGAAGTGCCGCGCGGACCCGCGCAGTGCCATGGCTCCCAAGGGCGGCCCGGGCGGGCGGCAGCAGTCGGAGGAGGATTTGCTCCTGCAGGATTTTAGCCGCAACCTCTCCGCCAAGTCCTCTGCGCTCTTCTTCGGCAATGCCTTCATCGTCTCTGCCATCCCCATCTGTGAGCGGCAGGGAGCCCTGAGGGGACCTGGCGGGGCTGCAGGGGGGAGGCAGGCCCCGAGGGGAGAGGGGGGGCGGGCAGGAATTGGGGGGACAGAGGCGGCAGGAGCCAGTGGGGGGGCGCACGATGCTGGGGAGAACGCGGCGAGACCGGGGTGTGGAGATGTGTGGGGTATGGGGGTGTGTCTGGCAGGATCCGGGGGGGCGATGGAGGGGGTCGTGGCAGGACCCGGGGGTGGAGCAGGGGCTCCCCGCATCTCGCCTCGGGCTCCTGATCCGCTGCCGCGCGCGGGTCCCCCGCCTGGGGGGGTGCGTGTTGCTGGACGAGCCGCTGGAGGAAGGCTGACGTGTCAGTTGCAGCGCTGCCGATTTTGCCGTGGTCTCATTAAGTCCCTTTCAGGCAACAGCAAAGAGCATTTCTCTGTTTGAAAATAATGTCTAATGCAGTTTGAAGCTCCTACAAGCGATTTTGCAGATGCTGGCTTTGGTCTCAGCCAGTACCAAATTACAGAGCTAGTAAGCTGAGTAGGACTCTTGTTGGGGCATTTTTCTTGGAGAAAGAAACTGCTCAAAATGTCCTTTTTTTTCCCTTTTAAGGGCTTTATTGGAGGATATGGCACATGGATCTTGTTCAGTCTGCAGTCTTATATAGCGTAATGACCCTCATCAGTACCTACCTTGTCGCCTTTGCATATAAGAATGTCAAGTTTGTTCTCAAACACAAGTAAGTTTGGGGGCTGTTTGAAGCAGAATTTATTACTAAATAATGAACAAAACCACCATTTACAACTTCTTTATGAATAAGGGTGTCTCAAATATTACTCCAAAAACTTTCACACAGAAGCGTCTGGTTTCTGTCATCTTGTAATTATGGAATAGGCAAGCCTTGTCAGCTGAGTGTACAATGAAACAGCAGAACTCCCTTCATTCTTAGGGAGTGTTGCCACAAATTACATTTGATGATTACTTTTAGTAACTTGATTATTACTTGTTGTCCCTTTAGCGTGGCAAAACTGTTCAGTGTTCTACCTTCTTGACAGTGTGAGGTTTGTGGTTGGACTCAATGATCTTAAAGGTCCTTTCCAATCTAAATGATTCTGTTCTGTGAAGTATTATTCTTCACTGTAAATACTACTTCCTGTAACTCAAGGGGTTTTTTTTAGTTTCCAACTTCAGTGGTGTTTCTTACAGAGTAGCACAGAAAAGAGAAGATGCTGTTTCCAAAGAAGTCACTCGCAAGCTGTCTGAGGCAGACAATAGGAAGATGTCTCGTAAGGAGAAGGACGAAAGGTAATCCTCTGTTCAGTTTGTTCTCTCACTGTTGTAGTGCTGCCTGCTACTTTAAGGCTCTAGGTAGGATAGTGAGGACTGTTGCTTGGCCTTTGTTTCTATATTCTGGTAAGCAGAAGCTGTGCTGTCAACTCTTTGTTCCCCTATAAAACCTTTTTGAAGTGACTTATCAAACCTTTATCGATAAGATCTTATGAGGCAACCTGTGTCCTTGCTGCAAAGCAAACCCACTTATTGTACAGGCATTCCCATTACTCTGAAGAGCAAACACTTGTCTGCAGAAATGAGAAACACCTCTTTTCTTAAGGACAGGCTGGTGTGATGTACTTTGCATTGTGATGTGTTGTCTCTTTGGGACAAAATGCCCTTTCTTCTATTCTAGCTGCCAGGCGTGCTGGTAGTATCTAACAGATACAAACTCAGAACAAGTCTTGTTTATAGAGGGTGAGTTTTGATGTGCCTGGTAAGAAAACAGGCATCACTTCAGCATAGAAGTACATAGTGCATGCAGGGTTTTGTCTTCAGATAATGAGTTGATGGGTAGTTCTGGCTGTGCTCTGTCCCTCAGAAGCTGTCTACAACGAGAGCAGCTGTGTGTGGTTTAGTGCATCTCTGTGTGCCAGTCACTTCATAAAGGTGGGTGTGCAAGGATGTGCATTAATAAAATACGTTTGAAATAATGTCTTCACTTGTTCCTAGAATTCTGTGGAAGAAAAATGAAGTGGCAGACTACGAAGCAACAACTTTTTCCATCTTCTACAACAATACTCTCTTTCTGGTCTTGGTCATCATTGCTTCATTTTTTGTGCTGAAGAACTTCAACCCCACTGTGTATCCTTTATTACCACGCTTGAAACAACCAGAATCTGATTCCTATGTGTCATTACTAGCTGTATTTGTCCTGTGGGTTGTAAGATTGCTCTGTTTTTGTGTGCAGCTCATTGTAGTAACTCAATTTAGGAAAACTTTAGCATAAAATAGAGAACACAAAAATATCTCCCAATTATGTGGAAGTTTAGCATCTGACATGAGGTGTTTTAAGGATGTCACTTGGACAATACACACAAGTCCTTACTGTTTTGTAACTTCAGTTGTGGAATTAGGAGGCAGCTCATGTTCCTGCAGACACACTGTGTCAGTGCCAGGTGCTGTTACCTACTGGGTTGTTCAGTTTCATTAATTCCACAAGGAAGATCTTTTGTTACTTAAGTAAATACTGCAACTCAGGGCTGCATATGTTGAGTAAAGATCTGCAGTATTTAACAGTACTGAACTGTAGCAGTAGTTAGTGGTATTTGACTACTTTTAAGAGGACAGGCTAAACTTTAAGGGCATATTAATTTTGAAGTTAAGTGCAGTTTGGTGTCTTGCTAAGAGCCTTGATTACAAGCTGTTATTTCAGTTTACCATGTTGCAGTTTTAAAACTCCCACAGAGAAAGACTATTTAAGTTCCTTTTTCATAAAACTTCTACTACAAGAAGTGGTATCTTTACAAGTAGATATCCTTAACTTTTTCACTACAGAAACTATATTCTGTCTATCAGTGCTTCATCTGGACTGATTGCTCTGCTATCTACAGGATCCAAATAGACAAAAAACCCCTATGCCAAGTTGTTCCTGTGAGAGGGTTCAACTGCTGTGCGAAAGTTTCAGGATGGAATAAGATTACTTTTTTATGATGTGACTGTTTGAGGGCATGGGGAGGGAGGGTTTGCATCCAAACTGAGTGAATTGTATTTACTTGTATCTTTCCATGAATTAATCAGGTTTTTTACTTGGCAGTGAGAGGCAGTGGTGTGTGAGCAGTTAGTTAGGAGACGTAACCTTACTGCAGCTCTTCACAGGTGTGCTGGTACCATGCACTGTTAGACAGGTGCACAGGAGGAACTGCACAGCTGCACAAACAGCTGGCCTGAAAACCTCCAACAGCATTCCCTGGTAAATCTGACTGAGCCAAACTGGTCATAAAAAGTGACAATCCACCATTCAGCATTGTAACTTGACAAGTTTTAATAAAAAGGAGGCGCTTTTTTTTTGTCGTTTAATTCCTTGTATTTGCTTTCTTAATTTTTAAAAAAATGGGTATTTTCATGTGCAGGTTTCTCAGATTTCTGTTTCCAGAAGACTAAAGTCTTCTACAAGTTAGCATATGTACTGTTTGCATTGGAAATACTCCTCATTTTTAAGTAACTTGGAGTCAGGACAAAGCCTAAACCTCCTAGAAAAACGCTTTTGAAGTGATTTGAATGTATTTTTCTTCCCCATTCATTTCTAAAGTCGTAAATTAAAATAAAACGGCCAGTTTTCCTGGCACAACTTAACAGAAATGCTTTGGCTGGCTCTTCATAATGGGTTTATCAGGCAATCCTTTGCCTTTTTTACATGCTATCAGTAAAGCAGCTGTTCTGTTAAATGCTAAACTCCTCTACTATTAATGGAATTCCATTATAGAAGTTACAGATATTCCCATTACAGACTTTGATTCCTAAACTGGGAGGACAGAAGAAGCTTATAATCGGATTTAATGTCACAATTACTTTGCTGATCTTTACTTCAATAAGATTCATATTTATGTAAAATATAGCAAAAATGAGGATTCTGAGTGCAGGAGACAGAGTGCTGGTTTGCCTTAGAGCATGCTGAATGTGTAACCTCACTTATTTCTGACAAGTGCAAGCAAGACAGTCTCACAGAGCTGTTCCCTAATTACCAGTACCTGCTGAGTGTTGCAATACTTCACTTTTCACGTTGGATTGATGAGGGTCTTCAGGGCTCGGCTCCCCACTCCATAATTTACTTTGCTTCCCAGTAAAGGTAATACTATTCATGTGCTTACATCAGGAAAATTCCAGCGGGTTATTGCACTTTAGAGCTGCCATTGAAATTAGTTTCCTAGTTGGTCATTTAACACTCTTCCAATTAATTTGATGGTTTTCCCTCAAAATGTATGATTTTTTCTTTTATCACTTCTACCTGCTTTTTTGCAACTGGCAGGAGACTTTACATATTGCTGGTGCCTGCCTTGCATAATTTTACTTTCCCTGGCTCAGCACTTCTTATAAAGGAAATAATTGCTCTGTATTTTAGTCTATTTACCACGTGTAAAACAAATTTCTAACATCTACAAGTGTCAGAATCAAACACGAGGCCCAGGTGACTGCTCTAAGCAACAGGACTGGAACGTTGCTGTTCTGCTGTTTGCTGAGTTCCTACCAAAAGTGCACAGTACTTAAATTCAGGCACACGAACAGGCAATGCTGATAATATACTGATTTACTTGTCAGCACAGGTAGGGATGAGACTGCCCTACCAGGTGTTTTAGAAGGCAGCAGGCTTTCTTTTTTCCAGTGAATCTGCTGTCTGGAGAAAAGTGATGTGAAGCAGCACTTCCTTCTGCTATTGCTGTCAGTTCACCGAGTCTTTTATTAAGAGCTTTTCATCATACCTTGGTTTTGTTTTGGTATTGACAGTTGCTAAGACCTGCAGCAGAGTGTGTGTCAGAATTTTTCTGTGGAGAGAAATTTGCAGGAGTGACAGCCTGAAACAAAACTCAGTGGGTTGGTTGGATTGCTTTCTACAGAAAGCCTGGTGGACTTCACAGAAAAGTACTGGGAATGGTGGGGTTTTTGATTTTTTTTGGCTTGCTTTGCTGTTTGTGTTTTCCCCTTGCAGTCCCCACTATAAGCTGGACCCAGTTTCTTAAGGTTAGGCTAAAGCCAAGTTACTGCTTGGCATCCATTGCTCTCAGAGTGTTAGGCAAGCTGACTTATTTGCTCTAAATAAGGGATAATGCCATCTCATTTTCAATTAAGAAATAAAAGATTGGGAGTGACTATATTTTTAATACATTGTTGGAGTCCCTTGTATCCGAGATGGGGAAAAGATAACCTTCAGAGGTAAGAGAAGGAACTAGTCTGCTACTGGGGAAAAAAATACACTGTTAATATAATAAAGCTGTTAGCTGTATAATGGTCAAAGCCTTTGTGCTGCATGTGAGGCAGATTTTAAAATACTTAGTTAATAGCCTGGCCCTTTGCTCCCCAGCTGTACCCACTCCACTGGCTGTTGCCAACAAGGGTGCAGCTGAACATCCCTGTGGAACACTACCTGCCCATCCTCAGTGTAAATTACTGCTGGATCAGAATCAGTGTCACTGTCAGTAACAGGTCTGTAAGTATAAAATCAGATGCACGAAACGCTTTTATTGTCTCCAAGCAGAAGTCAAAGTCAGAGTGCATTTCTGGATATACAGCAGCTAAGTTCATTTACACATAACCATAGCTCGTTGGGTTAAATACAGGAGAAGACGACTCAAGTCTTGGTACCTGTTGACATGGCCCAGTGAACGCTGCTCACGCTCCACGGCTGTCCCAGAGGAGAGGGGATGGACACAAGGATCCTACAAGCACAGCACGGAGCTGCTCCAGCCACGTACGCCCTTCAGTACCAGTGGGAGATGTTTTTGGAAATCATAGGTGCATTTTACAAAGCAAACTGGTGGTTAAATACGACGTGGTTCTTGAGATGGGCAAATTAATATATAAGTGCTGGATGAAAGGCTCACAAAGCCCCCTACCTGTTTAAAATGCATCTTAAAAATACTGTGCATTTACTTATGCCCGATTCCAGAACAAGTTAAACGTGACCTTCCACATACCTGATTGTCCCTGGTGTTTTTCAGCAGCTATATATGATATATAAGTACCTATATCCTTAGCAGCTCAGGAATACTGCAATAGCTCTGTCTACAAGCAGGCAGTAGAGGCAGGTTTCTATAGAGGGAAACCCCAATGTTTTATCATGGCTTTCCTGGTTTAGTGTAGAATTAGAGTTTTGTAAACAGCTGTTGTTTTTATTACCCTGACATGCGTGTTTGGGTTTTCCAACTGTGCTCTTTTGGCTTGCACTCAGAAATGCTTCCCAGGAGCACGCCACAGCTGAAATAATTGTACAGTTAGGAGCTGAGCTATCTAATTTCTAACTAAGCCTCTTATTCAACTATCAACAAAACCCGAAGCATATATTCAGCATAAAAAAGGAAACAAAGTTTGAGTTTGCCCCTTCTATCCGTTAACCTGAAGTAATTTATAGTTGAGATTTCCCAGATGGGGTTTTATTAAAACCTTAAGTTTTATCTGGCTTTTCTTCATTGAAAAAAATAGATCTGTACATCCTTCTTTAATTACCAAGTACCTGAAGGTTAGAAATTATTTTTTTGCTTTACATGTGTTGTTCACAGCACAAGCATGAGGTGCTAAGAGTAAAGTAAAAATTAATGAACTCAGTCGAAGGTAAGAAAATACAAGATAATTCTTGGTTAGAAGAGAGATCAACTGTGCTTTTAAATTTCACTGCAGATTAGTAGCAACAGCACACATCTCGAAGGACCCAGTGACAGTAGACACCGAGCAGCAAGCTGCTGAATGATTCTCATGACCGGATATTAACTCGGGGCTGTACTTCTGTACAGAGCACGTTTCAAACCATGCAGTCCAGGTAATTCATGCATCGCATTATGATCTGTAGTCCTTCTTGCTGTAGGGCTTATTTCCCAGAATATTATCTATTTCATTTACAATATGAGATGTCATCTTTGGAAGGACCTGGGGATAAAAGAAAACTGATGTTTAATCAAGGTTTCATTAAAGGTTTTTACAAATTTAAAGCTAGACTTTGTCAAATAATGTTCTCTCTGGAGGGTTTTTCTTTTTTATGACAGTTATTTAAACATTCATTTAATACCTTTCTGCCTTAAAGGAGAAACTGCTGTAGTATGTGAGAGAATTATAGAAGTGCTCCTAAACGCAATGCGCACGATATTACTGGGCTGCACTGGAACGCGAGCTGGTGGCAAGAACATCAGAGGATGTGAAAGAGCAACAGAGAATAATTAAGGTGAGTGCAAGGGACATGTGCCCTGGGGGAGAGCTGGCACAGAATATATCACAACACATCCTGGAATCAGGTCGCGTGCTTTTTCCGACACGTTAAACCTCCTGGTGCCACCCTCTTGTTGCTGGGTATGGCTGTAACGACCACAAAGGGTGGCAAGTTGAGGTGAGGCACCATAGTTTTGCTTAATTAATGTGTATGCCTACAACTGGAAGATGTCTGAAACAAAACACAAGAAGCTACGTTGAGAGGAGGAGGGATGAAGGTATCCAAAGGGAGCGGGGCAGCAGGGAACCTCCCACTTCTGTTGAGGCACCACCACCGCCTGCACTTACCTGTATGGCTCCGAGGTTCTCTATCAGCTGCTCTGGGTTGGAAGATCCTAGAAGGACAGAGCTCACCCCCTCATTTCTCAGGCACCAGGCTGGGAATAAAGTCACAAGATGGTCAGGAACATGGGCTTCACGACACGGCATTGCTCCAGATCCTAATGTTCCAGCATCCCACCTGACCCTGGTCCAGCAGTTGTCTTAATTCCAGGGTTTGGTTTTCCCTATCATGAAGCATAAGGATTCACCCCTTGTCTGTCTGCACCAGGGATCATTTTTCTGACAAAATGTGTGTGGTATTTCTCAGCAGTGCAAAAAGAAGACATTTATTTTAAAAAAACATTCTAATTTTCAAAAGCCTCATTGTCTTGTGCGTGTGCTCCAGCTGTACTTCAGACCCACAGGTCAGTTCAGCCTCGTTTTAAGGATTCTTCCTGTATGTCTGGCATTTTGTTCCATAATTCCTGATAGTAAATCACCATGTAAATGTTGTAAATGAAAAAAATAGATCCATAGATACAAAGGACAAAGTCATGCTTTGGTCTAGTTGAAAGGTGACACGTTGTCACATCTTTTTCTGTGTCACCATTCACCCAACCATCACCAATACTTCAGAAAGCGATGGGAGTCCTGCTAGAGCACCTGTAGCTTGACAGGTTTGTGCAGGGTTTCACTCAAAACTTGTCTTTCAACGACCCAGAAGGTGCAAACCTTCTGTGTTACAGCTGCACCGCGAGGCTGTGAGCAGGGTGATGTGTTTGGGACAGCAGTGAAGGTCCCCGGGGCCATCACCTACCGACAGCCAGCTGGGGCAGCGTGCAGCCGAGGCGCTCGGCGATGGGCGACAGGTCTTTCAGCTTCCCCTGCTGCTTTCTGCCTTCCTCACTGATGATTTTCTCTTTCAGCCACTGGTAGCACTGGAGGTGAATCACATTGCAATCGACTGTCAGCTTTAATCTTCCAAAAAGGAAAGCTTAAGATAATTATAAACAGCTCTTAAAAAGTCACAGCCAGCCCAGGAGGTAATCCAGGCTGAATAACACACGGCTTTGCTACCCGAAGCAATTGCAGCAGAACCAGAGATGTCTCCTGTGAGAACCTGTGGCTGGATCTCACTGACTTGATGCAGCTGATAGACTCAGTCTGGACCCTCCTCAGTTTTACTTTTGGGCCACTAAATCCCATCACAGAGTGGAAAAAAGTGAAATATTAGTCAACTTGAGGTTTTGACAGCCCATCTACTCCCAAAAAGTTAGAATCGTAGAACCACAGAATCTTCCAGCTGGAAAAGACCTTTGAGATCATAAAGTCCAACCACACCCATCTTCTGCTAAACTGTGTCCTTCAAAAACTCATCTGCCCGTTTTTTAAACACCTCCAGGGATGGTGACTCAACCACCTCCCTGGGCAGCTGTTCCAGTGCTTAAAGAACATCTGATCTTGTTTCATGTTCAAGTTTTACTGTTACTGTTCAAGATTAGAAAATTAATGTCTTGAAACTTGATTCTCCTTCACTCTCATCAATTTAATTTGGATCCTGCTCTGCAACTCTAGCCTTTTGGGACAAAAAAATCCAAAATTTAATGAAATATCACATTTGAAAATGCTGCTCTTTGTGAGCAAGTCCATGTAGCCTGCATCCTTCCTTTAAAAAGCACCAAGGTGAGCAACAACCAGCACAGGGCTGTACATCACACTGCTGCCACGAGTCACACAGTGTTGGCTTTTACCCATTGGCTGATACAGAAACTCAAATACCCCTTTGGTTGGGTTTTTTTTCCTAAATCTGTGACATTGTAATGCTCTGCTTCTTTTTTTCAAACTATTAAATAAAGTACCTGCCACAGGCATGGGAGGAGACCACATAACCCCCAGTAAGAATAAAATCAGGATAACTGTGCGAGAGACCAAGTGCTGTGGTGACATTTCAGTTCTGAAACCTGGCAAAGGGCAGGACCACCAAGGACCCACAGGTTTCTCGAGGCACTGGGCATCCCCTGGACCTGAAGACTTCTGGAGGGATGCTGTGGGGCTGAGATCCCTGGTGCTGCCTGGTAGACTGGTGCCCAGGGAAGTGTGGGCAGAAGATAACATCCAAGTCTGTTTTATCCACTGTGCACGGTTCGGAGGTTTCGAAGTCACAGCAGCTGCACTGATTACAATCACCTGGGAGCATCAAACACAACAGAAACCCTGGGCTTGTGCCTTCTCGTGGATGATATCCAGGTAATGTAAGGGAGGTGACAGCATCCTCCTGCAGAGCCTGCCTCCAGTCGCCCCACAACCAGCTCACAGCCATCAGCTCGATGCAGTGGGGAACCCAAAGCATCCTTATAACCCAGATTCTCCTGCACTTTGGAGTGTGGTTGCCAGAGAAACCAAGCTGATTTTTCAACACAGCAGCATACAGGCCAGCCTTCCCACGAGGGATCTGTTTTCCCTTTGTTATTTTCCTGCTCTCACAAAACCAGCACGTCTACTTTCCTCAAACACGCAACGGAAAAATACCTTCAGTGCAGCCCTTGAGCTTTCAGGGACCCCGTTGCCGTATTTCCCTGAGATGATCCCACAGGCCAGTGGAGACCACGTCATTGCTCCAACTCCTGCAGAGACAGCAGAGAAAGAGATTTTAGGGGACTGGGAGAAATCAGAGTAGTATCTAAAAATAAGGCTTTCAGTTAGAAAAAAGAAAAAAGGCAAAGCAGTTGCTGCATGTTTCCATTGGCACTGTCAGTGATGCTCAGTTGGTGTCTTATAGCAAGATGTTGATGATGCCCTTAAGGAAGGCACCGTGGCAATTAGCACCTATTCCTACCAGAGGCACTGTAAGCCACTCTTTGGTTATTAGATCAATACTTGTGTGTCCCCTTCAGATCCAGGGGAGGAGAGTGCTGTTGCCATCGAGAGTCCCAGTTCAGCCTGCTCTGTGTTTCTTTCTGCAAATGGAACAGCCAAAAGGCACAACAGTCTCAGTCTTACCTATTTTATGATATAATTCTGGCAGCTGAACCTCCACTTTCTCTCTTTGGAAAAGGTGGTATTCAGCTTGTTCACACACAGGTGGGATCATGTTGAACTGCCTGGCTACGGAGTAGGCTTCCTGGAGAAAAGGAATCAGGAGATAAAGTACTTCATTAACTAAAAGCATTTTGCAGGACAGAACGTGCCAGCCAGCACTCCTTGAGTGTACAGGAGCCAAACTCAAGTCTCACTCTCCCTGAGCAAAGCCACGCACGTCCCTGTGAGCACTGCTGTGCTGAGGTAGAAATGCAGCCCCATCCCTGCCAGTGCTGCTTCCCCACTGCCCCTGCACCCACCTCAGCAGGACACACACCTGCCTTCTGCATCCTCCTACCCAAAGCTGCTTCTCCATTAGTGCAGCAACAAGGCAAACACCTTCCCAGCTGGGATGGTTGGTGCCGAGCTTGGTGGTTGTGGTTTGATACCACTGCAAAAAGCAGGGACCAGCAGGATGCTCCTGGCATCTCTTAGAATCATAGGAAGTTTGGGTTGGAAGGGACATTTAAATCCCATCCTGTCCAACCTCCCTTGCCATGAGCAGGGACATCTTCAGTCAGGTTGCTTAGAGCCCTGTCCAACCTGACCTTGAATGTTTCCAGGGATGGAGCATCCACCCCGTCTCTGGGCAACAACAAATGCCTCTGACAAAGCATTAAGGTTGAGCTGCCAGGACAGAGGTTCACCCACTTCTGGTGTCTTTCAGGTAAAGAAAACTAGGAGGTGCCTACAGCCAAGCAAGGGTATTTCCCATCCCACTGATGGATGTGGCTTGCAGAGCAGAGCCACCTGCAAGGGCTTCTCCCCTGAGTGGGGACCATTCCCACCGCAGGAGCAGCACTGATGGTCCCGTGGGACATGAACTACTGCCAGGAGCCACACGTTCAACAGGGCATCAGTGGCCACAGGCTCAGACATCAAACAGGCACTTTGACAAACACCTTGAGGTCAGCCAAACAAAACAAAAATGAAACAACCCCCAATTAAACAAGCCAAGACACCCAAACCCACCAGATGAACCCATCTTTTCCAAATTAGCAGTGGGTTCTTTCTCAAACAGGTTTTAGAATTATTGTAGGTGAAAAGATGCTGGATGGAGTAAGAGGAATACATCCCCAGCCCAGACCCACACTGGTTCAGCTCCCAGCATGGCTTTCAGCAGACTCTGCACCCTGGAAGCAGAATTAATTACCAAGGGCCCACCCTTCCCTAAGAAGAGACCTTACCATGATCTCCATGGCGCTCCAGCGCGATGTTCCCCAGTACATTGCCATGCCTTGATTTATTACATGTGTCATCGCTCGGACGATTTCTAGAGGAGGAGGAGGGAAAAAAACATATGAGAACTGCACAGAGGCCAATTTTTCAGCACCAAATCCTCCCCAAAACACTTATAAATTCTGAGTATGCCAACAAGCCTGAGCAGCTTTGGATTAAACACTAATTCTGCTGCGTTCTCTTGCTCGAGCGTGGATGAAAAAGTGTTGACAGTGTGATTGTAAAGACTTCTAACCTGCAGTTGTTTAAAAACTACATTTACAGACTGGCTATTGCTCATCACTGCCTCGAGGTAATATTTCTTTTGAAATTTAACACAAGAGGGCAGCACAGGCGAAAACTAATAACATAAATTAAATGTATTTTTAAATTTGCTCACTAAAAACATTTATTTGATCCTGCTTCTTTTTATTTGGAATATTAGGATGTTAGTGATAAAGTTACAAAACTGAATGACTGAGTCCTGCTCTGCTGAGGGCTCCATCACCCACGGGAGGAGCAGGCGGCACCTCTGCAGAGCCCAGTGTGGTTCTTTAGCAGCCCCATGGTCCTCATTTTCCTTTGGGAAGCTGGAGGCCTGCAAGGCTGCATGTGGCAGGAGAGGATCTTTAATTTCCACCCATCAGACTCTGCTGAACAGCCCTAATTTCTCATGGGGGGAAAATCCCACCATGAACTTCAGATTGCAAGAAAATGAGGAAAAAATAACTATCCCTCATGGTTGTCCAGGAGGTTACAGAACCTGGTGGGCTGCCTCACTAGTGCTGTAAAGAGAACAGCCCTGCTTGCTACTTGCAACTCAATTTAAAGCCTGATTTCTCCGTGGGAGCAGGCTGCTGGGTACCCAATATCGCAGAGGGCAGAGGCAGTGCCCCTCGCATCGCTGCTGCACGGGAGCTGGGGAGTGAGCAGGGTCCCCAGGAGTGAGCAGGATCCCAGGGTCAGGAGTTTTGGGGCAACCCCAGGGACATTGTCCTCACCAGCAACCACAAAAGCACCAAGAACTGCCCCGGCTGCAGTATTACATTCATATTTCTTACTGAGCCCCAGCACTCCCTGCCCTTTGGAGCTGGGCAGCAGCTGCCAGGGCACTGGCACTACCTTGGCCACTATCAGTGCATAACTTAAAGTGACAAAAATGGGCTTAACTCGCTCTGAGAGGCAACAGAAAACAGTATTTAGTCACCACTCCCTGTGCTGCATGAGGCACTGTGCAGTCAGCAGATGCTGCCACATCTCAGCACGCTCTTCCCTTGGGAAAGCCGGAGGAACTGGTACTCTACACCTACACCGTGGATTTGTGACCCATCCAACTGCTCTGAAAGGACTTTGGTTGGACACAGGGCTGCACAGAGAAGCCCCGTGTGTTCATTACACCCCTTGGCAGGTCTACTGTTGCTTGGACAATGGCTCCGGGCATCGCTGTCTCAAGATCAAGATGAGCTGCATTTTATATCATGAGGATTCACATCCTATTTATGGAAGAAAAAAAAAGGCAGAAGCTTGGCAGAGGGGAGATTACACTGCCAATCCTGACGTTACTGTGAGAGTGCTTCTGCAGGCAGCGACGAGCAGCTGAAGATGATGAAGTCTCCATTTATAACCCTGGAGGGCTGTAAGAGACACTGTGCCTCCTGCAAGGGGCTTCTGCCTTCCCACTGGAAAAGGAGATTTCCTCTTGAGAAGAATGTTTGCTTGAGGGGTTTCTTCCTTGATGAAGAGTAGAGCTAAAACACCAGATATTGGTTTTTCTCTTTTTCTTCTTCATTTTGGCCAAAGCCATGGTTTTCTCCACATCTGAGCATTTTATTCTCAGCCATGTACTAGTCCAACAAATGCCCCGTTATCAGGCAGCTCCCCTGTAACCTGCAGCTCTGCAGCAATCCTCCCCTCCTTCCCCAGCAGCACTGGCTTCTCACTGAGGTTTAAATTCTATTTTTGCTGTGCTACCTTTTAGGAATTTTGATAAGCATTTCATCATACACCTCTTACACATTTCGGTTCATGGTTGTTTTCATTTCTCCCAGCTCTAGTCCTTTCAAGAAAAATTGAAGTCAACTCAGAAAAATACATATATATATATCTCTACTTGTTTACCAGAGACTGTTCCTATGGGTGTGGTGATGGGATGGTTTGTGAAGAGCAAGTGCCTGGACTGCTCAGTCTGCCAGCTGGATGGCACAAATGACATCACTTAAGAAGGGGAGATTATTTTTAAACATAAATGAATGTTTTAAAACCTGGAAAACAGCCTTCAGCAGCATAATAATAACTTTGAAGTAGCTTAAATTTCCCTGATAGGAACCATGTCAGCTTCCCCACCTGCTTGCCAGGGCTGCAGAGTGGGGCTGGCACTGGGCACCTGGTCCCCCTGCACTGTGACAAGGGAGGGTTGTCACCTGGGACCCTCATTCCCCAAGCCCTGCTCATCTGCTGGAAAATGTGCTTGGGGTGAAAAAAAGCATCTGCTGGCACAGTTGGGGGATCAGATCTCCATCCTCACTAATGAGGCATGAAACTCACAGAAATCCAGGAGGCAGGCACAGATCCTTCCCATCATCCATCTCCTGACATCCCTGTTTGGGGGATGGCAGAGCCATCCAGGTTCTGGGGGCAGGGTCACCTGCAGAGGGCTGACCCACTGAGGATGGGTGCCCAACCCCAGCGAGGAGGAATGACTGACACCAGAGAAGAAACCCCTTTGTCCTGCCTGCCCTGGCAGAGCCAAGACTGGGGCAGGGGCAAGGAAGGACACAGCTGTCCTGGCCAGGGACCTGAGAAAACCTAAGTGAAGGGTTACAGCAAAGAGCTCTGCACGGGGTACTCGCCTCTAGATGCTCCTTGAAGCTAATATTGCATTGCTTTTACAATGCAAAGCTTTTTTTAACCTGCTCTGAGACTATAAGAAAGGTAAATACATTTCTGATTGTTAGATTAAGAGAGCTTTGCCTGCAGCTTTGGGGACCAGAGACACCTACAATAAAGAAACCTGTGTTGAATGCTCATCTTCTCTTATCAGCTCCACACGACCCCAGCCTCCTCAGGCAGCCTGGTCCTGGCCATGGGCAGCCTGGAGGAGTGGGAAGCGACTCTGCTCTGAGTGAGGTGGGCCAGGTGAGTATTTCTGCATTGCTGGTGCCCTCAGACACACATCACAGCAGACACAGGGCCAAGTGCTAGCAGAGAAAACCCACCTGCCTGCCAGCAAAGAGTTAGATTAGGCACTAGGAAGAAATTACACAGTACCACAGCATTACAAGGTTGGAAAGGACCTCTGAGATCATCAAGTCCAACCTATAACCCAACACAACACCAGCCCATCATCTAATTCTTCATGAGTGTGGCGAGACCCTGGCACAGGTTGCCCAGGGAAGCTGTGGCTGCCCCCTCCCTGGAAGGGTTCAAGGCCAGGTTGGATGGGGCCTTGGGCAGCCTGGTCTCATGGAAGGTGTCCCTGCCCGTGGCAGAGGGTTTGGAACTGGATGATCCTTATGGTCCCTTTCCAACCCAAACTGTTCCATGATTCCATGATAACAAAATGAATGTTTCAAGTTCATCCTTCACTTTATTTGGCTGTACCTCACTGCACACAACCACACTTTGTCTGAGCGGGACCCTCACACCTGGTCACGAGTAGCACAAGCAGGGAATGCTTTAAGGTTACCTACAAATCGTTCTCCATCAGAAAGCAGCTATTTGCTCCTGGGAAAAGCATAGGCACGTAGGGAGATGGAGCAGGGATTATGTGTCTTGTGAAGGTAGCTCAGCACTTACTGTGCATGCCAGATAGTGCAGAGCCGACAGATGGCTCAACAGATGCTCTGGGATAGAAGTGGCTTAGTAGGTGAACCATAAAAAAAGCATGAAGTACATAGAAAGAATCAACACCACACCATTCATAATAAAAATGTCCCTTTTTTCACCCTGCTCAAAATCTCACCAAGCACCACAGTTTATACCCTATTGCCAAGCTCCAGCAGTATCTGTTGTGTCTTAAAAACTGCAAACGCCTGAGATCAGCTGTTCCACACGAGCATGGGAAATGTATTCTGCACTGCCTCACGAGATGACAACTGACTGAGCAGAGAGGTCATTTCTCCCTCCAACACACCACGTGTCATGTTCCTTGACCTCATCAGCTGCTACAAAATCTGCAGTGGCCCTACAATGCCAGGCCAGTTCCCTGAACCCGCAGCCGCTGGGGCCGGGGCGGCGGCAGTGCCACCCGCCCACGGCCCGTGCCAGGGTCACACAGCCCCACGTTCCTTAGGAAAACAGGCATCACCACCACTGAAAGCCAAGCTGGGAGCTTCGGGGGGGGCCTGTCAAGCTCCAGGTTTGTTTGATTTACTTGTACTCATCCATGACAGCTCCTGCAGCCCGCAAGCCTTTCTTCTTGCTATTTTTTATTTAGCTGTGAAGCTGATCTTCTGCTACAGTGTGAATGGTTGTCTTAACTCCGATGGGAGGAGAGAAGGAACGGGAACTGGTGCCCATTAAATAGGGCACTGATCCCAAAACACGTTGAAGAAGGGTCCTGGGTAACTGGGCTACACTACCATGTGCCAAACACACGTATATGGTTATCAGCAATTGTGAAACATAACCAAAGCCCACAGATAGTCACAGATCTTCCAAGTTCCTGAATTCATTCCCTGAATTTAACAAAGTCCGTTCCCCAGCTGGTCCCACCAGGACTGAGACTGAGCTGGTGCTGCTCATGCACTTGGGGCAGTGAACCCTAAATCTTGCCAGTTGTTTCTTGTTTCTGACCATGTGTTGGATCATGTCCCTGGTTTCAGCACCAGGAGATGCACGTTCAGCCCAGGGGACACGGACCAGGATGGGGATGGCAGCACTGGCACCCACCCCTCTCTAGAGCTGGGATAGGGATATAAATATTTCCTTCGATGCAGAGACCTCCTCTAAACACAAACACAAATTCACTTTATGTGAAGGAATCAGGAAAAGGAACTAAAAAACCAAACAACATTAAAGCCACCACTGGGTCATAAAGAAAGCTTCAATTTCCTTCCAAGAGACACAAATTAATTTCATTGAGGTGTAAATATATAGGGCTCCAGGATATCATGAATGAGGTATTTCATATTTAAGCTGCCCCACCTGAATACTTAATAAAACTTTGGTTCTCATTTCCTACCATCATAGGTCTAAGCCTGTAAGCCAGGATCAGTCACGTTAAAACCTTTAGAACCATAGAATCATCTGGTTGGAAAAGATCTTTGAGATCATCGAGTCCAACCGTACCTGTCCACTACTAAACCACGTCCCTGAGAAGCTCATCCACCTGTCTTTAAAACCCCTCCAGCTTCCACTCACCTTCCATGGGGGTATTATTGTCTGGCCGGTTGGCGAAGACGACATCCACGTACTCCAGCTGCAGCCTCTGGAGAGAAGCCTTCAGGCCTGGAAAAGGCAAAGCAGAGGCAAGAGCCGGCGCGGTCAGAGGGAGGCGGGAGGGCTGACGGGTCCAACCCCACGTTGGATGTGTTCACACACATACAGCCCACCCTACAGCACGTGAGAAGGTACTGGGTGACGTTGTCCCACGTCTACAGAGCCCTACTAACTAAGAAAGCTCCGGGTCTGCCACACGCAGAGTTGCTCCCCTTCCATGAGGAGTTGGTTTGTTTTCCAATGAGGCTGAGGTCTGGATTGGAACAGAGACCAAGCGTGTCCATGGACAGCCTGTCAGGAGGCTCCAGCACTCTGCTTCTGCTCAGACTTAATCTAAATAACACCAGAGAGCCTTTCCATGCAAGCCCAGGGTACATCACCTTGGTCCTGTCCCACGCATCACATTGGTCCCATCCCACCCAGAGAAGCCCCGTCCCAGAGCACCTTCCAGAAACACAGGCCTGGGTGGGAGGGGGGTGGCACTGGGTTACACACATCGTGATGAGCAGCTGAAGCACCACAGAGGGCTTTACCCTTGCTGCAGGGTAAAGCTCTGCTCACCAAGGCATTGCACAGGGCAGAAAGAGTTTTGCAGAGCCAGACAAGGCACTGTTTTGCAGTTATATTCTTCAACAGGTTCTCTATGAGGATCTGATGGGAGATGGCATCAAAAGCCTACAGATATATATATATATATAAGTGTGTGTGTGTGTGCTCGTGAGAGAGAGAAGAGGATCTCCAACACTTATTTTCTACAAATCTTCCCAGGAACAAAATGTTTTTATGAATGTTCATGAAGAATGAGCCAAAATAGAGCAGTCTGAAAATGTTCACTGATTTTTGTGTGAAAAAATTGGCCATTTTTGCTAAATGTATTTGTAGAAAATAGCTAATGTTGACCTTAAAGTTATTTGCTATGTGTTCTGTGAAGTTATTTCAACTGCTGCCAGTATTTTTCTATCATTTCATGAAGAAGCTTCGCAAGAAATGGAAAATGAAGAGGTTTGGACTGCCTGTGGCATGGCTGCAGCCTCCCCAGGCACCTCTGGGTCTGGTGCCAGCAGCAGCCAGGGCACCACCTCATGGTGGGGCGTTTTCAAAGGAAACTTCAATAAAATGTTGCTAAAAAACTTTCTCCAGCATTACCTTAAGATGAAAGTCATATCCTAATGAGGCTGAATTCTGCAAATATTGGAGAATGAAAATTTTCCAGGACAATCCCAAATGTATGAGCTGGTTACTGTGAGGCAAAACCTACCATGCTCCAGTGATGCTCTTCATCTCTGCAAAAGAGCTGCTTTGAGATGGAAGATGACCAAAAATCTACACCCCAGGGAGGAGGCTGCTCTCCTCACTCACTTTGCTGATGACCACACTCCTCCCACCTCACTCACTTGAGAGAGCCAGAGTGTGATGTGGGTGGCAGTGACATCCAGGAGAGGGGTGGGTAATGTATATATAGTAATAATAATTTCCATAGAATCTTAGTTATGGTGTACATGGACCTGGTTGTTGGAAGTTGTGACAAATGGCTCATTGCAGATTCTGGTGATAAATGGCCAAATGGAAGTTAAAGCTGCTGTTTCTGGCAGGCAAACCTGATTTTTTTTGCAGACAGATGCTGCCTTCTGATAAACAAAGATCAAGGCATACCTTCTGCATTGTGAACTGTGAACGGACTGGCTCTCCCCTGTGCCCTCTCACCGCTGACACCACGACACTCGAGTAATATAGATAAGCTTGAATTTCTCTATTGCAACTTGTCTTGGCAGCAAACATCAGCTTAACCAACCACCACTGTAATTGGGGTTTATGTCATAAATCAAAGGGAAGGCTAATTACCTGAGCACACACAGTGCAATAAAGAGAAACACTGCCCATTATGCTGCACTGGGTTATAAAGGGTGCTGCTCCCTGGGGCCTCAGCCCTGGATTTCCCAGGCTGGCATTGGCATCGCTCAGCAGAGAGCAGCTCTGTGGCTGCAGCAGAGCCACACTGGGCTCCCCAGGGACCTTGGCAGAGAGCACATCATTTCCCAGTAACCCAAAGAACATATTTCACACATCTTTCCATGGCAGCAGACAGAAGTGGGTCAAACAGCAACAAGAGGCGGGAGGTGCGCATCCCTCTGCAGAGATTTCAAGCACAGGTACCAAGCCTGATGCTCCCCTTCTGTCCCAAAGGCTTCCCAGCCCCTGAAGAACTGGACACCCCCAATAACTCCATTCCATGGCTATAAGTAGCTTTTTCCAAAGTCATGTTATTTTTACTCAAGATTTATATAGAAGACAGACCCAGTGGTGCTGGTGGATTTTCTAGGTCTGAGACCCCACACAATCTGCATGGGGGGCTCTCGGTCTCAGGGTCCTCCTGGTGAGTTTCAGGGTCTTCTCCAGCCCTCGTCAGGAGCAGCCCAGGCAGGGACCTCTCACTGGGACAAGGTCACAGCTGACACCAGTGATCCATAACATGACAGAAATGTATCTTTTTATGGGCACTGCTCTATTTGTGTCCTGCATGTAAAATCCTGTGCAAGTTATAATCATGCCCACGGTCACCATGGCTGGGTGTCCGACCTGAAACCCAACAGCTCTCTGGACAGAGTCAGATCAGGTGAAACACGCTTTTCCATATACAAAAATACATGTACTCTCACTCCCTCTCCAACAATAACGTACCAGAGAGAAGAAGAAAAGCAATTGGAAGATGAGCACACGTTAGATGCAGCAAAGACCTGAGGGAATAAATCCTGAAGGATGAGGAAGGTTGTGCACGGCATCACTCGGCAGGATGCAGGAGCTGATGCAAGGAGCCGGGCGAGGGACTGTACACAAAAGCTGAGCACCTGAGGAGCAGCGGCACCGAGAGCCGACCAGCTGGCTGCTCAGCAGACAGGACCTGGCACCTCTCCGGGGGCTGTTTCTGCCAGCTGACACCACGCCTCGCATCCTCATTCCTCTCCCTGCACCCCCAAGGAGCCTACTCGGCCGCGGCCACTTCCGCCGACCGACCTCGCGCTGCCGCCAACCGCCCCGGTCCCCTGGGAAAGAGCTGGGGGTGTGTATGTGACCCCATTCATATCAGCAGAGCAGCTCCAGAGCAACCCAGCCCTCCTGCCACAGGGACCACAGCCCCTGAGATACAGGTAATTCTTGAGAACAGCACAACGCTACTGGGAACCCACGAGAGGCAACGGGGGGTGAAACCCCAGCGTGGCAAACCCTGGCTGCCACAGGTAAGTGATGGATCTGCAGCCACCCAAGGACAACACACTTGCTTATTACAGCAAAACCCCAGAGGTTATTGCTGCACAGAGGTGCAGCAGAGAAGGCTTTTTGTGTGCAATGCATTTGCTCAGAGTTTTTGAGAAAAGCCAGAAGAGTCCTTTGGCGCGTTTTGGGCCCATCACAACCATGCTGGGGAATCGCCCCACGTTGGGAAATCACTCCTCACTGGAGAATTGACCCAAGCTGGGCTGGGGCTGCAGAGCCATGAAGGCCAATTCAAGCAGACCTGGCTCATGAGACAGCATTTGCTCCGGGGTCTGTCTGCTGCATCCCACCCCATGGCACTCGGGCACAACCAGACCCCTGCCCTGTGCACCACGTACCTTCGATGATGTGTTTCCTTGAAAGCCCTCTTTCTGTTTCAGCTCTGCAAAGGAAAAAAACAGGTACAGGGCTGTTAGAAATCCCAGGTACTGACAGTCAGGGACCTCTAGTTTGGTGTTCTGGTTTAAACATCCCAAAAATGAAGTTACAACTCATACAACAGATCCTGAACCTCATTTGGGTTTCCAATTTCAAAGACAACAGCATCTGGGATGAGTTAATTGAACACGGTGCCAGCCCTGAGCCTTCATTGATGTCCTCTCAATTTTGGAGGAAGGCAGCTGTCACTCTGCTGGTTACACCTCCTGGCACTGCAGGGATGCTTGGGGCAGGAGCCCACCCAGCACAGCACCCCAGCCTCTGCTGGGGGGCTGCCTCCTCTGCCAATCTCCAACCACTTAAAAGACTTGGTAAAATGAGGAGAAAGAAAATGACAGCAACAAACCACCCCTCCAAGGTGCCATTAATCTCCACCTTGACTGTAAAAGAGAAAAGCACACAGTAGCAAACACCATTACAAGTAACTGTGGGACTTACTTTCCACCCCAGTACAGTTTTGTTGTTATGACCAGACTGGACCTCCTGCAAACAGAACAGAAAAATTATTATTGTTAAAAAAAGAACTGTAACAGAAGCCCCTGAGCAGGATTCTGCCCATTGCCAGGTGGCAATATTCCTGCTTCCCACTGTGCTGGGCTCAGGGTGGGTGTTATCACTATAACCCTTTTTACAACAGACCATTTCCCCCACGCTCTGGTCTGCTGCAGGCAGGGAGTGACCATAGCCAGTCAGCCAGAAACTGAAGCCAATTCAAGTGAAGTGACCAAAAAAAAGAGATTCATTTTTAACTGCAGAGTGGAGCCCTTAACTAAGAGCTACAGTGCTATTCCCTCCTGGTGTCCCAGTCCAGTGCTGCTCATTAACGTGCAGTATTCCCAGAGCTATTAGAACTCTGAGTGATACATTCACTGAATTAATCTATAAATTCCCATGTGATATTAAATAAAAAAATACCATTTGCAAACTATCTTGCTGCGTAACTGTATGTGCACAACCCAATTTCTCCAGCTTTTGCTAGACTGAACTGTTTTCCTTCCACAGTACCCAGAATATTTCTTACTGAATAATCATCCCCCTAACACAGGGATACTGGTTTTGGAGTCAGCACCACTAGAAGCCATTCTTCGCTTGAAGGCTGAACATGACACACACGGGAGGTCTTTAAAGATTATGTAAATGGTCTTAAAACTACCCAACATATGCTAATGTGCATCATTTGAATTAGGTATCATCTCCTAGCAGGCTACTGAAGATGAAGGCCCATCACAGCTTTGCATTCTCAACACACAGCCTTACGTACGCAGATAAGGATGCGCCGACACACAAATCATCCGTCTTGATACACCCTGCATGGTAATGATGGAGGCTCTGCTGGAAGGTGCTCACAGAGATGATGGCCTCGTGCAACAGCCGAGGCAGCACCACAGGCTGATGGCCACAGCCTCACAAAGCCAATGTGCACTCCCAAAAAAAACAGGCAAGTGCTTTTATTTGGCACTTGAAAGGCCTGGCTGCTGCAGGAGCCCTGGCTGGTTGCTCTGTTTGTGACCATCACACACGCAAGCTCCCAGCACTGCCTGGAAGCAGCAGCACTCGCTCCTGGCCCAGCATCACCTAACATGCACCATTTTTTAAAACCAGAAGGATTTCCCTGTGCCCAGGGGTCCCACTCATTTGTGAGTGGCAGGGAATGCCATCCAGCGGTACAGTACCTCCAGCCCTTCTTCTTCAGGATGTTCCCCAGGATGACCTCAGCCCTGTGCAAGAGAGAGAACCCCGAGTGAGGGGAGGCTGGAAGATGCTCAGCACCAGGTCCCCATCACGACTGCCATCTACCCCAACTCCCTGTGCAGCTCTTCCTTCCCCTCCACAGGTGACAGTGACCCAGCACCAGCTGGAACAGGTCCCCTCCATCCCTACAAAGCACCTTGTCCACCTACTCCCGTGGGGATGGACCTGCACTCCCATGCCCTGCGTCAGATTGAACCTGCTCTGGGAACCATATAAATAAAGTCAAAAATATTATGGATGGATATTTTTCTCCCAGTTCCACAGTGACACAGAGAGAATTAGCTCTGCTGCAGCCAGAGTGGTTCCCGGTGCCGGGATCTGTGCCTGGGAGCTGTCACCGGCCCCGGCCGTTCATCACCATTAAGACGCGCGCTGACTTCATTTGTTCAGGACATTTTTCTCCCTGTGCCAATGACAAGTGGCACAAGGGACACCTTTCAGGCTTCACTGGATGCAAAGGGGTTTGGGCTTGATTTTATTATTATTATTATCTTTTTTTCTAACAGATCTCCAAAAATAAATGTTTTTCTGTAACCCCTCAGGGAGAAGGGGGATTCCCAAGCACCACCAGAGCTCTATCCACCACGAGTCATTGTGATACAGGGGGGAGCAGAAGCAGGAGGAGAGGCCTCAGGAAAGCAGAGCGGGGTGCTGGACACTCACTTGCCGGCTGCGTACACCTCGGCCGTGTCGAAGAGGTTGACGCCGCTCTCGTAGGCGATGGTCATCAGCTGCTCTGCCACCTCGGGGAAGCAGGGACACAGAGGTGAGGGGAGGCAGACCACAGCCCAGGCAGCAGCCAGTGGGTTTACATCAACAACCCTTTGACTCACCCTGGGAGAAATTAATCTCTTCTCATAGGAATATCCTAGGCTTTCTACTAGGAAAGCGGCCAAGAATTTAATGGGGTTATAGAAGATGCTTTGCAAATCTGTGGAGTTTAATACAGAAGGGACAGTTCCATGGTAAGAGTTTAATTTTTTTGGCCACCTGGCTCTGCAGTAGATGCCATGGGGTTTGTAAACATCTAAAGGGCATTTCATGTGATCCCCGGGAGCCCTGCTGCTCCCTGGGGAATTCTGCACCCAGAGGGTGCTGTCAGCTCCGCGGGGCAGGTGCCCAGTCAGGATACCCAACGGCCTTAGGGTGGGCATCCTGCCAGGAAAGGTCTGCCTTTCGGTCCTCTTTTTCCATGTGTGGACATTTTGCATTGACTTATTCTGAGCAAGAGAGCCAAGGAGCAAATTTATAACTGAAAGAAGCCACCTCATTTCAGCCTGCAAAGCCAAGAACTGTGAATGAGCTCAGGGATCCACCACCGGCAGAAAAAGTACCACCAGAAAGACTGAGTGAATTGAAAAGCAAAAAAACCACTTTGAGTTCAGACTCCTGGGCTGTTTTCCTTCGGCATTTTGGGGTTTCTCTGAGGTACCAGAGGGAAGGCAGCCAGGAGGATGCTCTCCTTTTGTCTCCTGAGACACTGGGAAACCCACGTGCTGCCCAGTGCTCCGGAGGATTATTAACTGAGATTAAGAGCCATCTGGTATGGGGAAGAGCACCTAGGAAACCCAAGCTCATTTTCATTTGTTTCACCTTATTATGTAAAAAATAAGTCATCAGGCAGCTCCTTGTAAGCCAAGACCCTGCCTGAATTTATGACTGTTGCTGATTACATACATGCTGCAAAAAATAGTTTCCAGTTTCTGCTCCAGGAACAGTAGCACTGCCAATGGTAAGGAGGAAATATCACTCCAAACAGCACGGAAAAGAAGATTCCTTTAAGGGATAGATGGGTTGTTTATTAAAGTTGAACTCTGAAAATGTCAAATTCATTAAGGTTTTTTTTTTGTAGCAGAAGCACAAGCTTTGTGTTGTTTTCCATAGTAACTCTCTGCCATTTTTTCATACAGAACCAGGCTCCTCTGATTTCCGTAGCCATGGTTTCGTTTTAAAATGTCTCATAATGGTTTTTCCTTCATGCATTGTACTGACACCAAGCATCACTTACCTCATCTGAGATTTGACCTCCAAAAGTGACCCATGTCCCTAGAAAGAACAAAATAATCTGTTACAAGAGGGTGTTGCCAACAAAAAAAAATTTGCTCCATCAAAATTCAGTCTCCTTGGGATTAAAGGGGTTTAAAATGGGATTAGGAGGCTGAGAGGTTGCTGTGTGCCCTGAGAACAGGAGAGGGACAGGAGCCAGAGCCCCATCTCCTGGGGAGGACGGCATGGATTGGTGTGTGGAGCTGAGATTGGCACATGAACATGCTCAGGGATGCTGTGCTGCCAAAATACAGAGTTTTACTGAAATCTGAAGCTCTTTGTAAAACCGAGTTTGTTTTCCAAAGCTTCCATTTGACAAATTGGAAAAAACTAGGTACTACGTCACCAAAGCGTGTCATTTGGGGAATTAAAATCTTCCTAAATTTGTGCTTCAGCATTTAGCATCACACAAGACATAACTAGGAAACAAAAAATAGCATCCAAAGTGACTTTTCCCCAGAACTTTTCCATAAAGCCAGTGTCCACCAGTGCAGCCAATGATCAGCACTTTTCTGGCCAGCTCAGAGAGCAGCTGCAGTTTAGACTCTGGTCTGTCATTAGGAAAAACCTTGGGGCATTATTTCATTATGACCCCTGCAGTGTGTGGGTTTAACTGGATATCACTAAGGAACAGGAATGTTATTTCATCTATACACATTATGTGTGCTTACATGTTAGGAACACTTATTTTCTGAGCTACTGGAAGGAAGAGCCAGTGTTGGGCTGGGGAAACGCCAGGTCCCATCTGGGCCGCTGCTCAGCCAGCACGAACTGACCCTGCCAGACATTGCTCCTGCCCTACTTATCTGACCTTAAGGAACACCTCATGGAAAGAGATGCTGAGACACAAAAAAGAAGGCTGTGACATTATTTCTGCCTTTTGCCAGCTTGTCACGACAGCTCTTTGATCTACAGCACAATTTTTCCCTGCACTTTTCAAGACCCACCCGCCAGCTACACATGAAACTCCATGTTACTCGTTCAATGCATGGACCAAAGCTCACGTGGCTCACACAAAACCCTCCAGAATTTAAAATTCTGCCTTATAACATCCCTGCACTTGGAGGACAGAGGGGTTCAGGCCCCAAGCTGGAAGGTTTTATGCGATTTGTGCAAGACAGAGCCCACAGTGCTGGGGAAGGGTTGGGCTCTGATGCTACTAAGGAGGGAGAAATTAAATAGTCCCTGCCTGCACTTGCAAAGGGCCTGGTGCAACAGATACGTAAATGCTCCCACATCTTCATTAAAAATGTATTTGTTAGCTCACTGCTCACAGTGAGCGTGGAAGATGAACCTTGAGCAGGAGTTGGAAAGCAAAGCGCGTGCCTGCTGCTCACGCTGGAGCTGCTTTGATCAGTCCCTGGTTGGAAACAAAACAAGAAGAGTCATCTCCATTAGGAGAATCTTGTTCTTTTTCTCTCAAAAAAAGGTCAATCTGAATTTTTTTATACATCAGGTTTCTCTGAGTACAAATAAAGTTATTTTAAAAGATGTGTGTTTGCCACGTATTTGAGATGAAACTCCTTTTTTCCCTGCAGAACAGTCCAAGCTCTGGAAAAAACAACTTTTCATCGATCAGAAATGTGTGACACAGTTAATGGTACAAAAATTTAAAAAAAGAGCAAAGCACACACGTATTTCTAACTAATTTTGAATTTACTTGTACCCCTGATAAGGGCAACGATGGGGTGAGAGCAGCACTTGGCAAGCCCAAAACCCCTGTGGCTGCAGCCACCCCACCTGCCCCCGCTATGCCTCACTGGTCATAGACCTCAGGAAAGGTATTTTCTCCTGGTGCTGCAGGAAAATGCTCTGGTCCTGCACAATAAAGATAAAAATAGGTTTCAGTTTATCATTAAGCTTCTTTAAGCAGATAAAAAAATCCAAATGAAGCCCGATTTCCATGCTAAATCTTCAGAAGTATTATTTTTATAGGAATACATTAAAATGCATTTCTACCAAAAAATGTGTTGAGAATGTTTATCCCAAAGTGATTTTTGTATGCATACAGGACCCCAGCACAAGTGAGAAGACAAGGAATTATTTATACACTTTGTGGATTGCACATCCTCTCTCAAGAGTAGGTACCTAAGACCTTACAACCCAGACTGTGCCCCACGGAGCAGGGAAGAGTGGAGGAGAGGCAAAATGCTCAGGTGCACGTGGAGAGCAGCCTGAGAGCTGGCAACGGCTCATGGAAGAGTAAGGAGCACTTTATCTCTTTAACTATAAGTCACCAACACATGCAATACTGAGTACATCTGTCTCTCTCCCCACTGTGCTCCCAGACCCAGCTGGAGAGGATCCGAGGGGCCTGGGACCCCCTGAACAGAGAGCATCATCAGGACCACACGGGGGGGGGGGAATCCTTGGGGTGTTATTTTTCCTTGATAATTGCCAAAAAAATAAAAGCCAGGGAGGCAAGTTTTGGCTCAGCAGGTCGATCTCCAAAGCACCACACCAGGAAAGTGAGCTGTGCTGGCAGGGGGTGGTGGGCACCCACACCCAGTGCAGCCGGGGGGGGGCTGCGGCGCAGCACAGCGCCCGCTGCTCGACGACGCTTAAAAACATCACTCCAGAAAGCACAGGGCACACTTGGCATTTCAAACAACGGCTGAAGATGATTCACAACCTCAGCCAAGGGGAGTATTTGGGAAGAAAAATATAGTAGAGAAAGATAAATTTTTAATCATTACTTTTCCCCTTACCAAGTCATTGTCTTTCTCTTGTCTGCCCCAATTAGCTGTTTATAAATGACTCCCTGCCACGACTCCGTGTGGCGCTGCCGAAGAGACCTCACACTCCTGCCTGTCACCCACCACAGTGCTCCCTCACACTGGAAAACGCTTTCCCAGCTGGATATTCTCACCTTCTACAAAGGAATTTCTGTATTAAAACTAGATTTGGGTCCGTTTCCATCACATCCCAGAGCCTAGCAAGGTGTGATTATTGCTGATGCAAATTCACCACTCAATATCTTTGCCAGCAGATGTGTCACCTCAGCAGTGAAAAAAAAAAAAAAAAAAGAAAGAGTTCCTGGCCAAAAGTCAAAGCTTTGCCTCCTGCCAGTACAATTTTATCCCTGGCTTGCTCCTGGCGAGGATGGTGCCACATGGAGATCTGGCACGTGGAGCTGGTCTGGCGCTCGAGCGACCAGTGAATGCTCAGCCCTGCACACTGCGAGTACCTGGGTGCAAATCTGAGCCCTTTGCCTTCATCTCAGGCAGTGGATCTTTGGGACTGGGTTTCTCTCACATGCCAGGTTTGGAAAAGCGTTTCCTCAGAGCAAAAGGGACCAAGAAGCAATGGTAGAAAAGGTCTATATTTGTACCTAAGTGCGAGCACAGGGTATCCCGCCAGTGACTGCAGGAACTGCTCCTTTTGGAAGGTTTCTGCTGTACTTTTGTACATTAAATTGGATTTGAGAGGGCTGGTTTCACCCTGCTGCTCATTTCCTTGGAGTCAGGGCTAATGACTTTGTTGGAGGCTGTCTCAACATTTTCTAAAAATCAACAGGCAGCTTCTACGGGCAGAATTTCCTCTGAATTAACTATGAGAAAAATGTGATCTTATTTTTCACCTACAATGCAATCACACCTCAGAGCCAGCATCACACAAAATACCTCCCACCAGCCCCCTGCACATGCCTGGAATTGGACTGTTCAGATTCCTCAATCAAAGCCTCGCCTGGTGTTTGCTCACCCGAGGGCAGAAGTGAAAGCCCAGTCCAGGCCCGAGCAGGGCTCAGCACCAGGATACTGCAGGAGCTGGATCCCGAGGGAACTCAGCAATCCCAGCTCCAGCAGAGTAGGAAGGAGTTTCAGCAGCCCAGGAATGATGCTCAGCCACTGCTTCAACAGCCCTTCCCAAAGACCTTTGCTTGTGAAACACGCTGCTAACACATCTGACCTCACGTGCTTGCTCAACACTGCTCACACTGCAAGCAGCACTCAGCAAAAGAATTAATTAGAGTGTGAGCTGGGAGAAGCAGGACATAATTAGAAGGTAAGCATTGCCTTAGCACTGTCTACCTTTGATTTCTGTCCTGCTTCACATTTTTCTCCACTTACTCTTTCATACTACAAGATGAGCCACACTCCCACCTTGCTGAGAATTTGAAAGGCTTTTAAGGAAGATTGCTGAGTCTTCAGTAACTTTGGTAAACCTTAAATTAGATTTTCATGGTGCAAAGAGTTTAGGGAAACACATTTATCTTTTAGGGAACTGCAAAAAAGAAGCTATTTAGCAAAGTCCCACAAGCCGACACCTGATGGATCTGGGGTGGGAGGGGAGGACGAGCTGTGCTGCAGCAGAAATACCTGTACATCCAAGAGATGGCAACTGAATTTCAGGCTTTGCAGTTCTCTCCCCAGGTCCTGCCCATACCCCAGGGGCTGCAGGGCTCACTGCCTCTGGCTCAGGCTGCAGTCCCTGGCTCTGAATTGCTGCCCATCAGCTCTCCCACAGCCCTGCCCTTGCTCCCTCCTCAGCCCTCATTCATCCCGTGCAGCTGTGCTCACAAAGGCTCAATATATTTAGATGTTGCTGCAGTTCCACATGCTTGAAATTGAAGAAAAGCTCTGCAAAATGTTTTTTTTTTCCTGCTGCTACTTCCTTCCCATAGTTTTCTCCACCACAACATAGTTTTTTTATCGTCCCAGTTCACCAAGAGCTAAGATCTCTGCACCAGATTAGGCAACTCCTCTCAAAGCCTGGATCTATTTTAACCAGAAGAGCTGCTCTTAATGGAATAGGCCTTATTTATATGACTTGTGATACAGGGTGACTTTCACATTTCACTCTAATTTAAATTCAAATCTCAGAGCATGTTGGAAAAAATTAGCTAACCCCTCGGGCACCTGCCCTGTGAACACAACTGGGGATGGAGCAGTGAGCTGGAACGGGAACCCACAGCCACAGCATTGTGGGCAGAGCCCATCGATGTCCTTCCCTGCTCCTGCCTTCACCCATTTGCCCCGAGGCAGCAGCACAGGAGCCCAGCACACCCAAACCTTTTCCCAAAGATGTGTCAGTGCCTCCACATCCCAGTGCTGACACCTCCGACCCCAGGGAGAACAAGGCCCCCCCTTTAATGTGGGGCTGGAATGGCCCTGGCAGAGCAAAGCATCCATCCCTGGGGGTCCCTGCACATCGCTCCCAATGCCCCAGCCTTGCTCCATGGGAAAATGCCAGAAAAACAGCAGCTCCTTTCTACAGCATTTAGGTTTTTAAAATATAAGTACTTTTAAGCAATCTTCACAAGAAAAGCAGCAGCCCTTTTCTACAACATTTGGGTTTTTTTTTAATATAAGTACTTTTAAGCATTCTTCACGTGAGCAGTTCAGTGCCATCAAAGGCATTACTTGCATGAGCAAAGCCATCAGGAGCTCTCTAGTCCATCGCACACGCTCTTGCCCGGCAGCTCATTGAAGCCTGCATTGCTACAGGATCTGCAGGCCCAGCACATATGGGCCACACTGCTTACAGATGCTCTTTTTGATAAAATATTGATAGAATAAAATATTGATAAGCTATTCTTCAGTTCTCTAACAAGGAGGGAACAGAAATAACAAGGTACGCTCGCCTGGATAAAGTAAAATATAAATCTGCCTGCAGCCCAGGTAGGCTGCCATCCCCCCAGTCTGGAGCACTGACACCTAAAGCTCTTGGAGGCATTCACAAATGTCTCAGAAGTGGTCTCTGCAGGCTGTCCCTCCTGGGGATTGGGTCGTATTAGAAAGGATTTTATTCCGTAACCGCTTGCACAGTTCCACTCGAGCACCATGGGTGGGAAGCGTTGCCTCACGCCACGCTCAGCTGTTAATGCTTCTGAAAGAAAGGGCTTCTGCTGTCAGCTACCTGCAAGGCTGAGTGCAGGCTGGGGCTCTGAGAGCACACCTCTGCACTGAGCCACAAGAGCACCCACCACCCACCACCCTCTGGGGCTGGGGTCGGCCGGGCAGACACTCCAGGGGCAGCTGCAGAGGTCACTCACCCAGCCCGAGGCAGGAGACTCTCAGTCCAGACTTCCCGAGGTTTCTGGAAGGAAAAGAATATAATTAGAAAATATTGTTAGGCCTCAAGAGGCACATAATCTGAATAACCCCATGGGAAACCTGCAGCCAGAGGAGATGAGTCTCTGCTTTTGTCCAAATTGCCCGTTTTCTTGCAAAAGGGTCCCCATCTCTGGAGTGGTTAAAAGACAGGTAGATGAATTTCTCAGGGACATGGTTTAGTAAGGGGACAGGTTCAGTTGGACTTGATGCTCTCAGAGGTCTTTTCCAACCAGATGGTTCTATGAGAAGGGGCAGACTCCCCTCCACTGGGATGCCAGCTGCCTGCTTTGGAGAAGGGTGGGTGAATAAACCCAAATACTGTAACTCCCACCTGATATCATTTGCTCTCCCATGAATAACACACTTGTGTTTCCTTCTCTTTCACCACCAGTCACTGTTCATTGATTAACGTATTTGCCTTATTCAGCTTCACTTCTTTCTCTTTAATTCACTCTCACACTGCCAAAGCATTCACACCCATCACAGCAAAGCCCTGGGTCGGTTTCTGCTGCCTCCCAAGCTCGTGGGTTCTCCCAGCACAAGACACCCTGCGACCCTCCCAACCCGGGGGGAGGCAGCGGCTCCATCCCTCACACCGGCTGCTTTTCAGCATCCACAGGATGGAGTCATAACCCTTCTCCCCACCTCCCAGAGCCGGGCAGGAGACAAGATAATTAGCCCTGAGGCCACGAAACGTGCCACATACTAAACCCTTACCCTAAGCTAAACCTATCGCTGTGGTACAAAATACTCTTATAATTATACCCTCCTGTTTTAACCTTTACTTGACAGCTGGATCTGTGCAATTTTTTTGCCAGATCAAGGCATAATTTGGGGGCCACCTCTCTACCTTCTGCTGCAGAGCACTGAGAACAAGCACTGCACTTTGTTACTTCTGATGAATTATTTAAAGCCAAATAACAATAATAAAAACCCCACCTCACCTGTGGTAAAAGAGGTCAGACAAAACTCTCAACCTTAGCCTGGGCTGTGCCCTCCTATCTCAGCTCCTCTTTTTACACATATGATTTTGGGGCCATTTCAGGTATTTGCTCATATGCCACGATTTCCCATGTGGGAAAGCAACCAAAGACATGCTGCAGGGAGCCACCCTATGGCAGGAGGCAGCCCTTGGGGCAGGGCTGCCCACCCTCCTGCCCCTCAAACATCACTATTGTACCCAAAATCAAGTGCTGCTGATGGGAATTTAAAATTTTGGGAGAGAGATGAATTTGTCCTCAAATAGCTATTTGAAATGCTGCAGCTGAGTTTCCAGCACCACAGGCTCCCCTGGCTCACAGCATGGCTGGGGCAGGCACTGACCCAATTTTTTTCCCCCCCTTTTTCTATTTTTTTTTTGTTCCTTTTCTATTATTTTTCTGAGTGAAAGCACAGCTGGACCCCTGTGTAACAAACCCCATCCATGCACAGAACAGCACAAACGATGCCAATCCTCCTCTGCTCACCAGCACAAAGTATACCCCTCAGAAAGTTCAAAGGTAAACACCCAGCAGCTGCCTGCCTGCTCCAGCCAGAGCTGCCACGCTGCTGGCAAGAAAGAGGAGTCTGAGTTTGCAGAATTGGGAATTCCATGTTACTTGTGGATACAGCCCATCCACTGCATAATGCTCTTTAGAAAAGTCAAATGCTACTGTGCATTTCCAAACAGTTTATGCTTATTCTGTAGAAGAGGTTATTTGAGTCCTATTTAAGTCCTGTTGCAGCTTGGTCATGGAGCTGCGTCCCTCTCTCTACACAGTGTGCAAAGAAGGGCAATGGAGCTGGGGAAGGGTCTGGAACCCAGGGATTATGGAAGCAGCTGAGGGACCTGGACGGACCTGTTTAGCCTGGAGAAGAGGAGGCTGAGGGGAGACTTCATCGCTCTTTACAACTACCTGAAAGAAGGTTGTGGTGAGGTGGGTGCTGGTCTCTTCTCCCAAGTGATAAGCAATAGGATAAGAGGAAATGGCCTCAAGTTGCACCAGGGGAGGTTCAGATTGGATATTAAGGAAATATTCTTCACCAAAAAGATTATCAAGCACTGGAAGGGATTATCAAGCCCAAGGAAGCAGTAGAGTCATCATCCCTGGAGGTACTTAAAAAATATGTAGAAGTGTTTCTTAGGGACATGGTTCAGTTCTGGGCTTGGCAGTGTTAGGTTAAGCCTTGGACTCAGTGACCTTAAAGGTCTTTTCCAACCTAAATGATGCTTCTAGCTCTAAATATATATACACACCCATACATTTATACATACCCTGTGTCTGTGTATGCATACGTGTGTGCCTGCAGTGTGAGTGAAACCCTCTGGTGCTGCCATGCCCCCAGCACCCCCAGCAGCAGGGTCTGTCTCAGGGTCTCAGCCCAGGCCCCAGCTGACTGTCCCATCCTCCTTCCACACAGGTCCCCCAAAGCCATGTCAGGGCTCGTCCCGCACACACCAGGGATTTAGGGGGTAAAGCACACACAGGGGAAACCAGATTTTCTCCAGAGAGCAACAACCAGCTCTTTCCAGAGTCTGACCCACCAACAGTTTCGGACAGAATTATTGTGTTTGGATTTCCAAAGCTCTTTGTCATTTACTTAGTGCACATGTGACCTGGGTACTTGGAAAATTGTATGTCTACAGTGAAGAGCTGACCCTCAAAAGGTGAGGATTTTGCAGTGCAGGATCTCTCTCTCAAAATGAGCTCAGAAGCTGCTCAGCAGCTCAGGAGGTCACCTGAGCCCACGTTTGGAGAGCACCTCCAGGTCATAGTCCCCAGCTACTCCCATCGCTTTCAGCCCTCCTTTGCCTATGAAATTGTCACTCAACTGCACGCTCTAATTAACAGGTGGGCATTGTGAAAGCAAAGTGGCAATGCCAACAACAGAGCCACCAAACCAGCTAAAACTCAGCCTGCTCGGGGTGGCTCCTCTTCCCAACACAGACCTCACACTGACCCAAAGCACGCGGCCACAGAGTTGATTACCAGTCCCATGGCAGAGCACTAACTTGTCTGAAAGAGCAACAGTTGCTGAGATCTGGGTCTCCTCTTGCCCCTTCCCTCTCAAAACAAACAAACAAAGAAAAAAATCACACCAAAAAATCACCAAGCAAAGAAAAAGTATACATTTACATCTCTTTTGCAGCTTCTAGGCGCGTGTATATGAGCATTACACACACAGCATGAAAGCTGCAATATTGCCAAGTGAAATCAATGGTTGGTTTCTAAGTAACCAGACAGCAGAAGCCCTTTGTGCTTCCATTGCTGCAGTTCCCAAGCCTGAGCCAACTCACCAGCTCAGTCCCCAGCAGCAGCCCGTGCAAAGCACCGAGGGGTGGCTGGGACAGCAAGACAAGCAAACCCTGACTCTGATGCAGCCCAAGGGGCCCAGTCATCATCAGTTACTCAGGTTAATGCTCAGGATGAGCATCCTCCCTGGGCAAAGCTGTAGTACTACCTGTGCCACGGGTACCAGGGCAGAGCACCACCGAGTGGCTGTGCTTCCCTTCCCCAGGACACCCCACTGTGGGCAGGGGGGTGGCATGGGATGGGAGGATCGGCCAGGAAAGTGGGAAGCTTTCTGCCATTGCCTCCCAAGTGGTCATGGGCAGCTCAGGGTTTTCTGAGCCAGTGGTGGAAGCTTCCAGCAATATTTTCCAGGCCAGAAATGATCTTTTCATACAAAAGAGTTGTATGAGTTGGTACTCGGCTATTGCCAAGCCAACACTCTCACGCTTTCCCTGGAGATGCTGAAGCACCCAGCAAGTGCTGCATGGAGGCCACTGCCCCACAACCCAGGGCCTGTCTCACCCATAGCTCCAATCAGGATGGACCCAGCAAAGTTCCCTGCTCAGACCCATGGGTTTCACTGCATGGACTCAGCAAGGCTCCCTGCATGGGATGTGGTGGGTGGGCAAAGCCACATCCCACCACGGCACCTGGTTCCAGGGCTCACCAGAGGAAAGGGGTGCATCTTTTTGTTAGTAATTACCAGGCAGTGCATTGGTACTTTCCTGGTCACCTGTCTTTATTCAGTACTTGCTAATGCCAGGTGCAGAGATTACAGGGTTCCCATGGGAACACCCATGAGCACCCATGAGTAGTGGTACCCACCATCCTGCTGGCGCAGCAGCCAATGCCAGGGTGCTATTCACTGCTGTTAAAGCCCTGGGCATGTCATTCCAACTCAGCTCCGAGCTCTCCTGCCTGGAGCAGGGAGCCCAGCCCTTCTCCCAGATACCTGGCACCACCACAGCTTGTTGGGGTTTGTGCTGACACTGTTTTAATTCTTCTTTCAGGAGGAAAATAAAGTTCTTTTCAAGCTGGACACCAGCGCTGCTGAGGAATGAAGTGGCCATTAAAGAGGATATTGCAGGAACCTCAAGTCTCTCAGGATCACTTTGCTTAACCTAAAAACTGCTGATTAAAAATCAGCTCTCTTATACTTGCTTTTTTATTTATTTTTTTCATTAGCACAGCTATCTCGCTTCTCCTCTCGCTGATGTTCAGCTTCCCTGGCACTTTGCAGAGCTGGAGAACTTGCACCACTCCCCACAAATCACTGCCCAACCTGACTACACACAGAGAAGCACCAAGCACTTTATCTGCTGCTGTCCCTGGCTGCCTGGTGACCTGCAGCTGTGCAGCTCAGCAAGGCTTGGTGCAGGACCCTATCCCTTCCAGACTGCTTATAGCTGCCAATCCGAAACCAGCTTCATCTTCTGTATGCCAAACTTGCCCTATGAGCAAGACCTGAAAGCATTCAACACCTCTCCCTTGAATTCTTTTAAAAACAAAGCCTGGATCCAAACACTCCCAAAGCAGGCTCTGGCAGAGCAGAGCCAAAGGCAACAAACCTGGCTGTTGGAGAAAACTCCCAAGGGGATGGGATGAGGAAAGATGCACGGGAGAGGGGGCAGCCCCACTGTATGAAGGATGTGGTGTTTTGCAGGCAGCCCCACTTGGTGCCCATGGCAGGAGCTCTGCAAAACTCACTGAAAGCACCTGGGCCACCAAAACCTTTAATAAAGAACATTTATAGCCACAATCATAACATTGAAGACCACAGAGCGTTAACTTTGTGAAGGGAAGGGACACACCTTGCTTTTTCTCTTCTCTGTAGATCTAAGAACGTTGTATTTTACATTTGCATTTAAATCTTTCCAGTTTCCTTCTCCAGGGAGCAGGACTGGGGCAGGTGACCACAGCACAGCAGTGTTGCCCTGTCCTGGCGCCATGGGCTGAGCACACTGAGCAGGGCAGGGGTCTGCAAAAGGTGTGGTGATGCAAAGACCCCGAGATCTCAGCCTTGCACAACGATTTAACACAGCTCTTCTTTCCTGGCACAGACCAAAGGTGACATTTTCCCTGCTTGTGCAGCCAGGAGTTTGAGCTAACACAACCATCCCCGCAGCACCGGCAGCTCCACCAGATTGCACTGGGTTAACGAGTGCAGGAGATGAATGTCTGATTCATTGAAAACACAGCTTGCAACTCAGGGATGTTGTTAAAAATACACTGAGGTATCAAAACAGCATGTGGAGAGGGAAGGCATTTCCTTTGACTAGGCTTTTCAAAGCAGAGGGCACATCCACTTCCCGAGGAATTATGGGTCCTTGGCGGTGTTTAATGGGCAGCAATGTGGGGAATGCTGGTCCAAGATGCTGGAAGTAGCATCCATGGCAGCATCTACATCCCAGCCTCCAGAAGTGGCTGCTGTTAAATGCCAGCCAACACCATGCAAACAACCAGGCAGCACGTATGAGTGGCTCTGGCAGGGAAAAGGCTGGGAAGGAAGCGTTAGCCCAGCACCTGCTGGGGCTGGAAGCCCGTGGTAGCAGGGAATGGCACCTTCCCACTGGTAAAGGGCAACCCAAGCAGTGGCACCCAAAATAGGCAGCACAGCCACAGGGCTGGTCACCAATACCTCTGTCACACGGCAGGTCCTCACCAAGAAAATCAGGTTCTCATCTTCCCTTGCTAGTGGGGAGAGTTGCACATACATTGTGCCTTCTCCTCCATCGTCCTCTGGCTCGGAGCTGCACTCCCCAGTGCTGTAGATATTCTGCCCAGGATGAGCTGGGGTTTTTCCCCGGTGGCCTGGCAGGCAGCTTCCCAGCTGAGCAGGCATCAAGTCTTCAGGTGAAGGGGTTATTTCAGCTGCACAGAGACCTGGAAAATCCTTGCCTGGCTGCTGTTCCTCTTCCCAGCCTGCGGCAAACAGCAGAGCTTCTGCCCTGTCCCATGACTTGAGGGCACAAAGTGCTCTCAGATTCATTTCTGTGACTAATTCTCATTCCCATCTCTTGTTTCCAGCAGACACTCTGCCCCTTATCAGCAGCTCCAGCCCAGCTGGAGCCAAGCACGGCTCCACGTGTCCCACCACGGGCTGCTCATTCTTACATGGAGAGAAAAAACACAACCAAAGCCAACTGTACAGGTTGGGTTTTAAACGTGGAAAAAAATGGTATTCAGAAGAAGATACTTTGGTTCTAGATCCAACTGTGATACTGAACAACCTCAAGTTAATTATTTTGCTAAAAACAAGTGGTAAAACAAGACAAGTGCTCACAGGGTGACTCCAGTCAGTACGGGGACACAGGGAGCAGCCGCCACAAGCACAGCCTGGATCCAGCCCTGCACACACACTCGAGGAAAACAGTAGATGAGAGATGCATCAGGTCTGAACAATGGGTAAGGAGAGCTCACTGCATGTCTGGGGAGCCAGGGTTCAGCGTGCACAAGAAAGGCCAAGGTGGCAACTTTTGACTTTGGCTCAGCATCAGGAAGTTAAAAAGCAGCACAAAGGGAAAAGAGGGGACTGACACATTCTGCAGAAATAGAGAGGTGATGAAAGCAACGAGAGGCAGCTGGGATAAAGGCTGATGGTAAAATGACAGGGAAAAAATACAGTTTTTAAGGAGTCTCAGGAGCAAAGGAGGGCAAAATCTATTCCCAGGGGATTTTTCCTTGTAACATGGCCATGCAGCAAGATTATCTTCTGTCTGAAATGTTGCTTTTAGTTAAAAAAAAGGATCGAAGGTTTAAAATTGAAATGAATATTTGGCAATGAAAAGTTGAGAATGATTTAACCATGCAGCAATCCCAAACCCATTTAACTCCTTCCCAGGAAGGATACTTGATGGGAATAACATCCCAGAGCATTGCTGGCTACCTGCAAGTCTGAAATTATTCCTGTAATGATGAAGAAAGAAGATTTGCAAGTCAGCTGGAAAGTTTCCCCCCTCATTGCAGGTTTTGCTTTTAAAAGCTTTGCTCAAGCTGCAATCTTCCTGACTGCCCTGAGCTGCAGCAACGCCCCAGGGCATGCCTGGGCACCACTTCATCAACATAAATCTGCATAGAACAGCATAATACAAGTAAGTGGTAATCTATAAAAATAAACTTGGAACCTGTCACAGGCTGGGGTTTCACAGGCTCTCCCTGAGCTTGTGGAGATGGGTACATGGTGGCTTAGGCTTGAGTGTGAAAAGGGGCACAAAGGCCAAAGATCCAGCAGCCCAATGGTGAGGGCTTTTTCCTATTTCTGACACGTGACAGCCAGGCTCATCTTGCTAAGGAATAACATTCACAGCTCCACTGTGACACTAACATTCAACCAACTCCACTGCTGTATTCAGGCACCCACATCCCTCCTAAGACATGGTGCCAAGCTGAGATCTTAGCGAGGCTTGAGGGGTTTGGGGAGGGAAAAGAGCCCCCACTGTCCCCTAAGGCAAAAGCCATCCTGAGGACAGAGGCAAGAATCTGCCCAGTATTACCCAATATTCCAAACCTCACCATGACAGAGGTTCAGGTGCAGCCCAGGGTGTACCGTGCCCTTCCTCTGCCACAGGAGCAGCCCTTTCTGGCCACAGGAGCAGCCCTTTCTGGCCATGGGCAGCATTTGCAGTGATGGTCCTGCTCACCACAGCCAGCTCATCCTTTCGGAAACACCCTGCTGTATCTTCCTATTAGGAGGTTTCTGCAGTATTTAACCAAAGCTGCTCATTTCCTCAATTCCACTCCATTACGTTGTTAAGAAAGCTTTTTCACTGGAATAGCAAATTGCAAGTCTCTTCCAGCTGTCCTTTGCTTAAGGCAGCTTTTTAAGTAACACTAAACCACTTCTTGATGAAAAAAAGCTTGTCTTTCCCTGTGATGCTGCTGCCCCAGTTAACTCACAGGGTACACGGAGGGTGGCCAGTTATAATCCCACAGTCCTTAAGGGCTGACCACACCAAGAGAAATCTTTTCAAATGAAATTCTAAGCATGTGAAAAGCACAGAGCCCTTGCTTTAAGCCAGAGGTGCTCAGTCTAGCCCCAACCTGAATCTCATTTAACAGAGGTACAAGCAGCAAGGATTGTGAAAGACCCAAAAAATTCCTTGATCCTTATTTTCCCCTTGTGCTCACCCAATGCCTCCTTAATGTCTTTTATGGTAACTTTTAGCTTCATTATTTCCTCAGAAGGGTAACTGCTGACAGTGCAGTCAGAGCTGAACAAGACCAAAAGCAATATATCATTTTAATACATACATCTTGCAAGCAGCAAGACCTGAGCAAGCTGGCACAGCTCTGCAGCCCTGCCCTGTGCCCTCCTGCCCGTTTTTTGGAGCTGGGTTATGAGGAGCATCACAAGGCTGAGCTGACCATCCTCACAGCAGAACCCTGCTGTCCAGCCTGGGGAAGAGGGGAGGTTTAGGAGGGAGCAATGAGAGGAAAGCCAGTGAACACTGGGGCCACTGGGGAGGATGAGGCTTAGCACTGGCCGAAGGTATCCAGAGAGAAGGCTTGGTAACAAAACCACCACAGTAACATCTTTTTGCCTTGCCTCTGAGGGAGCAACATACAACAGCACAGCCCTGCACCCCTCACAGCACCCCCAGACCCCACACCCCTCCAGCAAGACACCTGGTGTCAGCAGCAGGGAAGGTCCCTGCTCGGTGGCCAAGCACCTCTGTCTCCCCTGGGATGAGCAGCAGCTGAATCCACCCAAAGCCAGGCTTTGTGCATCCAAGCAGCTGCAGGACAGGGCTTTAATTAAGTGCCTAACTCAGCTCCTGCATTTGAAGCCCCACATTTAGATGGGTGCTGAGTACCTTCCACCAGCATTGGGGTAGAGGGAGCCCCCACTCGGAGACACACACATCCTCCCACACCACTGGTAGAACTCCCATTCTCAGCAGCAAAGCACCACCAGAGGCCGTGGCTGGGTCTGCTGCTGGCACCTTGCAGGCTGTGGTGTGGCACCAGCACCCAAGCAGGTCTGAAGGAGTCTCAGAGCTGACAGCCTTTAATTAAAAGAAAAGGGGGAGAAGGCAGGGGGAGAAAACGTGCCTATGAAGCAGCCCATGCCATATGGCAGGAATGGTATTTGTCTCCTGTGGCACAGGGCAGAAAGCAATTGCAATTATTCACTTTTAATTAATTCTAGTGTAGGGGAATCTGTAAGAGAGCCTGTCCATGGCAGCAAACACCACAGTGCTGGAGGCAGCCCTAACACTGGGCTGCAGGGGACCACAAGCAGCCACTGAGCTCAGTCCCCACACCCAGGGAGCACTGACCACCCCTCAGTCACCACTGGCAGGGGCTTCCCCACCTCTCCAAAACCACATCCAGCAAGAGGGAGGCCCCAAAACCACACAGACACAGCTCCCCAGGTACCCCAACAGGAGAACACCAACCCCAGCACCCTGCCCCTTTTTCATTCCCTTCAACAAGCTGTGGGGAAGAGTAATTCTCTTTAACACAACCTTCACTGTTAATCTTCCTGCCTTACCACAGCATGTCACACACAGCATCACTCAAGTACCAGGTACTTTGCATCACACACAGCTGGAAAAGCAGAAGCTCAAGACTCATCACAAGCCCCCAACACAAGGGCTGAGCCAGCTCTCACCACCCTCCCACCAGGGATTTATGGTCTGAGCCACCTGTGCTGCTTTACAAACTAATTAACCTCCAAGCAGTTCCTCCTATCACTAAGGCACAGGCAATTATAAGAAAAGACATCCTTGTTATCCAGGTGGGAGGTTTGCTCTTCATTATTCAGGGTTTGGTCAGTTCCATTAATGCACACCCAAATCAGCCCAAATCTTCCTTTCCCTGGTGCTGAGCAGGGCTGCCACACCATCAGGTGTCTGAGCCCACATCAGCCTCTGCCTCTGGAATCCCCCTGGATCCCTGATGGTTTGCAGAAGGGACGTGGTTCCTGTTCAATTCAAAACCCTCTGCCTCCGCATACGGGGTGAACTTCACCCGGTGCCTGACACCAGGCTGAGCTGCACCCTGATCCCAGCCAGGATTCCAGCCTGGACCAGCTCTGGGTGCTGACAGTGCCCCACCCCTGCATCCAGCCAGCCTGGAAATGTCTCCAAAACAGCCTTGTGTTTGATAGAGGCTAAAAATAAAGAGCTTAAGATTTTAAAGCAGTAAGTGGTGGTCGGGCTGCTTGGAAGCCAACGATGTTGAGGAGCTTTGCTTCAGCCTGAGGTGGGTTGAGCAAACCCTGCTTGAAGTTTATCTGCTTCCAATATTCCCATCTGTACAATGGGATCAGGATAACCATCCTGTCTGCCTGTCTATCCATCCTTCTATCCATCTATCTATCCATCTATCTATCCATCTACCTATCCATCTATCTATAATGAGAAACAGTGAGAGAATTTTCTAAGTAAAAACATAAGTTTTAAATAAAGTCCCTGCAATAACACGTACAATGACTAAAACATTTTCAACTCCACACCCACAGAAGAATCACCAGGCTTAGAAGAGCTCTACAGAAACCAGATAATGCTGGTTTTTGCTTGTTCCAACCCCAGTTTAATTGCCCTGTGTTGGTGGGTTTGCCCACAGAAGCCAATGTCTACCAGAAACACAAACCCGAGGGGATGGGTCCTGTGCAGGCTGGTCCTACCAGAGCAGCTCCAGCGGCAGGTGAGCTCCAGGACCCCTTTTCACAAGTCCCCAGGGCTGCCAGGGAGGGAGGTGCTGGTGGGTGGGGATCACGGGTCGGTGTGGGTGTTGCTCACCGCCAGCTCCCTGTGCCCACGCCACGCTACCCACGGCCACCCCACCGGCCTCGGTGCGAGGGAGGCGTGAAGGGGAGGCAAATCCCAGCGCTCCCCGGGCATTTCTGAGTATTCCAGCGTGCAAAAAACCCATGCAGAGAGCAATAGATGGGGGGGGGGAAGGAGGTGGGAGTGGAGAGAGGGGCTCTGAACTTCAAATGGAGCAGGGGAAATTGGGAAGGACACAGAGCCAGCCCCCAGGAGAGGCATTGACACCTTCAGGTGCAGAGACCTGCATGCAGATGTCTTCATGGCTGTCCTCCACCTCTGCTACTGGAAGGAAGGGTTGGGGCGCCCTGAGCCTGGCACAGCCGTCCTCACGTGCTGCACACACCCTCGTGGGTGTGGGGTGAACCCAAAGGGGGTGATATAGCCCTTCCCAATGGATTAAGCAAAACTAGGGAAACTATGACAAGGTTTTCCTTCAGACAAACTGCAGACTGTTTGGCTTATTGCTACAAAAATGTAAAAAAAAGTCTCTGTTCACAAAGCTGGTGGTGGGAAAACAACGTTGCTTAGAAACATCCCCATTAGTGCTCCAGAACTGTTCCTTTCTGCACAGAAACTGAATAAAATATGTAATTTGTTCCCTGGAAAAAAGAGGCTGTTTCAAGCAACAACAAAAACCTGACAAAAGTAGCGACCCTTTCCAATTGCCCTCTCTGGCTGCAGCGCATCCAACGCCCTTCACCTGTGACCTGCAGAGTGGGGAACAACAACGTGTAACCCCGGGCTCTGGAGCCGTGCTTGGCTTGAGCCTTTCTGCTGGAAACACTCACCAGTTGAGCTATTTCCATGTTAATGAACCCTTCTCACCACACCTCGCTTCTCTCCCACCTCAAACACCAGCAAGAGCCGCTCTGCACCCCCTGAGCAAAGGGAGCTGGTGGTGAATGCAGCCCCCAAACCATCCCCTGCATGAAAAAGGGCAATGAGGGGCAGCTGTGGCTCCCTGGATTACCCCACTGGTACCCAGCAAGGTGAGGTGAGACTCCTCATTCCTGCTCCGTGGGGAAGTGGCTGTCCCTCGCACTGGGAGAACACCTGCAGGGTCTGTGCAAACCAGTTGGTGTGGCAGGGAGGGGAAGGGGCGAGAGAGGGCAAGAGAGGGGCCATCCCCCTCCCACTCAGGTGAGCTCTCCTCTCCACCCCTGCTGAGTCCTTCTCAAGCCTTCCTGGTGTAAAACACTTGGTCTGTTCAGCTGGAGAAGAGGAAACTGAGAGGGGATCTCAGAGCTGTTTGTGCCTTCTTACAGGGGAGGGAGGGGAAACAGGGGCTGAGCTCTGCTCTCTGGTGACCTGTGACAGGACCTGAAGGAATGGCAGGAAGATGTGCCAGGGGAGGGTTAGATTGGACATGAGGAGGAGGTTCTTCCCCCAGCAGGTAGTGGAGCCCTGGAAAGGCTCCCCAGGGAAGCAGTCCCAGCACCCCCTCTGCCAGCATTCCAGAAGCATTTGGACAAAGCCCCCAGTCACAGGGTATGAATGTTGGGAGTGTCCTGTGTAGGGACAGGAATTGGACTGGATGATCCTTTTGGGTCCCTTCCAACTCGGGTAATTCTATGGTTCTAATTCTATGATTCTATTGGAAGCTGTGATGTCTGAGAGACCTACAGCTCCAACCCTGACTACATCTGCAGGGCTTTTGCTCCTCTGAACTTCTCCCAAGACACACAAGGAGACAACTTCTTAGCCTGGCAGAGAGCAACATGGATACATCACAGCTCAGGCTTAGCAAAGACACTCTGGGAATACACACCATCTCCACATCTCCTCACAAGCCTCAAAGGTGATCTGTCAGCATTCACTCAGGTTCCCCAGCTCCCTGCCTTCCAAGGGGAAGATGCTCAGCACTTCCTAACATCTCAGGGCCACGTAAATGCTGTTGGTCACAATTCAGCAGGCTGCAACAGCCCTCACTGTGGCTTAGTCTTGCTGTGAACCAAGGGTGAGGCAACATGGAGATGTTAATACTGCTCCTTTAATTAACTTGGTTTCCTGCTTTTAAGGCTGGATTTCATTTTGCTTCATCAGCTGAAAAAGACCTGCAGATTTTAGACAATCAGTAGCTGCCCCTCTAGAAAGCTGCAATGGCAGGAGGTTGTCTCTAAGTGCTGTGGGTGGGAAGACAGAAAAATAATGGTTTCCGTCTCCCATTTTGCACACAAAACACTTCACAACATGCACAGCAGTTTCCACTAAATTACCACCCGTATTAGTAGTAATTGCAGTGATGCAGAATCACAGCTTTTCACTGTTTTGTTTATTTTAAACCAGTTTACTCGTGCAGAGGCAGTGAAGAGCGGAAGGTTTGTGTGCTGCTGGGACACCTGCACATCCTCAGCGAGCTTTGGTCACAGGCAGGTGCAGGTCACTGTACCCCTCTTCACTGGGTAATGCTACAAGAACCAGCACAATGCCTCACCTGCCTCATTCCCTGCTTTCTTCTGGTCCTTTCAACCATCTGCCCAGCCACCACGTTCTACCTAGAAAATGGTTTGTTACAGGATGGGGCTTAAAACCTCATTCCTAGGAAAACAAGAACGGTGATTTTTAACCAAACTCTTACTGAGTATCTTTCCTCACTGAAGTGCAAACTGCCTTCCAGTTTTCCCCACAGAAATACTCCCCCACTCTAAATGGGAGTTGTTTCACCCTAATGTGAGTTGAAAATCCACCCTGCAGGCGTGCTGGAACAGCACAGAGGATCCCTGCGGCACTTGTGCATCCTCATGGCAGTGATGGGGGACAGGGAGGCTTTGGGGTTTCCCCTGGGAAAACCATCTTTGGCAGTGGTGCCTGGCCATGTCCGTGAGACTTTTGAATGCTCAGACCAAGGCACTGCAAATCCAAGCAAAGGCTCCGTGCGTGGGCAGCAGTCAAGGACAGCTTTGAGCCATAAAGCTGGAGCAAAGACAGAGATACTCCTGGCTCTGATGAAGTACTGACATTTATGCAAAGCTTCTGACCTCAGGAAATTTTTAAGTCTATTTTCAAATGACAGGGACCATGGATGAGTATGCAAAGCTGTAGAAGATTCTGGACTGGTGTAACGTATGGATACTTGAGCAAGCTGAAAACACAGACTTGTCTCCTTGGTTGAGCACGTGCATTCTTAAATTTGCTTTGACATTCAATGTTACACTTGCAGTACTTATGTTTGCTGCTTTGTAATCTTTTCTACCTATGATGTTATAGAAATAAAACAGACCTCAATTTGAATCAGGTGTGTCTGCAGCAGCATGGTGAAGGTGCACCTGGAGCAGCACTGCTGTTCTCAGATATTTCAGAGTGGAAGTGGATGCGTGACACGGGCCCAAGTGCTCCTCTCAGCACCTTCCTTCCCGTCCTGCTTTCTGCAGCAAGTGGCAGGCTGTGGCCACGCTGTGGTGCCCATCTGAGCAAAATGGGTTTTGGGGGAGCTGGTGGCAGCCTTCACCCCTGCAGCAGTGATGTAAAGTATTAGGTCAATGACACAAAATAGGAAAAAAACCCTGCTACTTGTGGAATAGCTGCCGAAACAGAACAGGATGGTATTGATCAGCTGAAAAACAACAGCAGCAAAGCCAGGAGGTGGATTTGGGGCAATGGAAACTGTGGCTCAGTGGCAGGAAGGGAGCCAGCCCAAGCCCAAGGGACAAGCAGGTGCCTAAATGGCATCAGCCCCCCCGTTTCTTGGCTCTCTTCACACTTTCCATCTCATCTCCTGCACTCGGAGGGCCACCGGGTGCGTAGGTGGTCGCTTCAGCTGAAATTCCCCAGGATTTTTTCTTTTTTTTTTGGCCACATCCTGAGAAAAGTTGCAGATGACGCATTCAAATGTAGATAAGGCAACATAGATGGGCCAGAGCCAAGCGCAGGGGCTGCCGCGCGTGGCTCTGGCAGACGCGCCGGCGCGCTCAGGCTCCCCACGCCTGGTGCCTGCCATGAATGAGGCTCTCGCACGCGACGCTCCTGCCCACTCCTTCCCTCCTGCCAAGGTCCTGGTGAGCCCAGCAGAGAGGCCGTCTGCCAGGCAGCTGGGTGCTGGCACCAGAGCAGAGCCCATTGCCACCCTCAGTGGAGTCTGCCGCGATGGTGGGAGCTGTGCATCTCCCAACCCAGAGCTGCCCCAGCGAATGCCGGAGGGGAATAACTCTTGCTGGGGATCCCGATTCCATCAACCACATCCTGGATCGCTGCACAGCCCGTGGCTCTCCTGCTCCCACCACATTCTGTCAGACCCGGGACCCAATGATGAAAGAGAAGGACAGAAAAAATATTTGTCATTCTGCTTTTAAAGTGCAGAATTTCAAATATCTGAAGGAATTATGTTCTCCTTGTAAAATATAAAATCTTGCAGTTCCTCATGGATTTAAATTAATTATTTCCCCAAATAAGAGAGGATCAGGGAGCTCTCCATCCATCCTATGCACGGGTTAACTCAGAGCTTCCCCATCACCCTTCAGTGGTACCTGACCCTGTGCCTCTGCGGATCTCAGACCCAGCAAAGACCCTGCAAACCTGGAATGGGTGCCCAGCTCTGCTGCAGTGCCCAGGTCGATTCCACTTTATTCATGTAGGGAATCAGTAAGCAAATCATGCCTATGCATAGGGTGCTGACTACGCTGTCACTAGTCAGCACATCCCATGGGCCTCTAAATAATAGATGCTATTTTCTCTCATTTTGATGCTACTTCAGATTAGAAGAAACAAAACAATAAAATTAAAACCTCGTCACTGGTTTTTCCTTCCCCACCCATTGGCCCACCCTGGGAAGTCTTAGGCCTTAAGTTAAAGAGATTGAGTAAGCTGAAATTGGAAGAAATGTGTATTTTCTCTGCAGGTAGGAGAGGCTGATTCTGACAAAATCACAGGACTAACAAATGGGAAGGACTCTGAGCAGCCCTGGACAAACGCTGCTCGGTGCAGCTCTAAGCAGGTCTGCAGCCAGGAGCATCTGCAGTGGGGTCAGCCTGGGAAGGGGAGCCTTTCACCTTGGAGGGGAAATTCATCCTTGCGTAAGTATTTAGGTAACAGCTATTTGCGTGAACTGTTCTAAAAATAAGCAGGCTGAGGCAGGGAGACCACTGTGGAAAATAACGGGATTTTTACTTTAATTACTGTGTGGGACTTTTACCCTTTCATAGAGAAAGGAATCTTTTGATGGATTTTAAGAACTTCTGAAATTGGTTGCAGCACAGTTTCGTAGCCGATGAGGCTGAAGCTGTGACCAGGCAGTGCTTGTTTTTTTCTGGCAAACGCTGTGCCAACAGGAAAATACGGTTTTAAAAGTTTCTACCCAAAATATCTCCAAAGCAGCTTGTTTATGTACAGGGCACTTTTTAAATGATGACTTACACAAGCCCTTCATAAGCAATGAGTGAGCTGGGTGTAGGTGCAGGCAACCCTGACAGCCTCAGTCCAGCTATCACCTCTCTCGTGCCCTTTCCACACAAGGAGGCCAGCTCATTTATTGAAGCTGAGGTCCTTGCTGCATTCCATTCATCTGAATTTAAGCTGTTACGTGCTCGAAGCAAAAGCTGGGCATCAAACACACACAAGCTTGCCTCTTTGGGAGCTGCTGGAGGCCAGGTACCTGGATCTTGTTGGGGTGCCACCTACGAAGGGCCTCCAGGAGCTTCAGGACCTTATTTTTCAACCTGCTGCTTCTGTTTCTCAAGCCCAGTGTCCCTTCTATTATTTCTGTTTGCTCTCCAAGCAGAGGTTTGCCAGAAAACAGCTCCTGAAACTCTTTAGTGTGGTGCCTGCAAAGCCTTGAACAAGTGCTTTGCCACCTTGGGAAAAGCACCTCAGACACCAGGCACTGCCAGGAGGCTTTATAGTGCTACAAAAATAGTCGGAGAAACATTTGTAATACATTCAGATACCATGGGGAGCAAGTTCTGGTTTGCTGAAGGGGTGATGCTGCCTCCCTCCCAGGGGAGGCTGCTGTGGCAGTGGCTCACTGGGGAGCAGGGGGAGGGCATCACTGTGGGACAGCAGTGCTGTGTGTCCCACCAGCCACCTGGAGGGACCCCAGCCCACGGCAGACAGGGCACAGCCTGCCCCGAAGCGCTGCCATCTGTCCTACACACCCAGGGCCTCCACGCTGTCACAGGGACCACTGCATCCTTCATCCCTTCTGCTTCCACCAGAGGGGTGCACAGTGAGCATAACAGCGGAGGGCATGGATAGAGAGCAGCTTCTAAAAACCTTTGAACCCCTCCAGAGGCTCCCACCAAACACTGCTCTCCTGAAAAGCATCACCTGGACCACCCCACAGAACAGCAGTGGGATGAGTGACACAGTAACCAAATCCCTCTTTACATTAGCAAGATCCATCCACTGACTTTATGTCAGGTTTCTACCCACCACCACCCACTACCAGACCGTGGCTGGTTGGATATGTAGCAAATACTGAGACACATGATAGTTTTGGTGGGGCTGTAGAAACAGCTCCATGGAGCCGTCCCTCTCGTGTCACAGCGCACACACGATGAGCCCCAGGCAAAAGGGAAATGCCCACTGACTTGTAGCAGGGAATATCACCCCAACTTCAGCCTCTGGATTCACGCTGAGTCTCATGTAGAGTGTTTTCTTTTTCCTACTGAGAATTAATTTCTTAACAAACATGCTGCACAGCATAATGTTAGTCTAAAATAAAAATAAGCCTGCTCAAAATTCAAATTGGATTTTACCAAAGCATCCATGCTAAAAAAATATATTTTAAATATCTTAAACTGTGCTCTTCACAAGTAATTAAATTAACAGTGTTTCTGCATTACATCTTTTCTTCCATCCATTTAAGCATTACATTAATGTTGTCATGCAGATTTTAAATGGAAAAATATCACGCTGCAGGGAACGATTCAGGACGAGCAGAGCGGAGCAGGATCAGGTCAGGAACCCACTTCAGCCCCTGCTGTGAGCCCGGGAGCTGCCACATGCTGCCTCGTGCCAGGGGACACCCACCAGCCACCACTGCCCTGGGAGAGTGGACTGGGTGATGGGCAGCAGCGGGAGCAGCGGGGCAGAGACAGCCACCCACTGGTGACAGGGACAGCTGCCCAGGCTGCCCCCGTGTCCTTGCACCGCTGCCCTGGGCCCATTCTTGCCCCGCGGCCGCTGGAGAGCTGCGAGGGGCTGCACAGCTCATCACCACAACACGACCACATTATTTAAAAGCTTCCTTACAATATCATCATTTTGCTTCTGCTTAACAAAACCTGACATGAAAAGCGTGCTCTTTAAAACACCATTTGTCCTTGAATTCAATCTTGCTCTCCTCAGCTCATCGCTCTCTCTTGGAATTCAAATGGGGGAATCAAAGGCAGATAGCCCTGGCTTGTGGCTGAGCCCCCCTGAGCCACTCGGTGCCACCAGCACCACCAGACAGGGTTCCTGTCCCCAGATGGACACAGACACCGGGATAGGCCATCTGGTGTCCCCAGACCTTGCTCCATGGGGAGCAGAGCACACGGCGCTGGAGATGAGAAGTCATTTGCACACCACGCTTGCCAGGGAAGTGGGGACCATCACGGCGTAGCTGGGCAGTGATGATGTCAGATGGTGACACCCCTTCTCTGTAGAACAGTCCCCGCTCTGCACTATCACACAAGCACCATTTCAACTGGTTGTGGATTTGTCCTCAAGCTAAACCCCGCTGGATGACGTATAATTGAGCTGGTGAACAGATCTTTCCAAAGTGCCTAAGAAGCTAGAAACATTTTTATGAAGAACATTATAACACTTTGATATAACACTAAAATCAATTTTTTAATTAACTAAAGCTGATATAGGAGGTTCTTTGCCTGCTTGAGTCTCTAGAGAGAGAGGGGAGAAGGAGAAACCACGAGCAGAAGAAAGTCCTTTGCTGCATTTGGGGAAGCAGCGAGCGGGCAGAGCCTGCAGGCACCGCGGCGCCGGGCATCGCTCCGCCGGCAGCAGAGCTGCATGCGGAGAGCTGGGAAGAGCCTCGCTGGCCTCTGCTCAGCTGGACAGGCACCACCCTCCCATTCTGCTTTAAAAAAACAAAAGATGACTTTGCTGGAAATCTGGAAGAGGATGCACATTTTCAGTGCAGATGTTTGCAATTTCTTCCTTTATTGAAGACATGAAAGCCAGGGGGTGAGTGTTCCTTTGACTCACTCCATGCTCTACTGTATATTTAGAGTTTACATGGTAAGTAAATGTATATTCAGATCTGAAGGTCACTTTGCCTATGCTGGTTTAAACATTGTGATGTTAAACATGGCTTTTACATCAGTGCAATGAAAGGAGAACAGCCCAGGCCACACTGAAACCACAGCTACAAACTCCTGGAGAGCCGTTAGGAATTCGAGAGCAGCACAAATCAGCACAGATTTTGTTTGCTTATCTGGTTCCTTTTTTATCTCTCTTTGAGTTACTCCTGCTTTCTTTGTAGCCATTAAAAGCTACAGTCCTGGGGGAAAACGCATTGTGAATTCAGTGCAAATCCATTCTGTTCACTGGATTGGTCTTAATTTACAGCAATAAAAAGAAGATCAGAAGATGAGCCATAAAAATCAGCCTGATGTGGAGAGCTACTGAAATAATATGCAATTTTATATCAAAATAATCGTGCCATTTACATGTGAGTGCTTAAAACTACTTGTAATTGCAGCAAGACAAACCATAGATTCCTAAATATATGAGGTAGTTAATGTGGTTGGTGTCTGATGCAAGGAAAGAGAAGACACAAGTCCTGCAATACTGCAAAGAAACACCTGCTTTCACTTACACCCCTCAAAAACCATAAGAGATTTATCTTCTGTTTCTGAACTAATCTTGCAGCCCATGTGTTTTTCCAAACCTGGCAGGCTGGAAGTTTGCTTTTGACTCCTCTAAGCCCCACTCACACTGGCTGTACAGCCAGGCGTGTTGCATCTGCATACAAAGCGTGCTTTGCAACGCTATTCCAGCGTTAATAATCCCACACTTCTACATCAGAAATTTGCACTTTAATAAAAGCATTGCAATTCTTGCTTCGAGCCCATAGGTCACCCGGGGTATGTTCAAAGGAGTGGAAGAAACCGGCGGCGATCACGGAGGCAACAGTCATTTTCCTGATGGTAATCACACATCTCAGACACGGCTCTGGGGCTTTGCAGGGCTCTGTCCCCCCCAGGCAGTGGCTCCTCCTCCTCTGCGAGCATTCAGTGGTTGTGCTGGGAACCTCTCCAGAGAGAGGGAACAGCTGTGGGATGTTTCCCAAGGAGCAGGTTTGCATTTCTGCCTTCTTGGAAGACCCTGGGAGGGAAGGTGCTCCACAGCATTGCTCCCCTCCAGGCTGGGACCTACCAGCCCACAACGCTGGAAAGGTTTGAGTTACCTTGAGTTACACACAAGACTGAGAGTTTTATACTTACCACATATCTTAATTTTGTTTGCCAGTGGATGTTTATTTAGGTAGAAAAGTTGGATGAGGAATTTTTTGTGCTGTATTTTTAATGTGTCTTTCAATATCTGTAATCAGTGGGTAGAGCCAACGGAGTGCTGCTCTGACCCTGGCTAAGTCAAGCCCACAGCTGCCTCTCCAGGAGGCAGAAGATAGACATCCCACCAGAGCCAGTGAGGAGCACACCCACCACTGCAATGCAATGCATTAGCAGCTCTTTACTAATGCACTTTGACAATAACTCACAATTTAAGGCACACAGTGAAGAAAAATGGCTTTGAACTGCTGATGAATTTGTAGGCAGCAGGACATGATGACTGGATTGTGGTCAGGGCATCGGTGCCACCGGGGACGCTGGAAGGTCCCACAGCCTGCAGCCTGGCAAGAAGCAGCACCCAGGCAGTGAGCCAGGAAAAATCCCAAGAAAGAAAAGGATGGACTAGACCACCCTGCACTGGGCTTGCTGTAAGTGCAGGCGCCCATGATATTTCAAGATGTACCCATTACTCTGGGAGAAGGAGTGGACAGGCAGCATCACTGCGGGTCCTGCCAGACTGGCCTTCTCCAGACCCTTCGTGTGCATCTGTGTTCATGCCAGTGCTTTGCCCTCCAGAGCAGTGGCTGGTGCTAAGCTGGTGGCTGAGCACTGTGGCACCAACACTGAGGAGAGCTCAGCATCTCCTGGGTGGCTGAGAAAGGTCTTTGGTCACTAAAGCTGCTCCAGGCCTTGCACAACACAACACGAATGCTTGCACGTCCAGTACTTGGTGACTGCAATAAGCACCATTTCCTCTAAGGCACCTGCAGCAGCAGGGATCACCCCCATGCAGACCTGACCAAGAAGGGATGAAGTTCCCAGCCTGGCTTCACTGCACAAGCTTTAATTACAGCTCTGCCATGACTAACCATGTCCTCAGAGACCTCTGCGGCACAGGCAGGAGCCCCAGCAGTGCCGTGGCACGGGCACATTAGCCACGAGTGGCTCGGGAGATGGGGCTGGGCATCCTGCCTCAGGAGGGCAGGATGGGTTTGTCCTCCAAGAAAAGGTGCCTGGCCTCTCTGCACCTCGGGGCAGGCCCTGCGCTGGCCGCAGGGTGAGCGTGGACTATCAACTCCACCAGACTGTCTTTGCAGTTAAAATGGTTTTGTTTAGGCTCGTGCCGGAGTTAATGGTCAAAGCTGCCACCATCAATTATTTACAAACACAAATAGATAGCTGAGCTTTGTAAATTGGGTCCCTCATGCCCGTATGCGGGCAGAGCTCTCATAAAGGGCTATTTTTGAACTGCTGACAGCCCCAAATCAGAAATGCAGTGGCTGGAGCCAGAGCAGAGCCCCAGGCACTCTGCGGCTGAGCTTCCTGCCACGACCTGGGCATGGACCGGGCTGGTGGGGAGCCGGGAAGCTCCGGAGTGAGGCTTTGCCCTGCTGTGTGCATGATGACAAGGCTGCCAGGATGAGCACGGGAAGGCTGGTACAAGTCTCAGTTTGAGAAGTTGTTCTCTGTGGTAGCCATGGCACCTCCAAATAGCCCCACACACCAGGATCAGGGCTAGATTTGCTTTACTGACAACTCGAGTTGGACTGACAATAAACTAAAAAAAAAAAAAACCCAGCAAATTAGGAGGGAGAAGAGTCCAGGCTGTGACCTTCTGATGGTCCAAAGCAGGTGGAGACCCAGCCTGCCAGCCCTCCTCCCATGCTGTACGTCAGAGGGATGTAAAAATACATCCTTTGTACTCAGCAGCGGTGCAGCAGATTGCAATTTTCTAAGCCAAGCGCTGCAACTACATAATTTTCAAGGAAAGACTTGAAGTGATCCCAAATATTCTCCCTGAGCATCTGGGCAAGGTCACCAGTGGGACCTATGAGGTGCATTAAAAAGGATAAAAGGGAGCAGCCCCTCTCCCCGTTCACCTTCTGCATGCAGGAGGCAGCTGAGGCTGTCCCTGACAGTGACAGCAGAGGTGATGTCTGGGGAGGTCCCGTCCTGCTGATGCCACAATCGGACAGGCAGGCAGTGAGATGAGATTTAGCAAATGCAAAGCAGAAGTTTGCTGCCACAAACGCTGCAGGAACACACCTGAGTCCTAATATTTGCAGATGTTCCCAGATGAACATATTTATTTCCGTAAACTTTGTCTTTTATATTCCAATTTGGTCTCTGAGCTGGAAGGGGTCCAGAAACACGTTGCTTGATGAAAACCCCTGGAGTTGGCTCCTCTCCCACCCCCACCCCTGTCACAAGTGAAGTCGCTGTCTCTCCCTTTTATATAATCCCACAGGCACCGGGAGCGCCCGGCAGCCGGGGGAGGCAGCGTGGGGCCAGAAAGCATCCCAGGAGCAGAGGGGGAGCTGCAGGGCAGCCCTGCCAGGGGGGCAGCAGCATCACCCAGGGTCTGAGGGGGGGTGGTGACGGGTATTTTTAGTGTAAAACAAGGGGCAGCTCAGCTAGCACATAATTCTAAGCAGCACACGCTGTCTAACTTAGCATCAGGGACATAATTCAAGCAGAAAATTAATTGGGAAGGACTTCAGTTTCAAATGTAAAGGAGCTGAGGAGTTTACAGGATTATCGTTGCAGCCTTTGGGAAAAACCTTTGGCTTCTCCAGGCACTGGATTTCACTCAGAGTGAAGAACCAGGCCCAGAGATGAACACAAAATATCAGCTCCATTGCCAATAGGTAGGTATCTTCCCTAACTAAAGGTTATCTCAACATAGCAGCACCGCAGCTGAGCCTGGAGGTTTACTCAGCTTTTCCTCCAAAGTCCCAATTCTTCTCTCGGGGGAGAAATCATTTCTAGATATTAAGAGATTTGGGAGCAGAAACAGGGATTAGTCATACTGATAAAACATCAGCCATGTCACAAATGAGATGCTATTCCTGATGCAATTCCCCAGGTCTCGGGTAGCCAAAGCTGGGAGAGCCGTCAGGGCTGTGCTGAACGCCACAAGAGAATTCAGCCCTCAGTATTAAAACCTTATCTAGAAATAAGCCAGGAAGGATTTACAAAGGCCCAACTTTGGAGGCTGCAGGAGTATGTCTGTCACGTGAGCAGCAAAGAATTGCAATTGTTGGGCGTGTTGGTACAGTGATAGCGCTGGGAGCCCGTGGGAAACCAACAGAGATAACTGCTGACAATTAGTACGCAGTGTCCGTAAGCCTAATGAGCCAAAGACATGACTTGGTAACAGATCATGTCTCTGAGTGATATGATCAAAGACACATCTCCCACAAATGTGCTTATGGGGGAAACTGAGGCAGGGAGGTGCAACGGCTTGGACATGGCTGCAGGAGGGGAGATAGGTCGCAGGGAGCTGCCACTGCTCCATTGGCCCCTGCTCCAACAAGAGGCTGTGGGCATCTGATTAAAGGACAAGTTACATTGATTTGCAGAGTTGCCTCTCTTTGGACAGGACCTACTGCCATCCCCAAAATGCTGCCCTCCACCAAATGCTGCCCTCCCCCACAGCCAAGACCAGCCTGCAGTGCCCAGGAGCTGGGGCTGCCAACCCCTGAGAGCCCCTCTGGAGCACTAAACCTGCCCCACCGCGTCACCCCAGCGTCCTGTCCGGCTGCGGGAGATATTAATCAGTGCTTCTGCTCTCACCACGGGCTCCCTACTGGACCACTCCAGCTGCCAACCCCTTGCTGACAAGCAAGAGACAGGAGTGCCCAAAGCTTCTGCTTAAAGTTGGTCAGGGCTGAACAACAGGAACAAGGGGTTGGAAAGGCCAGGCGTCCACTTGGGCAAAGCCTCTGTGTTATTTATGAACCATTCAAGTAACTCACAGCAAATTACATCTGAGCATCCCATTCACTCTGCTTCCAGACACCTCATCTGTGCAGTTCCTGGAGAGTTAATATCAGAATTTTTTCTGATAACACGGGATTACCTAAACCAAGCCCTGGGATGAGTTTCATGTCACGGTGCTAAAGCCAGCCTGGCTTTGCATCGGTCCCGACGACCACAACGCAGCTGCACAACTGCCCCCTCACCCTGTGCACAGCCCCAGAGCGGGTACGGCTGCTACGCAGGAGTGTCGGCCGTCCTTCGATGGCCTGGGCACCAGCATGGATAAAGTTGCCTGCAGCCCTGTGCCCCTTGTCACCCTCCCCACCCTCTGCTCATGGAGCCCCCCTCACAGCGGCTGCTGGGCTGCTCTGCACAGGGGCTGTGTCTTGGGTAAGGAGGGCAGAGCATTTCCAGGCTATTCCTTCTCCCAGTCTCAATAACGTCACTGTTAGCTGCTGAAAGGGTATCCTGAACAGGCAAACCACCAGAATCATAGAAACCCTTCTCATTTTCAGCTGAAGGCGTGACAGAGGAGCTTATCAGCTGCCCACACTGAGCACTTCAGACTGAAGTCACAGCCGTTCATTATTCTTCCTGCCTAGGTTAGGAGCAATAAAAATCTGTAAGACGCACGTGGCATTTTATAAGAATGCCCATGATTCTTTTTTCTGCATTTCTCCTAAAATTGGCTTTGATCTCATCTTCACTAAGTGAACCAGGTGAAAAGTCAGTAGGCAATCACCATGGCGATATGGTACCCAAGGCAGATGCTTCGTTTCGTTCCGTACACCACAACGCAAATGAACTTTTCCTGTCCAGCCTCAAACATGCTTTGCTAATTGATTTTTCTGCTCATTAGTACCAATATAAGTTATATTGAGCTCTTAAAAGAAACCATCTTAACACCACTGTTGTAAATTCACAGTGTTGTATGTAATCTACCCAGGCAAGTGTTTTTTTGTATAAAATCACAAATACATAAACCTGCAAAAAAAATTAACACCAAAATGCTATTCGGTTATGCACAAGTTTAAAGATCTATTAATAACCTTAGTAGAGAGCTCCTCTGCAAAATCAGATGCATCCAGGCTGGCAATTCTTTAGAGGCAAAGTAAAGAGCTATTACACTGCAATGTAACAAAGAACGATACCATGACCATACCTATATTTCATGCCCGTTTGCTTTGCGGTGGATTCTTTTAATGAAATGTGGTGCTGAGGGGTGAATGTCCCCAAACTGCGAGCAATAATAGCCACTGTCCGAAATTTTGCCCGGGCTGCATTCACTACGTTCGGGGTAGTGGTGTTCTGCTTGCTGATGAGTCTGTCTTCACCATTTCGGCTCTTCAAGTTGTGCTCCGTGCAGGCGATGGACACTTGCATCGCGCCCTCCGTGTGCCTTTAGTCACCGTCCAGGTCGCAGCCAGAGCCCTGGCGTGGGCTGCAGGCTGCCGAGCAGCACGGAGCTCGCTCCCAAACGCTGCCCAAGGAACCCGCCGACCTTGAACTCACAGAAGTAGCCGAGGCTGCAGGGTGCTCCAGGAGAGCTGGACCGTGTCCCTGTGATGCCAGAAAGAAAGAAGCCCCGAAGTTGCCAACGCAATCGCAAGAGCAGGTTTCGGCTCGCTCTCAGACCTCCCTTTGCATTATTTGCTGCTGCTCAGACAAAAGCATCCATCCAGTCAGGTGCTTTCAGAAACATAAAGCTGTTCCTTCATGATGAACCGCCAGCAGAAGCCGCCGCTCTGTCTTGGTGCAGCCTTGCTCCTGGTTGCCGGTTTCAAATCAATGCAGGCATGCTGCAAGCGCTGGCTCCGACACCCGCTGGACCACGAACTGCTGAAGAGGCAGCCGTGCCGGCTGAAGAACCATCGGCTCGCCAGTCAGCCTCTAAGGACCAGCAATATCCATTGGTTCTCTCATCCTCAGGTGCAGCAGCCCGCTACATCCCACCCATCGCAGCCTCCCGAGCGCTGGGGCTGGCGGCGGGCTTGGGGGGCGGCGCAGCCCAGGCTCTGCAGCAGCTCCTGGGATCCCCCCGTCAGGAGCCTGCGGGAAGAGTGGGAATGGGCCTCCTTTGTGCTCAGAGGGAAGGCAGGAGCTTCAGGCAGATGCCGCCTGGAAAAATAGCTTCAATCACCGCTAAGAAAGGAAAGGATCTCTTACAGCGGGGAAGAATTCTGTGTTAAAATGGGCTAATTATGGGGGAAAGAAAAAAGAACGAGGGGGAGGGGGAGAAAAATTGCCCTGCTACCGCGTGGCAGGGAGTTAACACGTTAATCCTGTGTTTCTGGCACCCCGAGCCGCCGCCTGCAGCCCTGCTCTCACAGCAGTGTCAGGGTTAATCCCTTCTCCCCCAGCATCGCCAGCTGAATAAACCGCAGCGCAAAGTCTTTGAAGCAAACCATCCCCATCCCTTGCGGCAGTCGGGGCTGCAGTCGAAGCGGGGAGCCCAGCTCACTGATGCTCGCCGCCTTGTCCTGCCTCTCCCAGGGCGATGGCTTTGGACGCTAAGGGCAGGGGTACCTTGGGGACCCCAGGGCTGCTCAGTGGGAGAGTGAGGCAGGGATGGGGGATGGTTTAGAGTCACCCCCAGAACCCCTGCCCATCGCTGCCACCCAGCAGAGCAGCCCTGGGGGCGGGGAGAGATGGTGGAGTAGGGGTGTGAGCAGGTGAGGTCATGCCCTAGGTGCAGACCCTTGGGAGAAGGTGCCTACAGAGAGGGCATGGGTGGCAGTGCAGAGCAGGCAGGTGGGTGAGGGCTGGGGCTGTGATGAGCTGCTGTCCCTTTCCCAGTGGGCTGGTGGGAAATAGTCCACAGGATTTCCCCACACCCCATCCTAAATCTGCCCTCAGAATCCCAGGAGGGCTGAGGTGAGGCTGGGGGCACCTCTGGCTGTCCTCTCACCCATCCCTGCCCCTCGCCCTGACTGCTGACTGCTCAGGACACTGTCTTGTTGGGGTGGGAGTAGCTGCGAGGCTGGAGACCTCCCAGCCTCTCCTGCTCAAGGCACACGAAGGTGGAACAGCAGCAGTGGCAAGAAGAGAGAAGCTGGAAGTGTTGGTGTGGTGACACTGATTGGTTTTGAACTCTGGATGACAAACCACTGATTTCCTCCCCTGCAGCAGGGGCAAACCATGAATTTCTCTCCCCCACCCATCCTGCTGAGGAGGAGGGGTGCGAGAGCAGCTGGGTGGGTGGCCAGCAGCCAGCCAAGGCCACCCAGCACCCAGGTGACAGGGTGAACAGCTTCAGATGATCTCTTTGCAATTCATTTATCTAATGGCTCACTTACACAGCACATATCTTTGACAATGGAATGCATTATGTCAGGGTAAAGAAAGTTACTTTATGATGTTTTTCAAAATATGATTAACAATTAATCATACAGCAGACCCACAAACTCCCAGTCATGAGCAGCCTCCTTGGACCTGTCCTCATGCACAGGGTCAGGGCAGATGGGCCCCTCAGTGTGAGGTTTGGAGAAAGGGAGGGTAGAGCTGGTATGTGCATTCGAAGTCAGAAAGCTAAGTAATAACTTACTGAACTAAGTTGCCTCTCCAAGGCTCCATCTCAGACACAAAAACTAGGTTTGAGAGAGTTTCCAGACATCTAATCAGCAAGTCAGTATTACAGATCACAAATAAACACTGTTAAATACCTGGAAAGGAGTGTATCATCTGGAGACACTGGCACCAAGGTGCCGCACGCTGAGGCCTCCTCTAGGACACCCTCTGTGTCTCTATGAGGCTGGGGATGCAGCAGGAACGTTGGTGGTGGCACCCACGGGGTGACAGCACAGTCAACCCCACGCAGACTGAGCACCCACTCAACTTTTGGAGCCCAGATTTGCATTTCAGAGCCCAAAGCAAGACTGACAAAACCGAGATTATTTCTCTCTCTGATGGAGAGCATCCTCTTGCTGGGCACGGATATTTCAAGATGATGTATTTTTACTTCTTATTCTGTACGTGCCTGGAGAGTTCCCATCACAGCCTGCTGGCACTGCTGAGTGGTCTGACTTAGTCCTAGGGATGTGCCCAGGTCACTGTCACCCAGGCCCTGCTCACTGTGCCTGCTGCCATGGCTGCCCATGCTCTCGTGTGCCATGGGAGGAAACAGAAAGGATCAGTCACGTTCTGCACTGGCACATCCCGCAGAGCGTATTAACTCAAGCCTCTTAGCTTCGGAGGGGTTACAGTCTCTGCCAAAGAAATATCTATTTAAATACAGGATTTATTTAATTTCTCTGAACAAGATAATTACTTCTAGACTAAAATGTTAGAATAACTAATTTTATATCATGAAAATTCTGAGCTTATAAAAGAAGAGGTTCGTGACAGCCTCGGTGAAGGACGGTGCTGGGGTGCAGAGGCAGCTCAGGCTCAGCCGTGAGCCTCCGGCCAGGCTCTCTGTGCCGCTTCAGTGCTGCCAAACTGCTACAGACACAGCTATTTGCCAAGACAAACGAATGCATTTCCTCCCTGAGGAAGATGACAATCACTCATTAAACAATTTGCTCAAAATGCTTCATCAAGCAAATCTGTTTTAACGCAGGTGCCCGTGCTGGCTTTGCCTTTCCTTTGATCCCCATCAGGCCCTGCCACAGGAGCTGCTGCATCCATCCCAGGGTTCAAAATGAAAACAAGAGCTAAACACAGACCTACAGCAAGCACAAAAGCCAGGAGATGTTCAGTGGACGCACGTTTGAATGCCCTGAACAGTCTGTCTCCTCGCCCAAGACCTTGCAGGGGTGGGATGACAAGCACAATGGAAACCTCCAAAAAGGAAAATATGCTTTCTTCAGAGCCAGTTTGGTCCCTGCAGAGGCACCGAGGGGCCGTGAAGCTGAGGCAACAGAAGCAAGTGATGGAAAACCCCTCTCCCAGTGCTCCCTGCAGGCAGGGCTTCCAGTGCCAGCTGAGCTGGGGGCACAGGAGCCCCTCTGCTCCCAGGGGCCGCACAGCCCTTGCTGTAACGAACGGGGAAAAAGATGCTTGTGCAGCCCAAAACATAAAAATAAACCAAGGTCCTTCAGTCTGGGGTGGATGAAACATTTCAAGTCAATGCAGACCCAGCCCTCTTGCACGGCTCAAGCTGAACAATACTGTTTGCTTCTTTCTTCTTTCTTTTTTTTTTTAAATTTCACCTTCTGGTGAAGCAACTTTGAAACTTTATGCCAAGTCTGGCTTGAGACTTTGCTTCCTGATTGCTGCAGTCACAGGCTATTTACACTAATTACTCTACTGTGCCATTCTACCAAAGCAAAGCATTTCATTGGACAAATATCAATTAGCATCTTATTAATTTCATTAGATTTAAGCTAACTGCCGGCTAAACCTGTATTTTTGGTAACAGCAATATGCTGAACATAAATTTTGGCAGGCTCTGTCAGTCTACTACGATGGCAGGTCTTAATTTCATGCCTTTCTCGTGCTCAGCCCTCAGCAGCAGGCTGTACTTGTGATAGCCACATATGTTAATTAAACAATATACAGTGCACGGGCAATGAGGTCAAGCCAGCTGGTGAGCACAGGGGAAAAGGTTGATCAGATTGCCTCTGCCTCCATCCCTGTGACATTCACGCTTTACCAAGTAAAATCTTTCAGTGCTTTTTATAAAAGAAAATGTTTTTTCATCACCAGCTGCAAAGTTCATGTTTCTACCTAAAAAGATAAACTCGAAATTTTCATTAATCTATATAAAATCTCATATTTTATATAAATCATCTGAACATTTCTCGGTCTTAACCTTAATTTCCTACAAAATTTTCTTCTAAATTTTAAGTGCTGATAAAATGAATCCACAGAGCTGACAAAACAACTCCATCCCAGTTGTCTCCCTGGGATGGGGCAGTGCTGCTCCATGCCTGAGTGGGTGGGTGCCCAGGATGGCTGCCCCACACCCCCTCCCTGCACCACCTCTCACCGCTGCAGGGACCTTGGCAGCTCCCTGGCTCCCGTTTAATCCACATAACCCATTTTTACTTTGGAGGGAGGTGGGATTGGCACATCTGCAAGGACACACAGGGGCCACGAACCAGCCAGTGAACCTGGGATGATCTCAGTGAATCACAACATAATCAGGCTACGCTTTCACCTTATTCCAGCTGAAGCTTTATGCCTCTGGAAGACACACTGTGGTGTTTGACTGCAGGTTGCACTCTGAGGAGAGCTGGACACCAACAGCATGCAGCCAGTTACATAAACCCACATTCCTGCATGCTAACCAGCAATCCAGGTCACCAACAATGGTGCCATCTCGGCCGATTAAGCTCTTTAATAGAAATCTTCAGTGTCGATAGAAGAAAAGCAACTTAATACAGCAGTGAGCACACAGGTAAAGGGCATTTACTCCACAGCACAAAGCAGCCGTGTGCTCTTCCCACTGGGGGTTTCCAATTGTCTGAGCCCCATCTCTTCCAGGCACTTTTTGATGTCCCCACCAGCCCCAAGGCACTGCAGGAGCTTTCAGAGGGCAGCTCAAACTGCTTTTGTTCCTGATACCAGCACGACGTCACACATAAGCAGAAGTTTAGGGTTACCCTTGCTCGCTACAGCAGTGCAGATGGTTGGTGTCAGATCATCACTGCACAATCACATGCAATATTAAATGCAAAGCCTGAACCACTTTCCCCACCCAGCATCACCCAGGCCAGGCTGACAGCAGCAATCTGCACTGCCTTAGGGACCTCAGCTGGGTGTCTGCAGAGGAGACCCCACCAGTGCTCTGCTCACCAGCAAAACCAGCACCTACCCTGGCTTTTGGGTGTGAAAAGCAGTACCAGCTGCTGCAGCTGCCTCTACCCTGGCACTCCCTCTGCTCCCTAAGTAGAAGGGAGCTGCCCTCTGCACCCACAGCCAGAGCAGCATAAAGGACTGGTGGGATGCAGCAGGACAGAAAAAGTCACCACTTCCAGGCTAGAGGCACATTAAAAATGTGATTTCAGCATCCGTGATAGAGTTTTAACCACACTGGACATTCTGACAGGTGCTCAGTGGGACTTTGCATGTAACCTAATCGAATCAGTCAAACTTCAGAAAGCTGCATGGAAGCACCAAATATTTGTCTGGCAGTGCCGTGGTGGCAGGATCCTGCTCCAGAAGTGGGGCCTGGGGAATGTAGAGCTCCTGCTAAGGAGTTTTTCAACCCACAGCCAGAGTCTGGCCACAGATGGCTTTCCAAAATCAAGAGCAAATATTCTAGGCAGTAGTGTCCGAGACTGGCCTTCATGAGAGTTATCTTAAAATACTGTCACAAATCCTGGATTTTCAGGCTTCCACATGATGATTCTTCTGCAGCACAGCAGGATGCACTCAAGAAAATTCTGTGTTATGTCCCAATAAAAGTTTCATTGGGCCATAAAAGCTCTGATTATAAATACAGCCTGTGCACAGCTCTCAGCCATTTCACTCCATCTCGGTAGCTGTTTGAAAACAGGTTTCCTGCCGGGCTAATTACTTATGATTGCAGCAGTTCTGTTACATCTCTGTAAATTGGGCTGCTGTGGACACTGGCAAGATAACAAGCACTGCCACCCAGGAGAGAGGGGAGAAGTGCCCAGGAGAGAGACAGCATTAGGATACATCTCCCAAAAGGGCTTCTGTGGTACTCATTTTAATTACCAGAGGGATCATCGCAGGCTCCGCTGAGGAGTGGTCCCAGTGACACCCCCACAGGGATTTGTAGCTCTTTCAGGGTGTGTCTCAACCCCCGAGGAAGGTTTCTTTTTGGTAACAACCCTGGAAGCTTGGCAAGGGAACGAAGCTGCAGAGCAGAAGCGCTGCCCTTGTCTAGCAAACAGCCATCATATTTTCACTGGTTTCGCATGAAAAATTTAATTTGCATTTATAATTGCACTTGAGGAAGACTGATCAAAATCCTCATTAAATGGTTTTTTAGTTAAAACACGTCTTTCTGGCACGTTTTCAGCCAGACTGGCTGCAGTGCCCAGCCCAGCTGCTTCTGATAGCAACACCAGATCCGTTACCGGCTCTGGCCTCGCGCTCACCAGCCGGACTCTGAGGGCTCCATCCTTCCAGAAGGGACCAAACCCAGGAGTGTAAGAGCACAGAGCAGCACAGGCAAACAGAGCCAGGCTGCTGGCCCTGCTGACCCGTGCAGTGTGAACAGGTTGGGGTATAAACAAGGCAGCACTGTCCCAGCCCACTGTGTGAAACTCCGAGTGCCGCCCCGCGCTTGCACAGGGACAGTCCCCACGCTCACGTTACAGCCTCTTCAGGCTGTGATGAAACGATAAACGAATCAAAACTGGCATGAAAAATACACCAGCTTTGCTTAATTCTAATTAGAATCGAGCCAGGTGCCAGCAGGGTAATGAATGTGTGAGACTGCTTCGCTGCGGGCAGCGCTGCCGAGGGTTTCTGCTCTGCCTGAGCGGGAGCTGAGCTCCCAGAGACCTACGGCTACGGCCTCGCCACGGCTGTGCCAGGTCCTCTGCAGAAACAGGGGTTTAAAAATAAGCAACATCAAAGGAGAAAATTCACCTGTTCCAACTTCCTACACACAACTGGTTTCAGAGCTCTCCTTTTTTTTGTGCGTGCTTTTCTATATAATATATGCAATCTGTACATCACAGAGACATCTGCTCACAAGGAATTCATTAACAAACTCCCACCTAATATTCAGTCCCTGCAAGGTGTCCAAAGCACCCACTCACCAGCTGTGCAGATGCTCATTGCCTGCACCAGGAGCACTCACTGAGAGCTGACAGCACCCCCTGGGCACTGAGGGAGCCACCTGCTACCAAAGAGCTTTGCAATAGTTTTCCAGCTCTACACAATATTAAACAAATTGTTGCTTAATATAATGTGAAAGAATCAATACTGAAATCGAGACCCAGATCTTGCCATGTCTTACAAAGAAGATGTAACCTACTGGGTGCCCAGTGCAATTAATCAGTCACTTATCCCTGCAGATGGAAAACATCCACCAGCACATTGCCTGTTTCCCTATTAGCTGTGCTACTCCCCACTCCAAACCAGGGCATTTAATTTTTCCATGTTGTCTATCTCAGTTCTCAGATGACTGAAAGCCAGTGGCTCACAAGAAGGGCTCCAGAAATGACCATTATAATAATGTATTGTAATACATTAAGCATGATTAAACATGATTAAAACACTTAGAGCTGCACAAAGCTCCATTGCACAGTACAGGAGATTTTTTGTGAGTTTTCCCCTCTCCCAGGCGAGGCTGAAGCCCTTGATCTGGGGATCCCAGTTACTGAGCAATTGTTTCTGGACCCAGGGGAGAGGAGCACCCCCAGCAGAAGCCACAGCATCCTGGGGAGCCTGGCAATATCCTCAGGCATTCAGGGTTGCTGGGCTGGGCTGAGGGACACCACACAACACAGAGCAGCCTCCCTGCAGGAGGAGTTCAACAACCACCAAAGATTTGCAACTGCAACCAGCTTTTCTGCCATTAAAATATAAAATAGTTAAAGGAAGAGGGAGAGTTAAGGAAATGCGTGGAGGCTGGCAGCTTGTGGCAAACAAGTGGGTTTCCATTTGTCACACTCATATCCTGGACTACACCTACAGAAAAATAAAGATTTTTTTCCCCCAGGTTAACCTGACTGATTAATTTATTCCAAATAAAGCTCAGCCCAAGCTGTTTTCTTCCAACTTGTCTGTGCGTATTGAATAGTAGATTTTAGGCAATTATGTATATTATTCTCTTATTCATACACGTCAAATATCACCCAAGCATTACTTGTAACAGCTTGGAACTCTAAATGAACTTATGTGAAGAAATAATGTTGCTAAGGTCTCAGTCTTGGATGCTGAATAATACACAACTCCATTCTGCCCTTTTCCGGGATGTGCTGTAGCAGATGGATGACTAATTATCATGCAATAACTTCTGATTCTTTGAGATGAGCTGGCAGAGGGTGAGAATAAAGATGAACTACACCAGACTGCATTGTTTGCAAAACTTTCTTCCGCTGGATACCCCTTTGACAAACGTCCCACCCACCCAGGAACCCCCAGCTTTTACTTGAGCTGCATCCTTCTCCAGCCAGTGTGGGGACCTACACTGACCTGTGAGCAAACTAAATGAACACCCAGCACCTCCAGCTGTGTTTACTTGACATAAACCAATCCTGAATAATAAGCACTATTAAAATATCATTTTCCCAAATAGTATTTTTTTAAAAAAGAACTTTAATTCTTCTCTTGAAATTCTCTATTTCAGCTGCAACGATTCTAATAATTGAAGTAAGTGGCACAGGGTAAGAATCCCATCAGCTCCATCCAGTAAAACTGGCACAAGACTTCACTCCCTGCATGGGAAACAAAACTCTTCACATTGACCAGCACTCCCAGAATAATGAGAGGCATCTGCTGGAATTGGTCAGTGAGGAGAATTATCACATCACCTAGGACAATGTCATTTGCTGAAATGCAGCAGATTACTAAGAAATGATCTTTAGCCCAATTAATTTTGTCATTGCCTTTTCACACTTCCAGGCTTCTCTTGGGGGAACGTGATACAGCAAAAACGTTGTGTCAGCACTTCATCTGTGGCTTAGTTCCTAGCCCACACCCTGGTTAAAAAAAAATCACCATTTCAGGACTTCTGAAATCTGCTTTTTACGTGAACAGAGTGACTTCTCCCACCCCAAGGTCTTGCCAGAGCCAGCTTTGGGACCATTATGTGCCTGCCCAGGGTAAAGGCAGAGAGCTCTGCTGCTGGGAAAAAGCCAGGGACTGCAGGAACTCAAAGTTAGCTCCCTAATTTTCCCTCCACTCCCTTTGGACTAAGGGGGAAAATATTGCTCTTTTCCCTTCCAGAGCTTTCTGCAAAGACTTCTTCACTTTTATATCTCTCACCCGAGGCAGGAACACGTTGTATCTGAGTGGTGTAATGTCATTTTAGTAAATTAAATGCAAGGTGCTGTCAAGTCTTCAGGTGATCTCCAAGCACTGCCAAGCACTTCCAAGCCAAGGATCCACTGTACTTTCCAGGGCCAGCTCTGGCCATGCAAGTAGTCCCTGTTCTCTGAGCACATCCCAAATGTTATTGAACTACCACTTTCATACTGGAGTTGGGCCCATTTAATTAACAAAAGGATTGTTACTTATTGCCAAATGCATAACCGCTCATTAGGTCCTCAGAGGAAAAGAATAATTACTCCTGCACTCTATGGGGTGTCTTACTCTGCAGTGCATTTCATCACCCCAGCTGGGATTGGCAACCAAGAGCTGGACAGCCAGGGTAGGCAGCCCCCCCAACAGCCTCCCTGTGCCTGTTTGGGTAACTGAGGACCCTCATGTGTTTCACAAACACCCCAGGAAAAAATAGCAACCGTGCTATGGGAATTAGGGAAACACTGCGCTGCCTTCTGGAGTTTTTCAGGCACAGAGATGTAGCCAAGCAACTATGAAAATGCACACTGAAAACAACAAAAAAAATAGCTTATCAGGCAGTAGCAGTTCTGCAGCAGGCAGTTCAGCCATGGAAAACTGCCTTTCAAGTCAAGGTCCCCAGGCAGCAACAGGCAGAGCTGAGCCAGAGGGGAGCCTGGCTGCCTGCAGTCCCCCCCGGATGCCCACGGGGCCTCTGCCTGACAGGAAGGTGCAGAAATAGAAAGGTGCTCGCCTCTGAATGGGGAAAAACACAGAAAAATACATTTCACTTGATAATTTTTGGCTTGCTTAAACTGGCAAAAAGGCACTTCATCAAAGACTGGTACAAAGAATTGCCCTGCTGATCTCCATCACTTGCTGAGCGTGCAGGGGTGGTGCTGGCACTCCCAGAGCATCCCTAACTCATTCATACTCACACAAGCGTGACAGACGGCCCCAAGGATGGGGAGCCACTGGCTGAAGCAGCATCCTGAGATACTGTGGTCATGCCTGGTGCTTCACAGCAGCCAGGACAAGACAACACATCTAGAAGTACTGAGAGCAGAATCCCCAGGAGATTCCCCATCCCAGCACTGCTGCAGGGCACACGCTCCTGTTGGATTTGTTACCCCCAGTGTTATTTCCTGCAGTCGGTCCTGGGGACCAACCATGGGCTGGAGCTGTGCCATGGGGCAGTCCCATAGCAGGACCCCGGGGGTCAGCACCCCCTCCTCCAGGGATGGAATCAACTGTAACTTAAATCCCCATCCACTTCCCTGACCTGGCAACTATTTCCTGATGCTGGAGGAATTCTGAGGAAGGGGTGAAAACTGCAACTCAGTGATGTGGGGTTCCTGCACCTGGAAGCTCTGTGTTAAAATAAACTTGATTGGAAGTACAGTTTCACCTCCTCTCAGCCAGTCTTTGATTCTGCTAAATTCTTCCCAGTATCCCCAGGTCTCAGAAAGACACTTCTTACCCTAAATGTTTTGCTTTTAGAATCTGCTAGACTGGAAAAAGTATCACATCTCCAGAAAAGTTTCCTCTTTACATTACCCCAAGCTTGCATGCCCTGCAAATCCTGAGGGCAGTGAAAATTCATTAATGATAACCATTAGTGTACAACCTGGGATTAATAACCAAGAGAGAAAAATCAAGGGAATTCTCTAAGCACAAACTGGGCTGTAGACCTGCACTGGTGCTGAAAAGGAGTGTTTTCTGCTCATACAGGGAGACTTGTAGCGAGAGGGATGGGGATGGGGCAGGAGGAGTAATTGCAGGGAGGGAGGAAGATGTTTGAGGAGCCACTGCCATCCCGTTTGGTTACTTACTTTCATTAACCAAAGCAAAAGAGTTGCGATTACGTCAGTATTGTCTTTGTATTGAAGACTGAAATCCATTTTTATTCCACCTGAAGCATGGCCACCTGTGATGCCGAGTGCAGAGTCAGCATTGCCAGAGCTGGTGATACAGAGACCTGCTCGCAGCCTGGCATTGAAGCCAGCCTCTTCAAACTCTTGCCAGAGGATGGTTTTATGATTGGTTCCTAAAGGATGGAGCTTTGAAACAACCCTGGCGGCTGCTAGAGGAGCCTTAGCCAGGATTTTCCTTAACTCCGCCCCCCTCACCCTCCGTTCAGCAGTTTGTGTCAGTGTGACACACGGTAAGGTCCCAGGCTCAGCAGATCCTAAAGTCAGCCCTAAGACTCACAGATAAAACTTGTTTAACCGAGAACGCGTGGACTGAGTTTCATCCCAGGGCACACACAGAGACTTCAGACTTCAAACCCGTATATGAATGTTCCTATAAATATCCCCACCTTTCAAGTCAGCCCCCTGGAGGGATGCGGGATGCGCTCTGCACCGCTGCAGGGACCGCTCTGCCCACGGAGCTGGTGATTTATTCAGCATCTGGCAACGCAGGCTTTCAGGCTGAAGTTTGACAGGAGCAGAAGGTGTGTGAAAAGCAGCAGTAAGCACGCAAATCCCTGATCAGCACTGGCAGGAGATGGATTTATTGCTACGGTGGGAAACTGCGAGGACAAAATTTGCTTTGTCTTCCACCTACGGCGCGGGGAGCTTCGTAGGGAAAGATGTGAATAACCCTGGAGGTACCAATGTGGTGGATCAGGGCTTTTACACGGTTTTGTCACTGTTGCTGAGGGCTTTATGCTGCAAAAGGAAGAGTGTGTACGTGCCCAGGTGTACCTGTCCGTGTGTGCCCAGGTGTACCCGCCCGTGTGTGCCCAAGTTGTGCCAGCTCCGGCGCTGGCAGCGAGGCAGAAAGCCGCAGGATTAGGAATCAGCATCGTTGGAGCGGCTAAAGAGCTCCTCCTGCTGAAACCCAGCCAGGGAGATGGGGCTCACGCTGCACACCGGCTACGTGTACCGTGCTTCTGAAGGAGGAAAACGGGATTCCTTACTTCAAGGAGGAAATTCCATGCTACAAACGCCAAACACACATGCGGACACCTAACACGCACACACAACACATCCCCTGTTTTCATCCCATCCTCCCCCATTAGTGCATGGTGTGGGCAAGAACCCGACAGAGACCCATAAAAGCCAAGGACCACGTGGAAATTGAAATCACTGGGAAAAAAGGATAGATGAGGAAATATCTGCCACCATCACTGCACCGGACAGCAAACTGTGGGGTTTGAACAGACTGAAAAAGACAAAAAACACACTTATAAACAATTACCCTGGCTACCAAGAAAATAGCTGGATGCTGCTCTATAAATCAATCTGCACAGGAAACAGGGAAAACATGAGTGCCATAAACTATATTCCAATAAATATAATGCAACTGTGCTCTGAACTGAGCAGATTAGGACGGGATTACAGTGCAGGATTATAGGACCACATCAAGTGCTTTTACATTTTATTATCTAAAGATTAGATATTTTAAAGCTTCGATGCAGGAAATGAGCCTAAGGGAGCCTTGAAAAGCAGCTATGGCAAAGTGATAATTCACAAATTCCCCTTGTCTGTGGTAGATCTGTAGGTGCACAAAGATCACCCCAGAAGATGAGATAAGGGCTGAGTGTGTTCTGCCTGCTCACGCCCTGCACGTTGTCCCCTCTTGTATTGCACAGTGTAACAACAGCCACGCTGGTGCACAGCAAAGCATCCCTGCAGCCCAGCAACACAGTCCAGACAATGCCCAGGAGCAGGTCCTAAGGAAACATTATAAAGAGCAGAACAATACTACAGTAATGCCATTCCTGATATAACATCCTGGCTTTCTGCCATCTGCCATTTAAAAATTTGCTGTGCTAGAGGCTATATCCACCCCTTTGTATTCAACAGCCTTTGATGGCCTTACCTGATACCTAACAACATTTTGAACGTGCTGAATTATACCTTCAGCATCCAGAACAATCCCATTGCAGCAAACTCCCCAATTTCATTACAAGATGCAAGGAAAGCTTTTACTGTGTTTTAAACCTGTTGTCCAGAAATTTCATTTGCATTCCCCCCTGGTTCCTGCATTACAGGAGACAGTGTGTTACTTCCTACAGGCTGTTCCCGATTTTAAACACATCTGCTGTAATCCCTGCCAATCATCTTTTTCCTAAGCTAAAAACCTGTTTAATCACCCAGTGCAGGGACAATCCCACCATTCAGAGCAGAGCCCTCTGCTTTCTGTAGCCCAGCTTACTGTATCCTTTGAAATGGGATGGCCAGCACTTGTCTGCAGGATTTGAAACAGCAGCTCCCAGAAATTTATAAAAGACCCCAGTATTTTACTGTTAAATATGTTGCAATTTCTGACATGGAGCTTGCCTTTGTGTCTGCCACGAGTTGACATAACTCAGGGATTGGAAGGATTTCAGCAACAGTTCTTCTGAAGGAGTATTTTCTCTTTTTGCCCACAAAGTGCCTTCAGTGGTCACCACAAAACCCTGGTACTCACCAAAAGCCTTTTGCTATTTCAGGATTTGAACCTGTTATCCAAATGCCATAATTGCCTCCAGTTCCCAAACTGGAGAGCCTTTCTGCTAAGTTTAGCATATTTGATTTCTAGTAATACCTAGAAAGTAAAGACAATGAAGTTGAACAACAACTTTCAATCTGGCACTGCAGAAGGTGTGTTTTACTCCTTTGTCACTTTTCCTGACACAGACTTGTATCACCATAAGACACACAACAAATTAGACACACAAATCAAAGCCCTTTTGCCACCAGTTTGTCCCTAGAGCTTGCTGCCATTTCCTCTTGCAGTATTTAGCCACAGTAAGTGTTTTCATTTCTCAGAATTAAGAGATGTCAGCTATTTGGTCACAGCAATATTTTTATTTCCAGCACCTCTGCGTGCCGTGCACCAGCAGGAGCCTCCTCCTCCTCACACATCAAATGAGACTGCAAGTGATTTGGGGAAAAGAAACAGCCAAGTGAGGGTGGGTTTTACCACCAGATTGCCTGGGGCAATTTGCAGGTGCCCTCTCCTCCCTGCGGTCACCCTGCCCAGCTCCTTGCTGCCCCAGCTGAGCACTCGCTCTGCCATGGTGACATTTCCCATTGCACTGAGAAAGGAAAAAGCACCCCATCCTGCAAAGGCCTGCTTGCTGGCCAGTCTTCAAACAAGAGCCACAGCATGACAATCCTAAATTTCAAGTTTTTATTTAGCTTAACCAACAAGAGCAACGTAAACTGGGCAGAGCATCCCAGGGCTTTCTCAGGATGCACGACTCCTGCAGCACAGCCCAGGAGGGGCTCGCTCCAAGTGAAGTGAGTTTGCCAGGGGCTTGTGTGCTGCAGGAAGAATTCATCTTCCCTGAACAAAACCTCAACTAAATATAGAATAGACAAAATATGAATAGAAATCTACATCCCCAGCTGCAAAACTGCCGTGTGGGTTAATCCAGAAGCGCCTCGGGAGCCCGTGACCTCCATAAATACTTTCCACTTACAACATTTGCCAACAGTGTGTTTTGCAAAAGTTGCCTGGGTGCATTTGCAGATGTATACATATAACATTTCACCTCCAGGCTCTCAGACTGCAGCTGCCCAAGTGCAGAAAGGCTATTTTAGCAATGCATGAGGAGAATATTCAGAAGTTTCCCAGTCCCAGCTTCCCAGCCACGAGGAGAAAGCCAGCCAAACAGTTCAGTCTTTAAGAACTCAAACCCCAGCAAAGGCTGTATGGAAGAAAGCCACACAACAAATATGCTGTTGGATAATAAGACACAAAATTGGCTTTGACAAATGGTGTTTCAACTGAGAGAAAAATTATTGTTGTCAGAAACAAACTAAGCCCATGCACTGCTGCACTCTCGGTTTTTCAGTAATAGGCTGAACTAAGCTGTATTTGCTAAAGCAATGAAAGGAAAAAGAACTAATCATCCTATAAATAAACCAGCTTATGAGTATTTAGTAAGTGCTTCATGTTAATAATTCATTACTTTCCACACATAATTAAACCCCCTTTTTTATTAAGAGATATTTTATTGGGCTGCCTTTAGATTAGACCTATGGATGTCTGAAGAAGTGTCTGGAAAAGAAAACATTCACACTCACAATAAAACTGCAAGAGTCTCAGTGCAGCTAAAGAAAGAAGAGCAAAGATCTACAGAAAGCAGCAAGTGGTGGGTGCTGGAAGATCCCTCCTGTTGTGCAGCAGAGCCCCCACACAGCCCCCTCCCCTGCAAAAGTCCTCCTTCTCCATGTGAAATGCAGTATTTTATAGCTGTTTCTGTCAACTATGAAAAATGCACATAGTTAAAATCCAGCAAATGCTTGAATCCATCATCTTCGGTAGAAGTTAACACTTTATTTTACCATGACTTAAGGTTCTGACAAATGATGACCACTCTGTTTCATAAACTGAGAGGTATTTGCACAGAACCTGTGCCAGAGCTGAGCATGCAACCACACCCACTACTCAGGAGCAAAAGACAGTCCCAGAATATCTCATTATTTACATTCTTTTTAAAAACTCAGTCTCCAGAGCATCCAAGGATTGGGTACCCATCCCTAGAGAAGTTTTCTCCCCAGCCTCTTTGCAGGTTTTCTCCTCCAGGCTGGGCACAGTTTCTGTGCAGCAGCAAGTAGAGGTGAACATCACTGTTTTGAGTTTTGACCGATGTGGTTTTGACTCAGTTGCAGCCAGGTTCAGTACCAGGGAGGTGGTTGTACTTCAGGAAAGTCTCCTGTGGAGGAAACTTTGGGCACCAGATTGCAACTGCTTTATGGGAGCACCCTGTGGTTACAACACAGCTGGTGAATCTGGTGAAGGGGCTGGAGAACAAGGCTTATGAGAGGTAGCTGAGGGACCCGGGGTTGTTCAGCCTGGAGAAGAGGAGGCTGAGGGGAGACCTCATCACTGTCTACAACTGCCTGAAAGGAGGGTGTGGTGAGGTGGGTGTTGGTCTCTTCTCCCAGGTGACAGGCAATAGGAGGAGAGGAAATGGCCTCAAATTGTGCTGGGGGGGTTCAGATTAGGCATCAGGAGGAATTTCTTTACCTAAAGGGTTCTCAGGCACTTGCAGAGGCTGCCCAGGGAGATGGTGAAACAACCATCCCTGGAGGTGTTTAAACAGGTAGATGAGGTGTTCAGGGATCTGGTTTAGTAGTGGATGGGCACACTTGGATTCAATGATCTCAAAGGTCTTTTCCAACCAAGTGATTCTGTGATTCTGTGACATTACTTGTGCTTCTCAGCAAAAGTGCAGTGAATGTCAAACTCTGGCGTGGGCCAACACCACAGAAAGTGCAGAATTAGCAGAGAAATAAGATAAATGGGACTTTTTGTGTGTACTCACACCAACTGTTTCAAACACAACTGCCACATGTGATTAGGATCATCAGAAGAGGAGCACAAGAATTTCTCATTAGAACGAAGGCAAGCTTCCAGATTGAAAAACCCAGTTAATCTGAGCACTTTGCTTGGGGACAGCACCGCTCCTGCTAACCCAGAGTGACGCCAGGGATGACATCTCTCATAGCTCTGCTCGGAGCATGGCATCCCCGGGGTGGCTGTGGGCTCAGCTCTCTACCTATTTACAGCAGCTTTTAGGGCTGTGTAACCCCAGGCTGCTCCAAGGATCCCACTCGGCACGCACAGAGCAGAGGTACGAAGCTCTTTGCCATTTCCTCTGATGCTGGCTCCAAAGCACTTCTTTTACACACTCAGTCCTTCCTGGACACAATCTTCAAACAACAACAAATTTCTCCAGCCAGCAGCTAAAGCTGTGACACGACTGTGCTGTTTCCATAAAAACAGTAAACAGGTTGTCTTATTTCAATTTAAGCTCCTACTGGACATGGGCAGAAGTCAATCTCCTGGGAAAGCCAATATTTTGATGAAAATTTTCTTTTCCTAGAAGTACAATAAATGTATCTACTTTCCATATGGGATTTCAGCCTTTTGAGATTAATCTCTTTTGAAACAAAAAAAAATGACAACCAGACTAAGTGCACTGATGTCTTCTTTACCCACCATCCCTCAGCCTACACCCTCTTTCCCAGGCTGTCCCAGCTCCCTGCAGGGATGAGGCCCTGCCCCTTGCATGTGCTTTCTAAGATGCAAGCCAGGTATTTCACAGCCTGAACACAGCCACATTCAAGCCCTTTGCTCCAGCTTTGCATCAAAGCTTGAGTCACAGTCAAAACACCTCTGGTCTCCGTGTTTTCTGCTTCACGGTTCAGCTGTTCTCCTTCTAAAGCATATAAATAAATGAGTTTTCATTAAAACATTAGAAAGAGTAAATACTTCTACCCAAATCTGAAAGAGGCAGCTCAGAAGATGGACACCACCAACGAATATTAGAAGAGAAAAATCAAATTCAAACTTTTTAAAGACTAGGTCACGTGCATTTACCATTGCTCAAAGTCATGGTAATTCTTCCAGTGCTCAAAAAAAGACTCAGAGAAGAAAAGCCATGGAGCAGACCATGTCTTCAGGTTTTATAAACCTGCCTGAAGGCGTGCACAGGTCGCTCAGTCAAGTTTCCCATAGCTTTAGCTGTTTGCCACCAAAGAGACAGCTTCCAAGTACCCGGGCAGGGGACATGCAGAGGTACCTGTACTTCATTCCTGTCTCAGCTCGGACAGTCTCTTGCAGTGACAACCCGTGCACGTGCAGGAACTTCTCCAGCTGCTTCAGCTCGGCGGCTCCGCTCAGCTTCCCGGTGCAGCCCGCGGCGGGAGGGCAGGCTCTGGGGACCACACTTTGCTTTTTACCTTTCAGAAGTGCCTCACTTAGCTTCTGCAGGCTTGGCTTGTGGGGTGGGATATCTGTGCAGGTGGGCTTGTACAGATGCATGGTCCACACGTCGGGTTGCAGAGCCCCTCGGTGCCCAGCAGGTGCTGGAGCGTGGAGTCCTCAGGAGCATCCACCCTACAGTCTGCTGAGAGGAGAGCCCAGTGCCATCACGCTCCCACCAGTACAGGACAGCGTGAGCTGGGTTGTGTTGCCCAAGAAGATCACAGGATCATGGAGCAGTGTTTTTGTCCCAGCCATTCTTTATATTATTTCCATTGGCTCATTTTAATTGATGCCCAGGATGGATACTGGCCAAGATCAGCAATCTTGTTCATCTGCCGAAACCTATAATGGTCAAGTCCTCCAAGGGATAAGGACTGCCAGTGGGAATAGAGCACCGACCTTGTTTCCCAGGTCTTATATTTAGATAATGAGAAATATTTGTTTGGGACTCAGTCCAAGGCCAATAAATATAAAACAAATATTCTCACAGGGTTTATTTCAAGCCTTGGGCTGGACAGATGAACACTGCAAGCATCTCTTATGCAAGTCATTAAAACATTTTGTTTGCTCATAGTCCTTTTGCAAGCTCTCACAGCCCAGGTTAACTGGCCTGTAAACTTCCCCAGTATCTGCAGCCTCCTGGGGCATTGACAATTAATTAAAAAACAAAGACAGTCAAACATCAAGAAGAAAAATAACAACATAAAACCAAACAGACAAGGGAAATACTTGAGAAAGGAATGAGCTCCGGGCATCAGAGCTGGGGCAGGGAATGAGCACCAGCTTTTGGGAGGCTCTGTGCCCCCACAGGAGCCCCTGTGTGGATGGGGAGGGGCTGAGGGAGGTGAGCTGGCAAAGCCCCTGAGATGCCACCAGCCACTACAAAACCTCCTGCTCCACGGAACCGGGCGCCTCTCGGCACGGGGCAGCAGGCAAGGACACAGGTACGTGTTGAGGTCTTTGCCTAAAAACAAAGGTGCCAAAGCAACAAACAGGTATTTGGCCAGTGCTAAAGAGCAAACACAAAGGTTCTCAGGGTCTGCATCCCTGAGGGGTTGTGGGAGAAACAGCACGGGTGTTGCTGCATCACCAAAGCCAGTGCACAAGGGCATCTTCAGCACTCTTCAGTACTCTTCAGTCAAGATAACACACGAGGACCACAGTGACCTTTTCTGGCCAACACCAGTCCACAGTGAACAAATCATGACAATGGATGCTATGCACCATGAGGGCAGATTTATGAGGCTCTTCTGTTTTAAAAATTCATCTTATTTTCTGACTGTCATTTCAATCCCAAATACATCAGAAAATGTAGTTAAATAATCAAGTGGTGGATGTATCATGAATTCAACTAATCCTTAAATCTTTCAAAGCAGATAAACAAAGACTGATCTCAAACCCAGAACATATTTTAAAATATTATAATTCAATGTCACAGGCAGGAGTTTGACGTGGACTTTTGGATCACCCAGTTATTCTTTCTCTGCAACTGTTTTGCCAGGATCTCGATGTCCCGGTCTGGGGCGGTGGGAGGGGTCCTGCCCTGGGCTCCTCCAGCCTCCCTGGAGCCCTCAATCCCATGGTACCCCACTGCCCAAAGATGGGGATCCAGTTCTCGTGGTGCTGATGGAGCCAAACCATCAATGGTGGGTGCAGGTGGTGCTTTCAAGCTCTGCTCTTCACAACCCCAGTACACTCAATGACAGAAAACACACTGTTTGACTGCAGCCATCCCTGCTGCACAGGTCCCCCTGCAGTGTAAGAACAAAGGCTGCAGCTGTGATCTCTGCTGCAGCTGCCTTGCAGCAGGCATGGACCCAGGTCTGCAGCAACACACTTTATCTGGGCACTGTTTGTCTGGCTGGGACTCCCAGCTTCTCTCTTCATTCACTCTCATCCCCAGATCCCCCTTTTGTTTTACCTCCTGTCAGGACCAGCTCTCTCCTCATCTATAATGCAAGGAGAACTAATGGCAAAGAAACATTTCCACAACATTTTCTGACTTTTTTCAGGCATAAGAATTCCACTTGTTTGGAGTTTTAGGGCTTGTATAGATCAGCATCATTAAAAACTTCATTCTCTCCAAAATTATTCCCCAGTGCTTTGATTTTATAGCTCTGTTTAACACCACAGGAGCCTGACCATGGCTTGGTGTTAAACTACAGACCCTCTCGTATCCCTTCATTGTGCTTATTAGACAATTCTGCACTTAATAACCAGTGGCTCCATCTCTCATAGTTAAATCTTGTTTTCCTGTCAGTTATCCCATTTCTAATTTTTCTACTAATGACGTTTTTATTAGTTTCTAATCCCAGAGTGTCTGCAAGATCTTGATCCGTGCCAGGCAATTCAGGCATCCCCCTTCTGTCTGGGATTAGGGAAGATCTCACCCGACTTCTCAGCCAAAATCCCTGCTGACAGGGATTGCTGGGCAAAACGCAGAAACCCCCCTTGGCAGCAGCCCTGTCCCTTGAGGAGAATGAAACCCACATCTGACCTCTGCCAGACCCCAAAACACCCTTGAGAGAGCACATCCACCTGTGCCAGCAGTGCTGCTGCTGTTCAGGGGCAGCAAGGCTGAGACAGCGATGCCAGGCAATACGTATTTAGGTTTCTATTTCATTAAGGGTCTTATTCAGTACAGGAGATTAGAGTCTTGCACGTCTAATTTCCACTAATACCAAGATCCCTTTATATTTTTGAAAGGAGCAAGATCAGATTGTGGAGGCTGCGCTATTCAAGATCTATGGAATTAGAAACCCAGCAGCTGCCCGTTTCCCCTCCCAAGTGGCTTCTGCGCTCTTGCTGGGAAGGGAGGGAAGGGGGAGAAAGGGACCCCGGGCCAGCAGCACCCAGCAAAGGCTTTCCTGCCATTTCCTCCTGTCACCCACACAGTCCCTGCACAACAGCAGCAACTTTTCATCTAAATTCAAAACGACATTACAGCCACTTGGACAAAGGAAATAAGGCTGAAAAAACACAGGCAGTTTGTGCTGAAGAAGTTACGGAAAGTGAGAAACAAGTTTGCAGAATTTTCAGCTCTGGGATGCACATCCACCACAGTGCAGGGAAGAAGACTCAAATAATCAGAAAAGTCAGGCTTGTAAAGCCAAAATATTTCTATTATTGCCGTCATAATCATAAACACAAACGTTATTGTTGTTATTATTATTATCGTTGTTGCTATTATTATTACTACTACTATTATTGCTGTTACTACTATGACTATGACTATTATTAGTGGAGTGCAAGTTGCAGCTGTGTGAAGAGCAAGCAGGGCACGCACCTGTGGGGCATCCCGGTGGTGTAGGCGATGGTGTACTCGCGGGAGAGCTCGCAGACCCGCAGGTACCAGTTCATCTCCAGCTCCCGCAGCAGAGCCAGCCTCTGGGCACGCTGCTGTGGCTGCCCAGCCCGGGCTCGGCCCTCCTTCCCGCTTTCCGAGGAGCTCTTCAGGGTTCTCTCCCTGCTCCCCAGGGAAAGCACCGATTGCTTCCTCAGCTTCAGGGCTTCCTCGGCATTTTTATTCCCCACGGTCCCTGTGCGCGCCGCCAGCATTTTGTGTCCAGCCTCGGGGCGAAGGCAGCGCCCTCAGCACTGCCCTCAAATCATTTAAACTGATTTTCAGCACGCGCTTTCCTCCCTCTATAACCTTATGCCAGCCACAAAGCTGTAATTAGATATGAGTCTGTGGAGCTTAACCAGAAAGAAGAGCTGAACCCTCTCATGGAAACATCTGTAGCAGCTTTCCGCTTGCCAGAGGGCTTCGCTTTGCAGCGAATAAGGAGGACAGTTCTTAAAAAACAACACAGAGCCACGTGCAAAGCAGCACACCTAACCTGGATTTGTACAGAACACGGTATTTAGATGGATAGTAGCAGGAAAAAAAGTCCAGCTGGCTAAATCTGTAAACATCAGAGGGCTCCAGTCAGCGTCGGAGAAGCCACACGTGTGCTCCCCTCGATGGCAAACCTGCTGCCACGTGGGCTCACCCAATTGTGGCACAATTCCTGATGGATGTGGCCTGGGAGCATCAGTGTCTCCATTGAGCTGGCTGTGTTAGAGCTGAGCCAGCCGCTCCATCTCTCCTCCTCCTCCTTCCATGTGCCGTGCTCGAGCTCCTTAGGTCACCCCATCCAGCAAGAAATTCCATCCTCCAAGAGTTTTCTAAGGATTCAGGGATTTGATTCAGGACTTGATCACCCTTAAGATGAGAACAAAGTTGCGACTTTTCCTCATTCATTTGTTTGCTGAGCAAACGTTGTTTTGGAAAAATGTATGAAAGAAGCAGATACTAGAATTGAATTAATTCCCTCTCTGGTTTGAAACGTAAAAGCTGATATGGAGATTACAGCACTAATCACAGCAGCCACTTTAGAAGCACAAACATAGCCTTGTTTGGAGAGAGAGGCTTGCAAAGAGGGAAAAAAGCCCTCTAAAACAAGCAGGATTTTAAACTCATTGCATTGAAAAGAAGAATAATCACCACTTGTGCCCTGCACAAGGATGTGTGTGTCTGACTGGGAAAGGCAACCTGCAAACTGATGCAGAGGGATCAGGGGGTTGGATGAGGAGCTCCATGAAATTAAGGAGAAGGGACCTCTGGAGGTCTCTGGCCCAGTCTCCCACCCACAGCAGATCTGCTGCCAGCCCTGGGTGAGTTTTCTCACCAGACTTGCAAACTCCCAAAGCCAGAGAGTCCCCCAGCCCTCTGGACAACTTCTGCCTGCACTCTACCACCCTCTGCTGAAAAAGCTCTTCCCAGCATCCATCCTGGAGCTCCCAGACTCCAAAGCTGTGGCCAGCGTCCCCTGCTTTACCACCTGCCGCTTCCCAGGAGAGTTTGGATCCACCACCTTCCTCTCTCCTCTCCAGGCACTGGGTCCCCTTTCAATGAGCTGGGACCAGCCCAGCTCTTGCCACCCCTCCTGGACCTGGATCCCTCGGGCAGCCTCCGCTGGGTTCCCCAACAGCCTTTGGGAGCCAGGGTTCTCCTGAGTCGGACAGTCCTGGATGAGGTCTGTTGGCCATGCTCTCCATGAGGAGCCCAGCGTGTGGCTCATCCTGCTCACAGCAACAGCACTCTGCTGGCTCACCCACCAGAGAAACAGAAAAGCCCTTTTAAGACGCTTTTTAACAAAACAGTTCCATTCCCTTTTGGAAGCAGTCCTATAAAATTTACCTTCCACAGAAACTGGTGTTGTCCAACCTATTTAGCAGAGATGGTGCTAAAAGATTCTCTAAAAATTTTGCAAAACTGCAGAAAAATGACCCCAAATTTGAGCTGTTAACAAATTCCACTTCCGTGCCTGTCCTAAAATGTTACCTCATTTGTCAGTAAGCTTTCTAGCACTTCCCAAAAAGGTTTCCAGCAACTCCAGAAGCCTTTAAATCAACCCTGAGCAGCTAAAGTAATACACACTCACTTTACAGATGCATAAGTTTCAAGGCTTATGAGATTCTTCAATTGGAAGTTGGCTAACAAAAGCCTAATGCGCTTGAATCAAAGGTGTATTGTGCTTACTCAGCTTTCCATGCTTATCATTTCCTTAACCACAGAAACACCCCGTTGTTCCCAAAGACCTTAGGAGGTATCAGTCACCTTAAAGTAAACTAAATTAAAAGTAGATGCTGACAATTTGCTCCTCTCTAAATGGAGCTTTGTTGGGCGTACAGCAGGCTATTGTGAGGGGAGATGTTCTCGTGATGTCCCATTTAGGCAGGTAACGCTATCGGATATTGTCTCTTGGATAATTATATATTCTGGCAGGTAAGGAGACCCTGACTCGCCTCATCAAAAATGCAGAAAGATTGCTTTCCTGAAAGCAAAGCTACCCAGGTGGCTTTAAATATTGATACTGCATTTCTGCTCCTGTATCGAATTACTCTGCTGCCTCAGCAGCTCGCAGAGCGAGGGTGAGCGCGCCGTGCCAGAGCAGCGTGGGCAGCCCACGGGCATCTCCTGGAGGGGATGAGCCCTCTTCCCCACAAGCATCTCGCCCAGCCCTCTGCTGCCCTGGAAACCCTCTCCCACCTCAGCACTAACAGCCCACTTGTGAATATCAGTGGACCAAGACTAGTCAGCTCCTGTGTTATTTCCCAGATGAGGGCTGGTGATTAATCACTAATTGGTTTTCCATGAGCTCCCATCCCACAGGGAAAGAGGGGAGAAGGCAGTGCCTTGGGGGTACCTCATCCCACACCTGCTGAGGGGCTGGGGGTAGGAACTGGGGTACAGGGTCCTGGGGAGGGAAGCTTCACACTGATCCCTGCTTAGGGCTGGGGACACTATTGATGATATGATATATAATATGATATGATATGATATGATATATGATATGATATATGCTATGCTACACTATGACATAACATAACATAACATAACATAACATAACATAACATAACATAACATAACATAACATAACATAACATAACATAACATAACATAACATAACATAACATAACGTGTTTTTCTAGGCAATTATTAGTTAAAGTAATAAGCTGTTCTGTTTATAATTATGTATCTCTGATTTCTTTATACACTAAATGTATAAAACCACATTTCCAAGCTCTGTACTTGCAAATTATCACCAGTTATATCTTGTTGCTGTTACTCGTACTCCGAGTCCCCCCTCGCCCAGCAGCTGCCCAGCCCACACAGGAGGGTTAATCTCTGCTGCCAAGCATAATGCCCTGCATTTATCTGTATTAAACCCACAATCCTGAGCTGTCTGGAATGAAGGGAGGTTCAGCAACAACAACCAGTGCAGAGGTATACAACAGCCTTTAAAAAAACAAGCAATATTGCCCATGTTGCCAGTGTTAAAGCAGAACATTCCCATAACACCCGGCCTCACCACTTCAGGATCAGAACACAGGTTTAATACATTTTCTTCTGGTTCAGACACCACTTTGGTTTAGTTAAACCTCCTATTTTCCAGCTAGGAATAAAAGAAGTGTTTCTAAAAATCTCCAGTAGATGTTTTCTCATCGGAAAGCATTGTCCCCATGATGAATTAGTGCACACCACACCATTCACATTTTTAAAGGATTTTTAAAAACCTGTGAAGCAGTTTCCTATCAGGACGTGTGTTTCAGTTAAACCTGTGCACTGGTCAACAGGTGCCTCACAACATTCAACCAGACAAGCCTGTCCTGATCTTCATAATACATTTATTTTGCTTCATTCCAAACTAAAGGAGTGCAGGATGCAAATTCTGACCCAGTAACTTTCCAGCAATTCTACTAAAATTCCTTTAAAATTATCTTAAAATCCACCCAAGCTTTTCAGCTGCCACACCAGCCTCTTAAAAATTTATTCCCCAAAACTTTTTATCTGTGCATATATTCACCTGAAAGCTATTTGCACACACAGATATGGTTCATCTCAAGCAGGACAAGCCAGCAGCAATTAATAACCTTTAAAGTCCTATTTAGAGGTTTTTCAGCAGTAAAATGCAAGCCTTACACAGGTACAGATTGAGCTGGAATGTATTTGTAAGTGATATCTAAGTAAACATATATATTTCATCCCATAGGAGCTCAGTAATCTTCAAATGCATGATCTAATTAGCAAGAGTCTAAACGATAGCCTTTAGGCTAAGGGGCTCCTGCTCCATACTGTCTTCTCCTTAAGGTAATTGAAACCCCATCAGGGAAAGATTCATTAAGGTACTTAATTGGTTTTAAGTGGTTCACCCTGCTCTGACAGCATTTAAATGGAGTGACTTATGAACAGCCCAGTCAGGGAGAGCCTCGACTGCCTCCCGAGCCTCTCAACAGCTTCGTGCCCAGCATCCACCCTGCTCCAGGCAGGAGACTGCACAGCGTGGGCAGGAGGTGGATGGGCATCAGCAGCAAAGGGGTTTCCTGCGGCACCTGCAATGAAAGCCCAAGGAACACCTCTGAGCTCCTCTCCTGATCCACCTTCATATTTTTTAGCTTCTGAAAGTGCGACTGGAGTGACTCCCTTGCCATGGTCAATACTCACATCCCTCAACGTGACAGGAAGGATCCCAAATCAGCCATTTCATTGTGTTTCCAAATACAGGCAAGTTCTCTGAAAAACTCAGTGTGGCACTCCCTGCTGTTTTCATTTCCTTGTAACAAACTGGAAAGGGATGCAGCACCCCATCAGCTCCCATGGGATGCAGGATCAGCACTCCCTCTCTTCATTCCTCTATTCAAAGCAAGCAGGTGGGACCTGGGAGACAGAGAAAATGTTTAAAACAGTGTTTAAAAACCACCACATATCTGCATCAGGTTTCATTTAGGTTTTAAAACTACTCCTTGGCTCCCCTCTCAGTGCTCTGCTTCTCCAGTTGTGCCACCTCTGCAGGTTATCCTCCTCCTCCAAAAGTCAACCCTCCCAAAAAGACCTAAATAAGTAGCACAAGGGGCTAAGACAGAGTCAAGCAGAGCCCAGCAGTGATGTGAAATACATTTCTAAGGGGGCAGTGTTGCTTCCCCTGCAGCACACTGCTCCTCCAGCCTTTTGCCCCCAAGGAGCCCTGGATGGGCACTGCACTGCCTCGACGCAGCCCCGCGGGGTGAGGAGCCCAGGCACGGTGCTAGGAAGAGTGTTTGAGAGGAAACAGGTGAAAATAGCTGCATCTCAGGCATTACTGGGTATCCAAGGGTTGGCTGTGTCTATATATTTTGGGGTTTAAAGAGAAATTTCAGCATCCATTACAGCAGAAACTGGTATTAATGTATTTCCACATATCAGACCCTCTCGTGGCAGGGAGCACAAAAGCATTCCATCTCCCGGCTTGTGGGAGAGCCCTGGGTATTCCCACCCTGCCTCCATCCCGGGAGCAGGGAGCAGACCATTACAGGTCTATCTCCTGGGGAGGGAGCGTCTGGTTTCTCCATGTTTCTCAGAACTGATGGCAAATCTGCCCCAGCACTCAGGGAAACTGGAAGTGAACTACACCCCCTTGGATTTATCACCAGGATAGAAGCCCAGTGCCATTAACAGAGCCAAGGATGGGTAATTCCATGTGGTCTGAGCAAGTCCAGCTCGTGCAATGAGCTGTGGGACTGTCAGGCACCGGCTGCCCACGGATTCCCTGTGGATGTGCTGGGTGAGCAGCTCCAGCCCCTGCAGACAAGCAGACCTCAGATCCATCATCACACCTAAAACAAGCTGCGTTGGCCTATTTCTGATCCATTTGCTGACCAGCACAGGAGGGACAACAAGACTTGTTATTCCAGCTGTGGCCGTGCCTGCTCGGATGGTGCTGGGGAAGGCGGCTCAGCCAGCCTGTGGGCAATTACAGCCACTCACAATTTGCTGCTGCATTGCTCTGTTCCTGTGCCGTCCAGATTTGTTACATCTGATTGAAACCTCACTGCAATTAAAAGTGACAGAAGTAAAAAGCACAGTGTTTCTTCCTGAAACAGAGGCAGAGCGCTTGCCTGTGGAAATGTGTTCCATAAATCCCAAAGGCAGCCCCTTCGAAGGCTCCCAGCTGCCCCCTTGAAGGGCATAAAGGAGCTGGGCAGCTCGAGAGCACTGAATAATGTTCAGCTTCAAGTGAGTCAATATCTGGTGAAATTAAAGCACTGAAGTGGAGGCATCCTCCCTTCAGCCTTTTATCTTCTCAGATAATTTTCAGCTCTAGTCTTGGAGCCAGATACCAGTGCTATCACACCCAAGCAAAAAGAAAAACTCTGGGATATGGTAATTAACATATTTTTCCTCCTTCTTGAGTCTTTAGTGAGATCACTGCCAAGTGGCTTTTCTGGTTTGCACCGAGGGCAACTGGTGATCACACAACCCATAATTAGAAAGGGGAAGATTTTCCAAGGTCAATGGGAATTCAGATGTTCAGACCTTTCTGGAGGCAACCGGCTGCCCAGGGCAGGCAGGCAGGCAAGGGAGGGGGTGCCTGGCTCTGCTCCTGGACACGTGCACCAGCCTTTGGATCCTCACAATCCCCCGATCGCTCAGCATCTGCTTTCCAACAGAAGGAAAAGGTGCGGAACCACCCACGTTGTTCTTCACTTTTCTGCATAAATTTCAGACAAAAAGGTTGATCCGCTTTTGTCGACAAGGTTTTTGAGCAGCCAATTCCCTGCTGAGCAGCTTTAACGCTCCAAGGATGCACTTAAAAGTCTTCCTGGACAGGTTTGTGTGCTCGGAGGTTGCGTTTTGGTTCCAGAGGTGGAGATTCCCAGATGCAGGTGGCAGCGAGCCCCAGGTCTGACTGTCCAAATAGATGGACCAAACACAAGACACTGAGCTGTCACCTCCCCACATCAAAACCAGGGCCAGGAGCTCTGTCCCAACACCTGCTCCTCCTGGGCCAGTGCTGCTGGAGCACCACAACCAGCACATCCATCCCGTTGCGTTACCATAGCAATCGGCACTACAGGAGCAACTAAAAATAAATGCTGGCTCTGCAAAGCACAAAAGATCATCCTGAATCCAAACCCTGACTCAGGCACCTTCAAACCCAGGTGCACAGTAGCCCCTCCCCATCGCACAGCAGGAACATTCCCATCCGTTCCCCTGCAAAATGAAGCACAGAGAGGCAACGAGCTCCTTGTTACACGGTCCTGGCCCACTTTTGAGCTTTGCCAGAGACTGGAGCTCCACAGGAGCAAGTGGACATCTCTCCAGACCTCTCACAGGGCTGTGGTCAGCAAGAAAACCTCATTTTTTTCCTCCAAAAACCCCTAAAAACTCATTGATTCCCACTGCGTTCCCAATGTCCTGAGCACCATTCCACCTCCACTCCAAGAAACCCAGACAGCTGGGCAAGCCCGAGGCAGATTGGACATGGAAAGACAAGCTGGACACTTATTTGTCCCATGTCCCCTTGCCCAACAATAACAACAAAAAGCCATAGGTTAAACTGCACTGGCAGCACTGGATCACCAGGGCACACCTTCAAGTGGACCCAAAGGATAAAAGCTGCACAAGAACCTAAGTCCTGGGCGTACAACCTGATGTGTGAGTGCTGCATGAACAAAAGCCAAGCATAATCGTGGGTAAAGGCACAGGACCAGGAGGCCACAGCACAGAAATGTGCTGAGCTGCCCTTGCCCCCACGACATTGCAGGTTTCTGCCAGGGAAACAACAGCACAGGGACTCTGGTGTCCGTGGCCAGGTCACAGACCCTGCTAGGCCCGTGGTCGGGTGGCAGCCCACGTCAGAGCACTCTAAATTATGTATGGCAGCTTTTAATTATTTCTTCTTCATTAAGTAAAGTGTGCACACAAATCCACTGGCAAACACCCTTTTTTGCAGAGAGAGGGGAGCATGGGGGGCCGGGGGCTGAGCCAGGGACGCCCAGTGGGACACACACACGAGGAACAGCCCCAAACCCCACCCCAGGCTTTGTCATCCTCTACCGGACCCTGTAACGAGAAGAAACCGTTTCTCTTTAATTACTATTTCTCTTAATTAGCACACAATTTAAACTCAGGCAGTCCACGAAACTTAACACTCAACCCAGAATATTTTTCTATGTCTTTTTCACCCTGAAAACCATTTTAAAAGGAAGAAATCCTGCAAGTAGCTTTACGTTGGCCGTTGTATACTGAACCACTCTGGGGAACGATGGACAAGAAAAATATCCCAGCTCTACGTGCTCTCTTGAACACATTTAAATCGATTCCATCCATGAAAAAGGAACCTGTGGGAGTTAACAGGGCACAAGGCACAGCTGACAAGCCCGAAGTGAGGGTGCTTGCAGAGCCCCACATCACCACAGCTTGTGATGGTGATGTGGAAGCACTCTAAGTGTGTCCTGCCTCCCCACAGCTAAACAAACTGCTGGAAAGGGAATATCTGCATCACTCCCACTCCCTTGTGCTGAAAACCTACAACCTTTCCTCTGAGGTGGCTGGAGGTGAGGCTGAAGATGTGGGAAACACAACACTGAGAAGGATTTCCTGCTCCTGATGCCCATCATCTGTCTCCCCTGGGATTTGCTGCTCTAGAGACAGACAGTGACAGGATTAGGGCAAGAGAAGTCACCCACCCGGCTGTTTCGTGCCAGGGCTCGCTGTGCTCACAACCCGCTCCCCACGCACACAGAGAGTGGGAGGGACAGTCCCTGGGGGTTGTGTGGCACAGAGGGGGGAGCTGGGGTTAATCCCCTCACCAATGAAAGCATTGAATAAGCCTGGATGTATTTCCTAGCAGAATTCCCACTGGATGTCTGGGTCCTCTGCGATGCTTAGAGGAATTCAATCAACATTTGTGTGTGCAATCACACACCCCACTTTGGGGCAGGTTTCTCTGGGGTGTTTTTCATCTGCCTGACCTCTGTGAGCTCAGGATGACATCTGCAGGCACTGCCTTCACCGTCTCCAAACCCAGCGTGAGCTTAAACCACAAAGGAAGCAGCAGTGCAAAAGCCAGCCAACTCACGTTAAAACTACTCAATTTTATAATGAACTAATTTAGTTACAGCACTGGTTCAGTCTTCTGCAGTTCATGTTCATGCAATTAAAGAAATAGAAATCATGGAATGGTTTGGGTTGGAAGGGACCTCAAAGCCCATCCAGTTCCACCCCCCTGCCATGGGCAGGGACACCTCCCACCAGACCAGGATGCTCACCTGGCCTTGAACACCTCCGGGGGGGGGGCAGCTACAACCTCCTTGGTTGTGCCAGGGCCTCCCCACCCTCATTGTGAAGAATTTCTTCCTAATCCCTAATCTAAATCTTCCCCCTTCCAGTTTAAAGCCGTTAACTGGAAACAATCTGCTCCCCTTGATAAGAGCTCCCAACACTGCTCTCTCTTGGAAGCTGTTATCCTCAGGACAATGAACACTCTGTATCATCTTCTCCAATGAGATGCATAAAATTCTTTGGGAAATCAAATCTTAGAAGGAAGAGACACAAGGGAGTCTGGATCCAGTCCTTAGAGGCATGGAAACAGTTTGGCTGTGACACCATGCTTCGTGATCCCACTTCACTCATTTACATGCCTTTCTTCACATTTACACATTAGCCATGTGAGTTAGTGGCCTGGGTCTTGTTAAAGGCAGTTGCAAACAGCTGTTACATCATTGCACATCTGCAATTTGCTTCTAATTCAGCAAGGAAATGAGCCATCAACCACAGCAGCACAGGTGAGTGGAGGGGAAGCCACCCCTCAACAGCAGAGCTGCAGCTGGCACCGCGCAGCCACCGAGCCAGCCTCAGATTCTGAGTTACAAACCTTGCTTTGGAGCCATATTCACTGTAAAATGCAGTAGAAACATTTTAAGGCAGGAGGGCTTTTTACTATTAAAACATCATGGCTGGACTAAGATGAAGGAAGAGAGAGAGATCAAGGATTCCTTTAAATAAAGCCAGCACAGGGCAAGGACAGCAGCCCCAGAAACAGGTGCCCTGCTGTTAAAGGTAACTGAACTGACACAACATCATTAGAAAATTGACTAAAGTATTTTTAACTGAGGAAATGAAACCAGGGGAAACTCCAACATGACCCAGAGGTCATTCTGCAGCGTGCAGGACTGCAGGAACAGCCTGTGCTGAAAAGGTGATCAAACTTCTTACAAATCCACAACAAAGAAAATCCCCAGTAATCCAAACTCCTTTTCCTGTTGTGAAGTTTCTGAAAAAGCTTTTGTGGAAAATTACAATTTTGCTAAAAACATTGTGGCTTCATTTCTGCCACTGTTCTTTCCCTGGTGGATTTCAACACTGCGAGGGGTTGCTCCCACAGGCTCCCTTCTTCCTGTAACAGGGACCCCAAGCACCTCTGCCCTCCCTGGGTGGACACGGGGCTGCCCACAGAGCAGCTTAACTCTGATTATGGAGTGTAGGTTGGGCACTGCAAGAAGGCAAGCAAGAATCATAGAATCATAGAGTTGGAAGGGACCCAGAAGGATCATCCCTATATAGGACACTCCCAACACTCACCCCGTGTGACTGAGGGCATTGGCCAAATACTTCTGGAATGCTGGCAGAGTGGGTGCTGGGACTGCTGCCCTGGGGAGCTGTTCCAGGGCTCCACCACCCGCTGGGGGAAGAACTTCCTGATGTCCAATCCAATCCTCCCCTGGCACATCTTCCTGCCATTCCCTCCAGTCCTATCATAGGTGACAAGAGAGAAGAGCTCAGCACCTGTTTCACCTCCCTCCCCTGTGAGAAGATAAATGACCCGTGCCCACTTGCTCCCTCTCTGACAGCAGCTCCTTAAAAGTTTCCGCTCACAACTATAATCTCAGCTGCCTTTTTCTTTTTAGAGGGAAAATTGGCATTGAAACTTGGTCTTGAAACTGCTAAAACCAGTTAAACACCAGCAGCAGAGGTCGGCCACCAAACCAAGCACAGCACCAGTGCAACAAGGGGCTGGGGCAGTTTCCCACCAGGACACTGCAGGCCACCAGCAGCCTGTGGCAGCCTGTCCTGGTCTATGTGGGCATCACCACAGCAAGGTTACTCACAGGGCTGCTGGAACAGAGCCCTGGGGAAGGCTCTTCAGGCAGAAGTTAAATTTGCCATAGCACAACACAGCACAGGAGCACACAGGAGGCAAGCACCACAGAGCACCCCATTACTCTGCAGGAGGTTGTCCTATGCAGTGACACAGCAAAGGACAGCTGTGCCCCAGCAGAGCTGCCTCCCCTACCCCAGCGTGGTCTGCAGCCAGAAAACACAACTGCCACAAACCATCTTTTTCCACCCAAAATGGACAGTCCATTTGGCAGGCAGTTTTCTACATGTAAGCCCTAAAAAATACGTCACGCCAACGTTCAAACATAATATTTTTATTTGTGGATAAAAATTAAGGCTCACAGTACTTTATCATTTCACAAGCAGAAAAATGTTAAAAATTGAGAATGATGGGGAATGCCCCCAATACAAATTCCTCTAACTGCTGACATGTTTTACTGAAGACTCGAGGTGAACAATTGTACAGGGCAGCTACAGTTATTAGTCTGTAAACTAGGTGCTAAATACATACTTTTTAAGAAATGTGGACAGAGTATCACGTTTCCCTCCACATGGAATCCATAAAAACACTCAAGAACTGCTGGGATAACACCAACCTTCCCAAGAACAACCCACCACGTCTACAATGCATGGCACAGGTGTCAAACAGGGGGAAGAGAGCTAAAGAACATAAATTCCATTTCAGTAAGACATTTTGATTATAGTGCAATAGTTTATGCCTAAACTTTTCATTATTCAACTTTCTGGCTTAAAAAAAAAAACCCCAAACCTAAAGTATGTTCCTAGAGAGCACAGGAATGGCTGTCAAGCTCCTTTCATGAACAGGTATGAGAGCAACCTGGGGGATCAAAAGATGGCAAGAGTGCATGTCAGACTTAAACACAGGTGCCAATAGTTAAGATGCAACCCCAGGAAGGGCTTCCAAGTGTGCAACGTGCAGTAAATACAAGATTTCTGTCCAGGTGTGCTGCAGCTTTGTGGTCCAGAGGTACAACAATTACTGCAACCCCCAACTCAGGGGCATCACCATCAGCAAACAAGTGTTCTTGTGAGTCACATCATAGCTATGGGCCTGTACTGCAGCCTGACTTACACAGAGAGCAAATGTCTCAGTCAAAACCAAGAAAGGTTTGGGGTTAAGAGGTGCTCTTTATTCCTTGCATTACTTTTGAATAATTCCTTCTGTTTTGCCTATTTGCTGTCAAGGTAACACAAACTGGAGGCAGCAGTGAGAACAAGCCTACAGACAATAAGCACAACTGCTGGAGCATTAAAAGCTTGGAGTTCTGCATCACACCAAAAAAAGATCCATTTCTTGTCATTGCACCCTTTACACCAAATACCAACACAATAATGAAAGCAACCACCCTCAGCTTTTCCTGACAAACAGTTAAAATGTACTCAAAGGCCATAATTTCATCAGGGAGATCTGAGATAAGCTACAAAGGAAATTTGTTTCCAACAGAACCCACAGCTGTAACAGACTCTGCCACAGCAAACACTGTTGACCAACAGCTCTTACAGATCACAGTCCAGTAATAAAAGAACATTCATGTTGACAATACCTCACTTGCATCACAAAAAGCTCATCCAAAAGTCTCAGAGAGGTCATGATGGATGCAGGGGAGAACCACTACCCTCCTTTTATAAAGGTGGCAACCCAGATATAAATTAGGATCAGTTTACTCGGGCTACAAAACCTGCCAGGAGTGGGCAGAGAAGGGGAGGCAGTTTTCCAGCCCCTGGTTTGCTGCCCCCCTGCACTCCTGTGTCCCCCAAAGGGTTTCAAAGAGCAGAAGGCTGTAACACACCATCACTTTCCTCAAGTGAAAAACCACCACTCCATGACACAGGCCAAAGAATAAGTTTATGCAAATTAGCCATTTCCTATAAGCAGAAATTAAACTGAATTTCCATAATACGTAGGCAGTAAATGGAAGAACAACAGGAAAATGTGTGCAATCAAAAGAACAACTTTCAACCATTATTCCAGTTCACAAATCCATATAAGTAGAAATATAAGCAGCTACAGCTACAAAATACTCAGTGTTATTGAACAGTCTGAACAAGTATTTTGCCCCCAATAATACTATGATAATTTTGAATGAAATGCAACTGCTTAAATTAAAAAATAAAAAAGGGCTATAGGGGATGAGCCTGGATCCATGGCTACAGTTCCACTGGTGGAGGTACCCAACAGGCACCCAGCAAGCTGCTCAGCTCAGAATTTAGCTGTTACTTCCACAAACAGCAATCCCAGGACATGCTCAAAAACTCTCAGGTAGATGGAATTAGCTTTGCCTTGATGGATCAGAACAGCACAGGCATCCAAAGTAACCATCTCTCAAATTATTGCTTACTTAACTACATAAAGAGCAGAACACAACCGATAAGGAATCGGGAAAGTCACCTTTGATACCCTGACTCCACACTAACGACTCTAACGATCTTAAAGACCAAGCTAAGCACAACACATACCAAAAAAATATTCCTGTAAAAGCAAATGAGTAGAAAACAAACTATCATCACGTGTAAGGAAAGCAGAGCAGCAGCAGGCTGCAAAGGGACTGCTGCACAATGTCAGAGGACAGAAACAGGATGCACGAATCCAGTAGCTCTGGTGCAACAGCTTTCCAAACTGCACTCCCATTTTTAAGCTTCCAGAGTGCCCAGAAGCACACAAAGATACCTCACTCCCTGGCATCTGACATCTGTTTCCATGCAGTTAGTGGATACTAAAGCTCAGCCGGTGTTACCAACACACACATCTACCGAGCGATGCAAGAGGGAGCGAGGACAGAAAGACAGACAGAGGTCAGCTCATAGTATTGTAGCACTGCTCTTTTGGAGCTCAACGTTATTGCCATGGGCTAAAGATGTCAAACAATAGAGAACAAGCTTAACAGGATACGACAGATACACAGTAATTCCACAACTCAACAGTACCCACTACTCCATTTGGCAAAATATTTATTTATAATAAGTCCGTTCAAAAGCAGTTGGTCACAAAGAATCCATTGTACAGTTTCAGGCTGTAACGACGCTTTTGGTAGAAGTAAATTGTCTCTTTTTACACAGTGTACAAAACTAAAGAGACATTGAAATGACAGTTAACAATAAACCACGTGAAAACAGGAAAAATCTGTAAGACAAAGGCAAAAGCAATAGGAATCTGTCTGCGCACCGGCAACGCTGCCATGATTATTTACCCGTACAAATCCTCAGCCCCACTTAGCCATCATCCCCAGCACAGCTCTTAACTGCAGGTTTATGCTCCAGGAGAGGAATCTGATGCGATGTAGCAGCTCCAGTCACTCTTTCACAGTACTGCATGTCAACACTGGGAATGGTTTCTGATATGATTTAGACTGCACACAGTACTTTTAATAGAAAAAAAGTTAATTACTCCCACTCCGTCGTTCCTGGGGGCTTTGATGTCAAGTCATACATCACCCGAGAAATGCCAGGAATCTTCTTAATCTCTGCCACCATTTTTAACACAACCTGTTGCAGAGAGAAAAAAAAAACATCAGAAGAAAGCATGTAGAACAGGCCTGATGAAAACTGCTCGAGAAAAGCTTTTAAAAAGGAAAACTTTGTTCAACATTAGCTCTGTTATACACAAGAGAAAGCTATTAGCACATCATCATCAATTAAGAAATAAAATCAACTGGCATCTGCAGTTACACTTGAAACATGCCAATAATAAAGATGTAAATCCCAATATAGTGCCCTCAGGGCAGCAACTCTTCAGCTTCCAAACTATTTCTTGGAAGTTCAGCAGGAACGTAGGTGTCACGTGTTACTATCAATCGCTTTCAGATTTTTCTCAGACCACCATCTCCAGCTGAACCACCACCAAATATCAAGCAATGGCACGAGTAAAACCCCTTTCAAAACAAAAAGGGAGCTCTACAGGTAAAAAAAACAACCCTCAAACAAACAGAAAGAAGCATCCAAAGGGAAGAGGGAAAAGACCACCATATTTATCCTCCCTAATGAATACTATGAAAGAGAAAAATTTGCAATAAAATCAAAGTCAAGGCAAGAAATCAAGAGAGGGAAAAAAGTCAAAATGAGTCATTGACAACATTAGCTCACATTGAAAATAAACTTGAAAACATTACCTCTTCTGGAACCTCATTACCAGGAGTTGCTGCAATGCCAGTCATAAAATCACTTGTAATAAAAGTTCGAATGACCACAGATCTTTGACAGGAAGGTTGTTTCTGGAGGGGGTCCCGATCAAAATGCAACGGTGTCAGGATTATTGGCATCTGGCTAATTTTTCCAGCATAACCTTCAGAAAAATAGTTGTACAAAGTGCATTTGATTTGTTTGAAAGACACAAACGTGACAGAAGTTTAACAGACTTTCCCACACGTACTTCAAAAAATAAACCAGGAGTTTATATCTTCTGGGATCTTGTCATTACTGTTACCACACCCCAGAAGATCACACTCATTACACAACTATGTAATTAGCAGCACATACACTAAAACCACTCAAATTGCCACTTGAAATAACCTTCAGTGTTTGCAGGCATGCAGAACAAAACCAGATTATCTCTGTTATCAATGTAATTTGCTGTTAATGCAATTGAAGATCTACTTTCCTTCATATACAACATAACCATGGGATTTTATCTATTGCCAGATCAAGCCCAATCAAGAGCCATTAACAAGTATCTCTGTGTATTTGACATATTTAAAAGAAAGTTCTTACAGAGCTCTCTTCCTGGTGGTTGCTCAGTAACTCCAGACAATCACCTCTTAGTATTTTTCTTTTTAAATGTGTCTTTCTGAAAGCCAATACACAAAGCCCCTATTTCTGCTGTTTAAATGATTTAAAAGCTTGAGATTAGGGTGTGCAGCAGCCTGCAGAGCTGGTCTGACACTGATGCAGGATCTCACCCTCTGCTTGCACCAGCTTCAGCTATTGGTACAGGGAGTCTTTTTCAGTAAATAACTCTCATCTTATTTTTGAGAGCAATTCACTCACACTAAGCCAAGTGCTGACAAAAGTTAGTGCTACACATCCACAGCTCTACAAACACAAAGGACAGTGTCATCCTCAGTATCAAGGCTAATTTTGTACAAATTATGTTAAGATAGCCTTGCAAACAGAATATGTATTTTCTAAAAGAGCTCCCCTTTTTAAATTTGATTTATACAAAATAGAGGTAAGTCTGTAGAACTGCTTCTTCAGATGTCATGAAGTAAAAAAAGACAACTCAGAACTATTGTATTCCCAGGCTGCATATACCATATCAGAGGGGACTGCAAGCTCCTTGGATGTTAAATGTTTGAAGTATTACTGTCTGCTAAGCTGAAATGGTTAAGTTTACAAATACAGCTTTTACTTTAAGTTAAGAAATCTGAAACCACCACAGGCAGCGAGCATCACTACCATAACAAACGTAGTACTTGGGCTCACTTCTTTCCACAAAAAAACCCCATGGTTTAGAAACTGTCAAGTTTCTTTACAGAGTTTATTTACTTTAGGTAAATACTGATGCTAAAGATCATCAGCAAAGAGAAGTAATTTGGCTGACTCTTTGGGTAACAGTACTTGTTGCAGATGTTTGAACTGCAGCAAAGCACCACACCTCAGAGCTTTGTGAGGTGTCAGAGGTAAGCCTCAATGCCCCAAAATCTCCTAAAATTCATTCTGCTGGCAGAAAGGCCAGCAATTCCTGTCCTTCAGCTATCAGCTCCTGCAGTTTTCAGAACAGGCTTCTGCCCTCATCATATTTCTCACTTTTTTTGAGCTATTTGAGAAGCTTGTAGAGTTTGACAGCACCGCTATAATAACTGCACCCAGTTAGGTTTGCAGGGATCTTGAGTCTAATCCACAGGATAAGACAAAAGTACCTACCAGACTCCCTGAGAATATTGTGAGCCTCAAAATCAGCTTGACGTAAAGTGCTGAGGACTCCTGTTGTCAGGAAAGTGGGGGTGACATCTGTGGGAGGTTCTTTGACTGGTGGACCAAACACATACACAACTCTGGAAAACAAACAGGATGGTAGAAGGACAACATGGAATAAAAGAGATTGCCTAGAGACTGCATCATTATTGCAGTGAGAAAATAAAACTAGGAAAAAAAGACCTGATTACACATTTGCTCCTTAGCTATTAACTAGAGCTTAATACAGCTTCATGCATACTTCCTATAAACATAATATGCATACTAGCTTTGGAAGTCAAACACACTCATTTATTCTTTTTCAAGCTAGTAATTCCAGGCCTCATCTTGAATACTGTGTGCAGTTCTGGGCCCCTCAGTTTGGGAAAGATGTCAGGATGCTGGAGTGTGTCCAGAGGAGGGCAACGAAGATGGTGAAGGGGCTGGAGCACAAGCCCTATGAGGAGCGACTGAGGGAGTTGGGGCTGTTTAGTCTAAAGAAGAGGAGGCTCAGGGGAGACCTCATTGCTCTCTACAACTACCTAAAAGGAGGTTGTAGTCGGGCAGGGGTTGGTCTCTTCTCTCAGGTGACCAATGACAGAACTAGAGGGCATGGACTCAAGCTTTGTCAGGGGAGGTTTAGGCTTGATCTTAGGAAAAAGTTCTTCACTGAGAGGGTGATTGGCCATTGGAATGAGCTGCCCAGGGAGGGGGTGGAGTCACTGACCCTGGAGGTGTTTAAGGGGAGACTGGATGAGGCACTGAGTGCCATGGTTTAGATGATGGGTTGGTGTTGTGTTGGGTTATAGGTTGGACTGGATGATCTCAGAGGTCCTTTCCAACCTTGTGATACTGTAAATAAACCTATGGTTTGATTTATTGTGTATTTGTAACCTCTGCATGATACAGCTGCCAAATATATAAAAAAAATTAAAGAAGAACATGCTTGTGCAAGCTCAACTTCATTTATTAAGTAGATCACTAGAAATAAAGATAAATCAGAACAGTTACCTGTTTATGTTGTGACACATGCGTGGTATGAGCCTGGCAAGAAACATAAGAGACTCCCAGTGTGGAGCATCTTTACTGGAGATCCCACAAACATAGCTATATGAACGACAGTCCCCCTAGAGATTAAAAGACAAGCAATAATGGAACATTAGCTTTGCTGCCACAATAGTTCACAATTCTATCCCGTTCATCCTGTACTTTTAGGACCATATTTTGTGCCAACATTTTAGCAGACACTAAGCTGGTGAAACCAGTATGCTGGGAGAGAAAATACAGAGTAAGGGAATGGATCTCATGAGCTAACAAGGCTGTATGAAAGGAAAGATTCAAATGAGGTGACCAGAGCAAAGGGACTGATTGTGTATTGGCATTTTCATGACACCACCTGAGGAAGGCTGTGGTAAAGTACAGAAATCTGCTGATGACACTGCTATTTAAAACAGTAACAAAAGCTGACTGCAACGAGTTACAGAAGCAGCACAAGATTAAGCAGCTGATAAGAGATGTAATTCCACACTGACAGTGCAAAGAAAGGTGCTTTACACCTGTGACTACTCAAGTAATCTTCCATGTGGCAGCTTGAGATGCCATGGCAATACCAGCTCAGCATTTGTATTTGGTTTGTATTTCTGTCACCACAGGGGAGTCCACCAAATGCACATGGCATTAGCAAAGGAGTGAAAAGAAAGAAAGCACTATGCCACTGCACAGATTCAAGGAACACCCCACCCTGAAAAGCCTGCACTGCTCTGGTTCCTTTCCTCTCAAGGAAAAGTAGTTTACAGTTCCAAAAAGTACATGAAAGGGCAGCAAACATGTTCAAATGTAAAAGAGGAGGGTTTTTTTGTCCAACTTACAGCCTGAGACTCCTGAGGGGCAAGGAGATTACAGCAGAGGTCTACAAGCTTATGACCATCATGAAGAAACTGCTTGTCAGTGACCAGCATTATTCAGCTGTACTGATATCCAGGCATTTACTCAAGTGTCTACTCGGGTATCTTGACACCTTTGCACTACACCAGCACTGACAAATGATAACACAGGTATCACAGTCACTTTGAGTTTATGTTCTTCAGTCAAGCCCTTTATCTTCAATCTTAAAGCAGCAATTATTATGCTCCACTGCCTGCCACACTACTAGGAAGTGGCTTTCTGAACACCCCTGGAATGAATCCTTACCTGCACGCCCACAGTTTTGATTGGTAACAAGAAGGCATTCAGTGAATGTAGGCTTGTAATCTGCATCAGCTTCTCCTGGTCTTCTTCACTTGTACATGCTTTGACCCTTTGCAGCAAAGTATGTGGCTGTGCAGTGATGCAGAAAAATAGATTTTGATTAAATAAATCCCCCAAGCACTCAAACAGAACTCATACAATGCAAATGAAATTATGATTGAGGTAGCCATCTTTTTACATTTAGTCCACGTGTACCCCTTGAAAGTATTTAAAACATACCTTTCACTCAACAATTAAATTTTAGCAAAAGCAGTTTGATTTGACTGCAAATAGTTTAAGGAGAAACGCTCCAGGGCCATAGGTGAAGCTCTTCTCCTGTGCTCAGTCTCTCCTTCATAAAGCTGTACTTTTCCTTTTTGTTGTTGATTTCAGATACAGAACACACCAATATCCTGTTAAGCTACACTACAATCAACAAATACTCAAGGAAATGCTCCCTTCAGAGTTTTGGAAGTAATTTTGAACTTAGGACTTGGGACTCTGCTAACAACTTTCCAGTCCCCAGCAGTTTCGTTCAAGTGAGCTTACAGCAGTCACGAAGGTCATAACGGTCAGAAGATTGAAAACTTAAACATTAGCAATTAAAAACTTCAGGTTTCTGGTTGAGGACATCTGGCAAGCACAAGTTCCTCGCTCCTGCACTCCATTTAGACATTCAGTGATTGTTAGGGCCCACAAACCTAGAAAGTCACAATTATTTCAGGGACAGAAAAATCTCCAGAAATCCTTATCTGCACAAAAGTTTAACTGAAGCAAAATATATTTGCTGTTTGAAAGGTATAGAAACATCTCTTTTCCAGAAATAGTTTAACACTTGCACCAGTCATAGTGCAAAAATTTCTACTGTATTTATACTGAATGGCTTGAAGTGAGCAGTACTGAACACATTACTCCTTAAAGGGATCAAACAAGTAGTTTTGAACTTATAGCAGCTTAAATCTCAGTGCAGGGCACTACAGAATTATATCACTTTCTTGCATGTTAGAACTGAGCAACTCTGTTACCTTCTTAACACTTGCAGAAAAATCCGCAACTATTTTCAAAATGTTGTTTGTTTCGGGAAAGTCTTTGCACACATAAGGCTCTTCAGCACATATCACTCTGATTGCTAGACCAGGACCTGCAGTGAAGAGTTGAAAAACCATTAATACTAAACAACAGGAGATGTGACATCCATCTAAAGTGTGACAGCAACTGGAACAGCAGATCCGTCGCTGAGCAGAGCGATGGAGTTGCCGTCGTACTTAATGGTGTTCACACACTACAAGGCAAAAAGTACCCAAGTCCACAAGCAGTTTATTCAGGAACAGTATTTCTGTTCAGTACATTTAAACACTGTTTCCAGAATCACAGAATGGTTTCAGCTGGAAAAGACTTTCAACCCAGCCCTGCTAAATCTGTCACTAGACCCCCTACCCAAGCAGGACATCTACTCATCTTTCAAACCCCTCCGGGAGTGGTGACCCAACCACCTCCCTGGGCAGCCTCTGCCAGTGCCTGAGAACCTTTTCAGTAAAGAAATTCTTCTTAATATCCAACCTAAATCTTCAGCCTCCTAATATCCAACCCTGGCATTCCCCTTGTCCTGCCACTGGCTACCAGGGAGAAGAGACCAATCCCCACCTACACCTTAAATCTGGATGGTTTAAAGCAGCAGTTAATGACAAAGTGTGGTAGAAGGCAATCCCCACCCAACAGGAACCTCCTCCTTCCCTTCCCTAGGCAACTGATGACATACAGTTCAGTCTCCATTGTTTTTGAAGACCCCTGACAGCTATTTGACTTTTCAGGCACTTAACACAACAAAAGCACCTGCAATTCGCTGGAAGTGTCTGAAGACACCTTCCTGCATTTCAGGTGATGCTGGAGCATCAGCACAACAGCCTTCCTGCTCTGCCAGTGCCCATCACACACCCTGCAGGACAGCTTGGACAGGAAAACAACTCCCTCAGAGGATGTGGGCTTTGCTATACCACATACTTGGATGTTTTCTGGTGGAGAACTGTTGTTATTTTCCATGCCATCATTTCCAAAACAGCAAACACCCCTTAGACAGGCAGGCAGGTACAGGCCATTATTTCAAATAAGATGTATTTGACAGCTTAGGCAGCATTCAGCTGCACATCACCTATAATTCTTGCTTTGGCTTATACAACTAAAGAAACAAATACAGCTAAAAGTAATCTCAATTATGTAACTACTCCTTAATCACTATACACAGAAAATCCACTCTCAAATGTTCTTTTCCTTAAAAAAAGAGACCTGCTTAAGTAAAAACTAATAAATCCACCTGCTTTTTCCTGTTTAGAAGTCTGATGCTCCAGTGTACACTTATTCTACAGGTGAAGCATATTCTAAACAACACCAATATGATCCACAGCCTCTAAGTCACAGACCAACTCTCATACCTGGGAAGGGATGCCTCGAAACCAGCTCTTCAGGAAGACCAAGCTCTCTCCCTAGCACTCGCACTTCATCTTTGTGAAAGTCTTTCAGTGGTTCTATTACTTTACCCTTAAAAAAAAAGAAAACAGTTTTACATGGCAGCTTACACACTCAGACAAAAAGCCTTAAATGTTCAGGTTATGGCAGTCAAACTGGTCTGCTTTTCACAGCATGGGCTGCCTACGCTTTCATAAACACTGGAAAGAAAAGTACAGGTGAATATGGGCTTTGTAAAAACAGAGGCTAAGAGAAGGAAGATTCATTTTGTGCCAGAAGTATCAATGGCTCACCCTGTGCAGATAGGGCTGTGGGTCAAGCCTGCTCTGAGGGATAAAAAGTAAAAGAGTGAGGAAGCAGCTTTCAGCTCGCAGTTGAGAACACCACTGCTCACACAGAACGAATCCACTTTCAATCTATTGACACCTTTCCCAGTATCCAATGCTGGACAACACTCAATTTTAACTAATTTGGGAATGCAGCAACTAAAAGGAGCATAATAAATTGCACCACATTACAATAGAATCTCAAGGGCCTCATTGGAATAGGGTCCCATCAACATGAGACAGTTTTACCAGTAAAACACCAAAGTTTTTCATTTTTGATACTCAGCTTCACACCTGGGAGAACCAGAAGGATACACAAATATTCTCATTTTCATTTACCTCTTCTCTTAACTTTCGAATTAGCTCTGTATCATTATGATGAGTTTTGATGACTTCAGCTTTTCCACTGGCAACGAGGGAAGCACTTTCTATGAGATCAGGTCTGAGGGTACCCTGAGCAAGAAAAACCTCTTCAGGTTTCAGGTTCATTTCTCCAATAACTTCATTGGCAATCTATAAGATGGAAAGAAAAAAAGTGTTCTGATCTGCCTTTTGGTCATTAAAGGTCTAAAGGAAGATAATGGATTGCCCAACAAATGCTACTGAGCTGAAAAGCTAAAAAAAAAAAACAGGAAGACCAAGTGTGACACCAGCCCACTGCTGAAATAGTCCTATAATCCCATATTTTCTTGAACAGAAGATGCAAAAAAATATCTTCAGCCTACAGGAATGTCACTGCCTGTTAAATGTTCCACTCTCCCTGCATAAGTGACAGATGGAAAGTGCCTCCTCTTCAGCAAAGCGACAGTTTCATGTCATGAAACATCACAGTGAAGTTCACACAACAGAAACGAAGGTCCAACCATCAGAGTGTAGCTAAACATGATGGTGGAACCAGGACAAAGTCTGTGAACCATGCTGTCACCACTGATCGACCGCCCAAAGATTCTGGCCTGGGGTAACGTGTCGATGGCTTCTTAGGTCATCCACAGCTTAACACCATTGATGCCACTGAGTGCACAGTGCTTTAGAATTAAACACTCTGATGCAGAAGATGTATCCAGAAACCCCAAACCACAAACATTACCTTAACAAAAGTGTCACCAATAATTTTTCTTTTTTCTTCAGGGCTTGTAGTCATGTTTAAGGTCTTGCTAATTCTCTTCCGTGGAGTTCTGTCCTCGTCTGAGATGGGCAGAGTTGTTGTGCCATTATAGAATGAATGAGCTGCATTCACCACTGCGTGAAACAACAGGAATTTTTTGGCAAAGTGAGTAAAAATTATTAGGTAAAGTTGCAAACAAAAAAAAAGGTCTCACTCTATTGCTTTAAAAATGAAAATAAAAATCATTCCAGTCCTTTGACCGTTAGCTGCATTAAACAGGCCTGTTCAACACCTCAAGAATTAATTGCAACACAAGTATTTTATTTCTCTTATTAACCTACTCTGGAGGGTAATTTTTTTCATATTATGGGGCTAGGCAACCATGTAAAAGTTTAGTTCTTGCTTCTCCTTTTAGATTATCATCTACTTGCTTTATTTAAATAGTTTACAGGATGGTATTTCCCCAAGGACTTTCTGCAACCAAAATTAAATGATGCACTACTTACTCATGGTACATTATGCCTCTTAATTTAGAGAGGCTCTCAATGCAGAGATCAGCTAGGAGGCTCCTTGGCATCTTTTACCAGCACTGAACTCCATCATCTACAGAAGGAGCATTTGCAGCAAAGGGATTCCCTCCATTTGTTACTCTGGCAGCCTGCCAGAGCCCAGGTTTATTTATTGGTCTACAGAGTGCAAGAACAAGATACAGATTTTCCTCTAAAATAGAAGGAATAATTTTTCTTTTTAAAAATATGTTTGTAGAACAAAGCTCAGACTTTGCTGCATCAGGGCTGCAGCCCAATCTGCAAAATGCTACTGTGCAAGCTCCCTGCACTGATTCACATCAGGCTGGCAGAAAGCATTGCTCACCTAGTGCCAGGCTTCCTGGCCAAAACACAAGAATTACCTGACAACAGCACTTAAGCACAGCCCCAGGAACAGGCAGCTATTACTCATTAAATAAATCAGCTGGGCAGTAGAAAGCAGCTCTTCTTGTTTGCACAACTCAAACATACATAAGTTGTCTTCTCTGACCTCCTTGTACTTCAGGAGCCAAAAAAATTAACTCTAAACCTTCTCATCAGCCATAACAAGGTACATTCTGCTCTCATAATGGATTCTTTCTCAACAAACTATTTCAAGAACACCTAAAAAGGACTTATTTAGAAGCAGGAAAGCAAAAAAATTGCCTTGAAAAAGTAATTATGGCTATAATAGCATTCAATCACCTAAATGAGCTCACAGTTTAAAACCAAAGATAACAAGCACAAGAAACAAAGGAGAGTTAACCAAGCTACTGAAGAAAACTGCATCCAAATGAGTTTTGCAGCAGCTGAAAAGGATTACACATCCAGCAGCAGCAAAGCATCTGAGCACCAGTGAGCGAGGCACATGGCTGCTGCTCTGCTGTGCCCCAACAGCAGACACCAGACCTCAACAACTGAAGAGGTGGGTCAGTGCATCACACACACCAATCAAATAAATGAGGCTTAATATTTCAGGTTTGAAATTTTGTGAATAGGCCTAGGTTGTTCCAAAATAGCAACCATGCTTTGCTATGTGAAGTCTGAGGACTGTGAAGATCAATTCAGATCAAAGAAAGAAAACACTAAACGTACATTTTAATAGACTGGCCACATTGTTAGTGGTATTAGGCATATTTAATAAAATTATGGTACCTTTAACTTGAATGCCCAGTTTTTTGAGTGCCTCCTCCACAGACTGGCTCTCTCTTTTGCGCATGAACCCATTATCTATGTGTACAGCTATGACCTGGTCGCGGTTTAAAGCTCGGTTCAGGAGAGCAGTGCACACTGTTGAGTCCACACCGCCACTGAGTAAAACCTAAGGAGCAGGGAAAAAGGGAAACAACCCAAAATCTGGTCAGCTGTCTGAGGAAAGAGTTAAATAATTCAGCTACGGGGATCGGAACAGATTACTGTCTTACAGTCAATTATTTGGAAGAAAACAAGTCAAACAGTGTATTTACCCAGGTGTATAAACTTTCTAAAACTTGTTTAATTGTGGCAATCCTGCATTTTCAAATTAACCTGGATAACTCCAAGTGTCAGTGCTTCTGCCAGGCTTTTGCAAATACTCTTTCAGCTCCAATACAATCTACTTACCAAGACTTTCGATGAGCCCACTTTCTCTTTGATATCTTGAATGCACTGAAGTTCTCTGTTTTCCACTGTAAAGGTACCACTGCATCCCGCAATGTCATAAAGAAAATTCTTCAGGATCATTTTTCCATTCACTGTGAGGCTAACTTCAGGGTGGAACTGTGCTCCGTACAGTTTTTTAGATTCATTTGCTATGCCTTTGTTAGTGCAAAGAAATGAGCATGACAACAAAAAAAAATCAGAAGTGAAATGCATAGCCAAGAAAATCAAGCACACACTCTGAGTGATTTATTCTGCCACATTCTGGCACAAATCAGCAATCAAAACTAAAGAGTCTGGTCAAGATTAGGAACAAGGGTACTGTTACAAGTCTAGAACACACAATCCTTCAGGAAGCAAGGAAAACACTCCAGCATCCTAGGAAAACTGTTGTGAAAATAGGGAATGAATTACATTCACCTTTTCCCCACCACATGGTACCTCACACAACCCTGCAACCAAGCCACACTGACACAGCTGCACCGAGGCTAAAGGGGTACACTGTGAGTACCACCACTCTCTTTTATAGCAGTCTCTGGAGGGGCACTTTGAGCAGATCACAATACTGTGCCTTGCACCAAGTTAAATGTTGGTCTGACTGGGATTTAAAAAAAAACAGTAGGGAAACTGCCCAATTCGACTGCCCTGCAAAAGCCTGCTTCCAAAAGCCAAGTTTGAAATCCTTTCCTTTGACAAATATTACCAAAAGGCAATTTGAGGACAAATAAATACCTGCTATAATGTTCCCAGACTGTGCAACCACTTTGAATCCATCAGCTACTTTATCCACGCTGTCTCCATGAGTGAGGAGAACAAGCTCTTCCTTCTGAAGGCCCCTGAACAAAAATTAAAAACTAAAATCAAATAAAAAACCAAAAGACCTAACTACCTGTGTTTCAAAGAGAAGCTGTTAGGAATATCTTGATTGACCAGGCCCATTTGAAATATATGCAGGATTTCCTTCCCAGAAACAGTCATCTCCAGCTCTGAGATGCCTCCACTGGAAGCTGTGTAAGTTCCTGCACAACACACCCTTCATACCAGAGGTGATTTGTCTTAACTCAGAAGGGTTTGTGGCTTCTTGATAAACATGTCAATACCGCAGTGTCCCCTCTTTGACATGAAGCACCGACTAGAGTCCATCAGGATATTTTGAGTTCTGCTTCTTATTTCAATAAAATGAAGTTTTCTTGCTCAACACTAAGTATTTTCAGGACAATTTGGGCCCCTCAGATTTTAGGCAGGGTATAAAGTTCTGCAGTAGCCCTCTGGGGAAAGCTGATAAAGCTGGAACACCAGGTGTGAGTAGACAGTTAGAATTATTACAAAGAACTTGAGAGGCATTGACAAACGACCAAAAAATCTAATTCTAGTTTTATAAAACATCACAAAGCAATTTAAAATGAAAGCAGAAAATGAATGGTTTCAGATTTTCATTACCTTTTAAAAACTGGGTGGGTATCAACCAACATAAGAGTAATGCACTGCACAGCAGAAGGATACAAGAGCATAACATAAAGACTCTCATGTCATGGTAAATTTCAGTGTCTCAAGGAAGGCTTTCTACTTTGAAATAAGGGGTTACACAATACTCCAAGCAAATATATCTGCATTTCTAGAGCCAATTGAGAAATTATACTTAAGCATCTGTTCAAATTAGTAACTTCCTTACTCTTGAACACAGCTGTAAGTTTTATTAAAAGTTATCAGATTATCTGATAATTGCACATTTCACTATTTTCTTTAAAACAAGCTTTCCCTCATCCAGCCACCAACTTCCAGGCTGGTATTTCCAATATGGTTTTCATATCTTAAAATGCCCAAGTACCTGAAGAGTGAGCATGTGTTATCCAGGGTGATGCTGAACACTCCATCTTCTCTAACACTCTTCTTGTGCACTGTACCTCCAAATACCTTATTCATCATCTGTCAAAACAAAAATACTACATGAAAAAGCACCATACAATCCAGTACCCCTTTATCTCTCAGTCTGCCTGTGCCTGTCAACAGCTCGAGCCCTCCAATACAGTTTTTCATAATTATACTCATTTAATATATTGTTTTTCCAAAATTATAAGCATTCTCTTCAAAATTAATCACTGTTCTCTATTGGGTTCACTCTTTTCAGTCAGCAAAGCTGAGCCCTGCTGCCCCACACAATGAGCACAGGAATCCACAAGACTGCACAACAGGTAGAGATTTACAAAATAATGCATATTCAATAGTGCACATCTAGTTGCACTTACAAATGGCTGCTCAACAAATCACCTGAGCATCTAAGGACAGGTATCATAAAAACAGTTAAGGTGCTGAAGAAAAATATGATTTCTCTGTTCTTGATAGGCTTACACTTCTCAAAATCTGGCCTCTTGGCTCTGGAGAACCAGTCAAAAACTTGAATCTATCCCCTTAGTGTTATTTTTGTGACTCTTAAAAATCCTTGCTATATCAGAGTGGTATTTTCAACCAGTTTTTTTTTTCTTTCTTTGTCATTTGGAGTTGGATATCTGCATCTGAGATTTCAGAAGTCTCTAAACAGAAGACTTTTTTTCCTTGCAAATTTAACTGGCAATTTAAAAAATATTTTCAGAGTTTCACCTTTCAACTACTTTAATTTTCAGAGATTTAAGACTTCATTTTAGACCTAGTTTGATACTATATTACTGTTCTTGACTGATTTCTATCTTCTATAATGAAGTAGTGGTGCATTAATACACATACTTGATTCATCTCTGTAAAATCAGCCTTAAGGAGCTCCCCTGCTCGAGGCAAGCTAACGTGGTTTTCAATTTGCTTGGCATTTTAAAGCACATTCTAATATAACACACATTTCCCTTTAGAACAGGGAGTGCCAACATTGCTTCTGTAATGGAACAGCCTTTCTAAAGGAGTTTTTCCAGCCATTATTCAGCACCTCTGAAGGCCTAGTAAATCCTTAACCCTGGAAAAAAAAACAAAGATGCACAAGCAGAAGTCATGCATCTAATCCATCCCTGCCTCTTCACTTGGCTTGGATATCCTGGATCACTGCAGGATCACCACTCCCATCCTAAGGTGAGTGTTCTGGGGAAGGGAGTGTGCAAACACACTTAAGAACCACGCTAGAAACATTGCACGCATGAAAACTACAGGGGAAAAACTATTTCACTTGTTTACACGGGACACATTCTGCAATATGAAGCAGACAGTTAATGATTGCCAGGTTATATTTATTGTGACAAAAAAAAGGTAGTGTGGAACACAATTCACAGCACCTCAGGAGAGAAAAGCCATTATGACATGGCAGACCCAACAGAAGGATATGCAGTACGCTCAGTTCATCAGACTTCAAAAGTATCTTTTGCACATGGCATACTGCTTATATTTGAAAATATAACAGCAGTTCATCTTAAATTAATATGAGAAACGAGGCCCAGCAGACAGTAGACAAACATCTCTCCCAACAGCACCTGCATGCCATAGCAGATTCCAAGAACCGGTTTTCCTATTGTAAATATCGCTGGGTCGAACCATGGTGCATCTTCTGCATACACAGAGTTTGGTCCTCCAGAAATAATGATAGCTCTGCAGACAAAAGATAAAGAAAACCAACTTAAATATGTTGTTTGCTTTAAAATCTCTTTGCTTTAAATATTGACAGTGTCTCACAACAATCCTAGAATTCTATATATACTCTGATATATTAAATTTTAAGACAGGTATCCTAACATACATCTTAACTTTGTCCTGCTACAGCTGTCAAAACCAGCAGCTTCACCAGAGAGGTATTTCATCAGTTTAAACAAAGCCAAATTTAAATCATCTTAAAAAGTGACTGTATTTTAAACTTCTCGTAGCCAACCATGAGAGAAGCACAATGGCTAGGATTGAATACTGAGTATTAGCATTAAGATCTATTTACTACATGGTATCTGTCCCATCTAGAGGGGCACTACACTCAAAAATCATAGAGCTGCTGAGAAAACGTCCCTTCATCCACCCTGATTACAAAGGGAGATGGCATTAGCACAGGTTGTGAATTAAAGGTCCAATACATGCAAGCATCTATGGTTTGAAGTTAATATTTCACACTGTAACAGAAAGTTAAATCTTTTCCAAGGGGACAAGAGAGCTTTTGCAAACCATGATGATTTGCAAGATTGTGAACTGCAGAAGCACCAGCCAGCTGGGCAATGCTTTTTGGCCTGGGCTCAGGATCAAACACGGGTGCACCAGACCTTGGACTCATGTACTGTTTATTTCAGACAGAACATCAAATTTATTCAGAGTGAGAAATGCAAAATGGGACGAGAGAGAAGATGTACACACAGGATTAAAGGCATCTAATAAGGTTTTCTTCTAGCATTATTTAGAGTGTTTGCCATGCAAGTACTAACAAAATAGAGTTCTGCTATTTTTAAGCAGCAAGATGGGCAACACACAACATCTGTACCACCAGCAGAAATAATCACATAGTCACAAGCCCACATATCAAACAGCACCTCTCAGGTGCAGCCAGGCAGGGTACCTGCTCCCACCAACACACGGGCAGATGTCCCCTGTAGCCCACCTCCACTGCCCCCAGCCCGGGCTCCTCCTTTCAAGGCAGAGGATGAGGCAGAGGGCTGGCCAGGAGCACCCCTCAGAGCCAGAGAACAGCAGCTCGCGAGCTGCAAGAGGCAGCTTTTATTTCTTTGTGTGTCAGATCTACAAGTGAGCTTTGGAATAAGCACTCAGCTTTCATAGATGCACTTCTACACAGAGCAATCTTGACAACGAATGCCTGCTGTACAAGTACAGGCACTTCTGCTCAAGTCGGAGACGCGATGCATTTCCAAAACTCAGACACTGCTAGAAAGAGCCTGAACACTCTTCATGCCTGGTACAACTCCACGAACAGAAGCACTTGCTTAAGAGCCATATGTACAGAACACTAATATTAAAAGAAATTTAGCTACATCTACAAAGGGAACGTTTTTACGAGAAGACAAAATAGTTCTACACTAGTCCTATTCAAAAAGTAGTTTCTGAACCTGTTTTTTTTCCATACCAATTAAAATCCCACAGAATATAGAAAGGTTATCTAATCTTCCCAAGTATTAAAGAATAAAAGATATGAATTGAGGGTGAGTGGAACCTGCATCTTCTCAACTGTTGAGGAAAAATTAAAAGTAGCGTGGGATACGGATTTTGAAAGTTTTACTGCAACACCTTGTAAATTCTTACTTTCTTGCCTCGGTATGAATATACCTTTTTCTGGTTTACCTTAAACCACTTCCAAAACAACCTGACCTGGCTTTGGAAAGCCTGTTTGCAACAGATTAAAAGCACATCAGGAACCACAGTAAAATACCAGGAGTAAAATGCATGCATTGATACTCCAGCCTCGGGACTCAGGCCAGAGCAACGGCAGTGCCAGAATTCAGAAGCCCTCAGCTGCAGCACCTCCTCAGCCTACAACAAGGATCTTGTGGAAACTGCTAATGTTTACGTCACATTTAGATGAAAACCTGTCACCACATATTGTTCCAAAATGATGAAAACTGAGGAGCTGAATTTTTAAACACAAGGTGTAAATACAATTTAGCAAAATGTTTGATCTTTCTGTCCGAACCAAACTCTGGCACAGGTGACACAGGCAATATATATCAAAATCTTGCAGTAAAACTACAAATTCATTTTTACAGTGGTCACTGAACTAAGGCACCAAACAGCTGGCACCAGTATTTGTTGAGCTTTCCTGGATGCAAACAGTTGACTGAGGCTGGGAACACAGAGGTTATTGACCAGTCTGGGCAACCAATAACCTGAGACCACTACCCTAACCTTGAGAAGTGACATTTTGAATAAAGAGGTTTTGCTCTATTTTACAGAGCAATTATCTGGAAGGACAAGTCCCACAGGTCTTTGAAGAATCTTCAACTGTGACAAGAAAGGGGGAAAAGGTCTTCCCACTACAAACATGCATCGATACAGCACAGGTTGGAGATAAAACACCATTAATTCTATGTCCCACACCCCAGATCCAAAACACGGGAAATGCAGGAATTCTTTTTACACCATTAATTAGTTAATTCCCTCTTTTAAAGGGATTGTTGGACAATTATAAGAGTGTGGCCAGCAGGTTGAGGGAGGTTCTCCTTCCCCTCAGCTCTGCCCTAGGGCAGCCTGGAGTCCTGTGTCCAGTTCTGGGTGCCACAGCTCAAGAAAGATAAGGAACAAGTGGGGAAAGCCCAGCAGAGGCCATGGAGGCAAGAGGACTGAAGCATCTCTCTAGAGGAAAGGCTGGGAGAGCTGGGTCTGATCAGCCTGGAGAAGAGCAGACAAAGAGGGGATCTCTTCAATGTTAATCAATATCTGATAGGCAGGGGGCAGGAGGAGGGGGCCAGACTGTTTGGTGATGCCTAGCGACAGCACAAGGGGCAACAGACACAACTGGAGCAGGGAAAGTTCCATCTGAACACGAGGAAAAACTTCTTTCCTGTGGGGGTGATGGAGCACTGAAACAGGCTGCCCAGGGATGGTGTTTGAATCTTTCTCTGGAGAGATCCAAACCCGAATGCACTCCAATTCTCCAGTGCAATTGTTCAACTTGACCCTGCCTTAGCAGGGATTTGGGCTGGATGAACTCCAGAGGGCCCTTCCGACCCTGACCGTTCTGGGATTCTGTGATATGACAGAAGGTATTTTTCAGAACTTTTCTGAAAGAAAAACTCCTCACACAACAGCTACCTGACAGTCCCTGGGTTTTCTGCTCTCTGTGTTTTCAGAAGAGATCAGTAAGTTCCTATGTGACTTACTAAAATATACTTTTTATTGGTTCACCAACTACCATTGATCAGAAAAGTGCAATTCTGCAACAAAGTGCTCGTTTATCTGTTATTAGGCACAACTGAGAAGCACACATGCACCGTATTCCTGGATTTGTACCAAACTGACAAGGAAGGTCTTTGATGATTTGTAGACTTCAGGCTATTTGTTTTCCCCACGCACAAGAGAGGCACACCCTGGTAAGCCTAACAAACCAAGGAAAAGAAATGCACAAAGTACTAAATAACTGTGAGACCTTTTACAGCTGCAAACAATGAGTGGAAGTTTCATTTTTTTTAGTTGCTTCCCAGAAAGAGTTTGTCACAATTTACCAAATAACTTCAGTATCCAAACTAGTCTTTTTTTTTAAACTAAAAAAATAATTTTAAAAAACTCACAAAACTTGTTTCATTGATTAATATCTACCCTAACTTAACAGGTAAAACAGCAAGATTGTCTAAATTTTTGCAGATACATATTTAAAATGCAGCCTCTTAAATGATACTTTCAAATGGAAATGAATAAAATTACATCAAAAAGCAAAGACACAAAATCTGTATTGGTGCACAGGTTTCCCCAGCAAAACCCAGGTGTTTCTGTGGATAGGCTAAATATGCAACTGCCAACATAATTACCACAAAAGCTATTGCACATAACCCCCCAGGCACTTACTACTGGTTCCAACATCTCCCAATACTGTCAGAAAGGAGAGAACAAGCAGAACAGCCAGGCAGAGGCGTCACAGGAAAGAACGTACCGAAAGCCTTGTTCTCTGATTGCAAAGGCTGGTGTTTCCAAAGGGAAGATCTCGGACTGGACGAACAGCTCCCGCACCCGACGGTCTATGACTTTTCCGTATTGTGCTCCGGCATCGAGTATGACAACAGCTCCCTCGTAGTGGTGCTGCCCATCCTTGAGGTCTCCTCCGGTGTTCTCTGGCTGCAAACAGCACTCATGTCAGTGTTTTATTGGTGACACATTGCAGACTGCAGACTTTAAGCTACATCTCTTAACTAACATCTGCAAAGCTTGCCAAAGTTGCCTATATATTAATTTATGATTAAAATCACAGACCAGCAGAGAATCTTCTAAATGAAAAAAATTCTTAAGTTCATAACAACCAGGAGATGCACTGGCAAGATAAAGGGGTCACACACTAACATAGCACATCCCTCCCAAGCAGCTACATAAACTTGCCTCCTCCAAACCCAAAACCAAACGTGGTATAAATTAAGGGGAAAAAATGCTAATAAGCCAATGAAGGCAAAGCTTTCCATAAATAAAAAGTCATATGCCCTGTTCAGCACTACAGTAACTCCAGCTTTTTCCATTTTATCCAGCACACCCTATGATAATTAAGAGCATGTGCCTCTTTCTCAAGCAAAACAGGACAGTGCAAAGTCAGAAGAAAAATGCTTTTCCCCATCAGATTGCCTCTTATGCCAAACTTTCACTTGACAGAAAAGGGAAATTGAGAACAAATGTATCTGCTAAAACGATTAGGGAAAAAAAACCCAAACAACTTCTGAATGCAGCATTCAAGCAGATCACACATCTGAACAAAGCAAGGCTCTCTTTGACCCATCACATTTGAGTCAGTTGGCCAACTTCAGCAGAATGTGAAAGAGGGCTAAAAAAGGCAAGGACAGTCTCTCCTGTTTTTAAAAGAAATTGTGAAGAGGCAGCTATTCTACTGCAGTGTCCTTACTGGATGATCTTAAAAGAATGTGAACTGAACTGCGCTGTAAGACAGACACCAAGACATTCATGCAGAAAAAAATCTGCTCCTTAAAGAAAATACTCACTTTGGGGGTGTTTTTACCTTAACTTAAAGCTTACACTGTTTCTTTGCCAATCTGATGAAGGAAAAACCAGGCAAAACTTAAGACAATCCTTGCCTCAAAACACATCCTGAAGCTTACGACCATTTCAAGTTTTAATTATGGCATGTTAGAATTGTTCTGAGTGTTGTACCAGGCAACACAGCCTTCGACCCAGAGCTCACTGCTGCTGCCCAGGCTCCAAGGGAAGCTGGGACAGCCTGCAGCACACCACAGTATTTCCATGCCGATCAGATAATCACCCCACATCAACCACAGGCCATTCTGGAGGAGATCATCCTGCTGGGACACATTCTACCCAACAAATACACAGAAAAAGCTGCCTTTGAGCCTTCTTCCTTAGCTACCAAGAGACATCTCAGATAACTCTCTTCAAATTTGCCAAGGAAGGCAAGCACACTGGAAGCTTCTGAAGTTGACACTAGCTGTAAAAGGTTTTATTTAAATTAAAGGACATAAGCAGAAGAAAACAGTGCTAAATCCCTTAAAAACCTAAATCCAGGTTAGACTCAATTACTTAATTTCTTTCTTTCAGCTGGTAGCTGAGTGTGCCGGATAGGGAGCTCTTAATGACCTTTTAGCCTTGGGTTACACAACTAAAAGCACATGTTGGAGCAGAGCAGACCTCAGCAGCAAACACCCCTTCAACCCCCCAGTCAGACAGCTGGAGGTCACCAGAACCCTCCTACAGTGGGAGGGAGGGAATCACTTTAAGAGCAATTCTGGGCATTTTCACCTAGCAATTTCTAAATTAGCAGTTCTTGCAAGAAGGACCAACATCCTTACTCTTTCTTGATTCCATCTGGTGGCAAACACTATTCCTTCCAGAGCAGTTTTTTATTAAAAGTCTTAAATTGTTCCAGAGCATGCTATAGTTTGTACCACGAAGGGACAGAGCTCCACAGCCCTCTCAGTGCACTGCCTGAGGCTGTCCACTTCCACCTGCAAGAGATGAGGGTGGGATGTAAGCAGTCCCCCCCCAGAGCCCCAGGCACCCCAGAGAACCTACAGAAGGAGTAAGAAGAATGTAGTACAACTCTGTAGCTTTTACATTTTACAAAAATACTAAAATTACAAAATTTTTTACATTACAAAATACTAACCCCAAGTTATTGTTGGCATCAGCTCAGATGGACCCATGGCAATGCATTTATATCTCTAAATAAACCTCATTTTGAGCACCCTGCCCTGAAGGCACTGAGTAGTCAAGTGGAGTCAGCTGGGTCCAAGCTACAGCTGAGGGGCAGACGTGTGTGAAAACAAAAAGAGCTCACTCACAGTTACCTCGGCAGTAGTGTGAGAAACATTGCATAAGGGAGTGTTAAGTAGGTCTGTGTCTCAAATGAACTTGTGCTTTTCTTCATTCTCCTCAGGATAAGCAGGACAGTGAGACTTACCCCTTCCCTCTCTCACTGAGCCATCCTGGCTTCTTCACTCTTGCAAACTACAGCATCGTTTTGCACAATGATCGAGCAATGCTTTCACAGATAACTGCAGCAACATCAGAGTCGCTTCTTAATCGTTTATGTGGCCCTGGAATAAGGCTCTTTAAGGCTCTGAGCAATGGCTCATTGGCTGGGTTTTGCTGGGAGTCAATTAATACCCTCCCAAAATCTCAAAAGCCAGCACCTAATCGCAGCTCAGAAGGTCTTTCCTCAGATGATGCTAAGGGCATTTGGGCTAAAATCCAGTAAAAGCACTGCATCCACTGAGCAGCGCAGATCTCCTTATGGGAGCACGTAAGAAGAGCAAGGCAACATGCAAGTCGCCAGAAGGAGAGAACAAAAAAAGATCAAATCATTCAATCTGTGGCTTAATAACTCAATGCTCCTTAGGTGTGGACTTAGAGTTAACTACAAGCTGGAATAATTTTCTCCTGGTACTACATAGGACACTTCCATTCTCCTTTCCTCCTGTAGGCAACCCTGCAGCACATCCCCAGTGTACGTCCAAGCAAGCCCCATCCCAGGAGTGACTGCAGGCAACTGTCACCACATGGACTGTGTCAGAGGAGTTTTTACACTTTGCTTTTGAGCCAAAGTAGAGCTGTAGGAGGTTCAGCTCTGAAGAGAGCCCAATAGAAACACTACTATAAATCACATGGAAAAAAAGGAAGGAGAAAGGCGGTAAGTCAGCAACAGGATCTGGATTTATTTATTTCAAGGCATAGTTCCAAGACTAGAGACTTTAAATCCAAATTTAATAAGGGAAACTTCATTTAATAAAATAAAATAAAAAAAACAGATGCCATTAACGTGCAGCCAACATGGTAAGTGAGCTCATGTGTTTGTATACTGTACACATGCCAAGAGAAAGGTGAAGAGGATATCAGAGCCCAGCTCCTACAGGGACAGGTTTCATGGAGCCAGCATCTCTTCCTAGTGGGGATTCCCCGATTCCTAATAAAAGCTCTTTTTCCCCTCAGTAGGGGTATAACTAGAGTTCCTTCTCTTCTCCTGATCTATTTCCACAACAATCTGGAGAACTTGCTATGTTTGAGAACTTGTGTTGAAGCTGGTTTGACAGCTGCCCAAGGTGGCTGAGGCACCGTTCCGATGTCCCGAGAGCAGGACTAAAAACAGAATGGAACTTGTGTACGCCAAGAGAAAATTGGGAGGCAGGAAACATCTATATTCAGCTAATTTAAATCACAAGTCACCCTGAAAACCAGATTGTATGCAAAGGACTCCTGCTCTCCTTCTGCGACTGCTGAGTCAAGTAAACCAATTACACCACCAAAATGCTGTATCTCCAGACTGCTGTTTCACAAACCCCAGATGTGGAACCAAGGTCCCAACTGCCACCTGAACTGTATCATCACCTCCAACCACACTGCAAGGGTCAGCCTTGATCCATCGTTTCAGCTCTACCACTTAGTAACACTGTAAGGAAAAAGCTTCCATCACTGCTGGGGCTTTTTGTCAAAAAATAATTATTAGTTCTAGAATGAGTGGTGGTGGTGTTACCAGTGAAGGACAGCGTGTATCTTATTCCTATGCATACCTACTCAGAGCTTTAAATGAAGTTTGCAGGTTCCTAGCAGCCCACTTCTGCAATATCAGAGACATTTTCAGCATTTCATGCACCCACACATTCGCAGAATTTTCATTAGTGCAATTTATAAAAGATATTACCATAGCAAACAGTCATATTCTGGAGCACAGAAAAGCACCTGGCAGAGCCTAATCTGCAGCAGCAGCCCCTCTGCCAGAGGACTCTGCCTGATCTTTCACCCACACTAATAACTCAGGACAAGCCAAAACCAGGAGCCTTGACCTGGCACTTTCAAGCCAGCATTAATTTGTTTCCCTGCAGCATTAAAACAAAGCATGTATAAGAACACGTACTCTTTTTTTTCCAGAGTATAACAGAACAGCAACTCTTCCGAGCTCAGGCAACCTGACACAAGAGCCCCCAGCCTTATCTCAAAGTCGCACGCAGATTTCCAGTGGCTGTTGGGACCTGGCCCCTGCGGAAATCGCTCTCATTAGGTCTCCTTATCTGCTTCCTGTGAGAGTTCAGCTGGTGGAGAACACATCACACAGCAAGCTTTGGGCGCAACCACCCTAGAGATGAGGAGCCCTCAAGAGCAGCTCTGGCCAGGAAAGGGGATTGTGTCAATAAGCAAGGATAAGCGTGGCAGAAAACTTCACCAGGGACCAACTGAGCACTTAAAAAACCACCCTCAGAGGTACATTTTCTTGCAAATTAGATGGAAAGCCCAGAACGAGGTTTTTACCTGACTACAGGAGGGCTTGAGACAACTCGCAAGGTTTTGGTTCAGAAGTTGCACTATCAAGAAGTTGCACCCACCGGAGCCCTAGGTGGGCACAGATGGCGGGGTGAGCGCTGGGACCCCGGGCACGCCCACTGGGGATGCGGGCAGACACCGGGACCTCCGGGCGGTCATCGGGGATGCGGGGCGGACAGAGGACCAGCGAGCGGGCACCAGTCGCCACTAAACGCACCGGACCCCGCAGGAGGGCACAGTGACGCGGACAAGCACCGATTCCCCGGGCACCGGACCTCCACGGGCACCGGATCCCCCCAGGTACGGGGACGCGCGTGGGCACCGAACCTCTCGGACGGGCACCGAGAATGCACCGGAGCCCCCGGGGCGGGCACGAGTACCGGACCGCCGGGTACGCACCAGACTCCCCCGCAGCCCCAAAGTCCCGCGCCACGTGCCCGCCGGGGAGGCGGCAGCCGGGTGGGCCCGGGCCCGGTGCGGCTGCACGAAGCGCCCGGTACGGCCACACTGACCTTGGCGTCGCCGTTGCAGAGGGCCATGAGTGCGGGCAGAGCGGCCGCGAGCGGAGAAGAAAGGGCCGCGAGGATCTGCAGCCGCCGCGCCAAGCCCAGCCAAGGCCGCCCGGGCGCGGGGAGGAGGAGCCGCCCCGGCCCCGCTCCGGCGGAAGGGGCGGAACGCGGCGGCGGAACTGCGCGTGCGCCGCGCCCGTGGGCGGGCTGGGGGGCGGCTTTTCCATACTTAAAGTGGAAATAAGAAGGATGCAGGGTCTGCAGCACTAGGGCAAGGGGCAATGGTTTTAAACGAAAAGAGGAGAGATTTAGACCGGGTATTAGCAGGACATTTTTATGCTGAGAGTGGTGAGGCGCTGGCACAGGTTGCCCAGAGAGGTGGTAGATGCCCCATCCCTAGAAACATCCAAGGCCAGGCTGGATGGGGTTCAGAGCCACCTGATCCAGTCCGCCCGGGTGGGCGGGACCTGTCAGTGAGGTGTGGGCGGGGACTGGTCCGTCAGGTGCGGGCGGGGTCCCTCAGTCAGGAACGGACGGGGCGGGTCAGTGAGAAGTGGGTGGGTCCAACCGTCAGAGATGGGCGGGGTCTGTCTGTCAGTCACTCGGAGTGGTTGGGACCGACCAGTCGGTCAGGGTGGGCGGGGTCTATGACGTAATGTTCGCGCACCAATGGGGTTCAGCCGCGCCTGCCGCGCGCGCCCGGAAGGGGCGGAGCCGCGGTCGGGCCGGTGCTGCGGCGCCTGGGCTCCCGTGCGGGCCGGCGCCACGGCCCCCGCAGCGGCTCCCGCCATGTCTCCCGCTATCGCGGCCCAGGAGGGCGGCCGGCAGCGGCGCGCCGGGAGCCACCAGCACTGCGTGGACGTACGGGGCGAGGCGCTGTGCGGGGACGGGGCGGTGGGCGGCGAGGCCGATGCGCTGCTGCTGGCGGCGGCGGCGGCGGGGCCGGGCCCGCGGGGGTGCCGCGCGGAGCTGGGCAGCATCCTGCTGCTGCTGGTGCTATACGTGCTGCAGGGCATCCCGCTGGGCCTGGCGGGCAGCGTGCCGCTCGTCCTGCAGAGCAAGAACGCCAGCTACACCGACCAGGCCTTCTTCAGCTTCGTCTTCTGGCCCTTCAGCCTCAAGCTTCTCTGGGCGCCCTTGGTGGACGCCGTGTACGTGCGGGGCTTCGGGCGCCGCAAGTCCTGGCTGGTGCCCACGCAGTACGTGCTGGGGCTCTTCATGATCTACATGTCCACCCGAGTGGACGCGCTGCTGGGCGACGGGAAGGGCCGCGGCCCCGACGTGGTGGCCCTCACCGTGACTTTCTTCCTCTTCGAGTTCCTCGCGGCCACGCAGGACATCGCGGTGGACGGCTGGGCCCTCACCATGCTGTCCAGGGAGAACGTGGGCTACGCCTCCACCTGCAACTCGGTGGGGCAGACGGCTGGGTACTTCCTGGGCAACGTCCTCTTCCTGGCTCTCGAGTCGGCTTCCTTCTGCAACAAGTACCTGCGGTTCCAACCCCAGCCCCGAGGGATTGTTACCCTCTCAGGTACTGCCTGGGTACCTCTGGCATGGGGATGCTTCTTCCCTGAGCCTGGACCAAAGCTCTGCTCAGAACAAGCGAATGGAGCAGGTTTGGTTTGTCCCCTGGCCATGAGAAAGCACAGCCCACAAAGAGGCTGGCAGAGTCCACTGCTACATGGCTGAACCTCAAGCTTCCTCTGGGTTTAAGGGTGAGGGGAGACTGCCTTGTCATTATCTTGTCTGACCTAAGCACATTGGAGATGCTATTTTTCTTCTCCTAGTTTAATGACCGTGGAATAGATTGTTTAAAAAACCTCAATGAGCCAAAGGCTTTCCCTCATTTTAAGGAGGCATTTTAGGAACATCTCCTGGGAAAAGGAAAGGAGAATTTTTTCTTTTAAAAAAAAGACTCTTTCAAGATGGTTTTGTATACAGAAGTAGAAATGACAAGTGTTCGTAGCCAGTATCTGAAGGAAAGTCTTATTTTAGTACGCTAAGATGGATTTTGTTTTTGTTTTAATGAGTTAAATGGAGTCTGGTAATCCATTCATAACTGGCTGTTAGTGTAGGAAAGTCTGGTGTTTGTTTTTTTTTTCTTTCAGAAAGGCTTCAGGGGTGGTTGATGTTAGGCATACTACCTAGAAGATACTTAAAACGTGTGTTTTGGTTGCTAGATTGAGTCTAGCCAGCTCATCTTATGGGAGGACAGGAAAAACTGGCACAGCTTCTGCTTACATTCTCAAAGTGACCATGGCAAGCAACGGAGAGGAAATTCTCATGGGTTTAGTTTATTTTCCTTCTCTTACATTTATTGCTCAGCCTGTATCATGTAAGAGAACAAGTATGCCAAAACTGAGCTGAATTGTGGTTTAAAGGCAAATTTTCCCTTCCTATTCTATACCCATCTCATTGATAAATCAGGATATCAGTTTCCAGGACCGCTGTACTTATTCTGTCTATGCAGCTGTCACCACTGCTAACTGGTTTTCCTCTTTACCTCCTGTGGATAACCCTGTGCCTGGTCTGTATGCCAACAAGCGTAGAGCAGTCCTCACGCTAACCCTACTGGTTTATTGCTTTCCTTGTTTTCCCTTGCTGTGTGGTTCTTCAGTACTGGTGCGTTTCTTCCCTCTTGCTCCAGCAGCAGGCTGACGTCTTCTACTGCTGATGCAACTTGAGAATCACCAGCATAGTTAAAAGAGCCTGGTTTGTCTGTGCTTACCTCTGCAGTCCAGGTTTATTGTTGTTACAGGTTTTTTTCCTCATTACTGTTTGTATAAATGGATTTGTTATTATTGCAAGAGTGCTGTCCTTAAAAAAAACCACCAACACAACCTGTTTAACTTGTCCGGGAGTACTAACCTAGGTGGAGTAAGGAAAGGAAATAACTCTGACACTGTAGTTGCAGGATATGATTTTTTCAGTGGTAAAACTGCAAGGAATTTCTGTTCCCTCATTCATGTGACAACATGCTGCAACTCGCTGTGTCTGCATTTCTCCTGAAGCAGCTGTAGAGCTGTACTGTGCATCAGCTCATGGGAACGAGGAGAGTGGCTGCCTGCTTCTAGCACTGGTTCGGGCAGTTAAAGCAGCAGCAACCTTCTCAGTTTGCAAATGGTGAACAGTTTTCTGCCAGTTCAGCTCTCCCGAGTGCTCTTATTGTAGGCTGAGTGAAAGAACAAGTCAACGCTCCACAATCCCAAGTCAGCCTCAAGTTGTGGAGAACACAACAGCATTAGGTGTTTGCCCTGCAGTCACAGGAATGCCTGTTCCAGCGCCAGGCAAAGCATGAGTGCAGGAGGAAGATGCCCCTTCAGGGCAGCCCAGGCTTGTCTGACCTGTTATCCCAGGAGATAGCTGTACAATTCCTTACAGCTGCTGTGATGAAACACCTTCACACCTCTACAGCAGGGTTATTGCCCAGCCTGGTCTGTCTCTGATCTAGTGGAAAAGTGTGCTTTGCTGCAACACGATGGTTTGGTTTGCTGGTGGCTTTGTAGAGGCAGAGGGGAAATAGGGGTGGGGGCAGGCAGTGGTGGCACCAGGAAATTTCTGCTAGAAATTCCTTGTGTATACTACAATTTTAAAGTTCTTTTGCTTGTAGCCTGTTAGTAGACTTGGCTGTGTTTGAAAAGGAGATTATGTTATTTTTGTGTAAACTGCTACAAGTATGAAAACCTAAGGCTTTTATCTGGACTGTTGAAAATGGCTTTTTTTCTCTTGCTGAAGCAGGCATCGCTGTATTGCAGCTGCTGGGGATGACCTATCTGGAGTATTCATGCAGTGATGCTCAAAGCTATTTCTGTTCCCATCCTCACACTGCAGGTCTCTCACTGCAGTGGTAATGCGTGATGCTATTATTAGAGTACTGCTCCTGTATGGTTTTTGTAGACAGTAGCTGTGATTAGCATGACTCTGAAAACTCATCTTTTACTTAAAAGGCACCCTGAACTTGTTTTTTTTTTTAACAGAAGAGAGAGTAATCTGACACCATTTTTTTCTGAGATCTGCTTTACTTTAGAAAAGGGAAAAATAACTGAAGTGGAAGCAGCAGAAAATGGTTTGAATTGCCTTTTTCTTTTTGTGCTGAGAATGCTAGGTTGCAGCTAAAGGAGTCTTCCCCTGTTTTCTTCCATGCTTGTTGTGCTTGTTCTCTTCCTGTGCATAAGAAGCAGGTAATAATTACCAAAACCTTTGCACTGTCTTTGCCCTTTCACCAGCACTTGCTGCTTACTTTCAAGTCGCCATGAGGCTTCTGGAGTTGCTCATGACCAGGAAGATAAAAAGCTGCTCCTGTCACCCTCTGCGTGTTACTGAGTTCTTTCTTCCCTCTCTCTTAAAGGTAGAGGATAGGGTTATTTTAGGTTAGTCCATTCAGTAACTCGATAAGGACTTGCCATAAAATATTGGTGTATTTTTGCTATTGCTGCCTTCAAATCCAGGGTCTAGCAAGTACTGTGTCTGCTAGAGCACTTAAGTGGATATTATACTACTTAACCTTTAAAAGACCTATCTGAGTGACTCGTTACTTCATGCATATCTAAGATATATTTGCACCCATAGAAGTATAAATATATATAAATATTGAGAGTGTAGTGTTGAGGCACAGAATAGTTACCTGACTGCACAGTGAATTAACCAGAGTTGTGAATTACTATCTCCTCTGAAAGTTTTCCCACATCTTGTAACTATTAAATATGTTTTTTCCTCTTTGATCAGCTTTTAGTATGGAAGTCCTTCAGCCCGTCCATTTTAATTCCCATTTCTCCCCCAGTGAGCTTGAGGTGGCAATAACAGCCAGAGAACAGGGGCAGTGACCCAGTTTGCTGCTGAACTTCTGTCTGGGATCTTGCACAAACGTGTAGTTACAGAGTGAGGGGCAGGGGAGAGCTGTGTCAGTTACACCTTATGGTTTACTTTAGTTGCTTGTTTTTAGAGGGGCCAATGAGTAATGGTTTTATTCGATTATTTTGTTACTAGGCTTTTGGCTTTCATTGTTGTGAAGTAACTGCATTTTGAATACACAGTGAATTGTTAATGAAGCGTTGACAGTGGCTTTTATTTATATTTTTTCCCTCCAGATTTCCTATTTTTCTGGGGAGCTGTCTTTTTAGTTACCACTACGCTGGTTGCCCTTTTGAAAAAGGAGAACAGGGAGCTAACACCAACAAAAGAAGAAACAAAAGGCATCACCGACACGTACAAGCTGCTATTCTCAATAATCAAGATGCCAGCAGTTCTTACTTTCTGTCTCTTGATTCTCACAGCAAAAGTAAGTAAATGCAGAAATGAATTATTAGGTGCTGATGATACCAGAGCCTAAAAGACTGCTGTGTCCCTGCAATGTAACGTATTCCTTAGTTTTGCTCGTGATTGGCATCAGAGTTCCAAATTTGAGCTTTTGTGTTTACACAAGCATTAAAGTTTGATTGTAGTTATGAAATTAATTTGTTTTTAAACATTTTTAAACAGTTAGGCTGTTTGTGTCATCTGCAGTTAGAAGGACAGATAATGTTTCTTTTAACCTTAATGCTATTCCCAGAATCTGCAAATCTGTGCAGACCAGTTTTCCATGGCTTCTTGTTGGCTATTGTGGATACCAACAGCGACGAGGGCACAGCCCTGAATATCATTGCTGTGTGTGATGGTTTTGGTCTGGTTTTGGCACAACTAACACTGCTTTCCCGAGTTTATTTTGTCTGTCTTACGTTGCAGGTTGGATTTTCAGCAGCAGATGCTGTAACAGGACTCAAATTGGTGGAAGAGGGAGTTCCAAAAGAGCACTTAGCTCTGCTAGCAGTTCCAATGGTTCCTTTACAGATCATATTGCCTCTGATCATCAGCAAATACACGGCAGGCCCCCAGCCACTGAACACGTTTTACAAAGCAATGCCCTTTAGGTAAAAAGAAACAACTCTCATTTTGTAGAAATGTAGTCATTTGTGTATTCAGCCCAAGTATAGGTTTTCTTGTGTAACTCTTAACTTCCAGATACAAGGAAGTAAGTCAGGATTCTCACCATAAGTCAAACTGTCTTTGTCTCATACTTTGAAGACAATTTGTGTAGTAACACATGTTAGAAAGCAGAACATGAGGCATTTTTTAAGATACATATCCAACAACATTATAGTAGTGTCCTCCTTTGGTATTGGTAGTTGCTATTCATTAATTGTTCTAATTAGATCTGGGATTATATCTGTAAAATTACATGTGCAGGAGGAGTTGTAGAACACATTGACAGATCATTCGGTGCTTCCACTGGATGTGTGCTTTGCTGAGGTAACTGAGAGGAGAAGAAGCTGGACTGGACTGATACAGACAAGGAGATGTTTGATTTCTGTGTTGTGTTTCATATTGGAGTTTGATTATGGAATTCTACAGCCAGTGAATTCAGCAGATTACCCAATGGCCTTACTCAGTGAATCATGTAACATGTCTGTGGTAGCAGTTCAAAAAATAGCTCCAGCTAAATTGGGTTGGATACCTTGTGCATTGCTTCCTGCAGAAATAAATTCCTGTGTGAAGGGGCAGGAGGGAAAGCTGTACAGGAGATCTGTTAGTGAGCTATGCTGGTGTGGAAAACAGAATTGTTTAGGTATGAAATGTCTACAGTTTCAGTGCTTGTCAAATATTCAATATCTAATTCCATCTAAGAAATACTTTTGACTATTGAGATATAAACCATTTTAATGTAGTCTGTATGTATAAATATTTGAGAGTTGCTTTGTATCAAAGAAACACATGGGGAGAATTACTTGAGTTACAAATTATATTTCTTATTCCTCCAGATTACTGCTTGGGCTGGAATTTGCTTTTTTGGTATGGTGGACTCCTAAAGTGAAACACGAAGGAGGGTTTCCTGTCTACTACTATGCTGTAGTATTGCTGAGTTATGCTTTACACCAGGTAATGTCTGCTGTGTGTGAGAAGGGGAGGGAACAGGAAGGCATTTCATATCAGTCACAGCTACAGGACTGTATCTGCTTTTGTCCTCAGTTATGTTAGAATTCCTCTAAGTCTGACCTGTTGTTCTGGATGACTGTAGTTAGTTTTAATACTCTTGCCAATATCATTTCTCCCTCTGTGCTCCACTGGACACCTATTAAGTTAATTGTAGCTGACCAGGTCTGCTGTTTACCAGATTTTCTTTTTTTTCCCCCAAACCAGAAGCTCAAAAGAGTGGTGGAATTGGGGAAATCCCAGCATTCCAACTGAGTTTCACGATGATGGTTGTCATAGACTTATGTGATCCTGGCTGTAGAAAAAAATGCTTTATTGAATTTGGAGGAGCGTTGTACTGGATCTGATTGCTGTCCTGCAAAACAAATGTCTGACACAAACTGGGCTTTGGACCAGAATAAAATATGCCTCTCGAGCTGATTTTAAAAGCAAAAGTGTTCTTTCTATATGCTGTTTAACTGGCCTCATCATAATTCAGTTTGATACCCTGAGTCATTCATCCCAGTGTGTGTGAAGCTGGGTCCATTTCAGTGTGACTTGAGCCAGGAGCCAGGCTGCCTCTTGGCATTAGCGGAGAGGCAGACTGCAGAAACCATTTCTCCTGTGCAATTTGAAGATATTGGGTTTATTTTTCAGTCAATGTTGCTAACAATCTCTTAGAATAGTTTTTATGGTGATGTTTTTAGTTGTCGTTGTCTGTAAGTGGGGAGACCTTACCGTGCTGTGGGTTTTCTCACCTCTCCTCAGATCACACTGTACAGCATGTACGTTGCAATAATGGCTTTCAACGCCAAAGTCAGCGATCCCCTGATTGGAGGGACCTACATGACACTCCTGAATACGGTGTCCAACCTGGGAGGGAACTGGCCTTCCACCGTGGCGCTCTGGCTCGTGGACCCGCTCACGGTGAAAGAGTGCGCGGGGGCCCAGGACCACGCCTGTGGAACTGCAGTGGCTGCAGAAGTAAGTTTCTGAGGCTCTGAAAGCCTCTCAGTTATTTCTCAATGAAATGGCTTCTCTCACTATTTTTTCACCTTTGAAACCCTTCATAATGCGTAGCTTATGTTTAAAATTTCACGACAATTGAGCTAATTTTCCTGTCTGATAAAATTAGGGCTGTTTTTATCTGCACACTCTCAATAATGAACATCAATAGAGATCTGCACTTGCAGGGTAGTTGCATGTTTCTTTCTGGGCTGGGATGAAAAGCTGATGGGAGAAGCACTAGATTTGTGCCCCATTCTCTGCAGTGTAAGGAGGCTGCTTTTCCATTTTTGGGAGTAAACCTTGCTGAGTTCAGAGTTGTGTAATTAGGTGCACTGTTCTTGACAGACTGTCTGTCCCCTGAGTCCCTCAAGTCTTGTGGTAGATTCCTGTTCCTTCTGTCTTTCTGGAGGCTTCCCATCTTGATACCTCGATACCTCTCCTGTGATGTTACTTTGCTCTGTCTTTGATCTTCACTTTTCACCTGAAACTGAGCCATGGGACTGGCTACCTTCCCAGTTCTGGGGAGCCTGTGGAAGAGAACAAAGAGCAAGCTGTGCTGCTGCACGCAGATCAAACAACGGGACGCAGAACTGCCCGCAAAGCAAGGTTTTGAATTCACGTCCTCATGAGCAAATGGGAGACTTTAATGTGACTGTTTGAAAGGGTGGAAATGTTGGGGGGAAGGGTGTCCATACTCATGACTTGAGGTTTATTTCAGTGAATGCCAGGAGTCTTCGGGATGTGGAGGTTCTCTGAATAAACAGTGTGTTCTAGGAGTCAAACATGACTTGTTTGAGCTGGCACTGCTGTGTTTGCTGCCTGCAGAGGGGAGACAGCTTCTCCCTAATGTGTGCTTTTTCTGCCTGTCTCTCGCGGGCTTGCCGCTATTTTGGTTGAACTTCAGCCTTTCCTCCTTCACCTCACTCCTCTGAACTTTGATTACATCCTCCCAGTAGTAACATTACACCACCACTGCCTTCTTATTCCTAATCTGGCATGTCTTAGAAAAAGGCAAACACTGGCAGAACCTCAGCTCAGAGAACTGATATGTTGTGGCGTTATAGAAGTGTTGAGAGCTGAACACAGCAGAAATGATTGTGTGCTGTACACCTACCCCTTAAATGCTGGAGTTCTTGTCTTCCAGTTCTGCAGCTGGAAAGCATCCTGGGCATGGCTTTCCCAGAAATACACAGCATTTTGTACTGTCCTTTTGCAGATTCAGCTCAGTGAGATGTGAGGGTATAATTTCAAATGAAGCCATTTGGTTGGCGGGGGAGTGCGGAATCTTCGTGGGATTAAGACCAGTGCTTGCACCTCCAGGCCAGCACGTGACAGCTGGGCAGCTTCTCTTTTCTGTAGTTGGTCCCTTGGGCCAGCCTGCTCCGTGTACCAAATGTTTTATGAAGGTTTTGTTACTCTTCACACAAATAGTACACTTGAAAGCCTTTCTTACTGACCCTGTAAGGAGGATGAAACAAATATATTTAGTTACAACCAAGAGCAAGTGAAAGAACAGTGGATGTTTTGTGTTTCTGTGTCTCTCAGGGGATGTTTAATGCATCAACTGCTGCTTCTGCATTTCAGCTCTGCACAAAAGCTGGTGGTTCCTGTGTTACTACCTTGGATGGTTACTACGTGGAATCGGTCATCTGTGTCATTCTGGGATTTGGCTGGTGGTTCTTACTTGGGCCCAAATTAAAAAAGCTGCAGGATGAAGGACAGTCTTCCTGGAAGTGCAAGAGGACCAATTGATTCAGCTTCAATGTTGGATGGACTAACAAGGTCATTCTAGTTTTATTAAAAAGACATATCCCATAATCAATAAACAGGAATTGTAGGTGTCTTTAAATGCCACATCACTGAAGAAATGGGTGCCCGAGACAGTGGTTTGGTACCACTTGTATGTGGTACCACTTGTATGTGGTACCACTTGCCCTTCCAAGATGAAAATATAAGTTTAGAATTGTTAGAAACTGACACCCCTGCACTACATCTCTCCAAGCTCTGGCTTCAGAGCCCTGACTGCCAGTACAACCAACATCTCCTCATACAGTCACTATGAAAAAGATAATTGTGCCATGTCTGTCTAAACAGCAGCATTGTCAGCTAAGTTCCAACTCTCTGTTTCAGACAGAAATGATCTGACGCAGGGATTTGCCCCAGGGAAGGATGTCAAAGGCATTTGACTTGTAGGTTAAGCATCTTGTGCTATGGAATTCATTGTGGGAAGACAAAAGTGAAGTGTCTGTGGGCTTTGATTCTTCTCACTTTCCGAACTGTAACCACGCCTCAAAGGATGAAACGTTTCAGAGGTTCTTTTAAATGTATTTTCCAGCTTTTATAAGCTTTAAAGATTTATAAGAAAATATTTTTATAAGCAAATTACATTTGTTTAATTTATTTCCGCTATTGCAAAGCATTTTGATTTACATTCAAGATACTTCCTTGACAGAAAAATTGCTGTCAGGTAGGACTTGAGTAACGCACAATCCTCTAAGCCTTGATCCTGAAGATGTAAACTGGGCAGCGTAGCAGTGAGCACACACAGAGCAGCTTCGGAAGGAGAGGGCACGTGGGCCTTCAGAAGGCAGAGGTTACTCTGGGAGCGAATCGATAGTGTTGGTTCCTCTATGTTACTAAAATTCAAACATTCAAATTAAAAATCGATGGGAAAAAATGTGACTGCTCCCAGCTAGGGGTAAGGAAAGATGATCAGTGCCTTTGAAAGCGATCTGGTGGTGACAAACTCGCCAAATTCCTGTGAGCTGGTGTGTGGCTTGCTGTCACTTAACATCAAACAGGCAAAGTTCTGCAGTAGAGCTGCTACAGAGCCTTATTGCTGATGCCATGTGGTGAACCATTCCCGTTGCGTTTATCAGATGACTTCCCTCCTGAGTGCCTTAGTGATGTACAGCAGGCGTTCCGTATGCTGCGAGAGAGGGCACCTGGGCATTCCTGGATGTATATGATACATCATTGTTAAAAAAAGAACTATTAAAAATACCTCCAACAGGTACCTGGTTTTCTTTTCTATGCTGTGCTTCTCGCCTTGCTGATATTTGAGGTCTTGCATCCCAAGTTTGCTGTTCCACACTTCCGAGGGGCTGGGTCTCTTTGTTACTCTATTTCAGGGAAAAAATAACTGGGTGCCAGTTTCTGACTGCCAGGAGGTGCTTACAAGGTGTCTGCCTGGCATGAGAAGTGAGGCTGTGTCTGGAGAAGGACAGTGGGACCAAGGGCTACCTGGGCACTGGCACCTGCTGCTCTCTCTTCTCTCCCTTCCCAGTGGCACCTCCATGGCTGGAAGGCCAAACCCCGGGCTGTCGCTCTGCCCCGCTGTGACCTGCACACCAGCAACAGCACATTCTTTCTGTCTGAAGATCAGCAAAATCAGGCAAGCTGTTTAAAAAACACATTAACTGCTCTTCCTCCCCAAACTAAAAGTCTTCCACTTTCTCCTTGGTATAAGCACAAAAAGGGTGTGAGATGCATCTATCGGCGCTGGCCAGAGGGTCTCCACTGGGTTAACTGTACGAGGCACTCCAGTTCCCTCTCTTTACTGGAACAATGCCTCTCTTACTTTAGTTGCATCCTATCCATTACCTAAAGTTTTTTATTTTTTCTAACTTTGAGGAAAAGCTTTTTGGGCTGCAGAGCAGGGGAAGTTAAATTCATCCATGTTTTAGAGTTTGCTTTTCCTTTGCAATTTTGTTTCACTATTTCTGAAGTGAAACTCATCATTAATAAAGATGGGTTGAAGATTGCTTATTGCATGAACTTAGCAACACCAAAATTAAAGATGAACTCCAGATCAGTAGTAAAATACATGAAATGTGACCTAAATTAAATAACTCTTTCGAACCAGATGGATTTTTTTAATCTGTGTTGCTATTTTATAACAAGTCAGAAATGTTCCTGCTCTACCAGCCCTGTGCAGATTGCTGAAATGGATGAGGAAACTTTGGGGTTTGCTACTTTTTTCTCTCTGCTCTATTTTAAAGAGAAATTATATTTTTTTAAAGATTAGAATTATTGTAGGCTTAAATATCTCTAACATGAAAAAACCCCGACCTTTTTAAAAAGACAAGAGGAAAGAAGCAACAGAACCTCTCGCTGTTGTTAAATGGGAGCTGGAGTGGGAGCATGGTTCCAGGAGCTGCTGTACATCCCTCAGGTACTGCAGGGGCTTTGAGGTCCTGCACAGCCTGAGCAGACCTGGGGGTGGGCTGTGCGTTAGCTCCAGCCAAAGGGAAATGGCAGAAATTGTATTTATGTAGGTGAAGCATCTGTCCTGGAGAGCCATCACCACCTGTGATTGCTGGTGCAGTTCATTGTTGTTTTCCAAGACTTCCCTAAGGGGCAAATAGTTGCATGTGATGATGAATGTGCTTCTAAACTGGGTGATGAGAGGGCATTCAGATGATTGTTGATCTGATGAAATAGGGAAGAGAGTTCTGTCACTGAGCACAGCCAAGAAGCAGAGCATCTCCAAAACCTGAAAACAAGGTTTTGCACTATTGCTGTTTATTAGTTGGTCTTAGAAGGCTCTTACTTATTAAATTAAATAAAACTAACAACTATATTCCTTTCCCTGAAAAAAATTTACCGGGATAATAGTTACTTGTCCAACCTCCCTCACAGCAGTAATTTAAGAATTGTTTTAGTTTGAAACTTAGATAAAAATTTTCATTCAAGTATGGGTTTTGCTGCCTTGGATTATAAATTCCCAAGTAAACGTGTGGTTTTCCTGTAATCCTGAGTTGTGATCGTTAGCCCCCCCCACATCCCCACTCCCACCACAGCCCAGCTCACCCCATCCCCACTCCTGATACCGAAAATGCTGCCAAATGACCTCTCTAAGACTCATTTTGGAGATTTAGAATGCAGCATCCTCCTTTATTTCAGTGTTGGACACATGAGGGAATGATTCCATCAATGATGCGTAAAGAGACAAGAGCTGGGACAGAAGATATTCCCCACTTACTTGCAGGTGGATAGATTTTCCCACAAATCTTATGCATATTCTATTACTTTTCAAGGACTAATTTTAATATTATTATGAACTTCACAACGGCCAAATCTCTGCTTATTGAAGCTTTGAAGCCAGCTCTCTGACCTTTTATTTTAGACAGGGAAAGGCTGTAAACAGAGGGAGACACGTTTGTTCAGCACAGACCATACTGAACAGGAGACATTATCATTTTTCTTTGAACAGTGTCTGGAAAAACACTGTTTGAAAAACAACGTGCTATGAGGAAAACGTGGTATCGGGCATTCTGTATAACTTTCAAAAAAATGGTTACTTAGATGAAACTGTGTCCTGGGGTGCATCCAGCACAGCATCACCAGCCGGGAGAGGATTGTCCCGCTCTGATCTGCACTGGTGTAGCTCCACCTCGAGTACTGTGTGCAGTGTTGGGTGCTGCAAGATAAGAAGGATCTAAAGATACTGGAGAGTGTCCAGAGGAGGGCACAGAGCTGGTGAAGGGTCTGGAGGGGAACTCGTTTGAGGAGCGGCTGAAGTCACTTGGTCTGTTCAGCCTGGAGAAGAGGAGGCTGAGGGGCTGGAGCTGATGAGCAGTGACAGCACCCGAGGGAATGAATGGCAGGAAGGTGTGCCAGGGGAGGGTTGGGTTGGACATCAGGAAAAGGATCTTTCCCCAGAAGGTGTTGGAGCACTGGAACATCTCCCCAGGGAAGCGCTCACCGCCTGACAATATTCCAGCATCACTTGGCCAAGGCCCTCAGCCCCACGGGGTGAGTGTCCTGGGCAGGGACAGGAGTTGGATTCGATGGTCCTTGCGGGTCCCTTCCAGTTCAGGGCATTCCGTGATTTTGTGATCTTCGCTGAAGTCGGCTGTAAAACTGATTCTATAGAGAACCGATCCTGCTTCAGATTAAACCGAAACATTCCGCCTTTCGGAACAGTAACGACATCTCGTACCGCTGCCCCCGCTCCGGGCCGGCGGGCGGCGCTGCGGGCGGGAGGCGGGAGCGGCCATGGCGGAGCGGCGCAGCGGGGCGGCCGAGGCCCTGTGCCGCCTCTCGGAGTGGGCGGACGCGCACCTGAGCCTCGTGCGGGTAACGGGGAGCGGGCGGGGGTGGGGGGGCTGCGCTGCGTGGCTGAGCCCCGCTCTGCTCTGGGCCCCGCTCTGCTCTGGGCCCCTCTGAGTCCCGCTCTGCTCTGAGCCCCGCTCTCTGCCCGCAGAGCCTGAGCACCGGCCTGGCGGTGGCCGCGGCGCTGGTGCTGGCGCGGAGCGTTCGCATGGTGAGCGGGGACGGGACTGCGGGGGGACGGGGGTGGAGGGAAGCTACGGGGGCGGGCGTTACCGGGGGCTCCGCGGGGCTCCCGGGGGTGGCAGGGCTGGGGGCTCCATCCCGGGGCCGAGCGAGGCTTCCCACCTCCCGGGTCCCCCTCAACGCTGAGGGTGGGGAGGTCATGGCCCAGCTTGCCCAGAGCAGTGGTGGCTGCCCCATCCCTGGAGGTGTTCAAGGCCAGGTTGGATGGGGCTTTGAGCCCCCTGATCCAGTGGGAGGCGTCCCTGCCCATGGAAGGGGGGTGGAACTGGATGGGCTTTGAGGTCCCTTCCAGCCCAAATCATTCTGTGATTCTCGACCTGCTGAACCTGTGGCTGCTTCATTCCGGCTCTGCTGCTGCCGGCCAGGTCTTTGGGGCTTCTCGGTTTTGTTTTCCTCTGTGATCCTGTAGCGGTCCCTTTGGATCCTCCCTTTGATCGATGGCCGTGGTATCACATTTAATCTTCTCGTGACCTTTGTGAAGGTGCACACCTGCCTTTGTCCCTCTCCTCTTTCACTCCCAAACCAAGGTCTGTCCTTCCTGCTCTGATGCCGTTTGCAGTGTGTCTGTTCTTTGTGAGCATCTTCAAACACCTCTTGGGTTCCTCCACTGTATCCCAAGTCCTCTAAAACAGGTAACATCCCTGGGTGTCTGGAAAGGCTGGTACAGAATGGCGTCTGCAGCTGCTCACTATTAAAATATCTCTGTACATATACACTTGCCCCTGCTATCTAATAATCTGTAATTTGCAAAAGTATTTTCAGAAGAAATTTGACTTAATGTGTTTGTAACTGCTCTACATTGTTTTTTTTAAACTTTGTCTCTCTCTTCTTTCCATCAAAAGACAACAAAGTTTACAAGTGCTGCGGATATACCTGTGAAGTTTGTAGAAAAGAACGTGAAATTGCGAGGAAAAATACATCATGTAACTGAGAGGGGCCTGGAAGTTGAACACATTCCCATTAGCATTCCTTTCATTTCATCAATACAGAGAAGATGTAAGTAAAGGAGCATGAAGAACAAGAGTAGGAATGAAATGTCATTGTTCTTAATGCGGCTCCACAGCGAGCAAGCTTGTGAGGGTGGGTTGAGGTCCAATTCTGGCTCTGCCTCTTGATCTTTTTGTACTTCACAAGTGGGAAAATAGGGAACAAAAGACTGCAAGGAGACCTGTTAAAGAAGTTTGTCAATAAAATGTTTGTATTAATTAGCACCGTTATTGTTACATTTTTATGGCAGCAGAAGCTAGCACACAGGGAGTTAATTTGCATGCACAGCTCATCTCATTCCATGCAAAAAGACTTTTGGGATTAGGCTTTTACTTACAGATCTGGCAGCTATGTATACAAATCCATACTTGAGGACAGTTTTCCTGTGACTTGGCAGATGCTGTCCATCAAGTCTGAGTCACAGTCCTACTTCGCAAATACTTACAGAGGAGCTAATGCTGCTTGGTTGTTGTTTCTGCCCCTTCAGATAAAATGATACTGGCTGATAAGGGCAGCAGTGCTTTCTGTTTGTATGCAAAAGAAAACAGACTAGCTTAAGCCACTTATGCAGTCTTGATTTAATGTTTTTACTGAAGCAGAGATGAGACCCAAGTCTTATTTGCAGTAAGTACTGCTTTAGGGAACTAAAATGGATTTTTATTTCTTTTTTTTAAGACTTGGGAATAACATTAACAACAAGCTGAGAGTCTGTGCAGAGCATGGCATTTCCTTTGGCTGCTGTATTCCATAACAAAGTTCTGTCTCTCTGTAATCAGGGCAATCAAAAGGTCTTGTGTTGGTAAGACTTGCTGGAGTGGAGCTGGCTCCCAGTGGCATGGCCTGGCTGAAGCAAGAATTGAAACCCAAGCAAGTGATATGGTTCCAGCTTCTTGGAAGGGAGGACTTAGTGCTTGAGTGCCTTGTTTTAGTAAATAAGGTAAACACAGGGACAAAAATTGACTTTTATCTGTGGTTTTGAGTTTGACTGTAGTCACACAGTTCAGTTATCTCAGTACATTTAAGGAGTGTTAATATTTATAATAATAGGAATTTTAAATACCGTATTTGTAAATCTGATTTCAGGACCAGTGTTTTGCAAACTGATTCATGACACCAGTGTTTTTCTCTGTCAGATAGTGCTAGGCTGTATCATGTAGTTCTGATTACCCTGATGTTTAGTCCATCAAATGTTCTCTCACAAGTGTCTTGCATTAGTATTATGTTCCAAGAGCCAGATGGATTCTTTGTGATTTTTAACCCTTTCTGCCAGAGAGTAGCTTTAGCCAGAAGTAGTTTGTTTCTCAGAGGGAGGTCACACACACAAAAACACAACCACTTTTAAAGGTGAAGTGAATATCTCACTTATTCTGCCTTTTTACAGGGTCGATTTCTCAGCATGTGCCTAAATGAAGAGATCTTGAGAGAAGGGCTTGGCAGAACAGCGCGTATTGAAGGATTACGGCATGATTCCCGCCTGTACTGGAAACTTCACAAACGACTGCTTCGAGCAGAGTTAAAGGCCTTGAAGAAAAGTAAAGGAATATGGAAAGAAGAAAGCTGCTCTGAAAGGATTAGTGATCGTATAAGCAACAATAAATTTGTACAGACCTTGAAACAATTTGTGAGCTGGATAAGAAGCTCTCTTTCAAGGTAAAAAGGGAGACTTGCTTGGAGGAAGGCCAGTTACCTCTGTTGTGTGCTTTATGTAAAGTGGCAGTTTCTGATAAAAAACAGTGCCACAATTTTGAGGCAGAAAATTCTGTTTTGAGCAGAAAACCCATGAAGTTTCCTAATGCCATATTATAATCCATGTGGGATTGAACTTCAGTAGTAGTATGCAAGCTGCAAGTTACAGTGTTCTGAAGCTGAACTGTTCCACAGTAATGTCCTAAATCAGTTCCCTGGTTTTCCACCTGAGAAGTACCCACACAGCTTGGATAAAAAAGTAGTGGAAGTGGTCACAGTTGGGTTTCAAAGAGGTGCAGTGTTAGTTCACAGCCTTAAATGCTGCTCTGGTTCTTGCCATTACAGTGTAGCCCATGTTGGTTAGAAAACTCCATTTCAGACCTTTACAAAGCTTGTGGTATGTGTTTACACACAAGCATTTTGTTTGAATTCTATTCTTACACTACTTTTACATGTAATTTATGTTTTAAAAATCTTTCATCTTGAATAATGGGTTGAATTGTTACCAATAAAAAAGGTAATTTGTTGTCGCTGACCTTAAAAAGCTGATAAAGGCATGACAACTAAAGTTTCTTGGAAAGAAAAAAGTATTTGGTGTAGTAAAGAATAGAAATTAATTTAAATAATTGAAATTTGTAGATGACAACATTCAGTTGAAGAAGGAAAAATGTTTTTTTTTTCTGATGGTTCTATAAATATCTAAAAGTAGATGAAAATATAACTTTAACATGAAATTTGAAAAAGTGGACCAGACTGTGCTAAGAATTTAAGTTCTCTTTTGTTTTATTTTTGAAAGACCTGTTAAATATTTCAGAGTGTATTATTTATTTTGTAGCTATTCTCAGGATAAAGACTGTTTCTTATGTTCATTGTTACATGTTTTATATACCAAGCACTTGACCTTTGTTTAACTTCTCACAGTCCCAATATTTATTTAAAGTGAAGTGTTTTACAGATTTTTTTTTCCTTCTATGTATTTCCTTGACAATCAAATGCCAGGGGGAAAAGTGTGGCACAAAAAAGTCTTAATAGCTGAGCATTGCTTGTCTGACAATTAGTTGCTGTGTCACCATTTCTCTGCTGACTTCAGGGCAAAGCTGTGAATCCTGAGATCCTTTTCCTCAGGTAAAAATAGATGTCAGTGCTGCTTTATTTTTTTCCTGGGTCTTCTCTGGGATGAGGCTGTTTTTTGCAAAGCACAGTGAGCTGCAAGCCATGAATACCTGCAGCACAGATCCGTGTTGGGAACCAGTGTGGGGAGAGGAGGAGCAGCTCCGTGGGCAGAGGCAGATCTCAAGGGGAGCTGGAAACCAGCTCAAAAAGTGAGGCATTGGGGTTTATGCATTATACAGCAATGGACTGGGCTGGTCACTGCGGTGGTATTTGATGCTAAAGATGGTCAGGGATTCGGATTCGGCCATTGCATCCTCCAAAGCACAACTCAAAGTTGACTTTTAACCCCAAACTACAAATTCAGTCTTAGCCACGATGCACTTCTCACGGGTGATTACAGGTGTTCCTGTTCCTGCATCTTGTAAAAGTAGAAAGAGCTTTTCCAAACTGGGCATGGTTGTACAGTTATGATGGGTTTTTTCTGTAATAATTAAATATAATTCTACCTGGACTTTGGACTTCTGTGTTGTAAGAGTCATAGGAGGATTTATCACAAAAATCAACTGTAAAGCTGAGAGAAAACCCTCGGGAAACCACATGCTGCATTTCTGGCAAGCAGAGGTGAGGTGTGGGTTAACGTGAGCCAAGTTTGTTCCCTCAGTCTTGCCTCTTTGCACTTTTTACCCTTAATGAAGTTCAGAAAAGCCCTAGATTTTTCTAAATTACAGTAAATCACTGTATCCTTTCCATTAGGTTGTGGCTTGTGAAGGATTTCTGTCGAGGAAGCCTCCCTGAACTGAACTTTTTTCACTGTATTGGTGGCAGCCTAGCAGAAATAATTTCAGGAGGAACTAAGGAGAAGGATATCCAGATCTTTGAATTCAGGCCTCTGATCTCTTTTCATGTTAGTTGCACAAGGCAATTAGTTTTGGTGATGTGCCCTTACTATACTTCTTGGTCAGAATACAAACCCAGGGAAGCAGCTTCTTGTACAGGGTCAGTGCTGTAACAATGATCGTTTCACAGAGAATAACCCAGGGATTGCGGTGACAAATGACTTCAGGAGAGTCAACTCCGGTAATTATTTGTTAATGATGTTTTCCTTATCATCCAGGGCTTATCTGTTTTAAAAAAAAAAAACCACACCCCCCTCCCCCTCAAAAGAAGCACAACTCAGCTCAAAGCTGTGCTTTCCATCTGTGTGGGGATTGAGAGGTTGCAGGTCTTCTCTCCGTGGGAGGCCTGTCTGCTGAAACACAGCAACAGGAGCAGAAACAATTAGCTCTGCAGACCGGAGGTGAGGAATGGACTGGGATGCTGGGGGAGAAGCAGCACTTTTCTCCATTATATAAGACCACCCCCTGCTGCCTCAGAAGAGCTCTATGCCCTTCCTTTAGTCACAGCAGCAACACACGTCACAGTATTTAAAAGCAGAGGAGGCAGTTCTTGTGTGATTAGGAATAGGACAAGAATTGAAGTGTTCAGTTCTTGCGCTTGTGTCTCTGCAACTCTGAATACACTGTGACAAATACAACATCTTAAAAAGATCATAGAGAGTGAAAGGAGAGACCTCCAAATGGCCAGCTTAGAAAAATACTTCAGCATTGCACAGGCTTTTTATTGCTGGTGCAGCATGGAAAGCAAATGGTTGGGATAAACACGGCCAGCCTTCCCTGGAGCCCACCCGAGGGCAGCGGGCAGGGTGCTGCCAGCACCCTTTCCTGGCAGACTGACAAAGCCACTTGGCTGGGCACATGGAGCACACAGTGGGCTCTGGGAGTTCCCCTGCCAAAGCCCTGGGGACCACAGAGGCAGCAGTGGCACTGCCATCGGGTCACAACTCCCATCCATTACAATATTCCTGCTCTTTTCCCAGTCTGTTGCAGCTCACACCCGGTACAAAATGTTCCTCAGGCATCATGCGACTATCAAATATAAAGATATAGTTTTGAAAGCAGAATTTTAGACTTAATCTCAGCAGGAGAGAGGTGTGTTCCTCACAGCAGCACTCTCGGTGGCCCTGGGACACCATCTGTGAGGGAGACCAGAGCTGTGTTAGCACTGGTGTTTCCCTGCTGTTGGCTCCAATTGGCCAGCGCAGGTGAATGGCCCTTGGGGTTCAACAAACGCTTTTAAAGGAATTAAAAAAAACGAAGTCAGTTGGACGTGATGATTTCTCTCCACTCCTGCGGGGGATCCTGGCTTGTTTGGAGGAGGGTCCCTGAATGCTCTTGGGCTCCCTAGGGGTGGTGGGGCTGTGAGGAAAATGAAGGATGGGCTGTGAGGAAGACGAAGAGCTGTGAGGATGATGATGGACTATGAAGGAGAAAGGATGTGAGGGACACAAGGGATGGGAAGGGAAGGGAAGGGAAGGACGGGCTGTGGGGAAGTGAACAGCTGCGAGGCACGCGAGGGAAGGACAGTGAGGAGGCAAGGGAGTGTAAGGAAGATGAAGGGGCGGGGCAGGGCTGTGCGGCAGGTGAGGCTCTGCGACACAGGTGCAGGTCAGTGCGGAGGTGCCGGGCTGTGCGCCAGCTGCGGGTTGTGGCGGTTTAGCCGTTGCCGCCGTCCCGCGCGTCTCCATGGCAGCCGCCGCGGGGCGAAGGTGAGCCCGGGGGGGCCGCCCGCGCCGTCAGCCCCTCCTCGGCCCGGCCCGCTGCCCCGGCTTACGGAGGGGGAGGCTGTGGCCGAGGCGCCCCGGGACGGGGCCCCTCTGGGGGCAGCGCGGCGCCCCCGCCTCGCAGCGCACACAATGGAGCAGGTTGAATGGGAGCGGGCGCGGCACCCGGGCTGGATCGCAGGGGCTGGATCGCCGGCCTCAGCGGCCGCCGCCGCGCCGGCGAGCGGGAGCGCGCTCCGCAACGGCTGTAATCCAGCTCCGGGTTTTCCCTGCTCCCCGTAGACGGAGGGAGGGGAGGGGCGGAGCGGGCGGCAGCGCCGTGCGTTTGAACGGCAGAGCAGGTTGTGGAGCCCCGTTGCGGAGCGAGTGGAGCCCCGCGTCCCGCGGTGAGTGCGGGAGGGAGGGATGCAGGGATGCATGCGTGGATGCCCCTACCCCCGACTCGTGAGTGCGGGCGGCAGGCTCAGAGTCCCCCCAGCTCGTGAGAGCTTGCAGGACCAGCCCCGAGCCCCCCGAGGCGCAGGCGGGGGGCGGTTGTGGTGCAGCCCCCGCGAGGTCTCTCTTTGCGGAGGGGTCTCCCTCTTCTCCACATTGCATGCGGGGGCTCTCCCATTCACCCTTTGCAGCAGGGTCTTCCACCGCCCGTCCCTCCGGGAGCGGGGCTTTCGTTCTGGGATTGCTCAGAGCAGTGGTGGCTGCCCCATCCCTGGAGGTGTTCAAGGCCAGGTTGGATGAGGCTTTGAGCACCCCGATCCAGTGGGAGGTGTCCCTGCCCACGGCAGGAGGGTGGAATTGATCTTTAAGGTCCCTTCCAACCAGACCCATTCTATTATTTGTCGCTTTGTTGTCCCGATGTTCGCAGCCCAAAGTTGCGATGGGGGTTTACAAGGTGTAGCTTTTATCCTGTGCCCGGCTAAAGCGTTGTTCGTGGCGGTGGGACACGGCGTTCTCTGGGCTCTTTCCCCCCTTCTGTTGAGGGTAAAACCTACTTGTGTCTTGTGGTGGGAGGTTCTGCTTTGAGGCTGGGTCAGGGCAGGTGGGGCATCCGGGTCGGTGATGAGCTGAAACCAGAGAAAACTGCAGCCCCTCGGTGTGCTTTAGGCTTAGACCAGACCGTGTTAAACGAGGCTTAACTTAAAATCCTGACCCCGGTGCCCGGGGAGGAGGACATCACCGGAGAAATCTTTATAGAGCCTGACCTCGGCCCTGTGAGATGCTGGAATAGCTGTGAGACAAGTCAAGCCTATTGCTGGATCGAATCATTCCTAAAAATACCTTGTTTGAAGGCTGATCATCTACTCCATAAACCATTTTTCAAGAAAAAGAAAAGTACAGCAAGCTGGGAATTATATTCCGTGCGTGTTTTGTTGTAATTAGGCAGCTCTGTGATTCTGGGAACTTCCAACTCCAGCTGACCGAAAAGTGTTTTTAGAAGTGTTATTAAATTCCAGGGAGAAAGATACAAGCCTTATCTGATGAACTAGTCATAGGCTCTTTGTTTAAAATGTGCTTTAACTCCAGAGTTATAAAGTACAATGTTTGCCTGTTTTCAGTGTACTCTGCTGATTTACTAGTCCTTGGGTCTCCTGGCTGGTTTGTTACACAACTTAGAGAAGAGAAAGAAAACTTCAGGTGTCTTGTTTTTCTGAAATATGAAATACCTGCACAGGACACCCAAGTTAAAGATAATGGGGCATATGGAAAGCAAATGTGGACTTTTTGGGAGGTGAGAGGCATCAGAGTGCATGCACACTGTTAAAAACCTTCCAGTTTCTTTAAATTCTCTCCCTGAAATAAGTTTGAGAACACTACTTCTCTTTTCTTTGTTAAAGTTTGAAGGATGCTCTTTTTCTAGGTTTAAAAATGCCAGTAGTCTGTTACACAAAAAATATTATATCTTATCAATTGAAGAAGCACCATTTGTGAGAAATGATCTGACCAGTTGCAGCCGTTTTCTGGTTTTATGCTCCCTATTGTCTATAAAAATGGGGATCAGCTGGCGGTTTTCGATCCAGTGGTGCGCAACTCATTATTTGAACAATACTGGCTCAGCTTGGGAGGTTGCCTAGGGAATTGATTTAATGTTTCTGTCCTTTCACCCTTTGAGGCTGGTGTCCCATGATGACTTTGATCAAAACCACCAGTATTTGTAAAGGAGAATAAAATTTTCGCTCCATAAAAGCAAAGGTAGAAGCCACCTGCTATTAACAGATCCCAGTTTTGCATGAGTTGATCTGCAATTTAAAACACTGTCAATGAATACCCATGGCAGTAAAACAGTTTTATGATAAGCATCAAAACACAGAATGAAAATTAGTCTGCTATTTAGTATTTAGCTTCCTCTTATTTCTGGGAAAGGCTTTAACACTGAAGCTATGTGTTCCTATTGGCTCTACAAAGTAATTTCTCCAGAATGGTTTTCCTTTAATGAAATCTGAATAAGGATTTTCTTTTTTTAAAATGTCACCCAAGATCCAATTTGATTTCAATTGATAACCAGGATGGCAAGCCTGGGGCCACAGCTCCACAGAGTGGTGTAGTTGATTATTGTTGTTGTTGTTTTGAATTTTGTTTGTTTGCTTTGGGTTGTTTTGATAAGTTTAAAGAAGCCTGAATGTTAAAAACTATCACAAACACTCCAAAGTCTGAGAGCAGAGGTCTGTTTCCAGGTCTGGTAGGGACCTCCTGTGTTGGCTCCAGCAGGACAGTTTTACTTGCCTGTGTCTGCAGAGGGGGTGACGCTGCCGGGACTGTCTTGTAGGGTCTTACAGGAACGCCTCTTGTTAACGCATTCGGGTGTGTCTGAAGCACTGAAGTGAAGGTGGTTTATGAACCCCGTTATTATGATGTTTTTCCCTGGGCATAGCAGGATGCAGATCATGTTCTGAGCCATCATCTCAGCTGTTGTACTGGCAGGGTGTTAAAGCCCTTACCCAGCAAAGCGTGGTTCCCCTGGGCAGTGGAGCAGGGCTGAGCAATGCACCAGAGATTAATTGTTTTGAACCACTGCGTCTGGGCTGTGCTAGGGTTAAATCTGTCTCTGCTTCCAAGTCTGTGAGCAGAAGGTGCTTCCACCTTGCTGCTGGTGTTGGCCAGCGTTAGTGCAGAGGATCTACTGCCCAGGAGGGAGGGCTGGTGCTCTTTTTAGTTTGATGGGATTTTTTTTTTCCTTTCTAGTTTGTTTTAGGAAACTGGAATTGTTTTCTGTTACAAAGGTGGCTTTCTTGTTCCAGTCTCCATGGACACAGAGAACATTGTCATTACCCCAGAGATCCGAGCTTGTCCTCTGCTTACAGAGCCTTTTGCTGGTTGTCTGGCATTACAGGACCACAGTGTAGTTGTACCTGGGTAGCTGAAGGTGATGTGGAACATGTGTTTGAGAGATGGAAAGGCAGGCTGAGAGATCCAGGAGGTGAGGAAATGTCCACTACTGTGGAGAGGCGCTCGTTGAGGTTCCCAGAAGAGCGGGGCGAGTACAGAGAAGAAGGGAGAGGCAGGCAGAGCTGCTCACAGCCTGTTGAAGTGATGGAAAAAGCTAGGGATAGGATGCTAAGGATGCAACACGTGCCCCTCCGGAGGCTGGGGTCCATGGGTGAACAATGCAAACCCATAGCATAGAAAGTGCAAATCATCCATGCATGTGGCTGGTCATGTTGGCACAAGTCCTTTCTAGGCATCTTGTTTTTATCCTTTTATTTTATCATGTTTGAATTATTCTGTGCTACATGTGAGCAACATCCAGGGTTTCATAGGTTATAGCAATAGCTGTAAATTCAGCACTAGCTCTTTCAGCTATTGAAATGACTATGTTGCTTATTACAAGCAATAGGGTCTCATATGTTAAGTGTCTGCAAATGACTTGTTCAAATTAGTAAACATTTATCTCACTAGAGAGATGGATACTCAAGTGTGATCTGGTGCTGCAAACCACCTGCTTTTTACAGGGTAAGTTTCTGCTGATCCATTGAGGAAGAAAAGGTCCTTCTTAAAGCTGTGAAATGACCTTTAGGAGAGAAAGGTTTATTTTAATTTCTAGAAACAGAATTATCATTTTGTAAAATAACAATAGGTAAGAACGAAGTAAGCTCACGCTTCACATTCATTGTCACAAATTCATGTCTTTAAAGCGTCATATTGCTGCTGGGAAAAGCTCTTAAAGTCTGTACCAGATATTTTTATAAGCTCTTAAAGATGTTATTAACAGCTGTTCAGGATAATAGAACCTGAAGATGTGCTATTGACGATGCATAAAAATAGCATTGCCAATATGGTGGAGTTTTCTCTCTGTAGATTAGAATTTCCAGTGTAAAAAGACCATTGTGTTCAACATCTAGAGTTTGAAAACCTTTGTAGAGCAAAACCAGAAATGATTTGGATCAGTGGTGTACAGAGAGCTGCAAGAAGGGTGCGCAGAGTACTATAAAGAAAACATTAGTGAACACTTATTCATATTTATTGGCCCCATGTCTGGTGGGATGGCTGTTGGGTGTGCAAGGCGGAGATCTTCTGAAGCGATGCTGGCTGAGCAATAGAGGCAGCAACGTGCTGCCCTCCTGGAAACAATTCCTTAAACAGGAGAAGAACAAATTCCATTTAGGATTCTTGAGGAATGGGGAGCAAATGCTAATTCCCTTTCAGGGTCTGTTGCCATGGGGAGTCAGTTCAAATCCTTTTTAATGCCTTCCTCAGCAGCAAGTTGTGCTGACACATGCTTTTCATGACGTCCCAGAAAGAGCAGAGAAATGAAACAAAAACTCCATCAGAAATAACAGCCATGGGAAGATAAAGACTTGCTGTTTGTTAGCCATGGGCAGCACGGATCAGAAAGCTGTCCATGTTCAGGCTAACAGAGCTGACTGGCCTCCTGCCTGCCTTGGGTGGGCTAACGGGGTAGGGGTGGGTGCTGGGTAACTTCAGCCAGGTGCCGTGCATGATGCTGTGCAGTGATGGAATCATGGCATGGTTTGAATTGGAAGGGACCTTAAAACCCCTCCAGTTCCACCCCCTTGTCATGGACAGGGACACTTCCCACCAGACCAGGCTGCTCAAAGCTCCATCCAACTTGGCCTTGAACATGGCTCTCCTGGAAAGTGAGAGGGCAGCTTGTGGAGTAAATTGTGGGCATCAGCTCTCCAGCGTGGTCCAAGTTAGAGCCTCCCAGGTGCCCAGTGCTGTTATGGGGTGGACATGCAGCTGCTGCTGCCTGCTTTTCACACCCTGGCACTGACCAGGTGAAGTTGGGTGCAGTTCCCCAGTGTCCCCAGCAGTGCTGGTTCTGGGATGAGGAACAAAGCTTAGGGCACAATGAAGAGATCTCTGCTCTGACGTGGCAGGAGCAATGGCAGTGATGGTGGTGCTATTTCTGGTTTACTGATGTATGTTGTTAGTTGCTGTAAAATGAACAAATATTTAGAAGCAGCTTTCTCAAACACTTAAGTAAACTGACATCAGAGTCTGTCATCATCTGGTGAATGATGTCTGACTGAGATTAGTGTTTAATGCTCTACTGGGGCAACAGCCAAACTACCAGGGTAGAAATAATAAAAATAAATCTGCATTTTTCAGGAAATCTCATCTGTCTAAATAATATGGAGTGCAACATCTGTATCCCAAATCCAGACTCCCTTGTGACCTTTTCCCTTTGAATAGTCAGCTCTGGCTTCTAAGAGTTTCCAGTTGCTCCCAGCAAAATCCACAGGAAGTTTTTCTTTGCTACTGCTCTGGCTCACGCCCACTCTCACCTTTCCTGCCAGCGCTGCTGTGCCAGCACAGCTGGTCTGTGGCCTCGTGGCACAGGAGATCGGGGAACTGATCTGGCAGAAAAAATAAACCGAACAAAATACTCATATTTTATCCTCCAGACCAATTCCTAGAGAAATAAGAACAGGATCACATACTGGATGTTTTTCTTTTCTATTAGCAATATTTTTTTTTCATGCTGGAGTTATTTATGCATAAACACTTGTTGAAAAGGGGGTGTAACTTTGGGGGTGCTTTCAAAGCTTTTTGTTTATACAAGAAGATACTTTAAATTCTGAGAAGTATCCATACATTTATGAAATGGTTTATGCTGTAGGTAGGTGAAACTTTGGTTTTTTGATTGACACCAGTTTCTGGGCAAAAATAGCAGCAGTCTGGATCTTCCCTTGGCTGTGGGTAACACTCCTTGCCTATTCTGCATGGCTCCTATGCATGTAACTTTAGCAACATTTATGCAAGTTATTTTGAGTGAATGCAGATATTTGTTGCTGATTAAAGTGGAGATTTGCACAGATGATGTTTGGAACCCTTAGAGCCTGGGTTTGTATGTCAGTTAAGTCTAAATCTGCATGAATTCAGACCAGCTTAAATGCTTAGCAATATCTGGGCGACTGTTAGTGGCTTAGCAAATAAGAAGCCCAAGACTGCAGCTGGGCGGATGCCTTATGAAATATTGTCTATTAGGATTTTATAATCTCTTCAGATTTGATTTTTGGGTCTAACTGTGGCTAAGCTTTTCATCTGATGGCTACTTTGTTCTGTGGATACTATTAAAAGGAATACAACCCATGTTGTGCAGCAGCTGGTTTCTGAATACTTGCTGTTCCACCAGCAGATTTGTTGATACTTTCTTTAGAAAGTAAAAACGTGAAGTGGAAACAGCAGCTCTTTTCCTAATCATAGAATTGCTTGTTTGGAAAAGACCTCCTAGATCATGGAGTCCAACCAAACCTGTCCAGTACTTAACCAGATCTCTGAGCCCCTCATGTCTTTTAAACCCCTCCAGGGATGGTGACTCCACCACCTCCCTGGGCAGCCTCTGCAGTGCCTGAGAACCCTGTCAGTGAAAACATTTTTCCTGATACTTAGTCTGAACCTCTCCTGGTGTAACTTGAGGCCATTTCCTTTCGTCCCATCACCTGTCACTTGGGAGAAGAGACCAACCCCCACCTCACCACACCCTCCTTTCAGGCAGTTGTAGACAGTGATGAGGTCTCCCCTCAGCCTCCTCTTCTCCAGGTTAAACAACCCCAGGGCCCTCAGCTGCTCCTTGTAAGACTTGTTCCCCAGCCCCTTCCCCAGCCCCGTTCCCTTCTCTGGACGCGCTCCAGCCCCTCAATGCCCTTCTTGGAGTGAGGGGCCCAGAACTGACCCCAGTACTCGTGATGTGGCCTCACCAGTGCTGAGCACAGGGGCACAATCCCTGCCCTGCTCCTGCTGCCCACGCTGTGTCTGTTGATGACTGCTGACACACTAATCGAGGAGGTGTCCTGCAGCACATTTTAACACTGTCCAGGGAAAGAAAGTTGGTCAGAGCATGAATTTTCCTGGTTGTGTGTTTCAGTGCAAACAGAATTGAAATGACTTGGCTCCCTCTCTTCATAGTGTCAGTGTAACAAAGGGCTGAGCCCTTGCACTGCTGGGAGTGTGTTCTGAGAGTAATGGTCTCATCTTCTCAGCTTTCCAGTGCAGGGTGTTTGCCAGGCTGCTGGGTGCTGGTGGCACCTTTAGATCAGCTTGATCAGGAATGTATCCTCATAGGAATAAGAGATGGTATTGAAAGACCAGCGATCCCATCTGGGCAGCCCTTTTTCTGTTCCTCAGGTGTGCAAGGAAATCTTTTGCTCCCTCTCAAACTGAAGGTAAATCAGTTAACTTACCTCTGTTCTAGTAATATGTGGTTTGGAATCCTACCTCGGTATTCACCAAGGAGAGTTCAAAGTAGTATTTGTACTCTGATTTAATGTTTGATTTTTCTGTTTGCAATAACTGGAAGCTAACTGGGTGCACGTGATGGCAGCAGAGGTTCTGGGTGCCCCCCTACCATCACAGCTGTGGATTAAAGAGCAGTGTTTCTCTCTGGACAGTGTATTCCTGCTACTTATTGCTAGCCAGATGGTCCTTCTACCCTCCCACACGGATGTGTCTAATGCTTATAAGAGTGCTTTCTGGCTGTATCTGGAGCTAATATGGTATTATTTCCAATCACACATTTGGTGTGTCCTTTCCTTGACTCCTTATTGCTCTTCTCATTTCTAACCTATGTAGTTTTTTTCTTTGTTCTCCTTTTCTTTTGTCACTTGTAGTGTCCAGTATCTCAGAACTATTTTTCACTGCAAAATTTATCATTAACAGATATCTGAAATAGGTGCAAGCTTCCAAAATCTAGAGCCCTCTGGACATTCAGTGTTTTCTGGACTTTCTTTTCTGTTGAAGGCAGAATTGCCAGGCCCGTGCGCCTTTTTGTAATATCAGATCTTTTTACAAAATGTTTGGTTTTTTCCAGACACCACTTTGCTAGGGAATGGAATAAGTTTTTTTATAATCATACTTTCAAAGTGTGTTCACTGGGTAGATACTGGAACAGGGAACTCTGAAACTGGAGCTGTGGTTTTGCCAGAGGGAAGTATGGGTGATCTGCAGTATCTGTCCTGTTAGCAGGCACCATTCACAGTATCTGATTGACTTAAGAATGTTATCTGTTGAAGTGGTTCAGAAACAAGAAGGGGAGAGAGTAGCTGAGAAAAGGTGAGATTAGCAATCTCCACCCCGTTGCTGCTCACTGAATTTGCAATTAATCTGAGTTCTCCAGAGAGCTGCCCATGGATTCAGAGTTTCTATCTGGTGCTAAATGGATGTGTGCTTAATACACTCTTCACATTCAGGACCTGCACAGTGTCCAGGTTAAATATTGTGGGTAAATATTTAGATTATGGTGCTACTTTGTAAAATAGTTCAGTGCTAACCATAACAGTGAGCCTGAGCTGAGAACATGTTTTGCTCAGGTGCTGCTCACCCTCCAGCTGCTGGCACAACGCAGGGTGATTCCCTGGAATGCGTGTCCTACTTCTCTGCACAACTCACTAAAGTGTGGGGGGGTTCTGTGCAGGAGGGGAAACTGCAGAATACTGTGAGACCAGGGATGTCGGGTGTTGTGCTCTCTGTGTTAAGCCTCTTGTAATAAGCAGCATCTGTCAGAACCTAGGCAGAGCATAATGCATCCTCTGTTAAATCCAGAAGCATCTTGTATGCTCATTTCTACAGCTCTTATAATCAAGTAATTTCATGAAGCATGCATATACCAAAACTTTCCCTGTGAGTTCACTCACTATCTTGAGAAAAACAATAAATAATATTTCTTCATCTCATCCACCTGTATCTACCCAGACGTGTGTATGTGTGCACACACCCTTGTACAGAAATTTAGCTTATTTTGTAACAAATTTCTTTGAGCAAAATCAGTTTACTTCAATTAATAGCTCTTGTACAGTTCAGTAGAACTGATCATAACTCTTGCTCTTCTCTTGGAAAGGACATCTCCAGTGAAACACTACTCAAAGTACTGAAATAATGCAGCTGACACAAGCTTAAGAGAATTTAATCAGTTAAAGTAGAAGATGCAGTTTCTTCAAGTTCCTGAGTTTCTGCAGACCACATAATGGACTCTTACACATTAATAGACTTTATCCAGATATAAAGTAGATGGATTCTTGACACACTGGAGTAACATCTCCTTTGCTTGGGTAGCAAAGCACTGATTGCTTTATCTTTGGGATGAATGTGCCAGGCTCAGGGCCGAACCTGCAGGAATCTTTCTTGTCATGAAAGAATGATACCCCTAAGCTGAGAGGAAAAGTTAGGAATGGTTCCAATTCTCTTTCTGAATTGGTTGCTTCATCAAGTAACCCCACAAAGTAGTTGTGATCTTAGATTGATATCTGTTCAGGGGTTGGGTAACTTTTTGCCAAAATAGTTTTGGTGATACAATCCTTTTCTGTTTAAACATAATTATATGCTTACTGGCACTTTTTCCTCCTATAGCCTATTCTACATGTATGAAATATGTTACACAGGCTATATTGGTATAACTTTCTGGTCTGTGGCATAAACAGGACGTTTGTTTTCTACTGTGTCATTGTTGTTGAAATGGTGCACCTTTGTGTGCAGTTGAGTCCCTCAGTGTCCATACATTTGGAATATGGTCTTTGGCCCAGAGTGTGTGGTTGGTTGGCTTTCTGTTTGCTTTCCTTGGTCCAATACAGTAAGGCATGATCCCAGAGCTCTGTAACAGAGAAAGCAAATAACTTTGAGGGCCATTCAAATAACTGCTGGTGTTTCTTAGGAAGGGTTTCTTACAGGATGTTTGCGTCAGCTGATGCCGCCAGTTTGGGATTCTGCCTTCATCCCTGAAGTGCCAGGGAGAACTTTTGTTCCAAGGGGCCACCATGGTGGTGCAGAGACCCCTTTGTGCAAGAACAAAGGAGTATTGTATTGGCATGAGCCATGAAAGGGAGGGGAGGGGGCGAAGGGCTTCTTTCAGAGGCACTGCCTGTGTGTATATACATCAATAGCAACTTTCCCTCTGAAATCTCCCCCGTGGGGGAGCTGAGCAGGACATAGGATGTCTTTTTATTTTATGTAAATATGGTGAATATTTGGTGCTATTTTCTTGATCAAAACATGATGCCACTTGTATTTTTTTTAAAGCCTAAACCAAAAATCCTGGCAGTAGGCTGGACTCTGATGGTAGAATTATTTGTACACATTTAAAGTAACCAACAGCTTGCACCTTGCTAACGCTGCAAGAGTGGTCCCAGTTATGGCAAGCTATGATGAAGGGGCAAAAGTCCAAGAAATGTAGAAGGTGAAGTCTGGCAGAGATTGTGGGTATTTACTGCTTAGTGTTCCAAACCTTAGTGAAATCTGCCTTTAGTGTAAGCAGTACATGGGCCATACCCAAACACATACTGTAAAGGACACTGAGATGGTTTTAAGATAGAGCAAACAAAACCAGGTGGTTTTGGCTCACACCTGCAGTGGGTCATTCAAAAGATGTCTTCTTCCTACAGAGGCAAGAATGGAGAGACAGATCCCGCATCTCAACAGCCTCCTCACAAACCTGTGACTGATTTCAGGTATCAGATTAGTGTTTGCTTATCTGGGGCTATTTCCAGGTGGACCAGAAACAGTAGGTATATCTGGGCTCTTCACTGTTAGCTGCTTCGCCTTTAGCACTGCAGGAGACAGCATTTATTGCATCAATGCATGAGGAAGGAGGAAAGTTCTCCAGGTTCTTCTTTTCCATTATAGCTAAGTACAGCCTTGCATCCTAGGGAACAGTTGTAGCTAAATTAGTCATTAAGGGTAAGATCAGTCCTGTTGGCTGTGATTGTTTTCCTTTTCGTTTTGAAATCACTTGAGCAAAATAGATGTGAGTTCCTCAGCAGAGCTGCAGTCTGGCATTTACAACATGCTGTGGTCTTTCATCTGGGGGATTCCTTACTAGGCTCTCCCTGGAGGCTGTTTTATGAGGAGGCTTGAAAGGCAATGTCCTTACATCCTGCTAGTGGTTTGCTTGGATAAAGACATTTGACATTGTCTGTGCCATGTGTGGGCAAGAAAGCAGCTGGGTTGTCCAGAGGGAAGGTGGGAGTTGGGTAAAACGGGAAACTAAAGTGGGCTTGTAATGGGAAGGGGCATCTGGGTTGCTGAAATGTGAATCTTGAACTTGGTAAGATAACAAAGGGAGGAGGAGGATCCTGTGAAAGGATTTGGTGTAAGACCAGATCAAGAACCCTAGGGTTTTTTGTTTTGTTTTTCCCCAGCAGCAAATATCAAAGAAGTATGAAATGCTGGTTTGTTGGGCTGTAACTGTCACTGTGCATACCAAGTCCTGCTGGGTGGGATGGGTTTTTGTAAGGTCCAACTTGCAAAACAAAAGGCAGAAATTCTTTGAATGGAAGTTCAATGAAATGACTCAAACAAATACAGCCTTGTCCTGAGTTATAACCACCAGCTTATTAATGAGTTAACTTCTACTGTTTAGGTCTCTGAAAATAATTGTTCCGATTGTTCCCATTGTCCCAGATTGGCAGTGGAACAGTGAGTGGCTGAGATGGAAATGCTCCCGGGGCTGAAGGGGGGTTGTTTCTCACCTCATTGCCAGCGATTGGCTTCAGCCACTCGCCCACCCCTTGCTTGACTGGTCTTTGTTCTGCACTGGCTTGCTGTGCGTTTCCATTTGAACTGGGTTAGAGATATTATTGGCTGGATCCAAGAAAAATTGGCAGTCAGGGGCTCAGCCTGGCAGATCTCTGGGGCCCGTGTCCAAAAAGATTGCTGTCCACTCCCAGCACTTACTGGTGATAGCATCTGCAGCAAATTACCCATAAATGCTTTGATGGGCTTGTCTCTGCTGCTGCTGGTGTTGGAGGCAAAACTCATCCTGTGACATTGCTGGGAGGCTCAGCCTTGGCAGGTGAGCAGGGAAGGCAGGGGCCAGCATGGGCCATGAGGGAAAGGTTGCTGCCTGTCTGCTGTGTTCTCCTGGGAAGTTCTCTGTCCTCTGTCTCTGAAAAGAGTGCAGTGGTTCAGGGATGAATCCCCATCTTACTCCTGCTTGCTGATAAGATGCTTGCTTCAGGCAGCCATCGTGGCTTCCTGGTGCCCTTGAGTGTCCTCAGCTGGTGGCATTTCCCAGGAAGGGTATTGCTCCCACTTGTTCTGTTTGGTTCCATTGGTGATTAGCTGTGCGATGGGGGTGTAACACAGGCAGGGGAAGCAGAAAAGAAGGTAAAGTTGACCCCGTGCTTCAGCACGGACACTCTGAGTTGAGAGCATCTTTTCCCTGAGCAAAGCTGGGATCCCTTGGGGCTGGAGGACACGCATCTCCTGCAAGGTGCTCCTCAGACTGCCTGTGCCCAGGAGAGTTTGTCTTGAGCTCCCACGGGTGAGTGCCTGCCAAGGGCAGGGTTTGTTGGTGCAGGGGCAGTGCTGAGGTGGTTCTGCATCCACGTTGTGCTACTCTGTGGTCTCAAAATCAGGAGGTAATTACCTTTGATTCACCTTTTTTTCTTTTTTTTTTTTATAACCTTCATTGGGGAGAATTTGTAGTTTTGTGGTGTTGCCTGATGGGTCTGTAGTTTGTTAAATATGGGACGCATCATTAAATGGATTAAATTGATCCCCTCTCCGTGGCCCCACAGTAGCCTGCAGGGGCTGTGGGTGTTGGCTGTAACGATGTGGTGGGTGCAGCGAGTGCCACGTGGAGTGGGCTGGCTTTCAGCAGCCTGGAACTGGCCAGTTGTACTCATCACTGACAGTCTGTCTCTAGCTTGGTCCAAGTGATCTGCCTTTGCCTGTGTGTCCTTGGAGATGGGCACTTTTGGAGGCTGAAGGACTGTATTTGTTTTAATGTTTTGTATGCAGCCAATGAACTATTTTGCAGAAAGGGCACAAATAAATACTCTTACAGTGCTTGCAGTAGTTATGCATTTCTTGTAAATTAACTCATAATTGTCCATATTCTTTCCCTTTGCAGGGTCCCTGCCTTTGATGGTGAGCAGCAAGTCGTCTGACCATGAGTTTCTGGAGTCTGGATAAGAAGGGCTGTCTGCAGTACTGCAGACACTTCTTAGTGGACAATGGTGTATTTCATGGTGAGTTATAACTGGGACTGCTGCCCCGCGACCGCCTGGGAGACAGGGAAACAACTGACAGGCAGGGAAAAACAACTCAAGCTCTAACCAAAGCTTTAAAGCCTGGAGAAGAGAAGAGGGGCAGTTGCAGAGGGCAGAGTTGCTTTGAGTTTGGATGGTGATTGTGTTTTGGGTTGAAATGGACTAATTGTGGCCACGCGGTCTGGTGCTGCTCTACTTGTAAATATTTGTAGAACCACTGCAGTGCAATCTGCAGGTCTGCATCAGGAAGAGCTTTACTTCTAAGTGTTGATCAGAATCTTGTGCTATATAGATGCCTAATAGTGATCCCTAATTAGTCCCCTATCAACCCTTCGCATCTTGGTCTCTTGCCATTACAGGTTGCGTGCTGTGATCATTCAGTTGTTTCAATGTCCTTCCAATAGCAAAGCCAGGAAATAGTCTGAAGAGATTTTGGTATAAAATACTTTTCCATGCTTCTTTTTGTATTCTTAAAACTTGATGTATCAACTTAACTAGAGAGCACGTGCGTTCCCCCACCCAGGGTCCTCTCCCTTTGCTGGGCAGCTTTACCCTGGGGCACAGGGGACGGAGCAGCACTGAGCCCACCTCGTGATCCTGCAGCAGGTGAGGGTCCACCAGGATTGGAGAGCAGTCCCTGCCTGGAACAGACCCCAGGTCCAGTCTAATAAGTCAGCTGGACCCCTCCCTGTCCTGCTGGGGGGGTGACAACCTGGTGCTGCTTTGGAGGAGCCCAGATTTTGTGTTCCTTTATTCCATTTGAGGTTAGTGTAAGAGCTGTCACTTGAGGGGAGATTTATGGCACTGTTAGTAACAGCAGGAGGGAATGCCTATAAATTAAAGCTAGAAATACTCAAAGATATTAATTTCTCAAAGAACCTACATCTCCATTTTCACTGTGTCTATTAGGAGGCTGGGAAAGTTTGCAGCTCACAGAACTATGATGCAGTCCAAACTGTATCTACATTTTTGGCACTGTGGTTCTGTCACTACTGATGAAGCTAATGATTTAGTGGGAGAATTAATTTGTCAATTTGTGCACCTTCTTAACAACAGCCTGTTTAGAGATGACACTGTTTTCCCCTATACTGCTTTTTTCTTGCCCGTAGGCAGTGCTGGTTCTATTTGGGGCCAGAAGAATGTTAATAACTTTTGTGTAAGTCAGTCTGACAGTTGCCATTGTCATTAATTCAACTGTGTGTGATATCTGGCACTTATGTTACAGGGAAGATGATTCACAAATCTGTCATTGGTGAACTTGTTGTCTTCAGGCAAAACTGTTCTGCTTCTCAACTGAAACTGAGATTCATTCCTGGAATTTTTTAGGCCACTCGTGCGGTCCCACTTAATTTGGTGGGATCATGTTGAGTTTGCTCTGACATTAGGGAAGAAGAGTAGTCTCCCAGATGTTTCCACCCAGGTCCCCCTTCTCTGAGTCTGAGCACTCCTGCTTTGTTTTGGTAAATGCCTGTTAATCACACTTCCCTCCAGGGAACAGTCTCCTCTCTGCCTTTTGGATGTGTATTTGCAGTTCTGCTATTCCAGGTCAAGTAAGCAAGAAGTCTGATCTGTGCTCTGTGACTTGAGGGGGTATTTTATGGTAGAACAGCACAATATCTTTATCCTGCTAAGAGCACAAAGGCTGAATAATGATCCATTAGCACAAAGTCCAGTAATCCATGGGCAGTTATCTAAGTGATGAGTCTGCAAAATTCTGATCTTCTAAAGTAAAAGACATAATTAGCAGGAATCGAAGACCAGAATAATTCTATGGTTTAATTTATTTGTCTTTCATTCATGACCAGATGTGATTTATTATTTTTCCTTGACAGAATCCTTCAGGGCTTCCTATTTGTTGCTCCAGCCTAAGCAAAACACCACTACAGTGACAGTTACTTTCACTTTGGGTAGATGAAGGGAGCTGAAGTCCCTGCTGGACAGTGGCAGAGGTGGCAGCTCCTAACGGGATGACCTCAGGAAACGTGTGTGTTCCCAGGAATTAGCATGTTGCTCCTAAGCCTTGAGTGAAGTTTGTTTCTTATGGACTGTGTCTATACGGATGAGAGGGTTGATGGAGCTTTTTAAGGATTTGCTTTTGGTCAGCGAGCCTTCTGATCCTGCAGGTCCTGACAGAGGGCAGTGGGACTGGTGGGGGTGAGCAGGCCGGGTGCTCACCCCGTTCCTGTTGGCAGCCTTGTGGATAGGAATGACCCATCCTCCTTGTCTCTCTTGGAGAGTCCAAGTGGGACTGAGCAGTGAACTTTGAGCTTCGCGTGATGAGCGAATGCCAGACAACTAAATTGGGATTTATCTTCTCTCTGAGACTGTCTTCTCCAGCAGACATAAGGAGATTGTACTTATTCAAAACTTTTTTACACCTCTGGGAAATGAAGAAAGGAAATCTGATGTGAACTCTAAATGGGAAGATTACTGTCTGTTAGCAGGGAGGGTACTGTGATCCCACCCCTTGGGACTTGCTGACATTTCAGTGCTTGGCTTCTATGTGCCCAGCTCTCTATATGTGTGCTCAGTGTCTATTCTAATTTATGCAGTACTTTCATGATTTTGTTTAAATCATTTCTATTATAGTTTCATATTCTGACATTAAGAGCATGGCTCTTCAGGGAGCAAGCACAGAGAGCTGTTGATTAGCTTATTGTTCTACATTTATGAGTGCTAATACTCTGTAATCGTTAAACAGAAAGAAGCTGCGACGTTTATCAAACAGCTGATTTATTCTCAGCAGTTCTGAAAGTATTTCTTCATACCTATTAGTCAGTTATTTATGCCAATTATTCTTAAGTTCTTTCATAAATATAATACTTTTGCTTAAATTAAATTCCCTTAATTTTATTTAATGGTCTTTTACTTTCTAATTTCATCTTTTGGTCTCTCCACCTCTTTCCAGACCTGTGTCAAGCAGGACTTGGCTGCTCTTGGTAGGATATCATGTTAATTCAGTTTTGCTTGTGTAATCTAAACTGTGCTCTTCCTTTTAGAGCAATGGACTAATTCAGGTGTATCAGGGTTGTCTGGAAGGTCACAATTATCAGTGTTTAAACCTGTAATCTGGAAGAACTGTTACACCTCAGGTGCAAGCCAGCCAGATAAAAATATCCCACTGCATCAGTTGGGGTTCTTAAAAATCATAGGAACATCTTTTTCCTCAGAGACTTCAGGACTGGAGTGTCTACAGCGGCTTCACAACATGAATTTGGCTCGATTGCCTTCATCTCTTGTGTTTCTTTCACACCCTTTCAGGACCTGCACTGTTTTAGGAACCTGAGTAGTTGGTATTCCTTTGCTCATCTCCAGCTGAGGTGTTTAAATGTAAAACTCCTGCAGACTGCATAAATGAGAATGCTGAAGCTCTGTGTTTATTTGGAGCAGTTTAAACGTCTTGTTTTGTGTGGAGGAAAAAAAGAAAGTCTTGAACCTTAGAGCAGAAACACCCAAATGAGCCTCCAGCACTGCTTGTGTAACCTGTTGGAGTGCATTGAGCCTCTGCATGAGTGTTGAACCTCAGCTGGAAGACAAGCAGTGAATGCTTCTGCTCCAGCATGGGAGCTGCAAGTGAGGACGTGGTGGAAGACAGAGCATAAGAGATCCAGCCACAGGAGGACAGGATCTTGCTCATGGGGTGCATTAGTCTGAGGCGGGTGCTATTTTGAGGGTTGTAGAGTAAGATGAAGGTGTTAGTGCTGTGAGGCCCGGTCTGGTGTAGTCCTGCTCAGCAGTATTCGAGCAAGGGGAGCTTGGAAACAGGCAGAGAAAAGGGCTGCACAAGTGGAGATGAGATGAGCCTGCTTTGTTTAGCTTGGAAAATCAAAGATTGAGAGAGGATGTGACTGCCGGCTATAAAAGCGCTGTGGAAGGAAAGCTCAGGGAAGAAAAGGCTTGTTTGAACTGATGGGAAGAGTTGGCACAAGATCAAATTGAAAATTCTCCACGAGTATACAGACAGACCCAGGAGAAACGAACATACTTTGAGGTGGAGATTGGTATAGTTTGGAAAAAGCGTTGAAGCATTTATCTGTGCTCCTGCTATGAAGTTGTAATTAGTAGCAAGCAGTATATTGACTAATGTGACTGTAAGCCTGGAGAACTGTTTAAGTGGTCCCAATTCAATTCCTGTGAACAGCAAATACAAAGAGCAGTGTTTTCCATTCTGGAAAATGCTGCTATGCATGGATCAGGCTGCTCTCTACCATGTTACAGTGAGTCTTTGAGACGTTTGCATGTGATTAGGCAAGAAAAAGCATCGCTACGCAACTGTGTGCCTTTCCACAGGGCTTTAATGGGTTGTCTTTGAGTAGTGACTGAACATTCATACGTGTAAAGCTGAGCTGCTGTGTGCATCAAACTTGCCAAAGGATTTCTCATAGCTTTATAATTTTATTAGGAAAAGCTGCGTTTGCAGAATATGAAATTTTTTATCTGTTTATGTCTGAAATTTTTGGCTACAGAAATGGAGGCTGCTGCTGTGTCTTGTGCTCTAGGGAGTCTTATCTGCCTAGAAGCCAAAATGTCAGTTTTCTTTAGTAACAGTGCAATACAGCACTGTGTGTGCACACAGAGAGGAACAAACTGAGGACAGAGCTGGGTTTAAGCTGTTTTAGTGGTTTCTGTAGAATAGAGCAGATGAGCAATTAGAATGTTCGGAATAGCCTCGAGGACTCGATGAACCTGCTTTCTTTTCCTTCCTGTTGCAAACAGTGCCAAAATACAAAGTGTGTCATGGCTCTAGGCTTGGAAGATTTTGTTTTCTCAGGTTTTTCAAGCTGCAAAAGTGGGCTTTGTTAGTTTGTTGGCAGTATCAATGTAGGAATGGCTCTGTTGTCAGACCAAACATCCATCTACTTTACTAGCAGATGTTTAGGGCTAAAAGTATAAAGGGGGGAAAAATTACCAACCACCCTCCCTGTGGTACAGCTCCCAGCACCCCCTGGTTAGCCAGAAGCTGCATCTGGATCGTTGTACTTATTAACTTTACATCTGATAAGGTTTTAGAAAGTTTTCTTGAGTTCCCTCATGCATTTGACCATCTGTGCTTATTAACTCAAAAATTTATGTTGGCTGGTGTAAACCTTGTGGTTGAAGGGCAACGTTTCCCCCAATCTTGACACACTTGGACTGCAGCGGATGGGGCAGGTGGGGATGCTTGATGGCTTCACCTATGAAAGAACATTGACTGGAGGTGCTGAACTTTGGGTCAAGCTTGGTAGATAGGAAGGTACTTTAGTCATGTTGAGTGCTTTGATAGCTTTGCTTGTCTGCATCCTAATTTATGAGGAAATGGATGGAGAACCTGTGGTGATAACACTTTCCTCTGCCCCTGGGAAAGGGAAAGCAGCAAGAATGGGAACTTCATTCTCTACTTCAATATTGAGGTCCTGGGCCACAGCAGTGCAGCTTTGGTACGGTGGTGCTGTGGATGTTGATACTTCTGCTTACTTCCATTGGCACTTTGAGACAGGCCACTCCAACGTTTGCCTTGTGCTGGCACTAAGCATATTATATTTTTCAGTAGGTATTTTGCTGTCTGACAATGTGCAGTGACCAGCGACCTCTCAGAGGAAACTGCCGACCGCTGATCTGAATTCCTGCGTGTGCTCCTAGTCTTTTCTTTCAGGAATATCCAGCTCATCCTTCAGAAGGTTCTTCCAAATCCCGTACTTGTGTACATCCCAGGTTGGGGAGGGGAGAGGAAGACTTAGTCCAAGGCAATTGCTTATTTTGAGAGATCATCTCAAAGATTTTCCCAATGTAGTGGATGCAGTTGTGCACCACTTCTAAGGAAGGTCAACACCTGCTGGCTGTTACACAGCCAGGTTTGGGCAGATTTAGAAGTTGTTTATGGCAGGAGTTATGGCAGTGTTTTCTATTGGTTGCAGTCTGAGAAGGTGAACTTTTGTACAAGTTCTTGTAGGATGTTTTTTTTTGCTTCAGTGATTTTGAACTTTAGTGCCCAATGAATGGGAACATAAAATGCCTTATGTTTTACTTTTTATACAGTAAAATGGTCTATTTTGATTATTGAAGCACAAGAGTTTCAGGGGAACAATACTAAAACTTTGCCAAATTGCATGTATATCTGAGGCTTGATGTTTGCTAATGGGCCATGCTTTATAATTAGTTTGGAACTGAATGATCTTTAAGGTCCAACCCAAACCATTCTGTGATTCTATAATTAGCTCTGCTGAAGCCTCTTTCAAGCCTTATGCTTGAGGCTACAGTGCTAAAGATGCCAGATGTAGACTGCAGAATTCAGGCTTACATCTTAATAGGCAGCTTCAGTTTAAGTTTTATATTCATACTTGGGAAAGCAGGACAAATTAACAGCAGTAGTTTATATTTTGGGTTATATTATGATTTATGTAGTGAAATACCCACAATTCATGCCTTGAGACAACCAGACTTAACAGAAAATGTAAATAGAAGAAGGGCATTAAAGAATTTATTTATTAAAGTTCACATAGATTAAAATAGTGCCTAAAATGTCTGAAGAAACTGCCTCTCAGTGCTTTGTTGAATGTGTGACTGCCTTTAGGAGCTGTCTGTCACTAGTTGCTTCCTTTGGTGGAAGGAGGAGTTTCATGTGTGGGATCTGTCTCGTGCTGGTGTATCAGGTTGTTGGGTTCTAATGCCAAGTGTTTTTCCCCTTCCTTCTTTGTATATTTGATACCTTCCCCAAGGACTGTGTCTTCATTAATGGACAAATGAGTACAGTTGATAAAAGCTTTAATCTGATAAAAATGGCAGTTTTTTCGTGAAGCTAATATGAAATTTTATTATTGCTAGCTGACTTGTCACGAGGAGGTTGTATTACAGTTTAGGTCTAAGATTAAATTTGGATGATGAATCTGACAATGTTATCTTCTTATTTCATTGTCTATTTACTATAAGAGTTTTCTAATCAGCTTTTCGTGTTCTTTGGTAGAATTAGTCTTTGTACAGTTTCCAGCTGTTTTGTCAGTGAAGAAGGAAAAAAAAAGATAAGCCAGAAAATTAATGTTCCTCCGATGCTGTAATTTCAAAACAATTAGTTAAACCATATTCTTCTGCATTGGAAAATAAATGTTTTGCAGTAGAACTTGCACTGTCGTGTCTCTGCCCAGTCATCAAAGCCTTGTGAGGTGTGGGTTTTAGTGTTCCAAATTTGCAACTTGATAAAGTCTGATGCTTTGGGTAATAAATTTCCTTTAATTGTGAATGGGGATGGGGGAGCTGCCTGGTGCTGTGGGCAGGTTCAGGTGCTGCCAGCTGAGGGAAGGCAATCTCCCTTGCCTCGGCACGTGGGCAGGGCTGCACCACTGGTGGGTCTGTGGCAGGTATGTGGGACCACGGCCACTCAGCCCCTCCAAGCAGTGTCACCAGCTCTCGTAGGGCCTTCTGCGTGAGCTCATGTGGGTACAGCCCTGCTTGGCCTCTCTGCATCCCATCCAACCTGTAGCAGCAAGCAAGAGGCAGGATTTTCACCCTGAAATTACTGGTTTAGGTTTACATGGCACACAGGCATCTGCTCTGCTTTTCAAGAGAGTTTTTAGCTGGTTTTGTAGCCCAGCAAACTTGAGCTGCCTGGGGAGCAGAGGCTTAATATATCTTCCAGGGAGCTAAAAAATATTGGTGTTGGTTTGGTCACTGTATCCCAGAGAAGCCAGCGCTGTTTCATCCCCCTGGTGTTGCTTTCGGCACAAAACAGGCCACATTTCCCTCACCTCAGCCAGAAACTGAGCTGAAATACAGCGTATTTTAAATTAAAACATAACGGTAACTGTGTGCACAGAAGAGAAGATTTACAGTTTGCAGATATTACAAGAAAGCTTTAAATCCCCCTTTTTAATGAAATAGCAGGGATAGTTCTTTTACACTGTCTGCTTTGTACCTGGAGGTACTTGCTGTCTTATCTCAAAATAATACCAGTGGTTCAGTGACAGAGCTTTTTTGAACAGCAAATTAAGAAAACTGGAAAATAATATTAGCCTGGGGGAGATGGATTTTGAGTGAATGAACATTTTTTTAATAAATTATAGTGCTTTTATAGTGGAGATTGTCAAAGCTGTCGGTGAGGTGAGGCTTGGGGGATCCTTCATGTATCTTTTTGAAACCAGATTAAAAAATTGGAAATTGTGGAAGGCATTGATAAAGGCCTCCCAAGGAAGGGCTTGTGGGGCAGAAAAAGCAGGAAAAACAGGCATAGAAGTCAATGTGTTACCTTTCCTGCCAAATCTCATCCTGGGATTGTGCAGTCCCTATGAAACAGTATTGGCTCTTGCAAACGTGTGGTTGTCTTATGGAGATCATTGATATTAATCAAATACAGGTGACAGAATAACAATTTGATATTCAGAAATCTTGCTTGTTGCCATCAACTCCAAGACTTTATTAGCACTGTATGTGCTGTGGCTTGGCAGAGCAGTTCCACCAGAACTGTGATCCTTCTGGGAACAGGGGGTGTATGAAAGCAAAGCCAACTGGGAAGCTGTGAGGGTTGGTCAGCCACTGCTTAAATGAGTTGTAGCTGCTGTGTCGGGTGGTGTGAAGTGTACAGGTTGCTTTTTGACTTTTCCCTTTGCAGACAAACTCTGATGTAGTGTGTCTTCAAGGACACATCCATCTGAGAATTGGCTCCCACTGACAGGACTAGGGATTGGATGCCTAACCCAGCCTCTCAGTGAAGAGTTGTCATGGTGACATGTTTTTTTGGAAGTTGAATAAACCTACAAGTATTTTTTTGTTCCATTTGGCCTGTGTCTCCTGGATTACATAGAGGTCTTCATTTGTTTGCTGTAATGTTCTTACTGACCCATATAGCATGCTCTAATTTCTAAAGCCATATGACATTTAAGACTTCTGGTTTTAAAATGAACTTTATTTTGAAGACAAAATAATAAGGAATGTAGTGAGGATTGGGCAAGCTTTCTTACAGAGCCACTTTGGTGCTAAAGAGGCTTGTGTATAGCTCTTTTCATAATTAACAGAATGATATGAGTGTGGAGTAATTTGCACTTAACACATTTTTGAGTGCAATCTGATGTTTCAAGAATTAAACTGTAGAGTGGTGACAGTTTATTTTTTGTTGTTGTTGAATTGTGACTGTAACACATCAGTTCGTTTGGGTGCAAATGTATTGAGAACAAGAGTGAAAGAATCGAGAACAGCCTTCAGAGTGATGACTTCACCCGTGAACTCTGTGAACTGAGGTGGGAACCAGTGGTGGGGCAATGATGAAACTGTTCATCTCCCTCGTCATAGCAGAGCGTGACTTCTGCCAGGTCCTGCCGTCTTCAGCCAAAAGGGTGATTAGAAGCACAAACTTTAAATGCAGCCAAGAGCAAGCCTACAGTGGGTTCGGGGGGTTGTTTCACTTTATGGGTTGCTGGATACAGTCAACATATATTGTGTGGTGTTCTGGGTTCCATTGTGACGTGTGGTGACCGTGGGAAGTCTCACTATTTGTGTTAGCAGCAGCTAAGAAGCAATGATTTCTCAGCAAGTAAACCGTGTCAACTCCACTTGTATCTTGTCTCCCACTTCACTCAAGTTCTGCAGCCATGTAGAACTATGTTATGGTTTCTTTTTCTTCCTCCCAGTCACTGTCCATTGTGTGACTTCTTCCTAGCATGCGCTAGACAAATTATGTCCCCTTTTTATTGCTGTCACAGTCTTTGAGAATACATCTGGGATTTCTTTGAGGTGCTGATGCAAAGGTCGCTGTGTAAAAGCCAACTGACTAGTGAAACAATTAGAAAAATGCAGTAAATCAAAGATTTACTCCCCAGCAGTAAATCAAAGATGTGAAGCATTATATATGGAGCCTACTTTATTCTTGCTGAGCTTTCCAGCGCTCTGTCCTCTTGGGCTCCATTATAAGTGCAATTAATGCAAGTCTGAGTGTTTCTGCCCATTGTTCCACACTGACTATAAACCTACTGATTTCCACAGCGTTGAGTTGGATTAACCAAGGCCAGTGTTTAGCCAGTAGCATGGTAATTTTTTATAGCTACTGGGAGAGTTGGTGCTTGGCGTTTTGCAAGGGACTACTTGTTCTTACAAAATCAAATGCTCACTGATGCACAGACTAAACCACTCGCATGCTCTGTGCTCCGACTGGCCTGATTCTGCAGAATGCCTCTTCCCCTTCAAATTAGTGACAGAGACGGGAGGAGGGGGCACAAAACCTGGGGGAAAAGCAGCGGGGTCCACAGAGGGTCTCTCCTTCCGCCTCGCAGAATCCTGAGGCTGCAGATGCCGGGAGTTACTTTGGAGTGAGGGTGGGTTTTCCTCTTCTGCATTCAGCCTGTGTCGCTCTCTCCCATTCTTTAGCTGAAGAATGGTAATCTGCTCCTGACCAGCCTCCCGGGCTGCCAGCAGGATTTCCTCACGCGTGCCTATCGAGCTCTGCTCTTCTTCCCAGGCGTTACGCACTCCTAATGCCTGGAGCGCCTTCATCGCTCTGCTGTGCATGCACATCTCGTACCAAAAGTAGTCGCTGCTCCTGCGCTCCCGCAGCAGCAGCAGCAGCACAGAGCAGATGCTCCCAGCTTCCCTCTCAGGCTGTGCTGTTTGGATTTGGTGAAAGTTGCCTTGCGTTGTCTCTGGATTTGTGCTTCCCTTTCTCTGTGTTGTGGATTGTGAAGATTTCATCGTAGAGAGCAGTGCTGGCAGTGTTCTCCTGTCCTTCGAAGGATCGCTTTCTAAATGTTTTAGCTCTGGAGTCATGAAGATTAAATTGAGGCTTTCCTGCAATGAGAATTTCCACTCTACTTGCCAATAATGCATGACTTACAAATTCAATGGCAGACGTTGAAGTATATAAAAATTTAAGTCCAGAAAAAGGTAAGGATGTTTGAGTTTGGAATTACTGTAGGAAGAGCTCATAACATTTTTGGAAGTGCTTGTAGAAAAATCAGGTAACTTTATCCTTATGATTGGTAAGTGACATACAATATTTATGTGGGCATTACTTGTGTGAAAAACGTGTATGCATATATTCCTGGATATTTAAGAGGAAAACCTTGTATTTTTGTATTGACTTGAAGGTACATTTCTCAATGAAAAACAAGTGGCTTGTGTGTGAGATGCTGCTCCTACAATATGAACAAACTGCACTGGTGTCATTTTAAAATATTACAAATCCATTTGCCTTCTAAAACAAACAATCACGACCTTTTAATCTATTGATATTTTGCTATGACATAGCTTTCTATGGAAAAGTGTTTCTGGTTTTGCTTTGTAGTAGCACTTCTAAATAGTATAACACATATGCAAATGATGTGTACAATTCTGATGCAGCAGCATGGGATGAGAAAAAGTGTCTTTTCAACTGGAGGAGGATGATATGAAGAAGGAAGACATCTTGAATAACTTTCTTCAGTAACTTGTAGACTGAATTTGTTTGGTTTAAGTCAGTGCTGGATGGAAAGTGGTAATTAGTTTAAGCCTCTAAGTGGATATAGAGTAAATACTGTAGAGAGAAGCAGAAATCATGGCAGATAAACTTTGGTTTTGTGTTTTGCTCATCATTAATGTTATGTTATGTGCTTTTAAGAGAAGAAAACCTCACAAGATACATTTAACAAAGAGCTGCCTTGTCAAAATTGGGCAGGCCAGAAGACATTTTCTAACAAGATTATTCTACGTACAATTTAAAAACCAACAAACAAACCAATCTAAAATAAAGCCACCAAAAGTCATGGATCATACTTTGAAATATTTTGCCCACTTTGAAGCATGTTAAAAAATTTGACAGTGCAGGGAGATGATACATGCTGATATTTTTTTGCTTGTATTTAACATGGATAAATTTATTTGATAAATATTTTTTGACTGGGGGAGGTTACTGGGAATAGAGACAGCTATGGCATAAGAAATTGAGGCTATTTTAAGAAAAAGTCAGTTATTTGTGTATCCTCTCAGGGAGGGGCCTCCTGTGTTGGTGTCCTATAGTTCCAGATGCTGTATTTCTATTTTGAAGGCTTTGGTTACACACAACTCCACATTAAGCTTTGATGCATATGGTTAGGTAAAGGAGACCAGGTGTCACTCCATCTGCTTTCTGAGATGCAGCACGTAATGGATATGTCCCTCTTTAATAGTTTATAAGATCCAGCTTATTTGAAGGGGGTGGTTTGGAACAGATCGGGTATAAATGCATCAGGTTTAATTCTTGATCCTGATGTAAATACGCGTATGTGTAGATAAACACATTTTGTACTGAAGTTCTTGGCTGGTGGTGAAATTGTGTGAGGTCATTTTGTAGTCCCCTTTCCTTAGGCAGACACAGTAGCAGCTGCCAATCAGAGTTGATCTTTTTCAGTTAGGAGCCCTACAACTTCCCTGTCTGGCAGAGGCAGTTGAAGGATGCAGAAGCAATGAGTACAGAGCAGTGTCCCCCGTGTTCAGGTTTGCCTGGGAGGCCTTGGAGGCTCGGGAGGCCTCTCAGCAGCGCAGGTGGGGTGACGGCTGGGCGTGCAGGAGGGTGACAGCACCGTGCAAGCGTGGGCTTTGGGTGTCGTGTTCTGTGTTCACGTGCTGGGGTGGCAGAAGAAGGCAGAGTGCCCGATCTCGCCGTTGTTCGGGCTGGTGGGTAGAGCAGAGCTGCAGCCCTCGCACGGCGCACGAGCACGCGAGCTCTCACGGCAGCGCCGGGGTTCAGGGATCCCTGGGCGCGCGGTGCGATGCGCGTGGCCGGCTCCGCTCCGCGATGAGCGCTTGGGGAAGGGAGAGCTCCATTCCTGCCAGCAGCCTGCCTGTAAGCTCGTGTGTGACTGTGAACCCCTGCAGGTGGGAGACACCCTGGTGCCCAACGAGCTGTCAGCAGACAGTGGGCACACTTGCTCTTGGCTACATGAGCCTTCTTTATCTACTTAGTGACTTCTAGAGGGCAGACGTGGGATTCTAGAAGAGAAAGAGCTTGCGGTGCAGGAGGAGCAGACAGGCTTCCTTTGGGTGTGGGTCCAGGTCTTTGCCTGATGAGTGGTGGAACTTCTGGGTTATCTTTTTCTCACTGCTTTAATAGAACGCCGGGGTTGCAGTCGGTACAGCTGAGCAGAAACAGCGGTGAGCTACGTCACGTGTCATTCACAGGGACTATCACAGCAGCCTCTTTTAAGGCCATTATTAGGGCTTCTTTGGGACTCTCAATCTCTAGATCTATCCAAGCACCTGTAAAACAAGTACTGAGTAGAGATTCCAGCATAAGAAGTGATACATAAAAGAATTAGCTCAGAACAGCATTGCTGTTCTGAGTGGATACTGAAGTCATTGACCTCCTTCCATGAAGAACTTGGTCTTTCATAGGTTTAATTGCATTATTAACTTAAATCTATTCTGTTATATATAAAATCTATTGTGTTATATATAAAAATACATTTTATATCTGTTTTATGTATTAAATCTACTATATATGATATAGAATATGTATTATATGCACACACAATGTATTAGTATCTGCACGTGGCAGCTTTGAAAGGTTTAAAGCCTCTGGGTTGTTTGGTGTGTTCTGAGGACATCGCCCTGCAAGAAGTGGAGCCCCTCACCTGCCAGTCTGAAAGGAGTGTCGCTGCGGCGTGCCAGGCCGTTCCGTGACACCACTGAGTTTTCAGGGGGTGCTGGAGCTGGTGATGTCTCCATGAGAGGGATCTAATCTGCTTCTGCAGAGCCAAGGGTACAGGAGACCAACTAGGAACTAAGTTATATGCTGCTTTATCTTGTATTCTTTTTTTTGCATCTAGTAAATATGTTATTGTTTTAATAAATCTACAGAGCACCATCATTTTGTGAAACTGAAAAAGGCTCTTGGCAAACTGTGCCATTGTGAAACTACGTGGCATAAACTTTAAACTGTTAAAGTAGCTCTTTAACTGCTTTGATGAAGACTAAAATGGCCAAATGCTCTCTTGGGGTCAGCATTAATGGTGTCGGTGTCATGACATGCAATGGCTTTGTGGAACCAGGGGTTGGTGAAGGGAGCTTGCTGGAAGAGAAGTTCATAGTTTTTTCGAGCACCGAGCTTACGTGTTTATTTTTCTTCTTTACCAGGTGTTTTGAAGTAGTCACTTAAGCTCATGTCTTAGGGCACAGCCTGTTAGTATGCAGGCAGCATTTTGTGTTTGCCTCTTGGATGACTGAAATCAAAGTTATGGGAAAGCATGAGCTGGCTTTTATACTCAAGTGTAGGCGAGGAAGTTGTGTCAGGTTATTGGTACCCTCAGCAGTATAACAGATAACTGATTTGGAGGTAGTTCCACATGTTACCAATAGAAACATTGATCAGCATGGGACTCAGATGCATAAAACATCGTCATTTTAGGTAATAAAATTATGTTGTTTTTTGAGACTGTCAATTGATTGTTTGTCCACAGATGACTCATGGTCTGACTCGCACCAAGGCAACTTGAGAATAGAATTGATAAATGTGTTTCTTTAGCAAAATGATTGTTTCTGAGGGGTGTGAATAAATTAGTTCGTATCATCCCTTGCACTGTAGTCTTCATTCACTGCTTTTAAAGGTTAATTAACTCCACCTTCAGTTCTACACTGCTTTTTTCCCCTTCCTGCTCTCCAGTTGAGCCCCACATGTGGGTTTATTTGGCAGCCTGAAGGGGAAGCGATGCTCCCTCCAGCCCAACCACTGTCACAGCCCAGTGTTGATGAGTGTGCTTCTGGGAACTGGATCCCTCCTTCACCCACTTCATCCTGCAGCTACAGCTGCTCTTGTGCCCTGTGGTTTATTCCCCTCACCAGGCTGTGATGCTGTGCAGTTGCCCAGATGGGACATATTGCTGTTTGCTCATGAAGCTGCAGACGTTGGAAGTCACTGCCTTGGAGCTGGGACAGTTTCTCCTCTGTGTGGGGACAGGAGCAAGGGTGTTGTGGTGGGATTTTTCTGGTTTTATGTAGTTAGAGAAGTTAAGAGGGGGTTAAGATATAAAGGAATGGCTCTTTTTGTTTTGGGGTGGAGTGAGGGGATCTGACCCAGCTCAGTACATTGTGGTGGAAGTTATATTTCATTGAATTCCTGGGTGGTGCGTAAAGGATTGAGGAACAGGGATGGCACCTAATGCTGTACAACATAGGCAGGCTTAGAACAAGACATGCTTGGTCCTTGGGTGTATAATCCTTCCTTATCTACTTAGTGACTTCTAGAAGGCAGACATGGGATTGTGGAAAAGAAACAGCTTGTGGCTTACTCTTTTCCACTGTGACCTCTGCATCCAGAGATGTAGCTCCTGGGATGCTTTTCAGACTGTTCTTTATCAGTTGCTGTGAGGCCTCAAAGGAGGAATCCCTGTCTTGGCACTGCTGAGGAGTGTGCACCTCAGCTGAGCTCCTCCAGTTGAGTTTTTGCCATCCTTTTTTGTACCTGAGCAAAAGTTTGCCCAGCCAAGGGGAGACCCTGCACTTTCCTTTGGAGACACAGCCACAGACCCATGTCTGGTGCTCTTTGCATATCGTTGTGGCAGCATGAGGACGCTGCCTAAGAAGCTAAATGCCTCTCTGCCCTTTGCTTGTTGTGAAACCTGCAGCTGGGGCTGCCAGAGCACCACATACAGACCTGTGCACTCATCCTTCTTGTTGGCAGGCATGGTGGACGCTGTCTTTCTCAGTTTCTTCCTGTCTGCTCCTGCTTCCACTTGCTCTGTACTGTCTTAATCAATTGCTGTGCCTTCCCTGCAGAGGGATCCTCGTGCAATAATGAGGATTAGGATGTGCAAACTTGTTAACTGTGTTTGCTTAATAAATCTATCTTACTTGTTCATTCTATTGATGTGACAATGTGCTTTGGCAGTTGGCCATGTCTCTGGTTAAATGGTTGTGCTTTTCAGTGTTTATAAAAAGCTTATTACATAGTCTTAATGGAATACTTCTAGTCCTCAGTCATGCTGGGTTGCAGTGGCACCAGTGCTCTCAAAATGAGCAGCTTTGCAATGTTTCTGAGGGAAGAAGAGATCTCAGAGATCTTCAGGAACTAGTAGCAATAACATTCCCCTGTAAACTGTCACACAGTCCATCTCCTGGCTGTTGAAGGTGCTTCTTTATGGAGGAGACTGAAGGCTGGGATCCTGAGGCTGTGTGACTGCTCAGGTCATAGGGATGCTTGAGCAGTCTGTGCCCAGCAGGGCTGCAGAGAAGCTGTCTGCTGAATGATCTGATCATCTGCTGCTTTCCGAGTGCTGCTTGAGTGAAACCAGGGCTAATTTCTTGAAGATAATAATTAGCTGTCCGCTGAGCTAGCAGAAGCAAGGTATCCTTGAGCAGAGATGGAAAATATGCATTATTCATTGTATCTGGGGGCTGCTCTCTCGGGTTTCAGTTGCTACACTGAAGTGAGGATCTCAAAAAGGGGATCATAAGCCTTGTGAATAAGGCAGTGCCCTAGCAAGTCATTTTCTGCCTTCCACAGTGCTCTGGAGAAGATAATCTCACTATAGGAACAAAATTAGTGATACAGATGACTAAAACACTTTTGGGATTTCTAGATGCAAAGGGTAAGGGGGAGGCTCCATGTGGGAATGGAGTCTGGGTGCTCCCATGGTAAGAATGGCAAACTGTCAAGAATCAGCTTTGGAGAAGCCTTATAGCAAAACCTGTTCACTAGTAATGTGAAAACAAGCTTGATTAACTTGATTGTCCTAGAAGCTTTAAGGCAGCAGCCTCAATATGGGAGGTTGAAACAGTAGTTACTATGAAATAGTTATTACTCATAATTTCTGAAAGTTACTGCTCCCAAGCTTTTGGGTTGGGTTCTATGATTTTGGGGATTTTTTTGTTTTCTTAAAAAAAACCCCACACCAGACAATTCCCATTCCTACAAAGAGTTAAAACTGTCCTTTTAGGTTCTGGCTTTTTTTCCTTCTTGGTAGTCTATGTTCTTGTTCTTAAGCTTCACCCCCTTTTTTTTTATTTGCATATTATTTAGTGGATTTACAATCATGAGTTGTCTTTCAGATTTAATGTTGTTTGGTCATAGGCCGTTCACAAATGTTTTGAGTGGTCACAGTTTGTGTATTGCTGGTTGCTCTACTCATTTTGATTCTCTGCCTTCTTGAAGGCTGCACTGTGGTTGCTGGGCCCTGCCAGGACCGGGTGTCCCTGCTGGTGACTTCCTTGAGGATTTCCTGAGATCTGCAGAAGTGTGAGAGATTGTCCCTCTTGTGTCCGTGAACCTCACAGAGATTATGATTAAATCCACTGTAAGAAACTTAATGTAAAATTCTGTCAGGGGTTGAAAGAGTTGCTCCAAAGGAAGCCAGAAAGTGGTATAAAAGATAAGATGTGGCAATTAAAAAGGGTTGATTTCCTCTAGGCTCACCTCTGTGGTCTCTGCTGTAACATTCCTGACATTGCATCTCCTCTCCTTGGCTTTTTGGCTGTTACGTAATGAAATGGCAATCGACGATTTGATGATCTTAGCGGTAAAGCCGTGTGGTGTGCTGAATATTAGTGCTGTTCCGTGGGATTTAGATAAAATGTGCTTTATGGGGGACCAAGGTAGGGAGTAAATGGCTTTTAATGGCATTAGTGTAAAGGCAAACTCGCTGTGTGCTCATGATGAACGAGCGACTGCCAAGCAGGGTGATGAGAAGAGTTCAGACCATAAGAATGTTTTCTGTGGTCCCATCTAGAGTGTCCTCAGTGCTTGGATCGTGACAGTTCAACTGCATACTGTTCTCAAGTTCAGCAGTGTCTTTCTTTGCACATTTTTCCCCTACTTGCTTCTGGAAATGTACATCTATGTTTCCACAATCCGTGCTCCAAGCTGGATCCAGATACACGATTCCAGTAATGGGGCCATGCGGCCAGTCCTCTGTCACCCACTCACCCACCAACTGCCTGACTCAGAGTTCAGTTTCTGGAATGTTGGGGTTTTACAATCTGAAACTTCAGAGAATCACTACGGTGGCATTTGGGGGTTTAACTGGAGTGAGATAAACCATGCTTTTGGCAGTGAAGAGCAGCTGCTCAAAGGTGAGATGCAGGATCCTGTTCTGGTTCTTGGGATACCGCAGCACAGAGAATCGTGGGGAGTGTCTGCAGAGATCCTGGTGAAGCTTGTGGGTGGGAACAGGACCTGGGGGTGGGGTGTCTTTTGGGTTTTTCTTCTCTGAAGAGAGAAATGAACAATATACCTGCAAAGTGCATGGTAAAAATACTGAATGTAGGGGAGAAGATCTACTGATACAATTAAAGCACTGCTGCATTTTATGGGCTTCTTTTATCTCCTCATGCCTAATGTTGCTTAATGCAGCTTGCTGCATGTAATTCAGAAACACAGCTTATATCCTCTTTCATAATTACACCTCTCATTGTTTGGTAATGCTCTTTAGTCCTTATTTAATCTTTTTGGTTTTTCAGAGGACTGTAACATTAAGTCCATAAAAGCAAGACATGAGACTAAACCCTTTTCCTTTTGGTTGTGCTTTGAAATGTTAATTTCTTAACATATAGTGATGTAATGGGAAAAAATAAAGAAGAGCTGGTTTTGTGGGCAGCAGTGATTTTTTAAATTTCTTTTTTCTAAAAACACAGTCTGTCTCCCAACCTGAGTGGTGTAATCTTTATACTCAGTTGCAGGACACTTCCTAAAGCTATTAAATATATTCCCATCCAGCTGTATTTTTGCTAAGGGCCTCCTGTACTGACTTAGTAAGAGTTTGCTGGGAACACTTGAGTGATTTGCATGTAGCAGTTGCACACACTGCCCTTTGCCAAAATAGGTTTTACTGGCTGTCCTGAAATGGAATTAATAACTCATTATTTGTAAGACCTGTGTACGTTGTCTAATGGTTTTCTTGTGCTGTTTCATGGAAGCTGAAGGAAATGGGGATGAGAAATTCCGCACTTGGAATCCTGTGTTCAGTTTTGGGCCCCTCACTTCAAAAAAAGATGTTGAGGGGCTGGAGTGTGTCCAGAAAAGGGCAATGGAGGTGGGGAAGGGTGTGGAGCCCAGAGGTTCTGGGGAGCAGCTGAGGCAACTGGGATCGTTCAGTCTGGAGAAAAGGAGGCTGAGGGGAAACCTCATCACTCTCTACATCTACCTGAAAGGAGGTTGTAAAGAGGAGGGTGCTGGTCTCTTCTCCCTTGTAACAAGTGATAGGACAAGAGGAAATGGATTCAAGTTGCACCAGGGTAGGTTTAGACTGGATATTAGGGAATATTACTTCATGGAAAGGGTTGTCAAGCATTGGCAGAGGCTACCCAGGGAGGAGATGCAGTCACCATACCTGGGAGGTGTTTAAAAGCCATGTGGATGTGGTGCTTAGGGACAGAGTTTGGTGGTGGGCTTGGCAGTGTCAGGTTTATGGTTAGTCTCTATGATCTTAAAGGTCTATTCCAACCTAAACTATCCTGTGATTTTTCTGGAACTCTGCATAGGGTGAGCTGGGTGCCGCTGTGGCAGCTGCAGGCTGCCGTGAGTAAACTTGGGGCAAGCATGGAAATGGTTGAGTTAGAACTTTGTGTGTGTGTGTGTGACTTCTGCACAGGACCCATGGAGTAAACCTTTCAGGGCCTTGAGCTTTTCTTTTTGTTGTTCAATTAATTAACATCATCTCTTTGCAAGTAATGGTTCTTTGAAGGCAATGGTAGAAAAAAATAGTGTTTTTAAAAGAGAAATCACACTGAAACTGGCTAAAAAAAGAAATCAACCCCTCTTTGTCCAAACCTGTGTTGCATTAAGGTTTTGCTGTGGGCTCTTGGCAGTTGAGTGTTTTGCCTCTCGTGGTTAGGGAACAGTATTTTCTTGAGTAACTAAACACCAAAATATAGCAGCAAAAAGCTCAAACCTATTTCTGCTGTTGCTTACTTTTAGGGTTACCTGACTGAAATGAGGTGTTGAGGAAGCTGATCAGGGCTGAAGGCAAGTGCTGGGATAACCCAGAGAACCTTGGTGCAGCACTGGTTGTTGCGTGTGGGCGATGGGGCAGCTGGTGCACACTGGGCATCCTGACCAGCATCCTCTGGGTGCTGGTGCTGCTCTTGGCTCCAGTAGTGGAGTGGCCAACGTAGTTATTTAATCTTAGATAAACAGGTTTTACGCTGAGGCGATGTTTGTTTCACTGCTGTGTTGTGCCCTCTGTATCAAAGTGCATTTCTATTTTACTTAAAGTGCTGCCGCCGGAGATGATGCTTTAATTCCCTAAATGTTTTCCTTCGGGTATCAACAAATGGTGTACCTTAAAAGCTTTGTAGTAAAGCAGGACAGCAGGCAGATGTCCATGTCATGACTATCACTGTCGAGGATTAAGCCAAATTAATTGCAACCACCGAAGAACAGGACCTGTATGGGGAGTGGCTGTTGAACCTGTGAAGAGAGCGGAAACTTTTTGTGAGAGATTCCTGCCCGGCGCAGTGCTAAAGCCATCCCCTGGTTATTAAAGACCTGATTGCACATGGGGATAGATTAGAGCAGAGTTGGACGGAAGGTAACGTTGCCTGATTTGGGGCGGATTAGAGTGCTTTTTGAACGTAAGGCCGCGTATGGTGAGCGCTCAGAGTTCCAGCTTAGTGTCCCCAGGCAGCAGCTTGATTTATTCAGCGGCGAGGAGCGGTGTTGTCAGGTAGAATAAACAGCATCTGCCTAATGTGCAAGATTTCAAGTAACATCTGGACTTTCTGGGAGCTCGGATGGCTTTCCTCCTGGCTTCTGAGGTCTACCGTGTGCTGGGGAGCGTGGCCACCTCGGAAAAAGTCCAGCTGGCACAGATGGGTTTGTATCTGGTTTACTATTCGATAGAGAAGCAGCTCCTTTGGCAAAGGGGATGTGTGTGATATTAAGAATAATTATCATTACTTGAATGAAAAATTTAAAAACGCGCTTTGAATTCAGGTCTGCTTTGCTTTAAATGTTTATTGTGAGAGAAGAAAATAGACTGTTATTTCTATATTATTAAAACCCATTAAACTACAAGATATCTTTTTTGGATGATTTTAGACTGCCAAGAATAGGTTTGTATAACTCTGGAAACAGAGCTTAAAATATTATTAAGCAGCAAACTTAATATTTTATTTGAATTTCCTCATTCTTTAACTTCCTCTGTGTTTGTAACACATCAACTACATTGTATTCCTGTTTAACTTATTTTATTTTCAGACTTTGGGCAGAAAATGCACAGCTAGTCCTTGCATTAGAGAAATACCATATAATGGAAACTGTGCCTTGGTTTCTCAAATTTTAATATAAGTCTACATTGAGGAGCTGCTTCTTTTACTCAGTGTGGTAGTTTATCTAGAGGATTAAATGTTTTTCTGGAACCAGCTTTCCTATTCCTTAGTGAAAGCGTTCTTGAATTGCTCTTCTGGAGCTTTTTTCTGAACTGCCTCTGTTCAATAACTTCCCTTTATTCAGATGCTAATGTGTGATGTCTATCTCTGGTGAATGTCTGACTGGAGACTGAAATTAGCATATTAGGGATAGATTTGAAAAAGACCTTTTTTTCTTTGCGTGCTTGTATTTTATAAATAGCTTAAAGGGGAGGATGGTGTATCTTGTAAACAGTTTGCAGCTGAAGACTGTGGCATTCCTATTATCAGAGTGTGTTCTTTAAAGTGGATTCTTCCTATTATTAACACCTATGCAGCAGGGATGATGCAATGAACTCTTCGACATTTACTGTTCTTGAAATGTTTGTGTTCTGCTGGTATCTCCTTGGAACGGGAAAATGCAGCAAGCAGAAAAGATGCTGCTTACTGGAGTTATTGCAGATGGGGGCTGAGAAACAGAGGCTTGAAATATTGGGCAGGAACTGGATTTCTTCCACTCTATTTTTGAAAAATTGCTTTAAGATCTATTCAATAGAACTTTGATTCTGAAGTCTGTCTGAAAACCTGTGTGTGAAATACGTCTGTAGCAATTACAAATGTGATGTAGAAGTGTTTAGGCAGTAGAAACCATGAAGCAGAAACTGGATCACCTTTTATGTTTTTCTTTTTCCCCTATGTTTTTTTGGCTGTAGTGACCTGAGTGTGGTCAGTTTTCTGCTTTCTTTACATTAAGGAAAAGTAGTCCTATTTCTTCTGCCTTTTGCTAGAGCTCCTCAACAGCTTAGTGAAACCATTTTTTTTTTCTGTGACAACTGAGCCGATGATAATAAAAAGACTTATGTGAGAGTTAGTTATTTAAGACTTTTATTAATAAAACTGATAGGCTTAGATGCTAAGAAGCAGATTTTGTGTGCTGAGTAGCTTGCTGCTAAACCTCTTCCTGAGCTAAAAGCCTGTTGCAATCGATCACCCTAATAGCAAAGTGAAAACGTGCATGCACTTTGTATGCCAGGCTAACCCAGCAGTTCAAGTTTGTGTATCCACACACACTGCTACAACATTTTCTTATGGAGAGCCTTACTTTTGAGCTGGAGGACAATTTTTGTTTGTTAGGTATGAATCCAAGGCAAACTTGATGTAAACTCTGTTCCAAAGTGAAAGGCTCGGCCTCCAAGAGAAAGTTTGTGTATGGACACGCACACGCACACACACACACACACGTATGTATATATGTAGTAAATTTTATCTTTGCTCCAATTCTTCTTTCTTCTTTAAGGTTGTGAGATTTCCATCCCTTGTGGTGTAAAGAGTTTGTTTTCCTGGCACTCTGTGCACCTTCAGATAAATAAAACTGCCACATTCAGTGTGTGGGTAATGCATAACATCCATGCCTGGCTTGATCTGTGTCACTTTTCTGGCTCATCTTAAAGCACTTCCAAACCCACCCGTTTGTTTGTGGTGTGTGATGGTTTGGAGAAGGCCATATATTTATGGACATAATACAGGACGAATTTATGACGCTCATACACATCTGTGGTGCATTCAGAAGAGTTTGGTTCTGTTCAGCTCAGCCTGAGTCCTCTTTCCTCCAAGAAAAACAACTGGGCAAAACCACCACTTTTGGTCCAGTTATTTGATGTGGAGTTTGCCTTGCCAAGAAAAAGGCTTTTATGTGAGGAAAGCAGGGGAGGTTGGTCTGGCGATGACGGCTGCTCGTCCCTTTGGAAGGAGCAGCAACCTTGTTCTCCTTCATTGATGGCTTCAGGATTGGGTGGCTCTGCTGGAAGATGTGTTCTGGTCACACATCTGCTATGGAGATGGACTGAGCAGGGCCACCACGATGGGTTTTGATGTGTAGGAACGCTGTGGGGTTTCAGCTGATGCTTGCTGTGGGAGCTAAGGAGGTGTTGGGAGCTGAGAAAAACCTCCCTGTGGCTGAGAGAAGTGGGGAGAATGTGTTAGTCTTTTGTAATGCCAGAGGAGAACTGAAGAGAGAAGTGGTTGAAGAGAAGTGTGATAAGAAAATAAAGATAGACCCAGATAGCATTTGGGAGCCAGCCAGAGTGTAAACAAATCATCTGAGAGGTGAATTTGGAGTGATACCAAGTGAGGAGAGACTGCGAATGGATAAAACCAGCAGAAGGTAATTTAAGAGCATGGATATATACTGAGATCAAGAGGCAATGTTATCTTGATCCTACTGTTTGAAAAACTGTAGGAGGGAAGGTGTGAGGTGAAGTGGAGGAGATGGGTGTATTTTAGTCAAAACACAAAGAAACAAAGCCTTATCATCCTGGATGGGATGGGTGGATAAAAAGAAACCATCACAGTATGTGTCTGAAATTTGGTAGCAGGATGGAGAGGGTGTAAATGCTTGTAGTATGGAGGAAGGATTGTGTATTTATAGTTCTGTTAACAGTTCTGTGTCAAAAGCACAAGATATAAACTAAAGGATTACCGAGCTTAAAGGAACGTGGAGTTCAAATGATGGTCCCCCTATTCAGAATTTGCAGAGTGCCAGTTGAATATTACAGCACTGTGTATAATAATATAAAAATATTTAAAGAAATTAAGTCTGGAACAACTTTAAAATGTTTTCCTTGCCTCCTTTGTCATGAAGTTGTTCTGACAGATAATTTTTTGTTTTCCTATGTAGAGAAGCTACTTGTGAATAACAAGAAGGAATAGTATGTGTCTTATACAGCAATGGCTTAGTGTTCTTGCCATTAAAGGTGTGAGTTAAAAAAATGTATGTGCTTGGCAGCTGCTGGAAGGTCAATGGGTCATTTCATTAGTGGAATTAGAAGCCAAGTGAATTGAATTTTTTGTGTTCTGCTTTGCAGTGGAAAGATGCATGAGTGTTATGCAGTCTGGGACTCAGATGGTTAAGCTGAAGAGTGGGACCAAAGGGCTAGTTCGCCTCTTCTACCTGGATGAGCACAGGACCTGCATCCGATGGAGACCGTCCAGAAAGAGTGAAAAGGCAAAAAGTAAACTTTAAATATTTATTTTGCTTTCTTTGTCAGTTCAATATTAGAATGTGACTTACAGAAAGAAAACTGAACAATATTTTTAGATCAATTGAATAAATGCGTGTTGATGCTTATTTTAAATGTGCTGTGATACTTGAATGAAGGTTTTCAAGAGTAGGGTTTAACCACCTTCTGAAAGCTCAGGGTTATGAGAGGAAGGGGGGCATAATTTGTCAGATGGCAACGTTTTCCACTCTTCATTTTGCTCATCATGATGAGCAAAATGAAGAGTGACTTGATAACAAACTATGCTGAATGCTTTTCAATGTATCCATCACAAATTTAAACACAGATCTAGAAAAGTTTAGATTGAGGTTTCTTAACCTTAACTGTGATAATTTTCTTTGAGCATTATTACATCTTGAAGTTACTACATAGCATTGTTTCTCATTGAAACTGTTCCTGCTGCACTGTTTTAAATTGGAAATTCAAATTAGTGGTTGGTGACGAAAATAAGGACTATAAATTCACATAAATGTCGCAGAGGCTTGAGATGAAAAACGAGCAGTTGGGAAGGCTGCAGATGGTGACAGTGGACATTTTTGGGCCAGTGTGAGAGCTGCTGTGTGGAACAGCATAGCAGTTTGGGGCCATGGCTCCGGGAGCCGTGTCACCCTGGTAGAGCATGGTGGGTGTCCCTGTCTTTCTGCTGTAGAAAGCGGGGCTGTGGTGGGTGTAGTCCCTTTGGAGCAATGGTGTTTCACTGATTGATGGAAGCCTCTTGATGTCTGCCTCTTCAAGCTCCTCTTTAAGTAGCCTCCAGCCCTCTGGTGCAGCAGGGAGCTCTCAAAGAGCCTTGCTGTGGCTGCCTTCGAGGCGGCCGCGCTGTGCACATGGCATGGCCAGAGCGAGGGTAAGCCTTGAAATCAAAAAACCCTTTTGGATGTGGAGATGTGGATATTTAATGACTTTCAGCCTGAGTAATTCAGAATTGCTCAAAACTGGAAAGAAATTGGGTGGATATCCACGTGTGTCAGTCTTTGTTTTCCCTTCTCACAGTCGTCATCGATGCCATTTACAAAGTCACTGAAGGGCGGCAGTCTGAAATCTTCCACCGCCATGCAGAGGGGAGCTTTGACCCAAGCTGTTGCTTTACCATTTACCATGGCAACCACATGGAGTCCCTGGATCTGATTACATCTAACCCGGAGGAAGCTCGCACCTGGATCACAGGACTGAAATATTTGATGGCTGGAATAAGCGATGAGGACTCACTCGCTAAGCGACAGAGAACTCATGATCAGTATCCTTTTGTGAGCCTGAGATCCAGCTTCCAGTATTTCTGGCTTGGTTTTTAGTGACTTCTGCATAGGGTGTCCTTTCACCTCCTGTTAAGTGACCAAAAACCTTGTTGTTGATTGAAATGGAAACTTGAGTTATGTGTTGGACACTTACCTGTGCCATAAAACATCAGCTTTACCTTAGGGATGGGATTAAATTCCGTTGAAGTTGGGGATAGACTTGCATTTTGTAGTGGAATTCTTGTTGAAGGATCAAAACAGTAATTTCTAGTTATCTTAACAAATACTAACCCCAGCATAGTTTCAGGATTTCTGTCACGTTCCCTTTGCCCAACTGTGCTTTTATTCTTCTGCTAATAGCTAGATCCATCAGAAGACACTGTTTTCAAGATATTACTAATTGAAAACTTGAATTTATTAGCCTACACACAGGTGAAATCCTGAGGTTTTTGAGAGTCATTCAGTAAATGGATTAGTAACTCCTGACCATCTCCATTTCTGTTGGTGTATGTCAGATATTTGTGTGTACTTCTCAGCCTCCATTGATTGTCAGGAGCACAAATCTTTAATGCTCCTTAAATGTTTGTTGTAGCCTAGTAACCATAATGAACTTGTAAAGATCATGTCCATTGAATGTTTTCTTGATGTGCTTTCTTTCACACCAGTGCTGATGAGTACGTTAGATACAGAAAACACCCTTCCCTAAACCTAAAAAAACAACCACCATAAAAACTGTAACCTGTCTGAGCCATGCAAAAATATGCAGTGATCACTTGTAAATACTCCTTCTGGAAAATGTACACACTTCAGCTATTTTTAATTTATATTTTCAGTGTTTAATTCTGGTGGAAGATAGCCACAGATCCATTTGGGAGATATATTGCACGCTCTGTTGCACACATACTCTGCTTGCTATATTTATCCATGACTTTTCTGAGCTGCTGTGTGTTCTCTACTGGTGAAACAACACTTCAAGTCTTGTTTGTGTTATCAAATGTGCCAGCTGGGAGCCTGCAGACAAAATGACCCTGTATGAGTTCCAGATAGTGTAAGAACTTAGCAAAAGCTGCATGGGGGTTTATGTGCAAAGAGGGGGTAAAAGGTACTGGGAAGGAAGTGGAGAAGTTCAAGTAGAATGGAGGGAGAAGTGGGAGGAGATATCCAAGCAAGCTCAGCAATATTTGAAAACTTAGAATCCGTTCTCAGAGAAGAAGCTGGTAGCAGAAATGAGCACAAGGGGGCTGGTGGTGTGAGCCAAGCTGTAAATCATTGTCATAAACCAGTACTGCTTTAATCATCTGAATGAAACTGCAGCAAGGGCTCGGGGGAAGCACTGGTTCAGTGTCACCTCAAACCCATGTAAACCTGCAGAACATGGCCCAAAAAGGTTATGTTAGAGGTGAGCCAACTGCTGTGTGAAGAGCTGTCCCTTGTGTTCAGAATTGATTTGATTTGATGCCATTTTGGCCTTGTGAGGGGAGAAACAACAAATGTATGAGAGCTATCCACTTTCTTTGTGCAATTTATGATTCTAGGGAGTTGTTACTCTCCTCTGGAAAGTGTGGCACAAGGTGAGGGCAGAGATATAGGAGAGAAAATAGCGGGCAAAGAAGTTGTCCGGAGATGGAAGACTTACAAATATGTGGATGAAAGATCTATGTGACAAACTTAGAGGAGAGAGAGCATGGAACAACAATTAACCACAAGGAGTGGTTAATTTTTCATGAGGTTCTTATGGAAACCACAAATAATGCACTTGGGCTGATTTCACAGTGTCTCCCTTCTTCCATCCTCTTGCAGTTGATTAACATCATCCTTGATACAAATGACTATTGAGCTTGATTCCTTTGAGTCGAGTCTCAAAACCAGCAGCCCTCAGGTGTAACTCCATGGAGATGAACAGTTTTAGCTGCACCAGGTAGGAGGTACAATAGCAAATTGTACCAGAAAGTATACAGTGGTAAAAACGCTTTATTTTGGCATCAGTGTGGGGAGAACCATTCAGATAGTACCAGACCTTTGCCAACAATGAATTTATTTCACAATATACCCAAATAACTAATGCAGGCTGTGGGAAGTCTTAATTCAAGTGTTTTGCCCAGATGCACTAACTTGAAAAAGACATGTTTGTAATGTTCAGTTCTTCTTTCTGGAAGGTGTTAAGGTCTGACCCTGCCCCAGCTCACCTTGTTCTCCTGAATTCGAGTCTTGTCCCTTACCTGCCCACTGCTCTGCCTCCCTCCTCTGGGAGGAAATTGTCCTTGTGAACCTCTCCTTGACGTGTTTGTAGCTGGGTCAAACAGACCTTTGAGGAGGCAGACAAGAATGGAGATGGGCTGCTGAATATTGAAGAGATCCACCAGCTGATGCATAAGTTGAACGTTAACCTGCCCCGCAGGAAGGTGCGGCAGATGTTCCAGGTTGGTCTCTGACACACAGCGATGTTGTGGTAAGGAGTGCTGGTCCCCATCAGAGGAGGATCTGCAAGCTGGGACTTAAAACTCTGTCCTTTCCAACACTTTACAGACTTTTTCCAAGTCTTACCTTTCTGTAGACAAAGGTGGATCAGAATTTTAGCAACATGAGCCACTTTGAAGACAATTTATTAATATTACTTTTTCGGATGGGTTATTGTTTCCATTGCTGGGAATGGAATTGTTCTACGCTGGCGTTGATGGACCATGAAGTTACTCTGGTTCTATTGGAATCCTTTTTTCATTTCCTTTATGAAAAATCATTTAATAGAAACTAATTCTCATAAAGTAATTAGTTTTTTATAACAATTTCTTCTTATCCAGAATCAATTTTTTTACTTCTGTTATCTGAAAACAGTTACCATATTCCATCAGCCCTTGTGTTTGCTGCAAGAAAGGAAAGATAAGCCAAGAAAATAAAGCAAAATAAAATCATCTTAATTCTTCAAAAACAGTACCAGCCAAAATCTGGTTTGCTCTAAAATATGGGGAAGTGGAAGAGTCTTTTAATGGTCAAAAGCGCTTTGTTTGTCTGGCGTAAAATCTACATTAGAGATGTATCTTTGGAGTATGAGTTACTCCCCAAAGACTTGAGAAGTGTGGAAACTGGTGGGGTTGTGTTACGGAGGTGAATTTGGGTTGTCCTTGTTCCCACAAATTAGAAAAGTCATTTGAGATATGTAGTAGATATAAAATGATTTAAAATCCCATTTGACACCAAGATAGCTGGGAATTATTTTCTTCTTAGCTTACTTGCTGGGATCCAAGTTTATAGCTCAGATAACAGTAGTGCTAACAAGGTGTAATGAAATGCAGCTCCCTGAGACCCTTGGGTTTTGCTGATATTGTTGAGTGCTGCAGGAGAGGCAGAGAGTTGTGAAGTTGTGTACTGAGAGGAAAAAAGATGTAGTTCACTCTGCCCTCTTAAAGTGTCTAGGAATGAAGTGGGGCACGCTAGCAGCCACCAGCCTTTGGACAATCAGAGGCAACTTTTGGTTAAAAATAAGCTGCTTTGCTTATTTTTATTTTGCTGCATTTGCCCTCAACCTATTGCTGAGTTAATATCCTAGACCTTGCAGGCATGTTTAAAGTTATTAAGGTCGAACATAAAAGGACTGTTGAAGGTTTGTTTGCTGTTGGTCATTCAGATCCCAATCTTAAAGGCCTTACTCCACAAGCAGTGCTTTGTGCCTGCAGTCCTATGGACTTCCAGGATTAATGCAGGATAAAAGGGAGTGGCACAGCCCTCATTGAATCTGCTGTTAGATTGGCTCTTCTTCTGTAGAAGAAGTGAGGTTGGACACCAACTGGAAGAGTTTCTTGGGAAGGAAGATGTGATGGCAGGGTGAGGATGCTCTCCATCTGGAGAAGAACTTGTGTGTGTTGTACCACTGTAGAGACAAGCCAACAGGTTCAAGACCAAGTGAGTGTCCTTTTAGACTGTACAGAATGTGTTCTGACCTGACCAGAAGGAAGCACCATTTTTAACAGAATGTGACTTGAGGATTTCTAACTACAGGGAAGAAAACCTTATATACAGCTATGAACAAAGGACAATATTCATGGGAACAGTAGCACGTTTCTAAATATTTATTTCACTTTGTCTCTGTTGTCTGCTTACAGCCTCAAACTTAGCAAGAGTTGTAGCTTCCCTGGAGTTCGTTTTTGGTTGAGACCTACATAGTGTTTGACAGCAGATCTCCAGAATATATTCTTTGTTTTGAAAATCCAAAGCAATCCTCTTAGGCAGATGTTCACAGTAAAAAGCTTGTATTAACATGCGTTAAGTACTGTTTTCTTTTCCTACATCTGAGGATAAACAGAAACTGCCATCAAGATTGGGGCTGTTGAGCATATATTTGGGTGGGGAGTCTTGCTGCTGCAGACTTGTCCCCTCTACAGAGTGCTGACAGGGGGCTGAGAGTGTTGTGGTTTGAATTAATGTACATTTAAGACTGTGATATTGTCTTAAATGTTTTAAAACATCAGACTCTGTTGTTAAGGGAGGCCACGGGGTGAAATTATTATGTTCCTTGCTATCTTTTAATCCAGGATAACTGCAGAGCATACAGGAGAGGAACAGAGATCAGAGTAAAGCCCAGGGTGAGCCTCTTCACATGGGAAGAATTCAAAACTGAAGATGGAATTGAGACTTTCATAGGGAACCTGTGGCTTTAGTGTAGTGACTGTTTTCACAAAAAAAATCCAACAGATTTTATAATTTTGCAGTTATTTCAGCCTACTATGATTTGAGTCTGAACAGCATCTTGCAGACTAGAATTTATTTAATTCTATTTGTGTACTTAAATCCTGTTCTACTTGGTTCCCTGAATTCCCCCACGTTCTGCATCCTTACCTGGGTGTCTTTATCCCTTAGGAAGCAGATACAGATGAGAACCAAGGAACACTAAATTTTGAAGAATTTTCAGTGTTTTACAAGATGATGTCCTTACGTCGGGATCTCTACTTACTGCTCTTAAGCTACAGTGACAAGAAGGATCACCTCACTGTTGAAGAACTTGCTCAGTTTCTAAAGGTGGAACAAAAGGTATGAAAATACCATGCATCCATATATATATATATAAACACTCACATAGGTTTGTTAAAGTATAGGGAAAGGATTTTATGGAAAAACTTAGCTTGGGGCAGGAGGTAAAGCACAGACATAACAAAACAAGATATCCAAAGGCTTTATTGGTTTTTAAGTACTTCAAGAAAGAGTTTGAACTTTTTTGGACTCTATGGTAGAGGAAGGGCAAGCGTAGGGCAATGTGGTTAATGTTTGGTTGTTTATCCTGGTGTTCAGGTGACATCCACACTTCTTAATTACAGCTGATAATCGTGTGTCTTAGTGTGGTTCCTGTTTCTTGCATCGTTTTGCCTGGTTTGTTTGTTGGTGTTGGGGGAGACATCTGTGTTTCCAGAAGGTGCCTTTCACAAATAAAGGTCTTGGCAGACGTACTCTAAACTGGGATGATATGTGGTGTATTTTAAAGCTAGAAACACATGAGAAAAAAGGAAAAGCAGACTATTTCTGATTATTATCTACAAAAGGTTTATTAGTCTGTGGCTTAATGCAGTGACACTTTAAGGGGAATGTTTGTGTTTGTGTATCCTTTCCTGTAAGCAAAGTTGAATCCTACAAGGCTATCCTGTATCTCACAAGTTCCCAAGTATCAGTCATGGTTGTAATTATAAAGACTGCCACTTTTATTATTAAGACAGCAGTTGAAATATTGGTGAAGAACCACCTCTTAAATCTGGCCTAAATCCCTACTCAGTTTTAAAGGAAGGTTATGCTTCTGTGATATAATACAAAGGTGGGTATTGCACCAACCTGGCCGAGGGTGAGGTGTCCAGGAGTTTTTCATCTTTGTCCTTCTGCCTTCTTTCCCAATTTTTCTCCAGGAATGTCTGTTTTCAAGGCATTCCTTAAAAACGTGTGGGATGTCCACAAAGCAAATTTCACATTTGGAGGCTGCACGTCTGAAGCTCCTCAGAGAGAATCAATTGAGAGAGGTGAGGTTCAGGGAACCACAGGACCAGACACACTGATAAGGAATTAAAATAAGTAACTCAGGAAGCAAAGTTGGGTCAAAATCAGCGATTTTGCCCAATATGTTTATGAACAAACTTCTTGAAGAAAAATAATCTCCAGCCATTCCTATATATGTTGCTCCAGTGAAGAATTTCATGCCCATCTTGAAAGAGACTGGATTACTACAAAAATTGTCTGTGGAACCCATGGAAAGAACTTGTACACTGGACAGTGAGGAGCACAGAAGGACCCTTGTGATCTCTAGGACTGTCATTTGCTTCTGGTGGTTGGTCCTGGGTTGTTTGCTCACCTGTGTGTCCTTGCAGAGTGTTATACAAAACGACCTCATGAAAATTAATACTGACACCCCAACCTGCTGGAGCTTCCTGGGTGTAGATACCGTGTTCTGCCTGCAGCCGTTGGATCATCTTCTGTGCCATTCTGGGATCCTGACTGCTTTTTCTGAGTTATCCCTGGCATAAAATATCAACACTCTGTGCTGTTTTGTTGGCCACTACGGCAGTTCCCTGGCATAAAGGACTCCTCGACCCTTCTTTCCTCCCCCTTGGAACATGAAGCAGTATCACATCACTGCTCTTGCTGTGATAGCCTCAACACACAGATTCCTACTGGCAATTCCACTAATTATAGCTTTAAAGCAAAAAATGTGTTTATCTTTTTCCCTTTACTCTATTGCCCTAAGTTTTTTTGAGCTCACAGCTTTTTCCTTTGTTTCTTTTTTTAACTGCTGCCTTCTACTTGGGTGCTCTTCAGTGGAGCACCCTTGACAGCAGCAGCAGCAAGGCTGACACTGATGAGAAAGCAAAGAAATGCTCCGGGGAGGACATATTCATGGAGATGCTGAAGTGCCCAGGAACAGCTGAAGAGCAGTGGTGTGGGGAGGGCACTTGGGACCTGGAGCAGGAAGAAAAACATGTGAGAGAGCAGAAGAGCTGTCTTTGTGGGTGCACAAGGACATTATAAAACTACTGATGGCAGCAGAAAAAACAAGTCTACTGTCAAGTCTGACATCCTGCAGCCTCTTCTCTGCCTGTGCTTTGCTCTAAATGCTGAATGCAGACAGGGCTATTGGCTATAAATGCTCTGCTCAACAATATTCCTACCCCCAAAAAGAAGAGTAAAAGCATGTTCTCCTCTAGGTGAACCTCTGGCAGTGTATTTAGAAGCAGCTTGCACTTTCTTTGCCTCTTCCCTCTGGTCTTCCTACTGCCCAGTATTAACAAAGTTAAAGCAGATTTACATTTGGTGTTTTCAGAATGTGGACATGATAACCATGTCCTGGGGTAAGGCAAGATGGCCTTTAAAACCTGATAATGGTTCAAATCGTAATGCAGCTCTTAACTGCCTTCAACCAGACTGCATTTTGCTTTTGCTCTTGTCTGGCTCCTTGGAAATCTGTGGACAGTCTGTCCAACTCCATCTGCTATTCTTTTGGCAAGGCTTTTAGATATTCTGAAGCCTGAGGACAGAACAAAAGGAGTTTGGGTTTTCTGTTACTTGCTAAGCTGACTTTTTTTTTTTTTGGGAGAACTCTCTGTTGCCTTCACCTCAGAGCTTGTGAAACAGATTATTTCCACTTTGGTGCAGTTAAACTCAGCTCATTGCTATCAAATTCGCAATTACATGGCTTCAAATGTCAGAAGAGTGGGAAGTAGGCTGGTTTCCTAGAGTGACTTCTGGTTCTGCAGCCCTCTTAGCACAAGTGGCTGTGAGGGAGGACCATCCCTAGATGTCCAGTCATTGTCCCTTTGAGAGTATCCCTTCTTAATAAACCAATAGCATTGTCTGTGTTGGTTCTCCCCAGGAGCTGACCTCCTGCCCTATGACAGATTGCTTCCACAGCAGCATCTCCAGGCTCTTTTGACTGACAGAGCTTGTCTCATACTTGTCTGAGTAGTGGTGCTTGCATGGAATAGCTCTAGAAACATTGTCTTTCCCCTTAAAATGCAGCTGTGCAGTTTCCATTCTGGACCTGCACAATAAGGTGAGTGGCCTCATTCTGCCCTGGCCTTGGGAGCCCCGTAGCGATGCTGCCCTGTGCTCGCGGCTCAGCCAGCTGGGCTGCAGCGTCTGTCCTTCCCTCCTCTGTCCTGCCATATCCATATCACGTCAAGTGCTTTTATTTCAGTCATAGCAGAGACCTTTTTGACTCTCATGCTGATGGTTTTATGCAGTTACAAGGCTGCTTTGGTGTTACAAACCTGAAACATTAGGGTGAGGCCACCTGCAGCCTTACCATGGGTTACTTACTTTGTGATACACTTTTCATCTGTCCTGAAAAACAGGAGGGCTTGCTGAGCTCTTGCCTGCAGGAGTGTTGTCTGTGTGCTCCAGAGAAGTGCCACATATTGTATAACGTGCCCTATTGTGCTCCTGAGTGACAGGAACCAGATGGAGATGTTAATAACAATGGTACCAAACTGGTGTCTTCTGTGGTTAAAAGGGCTGTTGCTGTATGAAACCGGTGGCCAAAATTAATGCTTCCACTCATTTTAACTGAACCAAAGAGGAAGTAATTTTATAGCAGTTACATCCTTGGAACATGCACATATAATTATGTAAAGCTTTTGCTTAATTACTCAGTATGGGTTGGCACATTTTGAGTTAAGGCTGCTTGAGAGAGTAAGTTTACTCTTATTACCTGTCTATGCTAAATACACAGCATTACAGGAATAACTGGTGATGTGGTGAATAGTGAGAATGTGACAAAATTGTAAGAAATGGGGATTAAGCACACTTTTAGAAAATTAAATGTTTAAAAAACTGTACCTGCTCTCTTGGAAGAAGTTTTAAAGGAGTATAATGAGACTGTATATGCCTGGGAATGATCTGAAACAATGTCCACTGAAAGATACTAGGAACCAGTATCCAAGAAGGAATAGGAAATTATAAGAACACCAGTGTTGATAAGTGGACTTTGAAAAAGGAGAGAGTGTGGAGCTTATTAATGTCAGACAAGGAAGACAATACCAGGTCCTCATGTGTGGCCAATCCTTGCTGCTTTCTGCAAAAAACCCCCTGCATTTAATGCAGCAAAACAAGCTCTCAGTTGAAAAGGAAACTGATGCTTTCCTACTTCTCTCATGCTTAATAAAAGGATCAGTATACTGATCAATGCAATGACTTGGTATGTCATGACATTTTACATTGATATCTTGCAGTGAAATTGGAAGAATGTCTTTGCTTTGATTGTTTGTGGTTTGATTTTTCAGGGAGAATGATTAACTGTGAGCAAATAAAGCCTAAAGCATCAGAGAGCTGTTGCTGCTCTGGTGGGTTGGCATCACATTTCTTATTGGCATTGCTCTCCTCTAACTTCTTCTTTATTTTTTCCCCCCTAACTTCTCTTCTGCTTCACATTCCTTTCTCTAATTTCCTATTCCCATTATTAGCTTGTGGGCCTTTACAGAAGAGGCCTCCCATTACCTGGCATTGCTGTGCACTGCAGCTTCAGAGGATGTTTTGGCAGTGGATTTATCTGACTTTCTTCCAAGGAGACTGGTGAAATCAGAAGTGATTTCTCCCTTTTTCTCCTGCCTCTTCACTGAAGATGAAGGCTAATGTTGGTTTTTTTTATAGTTTCGTAGGATCTTACTTTAGGAAAATTAATTGCTGGTTCATTTAATTAAAAACCAAGGTCTTAACTGTCATTCAAAGGCTGATGCTCTTTTAAAGCACAGATCTGCTTCAAAATTAAAGCTTTTAACCACAAGTGTTGAAAGTAACCCCATACTTAAGAGATTCTGGAAGTTTCACTATTGCCCATCTTCAGTAATCCATGTATCCAAATATTCAGCCATCAACAAAGATCATAACTATTTGATATTATTTCTAGTGTAATACTTCAAAGCTTAATGAAAACAAATGTAAATTGGTAGCCAAAGCTGTCATCTCTCTTAAGCTACAGTTAAAAAGCATAAATCAGTGGGCTTTTCCCTAGCAGATGCAGCTTTGGGGTAGATTAGACATTTTTGTTCCTCGAGCACACCAGTACCCTGCCACTCAGCCACTGAGGATAATGAAAAAGTTAATTCTAGCTGGCTTGTGCTAAAGAAGGGCCTGCTATGGATAGTGTTTGCAATCAAACAGCAACATCAACTTGAGCTGGAATAATCAGTTATTTTCTCTACTGAATTGTTCTCATTTCTATTATCCTGTGTAATTTCTGCAGGCGTCTCACGATTGTTGGCTTAGCCAGGAGATAGAAATAAAAAGTTTGGAGGATGAGATAGGCTGAGCCATACTTTGCCTGTGCAAGAGAGAAAGAAAGAGGGAAGGGCAAAGGGAGTAAGGCTGGAAAAAAATCTCCCAAGTTTTTCAGTTTGAGTTACCATGAGTTGAACTTCTGTTACAATACTTCTAACACTAATATTTCTGTGTTTTCCCTTCCTTTGGTAATTTTTCGTTACCTAAGTTTTACCTAAGTTTTAGGTAAAAAAGTTTAGTTTTAGCCTAAGTGTTACCTAAGTTTTAGGTGTTACAAGGTATGGTCAGTCGTGTCACTCCCATTTCTGGCACTTGGCAGGATCAGGCTCTTAGAGAAGGCCAGACCAAGAGATTCAACCAACTTTTAGATTTCCATATAGCTGGGTGCTGATGCTGGGAATACCGAGCCACAGGGAGTAATGGGAAGTGCAAATTCATCCAAGGGTACAGATACAAGCAGAGTAAACGGAATTGGTTTGGTCATCTGAAGAAGTCCATTAGTAAGAGAACAGTGGGGCCATTGAGTCACCACCCCTGGAGGGGTTTAAAAGACAGGTTGATGGGCTTCTTAGGGATGTGGTTTAGTAGTGGACAGGTACGGTTGGACTGGATGATCTCAAAGGTCTTTTCCAACCAGATGATGCTATGATTTTTGGACTTAAGCAGTGAATATAGTGTGATGTGCAGGATGACTAACCTCCCCCCTGCCTTTGCCTGGAGCAGCCCTGTTAACAGAGATGACACACTATCAGAGAGAGGACTGCATGTTCCTTTGCTCCCAAACTGCTCCACGTGTCGGGGTGTTTGAGCTGACTTTGGCAAAGGAGTCAAACACTAAACAGAATAATGGTTCAAATGAGCTGCCAAAGGTTTTAGTGTCATCATTGCCATCCTGTGGTATTATTAATGGAGGAAATGAAATACACCCAGTCTTAGTTCTCACTTTGTTTCTCTACAATGTAAGGAGGGCAAAGGTGTGAAGAAAAGATGAGTGATGGAAGCTACTTCTTTCCTTTAATTTTAGAGGAAATATAAGTACATGGTGATACTCTGGCCCCACTGGTCCAGGTAGGAGGTTGGCTGTGGGCTGGCTGAAGCTGATGGCAAAACTCCTGGTTGTTTCAGGAGAACTGCTGTTGTTCATTTTGGAATCTAATTATTTATCTCATAGCCTGTAAATTAGAGTGAACTCTCTGGGAAGTAATGAAATCACAGAACTGGAAAATCCATGAAAATGAAATCAAACCCTGCCAAATATTTTTGCATGTTTAAGTAGGCTATATTAAATAATATAACTTCATAGTTCTCATTTCAGTGCTACTGCCCAGTACTTTCATTATTAAGTGTGCTTAACAGCTAGTTTTCACCTTTAAGCTGAATTGAGACAGCTTTTAAGTGACTGCTACCTCTCACTGCTGTTTTTCTCCTCAAAGGTAAGAGCTATGAGGCTTGGGCAAGCACTGACAAAAATCATATCAAAATCTTAAGTCCTTTTACAGTTGTTACTGACTGTCTTAGTCATATTTGATTGAACTCAGTGTTTGATCAGAAGGTTTTTCAACTGGACCCAGAAGACTAAGGTAGATTTTTATATGTTTCTGTGCAGATGAATAATGTGACACCAGAATATTGTCTTGACATCATACAGAAGTTTGAAGTATCAGAAGAAAACAAGAAGCAGAATGTTCTTGGGATTGAAGGTAAAGTTTTTTATTTCAAAATGAGTTTTGTCTTGATATACTGCAGTGAGTTAGCAAAGCTTTAACTGTTTTGGTGTGGCTTGTAATAATTGACTGCAATAGAAAGCTACACAGGGGATCAGCTGTCAGCAGTGTGGGTGCATTTTTGAAAGACACAGGGGAGAGGAGTAGGTGGGGTGAATTGGCAGCTCGTGTTCTCCAGCAAGACACCACAGCCATCACACACTAATATGAATGCCTTAGGCTTGTGTGGATTTATTGCTAACTGTGTTTGTAAAACACAAGCATAAAACATTCTGTGCCATATAATTTATACTGTAGCCAGTTCTAACTGAAGTAATAAAGGTAAAGTTTTCATTCTGGTCTGTGTCTGTAGATCTGGAATTGCTCCTGTACAATCTTTTGGTTTATGTGAAGTAAAGTGTGGATTGTTACATTTTCTTTGAGTTTTAATACCTTATCTTCTTTGCTAAAGCAATTGGAGGTGTTATGTTTATCTGAAACCCAACAGTATTAAATCAAAATCTGAATTGGAACAAAATAGATTAAATGCTGTGGTGTATTAATTTGCCTTGAAGACAGCTCTCATGAAGCAGCATAATTTACGTGGTGATTTTGGGGTGAGAGGCAGGAGAAATGTTCCTCTGGGTGATACTCAAATCCTGGGTATGGCCTCCCAGATCTTAAACAAGCTTCTGATGTGACCCTGGGCACTGCACTTAAACTCAAATAAGGAAATTAAAATTCATAAGCTATGACATTTTTAAAAGTATTTCTGAAAGCCTTTCTGTTTCTTTTACTGCCGCTGCTTTTGTGTTTGAGTTTCTTCCAGGGCTGGTATTGTTTGCACTACCCTTTGGAAATATTTTCCATTTCTCATTCTCAAATGAGGTATTTTTAAAACTTTCTCTGTTTATAGGGATATAAACCAAGTACCATCTTCTCACATGAACTTGCAGCAGAGGGAAAACTGGAAGTTAGGAGTGAAATTGGCTGGTGTGGCCCCCGATCTACACGATATCTTCAGTGGGGGGTAGTGCTTATTTGCAGCAAAACAGGGGTGCTGGGATGCCCTAAGTGCCAGCAATAAACCTGGGGGGGAGAACATTTACTTCAAAATCAGGACTTTTGGCTCCTGTTTTTGTCAGATCTTTCTTTAACTTTGGTAGGAGTGTGTTCTTTGGTTTTGTTCTTGACACTGCTGCTGCCTTCTGAGATTGCTTCTCAAACTGGGGCTCGTGAGGCATCAACAGCAGCACAAAGTCCTGGTGGATGTGCAGAATTCTGAACTTTACTCTTGCAGGCATCTTGCCTTAAATCTCTTCTGCCTGGTATTTGAAGGATTTCCCCTGCCTGCTCTTATTTACAAGACTTGTGATGGAGCAGAACAGGATAGCTCTTACCTGTTGAGGATCTGTTGAGGGAAACGTGGTGCACATCTCAAATCCTTTGCATCTTGCTGAACGTGAGGCTGAGGTTCCCTCCCTTCCATGTACTCAGCTGCATTCCTCTACGTTGGTCACTCACCCTCCAAGGCACAGTTCAGCATCCCAGGAAATGCACAGTGGTGCTGCTTCAGTATTTGACCCAATTTCTCTGTTATGCTGATGCTTTAACAAAAATCCAGAGGGGATGGAGGACACCAGTTTGAGATGATGGTGGTGGAAGACAGTTTTTCTAACAGTAATCACTTGTGGTTTAGCTGCCTACTGTCTGTTTGCAGTAGCATCTAGGTGAGGAGGTCATTTTCATCCCACTGGGAGCATATTTTCTCCCACCAATTCTAACAAAACCAGTGACACCTTCTTCTGTTCCACTTATTGGCAGAGTGGTTTGGTCTGAACCGCAGAAGGCAGTTGGAGCATGCTCGTCGTAGTCTGTGTGCTGGATTGAGAGAATTTTTACTTGTGTGTATTTATCATCTGCCCCTTTGAGGTCTGAATGAAACATCAGAGCTGAAAATAGCTTGGGCAGTGGCTAGATTGATCTGTGGGGTTTCTCAGTCCTCTCTTATATCTACTATTCATTATTCTTATGTTTCTCTTTGAATCCTACTTAATCTTTTTACTATTAGTTGTTAATTTCTGAAGAGGTTTAGCTCAATGTCATGTTTGCAAATGCTTGTTGAATTTTTGTTTTGGCAGTCATAAATGTGCCTTTCTAGATTACATTTCCTTCTCTAGTTCAAAGCTCTTTGAAAATTGTCTGGGGACAAGGGCTGGATGTTGGGAATGTGTTTTTCTTGAAGGTGTCATAATTTCCATAGGCTTCAAAAAGAAATACCTGTGTGTGTGCCAGCAGGGGACTGAGTGTGCAGGCTCTCTGTTTGCAGAGATCAAGGCAAGCCACAGACAGCAATAAATACACTGAAAACGTGGGGTACAGGGAGATTAATCCCTGCTATGTGGTTCATTCAGTGGTTTGAGACAGGAGTTAGGACTGCCAAGCATTTAACAGAAGAAGGTGGTAGAGTGCAAATATCTCACTTGGTAAGATAACTGCATCTGTGGCAAAACTGCCTCTCTTTGTTCAAAGGTTTCACCAACTTCATGCGCAGTCCTGCTTGTGATATATTTAATCCACTGCATTGTGAAGTGCATCAGGATATGGATCAGCCCCTCTGTAACTACTTCATTGCTTCATCTCACAATACCTACCTCACTGGAGACCAACTGCTGTCCCAGTCCAGAGTGGAGATGTACGCGCGGGTGCTGCAAGACGGTTGTCGATGTATTGAAGGTATATTTTTAGTGTAACTTGCTGCTTGTGAGAAGTACAATGACTATTTTAAGTGCAGAGTCAGTGGCAAACTCAAAGCATTAACCCTCACTGGCTGATTAACTTCAGTGTTAACTCCTTTTTTCTAGCAGTCTGAACAGGGTTTTTTTTCTGTTGAGAATGACCTTTTCAGCCAAAATTCATAGACACTGTTTTCTCCTGCCTGCTGCTGTGTTCCTATGCTGCTTTTTTAGTTCAAGTTTTCCCTTGGCCCATGTTTACATGAAGCATTTTTTGTTGCACAAGCCCCAGTAAGACAGTGGGCAGGCATCTGTGGACCTGAAGTTCCAGCAGAGCAGCCTTCCTAATCCATGTTGCTCCAAATGAGCTGAGCCAGCAAAGACTTTCTTTTGCAAATGCAAAGGGAAGATGAAAAGTGCCTGTAGGAGGATGGCAGTGAGCAAATAGTGCCTTCTCTCAGCACAGCTGTGCATCTGCCACCACCTTAGAGATGAGAAACTCAGTTTGGGTCTGCCTCAATAGAGAATTAGGATGCTGTTTCATTGCTGGTGGAAGAAAAGAAGGTGCTGTTTGTCTGCTAGCCTGGGCGTTGTGTTGGCTTCTTGTTTTACATGACTTAAATAATGACAAAAACATTAGTATTTTTCTTTGCAAGATTATTGGTGAAATAAAGTCTTTTGGCAAATTTAAATTCAATATTTTCTGTGACTACTATTGCAAAACTCAGCTCTGGAAAAAATTGTTCATCTGAATTTAAAAATTGATTGGGGAAAGTGAAGCTGAGCAAACTGGGTGATCTGTTACTGTACTTTCCCTTCTGTAGGGAAGTTCACTAGAATGCACAGAAGCATGTTTTGCTTGACCTCAAAAATTATTGTAGATCTGGGTAATAGCTCTGTAGCTTTCTGTCTGTGAAATTTTTAACTTCTTGAGGAGGCAACAGCAGTGACAAGTTTGGTGTAAATCAGTAATTCATTAGAAAAAGTATTCCTGTTCTAGTCCATTCTACATGTGGTGGATTTGATGCTACTCTTACTGTAGGCCAATTATAAAACTACAAGTTTAATTGGGAGTGGGAAAAGACTAAACCATTAAATCTTTATAATTTTATATATGAGGAAAAAGCTCTTAGAACAGTTTTAGGTTGTAGATTTCTCATTTGATGTAAGAAAACCTGTCTTGTTAGCCTTAACTCAATTATTAGGTCATAATAATCTGAATGAGACTCGTTGCACCTGCATGGTTGAGTAGTGTACATGAGTTCTGCTGGCAAGCAACATCAGCAGAAATGTATGATAGCTTTGTTTTGCCTTAATAGTGGATTGCTGGGATGGTCCAGAAGGAGAGCCAGTTGTGCACCATGGCTATACTCTCACTTCTAAAATACTCTTCCGGGATGTGGCAGAAACTATCAATAAATACGCCTTCATCAAGAATGAGTAAGTGTTGAGTCGGTTTTGAAGCTACACTTTGTGTTTTGTGTGGTTTATCCCATGTCAAAATCAGCAACCAGCATCAGGGAGTGGCTGTATTTCTTTAAACAGATTGAGGAGTTATGAAATTGATTCTGATCCCCTATTTATTGCCTGTGTCGTATTTATTGTTTAACTATATGAGGTCTTTCCAACAATCAAGTTAGAAAGTTCAGCCTAAGTTACAGAAAGCTTTCAGGCATTATTAATTCAGCAGTTCAGTTGTGAATAGTCTGAAACTCGAATATCTACAGATTATTTTGACTCTTTGTTTGAACAGAACTTCCCTTCCACATTCACAGGGAAATGATCCTTAAGAATCAGTACTGTAATACACTCTGCCAAGGGAAAATACTTTATTTCAGTAGGAAAACTGAAAAGCTTTCTCATGTATAGTATGAGGAAATACTGAGATGTCAGGTAATGTCAAATTCTGTTCTGTTTGCCATGGTGCTATATAAGAGTTTATTATCAAAATCATGGAGTTTGACCATAAATATACAACAGTCTGAGATCATGAATGGGTGTGTAGAATTTAGCAGCTTACAGAGAGTAAAGGGAAAATGCTTACTTCTCTTTATTAAAAAAAAAATCGACCCAACAATGAGAGTGTGGGGGAGAAAACCCAAACAAAAAAACCCTGAACTCAAAAGTTTGGTGTTATTGATTAGAAATAGGAAGTGGTGATCTCAAAACTGAAGGAGGTGGTTCTTCAATGGTGTGTAGTTGGCATGTGGGGTTCCTTGCCGTAGGATTCTGGGGCTGCCAAGAGTTTAGAAAGCAACAGGGTACATTGGTGGAAGAAATAGGCCCTTATATAGAGAAAAAAAGGTCTTTAGCTCAGGAAACTTGAGCTGCAAATTCCTTGAGCCTGGAAGAGAATTCTGGAAAGTCTTGCCAGATATTTCTCCTTCTCCAGAGTCTGGGCATCTTCAGAGGTTTGGTCTGACTCACTGTAGCTGCACTAGTTGAGACAAAGGCAAATTGTTCATGCAGCTATCAGTCCTTGGAAGGTGACCAGTGAGGAATTAGCAATTCCTCTGCATCTGTTTATTTTAGAATGCCTTTCTCAGGAGCTTGCTGATTGCTTACAGCTTAGGAAGGCTTCTGTGTGGCTTGCTAAGGAATAATGCACCTTTTGCTCAGTTAAATAGAACAGAAGGGCATTGCATTGCTTCTCAGCTTTGTTGGAAGTGTCTCTGTGCCTCGTGCTTGGTGTTCATCACTTGTAAACTTTGTCACCCTGTGCTCTAGTGGGTAGATTTGGAAGAAGAGGGCAGAGTCACCTGCAGGGACTGTCTGAGGGGTTCTGGCAGAGCAGGGATTTGGGAGTTCATGTGCAGGGTCCTTCCTCCCAAAGTGAGTTTGTTCCAGACTGCTGACAATGCAAAAGCAAACTGCTGAAACCACTTTCTGTGGTAAGCTGTGCAGCTCTCTGAAAACACAGCCATGACAATGTCTTGGGGTCTTGTTTCTAGGTTTCCAGTGATCCTGTCTATTGAAAACCATTGCAGTATTCAACAGCAAAAGAAGATCGCTCAGTACTTGAAGGAGATATTTGGTGACAAGCTCGACTTGTCGTCAGTGACCACTGGAGATTCCAGACTGCTTCCCAGCCCTCAGGATTTGAAAGGGAAAATCCTAGTGAAGGTAACTTGCTACTGGCAGTGTGCTCAAAGTGCAGCAAAAGTCAGCATTTGATATTCAGCATAGATTTTCTTTGGCTTTGGAGAACCAGTTCAGTTCATACCACGTGGAATCGTGCAGAGGCTCTAAGTGAGTTGAAATTCTGAGCTTTTCAGAACGTTGAAACAGAGCTTACCTTGGACTTGGTGAGTGTCCCAGAGTGCTTCTGTGTTTTGACAGGAAGATGGTATTAACAGCAGTGGAAACAAAATTCTGTCTGTTTCCTAGAGCATCTTGTCTGAGGGTCTTAAAGTCAGAGATGCTTTCTTTTAAATCTTGACACTGAGTCAGGAGACCAGAAAAATGACATAAAATGCATCGTTAGCAATAGGAGGAACTGTGACACAAGTCCCTGAACCTGATACTCGATCCTTTTTTTGACATTTGTCTGATTTGTCCCTCCTTGGACAAAATATTTTGGAGTAACATAAAAGTGCCTGAAAATTTCTTGCATTTTCTCACATTCCCCCTCGCCCTGCTGTGAGCAGTAGTTCATGAAATGAAGCTCTTTTCACGGTTGATCAGCTGTGTTTATGAAGGAAGAGCACTTCAGAAGGTGGCTGTAAGGAGCAGTGAGAGAGGAGGCCCTTGAGCACTGTAATTAGTGTTGTATGCAAGATTAATTGTTTGAGCCTCTCAGTATAAACGGATTTGCTCTGCAAAGGATTTCAAAGGCCAAGATGGGTATAATAAGAAAGAAATGCAAGGCAAACCTTTGAGAAGATGATTAATAGAGTTGTGGCTTATTAGATTGTTTAATATACTTTGACACACGGGGGCAAGGACTTTGCTGGGAGCTCTTGAGGTACCATTTTTCCCCCTCTATCCTCTGTATCGAGCTGACTGCAAGGATTCACAATTTTGGTTTGGTGTTGCTTTGAAAGTATTTCAGTGTGTAGTACAGAGCTGGCTCTGAATTGGAAAACCTTTGAGTGCTCAACTGTAAATTTGAATTTCACTGATTCAGGGCAAATTCTGGATAATGAACTATGCAAGCAGGGAATGCTGGGGTTTTAGGGAGTCAAATGAAAGAGTGTGTAATGTTACTTGTGTGAGCAAACCTGGCTTGAAGCACTGTGTCAGTGCACAAAAGGCAAGAGAGCTTTGGTGCAGAGCTGTTCCTACGTGAACTTTGAGCTGGTCTTTGTGGCACATTCAGGTTTGTAACTTTAGTTTGATGCTTTGGGTAACAGTGCTGAAACCCTGTGAGAAGGCACAGATGGGTGTGGAGCTGAGCTAATGTTTGCAGAATGCTATCTGAAGTACCACAGTGTCTTTTCACAAAGCTCTGTCTCCCCTTTCCTGCTCAATGTAAGCAGCCTTCCTGGAAAAGGTAAAGTCATATTTCAGAATCAGTGTTTTGTCAAGAAGTAAAACAGTTTCTCATATTTTGCTGGGTTTTTTTCTGTGTTTTATACATTTTCCTTTGAAACATAATATTGATTCATTCACCAGTTTCAAGTAATAGCATAATTTTCATCTTGCTAGTGTATCTAAAGAATAATTCTAATAATACTCACAGATTTAACCCAGTATAAAGGTACCAGCATGAGGTGAATCTGACCCATTCATTAGCAGGGCAGCACTATTAATTTCAAAATGCACTCTATAAATCCTCTTCATTTCTACAGAAATCTGAGTGCAATTCTTATCTACCTCTGTCACTGAAACAGGTAAACTGCAAACTTTTCTGCAATCAGTGAGGAAGATACAGAAGTAATAACACAAAAGCTTAATAGATGATGTATTAAGTAGTAGATGGTAAAGCAAGGGGCAATGGCCATAAGTTACAGCTCGGGAGATGCAGATTGGATGGCAGGAAAAGCTTTTTCAGCTGTGGGAAGAGGCTGCCCAGAGGGCTGGGGGAGTCTCCACCCTTGGAAGTTTGCAAGATTTATTGAAGCAAAACTCATCCACAGCCCGTGATGATCCTCCTTGAGTGGCACATGGGACCTTCAGAGGTCACATAGCCAACATTTCTAAGGTTCTGTGGTTGGGCTTCGCTGTAAAAAGTCATGTAGGAGAATGTTCTAAGAAGAGTAATTGATCCATTGATCTATCAGAGCCCCCCCCCCCCTTTTTTTTCTTACCAGAAGTAGCCAATAACCTCTGTTTGATGCTCACCACTCTAAGCAGATGTTGGAAACTAGACATGGAGTTAAAGTAGTTCCTTTCCAATGTAGGTATATGACATTCACAGTACTGAGTTAGCTGACTACAACCTCACATGAGCATGAGATATTAAAATAGGCTTTGCTGCTTCCCTCACGTTGATGGCTGCTTGCAGTGAGTTCTTTTGTGTCTGCACTTTCTGTTCTGAGGGTGAGCCTATATCAAACTCTCAGCTTCTGATTTTTTTGAGTTTTATTTTAACCATACAGCAGTTTGCTTGCTAGGGCTAAGCCTGAAATAACTGGGAGTCAACTCAGACCTTTTGGATGCTTGCTCTGGAGATGGGAGATATGCTTTTTTTGAAAGAGCTTCCAAACAAACCCTTCCAGAAATACTTAAATCATCACCTGTGGTAATCTGGAGCTGGTTTGCATGAGACTCTCTGAAAACAAATTCTAAACTCTGGTCACAATTTACATAAGCAATAGTTGAGAAATGGGCTATTTTGTTCTTTGCATTATATAACACTGACCATGTGTGCATTTATTGTGAATATTTTTTCCTCATTTTAGGGTAAAAAGTTGCCACACAGTCTTGGAGCAGATGCTGAGGAAGGAGAAGTTTCAGATGAAGATAGTGCTGATGAAATTGAAGATGATTGCAAATTAAAGCCCTGCTATGTATGTGCATATACACTGCTGCGTCCTGCGGTCCTTACACACAGACTCCATAATCCTACTCACAGTTGTTAGGAGATTAGAGTTTTTATCTTTGATTTCTAGTCAGGTCCTTAAGATACAGAAGTCCTGTAATTCCACATTTAGGTAGAGAATGTCATTTTTCAGAAAAGCACAGTTTGTCATTTGAATGGTTTGAGTATTTTAGATACACGAGACAAAGTGTTGCAGGAACAAAAGCATGCTGGGCTTTCTTCAGATGAAAATATCATCATGGAATTGCTACACCATTTCTAGATGAAAATCATGAAAGGAGACATAGAAAATAAAAAATTTAGGGTGTGAAACATTATTTTCAATCCTCATGCATGTTGGTTATTGAGACTGAAGATTGCTTTCTGTTGTCTTTGTCTCTTAACTCATTTTTCTACTGTTATTAACACATTTTTGCTACAATCTAAAACTGGTGTGCAATGCTAATATACTTTATCCAGCAGGTGTTTTTTTTCTAGTCAGGAGGCAGCCTTGCTTCACCAGTTAAAGCTTTTGAACAAAGAAAATCCTGTCTAGGGAGGTGCAAAAAGAATAGATCAAATTCAAATTAATATTTCACAAATCTAATGTTTTTTACTTTTGAATGTAGCCCAGTGAGATGTCTTCTTGCCACCTGGAAATACCTATACATAGTTCTCATTAGCTGGTTTTGGTTTACATATTGATGTTTTAATTAGTCTGTATCATTAATGCCTGCTCTTGGCAGTTGAAGGTTTTTCAGAATAGTTTCAGATGTGCTTTGCAGGTCACAAGTTCCCATCTGAACTGGTTCTGAGAAAGTATATGCTTACACTGGTCCTTCCCCTGCCTTGATGCTGCTGAAGTGCTGGTGTCAGCAACAGCCTTTGGGGGATTCGTGTACACCACACAGAAGGGCTGATTTGATTCCCCCTTTCTCCTTAGATAAACCCTTTTTATGCTACTAGACAAAATCATGATTAATTCACTTCTTAATTATTTAGAGGTTAGATTGCACTTGGATATCATTCAACCCATATGTTCCACATGACAGTCTCATGCAGAATTAAAGCCTTGCAGTAAATGCCTGAAGCACTGGAGAAAATCAGCTTGCTCAATGACTCAGAATGTTATATTTCTGTCAATATTTACTACAGTATTGGAAATATTTGGTATTAATTAATTTATGGGGAAGCTTGAAAACTCCCAGTCCCATAAGTCTTTGGGAATATGAATGGTTTTAAGTACAGAGACAAGCTTCTCCTGGCTTAAGTTCAGGGAAAAAAAGTATATATTGAATGAACATAACTCTGAATATGGATATAATAACATGAGTTAAGATTGCTCAGCCAGTTCTGAAGCCAATGTAAGGCCTGTTTCATTGTCACGTGCTGTTCAATAGGATCAGTCTGTGTAGTCCTGATGACCTCTGATAATCTGGAGCCAGTTTGCATGAGACTCTCTTTACACTTCAATAACATGGCTTGAGCACTTGTGATGGGATGATGCTTTCTTTAACAGAGAGATCCAAGACAAGGTTTGCCAATCCTCAAAACCAGGGCAAAACACAGTATGTCTTTGGGGTGTAGAAGTGAACACATTAAGACAGAACAGTTGCTTTCCTTTTCCAGGAGAGCTCCCACACCCCACGGGCAGAGGAATGCTGGGTGTGCTCTCTTCTACAAGAACCATTTTTACTTTAAGCCCTTATTAAAGGGACTGGTTTGTGTCTGTATAGTTCATGTGACAGTAATTGCTTTGTCTTTCTTACCCTTTGGAGCAAGAACCTACTGATGCTCACGTTGTCTGATATTGTGGAGGAAGTGTGTAAGTGCATGAGTGAGAATTCATGCCATCTTCTGAGAGAGAAGGTCAGAGCTAACGCCAGGGCCAGGCTCTGGGGTGATGTGTGATGCACTGTGCTTTGGTGAGGCACTGCAAGTTGTGTCAGGAGGACTAAAGAGAAGAAAGGGAAATGGAAATGGCAGTAAAAGCCACCAATAGGAAAGGCAAATCAGGCAGGATTATGCAAGAAGCTTTTTATTGCACAGAGAAAGGAAATGTTGGGAGCGCTGTGTGACCTGAAGCGTGTGTAATGACCCCCTCAGGCTGTCCCAGAAGTGATGGACATAATAATCTGTTTTAACTGGATTTCTTAATGTCTTTCAGAGTAATGGTGCAACTGAGCACCAGGTGGAATCTTTTATAAGAAAAAAACTGGAATCTCTGATAAAAGAATCCCAAATCAGGGACAAAGAAGATCCGGACAGCTTCACTGTGAGAGCTCTGCTAAAGGCAACTCATGAGGGTTTAAATGTTAACCTGAAGCAGGTACGTGGGTTTTTTTCCTCTCATGCTCTGTTGAATATGTGTATCACACATTTTTCAGATGAGAAAGCTGATAACTTATGAAAAACTCATGAGATTTTGTTTAATGGGGTTTTTTTATGGTTGAATGTGAAGGATGTGTTGTTTCAATGTGTTCTAATCTAGCTTATTCCTTGTAAAACCTGGAAAAATGAGTTCAGTAAGTACCAATATTGCAAGTGTTTGCCAGGCAGTTTGAGGAAGGACCCTTTTGCTGTTGTCTTAGTCTTGTTAAGACTGGCTGTGATAACTGAAAGTGTTATCTGGCTGTGATGCTGATGGCTGTTTCGTACAGCACTAAAACACAGAATTGTGCTTTTATTGCCCTATTAAAAAAACCAGAACCTTGTGTGGCTGTTTTTTAGACCGTTTCAGATCAAGAACGGTACATTTTATGTTCCCTTTTGACATCAAACTATCTTTGTGAAACAGTAAAATGTATTGGAATTTTAAACAGTATCTTGAATCCCTGGTTTCCATACTTTCACCTCCACAGGATGCAAACCTGAGCCATGTTAAATTCAGAGTGAGTTGTTATGTGTGGAACGTGCCCATTCTGAAACTGGTACAGTTTTAAAGGTCAAATACACATAGCTCTGCTTTCTGCCTGTCTCCCCACTCTGTAGGGTTTATGTAGCCCTTGTCAATCCCTTTCTCCAAGGCTGGATCTTATGAGACTTTTGCCAGAAGCCAGGCTGGGCTACAAAAACCACACTCAGCTTGTGCTGATGCCTGAGACATCTGCTGAAAGCTGTGTTGTGTTGGGAAGGGGCTGTAAGAGTGCAAAGGTTGAAGCCATCTGACCTGACAGAGAAGGGTTATTTTCAGACTGTGGCTTTGCAGTGTGAGAACAGTCAGCTTGCCTGTTCCCTTTGGCCTTTGCAAGGTCTAAAAAAGTGATATTTCAGAGACCAGACTGCCCATGTTAGTAAATATGATCAGATATGATTATTTTGTGTTAAAATAATTATGTTTGGTATGTTCTGTTGTATCTGGAAAATGGCCTCTAGATAGCATTTGAGAGGGTAGGGAGTTTTTTTAAAAGAATGCAGACCTTCCTAAGGTGTTGGATGTGGTGCCCAACATCACCCATTCTGTGTCATTGATGTGAGCAGAATACTGAAAATACTTCAGTAATGCGAGTGTGTTATTCAAAGATCTCTCAGGTGATAATGTTAAGTGATAGAATTTTCTAATTCACTTATTTTATATTATTAAGAGACATTTAGAGACCCCTCTTCCCTTGCTGGAACAGTCCCATGTCAAGAGTGATTGTTTGCAACTGTTGTTTTCCAAGTTCTTAAAGCAATACAGAGCTAAACAATTGGTCATAATAAATTAAAACAACTGGAAGGTTAATTTATAGAACTGTTGACCTAGATGGGAGAAAATGAAATGGTTAAATGCTGAGATGGTTTGGTAATTCTGTAACTCATTAGTGGTGGCATAAAGTAATTGATGCACCAGGAAGGGATCTCCCTTTCTGGAAATTGGGAAATTTTTCTAGTTTTTTGCTGGTCAAATCTCATTTTCCTTTACTTTGTTACTGATGTGCCTTTCATTTTCCCAAAGACTTGCTGTTATTTAAAAAACAAACCCACCACCAACCTGAGCTTTGAACAAATCTTTGAACATGGATACAGAGGTTATTGACTTTCTTGGACCTGAAGAAACCATCCAGTGCCCTTATTGTTATGATAAAGTGAATTCCAACTTAGCACTGAACAGGGAATAACTGGAGTTCATAGGACTTGCTGAAATGCTGGGGGGATATTCTTCAGCACATTTAGGTCTTTGTTTTGCTCTTTAGAAGGTGAAGGGAAGTGGTTTTCTAACAGAAGAAAATAGAAGCTTACAGGAATTACCAAATTGATGTCTAGGGGCATGGCTAGAAATGTGAAACTCGAACTTCAGGCTGCCTATGAAAAGCCCACACTTATCCAATTGGAGATTCCCCCTCCCCAGCCTTTTCCTTTGTGACTGTTTCCAAGTGCACCTTCAAATGCTGTTGTGCTTTGTTGTTGTGGCTGTTTTTTCTACATTGTTGATGGTTGTCTTCAGTGTTAATGTTAGTATTTTCCTTATGTTAGAGGATTGCTAAGCTATCAAGTGTATAAAGAAATTAGAAGAGTCCTGTAATGGGACTTTGGATTTCAATTTGTGTTCCCAGATCAGTGTATTTTGGTTAGAGTTTAACTCTCTCACTTGCCATTGCTGTGCTTCTCTAATAGTGAATCAGGGTGACCTACAAGAACTTGTATTAGGTTGAAACTATGTCTTTTAAAGACTGTAGCAGACTCTTTAAAGATACTTCTGAAGGTATCTAATTACACTCTTTATTGTTCTTTCTCTGTACAGAACCTGGACACAAAAGAAGGTGGGAAAAAGTCTCATAGTCGATCATTAATGGGCAATTTTGGTAAACACAAAGTAAGTAAAACGAGAGACTCGTTTGCTGTTGAAGGTCTGACAGAGACACAGGGTGTGTTTTATTGCTTGAGACAAGCATGGTGTGTTTGGGGATGTTGAGGAAAGACTACATTTCCACTTGATGTACTCATTGTGCCACCATTATGGAGAACCCTTTAGAGCTGGTCATTGCAAACTCAAAAAAAATCTTCCCTGACCGAAACGATCACCTTCAGTAGCGATGTGAAATTGCTGACTTTCTGATTGCTCTTCTGCTGCTGCACGTTCAGTGTAGACAAATGCCCTGGCATATTCCTGTTTTTCAGACCTCTGTCCACACAGCTGACAATGTTCCAGTTGGGGTCCAGTTTTACCCTTTGTTCCCTGAGCAATGCCACGCAGGGCGGGCTGTGTCTTCCCACTTGCTTTAAGGGACTGCTGTGGCTGGGCACTGACTTGGGGCTCCTGCTTTGTAAATATGTGGTGTTCTCTGATCTCATCATGGTTTTGCCTATGGCATTTATGTTTGTGGAGCTGCTGGGTCAAGTTGTCTGCTTCACTGGGTCTTCGCTGTGGCCGCTCTGTTGAACCAAGCAAGAAGTAACACAATTCAAGTGAGTGTGAGGTTTCATTTTACAGCTGCCAGAGAGCAGCCACCAAAAGGGCCAGTGCATCCCATGTTTCCTCCCATTCCCATATCCTGACAAATGTTTTGCTGTCACCCTCCTCCCCTGTTCCCACATTCCCACGGTGCCTCAAAGCTTGGATTTATTGAACATGTAGCATCAGCTCGAGCCCATTCAACAGAGAGCTTCCTTCCTCCCAGGGTCAATTAGCAGATAACCAAGTAAGTAAATCAGCACATAGGCTCGTTGTGGAAGAGGCAGTGGCAGGTCCACAGCCGAGTCACTGTGCCACCAGTGGCTTCTTCTGCCCCTGTATTCCTCCTCAGTTCTATCCACGGTGAAAGCTGGAGCCGAGAGGAGGCACAATCTGTAACTGATAATCTGAGCAGCAGTTTAAGAAGACAGAATTACAAAATACTTCATAGAACCTGATCAACCACCAACTCATCTGCCCTGAAGCCAGCCTGGAGCCATCAAAAAATTCTTAAAGCAATGCCAGGAGCCATTTTTGCACTTCGATTATAAGCTTAAGTTTAAAGTGGTCATATTTCTTTCAGCAGCTTTAGCTAAGTGCACATTATTCTGTCAGTATGTGGCAAGAACCTGTTATGCATGGTAATAGACACTTCATGTTGTAACTCGTACTCACTGATGGGAAAACAAATGCAGTGGAATGAGATCTCACAGACAGAAGTCAACCACTAAAAACTGCTGTTTCCACTGAGGGCTAGGAAGTATGTCAATAATTTAATTACTTTAACTGGTTATCCTAATGGATATGGAAAATTGGAAAGTACATTTGTTTTGTCTCTGGGGAAAAAAAAGACAGTATATATAGATTTTTTTGTTTTCTTTCAAAATAATGATTGTATTGTAGACTGAGCCAGCAGGGATGTCCAGTCACTTCTCCCTTTTGCCTTTTTAGCTGAAGGGGTTCTTGGGAAAGTTGGTTACTATTGATATTTTTCTGGTACAGAATTATCTGCGCAGGGATATTGACTTGTGATGTTTTTAGCCAGCTCTAGTGCCCACTATATGCATGTATAAACTCTTTAAAAACTGCCAGTGGAGGAACAAAGATGCTAAGGCTGGCAATTCCTGCAAGTTACCTGAAGGAAACATCCATTGTCCAGGCCTTTGGCTTCCAAAACCGACCCATGCAAATGATTTCCAATATAGTCAACTTTATTCCAGCACTAAACACAGCAGTCTGAACTATGTGCATTATTGGTGCACAGCAGGAGAAAAGAAATCTGTGCTCAATTAGCCAAGTGAGCTAAAGGATAAGGAGCTCTCAGTTATATTGTTAATTAACTCTTGAGGAGAAGGGAATTAAAGACACTCTCACTTGAAGCTACAAGTTGTAGCTTCATTATGTCTTGTTACAAAATATATAATGTTGAAATTGGAGACTGTGTTAAATAATTGGTGCTTATGAAAAAAGGTGCTTTTGAGATTTTAATCCTTTTATCATAACTGTTTTCTTTACTGTATACTGCAGTAATTTAGAACAACTTGAATTGTGCTGCTCAAAAGGCAGCAGAAAGATGATGTTTGAAAATTTTCCCTGGACTCTGTTCTCAACTTTATGAATGAATTTGTTAAATTTTCTAAACTGGGGGGAAACAGTGGACATAGGTGGGTGTAAGCAATGCACTGTACACGTAGATCCTACTGTGTTACTGCTGAAATATGATACAGTCTCTTAGAATTTCAGCAGGTCTGGTGCCAGAGTACTGGAGACAGCAGAGCAGTGTTGTCCCCTCACGTCGGGAGGGACCAGGGGAGAGAAGCTGCAGAATATGCAGTGGCCTGGCCTGTGTGTCGAACCCCCAGGGGCTGTTCTGTGCCCCTCACCCAGCCACCCCCAATGTTAGTTAGTGTCATGCAAATTTATAGAAGCACCCCATCAGCTGACACAGCTGTGCTTGATTCTTTCCCAGCAGAAAGCTGTGAAGGCAGCATCCAAACACCACAGTGCGTCGGATGATGAAGACAGCCAGCAAAGCTCATCTGGAAAGGAAACAGGGCAGCTCCACAGGTGAGCTTTGAATCACCGTGGTTGTGCAGCTCAGCTAAAGCTAGAGGCACGTCACTAATATGGATGTGTGTATGTCACTGCCTCAGGAAAGTCTGGTCTTAAAATCAGGTCATTTATGACACTGCTGTTGGGGTGTATTTTGCTGTGACTTCTGTAGCCCAATATTTTGATTGTGTACGTTTTCATAGGTTGCAAATAGCAATTACCCTTAAACTGAAAAGAAATATAACAGTAATATTCTTCTAATGGAAAAATGCCAATCTACGTTTTGCATGCTGTAAATAGTGTTAAAAAAATATCTTGTCTGGGCTAAATAAGGGTACATCACAGCCCAGCCAACTTTATTACATCTGAGAATGTCAAGAAATAGCAATCAAAAAATGCCATTGAGAATGCATTTGTTGTCACTGAAACATTCTGTTTTCAGACAGCTCAGAGCTGTCTGTCTTGAATTTGTTGGGAAGAGCCACGGCGCAGCTATTTCATTATGTTTTAAATGAAAAATGTTGTTTGTGTAGTGTGACTACAGAGGTACCAGGGGAACACTCATCTTCGAGCCCTCACTAAGGAGGTTTGCCACACGTGGTTCCCTGTTGGGTTGTTTATCTCCTTATTGGTGAAAAGTACAGAAAGGAGGATTGAAATATACTTTAAATACTGAAAATTTTATGTATAAAACTTAACAGACTGGCTCGTCGGAGGAAAACGGTGAAGCTGTGTCGAGCTCTCTCTGACCTCGTGGTGTACACGAACTCTGTGGCAGCCCAGGATATAGTAGATGATGGTAAGGCTGCTGGCACCAGCCTTAAATATGCCTTTTCACTTTCCTGTTTGGATAGGAAACTTGCCTGTGTGCTCAAAGTTTCCCTTGGTTTTTGAAGATGTTTTAACAGCAGAGTAGTTTGTTACCCGTCTCATTCACTTCAATGTGTAGAAAGAGTAAAGCACCACCCTTTCCTTTGCTGGGAAATATTCTTTCCCTTGGTTTCTTATGACATTCATGTGTTAGCAGCAATTTCAAAGCTTTTCCAGGGGCATGTTTTCCTAGTTTCATAGTTTTATGGAATTTTTCATCATCTTTTAACATTATCAATTTTAAGTAGCGTTTACTAACACGGTAGATTTGAAATGTGATAAATAGATGTGCTGACTGTTCAGAAAGTGTGCAGTTGTTTCACTAAACCTGTTACAGGCAAAATGGAAATTGAGCAAATTGCAGAGGGATTTGTGGGAAAGGTCACCAAATGCACATGATCAAATTGTGTGTGAAATTCTGAAATTACTACACAGTTAATTCCTAGTTTAACAGAATTTAATGGGAGAAATTAGAGAAAGTGAAGCAACGTGGAGAAAGAGTGCAAGAAATCCTGCAAGAGCATAGTCTTGTAGTGGTTTTGTCTCATTGTTCTGAGGCAGCTCAGCTTTTTCCACGGGTCCAGGTGTGCTTAAGTGGTACTGCTGAACCCAGCTGATGGCTCGTGACCCTCTGGAAGGGAGGGACTGCTCCTCAGAATGCTGCTGCAGCTGCCTTTCCTCTAGATCTTGTGCTTTCCTGACCTGAGCTGAAGAGATGGGCATGGAGAGGTGGTACAGCTGAGTTGGTCTCACTGCTCCCTCAGAGTTGGACACTCTTGCCTAGGAAACTCTTCTGGTCAGAGGGCAGAGATGATCAAAACAGGTCTGTCTAAGGGGATAAAATGCCCACAGGGAAGATGTAAGAATTGGAATAGAAATCCTTGGATTACTTAGAGAAAGCATGAGTTTGCAGAGGCCTCTGTGAGAGAGAAGTAGGTTGAGTGCAGCTGTTTGTGTGATGGGGACAGGAGCAGAGATGGGAGCCCTGCTGGGCCCTGTCCTTCCCCCAGCTGTAAGCTCTCAGGAGGGTAGTTCTGATGGTGCTGTTAGTAGATTCTTCATAGCTATCAAGTCTGGAGTTCTGCAGGAGAAAAGCAATTAGCATAAGCACTTGGCTTTCCTTGTAAGTCTGCAAACTTGTGGGTAGAACAAAAGACCTTCCTGGAAAGGGAAGCTGCTGCCCTTCAGTCAGGCAATGTATGTGATTTGCATGTGACAAAAGACGTCTGGCATTGTAACTTTGGACTAAATCTGATGGTTCCCTCGAGGAATACCAGTGCAAGTGAGGGTTGAGATCAGGCCCCTCTCCTGGGATTGCTTTGTGACTTTTTGTTGATTTACCAACACCCACAGGATCGACAGGGAACGTGCTGTCCTTCAGTGAAACCAGAGCCCACCAGGCAGTGCAGCAGAAGGCCGAACAGTTTATGCTTTACAACCAGAAGCAGCTTACAAGGGTCTATCCATCAGCCTATCGGATTGACTCCAGCAATTTCAATCCTCTACCTTACTGGAATGTTGGTTGCCAGTTGGGTAGGTGTTGCATGAATAACTTACTTCCCTCTTCTTGTGTATGTGCTGCTTAAATATCTTATACCTGAGTCTTCTCTTTCAACAGTGGCACTGAACTACCAGTCTGAGGGGCGCGCGATGCAGTTAAATGACGCAAAATTTAGGGTAAACGGCAACTGTGGTTATGTTCTCAAACCTCAGCAGATGTGCAAAGGTAATGTCCCACTCTGCCTTTTTTACTGTAAGTGTCAAGCCTTTTAGAAAACATCTTTATGGTGAAGTTGCCAAGACAACAGAAAAATATAAGAACATATGTAGAATCTCTCATAAATTCATAAGCTCGTTTTACTTCAGAATTTGTCTTTTTTTAATCCTCAAAAAAATGGTCTCTAACTCTCAGACTGTGTAAGTACCAGCATACAATCTCTTGCTGTTATTATAGATATATTTTGAGGACTCCATCCTAATATGTGTTTAAAAAAAGAAAAGGGCATCCTAGGACAGCCAACAACAAGCAATAAGAACAAGGCATGCAGTGACCTAGAACTGAGTATCCAGGACTGGGTGCAGCTCTGTGGCAAGTCAGTGGAATTTTGTTCTCTCTCAAAGGAATTGGTTTGGTCCTCAAAGTGCTGTTAGAACAGGGCAGTGGGGTTCACTGTTATGCAATCGTTCCATATTTTGAGGACTTGGGATCCGATCCCCCCCCCCCCTACATTTCTAAATAGTTTTCTTAATGTGGCCATAAGAAGTAGTGGCATTGATTGAAAGGTGCTTAAGAAATGGTAGAGGGAGTTTGGGTACTTGCTGCAGGAAGCAGCTTACTTAACTCTAGTTACTGCTTCTCATTAACATCTGGGCAGCTGTGCAAGAAACATTACCAGAGTGCTGATCTGGCTTATAACTATTGCTTTTATTCAAACTGCTACTTTACAGAAGAAAGGGTTGGGTTTTTTTTCAAAGGATCCTTAATATTGCAGACTCCTATTAGAGAAGTCCTTTTTCATCTTGTAATCATGTAAAAGGGCTGCTCAGCTCAGTAAAGGTTGTAAGAAAGTGGAATGGAATTTTAAAATTAATTAACAGCTGCTCCATGCTCTGCATTACTTGCTTGTGACTGAGTTTTGGCTGTCTGTCTGCATCTTGGGGATGATGTTTATTCCGTCTGTCTTTTTCCTTACATTTCTCATTCCTTGCCATCTTTTAGGCACGTTCAACCCCTACTCTGCAGATCCACTTCCTGCCAGTCCTAAAAAGCAGCTTATTCTGAAAATCATCAGTGGGCAGCAGCTACCGAAGCCTCCTGACTCAATGTTAGGAGACAGAGGAGAGGTGAGATATTCCAATAGCAGCAAATGCTTCCGTGAGAGGTCCTGGAGTGACGTGGCAGTGTGTGACTCAAAGAAATTTTGTCCTTATTATTCCTTATGCTAGGAAACAGCTTCAGCTTTTGATCACTAAATACTATGTTTCTCCACAGAGTCTGTATCATTCACATAATGTTTAAGAACTAATTTGTTTGGTATTTTAAGGGTGACTTCACTTTTTTTGAATATTAGTCATAGCTGGCCATAGCTCACACTTCATCAAGCCATTGCCCGTGGTTGTGCTGCTTGAAAATCCATGTGAATCTGATGGTTTTGAATTCTCATATGAATTTAAATTAACTCTCTGCATGATTCTCATTACAAATTGGCTTTCACTTGTATTATTGGCTTGCTTTTAAAATACTTTGTTTTTAAAAAATAGATAATAGATCCCTTTGTTGAAGTGGAAATTATTGGGTTGCCTGTTGACTGCTGTAAAGATCAAACCAGGGTGGTTGACGACAATGGTAAGATAATCTGGCTGATTTTGTGTTCTTAGAGTAAAATATTGAGTAATTATAAATAACTCAGTATCTGTTATTGCTTTCTAAATTGCAGAGCTTCTTAACTGATGAAATCAAATGATTGTGTTTTAACAAATTAATTCTGCTTTCTAGACAGTATTTCTGGTGCAGGGAGAAGGACCAGCAAGAGGTGAAAGACCTGTTCAATACAGTATCTTTCTCTTGGATTGTTCCTAAATCTCCTTAATGGAGAAGTTCCTTTTTTTTTTTTAATTTCTATAAAATACCTGTATAGCTTCAAATGAAATTAAAACAAATCATGTCTTGCAATTTCACTGCCACCCCAGTCTTCATGGGAAGGAGGTGAAGAGCAGAGTGGAATAGGCTGTTGCAGCAGGAGGGGTGCCCATCAGTTATCATAAGCGGTTGCAAAACCATGGAGAAAAAAGGGGTGGCATTCTACTTGCCTTGGAATCCCTGCCAGCTGCCCAATCAGAACCACTCTGTAAAAACAGTCCAAGAGATGGATCTCTCACAATTAGTGGAGATAGAGAGCATCTAGATAAGCGATAAGGTGTGAGTATTCGTTTGTGTAATTGGTCTTGTTTCTTATGCCTCTTGCTACGCACCATGAAAATTGAGACTCATGTTTGCTATGGACTTGTTTCCTGAAATTTCTGTCCTGTTTGTTTTACAGGCTTTAATCCTGTTTGGGAGGAAACCCTGACTTTTACCATCCACATGCCTGAAATAGCTTTGGTGCGATTTCTTGTTTGGGACCACGACCCTATTGGGCGAGACTTTGTTGGACAAAGAACTCTGGCCTTTAGCAGTCTTGTGCCTGGTCAGTCCCACCTTGTTTTCCCTGACTTAAGAGATGTAACGGAAGAGCAAACACCTTTGAACTGAAATATAAGGTTATCAATATAAGACATGTGCTTATATCTCTCAGACTTTATATGAGCTTGGGCAATTCTGGTATTTTAGGGTGTGTATCCACCATTACTTGAAGGAGTTTGGGTGTCTGTGCTTTTGGAAATAACTACTGATGTCTTATTTATAGCTGGGAGGCAATTGGTGCTGGGGGGCTTAGAAAACCTGTGTAAACATAAGATGAGTTTTACTAAAGGCCTAAGGTGACTTACTGCATTTATTTCACTTTTATAGACAGTCATTGGCAGTTGTGCATATAATGCAAACTGTTGATTCTTTGTGGTGCAATGCTTTTGTTTTATTAGGGTATCGTCACGTGTATTTAGAAGGACTGACGGAAGCATCCATATTTGTTCATATAACCATTAATGAGACCTATGGAAAGGTTGGTATAACTGGAAATTTACATCTCTTCTTAATTCCTCTGATAAAAATGGATTTAAAGGTATTACAGAACCTCACAGTATCTGTGTCATTTCTAGATATTTCTCACAGCTTAGGTTCGTGGCATTTTGTACATTGGATTAGCTGTACCTTGCATGTTCTCACACTGGTCAGTAATAAAGTTTAAACAAATTATTCAGATCCCACAGCAATGAAAAACACAATATCTGATTCTCTGTTGCCCTCGACTTGATGTCTTCATTTATAGTAATATCTGAGGAGCTCTCTGCATGCACTGCTAAGCATCAGCATGCTCGAGGAAGCAAACTGCAATTCCTTATTCCGAGTGTTTTCTCTGAGGAGCACTGAGCCAGGGCACCCGTGTCCAGTAGAGCACCTGCCCCCCTCCAGCTGAGATGCTGCACTGGCAGTGCAGCCACGCTGCTGTCTGAGTGCTGGGGGAGCCCAAGGGTGCAGCTCATAGTGGGTGCAGGGTCATCAGCAAGGAAAACATGACATCCTCTTACTCTAGTCTCAGCAAGCACGTGTTTATGAATGTCCTTACTGTTAGCACCTAATAATTATCATGTCTGGATACAGTAAGTGCGTTTCTTCAGTGTGTTAAACTCATTTTATTTTAGAAGTAAATGTTGAGAACGGTAGCTGCACCAGGACACATTATTTGAGAAGCTGCTTTTAGCAGCTAATTTAAGCTTTATATCTTCTAGGTTTCAGTGTTTTGCTTTTCTACAAGTTTATCAAGGAAAGCTCAGTGGAACGCAAAGAAAGCTTAGTGGGAGGGAGGCAGAAAATAACATAGGCAAGGCCTGAGGACTGAGACTTGGTGTAGTCCAGATCCTCACTTAACTCTGCTACCTTTATCCTCACTGATGCCATTGGGTCACTGAACGGTCGCATGATGGCTGTGTAAACCTCTCAGAGATCTGCCTTAGTTTTGGCATCCTTGTCTCAGCACAGGGCCCAGTGTTTCACTGTACTCATCTGCTCTTGCCTCCACGAATGTTCCTTCTGCCAGGGAGGACAGAGGCGAGGCAGTGGAGGGAACAGCACTGGCCGTGCCCAGCTCGTGCGTGTTCTCTGCACAAAGACAAGGTTTTAGTATTCAAGGTAGATTTTGTTACTCATAAATCAATGTAAAAAGAAAAGCAGCAGTAAACAGGTTGGAATGCATTTGCAATATATACCTCAGTCTGCACACATCTGGGTACCCGTGTGAAATCGCATAGAGGTTGGGAATAGTCTGGGGGGGGGCCTGTTTGGTTATTGCTCTTGGCTCATGTGCTCTTCAAAGAATAATCAAGAAGAATAATAAAAAGTAGCCTCACGGGGAAGCCAAGTGATAATAAAAGAAGGGGGGAGGGAATAAAAATCCCATTGAGACTTGATCTCTGCATCAGTCTGTTCATCTAATGCTTACCTTAGTGATGGGCTGTGGTATTGTTTCTAATGTATAAACCAAGGCCGAAGGCACATTTGTATCCTTATAAGTGAGGATGTGTGGTCAAGTTTCTTAGGCTAATAAATAGTTCTCAATTATTTGCTGTAGAGAGGTTATATTTACAGCTGATGTACTGTTACCTTATTTGCTTGTATTATGACAGTCTTGAAAACATTAGCCAAATGTATTTGCATTTTTTTGCCTTTCAGTGGAGCCCTTTAATCCTCAATCCCAGTTACACAATATTGCACTTTCTAGGAGCCACAAAGGTAGACTTTGTTAGCATGCACTTTGCACTTGCTGGGCGCAGGTTTCTCGAACGGTTCCGAATCGCATGATCTGCAGCTGCCAAACTGAAATCATTCTTCATTCAGACTCTGAAACATTTGAATATTGCTTTGATGAAGCCCACGCATAAAACTCCACGTTAATGTGTAGCCTGTCACTGCAGTACATTTCTTGCAGTCTTGTCATGTCTGATTAGCAGACTTTGAGCAAACCTCTCTTGTAATTGTGGCAGGCTGCCATCCTAATGAGGAGAAACACAGACATGCATGAATTCATGGAGACCTGTGCTGATAGTTCCTTGGTCAGAGTAAATGTGAATTGCTTGGTGTGAATTTTTGCTTTGCTGCATTTTTAACTTTGTCTTCATCATTCATAAATACTCTGAAAGCAGCCCTTTTCATGGTGCTCGTTATATAATAGTCTGAACTCACTTAAAACTGTGTTTATTCTTGTGTTTTCAGAATAAGCAGCTGATAGGACTCAGAGGGTTGTTTAACAAGAACCCTAAGCACAATTCTGCTGAAACCAGCGGACACTATGTACGGAAGCGATCTATTGGTGACCGAATTCTCCGGCGCACAGCCAGTGCACCAGCAAAAGGTAGAAAGAAAAGTAAGATGGGTTTTCTGGAAGCTACTGAAATTAAAGACAGTGCATCTGAACCAATAGACTTGAAAGACAAAGAAGGAGTTGTAAGGCGGATGAGCCGGAGTTTGCAAGCACGTCCTGCTTCTATGCCCGTGGACAAATATCTTCTCGTAGGACTGCCATGCCCAGAAGATGAAACCACCACAGATGCCAAAGGAAAAGAAAACACATCTGGTAAGATTGTCCCCAAAATTACTTTTGGTGTAGTAAGTTGAAATAGTCTATTAATAAAGGCTTAATTCTGCAGTCCCTATGCAAGTAATTTTATTCAACTCAGCTGGGCAAAATTACATATACTTAAGATTGCAGCTCCTTAAACCCTTTGATAAGTGAACCCTGGAAAGCTGGCTACTCTCCAAATTAGGCAAAGCAATTACAATAATTTCTGCAAGTGCTCTTAAAAGGACACTTGCCATAATTCTTTTTGTAATTTAAGAACCACCCTTCAGTTACGCTTCATCAGTTTCTGCTTTGCTGCTGTCCCTTTGCTGATGGAAACAGAGCTGCTGGCATGGTGAGTTTTCTCTTCCCATTTTCAAGGAGGAAGAACAGCATGTTTTTGGAAATAGTGTGTGTGAAGACAGATGCAGACTTTGAAAGACATGTAAAAGGGGTAAAAGTAGATCAAACTTTATATCCAACAGTCTTGATATTCTCCTCTTACCCTAGGGTGTGTAATTTCATTAGCTTATCCTAACATGCTTTCCACAGCAAATCTTGTTCTTACTGATACACAATGCAATTTCACTCTTAAAATAGTTTTTTTTCCTAAGTGTATTCAGCAGTAATAGTCCTGGTTTTGAAATCCCATAATTCCCATGACTACAGCAGAGTTAGTGTGTTTGATCTGCTTAATATTTGATTTACTGGAGTGTTTAAATAATTCTAGGAAGCTTTGAATCCAATGGCTGGAATTTGTTAGAACTTCTGTCTGCACCCTGAGCTTGTCCCCAGGCTAAGGCATCTGTGCTGCTTTTTGGGGCTGTGTTTGGTTTGTTTGGGCTGTCCCAGTGAGGCTGCAGGGCTCAGCAGAGGTCGGCTTCTGGGTGGTTCTGCCAGTGCAGTGTTTGGGCAGCGACTCCTGCAGGGACAACCAGAAGCACTCTCTGTCCTTGGTGAGATGCAGAGAACACACTGAGAACGTCTGTTGGCCTGGGGGTGTGACAGAAGTGCTGCTGAATGTTTTTGGCTGTGGAGCAGCCAAAAAGGAGCCACTTTAAAAGAGAGAACTACCAGAATGTGCTGTTGAGCCACCTTTGTTCTACTTGGCCATATTAATGGCTTTGAAAGAACAAATAATACGCATATCGTAAAAGAAGTTACTTAGGAGAAACAGCAAGCAAAATCAAAACTGTTCTTTTTCTTCCACCCTGAGAAGAAACTGTAGACAGGAAAAAGGATGTTCCTGGTAAAGGAAGTTCACACTGAAATGCTGTATTTTAAATTGAAAGAGCCTGTGAAGATGATACAGCTCAGCCATTCTTCGCAACACAGGTGTAACAATTTCTTAGGTGTTTCTTCCTAAAGATGCTACAGACAATGATGCAAAATTCTTTTAGAAGAAATTTCCACACTTTTTGGAGATCAGTTACAGCAGAAAACACAGGCCCTGATGAGATGACCGAAAAAGCTGTCACAGCAGATGAATCCCGCCCCTTCTGACTCTGGAGAGGACTTAATCCTGTCCCTTGGAGTCCCTGTAAGGTTTGCTCCATAATCTCTGTGGAGGAGGACTGGCCAGCTTAGATATAAAGAAATGAGACTTGAAGAGAATGAAATTGCAGATGGAGTCCTGTCTCTGAGGACTTAATTTTTTGGGGAAGCACTCATCTTGAGTTATGGTAAAAAAAAAAGACAGCGTAACCTCGTGTACGTACAGGAGTAGGCTTGGGTATTATCAGAAAGTAAAGTCAACCCAAATATTTTAGACTGGGAGATGGCTTCACCATCAGGGAGGTGCTCTTCAGCTGAAGCGTTTGTTATTGCAGAATGCTGTGAAGAATGGAAAGGGGTGGCTGTTCAGCAGAGATCTTCCTTGCTAAAATACTGTGGCTGAGCATAGCTCTGCTGCCTCGATTGGGATCACACCAAGTGGACTGTGATATCTGTTTTCTTCTGTTCTTTATGGAAAAAAGTATATCTACAAATCAAAGAAATGTATGTCCCTTTCAGCCATGTGTAGCAACACTGGAAAGCTTGGGGAAGTTTTCAGATTTTGGAGATCAGCCTTTAATGCCATGTTTGTTACAGTTATCTCTCGCTCTCCTGGAGGGGGTCACTCGCTGTCAGCGAATGAGCAGGGTATGTGAGTTTGTAGTGGATGTCAGGAGCAGTATATATCATGCCAAGCTGCTTCTGTAGTCCTTGCTTAATTAAAAACTCCAAAAGAGTTGGCTCATGGAGCTCAGATTTGGCATATAAAGACAAGTAAGAAGATTTGGTGAAGGAAATATCTAAGGCATATTTTTCATGGAATTCAAAATCTTGCTCTTGTGAATGCAGTACTTCTGTAGATCAAAAATTAAATCCTTAAATTGTAATATTTTACAATAACTACGTGTAAAATACAGTCTGGAGTCCATCTACCTGGTACTTTTTACTCAGCTCTTTTAAGCATGCATCTTGTTTCAAAGTATTATGGTTTTTAACAGAGCTGTTTTGTTCTGTCTTTATTGCCATGCTTCTTTATAGTACAAATCTGAATAGGAACACAGCTGAAGGTAATATATTGTGCAAGCTATGATATGGTACCTCATCATTATTTGCAACCAATATTACATCACCTGCTTGATGTAATAGACGTTCAAAGGAAGTTTCAATGAAGTGCCTGCAGTTGTATTTTTTCCATTTATTCATATCACACAGATAATTTGTACTAAACCTGCACAATCCCATGATTAAGTTTTGTCACAACTGTACCTAATTTTGCGTTCTCCATTTGTCTGTCTGCGGACAAAATAGCTGTGATAAACAGAACACCACATTGTATGCAACTAATATGTTTCTTATTTAATTTAGCCAACAGTGATGACAATACAAATGAGAAGGAAACAAACTTGAAAGAATCTGTTTTCACGTGTTCTGGGAAAACAGCAAATACTTCAAATTTGGCATCTCAATTTAAGAAGAATGACCAGAAGGACACTACAAGTGACTCTTTAGCACCACCTCTACAGGGGGAACCTGAAAATGTGGTTTTTGGAAGTGATGTAGCTGAAATGAATCACCTCCCAGGCTTTCAGGAAAATAATCTTTCTGATCGAGTTGTCCCTCTAGTGCAGGGCTCTGATTTTGAAATTTCCACAGAGAAAACAAATGACAAAAACCATGCAGACAATAAAAAGGAAGGTGACACCAAAGGGCATAAGGAGGAGGAGGAAACTCCAGTGGGCACTTCTCTTTCTCAAGAAGTAGAGCTGGACAATCACAAATATGGCATTATCAATAAAAGCACTGCAGCACCTCTTTCTTTGACAGATATTTCTTCTCCCATTTGCTCTGATGTTCCTGATTTGCACTCCACTTTGACTATGCACGACAGTGACATTTCTCGCCTTATAGATGAAGTTTCTTTAGCGAACGAGAGTGAAATGGATAGTGCTCTCTCAGCTCTGATTGGACAGTTTGATGTCACAGGGGACCAAACTAATCTTACCACAATCTCAAGCCTCCATGGTGCTACCAGCCAGACCTTCAGTGCGCTGGCTACGCACCCACCCACGCTTCCTGGGGATCTGAACAGTCCCTGTAAACACAACTTTGCTACCACCAAATCCATCAAATCCCCTTTATTCTCAACTCCGGATACTGCTGTGTTCTCCAGCCCTGAGACTACAGACTATTCCGTGTACACAATTATCCATGAGGCAACTCTTACCCCACCTTCTGAATGCAAGACCCACAGTGAATTAGTTTGCAAGAAAAAGTTGAACTGTATGGAAAATAACTTGCCTAATTGTCCTTGTCCTTCACCTCTCTCTTTGCTAAATACAAATCCCCAAAGAAGATGTGGAACAAGCTGGGAAACCCCTGAGTCTACCGGTTCTTTTGCTTCCAATAATCTCATCTTTGAGGAGACGCTTGTTGACCCTCCCACTGGTGACAATTCAGAAAGCAGCAGTCTTGTAGAAGTAGATGGGGATTCTCAAGATCTCTTGGTAACTGCGTGTGAGTACAAAAGGGAAGACCTGAGCCAGCTGGCTTCCCCTTTGAAACTGAGGCCAAAGCAGGACACTGGGCATGGTGGTGAGAGGACCTCTGGGAATGGCACAGCCGTTGAGCTCTGTGCTGCTGCCCTGGACTGCTCAGATGACTTCAGGACCACAGGGAGTCATCTCTCTTTTCCAGCATGTGAAAATGTTGGCTTTTTGTATCGTTCAGATAAGCAGAAAAATGTAACGTGTGCCTCTGAGAGACCCCAGCTCGAGGTGCGTTCACCGGTGCTCAACACCACTTTGGCTTTCCCGTCTCCTTCAGCCATCAAACAGACAAGCCCTTGCAAATCCAAGAGTCTTGGTGACTTGACATCAGAGGATATTTCCTGCAATTTTGAAAGTAAGTACCAGTACATAAGCAGGAGCTTTATCTCATCAGGCATGAGGGACAAGAAACTTGCTGCTATGAAGAACATGAGACCGCATTCCACAGATGCTCTGACGGAACAGCTGAGGAAGCTGGTGTCCCTGGACCAGGAGGACAGCCGTCAAACGCTGTACTCAAGGCAGATTGATGAAGACTGCCCAAGGGCTTTGGTCAGAAAACTCTCGTCCAGAAGCCAGAGCAGAGTGCGGAACATTGCCAGCCGTGCCAAGGAGAGGCAGGAGGCTGCCAGCAAGCAAAAATCTTCTAATACAAGCAGCATAGCTGGGGTTGTCCTTCGCAACAAGCCCTCAGCATCTCCTCACGTTGTCAACAGGCACTCAACGGGCTCGTACATAGCCAGGTACCTGAATGGCTTCCCTGGGGAGGATATGGAGGGGCGAGGAATACCGGAGGGCGCGTGCGCTGCTTTGCACTACGGCTGTAGCGACCAGGTGTACACACACGATTCCATTCTGCAGCTGGAACCCAACAGTGATGATAAGCCTGAAATTTATTTCCTGCTGAGACTGTAGATTGTATAAATGTACAACTTCAATGTTTACAAACTATTTCATTGAAATGAAGGATTTTTAGCAAGAAATACTGTTTTGAAGGGTTTAAATTATTTAGAAATACAATTTTATGCTAGTGATTCAGTCACAATTTAACGTTCCCTTTCCTGTCAGAGCTTTTGTAAATAGAAGCCAAGCTCCATCCATCATGTGTTATTTTGATTTAGGAAATATAATGTGATTTAGTCTGGGGACTATTGGTATGCAGTGAGCATTTGTAGCATTTTGTATTTGTAATGCATGTCATTTTTAAGTCGAGCACATCTGTGCTTCAAAGCCGACCATTGCGATGGATGCAATAGCCTTCTGTTTTCCTGATGAACACTCCTACTGTTTGGAAGAACGTTTTCAGTGATTGTTTTTGGCCTTTGATGCAAATTCTACTACACATAGTGCTTTCTGGTATTGTTAATGTCCTTGGGATTAGGCTGCTGCCCAACAGGCAGTGGTTTGGGAATGGGACCCTTCGTTAGCATCACTATTTTCACTGTCTTGTACTTGATTGTTAATATTAATTTCACACGTTTCCATGTATGAACTATGATTCTCCAGCAAAAAATTTGTAGAATTAGGGTTAGTCCAAATTTGTGAGTATTGTGTAGGTTTGTCTTCTGCCTGCTCGATGAAGTGTCTTCCCTTTTGGTCACTGTGTTGAATGCTCATTTCAGGACAGAGTGGAATGTGGGAATAATTCTGCATTTATGAATGGAAAACACTTGATTTCTGCATATTTTGTTATGTATTTTTGCTGTTTGGTTGTGTGTGTAGCTTCAGTCTGTTTTCTGTATGTTTAATTTTACTGCTGAATTGTTGACAGTCAGTGGAATATTTAAAGCTGACATGGTAGAGTAACTGTTTTGACTGTCCACCTTTTTCTATGAATGCTGAAAGTGAATTGAATGAGTAATTTCAGACACCTGAAGCTTCCCTGTAGGGAACACCATAGCTTTATTTTGGTTTTAAGATATTCTTTGCCTTTACTGTATGTTTTTTCTTATATGTAAAAGATGTACCTTTTACCGCTTTCTTTTGTAATGCAGAGTATTATTATTCTTGAAAATGTCATTAAAATAGATTTTTAAGCACCTGGTTACATGTTTACTGAAACTGTAGCAGAACCAGATACTGGATTAATCCATTAAGCTTTCGACCTGGATTTTTATCACAGTACCTGTGATGGATTTTGGAAGGTGCAATGGAAGCCATCGCTACCTTCAGGGAAGTTTGAAAGCTCCCAGAAGCACGTTTGGTTGGTTTTATTCTCAACCTGATGCTCATTTGGATTTGTTTTGATAAGATCTTAATGCTGTTGCCATTTGCAACAGGGACAACAATGTTCAAGACTGTCAGTCCACACGTATGAGACAGTGTGGCAAAGTGATTACACTGATTACAGATCTGCTTAGACATGCAGAAGGAGAAATAAATTGAATTTCTATTAGAGATTATCTTTTTAAGTCCCACGTTGATTGAATCAGAAATAAGTGAAAATGGGCAGTGCTTCCACTGGCCTGGTTGGCAGTGGAATTTGTGTTGTGTGTGAGGAGCCATGGGAGTTGCAATGTGTTTTTTAGCATGTGAATTTAGTGTTTGGTACAGCTGTGGACCAGACAGGGGAATTTGAGGCCAGATACAGCTTACAGCTGAATCACTTGCCTTCTCTTGCTGCTTGTTTGCAAACACTTTCATGCCAGATGTACAAGTGTGTATTTGTATGTACAGGAAGTGGTCATGAAAAGGAGGGGAGGGAGGGCAGTGGTAGCTGTTGCTGTGCTTTATTAGTCCTTTGCTTAAGGAACAGTTGTTTTTTTTAATGGATAAACTCTTCTGCACTTATCTTTACGTATGACTTGACTCAATTGCTGCTGTAGTCCTAACAGTATTCCTAGAGCCCAGATCCAGCCTGAGGAGTGAGATCATCCTCTCTGCAGGTGGAGTGACGTTGATTTAATGCCTGCCTATGCTGCTTGGCCTTACGAGTGTGCAGCGAAGACGTGGGGTAAGGAACGGTGAGAACGGTCTAAGGGAGTTTGAGTTTATGCATGGACTACATTTTTATAAGTTGCTTTGCTGAGCACTTGCAAATAAAGATCCATCCTGGTTTTCCTGGTGGGTTCATTGAAAAGCACTGTGAACTTTTAATGGCATGGAAGCAGTTCCTCCATATTTGAAACAGAAAGGTCTAATCCTGGCTTGCAGGGAACGTGGCTGTGTACAAAATGATGCTGTGAGTGGGAAGGCTGGTGTCTAGCAGCCCAAAACTTTGGATCTAGGTCTGTGCAGGGGTCTGGAATGTCTCTGTACCTGGGAAGGGTGATGTCCTTCATGGAGGCTGCCCCTCTAGTGACCAAGGGCACCTCACCGGGTCCCATCTGCTCTGCGCAGCGACACGAGAGAGCAGATGGCTTCAGGAGGGAAGTCCCCCTGCTTGGATAAAGCACTCGTGCAGCTTTGCGTGGGGTTTTGTGGTGTGTTCCTGTTACAGCCAGTGCTGGAGATAAAATGCTGAATTAGATCTGCTCCGTTGCCTTTGTGTGACAGTTGTTTCCCCGAAGCTCAGTTGCTCCTGATTGGAGCACTGTTCTGCAGTGGCATTAGCTGGGTGGTTAATTTGGGTGGTTAATCTGGGTATTGACTTAAGTTTGTCAGTAAAGTCAGACAGTATTTATGTGATCCAGTTTTAAGGAATAATAGTCTTAAAGAAGCACATTTTAAGGGAAACAGATGTCTTGAAGCAGATGATTAATTCATGCTTATTTTTCAAGAACTCATTTACTTACAGGCTTTTAAAAGCAAGTTCTTTCTGTTAATTTAGTATTTCACATCTTAAACATTTATAGCCAAAATCTTATTTCAGTTCAAGTTAACAAAATCTTATTTCAGTTCAAGATGTATTAGTCTAAAGTGACACTTTCACGTTCAGTGGAGCAACTAACACTGTTGAGAAAACAGAATTTAAAGAGTTGTAGAGTGTCTATAACTGATGTTAATTTGATCTTTTTTTCAATACTACTAAATTTTTTCCAGTAAAACAAAAATGTGGTTGCATCCAAGTAGATCCTCTTCCAGGCCAAAGTTGAGCAGAAAAAGGGAATGCAGTCAAGTGCTAAATTTGGATTCTTTAAGTCAGTGTGGATCTGGGGTGTAACTGCTGAGTATTGAGGAGTCCTGTACTTTTCCATATCTGATCTTCAAATGGGGTGATGTTAAGGAAGATGTTAATCAATACCCTTGTGTTTATTTTGTCTTGGGACTTGAAGGTTAAATATTTAAAATACATGCCTTCTTAAGGGTGGGAGCACACGTGCTGGTTTGAATTTGTTTAAATAAATAGTGACCTACACTCCCATTTTTTTCCTATAGCTTGACTGAGAACCTCGTTATGCACAGCATTTGCATAAAGTGAGGCTTTGCATTCATCAGCTGCATTCCTAATCCTGGAAGTTAATCATTATGATTTTGTGGTTTGATCTGTGTAGTCAGTGGGCGTTCAGTCCACTGGATACGTTGCCCTCTGGCTCTGTGTGCAGGGTGCATGAGGTGATTGGTTTTAATTGGGTACTCGTTCCCTTTCCAGAGCTGGAGCGCAGAGCCAGGCTGGCTCTCAGTCCTGCACAGGCTGTGTGGAGTTTGAGGCTGTTTACGAAGCACGAGCAGAGAGAACCTGTTGTCCTGTTATCTCACCAGATAAAGAAATGTCTGCTGTTCTCCAGAGATCTTGTTCTCAGCTACAAAGGTTGAAACGAATGCAAAGAATCTGCTAATGGATTAAACCCCAAAATCTAAGAGCAGTTTGGGATGAGGCTGCCAGCATCCCTCAAGAGGTAAAGGGACAAAGGCAAAAATATCTCAGGGCCACTGAAGTAAAGCCAGGAGAGTTGGAGTTGGAGTTGTGGGAACAGTGGAGCCACAAGAGCTTTGTTGCAGTCTAATCCTTCCTCATCCACAACTGTGAGAGGAGGTTGTGGAGGAGTTCGTCTTTCTGCATTTCCATGTAGCCACTTTTATGAGATAAAACTAGATTTACTCATTGATTATTTGAAAGATAAATCCTCATCAGTCTCCTTTGCCTCTGCTTTCCATGCTCGGTCTCTCTCTGTGCCAAACACAGTACTGAGCCAGCTTTGGAGCAGGAATGCTGCTAGACTTGACAGCAGGAGTGAAGGGAAAAGGCCTAATGCACACATGCCCACTGAATTGTCCCTTTTATTTCCTTGCTGAAAAGCACTTTTTTTTTCATTCAAAAGATGTGAAAGTGTGTGTTTCTTTTGCCAGTAATTCAAGTTCTTACATGATCAGGCTGGTAGGGTACAAGCCCTTCTCTGCTGTAGGTCTTTGATAGGCATCACGTGGAGGGGTTCAGTCCAGTGCCAAATGAAATGGGTTCTATCTCTGTGACAGTTTTGGCAGCACCTTCTGCTGCATTTAATAGAGATGCTAAATGCTTAGCAAGATGAATAAATACAAGCAACAGCCAGCTTCTGCTTCTGAAAGTCAAGCTTTACACAAGGAATAACTTTGTTTGAGCTATATAATAGCATAAAATAGACCAAAGTTCTTAGTCGTTGGTCATACACATCAAATATATTCTCATTTGTTTTAAAGTGAAAGAATTGTGGAGGAAGTGCTGTGAGCATGGCAGTTCTGGGGTTTTGATCTATTGAAGGCTTCCAGGCTCAACAGTCCAGAGACTGCAGTTGCTGAATGGATGTATGTTCTGAAAAGATTTATAGTTTCTGCCAAACCAAAGTTTGCTGTGTAATTCCGAGTAGTTCAGTAGCGAAGGAGCTGTGTGTATGGAAAAGCCTCTGTCAAGGGGGATGGTTTCATACCAGCCTGGCAGCACCAGGCTCCATCAGCCACCAAGATTCCTCGTATTCTGGGTCACTCTTGGCAAGGTCTCCAATGCTGTCTTCCTCCCTTACAACTGTAGAAGGGAGCACCAGCAGGTGTTTGTTCTTGTCAGATGAATACAATGCGACTGCCCTTCTGATTTGTAAGAGAAATGCACCTGGAATAAGACCAGGCATATCCTATCTTTTTGATGCCTTGGCTCTGGAAGTGCAGTGGTGTGTGGTCAGGATGCTGGTAATGCAAATTAGGGTCACATAATTCTGGACAGCACAAATTTCTGCTCCAGATATTGGTAAAGGAGGAGAGGGTAGATGATGAGTACTTGCTGCTTAACTCCAGTGACTGTAGGGCTGGTTCTTAGCAAAGCAGCTTATGATGGAAAATAACACCTGAAGGAGAGATTTCCAAAAGGTTTGTAGGTAATTATCCCTATAAAGTAAAGGAGAAGGATGCGATAGTGGCAAGAAAACTTGAAATGCTACACACTTGTTACCTCTCCAAAGATGCTGCTTAATTACAAATCATTAGAGAAGTGTCTGCTGGGTGGTCTCGAGCCACCTCGGGCCTGGGCACCAAAAGGGTGTCCATTCCCCTGTGCGTGTGCCAGAACGCTCTGCAGGGAGTTGGGCTGGGCAAGCAGAAATGACACAAGTGCCAGAGAGCCAGGTTAGCCTCTGAGGGCAAAGGAGGAGGAGCGAGGGATCTGAGGAGATAGGGAAAACATTTCTTTGTTTCTGGTGAGCATGGAGGGCGAGTTTATTGTGAGACATGAATGTCTTTCTCCAGGAGCTGGATCCCAGCAAGAAAAAGGCAGATCCTTCCAGCTCTGCCCATTAATGCCAGCTTGGCCCCGACTCACCCACGTTCACTGTGAGGTCCCTGAAATGCAGGCCCTGTGTCTTGAAATTTTACCATTTGCAGAGATGGAGCAGTGTGGTGAGGCTTGGGGGAACCCACCTGTATTTTTCTATCCTCTCAGGTTGTTGACAGGAGGAAATGTGCTCCTTGCCTGTACTTTAAGATGCACATTGGTTTAGAGTAATAGTTTTTTATCATGATAAGAGTAAACAGACTGGTACTTGGACATAACAAAATAATCCCAACAGAAAGCACGCTGGATATTTCTATCACATTACACTGAATTAAGCAGGATTACTCGGTGTGTAAGTTCATTAAAGCGTTTAGGGCTTCCTCTGAATGTGAACTGAACTTTGAAAGCTGGAATTGAAACTAAGGGCAGGAGTTACCTGGTGCAGCGCTTGTGCACAGAAGGCCAGAGAACACGTTACATCCTTGTCTTCATTCTTTTATGACTATTGTCTTGATATTCTTTTAATATTGCACTATCTTACTGAATTGCAAAGAAGATTTCCTGGTTTGCAGCCAGGGAAGGGTCTCCTTACACTGCATTGTGTGTGAGTGGTGGGTCCAGAAGAGGGGAGAGGCCAGGCCATCCTTCCATGGGTAATAACAGAGGAAGGAGAGCACGGTACAGCCTAGACCAGAACCACTAAAGATAACATTCCAGAATGTTTTTAAACTCCTTTTGGCTGTACTTGAACACAATTCCTCTAAAATACAGAGAAAAGCACAAGCTGGGAGGAACACCTTCAGCTGTGGTGTTTATCAGGCTCCAGGCCCTCTAAATCCCTCTGGGTTTGGACTTGGCATCGCTACTCTTTTTGAAATGGAAGTCTGGCCTTGTGATTTTGCTCTGAATTGCTTCTCTGTATGAATTTAATTCCAAATACTAATCAATGGCAGTTGCAGTGTTAAAAAAAAAAGCCAGATTACCTCTGGAAATGCCTGTTTCTTTTTATTTCTTTAAGCTGAAGAAAAAACAGCTGTGAATATGTTCAGGAACTGGCAAGAAAAGTACTGTCAGTAAGTCTGACTTGCTGTGAAATATTAGTAAACAAGCTGATACGTTAACAGTAGCCAAGTTTAACAAGATCTCCACTTATTATCCTGTCATTTTTGTGGGAGAATATGCCACTGCTGTCAGATCCATCTGTTCCATTGCACAGCCTGTGCATACAGATCACCCAGTCTCACACGTGGGGAGAGATTTTGGAGGAATCTGAAATGGAGAAGAAAAGATGAATAAAAGACCTTTTAATAAATAGTTAGAACTCAATTTAGATAATTGACCGTTTGGCCAAGAGCAGCCAGGCTTTGTTATGTTGTGTAGTGTGAAAAATCTGGATATCTGGCCCACTGCAAACACATTTGTTGTAGTCTGCAATAGATCAAATGTTATCTGCAGCTTGGTTCATCACAAAATGATACAGAGAGGGAGCAGAAGGAAGAACATTGCTGGGAAAAGCCATGAAAGAGAAGTGTGTAAGAAGGTATCAATTTAAACACTGTTTTCCTCCCAAATAGACAAAATAACCGCATCACTTGCCATAAAAATCACTGCTGGTGCAGTGGGAATACCTTTTGTGGAAGCAGTGGTATGGAAAATTAGCAAATGCTAGAGGAAATTCAAGGGATAAATATATATCCCTAAGAATATTCTATGTTTGCTTAGCCTATTCCATCACAGAAGTTGAAGAAGAGTTGCTGGGCAAGAGAATAATCGACTGAATGGTGTCTTCAACAGAACTGAGAGGTCCCAGTTGGATTCTGCTGGGGTGTGTGAAGATGAGAGCTGGTAAGAGATTGAGTTCCTGTTCCTCCTGTGGAGGAGAGACCTTCTCTGGCAAAATAATTGGGAAATCCAAACTGGTTATTGTGATATTTTGGTCACAACCAATAAATAAATAAATAATGGCTTGACTAATCCTAAAACCAATTCAGTAAAAAATTAATCCTGTTTCTGCTTTCTTCCATAGTGGTGAAGCCTTTCTGCAGCATTGTCAAACTGTCTGCTTGCTTCTTGGGCACAAATGAGCTTAACAGGTATTGAAAGGCCGTGCTGAAAGGACTGGCCGTGGAATGGGGTGAAGTGGACAGCAGAGGTTTGTAGGATGTTGACTGAAGCTCTTTGGGGTTCTAAGCTGGCTCCGTGAGCGATGCTGAAACCCTTATGGACCTGGGCAGGATATCTAAATCGCTGCCAAATCTGCCTTCTTTGAAGCTGGATAAGTTCATGCTCAGACATTAAGGATAAATCTGGCTTTGTGACTTTGTGACAGCAAATTTAAGTTATGTCAAGTGTCAAATGTCTTTGCTGCAGATGCTGGCAGGGACTATCTGTATGTACAGAACAACTATCAACAGCTCTATTATCACACTGGTGCCTTTTGCAGTGTGGGACTTGTACTTGCCTGTCAGTGCAGGTCTGAATAATACTCCCAGCTACTCTAAACTGAAATGGATCGTTTCATTTCTGTGGGACTGGTTCCAGTCTCAACGTATTTAATAGATCTGTTTGGGTGTCAGGTTTGGGGGGCTTGATGCAGTCACATATTTTCTGGTGTCAAAATTTGTTTAGAATTTCTCTTCTGTCACCTATGTTGTGTTTCCCCTCCTTTTTGCTATTCCACACTGTAGAGGAAAGGTTGTAGGAAGTGTTCTGTAATTCTTTTCTTGTGAAACAGGTTGAGCTAAAAACCAGAACAAACCCAACTGTTATTGAACAGATTCTATTTGTTTTTTAGAAAAATAATACTGCAAGATGTTTTCCAGTCAAATTTCCCCTTCAGCCAGCAAACATTCTGTTGAAAAAGACCACATCTGAGGACTTCTTTTTTCTACTCTGGCCTATCCATATGGCCTCTCCGTGTGGCAGCGCTGGCGTATGTCACTTCGCACGCGTGAATTTATTATCTTGTCAAGACTTAATACACCTCAGCAACTCGTGTTGCCAGTAGGAAAACAAAATGAGCTACCAAAGCATTGAGCTGACATCTTCAGGAACCAGAGACCAAATATCCTTTAATTAAAGGAGGGCTATAGGGAAGCTGGGGAGGGGCTTTTTATCAGGGAGTGCAGGATTAGGATGAGGGGGAATGGTTTTAAGATGCAAGAGGGGAGATTGAGTTGAGATCTTGGGAAGAAATTTTTTGCTGCAAGTGTGGTTGCCCTGAGAAGCTGTGGCTGCCCCATCCCTGGAGGTGTTCAAGGCTGGGTTGGATGGGGTTTTGAGCCCCCTGATCCAGTGGGAGGTGTCCCTGCCCATGGCAGGAGATGGAACTGAGTAATCTTTAAGGTCTCTTCCAACCCAAACTATTTAATGATTTTATGTTTCTACTTGGTGGTACATGTAAAGTTTCTGGCAGGAGACTTCTGGTGGCAATGGTGGCAATTCCCCCTGCACCTTGGCTGGAGCACACATCTCTTGCTGGTCTTCACTCTCTGGGGTGCAGACAGGAAGAGCCAAAGTGGATCTGAACACAGTATAGAACAGATGAGAAACCGTGTGTGCGTGTGTCCTCGGGAGTTCTGGCCAGCCCTTCCTGCAGTGGGAGTCTCCTCACCACAGCTCCCGTGGCTCCAGGACAGTTAAGAGAACAAGCAGTGGTGGGGCACCATGGGAGAGTCTCTGAAATGTTTTGGGGTTTTGGTGATTGGTTTGGTTTTCATGTGGGTTTGGTTTTTGTGGGTTTTTGCTTTTTGTCAAGAGACTTTGTTCTTTGCCCTTTTATAAATGAAAACAAAATTTTGGCTCTATTGGAGAAAGCTGCAGGGTGGCTTTAGCTTTCCACTGGCATGTATTTTACCTTCTGTTTGATGAGCCTAATTATCAGATCACAGCCTTCCATTCTGGCTTTGCCAGCAGGCTTTACTGAAGCTTTGAAACTGGTGCCTTAGCTTATGTCACTTTTTGTCCCTCAGAGAGGTGTGAATTGTCTGGGCTTCTCACTCCAGCCCAGTCCAGGCTGTCAGGGGTTCGGGGCTCCCTGGGGCAGTGCTGGTGGCTGGGTGAGCGGGGAGTGCGGAGGGTAGGGGTGGAGTGGAAGCTGCCAGCTGTGTGGTTTGAGGCAGCCAAAGGAAGTGAATGATGTCTATTAAAACCTAATAAGATTGGCACATGCATGGGAGTGTCATCTGCATCTTGGGCTGCAAGAGAGATGTGTCGAATGCCGGCTCTGCCCAGAGCATGGTGGGCAGTGTCCAGCAGCACCTCATCCGGAGAGGGATGGAGTCGGCGCACAGGAGCGGAAGGCAGCGGAGTCACGCTCCAGTGAGCTGTCAGCCTGGGAGTTCCTCAGCATTTTTATTGTTTCATTCTGGATGGGAGCATTTAAGGTAACACTTGATCAACTTTTTTATAACTATAGAGACCAGGAGCTTCATAAAGCAAAGCAGAAGCTCTCCAGGTACAGCTGGAACTAGCTCAGGCTTGGCTGTCTGTTTTGGCCCCTTGTCAAATCTTTTAGCTTTCTGGAAACTGGAAAAAAACCAGCAGAGTGGCATATGCAGAATATTGTGGTTTAGATTAAAATTCAGTGGAATAGAAATAAATGAATCTGCATTTGAAAACACAGGCTAACTCTCAAAAGCCCCTCTCCCACAGCCACTGCTCTGAGTGTGAAAGGTACCTGCCAGTACCAGCAGCAGGTATGGCAGCCCTTGTTAATTCAAACTAAGGGCCCAGTTTCAATCATGTGTTTGTGAAACAATCAAGGCAGCTGCTGAGGAGTCCTCTCAAGAGCTGGGGATCTGTGCAGTCAGTAATTTCAGTCTCCAGGCTAAATCCTTGAGGGAGGTGAGCTGCTCTGACCAGACACCCAGCAGGAACGCTCCCCTCTGGGCTTCCCTTCCTGGAGGAAAGCTGTGGCAGAATTCCTGCTCCTCATCCTTAGTTTAGTTTGTCCAGCACCTGGCTCACTCCTCAGACTGTGCTTCACTGGAAACACAGCAGCATCTTTCCCCTGTGCCAGCCAGAAAATGAGTGATCATTTAGCAAAGCATGTTTTACTGAATTTGTAGGGAAAACGTATTTTTCCTGGAGAAGGTGGTTCGATGGTGCCTAAAAAGAGACAACAGAGCATGTGCAAGTCTGAGTGGTGTGTAGAAGGAGCATTGCCACAAACAAGGTGGTGTAAACAATCCTCAACCTATCTGGGAGGGATAAGGGATCAATCTGTTGCTGTAGCGATGTATGCAGAGGTGCTCCAGATGTGCGCTGGGGAAATGCGTTTGTGGCAATGAAAACCCTTTAATTTGTGATGCAATGAGTTTTCTCATATCAGGAGACACATATAATGAAAGTGATGAATATGGATGACTTTGAATGGGATTTTAAAGGTTATTTGAAAATGATGTTCAGTGCTGCTGCAGTTCTACTGTTCTGCAAGATTTCATTCTACACAATAATCATCTAGTTCTGAAAATTGTTACTCCTGAAGTTTTAGTAGCTATGGGAGAATTGGTTTATTTTCTCTGTGTTATACAGAACATTGAATTTTATGACAGCATAATAAATGTCAGGAATAAATGGCTATTTCATTGTAGCAGTAGTCCTAGTGCCATAAAACAAGTTAATAAATGACAACTGTTTAGACAGACTTGAGCCACACTTGTTCTACAAGCATTTTAATTGCAGAAGGGGTATTTTTATGAATGCCTTTCTATGAAGCCAAGGATCCACTCACAGTACTTAAAAATGAGGTGGGATACTGCACTGGAAGAAGTCTGATTGTACAGTTTCAAGTATGGTTTGCTCATTACCGCTGAACAAAGGCATGAGGTGCTTCCACCCCACATCTTCAGCACAGCAGTGTTTTCCCAAGTCAGCTCTACTGTTTAAGATAATGTTGGTAGAGCTGCTAAAATTCTTCTTTTGCTACCTTGAGTTATTATATTTTGTATTTTTTCCTGCCTGACAGGACCTCGGTGTGGGAGTCAAGAATCCCATTATCACTGAGAAGACACAAACCATGTGGTAAAGCTTTCCTCACCCTGCCTTGAGAAACAGCCAGGCAGGGTTTAGTGCTGTTTTGCTGCTGCTTTTAGGACAGTCCTATCTCCTTTTTGGAGCTGGGTAGCCAGCCAAAACTGGGAGAAGCAGAGCTAGCAGGCTATTCCCCTGGAAAAGACAAATCAGATACGGATTGGGTTGTATTGATGCATCTTTGGAGCAATGCCATTTCTGTTAACTAGAATGCACAAAGAAAGTGGCAATCAATTCTTACTCATCCCTCTCTCATCCAGCCCTTCTCCTACAGAGTCCCCTCCTGCAGGGCCAAGCACAGCTGCTTCTCCGGCTGCTTCTTGTCTCTGCATGTGCCTCTGCCCCTGCTGAGCTCAGTCTTCCTTCCCTCCCACAGAACTCAGCCCAAAACAGTTTGTACCCAGAACCCCTTTGATTCTGAGCAGCCTTGGCTTTCCTTTTGTTTTGGTCAGAAACTTACTTTCAGGTGGGTTCTGTAGCAGAGCAGCTGGGTCTCTGCGTTCCCCCGAGATGTGACACAGCAGTACCTCCCCGTGCCTGCTCCTGGTACAGGGCCTGGCCCATGGAGCTTTTAAGGGAAGGCATCAAAATTAGCTGCAGAGCTGCTGTTGGCTTCCATAAAAGAGGGTATATAGTGTTTGGGTTAGGAATTGGCTGGATGGCCGAGCCCAGAGAGTGGTGGTGAACGGTGTCTCATCCAGTTGGCGGCCGGTCACCAGTGGTGTCCCCCAGGGATCGGTGTTGGGTCCGGTCCTGTTTAATATCTTTATAGATGATCTGGATGAGGGGATTGAGTCCATCATCAGCAAGTTTGCAGATGATACCAAGCTGGGAGGAAGGGTTGATCTGTTAGAGGGTAGGATGGCCCTGCAGAGGGACCTGGACAGATTGGAGAGATGGGCCAATTCTAATGGGATGATGTTTAATAAGTCCAAATGTCGGGTACTTCATTTTGGACACAACAATCCCATGCAGAGCTACAGACTGGGGACAGAGTGGCTGGAGAGTAGTCAGGCAGAAAAGGACCTGGGAGTGCTGGTTGACAGGAAGCTCAACATGAGCCAGCAGTGTGCCCAGGTGGCCAAGAAGGCCAATGGCATTCTGGCCTGCATCAGGAACAGTGTAGCCAGCAGGACCAGAGAAGTTATCATCCCCCTGTACTCGGCACTGGTCAGGCCTCATCTTGAATATTGTGTACAGTTCTGGGCCCCCCAGTTTGGGAAAGATGTCAGGATGCAGTCCAGAGGAGGGCAATGAAGATGGTGAAGGGGCTGGAGCACAAGCCCTATGAGGAGCGACTGAGGGAGTTGGGGTTGTTTAGTCTAAAGAAGAGGAGGCTCAGGGGAGACCTCATTGCTCTCTACAGCTACCTAAAAGGAGGTTGTAGTCGGGCAGGGGTTGGTCTCTTCTCTCAGGTGACCAGTGACAGAACTAGAGGGCATGGACTCAAGCTTCGTCAGGGAAAGTTTAGGCTTGATGTGAGGAAGAAGTTCTTTACTGAAAGGGTGATTGGCCATTGGAATGAGCTGCCCAGGGAGGGGGTGGAGTCGCCGACCCTGGAGGTGTTTAAGAGGAGATTGGATGTGGCACTGAGTGCCATGGTCTAGATGATGATTGGTGTTAGTGTTGGGATATAGGTTGGACTTGATGATCTCAGAGGTCCTTTCCAACCTTGTGATACTGTGATACTGTTGGCATCTTCTTACCTCATTAGATAGTGTGAGAGAATGAGGTGCTTTTTGTAGTGCATTCCACTGCCTGCTGGAACCAGCAATGACAGCATTCCAGGTTTTATATGCTTTCATTATTATTTTTTTACATTAAATGATCAACCTTACTGTGTATTGAAAAACATGACTTTTTTTCCCCTTAAAAAAGCCATGCTACAAATGCTGTTGGGGAGCAATCAAGTGCAGGATGTATCAAAATCAAAATGTGGAGAGGGATCATTCAAAAATAAGCCATTAAGAATAATTCAGAAGACAAGTTGGGAGAGAGATTTTAATAGAAAGGAAATTATCTGGGTTTGTTTTGATTTGGTTTTTTTTTTTCCCCTGGAGCAGCCAGTGTTGATGAAATCAATGCAGCAATACTGTGGAGCAGCACAAAGATAAAATGGCATAGCAAGGGATAGCTCAAACCAGTAGCTGCTTATATTCTGTGTAACTCCTTATGCTGCTCGGTACTTGTATTTGTATTTAAGATACTCTTTGTATGAGGGGGTGTGAATTAGACACATAAAAACTTCCATTTTGTAAGTGCTCCAGCTGGGTTTCTCTTTCCTTTGTGGTTTGTTCTCTGAACATGACCTTCCAGATTTCATCTGTGTGCACTGAGACACTGTTTTGTCCGAGGAGCCTGGCACACGAGAGCTGGCTTGTGCCAAGCGTGCTGTGCCCCTGTAAGCCTCGTGCAGTGGAGTGCAAAAACCAGCCCAGGGAGCTCATCCTGCAGCTGGTGTTAATGGTATTGATAGTCCAGGTGCTCCTAAAGCAGTGAAACTAATGGATGTGCCTCTGAGAATATAAATGTCAGCTACCATATAGAGTTTTGGGATATATTGTCTAGTGAAAAACAGTTCCGTAATTCCCAGCAAAGGAAGGACATGGATCTATTGGAGCAAGTCCAAGGGAGGCCATGGAGATGATCCAAAGGCTGGAGCCCCTCTGCTGTGAGGACAGGCTGAGAGAGTTGGGGTTGTTCAGCCTGGAGAAGAGAAGGCTGTGGGAAGACCTTAGAGCAGCCTCCCAGTACTGAAAGGGGCTCCAGGAAAGCTGGGGAGGGGCTTTTGATCAGAGTGCAGGGACAGGATGAGGGGAAACAATTTTAAGCTGAAAGAGGGGGCATTTAGATTACATACTGGGAAAATTTTTTTACTCTGAGCAGGGTGAGACTTTGGCCCAGGTTGCCCAGGGAAGTGGTGGCTGCCCCATCCCTGGAGGTGTTCAAGGCCAGGCTGGATGGGGCTTTGAGCCCCCTGATCCAGTGGGAGGTGTCCCTGCCCATGGCAGGGGGGTGGAACTGGATGGGCTTTAAGGTTGCTTCCAACCCAACCCATTCTATGATTCTATGATAATTTAGATTGGTGTTTAATTTAAGTTCTATGTCATTATATTTTCCCCAAAAGAGGGAAAATTAGAAATTAGAGAAGCACCAATATGATGATTAATTTCAGTGATTAACACAGCTTATTATAGTCTCCTTATAAATGGTACAACTGGCAATGGAGAGTCTAAGAGACTCTTTGTAGTTCTGTTATCTCTTTTAATGAACTTGGAAACAACTGTTAACAGCAAGTTAGTTAACAGCACTAATTATGTTAAAAAAAGCAGAGAGAGGATTAATATAGGGCAGGAAGTAGCTGAGCAGTGTAATAGCATAAGGCAAACTAAATCTGACCAACAACAGCCTGCTAATACAGTTCACGGGCGGCACTGACATCGTGTTAAGAGAGGGATGAGACTGGAAATTAATGGGTTTAATGGGTTTCTTGAGGGCTATCTCTGAGGAAATTAGCAGTCTGACTTTCTGCTTGCTTTTTTGGTTCAAAGGAGATGTTGATAGAGAGTGAATAGGCAGCAGTGTTCCTCAGATTGCTGGAAGGAAGCCTGTTTTGCTCCAGAGATCTCTCCTCTTTGTTTTAATGACCTTTGAGAACCGTACATCCGCCTGACAGTCAGACTTCAATGTCCTGCCTGGAGACGAGGTCGGTACCAGCAAGCCTTCAAGTCTATTGCATGTAGGATCTTGCTCTGCATCCCTCCTTTGCCTTTCTGCTCCTCTTTCACCTGAAACTGTCTTTGCACTGCGTGATCTGAGCTGAGGCCCTTCCTGGTAGCAGGAGCTACCAGGCTACTGCTGCCCTCCTCTTGGATCCGAGCAATCCCAGCCCTCGTTTTGTTGCACGATTTGTCATAACAAACTGCACATACAGATGTTAAAAGTAGCAAAAGAACTGATAAAATATGCAGCCAATATAAATTCATGAGGAAGGTAATGCAATAAGATCACTCCAACACAAGGGTTATTTTCTACTTGCCTTTTTAATTTGAAATATTCAGAACAGTTTGAGAGTTTTGACGTGTAATAAAATCCTGACCTGTTTTCCACCAAATTGCAATTGTACAGCCTTGGCTTAATAATATATTGCCATCTGGAATGGGGTCAAAGCAAATCCACATACATTATATAACTTGAATTGGTTTATACAAGGAGAAGGGGATATGTTATCTTAAGCCTTTTAAATAAGGGATAAGTGCAATACTGGGTATTTGTTAATATCGTCTCATGCTAAATTTTAAAATGCATTTCCAGGTGCAGTATTTAAAGATGAGAATGCCTATTTGATGGGATATTTTGCTTTCATGTGCCTGGGAGTTGTAATTGGTAGGGATGTCAATAGGTTGTTATCCTGTGGTTGGATTTTACTGTGGTCAGCCACCGTTGTGATGAGCTTGGTGGATATACTCAGCTGAAAAGGATGAAAGCTCTTCCTCCCAGCCAGAAAAGGAAGCAAATAAATGATTTTCCAGGGTGAAATGAAATAGTTGTGTTTTAAAGTCTAGTTAAAAGTTAGTCAAGAACTCCAAAAATAGCTCCTTCTATGAGTATTTTTCACTAGCCTGAAGTAAATTGTCCGAGCTTTTTTAATAAAGAGACCAAAGCTCTGATTTTAGTGACTTGTATGTACAATACATATATTATAAATTCCTAACTCCATACTGTTGGAGCAGCATCCCTGCAGAGACTGGGCTGCAAGCTGGCAGGATGAAGTAGGGTTTACAGCAATGAGTGCAATACAGAAGGTTAGATTAAAAATAGATCAACTAAAAATATACTGCACCTCAACAAGTCTTGTGCACGAGCCTGAAACATGACACATTGTTTGTCATTATCCCCCCAGATCAATCAAGAGGCCTCGTGCCAGTGTGGCCATGACAATGAGTGAAGGGAATAGTGCTGCTCACCTGTTGCTGCTGTAAATGCAGTTGAGACAGACAGAGACTGGAAATTGTTTCCACATGATGACACGTGGCAGGTTTGAGGTGAGATGGTGTCTCAAAAGCCCCCTCTGTCTACAGCTGGCATGTAGATGGCTGTTAGGCTTGGGACAGGGGCCAAAGAATGGGCTTTTAAGACTATTTTACTCTATTTTAAGTAGGTTTTCTATGCTATCGTTGCCATGTGCAAGGCCATATTTGAGGTCATGGCGCAGTTTGCCTAAAATCTGAATGTTAAGGTTCATGCTGCCCTTGTTCTTTCCACAAGGAGAACATTTCACCTGCAGAATAGGGGGTTTTGGACAGAATCCTTCTTTCACTGGTGCTGCTGTGCAGTTGTGTTGGCAAGGACAAGAGGGTGGCATGGTTTGTGACCGTTCTTAGCTCCTGCAAGGAGCCCCAGAAGTGATCATCCGAAGATTAATTTAAGCTGTGTGCGAAGGACAGTTTTAGTGGGAATTCTGTTGGATCATATTTAAATCCCCTCAGCTTATTTTTAAAAGTATGAAGAGCCACATTACCAAATCCTGCACTGACATGCAAACTCTTCCTGCCCTGCTGATTGATGTGATGTTATGGGATGTGGGGAGTGGCCACCGGTCCTCTTTAGATGCAAGAGGACCTGGTGCTGTGAGGTTCACAAGCTCAAGGGCAAAGGAGCTGCAGGAAGAGTGATCAAGGAAATGATGTGTACATTAAAGATAATTAATCTAATGGATTCACACAATTAAGAAATACATGTTGCTTTATCAATGCAGAAAGTTAAAGTTTAATGCGTGACACTGAATATTAAATGCCTCCTTTTGAATCTCACATAATATATACAGAATTTAAAGTCAATGTAATAACCTATGCTACTAATGCAATTAGCACTCCTTTACAACAAAATATCATTTGACAGCATTTAAACTTCACATTGCTTGTTCAAGAAATAGGTACCAGGAAAAAAAAACAAGTCCATTTAAGGAATGTCTGGAAAATTCAAAGTATTTTATATTAAACTGTCTCCTCTGTTCCGTTCCCATGTGTGCTCTCATATAAAGAGATGCATTGGAACTTTACAATTCTCATTTTGCATTAATTTATTTGTGGGATGGATGATATTGGTATTCACAGAACACACTTGAATCACTTATAATCCGCCTCAGTTTCTCTAGGGAGGAAAAGTGAATTTGTGCTTCATTTGGGGTTTTAGTATGTTCTAAATTTCTGGCAGTCTGCGATGCCTCTTATTGTTTATGTAACACGTGGTTTATTTTAACACAGTTGGTGGTTTTGTAACCTTTCCATTAGAAAAATTAACCCGTTGAGAGCATCTGTTGAACAAGGAAAGGCTTTGGTGCTCAGGTGAAAATAAATTAGTGGTTCTGAGGTTCACACAAAACATAAACATTCATTCAGATCTTTTTTTTCCAAGGCCCTCTCTCTGCCTCAGACACAGCTGGTTTGGCCGCCCGGCACTGCAGGAAGGGGTTGCCATCTGCTGGCAACCACCCACCCAGCCCAGAGCAGAGCACAGGCTGATGCAGCCATCCCAGGGTGATTTGTCCAGGAGAGGAGGTTTTTGGGTAGTGGGACCTGACTCCTGAAGTCCTGGAGCAGTTAGATGACTTATTATGATCCCAAGAGTTCAGTCGAACCTGAGGGGTAACAAATATATGTTGTGAATTTTTGTGAACCATGGACAAAATGAGGTGGAAAGGTGTAGGCAGGTGTGCAACTGCTGACTAGGAAACAGCCTGAACCTGCTGCAGTGGCCAGGTTTGACTGGTGGGTATGATCTATGCTGCTCTGGGAAAGAGGAGGCTGGTTGTTGACTCCCATTCTTGTGATTCAGTAACAGAACTGGCTTCTGAAGTGTAAAATATAAAACACAGTAAATGACAGGAGCTCAGTCTGGGGCAAACTGCATTCACAATAAAGAACTTACAGAAATGAGAACTGAGAAAAATGCAGCATGGCAATGCTGGAATTTTAACTTGGGCCTAGCAGCTTGGTCAGGAAGTTTAAGACTAAGCACAAATCTGAGCAACGCGTTAAATGCCTTTAAATTGTCAGGGAAATTTCAGTTTTTCTTCAGCTGTCACAGTAAAAACAAGTCTTAATGTCAAATGAACACCCAAATCTGTATTTCTACCTATAGATATTGCTCCAGTTACTCAAGTGATCTGAAGAGGAGCCGAAATGCCAGTGTTCCATCACTTTTTGTCATCTCTAGGCTTGCGCGCACAGGTACCACAGGCTGGGGACAGCGAGGTTCAGGTATCCCATGTCATCTCCAAAACCTCTAGGAGGATTCATTTGAACAGGGGCCAAGACACCCCAGAGTGAGGAAGCAGCTTTTTCAAAGCCCCCAAACACTTAAATATATCTTTCCCAAGAGAAATTATAAGTACAGCATATTTAGTTTCTTCAAAACAACAAACCTACCCCTTTTTCCGTGGAGGGTGCAGCAGAGCATCCTCTGGACTCCTGCTGAACCTGAAGTTGCCCTGTCTGTCGCAAGAGGGAACTGCAGCACAAGTGTTCTTCACACTACATCTTCTTTAAGGACTGGCTGTTTGCAGTACACATCTAGCGAGTAAAGCTGGCCGTGTTCTTACAAATAAGATTGATATTTTTTGATGTGTGCATGGAAATGCCAATTTTTTGAATGTTTTTTGAGAACTTTATTCTCTGGTTGGATAAAACCTTCATTTTAACAGCTTTTCAATTCTTGTAAAGATTTTTTTGAGTTAAGCAATTTGTTCTGGTAATTTGAAAAATGCCCATTTTCCTCAGCAGAGGATTCAGTTAAAAAGGAAAGGAACAAAGATCCATTTCACTTTCTCCCACAAGCAGATGGACAGCAAAAGATGGTGATCACAGAGGTAGAGATTCCAGGCAAACTTATGCTAGAGTCACCTGGAAAAGGAGGGAGAAAATGACTTGACTAGTTGTCTACAGACCACAACGACCCACTGAACCAGTCCCTCCAGGAGGACAGTGTCAAGTCTTGTGTCAAGATGAGGTGGATCCAGCTCGTGTTCACAAGGGGTGAGTTCAGAGTGTGCAGAGGTCTCTGCTGCTTGTAGTGGTGCTGTTTCCTTACAGCTGTTTACAGTTCAGTGTCTCTGCCAACCTTGGGGTAGTTTTGCTTTATCAAAGGTTGTTTTCTTCACTTTTGAATCTTGTCCCCTTTCTCTAACAGCTAACCTTGTTCAGGCTTGATTTTTCCAGTTTCTAAGAAAAGGGAGAACTCGTGTACAGATAAGAGCGAGGTATCTGTAGGTGTCTCTGCTGAGGAAGGTGCAGTTTATACTCAGTTGTGTTGTAGTTTTCTAACACAGAGGAATATTAATGCAGAATAAAAGATTCTGAAGAAATCCTTCATTTTGTTCTAAAGAAGACATTGGAATTATCTTGTTCCATTTTATCCAAAGTTTATGGCTGACTGGAATGAAATAATTTATTTAAATCTTAGATAAGCACAGCATTTTACAAAGTTTTCACAATTTATGTTAATGAATATATCCTTTTTTTCTTTAGCCAGTGTGTCTTTTGCTGAAATGATCGAAAGTTCTTTCAGAGGACAGAGTAAGATCAAATAAAAATGTTTTCAGCTTGTGTATGACTTTGCTCAGCACAAGAGCTGAAATCATACAAGCCAGCATTTGTTCTTGAGTGCAGTATCTTCGGTCTAGTAAGTTGTTTTCAACCAGGAACTTCAGGGCTGAACCTAGAACTGGAACAGGCCTCCCAGCTGAGCAGCTCAGGTATTTGTTTTGCAAGAGTTAGAACAAGGGAACAACCAAAAGCATGATTTAATATTCAGCTGCTTCCATCCCTTTGTCTGGATACAGCCAGGCGTCATGGTAAAACCGAAGTACTCGAGACTAACGAGCCCCAGCTCCCTGGCTGCTGCCAGTACCCCTAGTTGGAGCATCCCACATTGCTCCTGGCCTCCTGCATGGCTGCCTCCCTACTTCATTCACACTCAGAAGGAAGCTTTTCCTGACCAATTGAGTCTGAAATGGTAAAAAATGTGTCCCGAGCACTAAACTTTAAACTTCACCTGCAAGAATAGTCCCTTTACAAGCCTGGGAAAGAGGGGGATGTACCAACTCAGCAAAAAGGAGAAGAAATTGGTTGGGAAGCAACTCAGGCAGTCATTCATCCTGTTCCCTCTCTTCCATTTCTGCTTTTGTGCCGCAGGTGATACTGGGGGAAGAGGGAATTCTTGTTTGTGTCCTGTTTTGCCCCTGGGAGAGGGGAGGTGGCTGGAGCTGGAAACTGCTCCGAGCAGGGGGAGCATTGTGCATTATGGTTTCTCCAAGGAGGTCAGACATGGAGTTCCCATTCTACTCTGTCCTTGCAACCATCAATTAAGTGCTAGTTTTTAGGATAAGGATTGGAAAGGATTTTCCAAAAATAGTGAAAATGGCACTATGTGCCTTGATTTTCTTCTTGCCTGGTACCCAGCCTCCAGTGGATCTGGAGCCAGAGGAAGCTTTTCAGGCCAGTGTTGGTAGAAGACTGGAAGAGGTAGCATCTTGAACACAGTTGACTGCTTGAAGATAGGTCCTGACCACTAGTACTGCAAAACAATAGAGGTTTTGTCCTTGTATTTAGGGGTGACCTGAGGCTCCTCTCAGCTTTTTGCTGGCAGAAAAGAGCAGTGGCAGAGGTTATGACTCTGACACCTGGCCTTGGCCAGACACATCTCCCTGCACCAGCACCACAGGCCTTTTCCTTAGGCTGTTTGCTGCATACATGGTGCAGGTTCAGTTTTCTTATCCAAAGAAAGAGAATGGAATAATTATTAACTTCCACATTTTTTGTGGTAGTGGAAATGTCACATGGAAAATAAAGCATGGTAATGCTGGAATTTTAACTTGGGCCTAGCAGCTTGGTCAAGAAGTTAAGGTTGAGTGCAAAACTGACCAACGCATTAAATGCCTTTAAATTGTGAGGAAAATTCCAGTTTTTCTTCAGCTGTCACAGTAAAAGCTGCACCAGCCGGTCACATTAATGCATAAATCATAAAAGGCATCCTCCAGAAAGCTGACATTTCCCCAGTCGTAAAATGCCGTGGTGATTTATGGTGTATGATGGGTTGGGTTTCCTTCCGGAGTAATAATCACTGGAGAGGAAGAAAATTGGTGAAGATTTCTATGAAATATTTGAAGCTTGTCCTGTTGCTGACCCTGAGCTGGGCAGCTGCAGTTGCTGAGCTGTTCCTGGGAGGTGCTCAGCGCCCTGTGTGCCTTTCATTCAGTGCAGTGGCAGGTGAAGGTGCCCAGCACTTGGTCAGACAGGGCTCCAGAGCTGCTTTCTGTCTCCAGATATCTGTGGTTATGTTTGCTTGGCTCTTTGTTCAGGCACTGCCATCCAGTTGTCTGTGGTCTTCTCAGGCTGGGTATGCTGGAAACTCTGGTCAGGCTACGGCGCTCGTGGAGCCTTTGGCCACTGAAGTGGCAGCTTTGCAGTGCCTTGTGTGTGTGGTTTCCTAGTTTCCTTCCAGTCACCTAAAGTTCCACACTAAGAAACCCAGCTGAGATAATTTCTCATAAATTATCTGTCAGACACATCTATTCACAGCAATTATTGCTGTGCCAGCCAGAAAGGTGTTTACCAATCACTCGGCGGGCACTGAAATGAAACTCTACAAAGACAAATCCCACATTGTTATCAACATTATTTTTAGACACCAGTGGAGAAATAATCCAGAAATGGCCTTGCACATGTAGATGTCTACATGGATAGTGCCATTTCTCTGCTATATTTACAGCTTTTTCTATCAGATATCTCAGCATTCAGCTGAAGGGCACTGCCACGGGACATGATGCGTGTACTTCGAGCCCTAGGAGATGGTGTGTGGAATTAAATGTTTAGTGCCTTAATAAATAGAATTTTTCAGGTCTTCAGTTTCATAGATATCAAATAAATCAACAATCAGGCTTTGTTTGTTTTGTAAATATGATTGGAAGTAATGTCTGGCAATTTTAAGGGTGCTTTCAAATACTAGGATTGGTGTGGCTAATAAAATGCATCTCATTAGATATATTTTCCACACAAATTTTATGAACACAATAATCCGATCCTTTCTCACATGTTAGTCTGCAGGTCCCAAGAGAGTATGGCAAACTAATAAAACAATTCAAGACACAAACATGGGTTTTTATTTGCTAGTAAATCAGTGTTTTTTAAAGGAAAAAGCTCAATTGAAACAAAGAGGTGATTTTAAATAAATTAGTACCAATATTGCAAAGCTGTAAAGATTTTATTACTCAGAGTGTTCCTTTTGTGAAGATGAGTTGATTTATGCCTCTAATCTAATATAAAGCAGTACAGCCTAAGTTATTTATATGAATCCTATAGAATTTGTGCAACTGAAAGCATTTCTTTGCCACTCTACTGAATGTTGTGTGTAGAGTTTCAGATGTTAGACATATGGCTAATAAAAATATAAGTTTGACATTCTAATATTTGATATCTGGGTTCTGGTGAATTTATGAAGATTAGAACATACTGAAAATTTATTAGCTATTTAAACAGTAAATGTTGCCAGTTTTCTTTGCAAAATTGGTGGTATTTTAATGAGGTGTTTGATGAGGAGTTCCCAAATATCAGACACTTAATCACTCAAATTCAGCAAAACTAACATAGCAAATGAATCTGTAGTGTTGTTACCAAGCAGTCGATATTTGCTTTCTTTCCTGTATTCCCAGCACTCCTCAGAGGGGACTGTGCTGGGAAGAAATCCTGTCTCTGGTACAAAAGGGAAAGAGTGTGCCTCTCAGTGAGGTGACACATGGTTGTTCATGGCTAAATCTTTCCCTGACACGTCTAAGAAAGCAGCACAGGGAGAGGAAACCTGATGCTCATGAAGTGAAGGTGTTTGCCTGTGGCTCTGTGATCTCCCAACACACAGAGCCCATATTCCTGCTTGCTGCAATAGCCGGTGGGTGCAGACACGAGGCAGCGGGTGGGCTGAGGGGTGTGGAGGTGCAGTAGTTCCTGCTGTTGGATCTGTGCCCATGGTTACAGGAAGACAAATCACCAACAGCACCGTGTGGCAGTGCATCCGTGGGCCTTGTGGCCCAGGTGTTAGATTAGCTGGCTGGAAAGCTCCTATATAACCAGTACACCTGTTGCAGAGCTGTACAGGTACATTTCTACTGGTGTAGGCTCAATTTTTTGTGTTTGCTTTTGGATTGGGCTCTGGCTTTCATTGCCCCCTTGCCTGTCTGTGAGCACTCAGCTGTCGGTCCCCTCCATGCTGTGCTCCAAGTGGCAAAGCAGCACCGACAGCTCCCCAGGTATTCCCTGGCAGCGTTGGTGCAGAAGCGGTGAAACGGCTTAGATGAGGATGGCGTCAGGTCTTTCACACCATGACAGGCTCATAGAACTTCTTTGTATGACTGAAGGAACAGGCACAACCTCTGCCTTTTTCCTTTTCTTTTCTTTCTTTTTTTTTTGGCAAAGTCCAAGGAAGGGAGTTTGATATTTTCTAAACATCAGTACTGTTTTTCCCCTCAAAGTGCTTTCTCTTTCAGAGAGATTTACAGCACTGCTGGCTTACTCGGTTCCTTCTCTTGATTTTGGCCCTAATTCACTTAAAGTACTGAAGGCATTTAAAGCATTTGAAGTGCTTTCCTAGCTTTGAGCATTTTAACGGGACTGAAGTCAGCAAGGCTGCTTTAAGTGTGACAAATGTGTTTGAGTACCTCAGTGAACTGAAGGCTAAAAGAGAGATCTCATTTCTGCAATCAAGCATCAGAGTCTAACTCTGCATGTTGAGTATTTCATCATCCCAGCCTGAACACAGAGGGAAAAACATACAAAAATTATAATGTAATTTGAAACACAAGCAATAATGAGGGAATCGTTTTTCTTGTGTATTGTTCTTCAGCAGGGAAAAAAGTAGATGCTTTTAGTCACGAACCATTCTCCTGAATTCTCTCTTAAGGATTGTGTATTCTTCTTTGTGGTTTATATTTTGAAAATGTCCCCTTTTTTGGCTGTTGAATTGAGTTCTATTGTAGAATTTATGTCTGCAGTTCATTCTCTGTTACAAACAGAAGATATGTTGTTTAATATGGTGTCTATATTACTACACTATTCTTTATTGCAGTTACAACTTTCACATCCTTACAACTTGCAGAGCAACAATTACTGGGCTCGCAGCTAAATTAGAGCAGAAGTTAGGAAAACTGTTGTGAACAGCAATGACTCTCTGTCCTTGCTTAAGGCAACTGGATCTGGAAAGATCCCAATCTGTGAAGGTCAAATTGTCTTGTTAGGACTACATGGTTCCTGGTAGAAATTATTTCCATTAGATCAGATGTGTATATATATATATATATAATTGGCAGAACCCAAACAGAGAGGATTCTTATGGGAACAGCTGTGCAGCCAATGAAGTTATTGTATCAGAGAGGCACTTTTTTCAATACATCTATTACACAGAGAACAGAATCATATTTCTTTTTAGAACAAATTGGATCCTATCCCAAAATGTCAGCTCTATGGCAAAGCTAGACAAAGGATGTAAGGCTCACATTTTATGCTGGTGTCTCAAAATGACATTGATACACTGCATTGTGCATGGCATAATGAAATGTTACATAGCCATGGGTTTTATTTCAAGAGTATACTCATTTGGGATCAGTAGCAATGAAATCCCTTTCCTTACGTGGTGCTGGGGAAAGGCAAACATTTTTAAAGGAGAACTGTCTTGCTCAAGAATGCAGAGGAGTGGCAAAAGTCAGCAGTGGAGACACAGTAGGCATATGCAGTACCAGAAGACTTTGGAAGCCAGAGAACTTGCCATTTCAGCTATTACATTGGCATAGTCACTTGATCAAACTGATCTCTAGAAACCAGTGGAAGTCTTTTGATTGGTTTCCCTGGGCAGATGAACCTTTGAGGGGACTCATTGAACCCTTATTGTGAAGTATGCTTGGGTCTGGAGATGCTGCAAGTGCTGTTACAACTGCTGGGAAACCACCAGAGGGAAATTCCTGAAAGCACCAGATCCCAGAGGTTCTGATGGTTTTAAGATTAACATTTATGAAAAAAATGTTATCACATGATTATTAACTGGTAGAAAGGAGTTGCAAGTCCCAAAAAATCCTTTAAGTCCTGTGCTAGAGGAAGTGGAAGTCTGAGCCTTCAGCCACCAGAGTCCCTGCTGTCAGCAGAGACTTTTTGGTATGGACATAGTGTTAGTGGGCAGGCAACAAAGCTCAAGGTTTCTGCTGCATCTACAGAACTGGAAATCATGTTGGAAATACCTGCTTTGAAGCATCTCATTGTACAAACCAAAACACAAGACAGTGAGCACAATCTGAGTGAGGAACAGGTTGGTCAAGATATCGATTACAGAAATTGATGAAAGCTTCCTTAGCTGACATGATTTGTCTTCACTTATTTTTCTGCCATTGTCAGCTTAGAATTCATGCCAAACTCAACAGACCAAAAACTGGGGACTGTTTTTAGTGTGCAATGACACCAATCCATACAAAGCTAAATTCATCACTGATGTATAACTCTGTCCAGAAAAGTTTTGAATGCTGCTCAGTCACACTGTGTATGGTAGCATGGTTTCCAAGATACTGATCACAGCAATACAAATAATTGTATTTACAATATTCCACTGTCATTCTTTTTTGTTGTTGTTCATTCCAGTTGAAAGCACTCTGCTGATGGACACAAATCCCGTGTAGCCTGGGGCCCACAGTTTCCATTCGAGTATCTAGGACAGAAAATATTATTCCTGTAAAAATAACCAGACATTTAATTGCATTTCCTGTGGGTATTTTGAAGGTTGTCTCTCCCAGCTGTATTGTAGATGTATCTGCACCCTTCTGCTCTGCCTCTGCAGCCACGGAGTGGGCAGGGAACTGAGAAGGATCCCTGGAAAACAGCTCCTGAGTTCAGGAACAGACCCTTCCTTGATTGCATTTCCATTATAACCAGTTCTAGGCCTTTCAAAATTAAATACTTGAGCTATGAACCTGCTTTAGAACAAGTTGGATCACGTTGAGATGAAATGCCAGCATTTTTTCCACCTGATGCTCCTGAATTTAGCTTTGCTTTAGTTCCTTTTCTTCAGGCTGCCTGATGTAATATCTTCAAGGAAGATGTATTCTGCTTTGTAAGAGATGAACCAATTCTGAAGAAAGGTGAGAATTGAAATTCATTTTTTAGTGAAAAATATTTAATCTTTATTGAACAAATCCATACAAACAGGATAATCTCTTTTAGAAGATCTGCACAATGTGTTTCTGAGCACTGTCTTGTCTTCTGGGAGCCCACAACGAGTTCCTCTGAACGACTCAAACATCCAGACTAGATCTCTTCAACACATCCCGTGCACTTGTTATATGGAATGGCTTTTAAACAGTGATTTGTGTCTTTTCCCATTGCAGAAATAGGAAGAATCCCTGTTTCACTTAGTATCTGGGCACAGATCTGAAGTGGAATTACGTATAAGCTTGCTGAAAGTTAGATAGAATGTCCTCCAATCCTGAAAAAACACATTTGGTTAGGGGCTTCTTGCTGACACGTGATGTACCTTTGTGCTCCTCTGAATGTTCTGTACAGGACTTAATTTCTCTAATGAGCTTTGAGTGTGTTCTTAAGTTTTCAAAAACTATGGCCAGGATCACTCCAAGGGATCCTTGTATGGAGTTCTCCTTTGGTGATACAGGCTAATGTGCAGTTTGTCTTTTCCACTCGGATCTGGCACTCTTCTCCATGTTTTTTTCTCTTCTGAATTAGAGACTGCAGTTGGCAATGATTTATCCTGTTTAGGACAAAATTCTCAGATTATTGTAGGAATGCTCCTCCTTTAAGTTTTGGTACTGATTACAGGAATAATCAGTACTACGCGGATTTATCGTGTGCTGTTTCATGACTGCAAAGAGACCATAGAGCAGCTTTCACCCTTGTTTCTCTCCCACTTCAAAAAATTACCTTTCATTATTCAGCTTTCTTTGAAACAGATGTGCAGTTGCAGGAGGAATAGGAAGAGGTAACCTTGACTCCCTTGAACTCCTGCCTTTTTAGACAATTGAGTGCACGTAGCCAAAAACTGGCATCAGTGAGCAAGGCAGCTGCAGCACGTTCCAAATATTGCTCTATTTAAAGCATCCCAAGGCTCACAAGAACAACTGCAGAGACAAACCTTAAACCTTACCAATAAAACCAGCAGAGGGGGAATGGCAGAACCAGGTAAGATGCACAGTCAAGTGTGAATGTTGCAATGTATTCTTAAAATTCATAAACCTGAGCAACGTGGTGTGAAAATAGTCAGCACCTGCTATTCTTGTAGGATACAATATGTATTTTCCTGTTTAGTCAGAAATTGTAATCAGTTTAAAATCTAATTCTATTAACAGCAATGAGTTTAAAGTAGTTTGGGTTCATCCCATGTTTCTGAATTCTACCAGTTTTGTTGTCTTTAGGTTTTTTTGTAGCTGTAATTTTAAGCTGACTAACGTAATTAAATGGAACTGTGTAAAATGGGTTGTGTCTGGCAGCATTTTAAGTGTACTGTGTAGCTGCAATCTGAGTGTAACGATGGGTGAACATACAATAATTCAGGTTTTAACCCCACAAAGCCCAAGTGGCAGAGCAAAATGAAATTTTAATAATGGTCTTTTCATTATAAGCACATTTCCACTTTCTCCAAGGAGTTTTTTTAAATTCATTTTCTATTCATTGTCAATTTCTGTTTGCTTCACTGTAAGAAGTTTGGATGGTGAAACAACTCTGTTTAAATTTGGGTTTAGCTGTGTACACTGTTATTCAGGTAGTACTTTTCCTTGTGGAAGTAAATTCTTCATACATCTTCATAGCTATATTAAAAATTTTTAGACTCATTTCCCTTTTTTGCACCATTACCACTGGTATCTAAGAAGGATACTGGAATTCTACCAAACTCGGATACAACAGGATACTGACTGCTGTTTCTTAATTTTAGTTTTCATTGATATCCACGGAAATTATACCGATGCTGATATTCCACCAGGAATTAGTACTTAACCATATTCTGCATTGGTAGAATGTGTTTTGGTTTTGTTTTTTTGTTATTTTAATTACAAATTTGAGTGCCCATAATCCCTTGGACGGACCAGGCTGGCGCCAGGAGTCGCAACGCCTGGGCAGCCGAGCTTGCCTGCTGCCCACCCACCCGTGCCTCCTGCCTGACCCCAGATTAGAAATGGTTGGGCAGCCTCACTGAAATGAGTAACTGCAGGCTTCACGGTCTTCTTAAGTATGAAACTGGCAAATGCCATCTGCACAAAAGCCTGTCCACATCAGTGCTGTTGTTTAATTAGATTTCAGAGCACCACCACCTCTCTTGGCAGCACACGAGGAACATAGAAAACTTGTCTGTGGGCTTGGCAGCTGGAGATGTGCAGGAGACACGGTCCTCTGGCCATGTCCATGCATTCCCTCCTCCTCTGCTGATTCCTGGGGGGGTTCAAGCTGCCACCCAGAGATGGATCAGTGGTTTGGTTGTGTGTGTGCCTATATGAGATACCAAACAAAGAAATCTTCCATGAAATTGAGGTGTTTTGGAGCAAGGAATAGACTGTGGGTTCAAGCCTGACAGACTTGGGCAGGGAAACATTCCTTCTTTACCTGCCAGGCCTCTGGCTGATTAAAGAACATGGGAGCCTTTCTTCAATCAGATGAAGTTTATCTGTATATTTATGTTGTATTTAGCTTGGAAATCTGTGCTGCTGTATCCTGTAGTTGAGGAATCCTTGGCTTCACCGTATTATTTGGACATCCCAGGGCTTTCAACCTGCAGAAGCGCAGAGCTTGGGAGCCTCTTTAGCACATGCAGAGGAACCCTGCTGCAGCACAGCAGAAGTTCTGTGTGTTTGCTGCTCCGAACGCTGCTCTCTGTTTATTTTGAGATAAATTCATGTTTGAATAAGAGAGAAATTTCTATGATGGGGAAAAATAATTTGTAACGAGAGTGCCAGCTTACAGGTCATGGTAAGATTCTTGTATTCTCACTGTTATCCAGAATTGGCCTTTTGATGTCAGCAGGCTCTGGCTCAAGCCCCAGAAGCCAGGGTTTGTTTCCTTTGTCTGTTTGAAAGCAAAACTTGTGACTGCAATAACCCACATTTTCTTGATATTCTGCTTTCATGTGCAGTCATTTGAATGGTGATTATAATGAAACCTCATGTTTTAGCTGGTTACCTCCAGGTGTCAGTAAAGATTTCTTTCCAAAGCAGAGTTGCTTGGAAGCATTCTCTTCCTCTACTATCAGTCCCTCCACTCTGCCTCGTCTCTGCCACAGGGGTCATCTCTGGATCAAATATTGGGACCTTGGAATTTGTTGCTGCATTCTGAGGCCTTGTGAAGGGGTTGCCTGCTCACTCGGCAAGGCAAGAGCTTTGTGCAGATCTTACACTTCAGTCTCTCCTGCTCATGGCATAAAATATAGCCTTCCAAGCAGTTGCTTTGCTCTAACTCAGGTGTTGGGATAGCTGTCCTGTGACATAGAGGAGATCAGAGCAAATGATCTCATGGTCATTTCTGTTCTTAAACTAGGAAACACAAGTATTCCCAGTGGCTCCCAGGAAACTCTATCCCTCAGAGCCAGCTGCTTGCTGTCTCATGACAAATGCTGGGCACAACATTCCCACTGATCCATCAGCACTTGCCTGCCTCTCTTTCCTTATTGCCTTTAAACTGGGTCTCAAAACACATATTCAGTAGACACAAAGGCAACTCAGTACAGTGCTGTCAAAACTCTTCCATATACCCCAGGAGCAGATCCTTTACTTGTAAAAGGACCTTTAGAAAAATAGAGAGTAAAGAGCAATGATTGCCAACAGAGCTTTACCTTACCAAGTGCCAAAGGTTGACAGTCTTTTGATTAAATAGTTAAGGGACTCCTCTGTGGCAAAAAAGACATCCAGTTTCAGAGCAGGATTTTTCTCATTGTGCTCTGTGGTTGCTTCTCTCTTTTATATTTTGATGGCAGCACATAGAGATTTTCTGTCTGTATGTGCACTCTTTCTCAACAGACACACCATGCAATATTATGGTGAGACATGTTTGTGTTGTGCATAGCTTTAAAAGAGTCATGTGGAAAACCTGAAATGATTGAGCCTTCCTTCAAAGTCTCTTTGCTTAATCTAAACTGTCCAAGGTCTTGTGAGTGGTTTGACTTTATTCATTAATCCCTTCAAAAAGCTTGAAATATTTTAACTGCAGAGATAAGTGCTTTAAAATGTTGTAATATATTGGTAAGTTATGTGATCCTCAAAGGTTGACACGCTGCCTTCTGGGAAGCCTCTATCAGGAAACTGATAGAAGTGTCTTTGAAATTCTGAAACTCATTTACATAAAGCAACAGTCCTGCCTTCTGCTCCCTGTGTTACAGAACCATCGCCTGCATTGGACTCCACGTCTCCATGTGGTTTTTCAGCTTGTTCTAGTATTAGTGGGCAATATAGGCAAGAAGTCACATGTTTTGTGCCTGGCCCAACTCAGCCAGGCAGGTGGATGTTCACATTGAAAACTCCTATGTTATATTCCTACTTGAAAGTGGGGGATAGCCTTATGGTGGATACTTGCATCAACCTTAACTACCCTGTATTGCTGTAGTGACAGGAGAGGAGAGGGCTAAGTGGAGCACAGAAAGAACAGAGATGAGCTATGAATGATGCACAGCCACTGGCAAACATCCCTCTGGGGTGTGGGAACTCATAACACCCCCTCACCACAGCCTCAGGCACGTTGGTCTTAAATGCGTGTGAGGTTAAATACTCGCTGTATTTTTGATTTGGTGTTGCCAGCCTAATGGGACTTCTAGAAGGTGCTGTGCATGCCAGGGATTGAATCCTGAACCTACCAGGACAGCTGCTGTCCGTAAAGTCCAGTACAGATGTTTTCCTGATGACCTATGGAGACCAAGGACAGATCCGTGCTTCCTGTATCTCGTTTCTTTTGGGCATGCTAAGCCTTGAGCCTATCTGATTGCAGAGACTGTAGAGTGGAAATCTCTTTGGGCTTTTGCTCTGTGTTCTCATTGGAAGGTCTGCCAAGATATGGTGACTCCACGCTAAAAGTAGCAATCATACGTAATGTGGGTCAAGCTCTTGGGTATCTTTTTGCTCTGTGATAATTGTGGCTTTGATGTGTTCAATTTAATTAATTTGGTGTCAATGTAACATGGCCTTTCTCAAAAAGACCATCTTTTCTCTTTCAGCCCAAGTCCCGCTCTCACGTCTCGTTGTACCCATCCTCCTTGCCATTGGCTGGATAGTGGGCTGTGCACTGATGGTTTACATTGTCTTCTCTTGATAGAAGTGAGTGACTTGTACAGTATCACACACCACCCATGCTTTCTTTGGCTTCCACTGCCACCTTTTTAAACCTAACTTTCTTTGTCTTACAGGACAGAAGAATTTACAATGATGTTGATTAGAAGAACCTGGAAGTTAAATTGAAATGTCTAATGACTAAAATACATATAAAATGAGTTATTTTTAATAGCAACACCATAAAATGTGGTGTGCAATTTTTCTCCACAACAGAAGTTTGAAATGCTAATTAGAGCAAACAAATTTCCCAGTTTTCAAATGCTTTGTAATTGAGTGAATTGGTTTTGGAGTCCAGCAGTATGGTTTGGAGTCCACCAACTGGTCCTCCAGCCTGTTTTGTTGTTGCCACCTTGTATTTAAGCATTTTTGGAAACAGTATTCCTAAATTTAGTGACGCAGTGGTGGACAAAAAAGTGAGTTAGGCTCACTTATGAGATGTGCCAAGCTGGGGAGGTATCATCTCGATGTATCTGAGAAAGTTCCAATGCAGTTAAGATAAATTTTTAAGTTTTGTAGCAAAAAATAAATTAAAATTGCTGTTAAATTTAAAAAATTTTGATGATGCACTCTCCCTCTCCCAAGATCTGAAGTGTTAGTGTCTAAATACGTTTTCAGAAACTACAATAAATTGTTTTTTTAGCAAGTAAACAGTCATATAAGCATCCTAATACATAAATCAAAAAAAAAGTCCTTTAGAAAATGAAAGGTGGACAGGGAGAGTTACTTGGAAGCAATGTATCCTAAAATGTATGACTTGAAATTTCTAAATCCTAAACCATTTGGGTTTTATTTAATAGTATGTAGATAAATACCAAATTAACTGCTGGTCTTTTCTGTTTACATGTTGTTCAGGGCCCAATTTTGTATTTTTCCATTGGCAACCAATCCGATTCTTGTCCAATTAAATGCTGCTGGACTCCGTGGGCACAGAAGTGGATCAAGATTCCTTGGAGTTCCAGTCCTCTTCTCTGCTGTGCAGGCAGGGATCCAGGGAGATTGGAGAACAAAGCTAGAATTTGAAATGAAACTTAATTTCTCTGGAAAAAATGCAATGCAATAGGTGAAAATTCAATTTCTACACCTCGTAGGAACTGTTAAAAAGCACAGATATGGGACAGGGAGCTGCTGGCTGGATAGCAATTTTCAGAAAAGAGCCTGGGAATTGCCAAGTATCACAACCTGCATTCAGGTCAGCAATGCCATGATGTTGGTGTGAAAAGGGAAACACTGGCCTGGGATGAACACCAGAAAAATGGCCTGAGAGATGGATGAAACCATCCAGAGTCTCCAGCAGCAGTGGCAAGGGGGAGAGCAGCAAGAGGGAACGAAGGTTTGTAAGGTTTAACCAGTGAGAAGATGAGCACGCTGGAGGGGTTCAGCCTAGAAAAGAGTGAAGAAAACATGATTCTTAAATACATCAGACTTTTTGAAAGGGGAAAGGAATAATCTCTTCCTGGTGATACACAGGGCAGGAAGGAATGGGGAACTAGCAAGTGAAATTTGAGCTGTGCTTATGGTAAAGGCACAGAAGTACTGGAAGAAATATTTATGTGTAACAATAATAATAATAATAAATATTATGGTTGGTTTCTAGAGGCCTTTGAGAATAGATGGGCAAGCATCCCCTGGGCATGCAGCAGGAGTGCAGTTGATCCTGCCTTGGTGCCCAAGGGGAGCTGTTTGACATCTCCTTATTGCACAGGTCTCTGTGACTGTCAGCACTATTGTTATGAAGCAGAAAGCTGTATGTCCTTCAAAAATAAATCATCAGACTTATTTAAGGTTTAAGGTCTGTGGTACAGCACAGCATGTCTAGAACTGTGGCTCAGGCTCACTCCTGATTATCTTGTACTTGGGGTTTTGCCTTTTCAAATTATAATTAGGGATAATTATATTCACCTGCTAGATAGTGTGCCTTGAGATCTTCCAGTGGTTTGGTCATTTAAATCGGAAATGATCATCAGATAATCTGAGCCACAGCGTTTTCACAGACAACTTGAGCTTCTGAGCTCGAAACTTTTTGTACTGAGAAGTTTTAGTTCTCAGAAGACTTTAGATCGTTAATAATTCAATCCCTAGTTAAAGTAGATAATTGATGGTGGAAAGCATGTCTTCAAGATCTCAGCAAGATGTACATATAAGGGAATATGGAAAAAATCTTAATAATCCTCGATGGGGTTAAATAGAGAAAGAAACTATTTTTTTGACTCCTGCTCACATAGTTTCTATCATTTTGAGAACATGAGGAAGGCACATTAGTCGGGTGTCCCGTCTCTACCTGTACTCAGTGTCTGTTACACTTTAGGAAATGAAACAAAAAAGAAATACATTTGACAATAGTGCAACCATGAAAATTCCTTTGCAACTCCAGCTGTTATTAGCAGAAGCACTGAAGCATGACATTCAATTTTGGGAATTGTCTTAACACCAAGTTACTTCACCTTTGAATGAACTGAGGGCAAAGGGGCAATCCTGTTTCATCAAACATCCTCAAAGAGAGGAGAGAAATCCTGCAGTCTCCTGGAGAGCTGGAGATTCCTCATCTCTGGAGCAGCTGCTGCTTCCATGTGAAGACCTCCAACATCACCATTCCCGATGAGACCATCCCTTCCAACTCACTTGTACACATACCCTAGGTAAGCTCAGAAATCAGTTTAAGCATATACTTCAAGCAGGTACCTCATTATCTCATTTTAAGGACCAGTGCCTCGTGCTCTAAGACTGAGACCATCCAGCTCTGCCTGGCTGAACTCCAGCCAACAGGGAAGTTCCTTGAAGACAAGAGGTAGGTTCAATTCTCTGGTATTTTAAAAAACCTCCCAGAAAACCCTGTGCCGTGGTTGCCATTATACAAAGTCCCAGTCTATGTCTTGTTTTACAAGCTCATTCTTCCTTTTGTGAGCCAACAAGGCCAACGGGGAGTTTCTTACCCTGCACGACTTGCCTGCTGGGTCTGGTTTCCATTACGCCAGCAGCAGCGGCCTCGCAGCGCTGCCCCGGCCTCTGACGCACGCGGTGGCAGCGCGCCCGCGGCCGGCACCGCACGGGCGGCCTGCGAGCTGCCCGCTCCCTGCCCAGCCACAGCTGCTTCTGGGACAAGGAGGTACAGAGTGACTTCACAGTGACCTCGTACATATTTTCACACTTGAGTTTATTTACCAGGCACTGATGAAAATTGTTTTGATACATCCAGTTGTCCCAAGTGTTTTTTTTTTCAGCTAACGACATTTGAAATCAAATGTTTCAAATTAAAATGTTACAGAGCTGAAATATAAATATTACAATATGTTTTAGCTTTACCTGATTTTTGAGAGCAGAATGATTTGGCAGAGCAAAACAAAACAACTTTTCTAGATTGGCTTCAATATTGTCAAGCTGACTTGCTATACACAAAGGAAAAGTTTCCTAGAGTACTAAAGAGAGGATTATTCCCAGAATGACGTGTGCACCCCACGCGCTGTTTAAAGTCCACTGCCCACTCTTCAAAGTGGCCTTATTGCAACCACTTTCAGGACACCCCACTCGAGTGTCTTTGCACAATGGAACTATAGAGTGCTCTGCTGAAGCATCCCATGCTGGCAGGGGTGCACTGGGTAACAGACGGTTTGGGTTTTGTTCTTAAAAAATAAAATGAGTACTTAGGTGCTAAGCTTTTTCTCTCAAATGGAGAGATGTTAGTGATTTGGGAGAGGAAGAAATCATACCCATTGATATTTCTACCAAAGTTCATGTCCATGGCTATTAAAGTGTGGCAATGGCTTCAGTGTTTCTGTCACTGTGCCAGTACGCAGGATGTTTGTGTTGTGATGCTGGAGAGGACTCTGGCTTTGTTGCAGTGTAACACTGTTTGGGTCTGAAGAGCTGTATCACATCACCTGAGATCTAGTTCTCAATCAGCAAAGGTGGCCTGCACACATTGAGGGTGGCACCTTTTTCCAGCCCTAGCGTTTCCTTCCAGATAAGGTAATGTTTTCTGTGATTTAAGATGATTTTAACTGATTAATTGATTATTCATCTTTTTATTTAGAAAAGCTAAGTGGAAACATTTGGGTTCTTGTTGCTCCAGAGGGTGGCTGCCAAGTTTGCACCGTGGCCTATGCTTGGCTGTCCCTGAACAGCTATTTCAATCAGTTGATTAGGGATGAGTCCCTGTCCACGTGCTGGGATGATGCGTGTGGTTCCTGGTAATTTTTTCAAGTCTCTTGTTTATAGTCTTTTAATGCTTGTAATCAAATGTAAGGATATGAGTATACACGAGAGTGTAACTGTGTTCCTCTCCACCGCATACAGAGAGGAGCTGTTTGGGGAAAGCCTCCTTGTAGGCCAGAGTTTGTCCTAAGGAGACCTTCCTGCCTCAGCCCTAAACAAAAGACATTTTGCCCACCTCTTATGTCTAAGACCAGCCTCCTCCCCTCTACCTCCTTCCTCCTATCCCTGTGGGCTCCAGCCCTGCTTTCCTATGCCTTTCACACTCAGGTTTATCCAGGCCCTGCTTCCCTATGCCTTTCAGACCCGGGTTTATCCAGGCCCTGCTCCCACTTGCCTTTCACACCCAGGTTTATCCAGGCCCTGCTTCCCTATGCCCTTCAGACCCGAGTTTATCCAGGCCCTGCTTCCACCTGCCTTTCACACCCAGGTTTATCCAGGCCCTGCTTCCCCATGCCTTTCAGACCCGGGTTTATCCAGGCCCTGCTTCCACCTGCCTTTCACACCCAGGTTTATCCAGGCCCTGCTTCCCCATGCCTTTCAGACCCGGGTTTATCCAGGCCCTGCTCCCACCTGCCTTTCACACCCAGGTTTATCCAGGCCCTGCTTCCCCATGCCTTTCAGACCCGGGTTTATCCAGGCCCTGCTTCCACCTGCCTTTCACACCCAGGTTTATCCAGGCCCTGCTTCCCTATGCCTTTCACACCCAGGTTTATCCAGGCCATGCTCCCACCTGCCTTTCACACCCAGGTTTATCCAGGCCCTGCTTCCCTATGCCTTTCAGACCCGGGTTTATCCAGGCCCTGCTCCCACCTGCCTTTCACACCCAGGTTTATCCAGGCCCTGCTTCCCTATGCCTTTCACACCCAGGTTTATCCAGGCCCTGCTTCCCTATGCCTTTCACACCCAGGTTTATCCAGGCCATGCTCCCACCTGCCTTTCACACCCAGGTTTATCCAGGCCCTGCTTCCCTATGCCTTTCAGACCCGGGTTTATCCAGGCCCTGCTCCCACCTGCCTTTCACACCCAGGTTTATCCAGGCCCAGGATCTCCCCTGCCTTTCACACCTGGGTTTATTGGAATTGGTCTTAACAGGATGAAGTGTTACTCCACCAATATTATGTACTTCAAGGTGAACTATTTAAAACTGATTTAATAGATCATTGCTTTAATAATCAAATGGCGGTTACTAGTGCTCAATGTAAGTATCTTATTCTGGGTGGTAGTGAAGGGAGAAGGTCACCAGAGAAGCTCAGTACTTGGCTCACAACAGCTAACTAGAATTAGGAATGTAGAGCCAGCTGGGTGTGATGAGTGTAGCCCCGAAAGCTGTCCTTGGCAAAGTCGGGAGTGTTTCTTGTAAGCAGGTGAAAACTTGTTGGTGGGTCTGTAGTCTTCTGTAGTTGCATCTGGTTGAAGGTGGACCTCACAACAGATTTATTTAGGGAAGAGCCTGGGATTTGCTGCTGGCTTCTTCGCTGACACGAGCTCTTCCGTAACAGCAGTCTGAGTTCTGGTTTCTGCCATCCATTTTGTCTGGGTTACCATACCTCATCATGATGATTAATGACTCTACCTCACTTCATCGCCTCGTAGCTGGATTACAGGCACATAATTCATGTGGGCATGAAGCCCAGTCCGTAAGAAAGTCCAGCCTAGCACAGGAGGTCTCAACACCAGCACAACTGTCTTTTGCTCCTACATTATTTTCTCATAAAAAGCTAGATCAAGTTGTCGGTGTCAGTCCTTATGGCCAAGGCTTTGACTAAAACAGTACCAGAACTCCTAAACAATTCTGGATGAAGACTATAAAACCTACTTTTGAAGCACTGTGTAACTACCAGAAGGTGACCTGTGCAGGAGGAGGATGTTTCCCAGGAACTGGTTCAACTCTGGAATGAGTTCTGACTTCTAAGGTCCAACAGCAACCATATCCTTCAATATTCTGTGTGTACCATATTTGCATCTTTGACCATGTTTTCTCCAACATGAGTATATAGCAATGCTTGTGTATAACTGAATGACAGTGGCTGCTGTATTGCACATCTGCTATTGTAGTGAGGAGGAGAGCAGCAAGCTTCCTCTTCTCTAGCATTCTGCTGGTGTATCATTGTTGAGATACAAAACTTGGAATAGATGTGGGATGCTTGGTAGCAATCAAGTGGAAAATACACCACAGCCTTCTCACATAATTTAAAAACATCAGGAAAATCTCCATAAAAGGAAGCCTTAAAACAATAAAATAGTCTATATGGTACCCTTCAACGTGTAATCTCACAAAGGATTATTCCAAACTATTTGCTTGTTTCCTGTTGTTCCCGTTAGTGTAATATTCAATTGCTGCATGAGGGTCTGCAGGGACAGCAGAGAACATACTGAATGGTACTATTGTTGCCCAGAGAGCAGTATGAGACAGGAAAATGAAACATGAGGTGTATTAGAAAGGCTTGCTGATACACTCCAGAAGAGACAACTGATCAGCCTATATTGACTGACTCATTTTTCTTTCCCCTATTCACTAATTGTATTTATTGATTGTTACATTTAATATTTTTTATTCTGTATTTAATGATCCATTGGTTTATTTAGTTACTTTCTGAATGTCTTTTCTATCCTTGGTGAGGGACACCATGTCTTAGCTGTACAGTGGGCATAATGGTACTCCCTGTTTCGTATGGGCCTGGATTTGTAGATGATGGGGTTTCATTTCAATGCATCAGATGAGTGAAGTCAGGGAAGTAAAAACCCCGTTAACACAACATTGTGGGTTTTTTCTCTAGTGTTTTCCTCTAACTTCCACCATTTTTCACTCTTGGCTTCCCTTTTGTGGTCAGGACTTACTGGCAGGGGTGCATTCAGAAGGGTCTGCAGGAACTTGCTTTGTGGCTGCCTTTGGCCACCTGATCTGTTGGGTTCACCACAGGCAGAGATCGCTCCGCTGCTTCTCAGACACTGCTGTCAGCTGTCGCGCCTCCGGCACCAACGGAGCTGGGCTGGCTGCTGCTGGATGCCTTTGCCCTTGCTCTTCCATTCAGTGTGACTCTTCCAGCTGGGAATTCATGAAAAGGATTCTATTTTTTGCTCTCTTTATCACATGCTTCGGGAGAAGTCCTGGAAGTGGAAGTTTTCTGCAGGCATTTTTGGATGATTCCTCAGGTACTAAATAACTTTCTGAGATCTGCTTTTAAACTAGAACAAAAGGACTGGAATTCTCTTTTTGCCACTTGTTACAGATGTTGAGTTGTGGCGCTCCGGGGCGAGTACAGAAATTTATTGGCAGAGAATATTTTTGTTTGCACTTTCTATTTCATATAAAGAACACACATTGCATTTGGCTTGTAATTTCAGTTTATTATCAAAATGTTCCGTATCAGATGACAAACTCAGAAAGCTAAAAGGAACATAGGTTTTTAAATATACCTATTGTAGCAGTCATCTGAGGTATCTGGTACTTGTTTTTGGAAATCTGTTTGCTTTGATATACAAAGCAGTAAGTTCCTTTCCAATCTGCGTGAGGATGTTTAATACATATCACTGCAGATTTAAAGCCTTTTACCATCTTACTTAAAGCTCCACTCTTGCAATCAACTGTGCTGCTTTACTGACGTGAGGGCTGACATCGATCAGAACATGGACAAATTACGTGCAGGATCAGACCCTAAACACTGAGAAACTCATCCCAAAAAGTTGAATATCGATGTACTCCGCTGGAGAGCTCAGTTTTGTAGACTTTGTCTTATTGCCTAATACCATGCTTTACTCAAATTTCCCAGGTCTATGCAGCAACTGATAAAATATATTACAATACTTCAAGTCAAAAGTGTAGCTCAGATTTAAATATAAAAATTATGATTTATACATTACTAGAAACTTTAAAAAAGAACAACTTCAGAGAAAGCAAGAAAAAGCTTAGAAAACTGTGAAAGGGTCTTTGATCACTGTCTTACAGATTATATGTTCAAAAATTAATAAATTACCTACTATTTAGGTTTTGCTGGAAAGCAGTAAATAAACTGTTGTAAATAGTGACTCAGATAATACACACTGGAATAATTAATGAGAAGTTACTTAATTACAGCAGGTCTTTGGATTCCTCTTGTATAAATGGTTTCAAGTAAAAATGAAAACATTTGGTAGAACAGATTTATCATAACAGCAGAGGGTACAAAGTCTGACGCTTAGGATATAAACTGTTGTCTCATTATCATGTTATGTTGTCTAAAACTATGTTACTTGGTATTTCCTTCCACCACTGCATCAGAAATAGACATTCACCGACCGGTGGAAGTTAATGTGTTACACTTGGATGTTTTAAAATAAACCCACAAAGCCACTGGCCAGTGGGGACCAGGATTAACTACAAGTGACATGTCACTGCACACTGTCAAGTGATCCAGATTCTACAGGGGTGACCGACAGGAAAAGCGGGCAATCAGCTGGAGCAGCAGATTGCTGCGTTGGCGTTACTCCTTCATTTGATGGTTTGATGTTTGATTTTTTTTGGTTTTACCAGTTTGCTAAGAATTACAGTGACTACTTTAGATATTCCCTCCAGTTTTCTTCTCTCTTCCCCTTCTCAAAATTAGTTCAGAATTTCTCTTCTTCTGGAAGGCTTCTCGAGATGCAGCGTTTACAGCTCCGTCACCAAACTCGGCACTTTTTAGCAGGATCCATGTAGTTTGTTTTGGTGCATGAAAAGGCTTCAGCAAACTCCGCAGAGTTTTGCAATGATCCTATGACCCTTTAAAACAAAACAACATCTCATCACTGTTTCTTGCCTTTGTTTAAAGCAGACAAGATGACCCACATGTTGTAACTTCTTTTTGTTGCATCAGTGACCCCAAAATACTGCGGGAAACGCCCATATTTCTGAACTCTGACTATTGCCTCCATTTCACCTTAAGTAGTGGCTGTATTTTCTCTTTTTGGTTTGTATGGTTCCCATTGGGATACAGGACCTGTCCCTTCTTCCTTACTGGCTCTCACAGAACTTCCATTTATTTCACTAGGAACGGGTTTATTGTGTGTCATTAGTTCTGATGGAGAATTTTTTCAGCTATCTTTTTCTGACAAGCCAAGGGAAAACAAGACCCTGAGGTAGAGGACTGTGGTGTAACTTGTCAGCAAATGTTCATTTACATTTTTACACCAATCAAATTAACTGAGATCATACTGCTTTTCTGGGCAGTCTCCACAAATGTTCCACTGAATGAGTTTCCTGGAAAAGACTCATATGAAGAACGGCTTTCAAGTGAGCATGAGGACATTCCAGCTAGAGCAGTTTTTGCATGTGTAATTGTGAACATATGTGAATGTATCTGTTAGGAGCTGCTCATTCCTTCAGGAATGGAAATAGAGCACGCACATACCTATGCCAGAAAACAATTTCAGCTCCAAACATCAAGTATAGACACTCACGCACATTGATTGGGGACCAGGAATTGTCTGATGAACTGTTTCTTTGAGTAATTTGTGATTGTTCTGTGAATAATCTTAATCATGAGATTCAACAGAAGCAGGAGGTGTCCACAGAAGTGAGGTGAAGTCCAACAGCTGACACCTGCACCAGCTGGCCTGTCTCTGCAGATCAAAAGCGAGACTTCTCGCTGGCTGGTCTCGGGAGCCAGCAGCAGCGCAGGAGAGAGCGCAGAGACACGGCTATAAAAACCTTCGTGCATTTAGGTGATCTGGTTGGGCCTCATTGCTCTTAAGGACTAGAGCTGCTAAAATGGGATTCTGCCAAAACCAGAGCAAATTTTGGGTGTAATAAAACTCTACTTACATTTGTTAATAACAAATGATTAAAGCAGCAGTGGGATAAGAATCCTGCTTCACTTACTGATATCCCCAGAACTACATGGATTTGGTACATAAGCAAGGCTTGACCTGCACTGTACCTGGTTTTGTATTTGCTATGTTTTAACTTTGCATGTTAACAGATACAGATTCTCTTTCACCTGCTTTTGATCATGACCTGATTTAAGGCATCTTTTGGTTAATTTTTTTTTCTAGAGGATTCTACCTGTCCAGTACTCAGAGTTGTTAGCCCTTAAACTAAAATTGTACTAGGCAATCAACAATTTTTGTGAAGAGCTGCCTGCCCTGCCTGTAAGGAAGAATAGCCTGCAGGCAGTGTAGCAGGCGTTAAACAAAACCCCTACCCTTGTGCCCCAGATAATTGAAAAATAGGCACCTTGGGAGCCACTGTGACATTTTAATAATATGTCATTAGGCAGTAATTTTGTGGGTCTGTCTCATGTACTGAAATGCCTTCTATTTTAGAGCTCTTAGGGGAGCCTCATCCTGAAAATTACTTCACATTCTAAAAATGTTAGTATAGTTTCTCATTAATACTTGTGTAATTCCATATAATGTTTATACTGATGTAAAAACAGTACAATACATGATGGAATATATCCAAGTTATACAAAATACAATTACACAAAGATGCTGAACGAGTGAACTTCAAAGGACTCGTGACTCACACAAATTAGATACGCAAAGAGGAGGCACAGTTCTTCAGAACTGCTCCAGACCCTCATTAATATTGTGACCAAATCTGGCTGATGGTAGGACCTTATGCATAAACTGCCTCTGGGAAAGATCTGCAGATAGTAGAAAAACCACCCACAGTGAAATGCCAGTCAAGCAGCAACTGAAGGAACAGTCACTAAATATTTGAGTATGTGAGATAAACAAAATAATTCTTTGGTGAAAAGAAAGATACTTGAATTAATGTACTGAATTGTATCAAGAGGAAAATCAGCTATTGTGTATGTGAATCCTGGAGATGACACAGCTTTTCAAAGCCAACAGACACGTTGTGATATCTACATTAGTACTTATGTGGCATTTGACCAAACAGATCTATTAGAACAAAAATATTGCTACATTACTGGTCAATACGTTGCTCTTAGTTTCAAGAGAAAAGATCTTGGTCTGCCTGACTCTACTGGATCCAAGCCCACCTGTTCTTGGGAAGGCCGGGTGCACAAGGCAGAAAATACAAATTTGCTTATTGCACTATCAGCACACAGGTTTGTTACTCACTGGGGGGTAGTGATCTTCCACCTAAACCTCACTTCTGTTACTCTTGAGAACACACAGTGACCTTGTATGACAGCCAGGGCGGAGCAGAGCTCCAGTTCTGCACTGCGGGCATTACAAGCTCTGCTGTTAACGTAACAGCAAAGATGGGCCCCTCTGCTGCAACAGAAGAGCATCTTTCCAGCTCTAGATGTCAGAGAAGTTCCTCATCCTAATGGACAGCAAAGGCTATGGACAGAAGGTTTCTCTCTTGTGTCAGCACTACTATTGAAAAGAAGATGAATTATTTTCATTAGAAGAATAAAATCCTTGTGCTCCACAGATTAACTGGAGATTTTACCTGTGACTTTACTGGAGGACAGAAGTCCATCCATAGCCTTTGGCCTTTAAGAGAACACTATGAGGAGCTACTGTGGGAGCCAGGGGGCTTCCAGAAGAGCACCGGGTTCCCAGCACAGTCTGGGACTCTGCTGTAACACATGTGCACACTTTGTAGCAGCCAGGGGATGGCGTTTGTGTCCTGTGATGAAGGCTGTTCAAAGCTTCTCAACAGTGTGGACAGAATTAAGTTGTATTATCTCAAAGGTGATGACAACTCCTCACAGCCTAATTCTGCCTGTGGAGCTTCCTGATAAGGACTGTGCCTGCTTCTGTCAGCGCAGAGGGACCTCCTGGCTTTTTCCCCTCTTCACCATCTTCGGTGTGCTATGCTTAAACCTACCCTGCTAAGCCCAGCCCAGCCTTTTGTGCACTGCTCTTTAAATTCTACAGTTAAAAGCTGTGCTGCACCTCAGAATTGCACTGAAGATTACTGTACATGCTGACCTGAATTTGCCTGGGCTGTGCACATCAGTTTTGATGGAGTTCACAGCGTATTCTGGTCTGTATGTTCCACACCACACCTACACAGGAAATAAAGGAAAGCATTTGTTAGCCATAGGATTGACCAGGGAAAGACCTGCTGTCACTCAGTATGAAATACTTGATGTTGTGAGAATAAATTTGACATTAAAACATAGAGGAAAAAATGTATATTTGTTAAAAAATTAAAAAATATTACACTATGTATAGTCCTCAAAGGCACAAGTAACTGTCATGGGTGAATTAATTTATTTAGGGAAGGAAAAAATTACCTACAAGACTTAATTTTCACTACTGTGAAGCAAACACTGCTCAGCTTGGCAAATCTGCCACCTTGCAGTAAAACCATGAAAGTCAGCCTTCCCTTTCTGCTTTACTGTTAAACTGGAACTTCAAGAGGTTTTCAAAGCCTTCAGTCAAGAAGTTCAGAATACCTGTGCGAAGTTCAGAAAAAACAGCTGCTTATGGTTCATTTCAAGGCCAGGAAGAAGTTTTTCTTTTCCATGCTTTTTCACATAGTTTTCATAGGCCTGTAGAATGAATTGAGTAGAAATGTTACAGATTCCAGCCCAGACAGTTACAATGAAATGATGACAAGGAGGAACATGGGTTCCTCCACATAATTAATCATGGACTACCCTAACTACACGCTGTCTGTAAGCAGAAGACAACAGGGCCCTTTCTCAGTACTGTGATACCATGGCCTGACTCAATCAAGGCAGTTTTCTCATTGAGTGTTTTACACCAGGTTTAGTAAAGCTGCCTGACTTAAATGGTAAGAGAAACAGGCTTAAAGAAGGCGATTTATTATAACAAAAAGAAGTCAAGATTAATTTCAGTACGATGGGTACACCCAGATACCAAAATTTTTGCCTAACTGTGCATCTTTTTACAGGGGAGCAAATCAGGAATGTAAAGAGGGGACAGTTGTGTTCTGAAATCTGATAGCTAGAGAGAGTACTATTCTTCAGCAAGTTTTATATAATAATTTATAATAATTAATGTATCAAATTCCATTGGGCTGGTACATATTTACCTAGCAAATCCTTTCACAGGGTTAATTAATGACTGCAGGAAGCAAGGTGGTATGGTCTTAAAAAACCAGAATACATCTGTATTGGCAAGGACTGAGATTCTCTGACACCAGCTGACATCACTTAGAGTAAGAACAGCTGCTTTCTTGTTTCTTGTGAAGAACACATGTCAAACAAAGTGATGTTAGTATATCATTGCTGACAGAAAGATGCTGGCAAATTGGAGAAATGTCCTGATTAAAATCAGCGCCAAGCGACCGCACGAGTAAAGCCCATCAACTGCACAAGTGCAAGTTGAGGAATGAGCAGTTAACAGGTCTACTGGAAAGGTTCTGGAGGTTTCAGTGGGTAACAAGCTGAACAAGAGCCAAGTGTCACAGCGCTGCAGAAACAAGGCAAGTGTCATATTGGGATGTATAAACAGGAGTGTCTTAAGTAAGATACATGAAATAATCCTTCTACGCTACTTGGCACTGGCCAGATCTCAGCTGGAGCACTCTGTCCAGTTTTGGGCACTGCACTTCAAGAAAGATGTGGACAAACTGGAGAGAGTCCAGAAGAAAGCAGCAAGAATGAGCAGAGGTCTAGCAAACATGACCTATGAGGAAAGACTGAAAGAATTGGGTTTGTTTAGTCTAAGGAAGAGAAGTCTGAGCCTTCAAGTTATTTAACAGTCTTCAAATACATAAAAGGTCGCAGAAAAGAAAGGAACAGATTGCTCTCTGTTTCCACTGTTGAAAGCAAAGGCATGATGGCACCCAAACTGCAGCAAGGAGGTGGCAGAACTTCTCTTAAGGTATGTTTGAATGATACAGAAATGGTTGATTCTACCTGCTAGGAGGAACAGGGATGGACTAGATGACCTCTCAAGATTGCTTTTGGACATTTTGTTTACTATTTATATGATGTCATAATAATTTTGAATATCTAATGCTTTTTTTTGGTAATACTTCTACTTTTTTCTTTGGCTCTTCCCATTCCTTTCAGAAAGCACATCCCCTTTCATAGGCTTGCACAGTTCTTTTTTTTAAAAATGCATAAATGTTCCAGTACCTGAAGATCAGACTAATCTGCCATACTGATGCCTCTTGTAAGCTTCTAAATCATTCTTTTAACTCCCACTAATAACTGTATTTGCCCTCAAACGTGTATATTTTCAGTGAAGTGTTAGTGATGGCTTTGCAGAAGCTGTGATGATAGCTTTGAGAAGTGTGAGTGGCCCGTGCATCCCAGAGAGCACTTTGGTGAGGAATGCCAGCACTCCAGCTGTCAAGTGTTGAATGTTTTGCCACAGAACAAGGCATTCAAGGCAGGAGAGGGAGGATCTTGTTAAGACCTGCAACCATCAGGTTTGCAAGTAACAAGAAAAGTTCACAGAGAAGCTGACTTGCTTCTCACCTCCCAGCCCGCATTCCCAAAGAGGAGACCTCTTCTTCTTTTACTTTCAGGCTCAAAGTTGGCCTATATAAGGAATTAAATACCTATTTCAGGAAGAGAATGAAAGGAAAGCCCAGAAGCATGCAAGCTCCCGTGGAAGGCTTAGCACAAGGAGTCCAGGTGTCACTGATATCTTCAGATACCTGTACAGGACACTAAGTCACTTGCTCAATATGATATCTTGAATGTTTTCTGAACAGTGAACACTGTTCCATGTAGGCAGAGAGTATGGGTCAGAAGAAAGTCATTCTGTCCCTCCTTCTTGGCACAAAAAAGCTGGTGAAGACACATAGCCGGAGGCAGACAGCTGCCCAGTATCACCAGTTTACTCAGGTGATGGTTGCAGTGTCATTCACCAAATGTTTTTGATCTACATATTCCTTATTCACAGATTAAAAAAAAAATTGAAAGAAGTCAGCTGAAAAAGAGGAACAGACAGGAACAGACAATGTGTATCCTGAAATAATCATCAGGATGAAAGAAATACAACAGCTGCTCAATAGTTTTAAACCACACCTCAGTGATGCAGTAGGTTTGGTCCTGTCCCTACCACAAAGGCTCTTTTCTTAAACCATGATGGCTTCAGCTAAAATAGAAAAACAGATTCTTCTTACCTTATAAGCTTGTCTAACACCCCCATTATCAGCAATGTTTTCTCCTAGTGTGTTGATTCCACTCAGCTGTAAAACAGAAAGCAAAAGTATTGTTTCCTGAAAAGAAGAGTTTATCCAGGACCCATAATGCCAAACTTCATGCGTTTCTCACTTTTTAAAGGCAAGAATTCCCTTAAAACAGGAAGTTTTAGCAGAAGACAGTAAAATCCCTGTGGCAGGAGGGTGGGAACACTGTGAAGATGATTAAACTGTCTATAGGTGATTAAAGCTGGGTCGTGTACTAGAGCCAATGCAGGTGCATTAGCAGAGCACCTGGTCACCTCTGAAATGCCACACAGTGAAGTGCTGAGTTACGTATACAGGGCTCTCTCCTTCCAGGGGCTGTTTTGCAGCTTGCATTTAATAGAAAAAGACTGGTCTCCTGTTCAGTGTGAGTAATTCTAATATCACTGTTGCCTGTTTCTGTGAGTTAATGGAATATTGATTTTGTTGGGACACAGAACAGACCTGATCCTGCAAACTGTTCTCGTGAAATTAGGACTTCCAGACACAAACTCCACAGTGAATACCTAATAACTGTGCAGGAAGCTATAAATGCAGTCACGTTTAGGTTGCCTGCCTCTCCTAAATCTGTGTATCATCTTTTCCTCTCCTTCTGTACTGATTCTTCTCAGACCTTTTAGCTCTGTAGTCCAGATGTTTCTCTGGGGGAAAGAGCAATAAAGTTTTGAGCGAAGGGAAGCATCAGGCAGGATTTGTTTTGATGGAGATATACACATTATCTGTGCATCAAACTTTAGGGAAATGAGGTTCAGACTTCCTGATTTTTTTTCTGTTCCTTTGTGGATTTAAAAAGAGCTTTGAGGGCTCTAGACTTCTAAGATAAAGGTCTCTAGGAGTGCCACTCATTCGGAACATAAATCCTGCCTCTTGCAGAGCAGTCAAAGGTATGTGTGGAGTTTTTACCACTATCTTTAATGTTCAGAATTTGCCTTTTTTATTTTCCTTAGTGTAGGGGTGACACTGTTGGTCATAAGCCAAGAGAGCATTCACATAAATAAGGGTTTGCATGTTAGGACACAGGATTTTGTGCTTCCTCATTAAAAATAACACTGGTAGTTAAAAATGACATACATGCTGTCCACCTGCTAGGTCCCAGGAAAAGTTTCCATACTGGTACACCATACACTGGGATAGCTCCTTAAAATTGCTTGCTGAGTCTTCAGTCCACCAGTCTACAAGGTCTCCATTCTCATTAAAATTTCTGCCTGTAATGATACGTTAACAGAATCATGTACAGAGGAAAAGAGGTGTTTGATGCACTAAGAAGGGTGGGGAGTAAGTATAGTCACTTGTGCAAAAAAAATCACTGCAATGAGGCAGTCCTACAGATGATGCTCTTAGTGCCCCCTAAGAGGGCTATATTTCAGTGGAGGAGAAAAACAAATGAACTCAAACTGAGTCAGAAGACGAGAATAAGGCTCTCTTAGGAAGCCTGGTATGGGTCTGCCCTGTGACTCAATGCTGGATTGATCATAGTGGGGGTCTAGAAATGAATGATATGGCTGGGCTGCAGGTCTGATAGTTAAATGAGCTCACCTGTGCCACTGTGTTCACAGTTATGTGTAGTTTATGATGGGTTTTGATGTAGCCTTTGGGAAAAGCACGAGACTAGCAACTATATTAAAAGCCCTGGTGTGCTGCACACCCACAGCCTGGGCTGGTTTTGCAGCCTAGCGGCTACAGGAATGTCTGTGGGATTCCTGGAATCACACATTTGGGAAACATCATGGGCAACAATACTGTAAAGCCTCAGAAATCCAGATTAGGTCTTACATACATAAACTCCATCTTCAGTTTATTTGCTCTCTGGAGTGATTAAACACTAAAGCATGTAAAACATTCTGTGCATTGTTAAGTGTTGTAACTAGAAACTCAGTGCCTTACCATTGTCATCAAAACCATGTGTGATTTCATGCCCGATGACCATGCCAATGCCACCATAATTCAGAGATTTGGGCTGGGATGCACTGAAGAAAGGGGGCTGCAAAATGCCAGCAGGGAAGACTGCAAAAAAAAAAAACCCCACAATACAAATAAGGCATTGCCTCGTTATCCTGTGTGCACAGTGTGAACACATCACTTTTATGGGCTTCAACCAAAATCGTGCAGTTCCCTCAAGTTATTATCAGCAATAACAAGCACAATGACACATGGTAGTGGCTGTAGGATAGTCAGGACAGATCAGCAGGACCACTCCCCTCTTCAGACACTTGCAAAATCATCATCAGCTTTTCTTTTTGTCTTTGTTACTATTTCACTTTGCAAAAAAAAACCCAAACAATTTACTTCTCAATTTACAGCACTTGGAATTCTCAAACTCCTGTCTCATTAGGAGAAAAACTTCACAACATCATGAAAAGTAAGAAGGTGTTCCCCTAGAAGAACAAATTATTTGATCATTGCCACCACCACAGATCAATCTCAGAGAGAGGAATTTGCTCTTTTCCTGCAAATATGAGCAGCTCCCATTACAATTACTAAAACCAGGCCAAGCTGGCAATGAAAGAACTGGAACCAAGCAGTTCTTTTCGCCCACTTCTGTGCTTGTTTTTCTAGGCTTCTAAGAAACAAATCAGTAAAAAGAAATCATGCTGCAATTGTGATCTATGCAATATTCAGTTCCACTTTGTATCTCCTGCGGGCCTTTTCCCTGCGCTTCAGCCTGCTGCAGCAACGTGAAGTGTTAATTCCTGCTACAATTGAGACATATGCAACTCTATAAAACCTGAATAAAAAAGAGGAATCAGATGACAGTTTTCATACAACAGAAACTTCTTGCATTTCAGCATAAACCCAGTACAGTTCTAGCAATTTCTTTCAAGAGAACCGTGGGAAAATTGAAAAACAATAAACAGGTTGGAACAAACCCTATTTCTGCTCTCCTGTGTGAACTGCTGCTTACTGTCATAGGAATTCTATTACACTGTTAGTTTTACATGGAATTAAGCATCCAAATGTTCTGATGTAATTATCAGAGAATATTAATAGTAAAGACAGGAGTGTAAATGGCATTCTGTGTAATGGGCTGTTTGATGATAGGCAAATCAGAGTGGTATCAGGAGTGCAGAGCATCAGGATGCTATTTTTTCTGGAGGTTACTCCTTGTGAGATATTTACTCAGTGATACACATCGGTCCTGGTGGCCTGGAATACTACAGCTGTGACTCCCTTGGAGCTCAGCCTGTCTCTTGCTTGAAACCACAGGACCATCTCTTCTTTTGGATCCAGAGAAGAGCAACAAAACTGGTGAAGGGACTTGAGCACAAGTCCTGTGAAGAGAGGCTGAGGGAGCTGGGGTTGTTTAGCCTGGAGAAGAGGAGGCTCAGGGGTGACCTCATCACTCTCTACAACTATCTGAAAGGAGGTTATAGACAGGTGGGGGTCAGACTCTTCTCCCAGGCAACCAGCAACAGAACAAGAGGGCACGAGCTTAGACTCTGCCAGGGAAGGGTTAGGCTGGATATCAGAAAATGTTCTTCACAGAGCGAGTAATCAGGCATTGGACTGGCCTGCCCAGAGAGGGGGTGAATTCACCATCCCTGGAGGGTTTTAAAATAAGATTGGATGTGGCACTTAGTGCCGTGATCTAGTAATCATGATAGTGTTGGATTAAGGGTTGGACTTGATGATCTTGGAGGTCTCTTCCAACCCAGATAATTCTATGATTCTATGATTCTCCCCCCCCCGGAAGCAGACAGTTCCCTGGGACTTTCAGTTCAGTTTAATTAACACTCTGTCTGTTACCTCATCCATTTTTAGAGTTAAATATCAGAATTCATAGATTTTATTTATTTTTAACTCTTTCCCTCTGAAACCAACTTATTTTCATGACTTCTGTTAAATAAGACAGGTCTGAAGTGGCCAGACATTCCTCCCACAGTGGGCTACATTTCAAGCAGAGATTTAAAGAAGAGAGAAGTGCAACTCCTTTGGGATCTACAGGGCAGATTGTGCTCTCAGCTTTGTGAATATCCAAGGCAGGAAAAGGCATAAATATTTCCCTCAGAATCTGTGCAACCCTGGATGAGAGAAGAGAACACACTGCTTTCCTTCTCGAATTTGACAGCAGTGATGCCTTCACCAGGACTGGCTGTACTGCAGTTTCCCCCCTACAACCAGAAGTGTGGGTCAGTTTATTCACAGCCTTGCCTGTGGGGCAGAGGTGGCTGGGACCTAAAGGAATGTATGGGGGGCAACTTTCCTAGTAGCAGCTTGGCTGACTTTTTCTTGAGGTTGAGAGGCTTTCTTTTGATCAGTGCTGCTGACAGGACAGTGAAGATTGGATCCTATTAGAATGTAATAACAGAGGTCTGAATTTCCTACACAGCATGCATAGAACTCCTCCTTAGAGGGATTTTGTTTTTAAAAGCATGATACTAAGCTAATTCAGCCATCACTCTAAAGATCAGACTGCTTTAATTATCCCGTGGCATGCCATAGCTAAAGCATGAAGTAAGAATTTATGGCTTATATTAACTGCCAATCACCAGTGTCAGTCTCCCAAATCATGATGCCTTTTCTACGAATTACTGCACAAAGCTATTTTAAACAAAGCCTTCTGAGCAGATTTCTGTGCTAAACGTTCAGTAATGACCTAAATGCTCACTTAGCTTTTCCACCTGCCAAAACAACTGCGTTGTCGGGCTATCCCTAACCGAGCAGTGCTGGTCAGTTAAGTCAAACCAGTTTTATCTCTGTAAAATCTGTCATGATCTGACCACCAAATTTACTTGGTCATTAAACTTCCAGCCACACCCCTCTCTATTGCTTTCATGGCTGAATCCCAAGCCTCTGCCCTTGTTCTGCATAAAGGTGATTCAAAACACGAGGAGATGACAATGCTGTGAGTGACACCTCTGATTTTGCTGCACTGAGGCCCTTCTGCAACCCCCATAATATTAATTTCATTTCACTTCTTGATTTTAAAAATACATACGCAGGCTTATATAAATAATTTGGCCATTAAGTCTGTATGCAGTTACTAAGTTGGTAAAGCTTACCTATCTGATTTCTACTTGCTGAATAAAAAGCATTGACAACAGCAGCTCCACTTATCCACCTAGGAAAACCAGAAAAAATGAATGTTAGAATTTCAGTTCTTAATGGCAGAGTTAATGATTACTGGAACAAACCAGAAACTGAATAAGAGAAACACAGAATAATTGAGGTTGGAAGGTAGTTCTGGACATGGTCAAGTCCAACACCCCTGTGCACTCAGCTCCTCATATGTCAGATGCTCTGATCTCTTAATCTTTTAGCAGCCCTTTCCCTTCTTTTTCCAAACTGATTAACAACAATACTTACCATTTGTTCCTATTTCAGCTTATACTGCAGCATTGTACTGGCAAAATTTCCCATTTAATTAAACTGAAACACAAAAGCTGATGCTGTAATGGCATCTAAACATTGGGAGATAACGAGACTTTTAAGACTGTTTACTGAAAACAATTTGTGTCACCCGTCATTGTCATATATCCAGCTTCAATCTCACATTCTAGTACGAGTATCAGACTAGAAGCTATCATCATTTTTTTCTTAGCACAATATCTTGAGGAATGAAGGCACATGCAGAGATCACCGTGAGCTCTTGTGGCAGAGGCATGGTTTGATTAACAGTCATATGATTTAATTTAAGTACTACTTTCTCTGATGAAGGCTCTCAGCATTACTTTTGAGTCCAACTTGGCACACGGGAAATAATGAGTTTTAACTGTTTTTTTCTAGTTTGTAGTTTTCCTGGCTTTCATCAGTGATCACCTCATGAAATTCCTAGAACTGCAGGCAGGGCTAGTGTTTTGATGTGGGTCATTATTTCACGTTTAACAGCATTTCAGAGAAGATATCAGAGAAAGTGGGATGGCAGTGTACAAAATCAGATAGCCAGGCCTTACACAACTGAAGTTGTACTTCCTGGTTCTGTGTCCTCCAAGTGAAATTAATTCCTATGATAAATGATCTATTTGTTAACTGTATGGCATATGTCAGTCATAAGCAATGCAAAGTATTCAAACAGTGGCTATTGCTTAAGTGAAAATTAATTTTCAGAATAAATTATAACTCTCAGAGTATAAGCAGTTGCAGTTGATGCTTCCAGGCTCACTTTAGGTGACATTTGAATGCAATTAAACTTATGGTAGTTACTCCCAGCTCCTGTGCTTGTGAGAACAAAATAGGAATTGTGTTAAGCTGAAGCAATTGAACAAGCCAAGCTCAAACACAGCCTGAAGTTAGAATAGAAGTGAGGTGGATGTTAGGTGGAACATAAATTTTCAATTAATGATAGGTAAATGCAAAACAGCCAAAACAACAGCTGGGACCAGTTATCCACAATAATAATTATGGTTCTGAAAACCTATGACACAGTACTTGGAAAATACATAGTGATGATTCCAGAGATGTGAGTATATATTTCATCTTCTGAAAAGGTGAGAATTTGAAGATGCAAGCTGATTGACTAGAAAAAGTTTGAACAGTTGCAGAGTTTGATAATTTTTTCCTTAAAAAAGAAGTCTCAGAACAGCAATATGAAAATGATAAAGTCATTAAAAATAGAATCACAATAGAATAATTTAGGTAAGAAGGACCTTTTAGAAGTCATACAGCCCAATGTGAAGCTAACCAGATCAGGCTGCTTAGAGGCTTGTCCACTGAAGATCTGAGTATCTCCAAGGATGGAGATATGGAGATCTTGCAGCCTCTCCAGGTCTTGTTTGACCAGCTACAATTGTGTGTGTTCCAGCCTGTGTCTCTTCCCACCTGTCCTATCACTGTGTATCTCCAAGAAGAGCCAGGCTTCTCTGTATCACCTCCCATTAGGTAGGTGAAGACAGCAGTAAGTCCTTCCCTTAGTCTTTTCTCTTTTAGACTGTACAAAGCTAGTTCTTACCCTCTCCTCATGATAAATCCAGCTCATTCTCATTTAATCATACATTCTTTGGCTCAGCAGCTCTGAGCAAGAGAACCAAAATTCTCAGGGATGAAATTCATCTTTCAGGTGAACTTAATTAAAAAGCTGCTCTCCAGGAGTCCACTTAATCCAGTCTGGGAGCCAAGGGAGCAGGCCAGACCTACTCGAGACTACTCAACCTTCTACACCATCTCCCAGTTTCTTTGCCCTACTTGCTAATGTAGGTCCATCCTCTGAGAAACGAGAAATACCCTCTTACCTTCCCACTTCGTGGAGGAAAAATTACAGAAGGAAGGTCATTAAATAATTAAAACATAGTTGATGATCCTGCAGTCAAGCACCTTCTCCTGTTGAAACTGGATGAAAGACTCTACACAATATTTTTAAATACTTACTCCTCTTTGTCCACCTTTTCTCTAAGCTTTTTCAACCTTTTCTTCTGGGTAAATTCTAAATTTTGAATAATGTTTTCAAAGTATTCTTCTTCTTTGTAGTTCAGCTAAAAAGCAAGAGGAAAAAAATGGTGGTGTTATTGATTTGCAATAAAAGAGAGATGGATCTGGAAAATGTGGCCTTAAGCATGATGAGCTAAGTAATACATCTTTAAGAATATTATTGATCTACAGTTAGAACTTGATTGGAGTGCTGTGCTACATCACAGAGTTGATTTTCCTTTTTTTATATATATATATAAATATTGAGTGGAGTACAGCATTTGCTGTGTTTGACCCTAACCTCTGGGAGCTGCCTGCTTGAAACCAGTAGCTACCAGCGTGGTAAGGTGTAATTTCTCCTTAGAAAGAACACATGAATAACACTCAAATGGTGTTTTGAAAAGCATACTTTGATTATATGTCTATGTTTTTCAAAATTAGAAGTTTCGACTTGTAAGACATATTCTGCCTGAACAGATAAATACATCAGTGGAGTTACTCTTAGATATGAACCTACAAGGTAAAAGAACAGTGAGGTCACATTTTGCAGTGGAAAAAGCTCAGGTGCAGTTTAAATTCTATGGGCAGTCCAACGTCATACTGCAGGGGGCAATTCCAATGCATAACAAGCACAGTTATTAAGTTATGTGCACTTGCACCCACTTCAACGAGCGTTAGGTCAATATGTGGCAGATTTAGAAATACTGGACTCAGCACCATTGGCTCCATCTTCTATTCTATCATAACTCCTCTAGAATTTGTACATCCCCTGGAAATACCATCAAATGCTGATCACCAGATTAGCTGTATACACTGGCTTTTAATACATCCTGATTTCCACCTGTACAGCTGAGCACAAGATTGAGTTGTTATATGCAGATGCCTAAGCTTTGGCTTGGCTATGAAGTCAAATTCACTATTTTCTTTCCTAAGACCCTTTTCTACTTGCACTGCCTGTTGTGGATCCTTACCTCCTGGTACTCACTGTTCAGCTTATTGTCATCGGTCACGATCTCATCCGGATAACCGATCCTCTCCCTAATGGCTGTTGCCTAGGGACAAGACAATTTGATATCCATAGCAAATCCAGCTGTGGTTTTAAATACATAATAGATATGATATGGAAGCAACTGCAAAAATCCCAGAATGTTAATTACATATAGGTTTTGTTTGCATTTTTTTATTCATTGAAAGCACTGTAAAGTTTATGGGTAATTATAGCAATGGCAAATTCTAGAAAGCGTGTTCTACCCCTTCTTTCATAAGTAAGAAACATGCAAGGGCCAAACATACTTCCACTATGCTTTTGACTTTAAAGTCTGGTTTACAAATAATAGCAGATCTCCTGAAATATTTGATATATTTTACAGCATCTAAAATAGAAATAAAATTCATAATTGGAGGGGTTTTGAACTTCATTTACACATTTCCAGAAAGATGTACAGTTTGACTCAGTTTGGGTTTGTATTTCAATTTCTTCACTAGCTCCTGCACCTACATTGGAGTGAAAAGACTTACTTAAATATTCCCAAATTTTGTCCAGTTGAAGACCTGAACAAAGTTTTTTAATCCAAACCTTAGTTTCTTTTGATAGCCACATATTGCTTTGTATCTGATGGGAGCATCAGGAGTTATTAAAAAACCCTCAAAGAACAAATGATTCTTTTTGCCATTTCCATATAAACATCTTAATAAACTTAGCAGTAAAATCACAAATAATTTCATGATGCAGGCTCTTCCCACAAACAAGTGAACATTACAAGCAACCTGTGGAGAGCGTGTGGGTTTCTGATCCTAACTTTTGAGACACTTTGCATCTTATTTTGTCAAATAACTTGTTTGTAACAGGAAGTATTTGATAGACTCTGTACATACACGGTGTGAAACCATGGTACAGAGTTTATTTCCAGTTTGCTACCTGGCTTACACTGCTGTTCCTGATTTGAAGTTACTGTAGAGTTGTAACAGATCAGTAGGTGTAGCTATGGGAGTAACACTAGGAAGGTACACAAGCACCCATCCACATAACTGCTTCTTTACTGCCTGACGACATCAGAATCTGTACAAGCTCACCAGATGCCAAGACTGTCTCTTCCTCTTGTAGCTTTTTGCAGACTATGCCATCCATCATTTGATAAAACAGTAGTATTTTGATAGTTATTTCAAATGTGTTTTGCTAAGATTTTCCTAACACACATTCTGGAGGAAAACTGTAGGTCCTGCTCTATAATTAGTAAAACTGTGATATTTTCCAAGTTTTTCTTAAATTAAATTTCAAAATTAAATTATCATTAAAAATACAAAATTGCATTTTTAAAATTATTTCTACAGTATAACAAAATAGAGGTGTACTAAGTAGTTCTTTCAATTGCTTCAGTCCCAATTCAGGGCTCCCTACAACTGATTTCTGTTACTTACTCCACAGTCACATGAACTGTCTGAAGCTACGTCTTCCCATAAAAGAGAACTCACTGGTGATGTCCAGCCTGTGCCTTGACTTCAGTTTTGTCCTGTCACTCCGAAAAGTGAGTAAAATCACCATAAATCATTCCTTCTCATTTTCAGTATTACTTTCTTGTAGATATTCATTATCTAGTCTCTTAATCATTGATTTTCCTGCAAGGTCTTATTCTTGTATATAGATGATTCCTGCACTTATCTCCAGAGAGGCCCCTTCCCATGTGATCTGGATCTGATACAGGATGCTGCTACAAACACAAATATATGTAGGTTTCTATATATAAAACACTGACAGAACTTACTGCTTATTTTTTTCAGGAAAACCAATTGAAATGCTGATTTTTATAAACATACACAACATACGCTACCAATATTTAAGATGTAACTTACTTTTTGTTCTGCTTTCTTTTTGGTTTCTGCATCCATCCAGGTAAGTTCATCTAAGGTCTTTATAAAAACATCACGTATATCTGCAATCATTTCCTCAACCTTGGAAAAAAACATCAGTATGTCATAAATCCATAAAATGATCCAGTTGTTTTTCCACAGGCCTAGTTTATTACGGACTTGTTTTTCCCACACTAATTGCTTGAGTGTATTCTGTTTATGGGACACACTTAAAATGTGGAGCTCAAATTAAGTAGGACTTTTAGCCTGTCCTGGGGGAGGAAAGGAAATGGGCATGAGCTCACGTGACACTTAGCTGGCACACAGGATAAGTTGCTAAAAGCTTTACCACGTGTTTACTGTCTCCAGCGAACGCTTCCTCTACGTACAATCGTCCCACTGCGTTCTCCATGTTGCCATTGACATAGTTGGCGCAACGACGCCAAACAGCAGTTTCTGATGTCGTGCCATAAAGGGCCTGTGAAACATAAATATTACATAAAATGGTGACCTTGGCCCACATAAGGTGAAGCAGATTGGTGAGTGACTGGTGGATGTGTGTTTTGGAGGAGCCTAATTGACCTTAAATGCATGTTTTTAATCCACATTTGTGCGTACGGCAGTCAGGTGGACTCTGTAATGGGAACATCTGGCACAGGCTGAGGAAATACAAGATCATTCACAATATTCTTTATCCTTCCAAAACACCAGAAGTAGAGAAGTGTTTGACTTTGAATGGATTACTTCGGATGCTGAAGAGTTTGAAACAAGTCAATCAGAACTATAACCACTTTCCAAATAAATGGGACTGTTCTGTTTTCAAAAGGGATATTGAATTACATTCAGACAAACATGGGAGACCAAGAACCAGAACAGACCTTTTCAAATTCTCTCCAGCTATCAAACATATATCATATAAATTATGCGTACACTCCAGCAGAAACTTCAGCAAACACATCTGGCTTTTGTGCACAAAATTCAAAATGCATTAAATTTTTATATATTATAACTACATCAAAAAAATATCTTTGGCAGTTCACAAAATTTGTATTTACAACTTCAGAAGAGATTAATTTCTGCACCTTACGAAAAGCATTCCTTGTGTCCTTGTAGTTACGGCTTAGGCTGTTGACAAGATCCATTATGAATCGCCAGATCATGTAATTTTGAAGGTCTCTGTTAAAGAAAACAACAAGAGTAAGCTGGTGATATTTATAAGCTTACTGGAAATAAAATGCACTTTACAAAAATACCTAACATACCTACCTGGGACTGTATTTATTAAGAATAGACTTCAGCTTGATAAGGTAGTCTGGATCATAAACAATGACATATTCCGTGTTATCAACGTTAATTTGTACAGTTGACATTATATCATTTATGAATGTCGACCAGCTGAATGCCTGGAAAATCAATATGCATTATTATAAAGTTAAATCATAAAGAAACAGTATTTAGCTGGTTTTTTCCAGTTTAAATATGTTTGCTTAACACAGATGCTCTGCCTTTAGTCTTCCAAATAGTTGCAGTACCTGTACATGGAGTCATCATAATAATAACCGATCTGAGATACTTTATCTCTTCCGTGTTCTAAAATCCTATCAAAATAGGGTGGCATTTAGTAGAAAAGGTCAAGGCACTGTTTTGATTTCAAACTAACACAATTACAAATGATACAACCATCATGGACTGAGAAAATGAGTCGGAGCAGAAGCTGGAAATCATCATCAAACCTCTAGCTCTGCCCAGCGCTTTTACCACACTGCATAGGTGCTCACTTCAGTAATGAAAAGGTGTTACATTTAAGAAAAGCAAATAAGCTTTGCCCTTTGTTACATAATTTATTTGTTCATTTTTTTTAACATTTTTGTTAATTTTAAGCATTTTTAATATGCCTGCTATTTGGAAAAGTATTGGTGATTTTCCCTATTTCTGTCTTTTGAGAGGAAAGCTTTGTTGCAAGAGGTAATGTCTTTCATCAGACAAACTAATGTAGCTGAGGAAAGAAGATTAGCTTTCAGCAAAAGAATCGCTTCAAGTTTGAAAGAGAAGCAGCAAACTTCAAGCTAATATTAGGAATAATTGCTGTTCTATGCTTACACCATTACAATGCTACCAGCTCCCATCATGTGTCTTTTGAGCATTTTTTGATAAATTTAGAGCAGATGATGATTGCTGATCTGCAGCACTCCCCAAGAACTAAAAATAACCCGGGCAATACCACTCTGTGACAAGAGAATTAGTTTCTGACATTATGACTGTAATGGTAGCTGTTCAGCTGAGACCTGAGGGAGAAGGTAAATTATGAAACAAATTAAGCTTGGCAGAAGCGAACTGTCATTATTTAAAGTTGAAGAATTTAAAGTCAATAAAAACAGCAGTGATGATGAAACTGGTAGGAATAATAGTATTTCATAGTACATTACTGGCCTGAAAAGACTCAATAATGTGCTCCTGGCAGTCAGACCACAGTGCTTTCCATGTGACCCATGAGTTAACCTGCTCCCCCATTGTGCAAGGTACTGAAGCAGAAGTCATTTATGATAAGAAATCTCCATGTCTCCCAAGCCATGATGTTACCGCTGAGGCACACCTAGGTTATCAAGTCTTTGGCTGCTCTTTAGCTAGACTTTGTGGTACCATGAATTAAAGGTTAGGCTCCACAAATGGCACGTGGCTCAGGATAAGAGAAAAGGCAGAGCCAAAACATCCCGGGGGAGCTACAGCAGGAGGAATGGCAAGAATTGTCCTGAACCCTAGTCATGACTTCCCGGGCTCCTTTCTGCTTGCTGTGGGAGCCCATATTACACAGAAAAGGTTGGAAAACCAGAAGTTTTTATGCTGGATCTGCAGCTCTGGCTAAACAGAGAGGGCCTGAATAGTCACACCACAGCATATCTGAATCGATTAGTGGCTGCAATCTTAACAGTTGTGCTGAGCCCTCTGGAGCTGCTCTGGTAATTATAGCCAGGAGTTTATTTGTACTGTGCAAAGGGCGACTGACTTTCAGTATGTGCAAGTTTTGCCATCCTCGAATCCATGAGGATAAGTCAAGCTCATGGTATTTTTTTTTCCCTTTATCCTTTTCCATCCCTTTATGTTGAAGCAGGGGGTGTGATCTGCCTTCAATTTAGGAGAAATAGGGTACAAATCCACAGTCTTTTACATTTAGTTTAATGTCACCAGATGTTTAGGTCACATAAGAGTGCACGTCAGGTATCCTATTCAATTTCAAAACCTCTAAGCTCAAGAAAGAAATGCCTTTAAAAGAAAAAAATTGTCAGGTTTCATTGTTTACTCTCATCGGTAATAAATTAAGAGGTTAAAATATTACATTACTGATCACTCACCTTATTGTTGATTTCCAATGAGAAGTTGTTTTGGAGCTGTGCCAGGGTCATTTTATTGTACAGCAGAAGTGGATCATTTCTGTCTTCAGATTTTGTTGTTGCCTATCAAAAGTTAATATTGAGAAAATTACTAATTACATGGAGTCAGTTGATAGGAATTTTGGTAAGTGGAAGTAAAAACGAAGAAAATTAGTACTTCTGGCTTAATTACTATAACTTTGCATTAACTGTGAAGTACCTTGTATGTAAATAAGGAGAGCATTTTGTAGTTAAAAAGTATATCAAAGGATAGATTAACTGAACTATATTTCTGATAGTAAAATGGAGCTTTATTTCTTGGGTTTTTTTGTGTTAGAGCATCAGCAGTTCAGGAACACTGCTGGAACACAGACCTACACCACTCAAAGCATGAGCAGACACTCTCACCAACAGATACTCTCAACCCAAGAATGTGCTCGTGATATTCATGGGATGATGCAAGGTGCAAAATCGTGGGAGGAGGGAATAAAGGGGGTGTTTTATTGAGTATAGAGCAATCAGTGTGCTGTGGCAGGAATGCAGTGTGACCACTCTGATCAGGATACATGGGTTACCTGATACGTCTTTCGGGAACCACTGTACAGAAACAGAGCCAGAACTTGTAACTCAACTAAGCTTTGCCTTGGTTTAGGCAATGTGGTCTTTCATCAGTGTGTTAAACGTGCACACATTAACATCTTAATGGCATGGCTGTAGTAGGGCCATTTCTTATACAGAAGCACCCTGTGACAGCATCAGCACCTGCTCACCTCAAATTCCACCCTCTTTTAACTTCCACGTTTGTGATGGCAAAGAGAGAAAATGCCAGTACATGAACATGGCAAGAGAGTGATCCTGTGATCCATGAGGGTAATTCATGGGAGAACCTGCATCACTGCTGCCTTCAGTACTCTGAGCAGGAGTAACAATCGTAGATTTTACCCATTTAAACTATTTTGAAAGACCACTCATGCCAAGTCTGATTTTCTCTCTTTCTATCCTTTTTTTTAAAAAAAGATTTCTCTTCTGCTCCTTCTTTCCTAATGTATTGTGCATTCAGTATTTTTTGCTGTGTGTTCTTTAACAAATTCCCAAGAGCACAATGCCAGCTCTCTTCCAGTGACATTCAGGCTGGTGCTGGGTTTTTGATGAGAGAGGCTAAAAACCGAGGCAACAGCAGCTTACCCACCACCAACTGTACCCTCTGCCAGCAGCAGCTGCTGTGGAGACATTTCAGCTGCCGTTTCCTTTCCTACTCCCCTTCCTTCAAATCTTTCTCCAATGAATTCCTTTTCTCGTAATAATTTCCCATCTCTGACCTAAGCCCAGAGGTGTGTTTCTCAGGGAAACGTGAAGGAAATCAAAATCAGATGGGTTTTGGTTATACAAAAGGGGGAGCAAGGTCTTCCTCTGCCAAACACGTGCCCTTAACTATCAGTGTAAACTGAAAAATAGCTGAAGCTAGGAAGTTTGTATTTGGCTTATTTACAGCCACCCTCAGCTTCAGGTCGTTCTGAAATGTTTAATAACCATATTTTTGCTGATGAATGCTTGAATTTCAGTTTGTTTTCCTCGATGTGAGTTCAATTCTAGCTATTTCTCCAAGGCATACTTTCATGGAGAACAGTGTGTGATTAAAAATGCACTCGGAACAATCAGCATTGTGGAGCAGCTTGTGCAGGACAAACATTACTTTGTATTGCATGGCAGGCCAAGGGTTGGAAATCTACTGCTCCAATAACCAAACAGCCCACGGGGAAAAAAGGACAAAGGGAGAAGAGGCCCAAAACCATCTCCCAAAACTCCCGTTCTAAACCAGACTAAACAGAAACCGAGCCTCTCTCCCTCTTGCTCTCTCTTCCTTCTTTTGAAGGGCTTCTGTGAGCAGATCAGGGTAAAACATTTTGTTGTTTGGAAAAGAGCTAACCCAAATATTTTCCCTTGCTTGTTAGAAGGCATTTCTGTGTTATTCTATGTTACTCTCAGGTGTTCCAAGCCCCACACATTTTTGGTCCCACAAAATAATATTAGCAATAACTTAGAACTCAGTTTACAATTCGCCTTCTTAGGTGTTAAGAAAAAACCCAGATATTTAAAGGCTACTTTGAAAATGTTTTTCTTACATTGGCAATCTCTTTCTCCAACTCCATGACTCTTTCCATTTGTTCAGAAATCTCGCGCTCGTTGAAAGAAATATTTCTTTCTTGTAGGATTAATTTAGCTACAGAAATCATGAAATCAACATAGGCAGAACATGCCTGCAGGAAAAAACACAGACATTTTAAAGAAAAACCTCTCCAAAGTGTAGCATAGCTTGATTATCTTTAAGATTTCACCTTCATTTTTATGAATTCCTGTTCTTCATCCCTTTCTTAAATACTTTTAACAGTAATTTCTTCTGAAATACTGGTAGATCACAAATAGAAATTAACTTTGAAAATTCCCTCATGGAAAATTGATGTAAAATTGATGTTCAAAGCTAAACAGCATCAAATCTTACATGGTGTTTCCATGATTTAAAATGAGGCATTTGTATGTCCATATTTAAACCATCACCCATGTTTTTCCTAGCTCACTTTAATTACAACTTCCAAAAATACTGTTTCCAAGAGTAAAGTTTCCAGAAACATCAAACTATAAGGACAGCGTTGAATTAGCATGGTGGGAAAATTACTCCCAGAGGCAGTGTGCCTCCTCTTGCTTCTTGGAGCAGTCAGAAATCATGCTGCTGCACCTAAATGTAGTGTAGCTAGATATACTATAGACAATATATTAAATTTAACATAGTAGAATTCACCAAGGATAAGAATAAAAATATGGAAGTATATTCTCTTAAATATTACACTGTCAAATATCTACAGAGCTCATTATATTTTATGGAACTTAACATTATTCTAATTCCTCTTTGATAATCCATATTCATTTTTCTTATCAACAGAAATGCTGTTTTCAATAGATTCAAAAAATGCAACTAAAAATACATAATATTAGATTATCTACCTAATAATAAATCTATTTTACACAAATAGCGTATTCTGCTATAACAGTGTTAAACCTAGGATTAATAAGATGTGTGTGTCATCATCTTTATCAATATAAATATTTTGGTATGTTCAGTTCCTGAGGCAGCAGGACACAACCCTTTAATGAATGCTACATTTATACAGCATTCTAATCCTTGCCATCCACCTCCTGTCAGGCTCCCCAACCTGCCAACAGTGCTGAGCTCTAACAGGCTGTGTGCACTGGAGAGCTCGCAGCAGCTCAGGAAAAGAACTGGCAGCAGACTTCAAAAAGACAAGAGGCTCACAGCATACTGAAGGACTGAACTCTCCATGCTACTTTTAATCAAGATAGATTAATTTACTAGAAAGAGAAAAGCCCACGAAACCACTGACAGCGCATGCCAAGCCTGTAAATACCACTTTAACATATCTAAATAGTATTTATAAAAATTACCCCAAACCAGCAAGGCATCAGAGATTTTCAGGTGCCAATTGATGGACTTTATTTTTGCCTCAAGTGCAGATCATTGTACAGTCAAGTAGCAAAGACCCAAGTCAGCTAATTGCAGATGGGCTCTGTAAATACTCTCAGATATTCTAGTGGGAACTGAGATGTCAGAGTAACTCCGCTATGAGCAGAGGAGTCATTTATCTTACAAGACAAAAAGATTTTTAAGAGTATCTTGTTCACAGATTCCACTTGTAGCCTTGTGGGGGGAAGTCCTGACAAAGCCAGAGGTGCAGGAGGCAGCTCATTTGCTACTGACAGCTCAAAGAGTCGAATGACACAGCAGGAAACCGAGCCAAGGAAAGGCTGCTGTCAGAGTGCAGGGATGTCTCCTGCTTGAAGTATTCAAGCCTGCAAGAATATTATGAATCTGCCTTTCAGTGATAAATCTTTTTTTTTTAATACTTCCTCCCCTACTTTCCAGCAGTGGAAAGTCCTGTGATACTTTCTGGTAAGTCAGAGATTAGAATGCGAATTGCCTTTTAGAGCTGCAGTTGATGTAATATAAGGAAGGGAGCAAATTGTGACACATGAGCCAGCTCCTAGAGGCCGTAACACATGTGATGATAAGGTAACTGAGCAGTTAATATGGTAATGATTGTCTTTACTAGCATATGATCTGTAATTAAATTTAATCAGTACAAGAGTATTAAATATTAGCATGTCAGCAAAACACCTACAAAACCAAAATGTGTTGTGTGTTTTCTCATTGCTTCTGCATTTAATTATGCAGAAGAAATTTGTCTAATTAAAGGTTACTGCAGCAGCAGTTTCAGCTGCCACATGACTTCAGCAAACACACATAACTCCAGCCCTCAAGGACTTAAAGCACATCCAGGATTGGCAACGAGGGATACACAGTGCCAGTGCTAACAGGTTAATGAAAATGCATACAAATAGTAACTAAACATGAATTAAAGACAACCATATGGGATTTTAGGTATCTGAAGCAACTTTTACACTATCTCATACTTTATCTGCTGCATTTTCATTCAGTAGTTGACTTAGGGGACTGTGATCTTTTCATATTTTTCATGCAGAAAAGTGTGTCTGGTTCTGAATGGTCCTGTCTTCTTTCTAGGCCTCTTAGTGATGTGATTATTCCACCTCAACTCCACACCTGCAGCACTTGCCAAACAATGCCAGTCGATCACAGCTCAGAAATGGCATCCTTTTTGTAGTGACAGGACAGGGGTGACCAACAGGCACCCATATTCTATCCTAGTACTAACTTTAACAGTTAGGAGGTACCTCTTGGTTCAGCTGTGAAGCCTGGCAGGAGCTGTGTAACAAAGCTGAATTGTTTCATGTTACTTTCCTTCCAAAAGGGTAGTAGCTGTTCCTCTTCTGACTTGCATAATCATACAGGAATTGTGGGGAAAAGCTACTATTTTTCTTTTCTTCCACATATATGTTCAGTGATTACAAGAGAGATGGAAGAGAAGGAAAGGGGAAACAGGAAGGGACACAGGCTGGGATGACCAGAGTGTAGCGATGCCACAGGACTGTGCAGTCTTCTCCAACGCAGAGACAATTGGTACTTACTGGCATCTGGAGCCAGGACCAAAAGCCCTGGGCTCCTGGTGCTTCCAGGAATTTCAAACTAGGTCACTAACTTTTATGGCATAATACTATAACACCTCATTCTCAGGACACTTGTTATGCTCCCTCCTGTTCTTAGCTGACTTATTTCTACTTGCCCTTAATCTCATTTCTCTGTATCCTCTTCATTACCCTTTTGGCTCTCTTGCCCTCTTGCAACACTTAGTTAGAAGGTCTTTCTCCAGTCTGTCATCCATGCTGTTCTCACCTGAGGATCAACCTTGTTTGACTGCTTATCATTATTCACCAATTCCCCAGTGGTGTCTCCCAGAGGCAGTACTGGAATCTTTTGGGAAGGACTGTTCCTGCCCTTTGCCTATCCTCTCTCTTAAGGATACACCTGCCTTCGAAAACACAGGCTAAAACTTTTACACTGCAGTCAGTGACCTGTCAGCTTCACCTTACCTCTTTGTATGCACCAGTGCATTCGTAGTAGTCACGAGAAGGCAGGCCAAGCCCAGGCTGATCAATCTGCAAAGTCAAATAAAAAGGAAAAAGTGCTTAAGGATAAAATGGCAAAGCATTTTAGTGAATTATAGGTTGCTGATGCTTCACTCTTGCCAATTATCTTCTGGCCAAAAGGGAGTTTCTCTCTCATCCTGTTGCCCTCCTTTAATTATTTTCACTCTCCTTATAGTTTTTGTCTTTTTTTTCTGTCTTCTTTTTTTTCTGTTGCTGAACAATGCATGCTACATGCAACCAAGTGTGACAACAGTGGATATGCAGAAGACAAAACAGTCCACAGACAAGCAAAGCAGGTACTGCATCTTTGAAATTCCTACGTGCAATGTACTCAACTATCTACCCGGCCACTGACAAGAAAGATCAGACCTTTGCTCTTATAACTGTTGCATCTCAGGAGTGGCATGTGAAGATTCACCACACATAACACTGTCTTCCTCTGGATTTTAAGTTGTAAGAGACCATCTTACATTTACAGGCAGGGCACTCTCATCGTACCCCTTATGCAAACGTCCTCAGCCACCCTCATATCTCCACCATAGACTGTTAGCACTTTGGCACCTGAATACCTTGTGAAAACACACTCCCCTTTGTGGGCTTTCTGCCACTGGGACTGTGGCAGGTTTTCAGTGACAGAGCTTTCTGCCTGAAAGGAAATCACATTTACTTATTTGCTTGAATGCATATGTAAGTAGAATGTGTTTGTCTTCTGCCCAGCGTACACGATTGTGTCTGTATGTCTATAAACGTCTCCGTTACTCCCATCTCACTCAGAGTAACAGTGTATGAGTGCACAGAATAAAGATGGTAACTTAGAGAAAGGACAGGACACTGTGAAACTCATAATTTAATTTTGAAAAGTACATAGATGCCCAGGCTCGTCTGCATCTTACTCTGGTAAAATTCAAATCACCAGTGTTTTTCCTGGTTACCATTTGTGTGGATGCTTCTAGTTACTTGCTGCACTTTTATGATCAACAAGACAATGCCACCCAGGGAGACTTACATGAATGATGTGTGCTGTGGAATTTTTATCGTCTGTGCCAACAAAAAAATTAATAAGGACCTTTTTCCCATATCTGGAGTTCAGCTGTGCAATAGCTGTCTCAGCTGTCCAAGCAGTTCCTAAGCAAACAGAAGGTAGACTCAGTCTCTATTTTAGGTAAGCAATGAAAAAATACAATAATTTAGAAATTTTAACTGACAAGGAAATAAACACAGATTCTCTTACCATAGGTAGATTCCCAGTTAGTTGCTGCTACAGGCCAGTCAGATACACTTGGCAATAAAGTGATTAAAGGTGTTCCACCTCTGCTGTCAATGGCAGCTTTTGGAAAAAATACAAGTTACCATGATATTTTAAAACATACAAATGTTATACTACTATAATGAGCTCAGAATAATGAAGGGGAGAAACATGTTTTCACCAATAGGAGGATGCTCTGATGCACAACTGTGCTTTAACACCTAATTTAAAAAAACAAGTTTCAGTCATGACTACAAAGAGCATCTCTAAGTGACCGTGACATTGAAGAACTGTTGTATGTTCACTCAGGAGAGAGCTTGAAATCACAGCTTTGAGAAGCATTAATAGCATTAGAGAAACTATAAAAATGTGATTTAGGAAGCACTGCTAAACGTTTCATTGCTCCTCATCCTAGTGGCAGCACCTGGCTCAAATTCCTGAAATAAATGATATCCCTGTCTTTCTAGAAGCCTAGAATGCCAGTCGTTTCCCACCTCATCCCTGATACTTTCTATAAAGAAGTTAACTCCCATTTAACTGAAAGGATTTGAATTTAAATATCTGCAGCAAACGGTGACTGAAGAGTAACATAATCATCTCACCTACAATATCAAAGCCAGTAAAACAAGAGATACAATACTAATTTTACTATTGACATAATTATTTGACTCTATAGAACAGACACATCTTAGTTTTCACGAAGAATTTCTGAAAAATGATGCACAGGAACTAGGAGGATACAGGTACTGTGAAGATGGGATTCTCTGGATGATATTTATGTATACCATATGCAACAAATTCAGGAGACACTTACTTTCATTTATGCACGACCTGTAGAGAGTTTTTGCCTTCTGCACTGCTGTTATATCATTAGTGCTTGGGGTGTCGAGGACATCTGAAACACACAAACAGCAAATACATGTTAACATCTGATCTACATTGGAAAGATATTGAAGGGACCATAGAGGACACCATCCTGAGGACCAGAGGGTAGATGACAAATACTCCACGTTCATCTCAAATTCCAGTGAAGCTTTGCCTTTCAAAAGCTGAAAGGAAAAAGCTCTGGAGATGATATGGCTTGCAATAGCACCAGTCTGTGTTCATATGCTGAGCCTGGAGGAGTCAGGTAGACACACTGTGAAATGCAAATGCTCTGCCTTCTCAGGGACAGTCTTTAGGTGACCAAGCTGTTGTGTGAAGAGAATTGCTAGCCCTGAGTGCACCAGCAGGCTCCAACTGCCTCTGTCCCCCCTGCCTTCAGTCACACTTGGCTTCTGGCTTGGCTCCCCGCTCGCCTTCCCTCACGGGGTAGCCCACTCTTGCCACTACTTTACAGTTACTCCAATTATTACTTTACAATTCTTCTGCTCCACAGAACTGCAGCCTAAGGAACACCGTGGCACCCACAAACTGCAAACCTGAAGATATGCAAAGTGGAAAAAGGAGAGAGTGGTCTGGAGACTTTCACGAGTATATACTGACTTCTTTGACTGCTATTTTCTTTGGAAAAAGGGGAATATCAACCATTTGACACTATTACAATTTGTGGAATAGGGAATATTTGTAAGTTCATGATGTGACTAGTTAGAAAATTGCTTGCCTGCTCTTTGGGACTTAGCTGATGGAATGCAGATATGCAGGACATAAAGCTGCCAGAGAACAACTTCCAGCATTCCGGTTGACTTGGACACAGGCAAACCTCCTTCTTCTTCACCTGGCTTGGCTGCTGTTGTTAGTGCATGAGGGCAACGATATGGATTTCAGTTGCTATAATGTGCAGATGAGCACACAAGAGTCCAGATACCAGAAAGGTCAGGTCTGGTCATCTTCACCCCAATGTCAGACACAACAGCATAATTTCCAGAGCATTCTCCAAGCAAACGGTTTGTGGTAGATTTGTCCTGAACCGGACACAAAGAAACTGAAATATCTGGTAGTATTTTAAACTTTGCTAGACAACCACATCTTATTAGGGTAACATGTAAGCCAAAGAAGAAACTTTATATAGTCCACAAACACAAACCCCACTGACCTTTTAAAACAACTTCTAGTTCGTCTCTTAAAATGTCAAAGTTACTATAACGGGAGCTGGTTTCTGGAATGACGTTCCTCTTAAGCCATCCTCCACAGGCATATTGGTAAAAATCATTACAAGGCTCTGCAGTGGTGTCCATGTTCTCGAGGATTCGGGCTGCTGTAGCACGAGACAAACCAAGGCACAGAGAAAATACATGAATACATTTGTTTGCTGTGGAGAGGGAAGTCATAAATAATAATAATAAATATTTCCTTTGGTTTAGAATAGGCTCAAACCTACTTGAATGTTCTAGACCAAACAGCACTCATCAGTGAGCAACAAATTACTGTTCCTTTACTGCCCGTAACATACACACTTTGCTGCTGCCTCTGTTTGCTGATGGGTAAACTGACTCGAGTGCTTCTACTCCCTGTGAGTGGTTGCTCAGTTTTAAATAAAATGTAGCATGTTTCATTTACTGACTTATTTTTCTTCATACTGAAATGTAGTGAAAAGAGAATTTAAAATCACACGACCTATCAGAGGTTAAGTAAGTACCCACTGCAATGTAATTTCAGTAATCAAGCACAACACAGGCTCAGCTGAATCCAATCTATGTCAATGAAACAACAACTTTGTGGTGCAGTCATTTTCAAGAAATTTTTACTATTAGTGCTTTCAACTTACATTGATTTTTTTAGACCTATTCCACATTTTATTCTAGAACTGATACTGCCTCTTGCTATCCCTACTGACCCTCCTGAAGCGGCTCATCAAAGCCCAGCTGGTCACCGACTGATCCTGACATGGGATTCTCCGGTGAAACCTGATTCCTTGAAGAGTTTCCCAGCTGCTGCTCATAAACCTCTCATGCACTTCTTGTTTATATTCCTCTTCCATCCACACTGCTTTCACCACTAATATGCTAGCACAAAGTCTCATAGAAAGGAGAGATGCTACGAGACAAGCAGGAGCTTCTGATACCTCTGAATTTCCCAGGACACTGAATAGCCTTCCCATTTTTCAGAGTAATTATTTTTAGTAAATGGTGAGGCTTGGGATTTCAAGTGCTCATTCCTCCCACGTGGGTGAGTCAAATATTTATAGTTATTTCTCCAGTACTTTCAGTATTTTCCATGTCTGTTGTGCTGGTGGAAATGAGAGGGGGACGGATGGGCTATAATTTATGTTGACTTGTCTTTCCTGCCCCCCCTTCGTTTTTCTTGGGATCCTCAGTTGGCTTACGAGTGTCATATTTTAGGCCAACATCTGATGGTTTTTACAATGTTCCACTGCTTGGAAGATGGAAAGAGCCATAAACACTTCCTATTTTAGACTGTTTAAGTAGCAATAAAAACCACTGTGGAAATAGGTACAATGCCTCAGCACCTGATTCTTTCCCTTTGGAAGTCAATGGTAGCCTGACTTCAATTTGAAAGGACATGGGATCGTGCCAACAGCCAGAGACTGTGAAATGCACTCACGTTTTTATTAAGCTTGACACTTGCTTTTTACCTGTTCTTGAGAAAGCCAAGCATCCAGTCCTATGCCCACTATGTTACAGCAGGATCCTTGAGGTCCCTTCCAACCTGGCATTAGGCAATGGACACATACAGAAAAACCCTTCTTATTGTGGTACAACGCTGGAATGGGTTGCCAGGGAATCTGTGAAGTGTCAATATGGGGAATAATGAAATCCTGACCCACTTTCTCTAGCTGACCCTGCTTTAAGCAGGGCTGTTGGACTATGTGATCTCCAGAGGTCACCTCCAGCCCCCATGGTTCTATGACTCTGTAAACTCTGGTACCTGTTTCTGCCTAGTTTGCCCCAGTTCATTTAGGAGAATGGGAATGTGTTGAATGGTGCATTTTATTCCTCTCCTACCTCCACCTATTTGAGTGTAGAAAAGGAAGAGTGCTAATTGTCACTAACATCTCCTGATTTAAGGGCGTTCTTGTGAACCTCTCTGCTAGGCTGGAGCAGTATCTGAAGGGCAACCCTGTCCCCTGGACTATCCTGGCATGTGTTAGTCCAGCAACAAAGACTTTCAGAGCCAGGACCGGGCAACACAGCTGGCTCATTCCAAGCACTGTGCCAGCCCTGCCAAAAAGTAATGGTAGGACAGAGAAGCCTTCTGACACCAAGAAAAGATGGTTCTTACCCATTGTTTTGTCACTTTTGCAAAAGAACAACCCCAACAACAAAACCCAGGAGAAATCCACATCTTATGTAAATTGGAGAAATTATTATCAGTGTGTGTAATATCTAAGCTTGCTTTAACTGTGGAATCAGGTTGCTCTATTTGTAGTCAGCATCTGTTTAACCCTCCTTGCCTACAACTGTCACACAAAAAGACTCATCACAACTTTTCTGCTGTAAAGTCCAGGCTAGCCAATCGTAGCCAACCAACTTGCATCAAAACTGGAAGTTTACATACTGCAAACATAACAGAAAGAGCTCAGTAATGGGAACTGTAGACATTCACCTAGGGCTTCATGCAAAATACATGTTCTAAGTACTCTCCTGAAGAACACTCTCCTCAAGAGAGTAATTTGCATATCTGAACCCCAGGATAACCATCCATTATTTGGCTGCTACCACAGATAAATCAAAATCAATGAAATGTGATTTTGTTGTCAACCAATCCCAGAAGGACGATGACACATGGGTTGCCCCTTCAAAATCAGTGGCACCACGTAGGCTGGACAGAAACCTAAAGACGCTCTCAGTTATTTATAAATTGATACTTGTGCCCAAAGAAGCTTTATGGTAAGTTCATGGCTGTACACACTGACACATTTATGCTCTGGAAATGAGAAGTATGAGACTGATGACTATTTTGTTATTTTAATTCTAATATAGGTTAATTTACACGTATACAAATACAGATACTACATAGTATACTTCTCATTAGTCCCCAGTATTGCTTTGATGAAACAGTGCTTGGGTTTGTTCCTATTCTCACTTGTTTATTCAATTTCCTGTCACTGAAGAACCTAGAGCCTTACCTCAACTACTTTTAATGATTAATTTTATTGCAGTACCTCTGATTGCCAGTTGTTGCTTTAATAGCTTACAAATAAAGTAATATAAGCTGATATAAACCCCAGTGACCTGGGGAGCACATAGGAGAAACACAACATGCTTACCTAGGTGAAACTGATAGGAGAGAGATCAAAACTCCCTATTCTCATCAGTCTGTGCTGTCTGAGCTCAGGAAAATCAGCAGAAATTACGTCAGTTTATTAAAAATCTGCTCAAATGTACAACTGTTGTGTCATCTTCATATGCTCCACTGCAATGGATTTCACAAACTTTGATAACGTTATCAGGCATTTACTGATATTTTACCCTGTGTACAACCAACTGAATTTTCATTACACTTTTTCTTCTGGTCATTTATTTGAAGTTCTTCTATTAAATGAATCATAAATTCTGTCAGTATCTTCACTTTATTCTCTTTCAGTGGTTTGTACCTATTGCAAGATTTTGAAATTCATTACAAAAAAACCTGTCACAGTATTGGTCGGTTCTGGTGGAAGGCATTGCCATTTGAATGGTATTCCATTGCCATTTAGGAATGGCTATTCCTAATTATATTCTTGAAAAATGGCTATTCCTAATTATATTTCTTGAAAAAAACACAATAAATTTTACAAGGTTAATATTTCTTGCTTTCTATCTGCATCTATCTGCACGTTGTCCTACGTGGCCAAATGGAAGATGGAACTGTCATGAAATCCTGATCTGAAGTAATATTAAACTTGTAGGTTAACCACAGTAAGTCTATTATTAACCAGCAATAACACAGTTTATATCTATGGTTTAAGCACTTTACATTGCATTTTTAAAATATTAATTGATTTAGTTATTAAATGATATAATTCTGACAAATTCTCTGAACTATTTTGAAGCACGTGGTGCACTGAAGACCTGAGCAGATGCCAGGTAACCATCCTGGGACCCTGATTCCCAGTGTTCTTCTTCTGGAGCCCAGAACTCACTCACTCCCATGACCACCCAATCGAATGAGCCTTCTAGGTGATTATGCCCTTACCAACACTTCCTTCACCTTTTCATAACCCAACTAAATTTCATTTAATAGCCATGGAAGCGTGGAGAAGGCCCCTGCACTTCTGTAGCAGTTTCCACCTTAAAAGCATTAACCATGGTGGGACATGGAAATCCTGGCTCAGTCAATAAATAACAATTTTAAATTAAAACTGGTCATTCCCAGATTTACTTAGAGCCATTCCTTCTGAATGATTTACAGGCAGATGCGGTATTTGGAACTGACAGTTCAGCACATCTGACCTCCATGTGGGAGCTCCCTGATCCTAACTGGTTCCTGCTCCTTTCTTCTGAGGAGTGAGAGAGGTGGTCCCCAAGCCTAGGATCACTCTGCGTTAATGAGGTGGAGGAAGTGTTATAAAGATAATGGGGATATTTAGAAATAGATTAGGCAAAAAAAAAAAAAGGGAGACCAGCATTAATTAATTAATCTGGAGGAGAAAACAGAAAGGGAAAGAGAACTACAGGTGAGTGGAAAGGGAGAGCATGGATAACTGCCACTTCACCTACAAGAGGGTACGTGGTACGGAACTTAGTGTCTCTGTGATGTATGTCAGTGGCCTGATGAAGAGAAGGCTCCAGGGAGACCTCATAGTGGCCTTCCAGTACTGAAAGGGGCTCCAGGGTTGGGGAAGGGCTTTTCCCAAGGGCCTGTAGCAATAGGCTGAGGGGGAATGGCTTTAAACTGGAAGGAGGAAGGTTTAGATGAGACATTAGGAAGAAATTCTTCACAATGAGAGTAGAGAGGCCCTGGCCCAGGTTGCCCAAAGAAGTGGCTGCCCCATCCCTGGAGGTGTTCAAGGCCAAGTTGGATGGGGCTTTGAGCCCCCTGATCCAGTGGGAGGTGTCCCTGCCCATGGCAGGGGGTGGGACTGGGCTTTAAGGTCCCTTCCAACCCAAACCATTCTATGATTCTTTCTTGTAGAGTTCAGAGCAGGATGTAAATTATGATTTTTAATGCTGTTTTTACTGAGGGATGAAGCTGACCTGTCAGGCTCTGAAACATGGAATTTATTCTGGACTTGAAGAGTAATATTCCATCTCCTCAAACAGTAGCACAGCATCCTTAATGCCTATCAATGATCACAACTTTCTAATGTACCTTCTTCAGAGACACAGCCTCTGCTTGAATTCTGGCTTGGAGATGGGTGGAGGGGGAGAAGAGCCCTCTTCTGACTGAATTAAAGCATTTTATGAAGCTGGAGGCATTCTTTGAAGAGTCTGTTTCTAAGTCTTAAAGTAGCTGAACCCTGATGACTTTACCTGACAGTATCATGACACAAGACTTTACATGTCTAGAATAAATATGATAAGAAAAATATCCCATGCCTCAATGTCTGCAATTAGATGGGAAATTTACATGGTGGTAATTTTCTTCAAAAATATAAATATTAATTAAAAGGTATATTTTTTTATTCTTACCTGATTTTATACAGTCTGATGTCTTGCAAACCCCATCTAAAAGAGGATAAAATTTTAGTTTTAATTCTTTAATGAATGTCAATATAATAAAACCTACTGTAAACATTATTTTCATTGATAATCACTTTAGAATCTCATTTCATTGCGGTGTGCAGTAAGATAAAGGTGAATGGACACTCAGTAAGTGAACATTTATGGGACCAGGCTCTAAAAAGGGATATTCATCCCTTTAGGGTCACCCAGTGCTAGTGGAATTTTTGTAGTCATCAGAGTAAAATGTTCTTTCAATCAACTAGAGGTGGGCAAAACGGTTTTCTAACAAGAAATTTAGGGGAAAATAGCAGATGGACAGCAGACAGTTGCAAAGTCTGAGACATTCACTCCAAAGGCTCCTAAACAAAGCACAAAGTTTAGGAATATGAAAATGTTTCCTTTTGGAGACTTTAGAAATAAAACATTTTTTATTTTTCACTTCAGAATGGGATTTTTCCATTCCATGATTGAACCAGACTGTAACAAACAGCTGAAACAGTTATTAATGTACTTCAAAATGAAACACAGCATTTAATTTCCAATGTCAGAAAACATTCTAATTTGACCCCAAATGGGCATTTTAGCTTCTTTGTATAATACTGTCCAAAAATTATCAAGGTATTTACTGCTGAACTGAATTATTTTCAATTATTTTGGTATGGCTGCTGAATCACAAAACCACTTCGTATGACTACATTCACTAAGAGCCCTTTGCAGCAGCCTGTAAAAGGAAAAAAATAGGATTTTCATACACATCCAGAACTGGGAAGAAGCACCGCAGTTTGCTTTCCTTCAGCAGTGTTGTATTTTGCAGTTTTTAGCTTACTGAAGCACGAATTACAAGCAGAAGCACTGCTAAGTCAGAACAAGCAGATGTTTTGTGTTTATTACAACTTTGTGTGAACTAATGAATTGATGGAGTCCTTGTGAAAAAAAAGCAGTGTTGTGCCAGCGTCCAGCACTGTGTGGGTGCAGCTTTACATTTCAAATAACTGTGTCACACTGCATAGTGATACACATATGAAATATGGTTCTGCAGCAGCTATTAATCATCTAATGTTTTACATTGAGCAAGGTACAATTTTCTATTACCAGGCCAGTAATTATGAGTGGACCTCATTATTTTGTTTTGTTAATGTTTTCCGTAGTACAGCTACACCATGAAACAGTCTTTTCTAATGCGACTATTTCAAAAACTGCAATTTCTTTCTTTTTATATACACACTAACATCTGGATTCTATTTACTAAAGCTTTTTTTTCATAATTTCTTAAAATACTTTTATATTCATACGTGTCTGTACATTCAAGGAGAGCTCACATGCACTCACCGTCATACGTTGCGTACAGAACAATCATCGTGATGGCAACCACAGCCAGCAGCACCACCACGACAGCCAGCCCTATTTCCAGGGCACTCCAGCGCAGTTTTTTCTTTGGTTTTGGAGTGTTCATTTCAGTTATATCCATCTGGCTTTCGGACTTGCCCATAACCCAGAGTCTGTAAAGGAAAAGGGAAAAATCACCGGAGGACTTACGTTGAGCCATAGGTCTTGAAATTGGCTCCTCCGCCACCCAGTGACAAAGATGTTTTCTACGTGGTTGTCAAACTGTTCCCAACACTCCTAGAATGTCAGTCATGAAATTAAAAATTCTCTCCTCCTCACACAGACACACAAACAGACACGTACCACGCGCGACCTGTCACTTACAGAGAACAGAAGAGCAGTCTTCCTTCACGTGAAGCGGCCTCCAAATAGAGAAAGGAGGCCAACAACCCCAAACCTATTGTTAAAACATACCTGTGAGGTTTAACCTTGTATGATGGTACAGGAGTTTGCAAGCAAGCAAAAAAGCAAGTCTCCCCACTTGAATAAAAATTAACTTAATGTGCCCCTTACTTATCTAATATCAAAGGTCAAAATATGCCATTGTGCTTCGCTGTCATTTCTTAAAATATTATGTAAGCAATTCTTGAGTACAGCTTCACAGCCGTCTCTAAAATAGGAAAACAAGAAGTCAGGCTCTGCTGGGATCCTGTCAGATTCACACTGCAGATAGTGAGTCTTCACAGTAATTTTTAAAGTGCAGCAAAGTTGGCTCTTTTGAGGTTCAAACAGTGTAAATTAGAGGTAATTACAACGCCCACACTCAAAACTGGAGGGAGTGTGAGTGGACTCATGCTCGCTCCCAGAATGCGTATGCAATAGTAGATTTAATTTAAGCCTCTATTTCTTTTGATCTTTATAGAGAACCTGGCCACCTTTGCAGTACTGGTGTTGTACAATTCTTTGCTCTCTTTTCATCCACTCTTATTTACTTAGGGCCAGACCCTCCTCTGCTGACAGAGATTCAAATACCTAAGCATACAGAGATGTATTTCTCAACATTTCACAATGAACACTCAAGAGTTTCTGTTTACAGCACTTCCCGGGATCTTTCCATCCACTGAGTACACACCCTTTCCATTCAATGGGGAAGAACAGGAGAGTTCCACTGGGGTAAATAATGGAAACACCTACATTCACCAGATCCTGCACAAGGTCAACCGGAGGCGCAGCTGAGGGCATTCAAGTCCTCTTGTATTCATCACACCCCTCCTTCCACACCCTCTGTACATCTGCTGTAACAGCATTTAGGGACCCTTCTCAGTTTCTACATCCATTCAAGCCTAAGACTTGAGAACAATTATTTTAAACGGATTGGACTGTATTGCTGGCTTGTATTCATCTTTGTCTCCTCAAGCTGCTACAATCTCTCACATATCCAGACTTTACTTTTCCTGTGGACTTTCTGTTTTTGTCGGATTGGTGTTCCTTAGTCTCCAATAATTGTCTTCCTCTCTTTGAAGTCCACCTCACATCGAATGCTACCTCTTCCACTGTAAAAACAACTCACTAAATTGTGTATGTTTATCAATCATATAAAAATGTCATATAACTCGGGATTATGGACCTAAGTAAACAGAGATTACGTGTTCCATGTCTGTACTTAATACCTGTCTCAGCAGATCCCTGGACAAGATCACGTTAAACTGCTTCTATAAATGAATGAGAGAAGTCTCGTCTCCCCTTTTGCCACTACTCCCTGGACATCAAGATGCATGAAGAGACTGGCAGTGCCAAAGTCACAGGTCTTCTAAGGCTCGGGAGGCTGGAATCCTGCAAGGTGTGCCCAGCCAGTGCCTTTCCAAACCCACAGGGATCATTACAAACGCTTCCATTCTCCACACGAGCTGCTGTTCTGCTCTGAAGAGTTGTTTTTGGTCAAGTAAGCAAGCGGTTTCTGAGACACAGGAATGAAATCCCACAGAACCATGCAAAAGCAGGCTATGTAGAGAAATTCGCCCCGGATTAACTGTGAGCTACAAATTCATAACCATAGAAAAGCAAATTAACCAATATACCCTTCTCACTTTCAGTCACATTAAGCAGCAAAAAATGTTATTATATTGACTAAATACCGACCAGTCCCCTGAGTCCCCTGAATACTGGGAGCCTAATTTATGAATTTGTGCTTAGCTTCTGACTCTGAGGGGTCTTTAGGGCACTGAAAACACAGTTCACCACAGCAGCAAGAAACAGCTCACCTTTCACGTGCAAATGTTCCTTGCAGTCAGCTAAGTTTTTCCAAGTGAGTTAATCTTTCTGTTCTGCAGGAGTGCTCCTCGTGTTTAAAGGCATCCCACTGGGTAATTTTTACTTGCAGTTATTTAGAGAACTTATTCCATCTGCATTAACGAACTCCAAGTAAAAGCTGCTTTACGTGCTAATTGCAAGCACGGCAAAAGTATGAGAATAATTTAAGCAGATAAAAGCCGAGGTACTATGGTTTTGCAACATTTCTTAGTGCTTCTGTGATCCCCTCTGCCTACAAAGCTTAGAACAGACAGCTGGAGTTATTTTGGCTGATCCCAGTGTAGGTGCCACAGGGAGTTGATGCATTGCCTCTCATTTGGGGATGTGCACCCTAAAATCGAGTTGCGGCTTACTCGGTTCTCAGCGCGGTCCCCGCACAACACGCAGCACGTCACGAAAACGCTTCTTTTTTAGTAATTCGCTCAGCGTGTGCTGTGCGGCTGCGGTGTCCCGGGCTCCGGCAGCGCGGAAGCAGAGCTCCACGGCTGGGGCTGCCCCAGCCTGGAGCTCCCCGGCGCGGGGCGGGGGGGGGGCTGGCGTCGAGGCTCCCTCGGCGCGGAGCTGCGCGCAGGCTCCACCGGCGAAGAGCTGCCCCGGTGCGGACCCGCCCGGCACGAGTCTGCCCTGAGCGCGGAGCTCGCCGGTTCAGAGGATGCCCCGGCGCGGAGGGGCTGGCGCGGAGCTCCCTGGCGCGCAGCTGCCCCGGCACGAGGCTGGCCCAGCGCGGAGCTGCACGAGCACGGGGGGGTGCCCCAACGCGGAGCCGCGCGCACCCCGGCCCGAGCGCGGGCTGTGGCGCCGCCGGGTGGCGCCGCGGGCCGGCCCGGGTGCGGAGGGCGCCGGGCTCCGCCGCAGCCGCGGGGCGCTCCGGTTGCCGCTGTGCCGGGGCGCGGAGCCGCGGGCTCGGGGCTCTGAGGGAGGAGGCGCCGCCGAGCCCGCCCCGGGAGCCCCCCCCGGAGGCTCCGAGCGCAGGGACGGTCGGGGCAGGGGAGCCGCGCGGAGCCCCGTCCGAGTGTCCGTTCGTCCCTGTACTCACCGGGCGGCGCTCGGAGGGGTCCGGCCCCGGGGGATGCTCAGCGCCCCGGGGCAGCGGCGAGGGGCGCCGGCATGGCCGGGACATCAAAGCCCGAGCAGCCCCGCTCCGGCCGGCCCAGCGATTCTCCCAGTGACCTGAAGGCTTCTTCTTCCTCTCCGCGATCATAAAAATGGGATGGGGCAGGAAACAAGCGAGCAGCCCCCTCCCCGCCCCGCGCTCTGCACCTCGCCGAGCTGCCCCGAGCGGGACGGAGCTGCGGGCGGGCGGGGCGCAGGAGCGTTATTCCCGGCGGAGCTGCCACATTCCCGGTCCGGCGGAGGGCACCGAGCGAGAGCGCAGCCCGGGAGCAGCCGCGCCTCCCTCCCCGCTCCGGCTCCTCAGTTCTTCCCCGTCAGTTCCAGAGAAGGAAAGGGATGCTGCTCGGGGAAGGGGAGCGCCCGCAGCGCCTGGTGCCCGTTTCCATGCAGACTCATCCCCTTTGTCAAATTACTGCAGTCACATTCCCTCTGCAAGATCTTACATCCTCGTTCCCTGAGCGATTTCTTCTCAGCTGTGACTCCTTGCACAGAGAGGCAGCTCTGTCATAAGATTTCCCAGCCAAACAAATACTGAAAGACATTTGTTTCATTCTCACTAAGTTTCATTCGCATTAAGTTTCATTTTTACTAATAAGTCAGGAACCACCAGAAGAAGCCACGAGTTGCACTCAGTCCTCTCGCTCAAAGCAGGTTTCACCCTCGCTCCTGCTGCCTTTCCCCCAGCACCTTTGCTACCTCTGAGGCAGAGATGAGAGCTGAAATTTCTGAAATGTTTTATTCCCAGCCATTCTCACTCAAATGCCTGCTGCTTCAGAGGGACAACCTCACTCCTCTCTAAGAAAGGTGGAAACGGAACACTGACTTCTTTATGGAACTGCACAGCAGATGCGATGGAGAGGAGAGGCTGGTAAGGTATTAATGGAGCATTAGCTGTAAAAATGAAGCACTTTTGCGTAATGAACATCCAAAGAAGGAACAAGAACAAGTTAAGGTTTTATTCACCAAAGAAAAAAGGCAATAGGAGTACCAAACCTAAGCAGGAAAAACATTTCACAGTCTAGAGAATGAAAGTATTACAGGCAGGAGTAGGGGAAATGCTGATTATATCCTTCCCAGAATGAGTGTTCAATTTAATATAAAAATCTCCCTGTCAGTCTTCCCTGCATTAATTCTTGCAGAGTTCCATTCTGGTTAGAAAAAGCCATCCTGCAGATCAGCCCTGGCATTACCTGGTGCCTTAAAGTCAGCCCGACAGAAACAATGGAAAATCTTACCCAGCACCACAAGACTAGAGGAGTTCATTAACAATACATGTGGTTTTGTAACTGGATGTCTATTGCACAGCCTTAACTACAACAAAGCTTGAAAAGCACAGGGGGAGTGTGTGAACAGACTGGCAGAAATGACTTGTTTCAAAAATTTTAGGCGAACAAAAAAGCAGAACTGCCTAATTCACCACAAAGAGAGAGAAAAGGGAGAAACTCAGCTGAGAGTCTGTAGATACAGGCATAGTGAGAATTTCCACTCTTGTAGAACCTTGTGCTTGGAAAGAAGGGTTAGACATTTTTATGTATGCAGGCTGCAGGAGGTGATCTGTGAGTCAAATGCTGAGATTCCTGTTTGGGCCTTACTTAGGGAAAGCCCCCATCAAGGCAACAGTATAAGAATAAGCAAAAACCTGTCATCTATGCTCCCATAGGCAATTGGAGAAGCAAGGTTTGTAGCAGGAGACAATACCTCGTATTAGACCTGTGTGATGGCCAAAACACTTTGGTCAGCACAGCCCCTCCAGAGCCATGGGATGGATCTCCAAATGACTTTTTTTCCTGGCTTCCCAGCTCCACATATGAACAACTTCCACAAATTCCTATATTAGATTAATAGTTTATTTGGTCATTTTATGCCCTATAATTTTAGAGGTAGTAAGAAACTGATAGCTTTATTCTGATAATGATAATGCCCTTCAGATTGCTGGGGGTTACACCCAATGCCAGGATGAACCAAAGCACCAATTACAATTTGTACCGATTCCTGTCAAAGATAAGTATTTCCTTTCCTTTTACTCACCTTCCTCTTTCCAGTCCTGTAATTTCACAGAGCTGAGATAAGAAACAAAAAGGCGAACCAACAACAGAAAGTTCACCCCAGAATTGAAAAAAGATCATGAAACCCTCACATAGAGAGATTAGAATGGTTTGTCCTTGTGACCTTCCTGGATTGTCTAACGGTCAAGTAATCTCACTGCTTTCTGTGAGAAAGAGTAGGATTATGAGTTTGCAGGTTCATCCTTTAGGGGTAAATTTAATGGGATCTGGCACTACTGCTGACAATTCTCAGGTCTTCTGATGAACAATCACCATGCTGAAACAAATACCTAGTAAATTTATAGAATGGAGTAAAAGTCAGCATAAGATTTAGAGAGTTAGATAATGAAAAAAATAGTTAACAAAGGAGCACTATTGTTAAATCAGTATCCTTGAAAAATAAAGGTTTCCGCTCAAAACTAATTCAAGAAAGGAGAGTACTTTCTCTTAAAAATCAGTGGCTAGGGAAGGATGCTCTTCCAAAAACTGTTCCCATGAGCAGTTCAGAACAACACACAAAATAGATGCACTGTCCTGCCTTCAGAAAAACAAACTGCGTCACAATAGCTCCACCTGAATTCTTCATCAAGTGAAGAAAAGCCACTAACTCATTCAATATTGTTTTCTCCAGTTGGTCTGAACTGACAACAGTAAGACCTTATTTTCAACATGACCTCTGGATGACATTTAGGAAATTAGGACTCATTTACAGTACTGTGAAACAACGCTGATGATACTCATTGTGTTTCCTTCAGGGAAAGCTCACTTTTCCCAAAGTAACAAAGTCAACATTCAAGAAACAAACATCTGCCAACATCAATGCTGCTTGTGTGATTTTGACCACCCATCTTAATCCCACTGATCTCCTCTCCCTGTGAAGTCCTATGTCATAGGCAGGAGAAGAAAATGGAAAATCTCCTGCCTTCCCTCCTTGGTCCTTGTGCGTGTCCAGTGCAGTTGGACTCTGAGAGAATTTAGATGCTGAAGTCTAACACACTGAGTGTTTACTCATTTGTTTTGTTTTGTTTTGTTTGTTTGTTTTTTTCTCAGTAAGTTTATAATGAATATGAGTCTGGGTAATTTCTTATCCAGGAAAGTAAACAGCGAAGGTCTCAAAATATTTGCTTCAGTGCTTAAATTATTCAGGTCTAATTGTATTGTATTACAAAGCTTTGTCTTTGTCAGCCGACAGGCTTCGTAGTGTAACTGATTTGCAGGTGTTTGCAAGCCTGATAAAATGCTTGGCTGAAAAGCTGCTTTTTTTGTGTTGTTGGCTGATTTTGAGCTTGCCTAAAAGCCACACACAAAGCTTCAGTCAACACAGGCTAACTGGCTTTTTGGGATCCCAGTTTTCTCTGCAGCTGTACTGCCAATGATAGGTGTAAGCATTGCTGGGAAAAGTGGGTTTTGTGCAAGAAACAGGTAAAAATTGAAGGGAGGTAAAACTACATGTGGTGCATGCAGACAGCAGAAAAGCAGGTAATGATGTAAATGCAGAAGCAAAAGTTAAGAGGAAGAGTACGGATGAATTAACTACAAGGTTTCCTGCACAGTGCAACTGTGACTGTGTGAGGCTTAGTCACGCTTTTCCGGTTCACTTTAAAACCACAGCCTTGTGAAAAGAATGAGCACAAGAACTGAGAGGCCTTTACTACAGTGACAACTGGAGGAGAAATGGCTACGGATGTGAAAATGTAAGGAGTGAGCACCCTGCAATGTGTAAAACCTAAGGAGGGAACACTGCACCATGTGCAAAGCATAAGGAGGGAACCCCTGGGGGCTGGAGTGCTTCCAGAGAAGGGGAATGAAGTTGGGGAAGGGTCTGGAGCCCCCAGGGTTCTGGAAGCGACTGAGAGACCTGGGATTGTTCCCAGGAGGCTGAGGGGAGACATCATTGCTCTCTGCAGTTCCCTGAAAGGAGGCTGTGGTGAGGTGGGTGATGGTCTCTTCTTCCAAGTAACAAATGGTAGGATGAGAGGTAATAGTCTCAAGTTGTGCCAGGGGAGGTTTAGATTGGACTTTGGGAAAAATTTCTTCATGGAAAGGATTCTCAGGCACTGGCAGAGGCTGCCCAGGGAGGTGGTGGAGTCACTATCCCTGGAGAGATTTAAGACAGGTGGATGGGGTGCTCGGGGGTATGGTGGGATATACCTCAGTGGACAGGTGCGGTTGGACTCGATGGTCTTTCCAACAAAGAGGTTCTATGGTTCTATGATTTTATGTGCATAACCTAAGGAATAAGGGGGAAACTAAGGCAGGAACTGAGGTGGGAACTAAGGTGAGTGCTGGCTGTGCTGTTTGCAAGACCATCAGCCATGCTGCTCCATTCCTGCCTTTCATGGCAGCTTAGTTCACAGTTAAATGTACGTGTTTCTCTTTGGGAGAAGTTAGTGGCTTGTGTCATCCCAAAAGCCTAAACTTTGCAGGTGCATTGTTAGCATTGTCATCATCTGTATTATTCTTAGGCCTTGGGGCTAGTAATTTCCTATTTGCCTTTACTGCAGAGCTTGATGTTGCCAAAGAGCCTGTGGTTGGGAAGTGGAGCGATGTGCCAGGAAAGGGGCCTGGATGGTGGAAGCCAGATGATAACACGGGATGTGCTTTAGGGTTGTTTCTTTACAGGGAATGCCAGAGTCTGGAGCAGTGCTGACCAAAGCATGGACTGTGAGCTGGGGGATGTGGGGATCACGAATGTGGAGAATATTTTGAATTAGGAACTTGTAAAACGTGTACTTGCTCTGCATTTCTGCAGGGTGAATGGTAGCAGCTGGGTCCTACTCAGTGATGAGATAAAGGCTAAGGATGTGTTGGACTGCGGCACTGTTTGGAGCTGAATTGTAATGCCTGGTGTGTTTGTACAAGATAATTAAAGTTAACAAGAAATAAAGGGGCACAGGTTTTTGGATTCACTCAATAGTTTACAGATGACTCTGCCATCCAGGAAGGGTTTTTGGACCAGTCTTACTCAGCTCTGCAAAGCGCTTGAGGTTGGAAGTCGTGGAGCGGACTTATGAAAGGGCCTGTCCTGTGGTTGACAGAGGGGACATGAATTTGAACAGGTTTCTGGAAATAATTACTTCTACTCAAATACAAAACAGAGGGCTCTTTTGGATTCCTCCAAGATTCAAACTGAGTGTGTTGCACAGTCCCCAGAGGCACCGCTGTTGGTATAAATGCTAATGCAAGGAGCAAAACTGGCTCTGTGTCTGTCAGAGTGCTTGTCTCATCTCTCTTTTGTTTTTTGTTTCTGACTTCTCCATCATGTGAGCAAGGCACAACAGGTATCGTGGTAATGCAGTAACCAGTCATTGCAAATTTCAATTCTTAGTATTAATCATTAAGAAATTTAAGATAGGAGCTAGACGTTTTCTGGAGTTAATGGTAGCATTAATCAAGCATAGATTAAAAGTCATGCTTTGCTGAACTTCTGTGGAAAAAAAGAGACTTAGGAGTGGAATGGAGAAAGAGATGACAGAAGTCAGGCAGCTGTGTACTGTCACTGGCTGTGCCACACAGCCTCAGATCTAGAGCAGCCTCCAGCTGGCACAGACAACTTGACCCAGGAGAAATACACCTCGCTGTCCCTGAGCAGAGAGAAAGGCTTCGGGAAGGGGGCATGACTTGCATGAAAGTTCTGGAAGTACTGCTGTCCATCCAAAGCCCTCTCTCCAGACCCTGCATTGCTTCACAAAGCTGTGTGCCTGCCAAAGTGTCCCTGTTGTGGCAACAGAGTGTTTTACCCAAGTACTGGCTTGGTGCTGGCTGGAACTGTTCTGTTTCAGAGCTGAGTTACAGAGCTGATGTTACACGTGCTGATGGGTGAGGAAAACTTCATGGTACGTGAGAAAGATGAGCTGGTTTTTTTTCATAGTAACAGAAAACATTCTGAGAGTGGTCTGAAGTTACCAGGCAATAATTAGTCTTGCACTTCTGGTGTGGGTGCTTGAGTAGAGCACTCCTGAGAAGCTGATGGCTGCTGTGCCACACAGTGTAAGTGCTCTTCCAGGGCCGAGTGTGCCAACTTGCACTCAGAAGAGCTCTCACATGTGTTGCTTCTTGAAGGTCCACTTTTATTTTAGATATGACAGATACCTGGGTGTGTTTGGAGGCCAGATATTTCAGTAGCCTTCGCAGCTGTTGCTGAGTTCGTAGAACCACAGCACTTCTGACAAAGCACAGGCCTCGTTGCCTTCTCTAGAGGCTCATAATGAATGTCATCAGTACTTAACCAGAGATATGATGACTGTCTCCTCCTTGGTACCTTAGTGTGAAAATTAGAATTACAGCAAAAGAAGTGAAAGAAAATTGAGTATTAAAATATTAGACTGGTTTGTACTTATGAGCCAGCCTTTTGTATCTTTACTTCGCGCGCACAAATCTAAGCATCCTTTCCAACAACACTTTGAATTGTTGTTCAGAATATCAAACAAATGATTTGTTAATCAAATATAAATAGTAGAGCATAGCAGTGCTGTGTGGGAGTTATGCCTAAAACAGTGTTCTGCTGCAATACTGTCTGTGTTGTGTGTTGACTGCGTTAGATTGTTGATAGACGGGGCGGCCTTTATCAGGAGACACAAACTCTTTGAAGACCAGATCCTAAAGTATGTGTTTTCTCAGTAGGATGCAGAAATGTCAAGACTGGTACAGCCACTAATCAGGTTATGCTATGCCGAAGGGTGTGATTCCTTTCATTGTCAGATTCTGTTAAGACAACAAGCCATTGATGTACTGCAAGCCTTATAAACATGCTGAACACTGAAGGCCATGTTTGATGTGAGTGTTGAGTACAGTTACAATCCAGAACATTGTTAAGGTTGGAAGATATTCAAAATAAAAGGAAAGAATTGTCTATATTAAGGATGACAGATTGAAAATATTCATAAGTAATGTCTAGGTCACTAGAAAGCCAACAGGCACAACTTAATACCACAGTAAGGAATGACACCTTGCCTGGTACAGTGGCAGAGCAATACTCACATTTTTCTGTTCTTTCTTGCTGCTTGCACCCTAGATCAGAGTTGCTTTTCGCCATCCAAATGACATAAGCAAATAATCTGCAAGAAAAATAAGTTCTGTTTCAGTGTCACAGATTAGCTGGCTCCACTTCCCTGGACAATGAGATAATTGGAACAAAGTCCATGATTTAAATGTCTCTTTTTGGTCTTTTCTTAATCCTGAATGACAAAGTACAAGGCTTGCATAACATGAGCACTGTATAGAAAACGGGGAGAAAAAAATCCCTGAGGCTGGGCTGCCACGACACAGGGAAGGTTGTTGTGTTCCAAATGATCCTTCTCAGGTCACATCGAACAGTAGATCTGGGAGACAAAACTAAGAGTTTTCCCTAATGGTTTCTATTAAGTTTTCTACCTTAAACTACAAAAGAGCAAAGCTTCTGTATGTGTGAATCTGAAATAGGAAATAAATCTCTGCTGATTGTCTTAATGAGGAGTTGTTCTGCCTTCACTCGATCCTGTGGCAAAGCTTCTGGGAACTTTATGAGTGAGGTCAAGGCCAAGGACACCTTTTGCCCTGGGAAATCAGACTGTTCAGTTAGGTCTTGTGCATGGTATTTAGCTGCATAAAGCACAGTTGCAGATGCCTGAAAAACGAAGCGTGTATGATAAAAGTAAATCACTGCTCCACGTTGGGTTTAAAAGGTGTCGCCATGCCCCTGCCAGGAGGAGTTCTGCAGTGAAACCTGCTCATGTGCAGTGACTGAACAGCAGAGACCAGGCTGCTCCTCGGTCTTTGTCACGTAGGGAGGTGGCGTGATATCAACATCTTCACATCTTTTCTTAGTGCACTTACACTTGGCTGAGAGGGAGCTTATACAATGCAAGCAGTATTCTTTTTTTTTCCCCTCGAGCTGAAAGTCATCTCATTTATCTCAGTGTTCTTTCCCTTACTCCTTGGCCTTTTTCAATTACCATTTACTTTTCTCATGTTTTTAGTTTGCCTACTCTCTGACCCTGTTTTCACTTTATTTTCCTGTTGGCTTTGTCCTTTATTACTCTTCTCTGTTTCACTGAAGCTATTAGTGTAAGGCGGATCAAATAATTTCAGGGTTAAAGCAGACCCTTGAACTCACAGTGTTTAATGGATTTGTAATTAGGCCATGTATCCCTGTGAGAATGGGCAGTCTGAGAATCTGCCAGGATTTAAAGGGGGATTTAGTAGACTACTAAGAGTTTCCAGACCTATTAAATTCCTTAAGAAGTTTTAAAGACGCCACCAGTTTATGCAGGGAAAGATTTTGAATTGGAGCATCTCTAAATACACATAAAACTGAGAGATGAGAAGTAGAAAAATATTTATTCTGAAGAGAAAAAAGGAAAAGTTTCAAAGTTTTTATAACTTAAAATGCAGAAATAGATTTTCAAAATTATCTTGGTAGCACATGGCTGGATTAAACCTTATGATGTGTGTTTTCTCTGAGAATTTATATATTTGATAAGAGATGAATATTAAAATACACATTAAGCAGGCACTGTGTATGCAGCATACTGTAGATATGTAAGAGTACTGCTGCTGTCTGATCTTTGAATACATAATTGTGTTTAAAAAAATCATGAAGTATTTGCCTTCCTCCATCCTACCTGTTTGCCATTTATAAGCTTCTGCAGCCTTACTTTTTTCGGTATCTTTTGGGGAGATTAGGTTGTGTCTATTAAATGCCAGGTTATTTTATTATGAAGTCTAGTTTATTCTAACTCTGAGAACATGTATCAACTTCTGTGTTGTTTATGTTCCAGAGAGGATGTTCAAAATACATACAACCTAGAAATACTTTCTTCCCCCACTCCACGTCTCAGTGGATTGGATTAAGGTTTTACCTTGGTTGTGGTGGAGGGGGGGAAAAGAGAGGTAGAAAACAAATGATCAGTTTTCTCATAGTTAGCACAAAACTGCTATGTTTTTCTTCCAGGTTAAACCCAAAACATAATACATAATTAGCTTTCTTCTCTTTGCTCAATGACTACCCTATAAAAGGCCACACAGCAATAAAAATTAGTCCACTTACCTGTTCAGCAAGGTAAGTGAAGAACGTTCCTTAAATTTGACCTGTTCAGATCTATTTTTGGATTAGCAGTGGGTTGGACTTCTGAAATTTGGCTCTGGGCTCAAATTCAGATTTTCTTTTAACTGTAATGCTTATCAGCATCTCTCAGACTAGTTTGGATCCATACCCATATCTCCTGACTGCAGCAATCCGAATGCACTTCTTGATGTTCAATCAATTCGTTCCTGTGGAATGTTCAAGTCTGGAAGCTACAGTGAGTTTAAGTCTCGTTTAGATACAAGAATGTAAATTCAGCTGTTTCTGGAACCTCTACCACTGCTATCTCTGTTACCTCCCCCGTTACTTGACTGATGGCATCCTCAGTACTGAAAACACGTGTTTCTAAAAATGCTGACTGTTGTGAGTGGAGGGATAAATACAAAAATACTAGAGGCTCCCTTGTGCCTAGCAGCTTGGGGTTTATCTATATAAAGAGGTACAGTGAACTTTTATTCTCTTATTTACACAGCTTCAGAGTAACTCTGACACCTGCGGGTAAAGTAATTCCGTTGCGGTCTTTGGCATTACACTGTATTTATATCACTGATCATCCAAGTTAACAGCAGAGTTTGGCCTTCTTTAAACGCTAGCAGCAGCAGGAGTTGATAGTTCATCGGGTCATGCTGTGAGTTCTTCAAATATAATCAAAACCTATCAATGTGAAGAGTCTCTGGAAAACAAATTTGCAGTTTAAACTTCAAGCACAAACTGTCCCTTCCTCTTTCTTCACTGAATTAGCTTTTGAAAGGCCAAGAACTGCTGCAGAGATAACAGGACTGAAGAATTTACAGCAGGTGGTACCAACTGTGCAAGTACAACTCCCAGCCAAAATAATCTGACACCCAGCTGCGGAGAAGCCTGGGGGATCAGAGAATGACTCAGGCGGAAGAGAGAAGAGAGAATCTGGCTGAAGCACCAAGCCCGGCCCAGAAGTGTGTTGTCATTCTCTCTCACTCAGTGAGATAACCCCAGGGAATGCCATGTTAAAATTAGAAAAGACTTCTGGTTTGTTGGCCAGTTAAATATATTCCTTTCCTACCCAAAAGGAAACAGCAAACAGCAGCAATGAAGTGCTGTATCTGATGATGAAGGATGGCTGGTGTGGCCTGGGCGAGAGAAGCCAGTGGGCTGATGAGGGAAGCGCCTCTCGGTGCTGGGCCACGACGAGGCCCTCGTAACCCCAGTGAGACTTGTGGCTGTTGGACCAGTTCAGGGGAACCCTGGAGCCCAGTTCTCCCACAGCCTCTGCTTGGTGGTGCAGTGTGGTAGCTGGGATCACTCCAGGCTGGTAGAGGCACACACCCCCCCCAAGCTGCGCAGGTGCCTCTGTATTATTTCAGGGGGTGCTGCAGGCTTACGGGGTGCAGACATGGAAAAATAGCTTGGCTCTCTAGGTCCGTGCTTCTCCACTGGTGGTGATGGTGGGTGCTGGATCTGCCTTTGCTAAGCAGAGGTTCTGTGGGCAGAGAAAACCAAACATTAATAAGAGCAGATTCTGACAGCTATTTTTATAGGGGATAATAGTATTTACCTGCTTCGGGCGCATGGCAGTCCTTGCTTCCTTCTCACCGTGGGTGAAGATCTAGAAAATACACTTGTTTAAATCTCTTTTGTGTGAAAATTGTGACATCCGTTCTTCATTTCTAAGGGCTGGAAACCGTATTTATACACGATAGTGTATTGATGTCATTTCTGCATTGTTTTCATAGGCCTTTTCATTTTTCTTGGTTTAGAATAATGTCATAATTAGTTTGATCTTCATTCCAGCAAGACTTCCTCTGAAAAATATTCAGAAGTGCTGGGAACTAATGTAATTATTTCCTTATTTTCATGTTTTAAAGCTGAGTGAACGGTGCAAAGTAATGGTCATAAAATAGTGCAGTTCCTCACTAAGTGCCTAGCTAGCTCGTTTTGCTTTGTTTCTGCTTATTCTGTGTAGTTTTCCAGCATTCTGAATCCTTCTGCAGCTTCAAAAATAGTTTTCTTGAGCTAATCTTTCTGCCTTTAATTTGACACAGGGATGGTGAAGCTCTCCAGCAGTCTGTTCTTTCTGTCCATGATCCTGGCAAAGCAAAATGCTGAAAGGTAGAAATTCACATTTGGGAACATCCTGTGCAACCTCTCCCAGGCAGCGAAAGGAGGGATAGATTGTTTGTGAATTTGCACCCAATGGAACTCAAAGTAATGGTAATAAAACCAAGGGGAGACCATGTGGGATAAGAATCCTGTTCAACACCAACTTTTTGGGTGCTTATTTGGAGTTTTTGGTACCCAGCAGTGTAAAATGCATCTTTCACTTGAACATCATAGTTCAGACCTCTTGTTCTACAGAACAGAAACTCTGAGTTGTGACTCTCCTGTTTCTGGCTTCAGCTTGACAGGCTGTGTGTTGCAGTAAGGTGTGCTTAACTTAGTGGGAGGATAAAAATGAGTTTACATCTCTGTGTTCATCTGATCTTGACCATCTTAAGAACCTAGAGCCGAGTGTTTGCCTGGTGTGCATTTACATTGAACTAGCCTTGCCCTATGCATTTTTTAATTTCAAATGCAGCATTAATATACTTATTTTTACATTGTGAGATTTCAGTTGTTTCCATTTTACAGTTTGCAATTTCTTCATAAAGAGATTTCTTTTACCTTATATTTTATTCAAGCTTTCTTGACAGTTTTAGGTAAATATTGTATTTACTTATGCATTATTTACAGCTGCTACTTTATGTTTGGGCGGATCAATTCAAACTATGCGATATGCTGTGTGACATTATTCATGGTTTCCACTGACTGAAAACTGACATCATGCTCTGATGTTTGTGAGTTAGATTTGTTTCTACCTGAAACAAAAAATATTTCTCCTCAGCATGCACTTTTGCACTGATTATTAGTTTTTGTTTACAAATAGAAATTTGCTTTTTCTGTGTAAGTAATATTCTGCTCTGATAAAGGTGGCTGAGCCAAAATAATATTGACATGAATGTTTGTAAATATTTATCCTCACCTTTTCCCAGGTTTTATATATCATTTGCTCTGAAACACTATGGGAACACCCTGCTATATCTTGGATAGCTTAATGTTAGATATCTTGGATAATCATCTTAGTTGATAAGGGTAATGATAAAGGTAGTTGATAATGGTTGTGATAAAGAAATATGTTTTACCTTTTCGCTTACGGGTGGGTTTGGGGTTTTTTTAGACTTTGTCTGATGTGAGTGTTGATTTTTTAAGAAGCAAATGGTTAAAGATGGTCAGTTCTGCTGGGATGATAAATAAAAATGTGCTGTATGTTCTGTAAAATCAACTAGGCAGAATGAGATTAAAATTTGAAGTGTGTGTGAGACAAGATTTAAATGTGTGCTAATGTGATTTGTTTGGGGTTTGGGTTTTGTTGGTTTTTTTTCTCTAATGAGCTTGTACTCACTGGAAAAAACTTAGTGGTGTTTAGACAAACATTGAAACATTCTGTAAGAGTGGTGACATTGGCTACAGCTTCCCTGTTGCCAGCACATTTAGAGCTGGGAAGGCTCATGATTTTTGACAGGTGTAGCAAAGCCATCACTGAAAAAAGTCATCTTAATATTTCAGTCATGTGGAGATTAAAGGATAAGATTTCTCAGGCCTTTTTGCTAGAAATGATTAAAACAAAATAGTTTTTCATTATCTTGCATATGATTTAATGGGGATTAGAGGGAATAATCCAAATTTGTTTGGGATTTAAAAATTAACCATTTCTGCTTGTGGCATTTTAGAGGATTAGAAATTTAAATCAACTGCTCTCCAGTTAAGATTTTCATAGCTTTTTAAAGATGAATTTTGAGTTTGCAGCTTTAGTTATTTTAAAGATATTGACAAGTGATACTTGGTTTGTAATTCTCTTATCATCTTGTGGTGGAGAAACACAGTGAGGTTTTGTTCAGTCTTCTGTGTCAGGCTCTAATAAAGTAAGAACACACCTGAAGTTCATTCGTTTGAGCTGAGATACACAGAAAGCTTAGAAGACAATGAAGAGGGGAATGTGGATACATGGACATGTAAAATTAGTATTTCTCAGGAATGGTATAGGTCAGTGTTGTTATTCCTCTTCTTTGAGCTGTGTTTTTCCCCCACATGATCACAGCTGAAATTCAAAAAGATTTAGAAGTTTTGAAATTTCAAAAGTTCTGAAGAAATTCTTTCTGAAGTTTACCTTGCTGGGCCATTTGCTAAATTTGAAGAGTTCAGGTGCTGGTGTAAGAAGACTGGCTTGATTAAATAAAGAAACACCCGAGGAGGTGACACCACCAGGTTTCCATTAATAGGTTTTGCTAAGAGAAAGTTGATGAATATGTTTGTTACATTTATTCCAGCTGAAAAAAAGTCATGTAGAAAATACCAGTCATAATACATGCTTTAGTTACAAATATAATTGTACTGTTCATTTTGTTAAGCTGTGACCTGCTTTGTTTTTATGTATCTGCTTTAATGGAAAACTGCATTAATACCCTGCTGTGAAACCATGGCTTCCCTGGGGCTAATCGGATGATCTCTCAGGAATAACTTAAAAATACTGTGTTAAAAGGAGATCCTGGCACATTTCCCTTTTAAATATTAATAGCCTTCCCAAGTGATAGCCAAAGTAAGATAAAAGATGGAAGCAAGTGGAAGCTTGTACATTTTTGGAAATACAGTCACTGTTGTCCTTGGTTTTGAAATGCTAATATTTTTCTCTTGCCAGAAAAAGCCTTTCTCAATTCTGGCTTTTGTGACATTCTACATTTGCACTGTACAATAAACACAGGACACAGTAAGACAAGCTAAGTTGCCAGACGTGTTGGTGGTAGGTGGGCAGAGGTATCCTTGAACTCACTGGAAGCTGAGTGCCCAGGAGCACTGAAAACAGAATTTCTAAATTTGAAAATATTGTTCAGAGGGGGGTTCAGTACAGTTCCTTCATATTCAGCATGACACGTCTGAAAACCTGTCTTTGATGCTGTCTCTGCACATGAGCATTTCTGCAATAATACTACAGTGTTTTTCCAAGTTATTCTCACTTGGGCTCTTTGTTTTATTATGGCAAAAAGAAGCAGTGCAAGAATGTTTGAAATCTTATAGGAGTTTCTAACAGAGTGTATACTGCTACCATTTCTTTCTGGGTGCTATTTAAGGTGATGTGATTTAACATGCTGTAATTATCCTCTGCCAAAAAAATTCAACATTTCTGGATTTTGTATTTTCTAAAGAGAATTGTTCTGTGTTTACCTGACAGGGTGTGTTCAATGAACATTTGTATTTTCTAGAGCTGCCACCTTTTGTAGCACAAGTCCCACCTGCTCTCCATTGGAACCTGAATTCATATATTATTTATATGCTTTTGGGAAAAAAATAGTCTATCTTGTAAGTTCTTTCATCCCCTCTTAATGCACCAGAAAATGGGTTTAATTAGGGCCCTGTAAAGATACTGGTTCTTTTTCAGTCAGCTGCCATTCTTCCTAGGGATTTTTATTTAGTTTACTCCACTTCCCATGTGACCTACTGAAATGATATAACTCAATGTCAATTGGCCATCTATGAGGGAATGGTGAAATGTCATTGTCTGAATATACAAGGAAGACATCTGAAAGTGTCCAAGAGCAATGCCTGTTATTAAATGAATGCTTTGAAACGTGGAGCACTGCCACAACGAAATGACTGTTTGTTATGAGCACCTCCTTGTGTGGTAAAATTCTAAGTCACTTAATATTAGAAAAATGAAGACTAAGAAGCAGCCCCAAGGCCGTTAATGGCCTGTCTTCAGAACATGTCTGGGATAAAGCCCATGAAAGGCATATCTTCAAAGCATGTCTGGCATAGTTGGATTCAAAATGTGAGAATTTGATCTCAGAATAAAATTTTAATAAATCTTTAAGCAGGAAGAGTGGTTTGGGACAGGAGGCCTTTTGTGTAGCTACACAACTGAAAAGACCCAGACTTAAAAGCAGAGCCTTAAGTCAACTACTACAAACTGAGGAGTTAGCTTTGATTTTTAAGAAGTTCATTGATGAATTAATGAGGTGGAGTTCTAGTGATTTCTCTGCGTGCTCTAGACATGACTGGTAAGATATTCACTGTCTGGAGTCCCTCCTTGCAGTGTGATGGTGAGGCAGATTTCTTCTATTTCCTGCAATAAAGCAGAACCCTCACAGAGTGGGACCAGCACACAAACGTAGCAGTTTTCCTTCTCTCCGATGCTCTGCACTGTTGTTCTGCTCGAGATTCAAAAGACAGCAGTGTCTGCAGCTCTCACTGAGCTCCACAGAAGGCAGGGTCCTTCCTCTTCTGAAAACCAGAGTGGCTTTCTCAGTCCCATGGTCATGCTTGGTCATTCGTCCCCTCTCTCTCTTCTGATCCTGGGCTGAGGATCTGCGTAATCATTGCTTACTTGGTGTGCATGTTTTCCTACACACTTCCACTTTGTTCAGGAAACAAGCTGTGCTGTCATTTAAGAAACAGAAAAGCAAGGTTTACATGGGGAAAAAGGGTGAAAAAGCATTACTCTAATCTGGCAGGGTACAGCCTTCCTCAGTAGGAAGGAGGGAATCCTGGGAATTGCTCTTCTGCTTCACATGTTTTAAAATAAACGTGTTCACTCTGATTTCTGTATTTCAGCTTCCACCAAATGAAGAGAATACTTTTCAAAACCTTTTATTGTTGTTACTAAATAGAGTGAAGTTGCTCATCATAGAGATGGAACGTTAAGGAACTAACAAAATCAAAACAATGGCTGATTTGGAAATCTAACATGAATGTTTCCATTCTTTCTCCTTCTAAGGTTATACTTACACATGTTTGAGTACTATCCAGTGTTTCAGTACTGCCTCACATAGGCAATAAGTAACACTTTCTCTTCACTTTTTTGCTATGGACATAATATGGACCACTTTAGCACTACCAATAAATTGAGATTTTAATAGATAAAATAACCTCAGATCTCATTCTCTGCAGTAACCACTTAATCATTTGGTGCTTTTGATGTGCTTAGCAAAGAAAATGACATACTTTTTAAACTGCTTTTGTAGAAGTGAAGGCTGCCTCTGGACACTGCTATGCAGATAAACCAGCAAATATAGAATGATGATGTCCTGATGTAGCTACACCAATAACTTTTCAAGGTAATTTTCTGCTTACTGTCTCCTACGAAGGAGAAATGTGATGGAGGATAGGCCAGAACATCAAAGTAATTTTTCTCAGCTGTGCTGTCCTGGTGATGAGTGTAGAAGTAATCCCACTGTGCAGCACAGCTGCAGGAGGTTTGGGAGAGCTGAGAATGTCAGCTGTGCCTCCTGAGATGAAACAGGTACAGCTGAAGGTACTTAAACTTCAGGCTTTATAAAAGACAGAAATAGCTGAGTTGCTTGGTGGGTTGAGCCAGAGGATACTGGAAGGTAATGTCTGTTCAGTTGAGTGGGGTTTGCTTTGGTCTCTGTTTCTGGGGGGTTTATGGGGACTGTGTGTGGGGAATATGCCTAAGAAGCTTTATCTTTAGGTTCTGTCACTTGAGTAAGACCTTTAAACCAGGAAGATCTAGCAAAGCTGTGTTTCAGCATGGTTTTTAGTGCTTTCAGTCCTAGCTTGGCCACTTCAGGGCAGGTGGGTGGGAATCTAAACAACTTTAGGGGAAAAAATAAGTCAAGGAGTAATTACAGTCAGGGTAAGAATGAGTAAGAGCTTCCTAATGAAGAGGTGTTTTGCAAGTAGTTTTGTTTAACAGACTGAGTGCTTTATGTGAAGTATTTTGTTGTCAGTGTATTGATGTATTGGCATCTGTACTCTGTAAGTGAATTGTATAATCCAGATTGCAAATTGAGCTCTACTCTTTGCCTCATAGCTACAGGCACATGGTCAAGCTGCTTCTGTTATCAGGCATTACTCTGTTGAAGTTCTCAGTGCATTTCCTGGTCTCTTCTCCACAAGAGCAAGTAATTTTTGGACGGTTTGAGATGAAAAATAGGCCCAGTGAAATGTGGGGGAAATGGTGTTTATAGGAGAGATGCATATATGGTTGAGAAGCTGAGAGAAGGCAAGGTACAGTCTTGTGTTGCTTGTGATCGTTTGAGGAATATAAAGAAATACTAAACTTATAGTCCATTGACATCTGCCATTCCTAATGAACCCACTCTCATAAGTGAAAGGTGCTGTGTATGTAATTTGAATATATGTTCTTATAATAGAATCATCTCTGTTCTTAGGTTTAGCAACTGTAATTTAGATTTCATATTTCCATCTGAAGTTAATTGTTATTCCTCATAGTTCAGGAGAAGCTGCCAATGGATGCCTAATCAAGAGAACTCAATGTAAATTATGCTTCATGTCAGTTAATCTTAAATTTTGTGCCAGTGTTGAGAATCCTATCCCATAAACAAGAACAGCATTATTTCTTTGGGAAAATTATTGTATATATGAAATAAGATTTTTGGAGTGAAAATTTCTTCTGGCCAAAAGCTTTCACTCTTACTACTTTAAAACTGTGCACTTTAGGCAACCATTTAAATACATCTTCCCAACGCGATAATTGGGAGTAAAAAGTGTTATTTTAGGACATGGTGGGGGAAAGAAATACTAAATTACACAGAAGTGAAATAGTAGTGTGTTACAGAGAACAAACCTGAAGTGTGATGGCCAGTATTGGCACCCATCACAGAATGCTAAACCCTTGTATAAATAGGCAGGACTGTGTTTGCTCTGATAACAGGCTTCGAGCTGCACAGAAAATAAAAAAGCTGAGAGTCATGTGCAGCACTCAGGGAAATCTCTTCTGAAGAAAACAAAATGCTTCTCTCTTCCTGTGGTACATTCTTAGTGTGTGTTGGGTCTGGTATCTGTAGAAACACAAACAAGGAATCACAAATTCATGTTGGGGGCAGGATGTGTTTAAAAATGTAAGAGTTACAAATTGTCTCCAAGAGTTAAATGCAGTCCATGTTGATAGGAGAGTAAGCAATAAGTAAGCCTGAAATAATGAGATCTTCTGGCCACTATTAACCCCAACTGATTTTTACCAGCTCCTCAAAGTGGACTGGAGACTTTTTATGTCACTCTTAATGAAAGGTTTGAAGCATTGATCCCTGTCATTTTCACAATGCCTTCATATGGCAAATATGTCAAAATCTTAGCTCTGATGCTCAATAGTTCCTTAAGAAACCTGGGGAGGTCATGGAGTAAAAATCACAATTGTGTAGATACTGTCTCTTCCTGGTGTGGAATGCAATGATTTCAGGAAAATCAATGTCAGACTTCAAAATCAATCTGAAGTCTCAAACAAGATGAGATATACTTAATGCTGTTATAGAAAGTCAAAATTTCTTCTAATGCCTTTCCATCATTTTTCAGATTACTTCTCAGCTTGGCAGACAGTTCACCCTTGAGATGGCAAGTGCAGGTCTCTATGGCTCCAGAGGGGTCAAATGCAGAGTTCTTTTCCTTCAGAGAACCCCATCTTTAGGAGCTTTATTCATTCTGCTGTGGAGCTGTATTATGTTTTCCTGCAGTATTTGGTTTCCATCTGACAAGTTGCTGTACATAAAGCTGATAACTTTCTGCAGTCCTGCACCCAATGTCATTTTGCGAGCGCTTGAGTTCTGTCAAACCAGGGGCAGATGCCAAGCAATTTGTAGCTGTTCTTACTCTGAGGAATAGCTCTTCAAAAACCCCAAAGATAGTGTTGAGACAATGCTGAACTTCTCAAGTGGTTCTTGTGGCTGTGTAATCTCCTAATGTCATGAGGCTGAGGAGTCAGTGCTAAAGTTTCTGGGCAGCTTGTTTCTAAGTGTTAATTCAGCCACACAAGAGCATTTCTAATTTGTTCAGGCTTTCTGAGATTTTTATCTAGCTGCTCTTCTGACCTTTCTCCCCAGTGCACAGTGTAAGTAAGGAAGATGACCTCCTTGGCCCTTCAGTGCCTCAGGTTCTTTTGGGTAACTCGTCCACTCCCAGCTACAACAGTTTTGTGGTGTTTGTTGTGTTGCTTGTTTGGCCTTTATACTGAAGATACCACAGTAGTTGTTTATAATTGTCCTGCATATTACACACAGGTCAAGTAAATGACAACCCCCTTTTCCTCAATATCTGATGGTCAAATTTGGTTTTACCACTATGTCTTTGTCATGTGAATAGACAAAAAGGCACAGCAATTTAATTTTTGAGGTGGATATTCTTCTGGCATTCTGTGTTTCTGAGGAGAAAGACCCAGGTCAAACCTTTTGGCTGCTGTAGAGCCTATGTTATCCCTACCACAGAGGTCAGGATTTAGTTGCTGTTATTAATCCTCTTCTGCTCTTGTGTCAGTGATAGTTGTGTCATTAAAGGTAGGTGCCCCAGTTTGCAATCTTAACTATTGAGATAGCTAATAGGTAGTTGAGGTAGAGTATTGAGATGTCTTAATGATTATTCTGCAATAGCCTGTTGGGTTCAGACAAATCTTGTGCATGAGGAAGCTGGGCAGTGCATAGAGCAAATGAAAGCTCTTTCCTTTCTAGGCACTTTAGAGAACTGTGGTTTGTAGAGCAGGAAGAGGCTGAGTGCTTTGATGGTAGAAATTGCCAGCCCCTTTGAGGAGATGGGGCTGTTGACTGCTTGGAAGGACAGCTGATTCTAAATTATCAGCACCTAATGACTTAGAGCTGTAAAATCTTCATCTATTGGTATAAAGTTTACAAAAGGTTTTGTATCTGATCATATAACCAGCTTTAGTACAGAACACCCTTCAATTGTCACACCAACCAGTTAGTCAGAAAATGGATTAGGAGCAATTCTCCAGTCTTCTATCTGTCCTTCCTGTAAGTGCCTGGCTGTTCACTTTGGGAATGTCAGAGGATTGGCTCACTGGGAGTTATGTGTCTGATGCACATGGTAGAAGGTACACTGTGAAAAACTTGCCATTGAGAAAATTCCCCACTTGTTGCCTCTGATCATGGACACAGTGATGTTGTATGGGAAAATAAATGTTCTCACAGCTGTCACCTTGGCTCCTTACAGCACTGATGGTAAAAGTGTCTTTAATTGCATCCTGTCAGTCACTGCTCTTTGCAAGGAATGTTCTCTTTCATGTGCCCTCACCTTAATAATCCAGTATATTTTATTGTATGCTGCTCATTTTCTAGCTGGTCAGGAGGGTTTAGATTACTGTGGAGAATAAAACTGGTTTGAAAAGACAAATCTCAGCATAAACAGCTGGTGCAACAGAATAGAGATGTAGACTGATGCAAAGCTCTGATGCAACTTGTGTAGCAGATACCATGTGAGTGGATCATGTTGAGGAGTCACTGCATAGTGAACTGTGCCTTCTAAATAAAATGAGTGTAAAGTTGAGATGGCCCTCGATTTGTCCTGTGGAAAGGATGTGTAAATTCAACTTCTGTGAGGAAAATAAAAGCTTCAAGAATTGAAAGGGAATCAGGTGAGAATATAACTGAGTCATTGTTTTTCAAAATACAGCTGGAACTGCACCATATGCTATGTATCCTGACTCAAGTCCTAATGATTTATTTTGAGTCAAATTCAGGATTAATGCAAGGTGGATGTGCATTCTTTCCCATACAATTGACTTTAATCCAGCCACTCAAATGATTGTAGATATCTTATGGAGTTGGTAATGATAAATCATAAATCTAGATTAAGAGCCCTGGGGTTGCTTGTACAAGTTTGGTTTATAGCAATGATGAAATTGTGCTACCAATGTCTTTAAGAGAATTCTTTTTGGGGCTAACAGAAACTAGTTGAATTCCTTGTAGTTGAGTATTACTTGTCAAAGCCTAACCCCATACCTGGCAGTCTTGCTGGCATGCCCAGCAGAGAGAGGAATGGCAAGGTAAATAAAAAATTCCAGTTAGTTTTCTTATATTAAGTAGCTGTTTCTCTTAGGCTGAATATTTGCACATGTGAAACTTCCATGTATAGCTCTGTATCCCTTGAATTCTAAAATCCTAATGCTAAGTTATTCCTTTTTAATGAGGAATTCTAAAGAAATATTTCTTCATATGTCTTTTCTTACTTGATTCAGTTGATTTGATGGATTTGATAATTAAAGGCCAGTCCTTATATGGCTGCTCTGTGGGTATTTGGAAAGTGTAAGTGCAAAAGACAGCAAATATTTGTAGAACAGGTGCTAAATATTCTCCATGGGTAACGTCTCCATGTGATTCTTAGAAGGAATGGAGTGTGGCCCTGAGGAAGATGGAGGGAAAGTTTTCACATGCTACCTGACAACTTGTTTTGACAGCCTTTCCCACACTAGTGCTGTAAAAACTGCTTGGTGAGCTTCAGCTGTGCTCCTGGAACCTGCAGCATTGCCATGGAAGTGCTATTCAAATGACAAGAGTGAACTCAAAGGTCTTCTTAAATATAAATCAATGTTTGAGAATGGAAAGATGCCATAAGTCCTGATAGTACACTGAATCTTCTGCTGAAATAACATATTGCTTGTTTTTAAGCTGCCTGCTTAAATATAGATATAAAATGCCTGGTGTGATTAATAATTGAGTATACCACATCAGGCAGTGGATATTCTCTGGGCAGTGCTTCACCTCGTCAGCACTAGATTTGGTTTCAAAGAATGTGTTCTGAAATACTACAAGACTTGTTGGTTTTTTTTCCTTGCTGGGAGTTATTATTGGACTGTTTTGTCTGGAAAACTCTGGCAGCTTTGTGACCCTCAAAGGGAAAACGGACACATCACTGTGGTAGCTCTCCCTATGTACCTGAGTCAGGATGTATGTAATAAGCATCAACACGAATAGCACGTGACTATGCAGGAGCAGTGATGTGCCTGTGAAAAAGAATTGGCCTTTAGAACCTCAGCAGAAGGTTAAAAAAATAACCTCTGTACTGAAATATAAGTCATCATAGCCCTGGCCCTAGGAAATACAAGATGGAAAGGAGATATTTGGTCCTTAAACTGTTATGAATGATCACTGTTATGAATGATCACTAAAGTGAATGGTAACTAAAACACTGGATTGTTAATAAAATATTTGGAAACCATTTTTATCTGGCAGTGTTATCCCCAACAATGAAGTAAGTGTTGGAAAAATAGTATTAGATGAAAACTGGTTTTGGTTTCTAACAGTTTTAGCAATGGAATTCTTAATTTCCCTCCTTTTTATCTTTGTGTCTTCATCTCTTACATTATTCTGACTTCAGAGACCACCTCTGACTCTTCACATTCCTTTTCCTTATATAAACTTTTGATACTTGAAGAGGACTCTAAAGACAACACATTCAAAAATAATGAAGGCAAATATTAACAAAAATTAAAGAGCCTTCTTGTGATGAGATAATTTTTAAATGTGCTTCCATTGTATTCACTGACAAGAGAAGTTATTAAAACATTAAAATTATAATCAATGGTTAGTGTTAAGAATAATGGCAAACTTTACAAATACTGTAGAAAGGCTAACATAGAAAATACAATTTTTGTTTGTAAGCTGACCATAACTCTGAGGAGTTAAAAAATTCTGCCTCTTGCACTTAATTTGTACTTGTTTTTAGTGTTTTTCTACTGTTTGCCCAGCATTGTGGGCGTTTCTAAAGAAAGTATAGGAGTCAGTTCTACTGTGACTCAGAGCCAGAGCACTGTCTTATGTTCTTCTCTCAGAAAACCTCTTGAATAAAACAAGTGACCAAACACTGCAGGAGCTGATGCCCAGAGTAAATTTCTCTACTGTGTTTTAAAGACAAAAAACAAGACATGTTGGGTTTTTTTAAAACTGCAGAGTAATTACTATGGATAATAAAGTCTCTGATGTATTCATTAAATTCAAAATACATATGGAAGTAATTTATTATACACAAGGAACAAAACAAGAGGAAAGTGTAAATGTCAGAGATGATGCAATATGACTTCATTGTCCTTGAACATCAACTCAGTTTAATTAAGGGTGAAGCTAGTTCAGAAACTGCCAAGGTTATTCAAATGTTTCTTGTTTTCAGCCAGGTGGACTGTTTGTGATTGAGTTGGAGTAACTCTTACCAAATTTTGGTGGTGGCTTCTTGCTGTGATGAGAATCTCAGCCTCTGTTTCGATACAACTGGCTGGTGCTGATGCCCCTGCACTACAGCAAGTGACTGTGGCTCCAAGGCTGTCTTGAGATGGGTTGCAAGGATTGTTCATTACAGCAGTTCTTCCACCTGAGCTCTGCAGGCTTCCAGTGCTGAAAAGGGGCTGTGGGAAAGCTGGGAAGGGGCTCTTTTTTACTGTGAGACTGGGGAGGCTCTGGCACAGGTTGCTCAGTGAAGCTGTGGCTGCCCCATCCCTGGAGGTGTTCAAGGCTGGGTTTGATGTGGCTTTGAGCCCCCTGATCCAGTGGGAGGTGTCCCTGCACATTGCAGGGGGGTGGAACTGGATGGATTTTAAGGTTCCTTCCAACCTAAATCATTCCATGATTCTGCAATCTCTAAGGAGATGTGTTTTGTGTCACTGGTATGGAAAAGCTCATCTAGAATTTTGAGAGCTGAGGGTCATGATGACCTGCAGCATAACTGGTATTCCAACAGCTTTACAGGAGAGCATAGCTTAAGATATAGATTAACTTTTGTGCTTAGTCTCTATTACTGTAACTGAAGAAAATGTTTTACTATATAACACCTTGAGAAAGTGAGGCTGAATTTTTTCTTTAGAGCTACTGGCATCATAAATAAACTGCTAGTTACACCTGGCATAGGTATAAGGTATAGGGTACACCCCTGCTCTTTGGAAATTAATCTGTAACTTTTTCAGCTTCAATCCAAACTGAACAAGTCAGACAAAGTCTTTCTTCTTAAAATACATGTATAGATTATGGTATCTAAGATAATAAATAAAATATAGCACTTCAAATAGATCAAGAGCAAATCTCACTAGTCATAAGAGGAAAAATTCAGAACTGACATGAAAAATATGAAAGAAAAGGCAAAACCGAATAAGATATCTGAACTCCCCCCAATGCATTCTGCAGTATATTTTCTAATGCAGAATTACCCCAATATTGAGCTAAATGGATTACTTTTTGTTATTCAGATTATACAACGTGTGAAGAGTGCTAAAATGCAATGCTGAAGCAGAGCTCCCAGTAAATTGTCACGAGTTACCTAGTTGCTGTTGGTATCTGACAACATAATGTGAATAACAGAATAGGATTCTCTCACATGTGTTTGAATGCAGGTGTTTGGCAGCAGGAGTGTCACAGACCCCAAATGTACACTCTCAACAGAACATCTTTTGTTGAGCAATAGGGGAAATCTTATTCCTTCCACTTGCATCAGAGCAGCTGCAGCTGGTGGTGAAGTTCTGGAAGCCAGGGCGATGGTTCAGACAAAGGGAGCGAATGCTTTGCCCTTTTTCTAGGTGTTTAGAATGTGCAGAGCCAGGAATGGGCAGGCTCAGTGCAGATCTTGGAGCAGTAAGAGGGCTCAATGCTCCCTAGGTGAGAGGGAGCACTGAGTTCATGCAGCACACATACTTTACATTTGTTTGCCCTACTTGCTAGCCAGGATAGTGCTTCAAACACTCAGAGTATGACAGTTCTGAAAGGTTGCTTGTAGCATTTCCTGCTGCCAGCATTTTAAGAAAGCTTATGTTGAAATCTAGGTTTGCTATGGTATTTCTGTGCTTTTAATATAGGAAACCCAAGTCTTTATTGGGTGGTCTTTTTCTTGTCTGTTGAAAGACTGAAAAAGGCATAACACGTCCTCTTTGTGTCCGTGTCAGTATCAAAAGACTCCAGAAGTGGCTCAGTCATTGTCTAGAGTGGTGGTGTCCAGCCTTGGTCCTGGGGTGGGCAAAGCTCCTGAGAACACCTATCAGGGTATGAGGAGTCACACTCAGACCCTCTCATGCACCAGGATTTGCTTTTGTCACTGGAACATGTTCCATCCTCGATGAGGGTGTTCACAACTCAAAGAGGTGCAAGTATACATTCCCCTGTCTTGAACTACCACCAAAGACAGGTTTTATGCTTTATATGCTTTTAACATTGACAACTTTTTGTTGTGCCTAGGTGAGAGAATTACACTTCAGTGAAACAACAATATATCACACTGAATACATTCAGTATCCCCAAGCAGCTTGCTACTAATTCAACATTACTATTCCATCCTCCAATTTATGTGTTTGTCTTTACCATTAGTGCTTGATTTGATTCTTGGTGTTATTGGTTGTCAGGAACTGATCTGATAATCTTGGATTCATCTGTTCTTTGTGGTTTGGTCTCAGTGAAGACCATCATACTAGGAATAAAGGCTTAATCCCTGCAGGATACAACAATACTCATCTGTTTTATGAGCAGGAAGCACTTCAGCAAATGTGTGGTGCAGACTGTGGCTCCAATGCCACTGTGTGAATTTATAAAACAGATGTTTTCATAGAACTTATTATATATGAAAATTTGAAAGAAAACTGGCAGATGAGTTGTACAATAGAATCAGCAAGTTATCTAGATTAAACCTTTTTGCACCAGTGTTTTGATAAAGGCTTCATAAATAAAATGAACAGTGGAATGATGGGTTCTGTGAGTGAACCTCCTTGGGGTTTGTAGTTTTGAAAGTCTTCATTACCAGCATGACCTGGCTCCTATCAGTTAGTGACAAAACTCCTCTTGACTTGCAAGAGGCTGCAGAATGAACCATTACCCAAATGCTTCAAACATCCTGCTGCGTGCAGGACTTTGCTTTAGTTCTTGCTCTCCTTCAGTTTAGGAAGTTTTATCCCTCCTTTATAACAGAGCAATTATTTGTTTGACAGAACCAATATTCCCACAAAATGAAGCCCTCAGGCACAACTGTGGGAAGTTACAGTGACTCACTCCGAAGGAAAAAGACTTTCCTAGATACTTGTTCTTAGAAATCTTGTTACATCAGAAAGTTTTTGCTCATTTAATGTGCCTGACTAATAATAGGTCTTTCAGATTGAATTCAGCCCAGGAGTGATGTTTCCTCACTGAGTGTGGATCGCTGTTCATACTCATTTTAGACTGAAGAGTCAAACCCTGTTTGGTGACTTGGTAATTAATTTGTACCTTGACATAAGAGATTCATCCATTGTCTTTTTCCTTTTTTTCTGATGAAAAGACAGTTACATTAATGGATGTGAACACCACAGTGCTATTTTTTAAAAAAAGTAGGTAATTCATTTTTCAGCTAGCATGGGACAGTTATTTATTGAATTTGTGCAGTTTATTTGATGGTGGATTTTTATTTTTTGAAGAAAAATTTGATTTCAGTATATTGGGGTAGATTTCCATAAAGTCAGAAGCACAAGGCTACACAGAAATATGCTGGATTTTCATGTGTTCACCACATTTCCATGCACAAAGCAAAGTAATTGTGTGCATATTTTTGCTTGGGGTGCTTTGTGCTTCAGTTTTAAAAGGAGGGAGTCTTTTATTTTGCTTCATCTTAAACCAGCCTTTCTTAGGAATGCCTACAGACAATTTGACTTTGTGCAGCTCATGTTTGCTGCGGGGTAGTAGTAGAGACAGTGGGAAAGTCAGGAATTAGACTGTAATTATGCTCTGGGATTGTAACAAAGCCCAGAGGTGCGAGAGGGAATTGGTTCCACAGTGACTTTATAGCCAGACTGGACTCAAACTGTGAACAAACCCTGCTACATCATCTTGGATACCTTCTGAGAAAAAACAGAGGGAAAACAGCAGTAAGAGCAGATGAGGTGCATTGAAACAGCGTTGCTGTTCTTATAAGCAAGCACATTTTGTCCAAGAGTATAACAAAACATTTCTAATATATAGAGCAGTCCTAGGGATATTTCCCTTGATACTTTGAGGGCATTCAGTCTCTGAACTAGAGCAGCTAAGAGTGTGATTTCTTGGTGTTTCTAAAAGTACAGGTGTAGTCTGTCCTAACTCATATCTCAGTGTGACCAGAAAGTTTAATAAAGTAGGGAAAGTGTTCAGTCTTGAACTGCCTCAACAGGCAGTTGACTTCACAAAAGTAGAGATGGGGAGCATAGGGATTGGTGTGCTGAGTTCTGCATAGAATGCAGCCATGAATGGGAGGACAGATCCTGGTATTTTTTTAATTGGTATTGCAAAATGGTTATGTGTCAGGCATAAAGAGGAACCTGAAAGAGCCATGTGAGAAATCATGTGAATTGCAGACCCTTCCCAATGAGACTTACCTGGGAGAAAAGGGAAGCCAAAGAGACACGGATCTATCTGGGCTGGGGGGATCACCTTATCTCTGGGTGTCCTACACTGTAATCATGTGATTGAAACTAAGCTACTTCTTTGCTCTCAGCTTTGTTTATTATTATTACTATTATAGTTACCATCATCCAGTGCACTTTGCCAAGTTTGCAGCATTCTCAGTAACAGCATTCAGTGTGTTTGAACTTGTTTTTACTCTTGCACCAGGTGGATCGTAGCTCATACTCAGCGTATCTGCGCTTTGGCATTTTCCTGCTGCCCTTGACTGGTGTGGAAAAGACTCTGGTGGGACTTGGCTGCTGAATAGCTGGAGTTTTGAGAAGAAAGTGGATGCTTCAAACCTACATCTCCTGTTTTTCTTGATAGTATATGCTATGGAGAGATAATGACATGGCCAAACTGCCTGTGGAGAATTTTCATGTTTAATCAACCTTGCTGCTCTCAGCAGAGCAGTGTTTTCCAGTGTTGGCAGATAAAAGGTGGCTCATGTGTTGGCCATGGAATGTGTAATTAATGCAGATGGGCCACTGTTGTGCCTTGCCAGTAGGTGAGTGTGGTCTGAGTTCTGCGTCATGGAAAGCAGAGCGTTATCACCAAAATGTGCGCTGTGTTTCTAGTTATATCCTGAAAGTTGGACTTGGCAGGCAATTTTATGGATAACTAGAGGAAGGTAGAGGCCTATAAAATGATGCTGACATGTGGATTGTGTTTCAGCATGCATCCTTGGAGAGAAACATTCAGTTCCCAAGCTTTTGAGACGTGTTGGAGAAGGAAAACACACACAACTCGCATCTAAGCTTCCAGCTACGCACACCAATTATGGCAATACTTGAATGTAAATGCCAGATTCAAAATCAAAGACAGGAATAATGCTGAAATTTTACCTGTATAAAGGGATATAATCAGTGTATTTGATCTGACAGGAAAGGATTGCATGTAGATTGCTAAAATAGAACTGATTCTTCCAAAATGTCTCTGCAGCTGGAAAGCTCTGTGTCTGAGAGCCTTCCAGTTTGGGCAGTTATGCAATAGTCTGTCTTGCTATTTGATCAGGAGATTACAAAGAGAACTGTTGCTGTTATAAATCAAGTTTTACAAAGAACAGTGCTCTTTTTTTTTCCCTTACAGCTCTGTAGGGCTGTGCTTTGTGGGGCAGTGTTACAACTAAGTAACTGAAGGATGGGCACACCTGTGGTTGCTCTGCAACACCTGATGCATAGAGATGTGTTGGCTGTGTGTGAGGATAATGTTTAGGAAACAATACTTAAGTGTTGGGAAACTGCAGAGAGAAAAGATTCAATTTGTGCTCAGTATTGAACAACTTTTAATGTGGAATTGGTGATTTTTTCAAGGTGAACTTTGTCCCTTGAGAGTAGTTGTCTGTATGATTGACACCTCTGGAAACTGGGCTTAGCACTTGGGCTAAAGGATTTCCATCCTTGGATTGTCTTTGCATATCATGTAGGTGGAGAGTGTGGTACCTGTCTCACTGTGGTCCTCAGAACAGCACAGAACACCATCTGCACGGGGACTGTGTCACCCATACTGGGGGAGGGCTCATCATATGAGTTTTCTAAGCCTTGTGATTACTTCAGGTTTATGTTAATTTCTTGCCTGGATCTGATTACCTTGATTGCTGGATATGATTGCTAATGCAAAACTAACATCTGTATTAGATGTAGGAAGGAAAACTCTTGCCAGGTTCCCTTGACAGTTCATCTTCTAGTTGCTGTCTGGATGTTGGTATCATGAGAAAACATGTTTTTTATCAGGAATAAGTTTTGTTGTCCTGTAATGAACCACAATATCTTCATTATGTGCCTCTGATTAATTGAGTGAGAGGTAAGGATTCTGTGGGGGTTTTTTGTATTGGATATTTTAATTGGGAATGGCCAGTGTTAGTTTAGGGGGTTGTCCAGGAGTAAGAAATAGTTTGCACGCAAACTTGGGTTCAGCATTAATCCTGACTCTGCTGTTTGTAGGAAGTACATCAATGTGCCTGCTAAAATCTGCAAGCCACTGAAAAGTCATTTACCCCCAGCATCCACCGTTGGCCTGTGTGGTGCCTCTGTGTATCTTACAGAAAAGGTATATAGTCAGAAATTAAACTCTTTAAGCAGGGTTGGGGAATGGTCCTCAGAGAGAGAATTGTGTTTAAATAATGTAATAACTGATTTGGGAAGATCTCAAGGTAATCACTGACTTTTTTTCTTGGATTGGAAAGTTTAAGTTCCTTTCTCAGTTGCACAGATGATGCCTGATTCTGCACCTCTCCTTCTCATTCCCATGGTTACCTTCAGTGGCTCCAGTGGTTTTTTCCCATTATTGTCAACCCGTGATCTTACTTTATCTGGCTGAGGGGAATCTATGCCCTCCCTCCAGTTCTCTCTGGCTTCAGAGAGTTTCTGTTAATTATCATTACTGTCTCTCTGGAATATTCCTGCAACCTTCCTCTTTTAGCCTCCTCTATTCCTCCTTTTCTCTTGCCTTTGTGGTCTCTTTCCATCCATTTACATATTCTGAAAAAGTTCCCTGACTCTGCTGTTGTCAGTGTTTATACAAGCTGGTTCACGTGAAGGAAATCAGGATGTTCTTGAGCCAAACTGTCTCAAGGCACACTTTAATTTTGTAGATTTATGATAGAGCAGCTGGGGCTGAGTCCCATTTGAAAAACTTTTGGGATTTTTTCCTTTAAGTGTGAAATTAAATAAACCCTTGGAAAGGGAGAAAGGTTTTTATCTAAAGCAATAAATGTAAAATGGTTTACGTTCAGGCTATTTGTAATGCAAGACTGATGAATTCCTTCACCAGGAAATGTCTGCCTAGAAAAACTGACATTCTGATCATAATTAAATCTGTAGCTTTGTGGTTTAGCATATGTAGATGAGGCAAATTTGGAGTAAAACAAGCCTAGCAATGTCACAGTGCTTCTTTCCTCACTACCAGATTTTTTCTGGGAAGAGAAATGATGTGGATGCAGGGAAAATGATACAGAATTAATTCCCATTTTGTTATTTTTAATGGGAACCTGGCACTTTCCAGTGTTATGGCCTACCTTGATATCTAGGAATGGGGTTTTTTTGACATAAATACATACTAACCTGAGCTTCAATTCATCAGTACAGGAAATGGCAATGGGTGCTCTTAAAAGGAAACACTTCTGGCTTCACAAACATTGGGGTCTGCATTGAAACAAGCAAACAGTGCACTAAGGGAGCAGAGAATGTCACGACAGCTTGAAATGAACAAAGAATTCTAAACAGGATTGTTGATAAATAAAGTAAAACTATTCCATCTCTCAAGGTCTTTTACCAATTTCAGCAGCCATCCAACTCTTCTATTTGCTGTCAGTTATTGCAAGCATGCAATATGTTTCTTATAACAAAGATGTATCTTTATTGCATCTTTTTGACAGTTTTTAGCATCATCTCAGAATCTGAGGCAGGTCAGCCTTCAGCCTCAGGGAGAAAGACTCTGTAGTCCTGCCTAAGACATCAATGCTTAACTCAGTAGTAGTGATTTTAGCATTTATGTTAGGTTTTAGCATTTACTTTACCCTGAAAGGGGAAAGTCTTTCTCAAAGGTCAGGAAGGTCTGTTTGGGGTTTTTTTTGTAACTTTGAAAAAAGAGAAATCTCTTCTACTTTTCTTTTTGGTTTCTTTTTTTAAATGGAAAAGACTTGGGGGTATGAATGATGTTTGACACAAGGTAAGTGTCAACATGTCTTTTTACTGTTTGGTTCTTATCCTTCCCAGCTGGTTGAACAATTTCTGCTGATTCCAAGAAGTGTGGAGGGAGTGTTGCTGGACAAACAGCTTATAGAAAAGTAACCTTTTTAGTTGTGCTTTCACTGCTCACATTCCTGTGTCAGGAATGAGAGCTGTGCTCTAATCTAGAGCACAATGCTCACACAGTGGGGTTTTCTGCTTTATGTGCTGTTTCTGCTTCTAAAAAGAATAAAATAAACAAAGGCAATAAACCCCCACCTCTTGGCACAGTCAAATCCTAATTATCATCACTGGTGGTGGTGAATAAGAACATGATACAAATGTATGATGAAAAGCAGAAAAAATTCCCTCAGGATCAGGCATCCACTCTGCTGGTGAGTGGCAGTTTATTTCTTAAGCCATTTGCCTGTTTGGTTAAAGATACTGGAAACATCCCAAAATCATTTGGTTGCTGACAGTCCCAGGAAAATCTTGAAGTTAACTTCAGATGTCAGGGCACTGGGCCGGTTTCCAGATAGTAATTTTGAGCTCAGATGCTCTAAGGATTTGTGTCTCCCTAAAAAGACCCCAAACTGCTGTTCCTCACCAGGAATTGCACCTGATTCTTTTAGAATTGGGTGAAAGAGGGAGGCCACGTGCAGTTCAGCCAGCATGCCAGGCATGAGTGTCTGAGTCCTGTGTGCCTGTGCACAGGTTGCTCAAGAGCTTGGTACAAAAGCCTGGTGTCGCAGTCACCATCTGAACAAAAATAGTCAGCACAGAATTCTGTCCTCAATTCACTGAAGGAAATTCCCTGTGGAAAGAGTTGAGGAGTGGACAATGCAGGAAGATTTATTGGAAAGGACAGTTTGGGGTAGTGTAGTCTTCCCTTGCCTACTGAAGTAACAAAAGTAATTTAAGTACCACAAGAAACTGGCTCTCAAGAAGAGACCTTACAGGCTCCACAACTCTGAAATGAGCTTAGTGAGGAGCTGGAAAGGTACATTCTTTTGAGTGGCAATTCAAAGGGTACTGATCAACAATAGAAATAAAACCAAGGCAAACTGATGCAACAAGTGGAGTACAAGTGGTTGATGATAGGAACTTTGCTCTAGGGTGTTTCTGCTAGGAAATTTGGGGTTGTAGAGGCTATAAGCAGGAACACTGATAGAAATAAGTCCTTCTTTTACTATTCGGGACATAGAGATGGACCATAATATCTTTAAATCACATTTATTTATGACTGTCTTAATCATGTGACCTCAAATAATAAATCCCTATGTTATGCTGTAAAGGAATATGAAGTTCATAGGTTGTTTGGGCAAAGTCTTGCAATGTGGGAAGTCAAATGCTTCTGAACTTCTTAATCACAATCTCGTGGTTTAAGCCTAGGTCATTCTTTGCCATTCTCTAAGAGGAGGAAGAGCTGGAATAATGCCATCCTTCCTGGGCAAAAGAGTTGTTAGACTGTATTAGTGTCAATTTTTTCAGAGCAGCTTAGCAAGAGACAAACTAAGTCTGATTACTGATTAGTGTTGTCTTTGGACAAGTCAGCAGAGATCATCTTATTAGAGCAAGATATCTGAGATGTTCTGGGCTTAAGCAAAGTCTAGAAGGATGGGCTAGAGCAGGAGGAGACAACATATCAAACAGGTAAGCACTGATGAGTTGGGGAAGTCAAGACAGGTTTGCCTATGTAGTTGTCCTAAGGGACCAGTCAGACCCCTTGTGTGCTGTAGAGAAGGACAGTCTAGGTTACGTTGGGCAAACTCAGTGGTGGTGTTGTAATCAGTGCTATCACTGATAAAAATAAAGATCATACTTTTTGTGGTCTATGGAGGTGGGGCATCAGGCTTGTTTGAGTTCTTTTTCTCTGCTACTTCACTCCTCAAGGAATTGGCATGGTTATAGAAAGATGCTGGAAGTTATGCTGGGCTCCATCACATTTCATAGAATCTTTGGAGAAGAACATGTGACTTTTTCCCTACATTTCTTTTTCCATAACCATTACACTGTGTCTGTGTATTCCTGACAGAGTTTTTGGGCAGGGTTCAGTGTCACAATTTAAAGCTTCTGAGGTCACCAAAGTGGAATTCCTCCTCGTGCCCCAGTTCTGTGGTCAAACTCAAAATCCCTTTACACCACAAATGTAATGCTGCTGGCAGACTGAGCTAGAAGACAGCTGCCTCCCAATTAATTTGAAATACAGTTGCAATTTGTAGTGAAGGAAAACTTCACTACAGATGTGTCTGCCTAGAGTAGCATGGTCAAAGCACTACATCACAGTAGAACATGAAATGTCATTTTGAGACACTTTTGAAAAGGAAAGGGGGTTTATTAGATGTCTGAAAATATGATGTGATCCTATAATCACCTTTGACCTTAAACTTCTTGAGTTCCTCAGTGAGACTGGTGAACCATTCCTTTGTTATCTTCCTGTTCCAGACCCAAAATCCACCTGACCTTGTCTTAGGTGAAGATAGGCAATTTATCACTAAGGAAGATCAAATCTGAGTTGTTCTTCTAGGTTGTGTTTCTCAGCTTGTCACTCTGAAGGGTAAAAACACAGGGCTTGAAAGTGATGCCACTGATTTTGACTGATAAATGAATACTCTGTCCAAACTGCTTTTCAAGGTGGTATTGATTTCTTTAACAAAACCTTGCTGCTTTGCTGGTAAGACTGTAATCTGCACTTCCATGACTTCAGTCATTATGAAGTGGTATTTCAAGAGCAAAAGCACCTCTAACAATATCTGCCTGAATATATTGACAATTACATATTGAAATGAAAGGCCCTGTGAATAGGCTTACACATATTCTGACACTCTGGATAGGATTCACAATTTACTCTGTGAGCTGTAGTTAAAAATAAACTCAGAACTGGCTGACTAAGATTGAAATGAAAGGTTACTGCAACACAGCTAATTTAATCCCATTTAATTTAGCATGTTAAACTAAAGTTTAACCTAAGCTAAGAAGATGACAGCCCAGCTTGTGATGGAGCTACTTGTCCTGTTGCCACAGGCAGAGTGTCCCGCATGCCTTGCTCCTGTTGGTCTGTGGAGTTCCACTCTCCTTGGTGAGATCAAGAGGGCACAGCCTGACAAGAAGTGTCAAAATAGCCTCACCTCTGATGTAAGGCAAAGGCTAATAAAGAGCTGGAGGGGTGTTCTCCTTTTCATTAGCAGAAGGCAGCAAAACCAATGTTGCTTTCTGTCTGCAGCTCAGAAGCACAAGGAGGAAACGTTTGCAGTTGCTCCTGTGAAGCATTAGAAGCTCTTCCTTTGCTGCTAATGGCTATGTTAGGATAACCTGCTCTGAGGACCACCTGCATGGCAGAAACTGAGTTTGTGTCAGTGTCTAACGAAGCAGATGTGTTGTCAGGGCACCAGGAAACAGCAGAGCAGAGTGCCAGCTTCAGAGTAATGCTCATCTCCTCTGCAGCACTCGAGTACCTGTGGGAGGTCTTTTAGTTCAAGTTTATAGCTGAGTAGAAAGAGGCATAAGCAGGTAGTGACTTAGATGTCTTGGTCTGGATCCTTAGTCAGAGTCCTCTCCTAATGCTTTCACTAATTGGGAGGACAAAGTTATCTCTCTTTTCCCATACATGCTACAATGAAGGTAGAGGAAGAAAAGGAAAAAGGTTGTGTACAAAGTAAGTTTAAAGAAAGCATGAAACTGAAATATATTTTCTGTGGCTCCTCCAATGTGATTTTGCAGAAAATGCACAAGTATTTTCCCTGTGAATTGGCCTTTGATGTATTCCTTCCTACATAATAAAATGTTAAAAAAAGTAGAAGCTTTAAATAATAAAAGAGAAAGGCATTTCTACTGGGGATGAGCAGAGTAGTCACCAATTTAACTAATGTAACTGTACGTTCATTCTGGACCTTTGTCAACACACATTAAAAATACTTCATCGGTTTAACCCATTTACTTTTCTGAGGGAATCCTGGGAGATCATGGCTGCTAAAAGAATTAAGAGACATGGCCAGTCTGGAAAAGGAACCTTTGAATGTTTAATTATTCTGTTGCATAATGTACTGTGTGGCATATGTGTTGACTCAAGACACCTTGCAAAGCAGTAGCACTCTGACAGCTGAAATGGGGAGTACTTGGAGTGCTTGTGTCCTTTTTCATCTCAGGCAGGTTTGGACAGAGTCCTGCAAATGCTGCTACCTGTACAGCTTCAGAAAGCATTTATATCATCTGTGCCTGCCTTATTCTTCTGTTGTTTGTGGTTTGTTTTTTTTTATCTGATCAGAACTCCATTAAAGATTGGCAAGTGAGTTTCAGGCAACTTTGAATCAGCCCTTGGATAAGGGCAGTGTGGATGAGGGGTTAGATTTTGCTCCTGATCCTCTGGTAGTTACACATTTTTAAAGACTTGTCAGCTTATGAAGGAGCTGGACTTTTGGTTCTCTTGTGGGAAGTGCTTATGCACTCCTGAAAATGAAGTGAGGCAATGACCATAATTTTGTTACCACCAAAGTCTATTTTAAAATGCTTAATTAAATGTTTCATATACTGGTAAAGCAAAATTAGGACTCAGAGGGAATATATACATTTGCATGAACTAGGCAGTTATGAATTTTCCTCATACATATTTGAAATCTGGCAAACAACAACGTTTCACTGTGAGTTTAAAAGATAATTTTACCAAAAATTTATAGGTAGAAAGGAAAATAAAATTGTCAGGCAATTTTCCTGGCTGATAGTTCTTGGCTGTTTTAAAGGGCACAAGTGGTAGCTGCATCATAGCTTAGAAACCATTGTAGAGGTGAGGACAATTATCTTAGAATATTGTTTTCCTCAGTTTCTTCATAGGGATGTGTTCCTGTACAGAGAGAATGGGAGACTTTCTGGATAATAAACAGTGCATTTGCCATTTCTGTCAACTACTTTGAAAAGTTGGCCTTTCTGTGAGTGCTGTGGGCTGTTTCATTTTGACCAACAGATTTCTTGTGCTTTAGTTCTTTGGGTACAAAGAAATATTTTCCTGGGTGGTTTTGGGCTGTGAAGAAGTAAAGTGTGGACTGACTGATGCTCTGCCCAGAAGTTCTGGGTGATTGTTGGTATTGTTGGCAGGCGGTTCGGGAGGCATTGCATTATGCTTGCTTCTACTTTATTTGAACTATAAATAGAGAACTTGAGCTTTTATGAGTGAAATACTCCCCTACTGCTATTAAATAACAGGTTTGCAGCTTTCCTCTGCTGCACAAGTCTATCATAAGCCATTTGTTTGTCCTCATGGCTGTCTGTACCTATTGCAGACCGTTTTGCGAAAGCTGAAAGAGATTGCTCAGCAGGCATTTGTTTTCATTGGGCTAAAATTGATTCTCCTCCTATCTTTATTATACTTGGCAGCATCCACTAACATGAATGGATTTGCTTCTGGTTTTAGGTCAAGGAGAGAGGTAGGCAACCCTACTGTATATTGGGTAGATTTGGAGTTGAAGCAAAGCTTTTGTTTTGTTTTGCTTTGGTTTATTTTTTTCCACAAAGTCTTGATTCTTGATAGATCATTGAAATTTCAGAATATAATCTCAGCTGTAAACAAGTGAAGCCAGAGTTCCTGGGAGGGTTGAGAATGGAACAAAAGAAAAGGGATGCTGGTTGTGGAAGCCCCAAAAGAAGCCGTTGATAAGAGATTGTGATTAATTTGAGGCTCTGCTATTGTGTCATGACTGACAGCCTGAACTTGAAGAAAGTACATGGCAATGATTTATTCATGAAAGTATGCATAATACTGAGGAGAAACCTGTGCATTCTCCCGTGACTTTGACCTCGGTGACACGTTCATCCGAGCTGTTGGCACTTGGCACCGCGGCTGCTGTCCTACCCAGTGGGGCCTGGCTGGGGTGCAATGGCCTTTCCCGGCCTGTGCCCTGTCACGCTGGGCAGAGGTGCCAGGGCTGGAGAGCTCTGTCAGGGGAACCCCCTGGCCAAATGCCAGCAGCCCTTTGCTGAGGAGGAACAAAGATCCGTTCCCTGTAGGCGAAGGAGTTTGCTTAGGGTGCCTTCAGCAGCGACGTGTGGGGGCGTTCAGATGATTCCCACGAGGAACCAGCTGAGCTCATAGCTTTTCCAGGAGGATGTTAGGTCTTCTCCCAGGCTTTTCCCCAGACTAAATCCATGGATCCTTGGGGCTTTTGACAAGGAGTGCTGAGGGAGAAGTTTTCTTGTTTTCCCTTCTCTCGTGCGTCTGCCTGTTGTGTGACTTGGTGAGCTGTGGGTGGGACTGAGCCAGCCTGAGTGGTGGTGGCAGCAGGATTGGGCTGGAGGTCGTGTGGCCCCTCTGTGTACGAGTACCACTTTCCAGATGTGAGGCTGTGATAGAACCACCACACCAAACCTCTGCACGACAGTACATTTTAAATTCAGAGGTGTGTTCACAAAAGTGTGAACTGTGCTCCTTGCGACTGCCCCTCAGCAATATTCTTACAGTTAAAAGTGACACTTGTGAACGCTGCTTTATCAGAGTTACTGGTCCTGCCAGGCACCACAGGTTCAGCAGACAGCACAGTGGGCTCAAGTGTCTTGTCTGTGACATAACTGCTGTGCCACTTAGCCTGGAATTGTGGTTAACTGCCATCTGCATCCTTGTGCAGAGCAGGTGTTGCTTAAATCTTTTATTTCAGGTGTTAACTTATTTAGTGTTGGATTCCTGTGGGGCCTTGCACTTGCATTATCATGTTTTTAGGCACTGCTCTATGTAAGGGATGGTCTGCATTTCTGTTTTCTAGACAAACAGCCACCTATGTGCAAACACTTAATTCTGCCAATCCTTTCTCCTGATGGGTTTTCTTTGCTGACTTCCTATTCTTGGAGATTATGTTGATGATGCTCTTGAAATAATTGAAAAAAATTGATTTCCATGGCAAAAATTTATTTCCATGGATTTTAGGGGAAATTATGGTACTGACTGAATTTGGTAGATTGTCACACAAGGATCAAATCAAGCTGAAAGAAATTTTAAGTTGTAACTGCCATGTGGACTATGACAACTATAATTGCAGAGAGGGATGATTCAAATGGTTTAGCTTCAAAGCCTTTCATTTTCCTGCTCTCTTGAATCTATTCAGACAACCTAAGGCCATCTTTCTCTGCTTACCTTCTGCTACCAGATGTCACAGAAATTTTGGAGTGAATTCTATAGAAGGAGCAACATTTCCACTGCCAGAATCTTCTAGTGTTGGTCCAGAGTGTTGCAGAAAGCATGCAGAGAAATCTCTGGAGAAAAGGTCTTTTGTCCCCTGGGCATTTCCTTATGAATAGTTTGAACTTGTTCATTTATCAGATGCTAATGAAGCTGTTTATTTTTGCAGCACTTGTATCATAAATGAAGCAAGCATTTGCATGCAAAAGGTCACAATGATTCTTTGGTAGCCACAAACAGATGTTGCTGGTTCAATTTTGCAAAGATAAATATCTTCCTGCATAGCATTCTACAAAATCTTTCTGAAAATGAGAAAAAATGAACTATTAATGTTTGAGTTGGGTATTAAAATAATATGATTCTTCTAACTTTCTCCATAAGCATATAAGTAAATAGATTCAAATATTGTAAAGTTACTGTATAGTGCAACAAAGATTTACAGTGCTCTCTAATTCTGTGATTAAATGTTTAATAAAAAGAATAAATTCCTTGCATATATTCACAGAAAATGTATTAAACAGGTAAGAAACCTTGCTATTAAATACAGAAAATATAATGGGCTGAGGTGTAGCACTGAGTTGGAACATTGAACAAAAATCAGTTCAGCTGAAATGCTGAAAGTCAATGATAACTGTTTCATCCAGAAGATACTACAAATTGCAGTATCATGTTGCTCATGTTTTAAATGAAGTATATGTCACCCAATTTAATGTGTGCAATTATAGGCAAAATATCCACCAGTCTATAGTGAAATACACATGGCTAGCAGAAACTTGACAAAATAACTATAAGATAGGCAAAGTGAATATTCCCTAAATAGGAATTAGATGATGCCAGAAATCAAAATTTTGGGACATAATTTAGAAGCAATACAGGAGAGAAAGGCATCAGTACCATTTCTCTGACCCAGTAACCCAATTAGGATTGACATACAGAAATGACCTTTTTGTGCTGAAGACTGTTACTCAGTTCTTTCTTTTGAATGCTGTGTTACTGCATCTGTAACCTTCTGTGTTTGTGGGCCTGTATGCAGCAAGATTAACTGTGGAAATAAAAACACAGAATGTACACTTGTGAAATAATGAAATTTCCTTGTGAAATAATGACAGCAGAGATGCTGATGCTGTCATCGAGTGTGTAATTGAAATGGACAGCTCAATGAACTTGAGTCTTGAAATGCCTTTGAACAATCTTGAGGGATCTGTCTTTCCAAATCATCCATTCTTTCGAAAGGGCCAGCTGAAGAGGGTGGGAATATAATGAGAGAGTGAACAGAACTTTTGTGGGAGCCGCATTCATATCCCTAATAGCAGAAGAGGTTGTGGCAGAATGTTCATTTCTGCCTGATTTTCATGGTATTAGTGAAACTAAAGTAATTATTCTAGTTATAGTTCTAATAATAATTTTCAGGATGGGCCAGAATCCTGTTACCAGGCTATTTTCATACCTCTGCAAATGGAGCTCTAAGTGGGTGCAAATTACCTTTGTAACTGAACAGATGTGAGTACATGCAGAACATTAATAGAAACATTTAAAAGGAGGGTCGATGGAGAAGCACTTGCAGTAGTAGAGCTCACTGCAAAATTATTATTCTCAAACTTTTACCTTTCTTTCCTCTTCTAGAAAACAGTGGAGAGAACTTGATGCTAATGAAAGGCTGATTTCACAGCACTGAAGATTAGAATCCTGTTTACATGGTGAACAGCTTTGAGTATTTCTCTCCCAATTCAGTCAACACGCCGTGTTTGAATTGTGAGTCTGTGTGGAATCTCTCTTCACAGCCCTTAAGTCCTTATTTAGCTTTTGCACAGAACTTCCTCAAACAGGCTAAGACCAAAATCAGCTGAAATTCTTTTGTGCAATATTTGAGTGAAAAATTCAATAGCTTCTGTTCCCACACACAAGATTTTTGAACATCCAGTGCAGCTGCCAGCGAAGGTCATGCCCATAACATTGGCAGTTAACGTGGCCAGGGTTGGCTGGCCTGAAATTGCCAGCTCTTTTTATCTAGGCTCTGAAACAGCTGTTAAGGGGCAGTGATTTCTGGTGAGTTGTGATGAGCTGGAATTAAAAGTGAAGTCAAGTCATCCTGTTTTCAAATCCATGTGCATTCTCCTACACTCTGACTCCCACATATGTACACATTCTTGAAGAAATCCCTGTTTGAAGTAGTAGTAGTTTGCAGCAGCATAGAATTTAATTCACTGCTCACTCAGGCCACACATAAATGGGTCAAGTAGCAATCTGAGGTGCCTTCTCCTGGCCCTGACCCTGGTGCAGAGGCATTCATGGTATGGATAACTGCTGCTGGAGCTGTCTGCACTCCTTCCTTGGCTCTCATCCCTGCAAAGCTGCCAGGTGCAGAAAGAAGTACATGGTGTAGCTCTGACCTTGTCTGTGTTGCAGGGAGCCAGAGGGTTTCCTTTTAAGTCACTGTCTGCTCAGAAAGGGAATCAGAAGGGCAAGCCAGAGTGTAAGTTTGCTTATATCTGTAGGTGGGTTAGACCTTGTGTACTTAGCTGGAATCCCACCAAAAATGTAACTGAGATATGATCTCTCTGCAGTGTAGTCCAGGGCACAGCTAAGGTCACCTGGGCTCATGTCTGTCCCTGTTTGAAGCTGATCAGAATATGAGAGAAGAGAAAATAACACACAATTGTCATCAGCAGTTTTCCTGTCTTTATAGAGTGATGACTCAAAGCACAGCAGTGTTGGCTACCACTGCTCTCATTCCCTGTGGGAAAATAATCTTCTGTAGGCACAATGTTCATTTTCTGACAATCATTCTTGTCTTCTCTATTGCCTGTATAGCAATGCACATCCAGCTGTCCCAAATGGGACTGCTCCCCCTTAGAAATTCAGGGTAGTAATGGCAGTGGGGCATTACTAAAGAATGGCTACAGTGGTTTAGAAGCATTGCATCCAGTCCTTGCTTGCAAGGTTACAGCTTCTGTTTGCACTCCACTGTACTGACCTCACCATCATTCTGAGAAGCAGTTTCCCAGTCTATTGATGAGGATTATAAAGATTTCTTTTCCTTACAGACAGGAATGAATTCATGTCTGGAAGTTTTGATATCCAGTGATGGGAAAGATACAGAACCATAAATCTTCATTAACGTTGCAGCAAATGGAGCTGCATGTTTGAACCTGTAAAATGCAGAGTACCAGGGAAGTGGCAATTGGAGTGAATTCTCTTCTATGAAAGGTGACTGGCACCTGAGGAGACATTGTCAGAAGAGCTGGTATTAGATACAGCCTTGAGAGAAAGTGTTCTAGGAATCCAGAGATTCTTTGTAGTGTACTACCAGGGTTTTTGTTTCCAATCATATTTTCTAGAGCTATAAAATTAGAAGATTAGAAGTCATGTATTTGTAATTCCTGTGATTCTGGTTAATTTTGCTGTATGTAGATATAGTATGGACTGGGTGTGGTTGGTAGAGATAATTTCAGTGGATGGGGGGAACTGTCTGTTTGCAATTCACACTGTATTTGAAGATGCCATACTTACAGGGCTAAGAGTGCTGCTTCAAAGCCTGGGGAACAGCCTCTCTGTAGGCTGCTCTCACCACAGATTTTCTAGTCTACATGCTGGCAGATGAGAAGCCCCACTGAAGTGAGGCAGTCATGTGAACTTCCACTGAAAACGTTGATGTTTAATTTTAGATTTATTTGAACTCCAGAAGCGAACTCAGGGATGATACTTCTGCATTTTAAGTCTCCAGTGAACCAGGTCCTGAGGTTTTGATTCAGTCCTTATTCATGTCTGATTCAGTCAGACACCCACAGTGTTCAGTGAGAAAAAATGAATGATAATCTGTCATAAAAATTACTCAGGATACAACGTGTGCATGGACCACAGTTAAAGATGTGTTCTGTTTAGAACAAACTACACAAGAGACTAACTCTTGAGACACTGTGAAACAGTAAATGTATTTCAGGGAATACCCCCACTCAGTTTGTTACTTTTGTTCTTCACATGCTAGGGCTTGAAACTCAGAAGAAAGATGGTACAGTCTGGCTTTGGAGTGGTCAAAGAGAATTAAATCTTACTTTCTGGCTAATACAGCAAATATGCGTGGAACAGAGGGATTATAATTGTGTCACCTAGTCATTAGGACCTCCTGTAAGTACCCCTGAGGGCTGTGGGAATTAATGCAAGGAGGTGACTGAAACTGTCCAGCTGGAGCATCAAAGAGCCCCCAGCAGCAATAGTGGACGTGTTACCATCTGCTAGCAGAGATGCAACCACCAGCAGCCATCTCTGCTTTCTTTCTCATTGCTCAACAATGGTAGGATTTCATCCTGGAGGGTTCTGCAGATCATAATATGAAGTGTCTGTTGTAACTTAAGACGTTTAGTGATGGGACCTTTTGTCATGTTTGAGCCACCTCTGATCTCTTCTCCTGCCATTGGTGTGTTTTTCTTCTCCATTTCTCTTGACAGCCTCTCCAGTGTGGTCACTCATTTGTGTTCATCTTTCTCCCACCTCCTGACTCCCACGTGCTTGGTCCTTCTTACTGCATTCTCCTTCCTATTTCCATTTTGCCTTTACATGCCTTTATGGGTCTCAGTAAATACAGAGGTGAATACACTTTCTATAGCGTGGAAACATTTCTCTCTGCTTGTTTTATCTCGCTTCACCTTAGGAAGGTTGTAGCCAGTTTGAAGGATGTGATTGTGCAGTGCAGGAGTAACTGGGACTGTTGGAGAGACTGAGAGGCTGGTCCTTACTCCTCTGTTTTTTCCTCTTTCCTGAGGTGGCTGGCAGCAGTGACCTGTGTGTGGGTGAAGTGCTGGAAAATGTACAAGGGGTGTCGTTGTCTGAGGTTATGTCTATAGTTAAAACTCCTCCTTACCAGATTTGCTTTATTTCAATTTCACAGTAACAGAATTCAGTTTAGCAGCTTTGAAAAATCTCTTGCATTTTTGCTTTTGGCTGCATTCAGCAGAGGTGAGGGTGTGAATACCTGAGAAGCCCCCCAAGTGCACACTGAGGAAAGAGCAAGGATATTTTTATTGCATGTTGTAAGGTGAAGAGGGAAGCGACCACTCTCCTGCACCTATCTGTCTCATGTCTGAAGTGATTTCCACATAGAAATTCAGCTGAGATTTCTTTTTCAGACTACCCCTCTAGGGAAAATCCACTGCAGTTCTTTGATCATGCTGATCATAAGCTGTCTGCAGCCTTTGTACCACAGTCCCTCCTATTCTGCCAAAAGGGGAAAGGGTTTGGGATATGTATTTCTCTCTTAAGTGGCACTTGCCTGCTTTTTATCTTCTCCCCTTTCTGGTGCTAATATAGTGTTAAGTTGCAATGGATTATGACCTTAAAGAGGAGGAGTGAAATAAGTTGGCCCCTACCTAGAATTATGGGCGTGCAGCATTCCCTCCCACACATTCTGTGTGTGCTATTTATTTCTTTCAGAGTTTATGCTTATTAGCACTGAGTCCTGCTGCTGCTCTCAGCTCCAGCTGCTCCCACCTGTGCACAGTGTTTCTATGCTGTGTGATGCTACTTCTCCTGCAACAGCAAATCTTATTGTAATTAAATTCCCAGGGGAGAAATACACAAGAGAGACTCAGAGCCAAGCAAGAAGGGAGATCTTAATGTTCCAAGCAGCTCCTGGAACTCTTAGTGACTGCCCTTTTTACAGCAAATGACAACTGAAGGCTGGCAAATACTTGACAAGAACAGCTTCAGAGACCACCTGGAAGTGCCTGTGAGCCACTGGTGGTCTATAGAGAATTTAGATGACTTTACTGACTGTTTATTGATTACTGCAGTGAGGAAGAATGATTAAGTTAGTCTGAATTTTATTTCTGATAGTACACACAGTTTAAAAAAAAAGATTCTAGGAGGCAATTTTCATGTGTATTAAACTTGATCCAATAAAAGCATTTTATATATTTGACACTTAAGTTAGGCTTAATTTAATGACATGACTTAGAATATAATTTGAGATCAAAGGTGTAGTCTTTGACTCTCTTACCTTTTGAAACCTCTTCAAGTCCTTATTCAGTGTGTTAGCATTTATTTATGGCTAGGTTAAAGCATGTGCAGATATTTCCTGGGTTTTATTAGCAACAAGTGTCCATTTCCATAATGAACTGTAAAAAAGTAACGGTAGCCTAAAAGTAGATGAGCCACCATAAGATTCCTTGTTAAAAATAATAAACACACCGAGTCATTAAGAAAACCTAATTGAACTCATAAAGTTGAGATTAACAAGAAAAATGCTGACTGAATCACAGTGAGTACTCTATTTCTCCAGAGGCCAGGGCATATTTTAGTAAGGAAGAAGAAACACCCTTTTTAAGACTATTGTCTATGTTTTGCTTCTTATACTGAGTCTTTTCTTTTTCCTTCCATGCCATCAGAAATTACTGTGTGTCCTGGAATGTAAGGCCTCATAAAGGTTATCAGTCTTTACCTGCATGACTGATAAAGTGTTAGAATGTCCAGATTTCATAGAATCACGAAATCATTGAGATTGGGGCAGACCTTTAAGACCATCAAGTCCAACCCTTAACCTAACACTGCCAAGTTCACCTCTTCCCATAAGAAAAAGTGTTGAATATTTACCTGTGTCAAAAAATTCCATGGTGTTGGTCTGGTGGAGATCTCCACAGATGCAGGGGCAGCAGCAGATTTACATACAATGCACAGCATTAACTGCAGCTGCTGTTCAGTAATGAACACAAAGACATGAGCAGGATTATCAGTAATTAGCTGTGTAATCACAGACAGGAGAGCTCTGCTCTGTTCACAGTGGTGTTGAGAGGGCAGATATTTGAAATGCCTTCAACCTCTGTGCTGCAGTTGTGCCTTAAGTTCTGCAATTTGCAACTGGTGTTTTAGTTGGGAAGAATGTTAATGTGAGAGCGTGTCCTCTTTTGGTGAGGGAAAGCTGATGTGAGGCAAACAGCTGTTAAAAATATTTTGATAGAGATCATGTCAGTAGATTTAACCTGTCAGACAAGACTTAAACTCTGAGTTAAATCTTGAGGGCATCCAAGCAAAAACCTTCTGCTTTAGGCAGCATTTCCTTGCTATTATGATTTTATGCTTAATGCTCGTTATCTGCTGTCATCAACAACTCACTAACCTAAACAAATCCGAGCTTGTAAGAGCAAGAATTGGGACCCCAGATCTAATATGGATCAAAGCATTTTATGTATTCCATGTATTAATTCCACCATACAGAGAGGTTTCTTTATAGTACTGTGACAGGAGGTGGGAGAAGGAATGTTCAGAGTGTTGTGTTTATTCTTCCTTGGGACTCAAAAGAGCACAGAGGTAGTAAGAGGGAGCTCTGTGAGATGCTTGAGAGCCTTATGGCCAGGAAATAATGCAAATCCAGGTTTAAAATCTATCATATTTCTTTCTCCTTCTCATTCTTGTGAGAGAGTCAGCTCAGGCTTAAGGTTTCTACCTGTAGCATCTGAAGCTTCTCTTAAAAAGATGAGAAGAAAACATACTAGTGAATAGTAGTAGGTATTGGGCCAAAAGGTGGAAGAGAATCAATCAGCCAGAGATCAATGTGTCGCTGAAAAAACCCAGAAAATTACCTTTCCCATCTGCTTATCCAGAAGAATAAAACCATACTGAGAGAAACAAATACACCAAAAAGGTTGATTTTAAACAAAATTCTTGTACTATACAGACTTATTTCAGTTTTTCTTTATACTTGATTTGCTCACAAAACGCCTCTGTGTTGGGTTCCCAAGAGGAGGGAGCCCATTTAGAAGCTTGGTGGTTATATTTTGCTTTAGGAACTGAAATACATAAGAGGTCTCACAGACATCTCAGGGACATCTTGTTTTGAGAATTACATCCCCTGGGTGTCTCTGGTCTTCTGCTGAGCCCCAAAGGGATGAGAAGCTTCTTTCCCTTGCCCAGAGCCTTTGGGGATGGGGAGAAAAGAGAGGTCCTTATTGACATTTTTGCCTGAAACAAAGGGGAGTGCATTTAAAACAAATACTTTATGTTGCTAAACTCCCCCAACTGACTTCAGAACTTGCACAATACAGGCATCTCTGGTTTGGCAGGGATGATTTTTTAAGAATTGACTTCACAAACTGGTTTTGTTTTGCTCTTGCTGTGGGGCGAGCAGTATGAATACCACAATGAAACAAAAGAAAACACGCCTTCAGCCAAATTCTTCTCTCACAGCCCTGCAAACCCACTCAAGCCAGCTCAGTACCAGCAGCAGAACTAAAAAAATAAAACATTTTAACTCTGCAGATCCCTGAAGTGTACATATACATGTACTATTGGCAGCGTTAGGGAGGCAGAAAGTGGTTCAGTGATGTAAGTGTGGAGGGGCCAAGTGCCACACTGAGTCTTGCTGCCCTTCTAGAAGTTACGTGTTGCAATGCCAGCACAGCCCCAGTCAGCAGGTTCCCCAGCAGTTCACTGGTGTGTCACCCAACCACAGGCAGGGCTGCTGGTCTGGTTCCTAGGGAAGGTGAAAGAAAACATCATGAGATCCATTGCTCAATGGATAACCAGCAGTCTCAGTAAATATGTCACAGAAAGCATACTTGGTATCGCCTCTGAGATGCAGAGGATAGGAAGTAATTCAGCTTTTCCTCTTAATTTCCTTGGGAGAGCTGGAACCTGCATAAATGATCTTCTCTGTGGATACAGAAAACGTTTTGAGTGTCACCTTTTTACTGATAAAGTGACTGAAAGGGAGGATATAGACATTGCATCTTCCAGTTACTCATCCTTGTTATAATGAGATGAAAACACAGTTAGGGTTAGACTCCTCAGCATCCAAAAAAAAGCATTATATGTGATCCCTAAACTTCCTATGCCAAGTGGAAGGTGACCAGTTCACCCTATAGCAATCTTGTCTAAGCTTGACTTTTTTGTTTGCTCTGAAAATTCAAGTACAGGAGTGAGAGTTGGGCATAAAGTTCAGTGCTTTTTCTGAATGTCATGGGTTTATCAGTGAAGACATTGTGTGAAGTAAAACTCATATGGTGATGACAAACTGACTCTGACCTTAGGGGAAACCCACATCAGAGCAGCTGGAGCCAGGCCTTAGGCTGCAGGTTGAGACATAAGTATTGAAGCTATTTCTTTTGTCACTCTTTAAATTATATGTTGGGAGGTCAGAGAAGTGTTTTACTGGGCAAAGAAACTACCCTGTGTTAAAGCTTCTTTAATAAAGCAGCAGCTGACAGTCCTGCTGAATTTAACTTGTTTGTTTGTTTTGCCTCTTGCCCTGTTTGCTGTGATGGAAACCACCAATGCATTTTATTGTTTGCTGCAGAAAAACAATGATTCACCCTAAGCTGCTTTGACTTCTTGCTGCAACAGTTTAAGCACAGTTTTTGTGTATAAGAGGAAGGGGAGAAATCTGACTCTGAAGTCAGCTAAGAAAAATGAAAATAGTTAGGAAGATGTGGGTTTGTATGTTTAGCAATAAATAACTGGCTGGTATCTTCATGTTTTGCCATTATATGCTGGGTGTCCTATGGTATCTGGCACAGGACACAATCCATAAGGTGTAAGGGCAGATGACAATGGCACATTGCTCACTGCTAAACTGAACAGGAAGGATATCAGGGAAGGAAAAAAATCCCACAGCTTTTACCTTCCTAAAGCCTCTTTTCAAAGTCAGTGAACATAAACTTTACCCCTGGACCTGCGAGTTAACTCCAGCTCTGTTGGACTCTGTGAACCAGACAGTGTGACTGGCAATTTGTGCAAACATCACCCAACCTCTTCTAGCAAGTGTTTGTATTTGGCTGTTAAACTATCACTACGGGAAAGTAGCTCCCTCTGGTGATAAGAAACATTCGTAATTCCCATTTATCCAATGCGAAGGCAGTTGAACAACAGAGCTTGGAACCTGCGACGTTGGTTTGTACATACAGCTTCTTCAAAGATCCTTTGGCTTCTGTAGGTTGCTTTCATGAGCTTGCTGAACTGGAACCCAAGACTTCACGCTCTTCATTGTTAATTACTACCGTGTCAATGGAATTTTAAAAATAACTTAAAATGGAATTTTACTTGTATGAACATTAGGACAATCTTTAATGCTTTTGATATTTTCAATTTTCTTGTGTTTTCGTGAACTCTTCTCCCTTGTTTTACTCCCTCACACTGCAGAAGTAACCAGTGAAGTTCTATTTGTTTGCTGAGGTTAAACTTGCCCATAGTTATCATTCTGCCTTTTTCCATGGAGCAGGGAGCCTAAAATGTACCCTTAGGAGAACTGTAAAACCTTTGAGGCCTTCGTGCTGAAAGGTGTTGGGCATTTTTCTTGGTCCTGGCAGCTGGAGGCTGCTTGGTTTTATCATGTGCTCGGCTTTAAGCACCTAAAGAACCTGGATGTGATTAACAACAATAATCATGGACAGAATGAGGGCTTTTTTTCCAGGATCATTTTCCCCTTATGCAGAAAATCCTAGTATTCTTAAAATGCCCCTTTATGGTGACATCAAGAGGCATTGATTTAAACCTCTTTGAGGCTTCAAAAATAATTTGCCCATGAAGTTTCACCCTTGAACATTTTAAGCTCAAGTCAGTACCTCTTGTAAGGAAAATTTAATTTTATGCATGAAACCTTTGGCATTTATTGTAGCTTTTTTCCCTGTTTGCTTGTATTTCTCTGCTCTAAGTGATAACATGAACTTGGTTTTTAATAGAAGTTGTGTTCAGCCTACATTAGCTTTTAAATTCTTTCTCTTTCACATGCATAGATTTAAATGCTGCTATGATTTTGTGAGAAATCCTTGTATGTTCTTTCTGTATGATGAAGATAATGCTTTTTGTCTTGTTTTTATCAGCATAACAAAAATTATGTCTGCTTGTGGTACATGAGAGAAAACATCCTGCTGTCAGGCCTTTTCTCTGTGTCCTGTCGTGAATTCTGGTGGCATATCTGAAAAAAAGGCTGTCTGAGAGCCACAGGAGCTGATTGGTGCTTAGTCCCATTTCTTCCAGTTCAAAGCAGTTTTTTCAAACTGTGTATATTTATTATCAGTCCTTTAAAGCACTGTTAGTCTTTGCTTGGTTGCTGCTCTACTTTTGTGGTGTGCCAGTTGATTATTCACTGTTAAACAGCAGGAAAATCTGCAGGAAAAACATGATCAAACAGCAGCTCTGGAAAATACAGAGAGGGAATACTTAAATTGAACAGACACTGAGAAAGAAGGCATTTTACCTCATACTGTGTCAAAATGTCATTTTTATTCCATTATACAAAGCCATGCATAAGATAAGAAGTCTGTGGTAAAAATCACTCCAACCACTTGACATTAGCTATATTGATAATGAGTTGTAATTCCAGAAGCACTTCAGTAATTCCATTGAATTTAAAATCAACAGTGATTGTAGTATCAAGATGAGCATAACTGATTCATTACAGGGATGTGATTTGATAAGGAAGGAACAAGAGGAAAACTCTAGTTGCTGTGTCAGTCTAATGAATGTATTCATTAGTTACTGAACTAAGCTGGAGGGAGAACCTGCTTTATGGCTCTACTGACATCACTTCCACTGTCTCTCCAGCCAACTTTTACTAATCCATAATGTGCTATTTTTCACACTGCTGCTGAGAAGAGGGGTTTTTTGTATTTTCCCCTCAACAGCTTTCATAGTGCAATATCCATATTGCTTTATTTGTTTGCATGGAAAGAGTACTGGTTTTAGGGCAGTTGAGCTGAGCAGCTTTTTTAGCTGATTGCTGCTTGTCATTTTTCAGTCTTTCCTATCTCCAGCCCTTTGAAGTAAAGCTTCTTTACTGAATATACATCTTGGCTCTGTGGCATTTGCATGACTTCAGACAGTTCTGTTTGACTTGGCTGTATCATGTGGAAGCATTTTGATGGAGAGGTTAAACTGCACTCAGGATGTCAGATGACCTGGAAGTCTGCGTTAGGAAAATTAACATATTTCAATAAGAAACGTGACCATTAGCAGTGTTTGTTTTCCAAGGTTGTTACCATCTTCAGACCTCAGGTGTGACTGGTGGATTTCAGTTAAGGAAAAAGCTGTCTCTGGGTGAAGAAACTCACCTAACTCTCACTCTTCCCTTACCGACTCAGATCTGTTCAGCCCAATTTTACTGCTTAATAATGGAAATGAATGTGAGCTCCATTCTATCCAGTGGTGGCACAAGACCTTAGTTGGGGTTTCTGTCCTCTCTGTGAAGGGGTGACTGAGAGCAGAATTTGGCCTTTTTTTTTTTTTGCACAAGATGTGTGAACAAGGCCTGGTTTCTTTCCTGAGTCACATCTATTATTTTTTTCTGTCTATATGCAGTTATCTCACATCCTTTTGGTGCCAGGCTTTCTGTTAAACGCAGCGAAGTCAGAACTCAGAGACATTTAGAGTGGAAAAGTTATATCAGCAGTGTAAATTTATAGGTAATTGAGAGATGATAAAAAAACCAGAAAAACAAGTTAGAAAATGAGCTAATATTCTGTGTGAATAGTTCTGGCAATGCATAAAGAAAGGACAAATGTTGCAATAACCTGATGCTCACCAGCTACTAAGCTAGGAAAGGAACTGGAACAAATTGAAAAATGCCCTGTTGTTCATCATCTCACCCCTCAGCCACCATCCTGAAAGTACACCCTTCATCCATATCCCTTCACCCTCTGCTGGAAAAGAGAGCTCTGTAGTGCCAAAACTTGTAGACAAGTAATAGCTTAATAGCAAATCCAGAGTAGTTCAAGGTTATACTTTGTAAGGGATAATTCTTCAGTATTCCCAATGACAGCTTGCCAAATGCTTCATCCTCTGTTTTTATTTCCTAAATAAATTCAGTTAATTTGAGGGAGTAAGGATTCCCTCATTTTAATAAGTCTCATTCCCTCTTCCAAATCCAGTTATAATTACTGCAAGACTATGTCAAACTCTTTCCTGAGAGGAAAACTTTCTTTGGCTTTCAGGCATCTTGGCTCCACTTCCCTGAACTTTAACAGCATTATATCTCTTGACAGGATACAGGGTCCTAATTGATTGCTTTGTGCATTAGTACTGCAAGATAGCAAGTCTGAAAGCCATTTTCTGGCATTACTGCATGTGGTGAGGAGCTTTTTACAAAGATGGGTGCCTTGGCTGAACTTTGGCTACAAAAGTTGTTTTGATGTTCTCGCTCAGCTTTTAGGGACGTTATCCTATGCTTGAGAAGAACAAAACCACTCAGTATTTTCAAGAAAAACTAATCTCAATATATCATGACTGAACAAAGCAGAAGTAAAAGTGTGTTTTGCATTCCTGAACACTGGGGGACACTGCTTGCTTGCCTCTCTCTAGCTGCACTATTAAACACCCAAGGCATATTGTTTCTGTTAAACTTAAGGTCATGAATTCATGTTTTATTCCTCCAGATGGTCAACAACTTCTAAAATTGCATTAAAAGGAGACAAAATCCTGCACAACATGATTTTAGTTTATTCTTACCAAGACAATGTGTCAAAATAGGATTAAATAATGTTGCAGTGATGCTGATGAGAAGCTAGTGCTTAACTTCCTGTAAAACAGTATTGGAATGACTGAATTTATCAGCCATATCCCTAGACCAGATGCAAGAACAAGGGGCATTTGCCACCTGTATTTATGCAGTTGACCAATGCATCTGCATAGAGCCAGAAGTTCAAGTCTCTTGCTTGCTTTCTTGATGCCACATTTCCATTGCATGTAAAATGTGAGAATTCCTTTGTGTGTTTGAACAGAATCTCTGTACTTGCAGATTGTATGAAAATGTATCTCAAACTGCCTCATCTCTCCCAATCATTCTGACTCTCTGGTGGATCTTACTCTTATTTCAGGCTGTCTTTCTCTGTCTGCCCAGAGATTATTCTGTAGAAATGAAAAAATAACCTTTCCTGTTATCCTTATCTTTTAGAAGAAGAGTTATTGACTTGGATCTTTTTGAGAATGGTTTTAAAAGAAAAGCTATTTTGACCTGCATAAAACCATGTGGTATTTCCAATCAAACAGTGTAAGAACACTGAGAATGATACAAATACTCAGTTACCATGGGACTGACTGTGTGTCACCTGTTCCTCACCTCTCCCCCGAGACAGTTCTCATTTCCTGCCTGTTCTTTCCAGAACACAGGACAGCAGAGGCTGTAATGAGGATCTTTACAGCTGTTGTTGCTGGAAAGGGACAGCTTTCCAGGCACTGCATGTGCGTGTGAGCACTTGCTCCGATGAGTTTTTGGGGTGTTCAGTATATTCAAAGCTATTGATCATAAAAAGATGATAACTCTGGAAATTATTCAAAAAGAGTTTTAAATGTGCCTGAGAATTTTTTTTTTAGTATTTATTCTGTGTATGTGAAAACAACACAGCTGGAACAGCAGTGTCTCCTCCTTTTTCCCAACAGATACTTTGCAGCACAGTGTGCTCCTATCAAACATATTGAAGAATTGCATTAATGACAGGCATTATTCTGTGCCTTATATGCTGGGGCAGAATGAACCCTCATTATCTTTTGCTTCTCCTGTAGTAAGGGATACACCACCTTACCTAATATCTTTGACCTGCTAATATACTGCTTCTATATATTTAGGCATCACACCACTTGTATCTATGCTACATGTGACTGGCCTGTGTTTCTGAAGGCTTTATTGCAATGTTTTAAGTTCCTCACTTCTCACACAGCACCACAGCCCATCTTCATTATTTCTTCATCAGCTTCACTGAAAGGAATATGAAGCCTTTCAGCAGCTCTGAAATGTATAAAGCTGTTAGGTCATCTTATTGCTCAGTAACACTTGGCTTAGTGCTAGACCTGAGATGTACCAAGGAGGGTGTGCAAAGCTCCAAGCATCTGGGGAGAGGTGGAGGCAGACTCTCTGGAGACAACTCTCTGAAGGTGTTCTTTATATTGACCATTCTCAGGCTGTTGTATGTCATCTTCCAGGGATACTGCTGCAGTCTCTAATAGGTAGTGGTGAAGCTTTCTGTCTGTGACTGTTGGAGTCCAAACTGCAGCCCAGCACTTCTGCTGTGTTAGTGCAGCACAGAGTACAATTTTTATTGTCCTAATTGACCTTTGTCACCTAAATACAAGTATTAAATCATAATTACCTGTTACAGCAAAATGTATGATTTTGGTACCAGGAATGGGTTTGGTGATCAGAATAATTTCAGTGAAATCTGAGCAAGAAAATAAGTGTGCATGGGCTCGAAGCTGTGCCGTGCTCAGGCTTGGATAATGCACAGCTGCTCAGCACTAAGATCAAAAGGAAGTAACAGATAAAAGAATGCCAATTAATTTGGACTGGAAAAGGCCCTTCATCACCCCATCAGATGCTATCAGCATCTACTTCAGGACTGCTTCACTCTCTTATAAGTTTATTGTGAATTTTTACATAAAATAAACTGTTTTTTGGAGATGTAATTATGTTAAATAATCTGTGGGCAGCCTAAGCTCCAGTGGCAGGACTTGAGCTACTGCCATCCATTAATTTTGTACTTCGTTAGACTGTTCTGCCAAGGAGGGAACCAGACATCTTGTGTAGATGGCTGAACACTGGGTTTATACTCCATTGCACTGCAGGTTGGACAGAATGTAGCTGCCTTTTGCCATGGTGTAATGCTGAAATACCTCGAGTCTTTGTGCTTATTCTGGTTATGTGTCTGAGGTAGGATCTAACCCTGCCCTTCTGATTGATTCTAAGGAGGCTTCTCAGAGTTGATCCTCAGAACACAGTAGAGCTTTTAATGAATAAATGTAATTAACCAAATTTGCTCAGAAGATAGGATTATGTTTTTATTAGGATATTGTCCTACCAGACCTGCCTTTCACACAACTGTATCTGCATTACCTGCTGCTTACTGAACTTTCAGGCAGATGTGCCTTCTCCAAACTGTTATTTTCCTTAAGGCAGAAGAGTTAATATGATTTTCTGGTTTTTGTTGTAATGAAATCTGTTTTATAAAAGAAAAATCTTATCTTTAATAGCGAAGCATGAATTAAAAACAAACTGAAAGACAACCACCTGGTATTTCTGCTCAGGAATTGGTAAGAAAGTGAATACTGGTAGGCTTTCAAAACAATTTGATTTGTGATCAGACAGAAGAAAAGTCACTTTTCCCAAATGAAATCAGGATTTTTCCATCTCGGGCTTTTTTTTTTTTTTAGAACATTGGAAATCTAACTGAGGACTTGGTATTCTGCCAGGTAAGAGAAGTGGAACTGCCTAGAAGCCCCTTAGATGAATAAAAGATGCAAGATCAGGCCAACTGATGGCTTTAGCATACAAAGCACAGTCTTGCTTTTCTGCTGTCTGCTCACGTGCAGAGTATGTTATGTTTTCCTAATGTCTTCATAGAGTTCTGGTGGAATTAAGAGCCCTTCAGTCCCTGCAGTTCATGGGTATTGAGACACATCAGGAGCATGCAGTTTCTACAGGTTACACAGTGTGCCTTGCAGGAGCTCAGGTGGGGGTCAGTGCTCTGCTTTTACAGGCATCCTGTCACACCTTTCATCAATGTACCCAGCCTTCTCTCAAAATCTGAAAAGCTTTTATCATTCCTATACATTCTCATAGTAAATGGAAGACTGTTGTAGAGCTTCCAAGAACCAGAGGCTTTCCAGTTGCTGTGATAGTTACAAACCTTCTTGTAACTTCTGACATTAATTTATACACAGTTTAATTCACCTTGTCCATGTGCTTCCATTTTTTTTCTCTTACCTAGGAGTATTCTGCACTGTGTTCCTCTAATGTGCATTTTAGCAATCATACCTTCCTTTGGCCTTGGTCTTGGTAGGCTCAGTAAGCCAAGCTTTCTCTTCATGGAAAGTAGGCTTTCTGTGCACCTGACCATCCCGTTGGCTCTTCTGGGTGTGTCACTGTGGAGTTACCTGTTCCTGAGTGCTGATGATCAGAGCACTGTAGAGACACAGCTGCCTTATTGCAGCAAAACCTCTTCCCCCATCCATCTTCTAAGTTACTTGGATTTAAGACTCTGGTCATGAGCTGTCGTTTCTCAACAGTGCATCTCATCATTAAGATGAAGAGTAACCCTGTCACCTCATATCTTTGTCTCTTCCAAAGGATTCTGCATCTGCTGAATTACCTTAGTGGTTCATGTTGTTGCTCCACTCTCATTTCAGAACTTCCCACAAATCCAGTTTTTGTTTGTTGAATTCCTAGCACTCACCTTGCCTTTGCTGCTGTTCTGTGGATATGGAGTACCTGGCTAGACATGGGTTTGCATTCTCCAACAGAGGAGTCGTCAACTTCTTTGCACATCCTCAGGGCTGAATCTTAGAATTATTACTTGATCAGAATTCTCCTTAGTCTCAAAGTGATGTTTATTCCGGATTGGCTCTTTGGAGTCCCTGAATTTCTCAGAGGGGGTGTCCCCACCAGTGCCTGAGGCACGTGCTGAGGTGCAGCACCCCAGTCAGTGAGCGGGGCAGCTCCCATGAGTTCCTGCAATACTGCAGCCCAAATGCATTTTCTTTTTGAAACTGAATCAATGACAGCTGGGGCAGACCAATCAAGATCATCTCTGCTCATCTGACAGAATGTTTTATTTATGAAGCATTAATTAGGCTTTCTTCCTAATGAGATGCAAATCTGCTGACAAATGGGGCATGTTAATGTGAATATACACTGCCACAGTGCAAGAACTACAAAATTAGTAGCTGTCCTTTTTTGTCAGTAATAAGCTTACTCTTATACAGCTGAGTCTAATTAAAAGGACACCTTGCTGCTCATTCTAGGTAATAAACTTTTGTTTGTTTAATATCAATTTAATAATAAATTTGAATGAAGTAAACCCACTTTTTGCAATAGTTTCACCACAATTCCCAAAATGCTGACAGTGTGTTATTTTTCTGAATGATTCAGGTAACTTGCAAGATCCTAGAACACCCTGGCAAATTACAGAAAGCCATATATAAATCACAGTTAAAGTGTCATCCCTTTTTAAGAACTATTAGTATTGTGATAATACCTCAACTCTAAAAGAAATAGAATGTGGATGGCTTGGGGGGGGAGTGTGGCTACTGTGGATGGCTTGGGGGGGGAGTGTGGCTACTGTGGATGGCTTGGGGGGGGAGTGTGGCTACTGTGGATGGCTTGGGGGGGGGAGTGTGGCTACTGTGGATGGCTTGGGGGGGGGAGTGTGGCTACTGTGGATGGCTTGGGGGGGGGGAGTGTGGCTACTGTGGATGGCTTGGGGGGGGGAGTGTGGCTACTGTGGATGGCTTGGGGGGGGAGTGTGGCTACTGTGGATGGCTTGGGGGGGGAGTGTGGCTACTGTGGATGGCTTGGGGGGGGGGAGTGTGGCTACTGTGGCTGTTTTTGATTGCATGTGCATAATGCTTTAGCACAGATGAATTACGTTTGCCCATGTGATCGTACTCCATGGCCACATCTAACAGAGGTGATCCCACACAAGGCTGCTCAGATGTGATTTCCTCTTTGGAAGTCCATGGAGCCTGCTCCCAGTCACCTTCTTGTCCTTATGTGTTTCAAAATGGTTTTCAGGAAGTTTTTATCTGTCACTTTCCAAGTGACTGAAGTGTTGGACTAGACTCAATATTGCCTTTTCTGACAATGAGGAAGATTTTGTTTGCTACACAGCACCAGAAATTCCTGACAGATTAGATATTCCCTCTTTATGGATTTTAAAGTAGTTTTGTGTTTCTTTTCCATAAAAATAATTAGATATAAATGTTCTAAAATATTTAAAAGCAGCAATTTGCAAGGAAGGCTAATTGCTAAATGTTGAATTTGAACATTCTCTTTTAGCATTTTCAAGTGGTTTGGAAGCATCAAAAATTCATAAAGTGAAAGCAAAATGGGTGGAAAAGCAGCGTTACCTATTGCTTTGGATAGCAGAGCTCTAAGAAAGCAGTGTTATTAATACAACTATTCTGTCCTCCATGAAATCCTAATGAAGCTTAAATGATGTGATTTTTTTTGTTATTTATGGAAGCAATATTTTATATGGATCAACAGGCTTAGACTGTTCTTCACTATGACAGAACCAGAAGAGATGGTGGCTCTTACGTTCAAGTTAATGAGAATCCAGGATGCTACTCCCAAAATCTTAGCTTTTGTGAAAACTGTAACAACCCTTTAGAAATTCAGTGCACGACCTCTGTTAGCACTGGAGAGGTACTGAAACAACAAGCTGATCTCTCAAAACTGGAGTTCTTGCTTTAATGTTTTGTATTTGCTGTTTTTATAAAGACAGTTTTAATTCAGAGCTATTTTCTTACAGTTATTTATTTGCAGAAAACACATACTGTAAGGAATAAGTAGTTTGTAAATCCATTTGTTTTGCCTAAAATTTGGCTTGGAACATTTTAAAAAGAGCAAGTTCTTAAAACTCAGCTATGTAAGGGTGTCCTGGGTAGTGTCCACAATTCTCTTACCCTGAGAGCTTGTCTTTATATTGTTTAAAGGGAACTTGCAACACTTCCCATCTTGCCTTTCGTATGTGTCTTTTCATTTCCTTTTTCAAGAAGAGAGTTGAAGGAATCTAAGACACAGGCCTCTTGCTTAGCTGGTGAAATTCAGTTCTCTGTCTCTAGCTGTTATTTTTAGGCTGGAAGAGGATTCTCTCCACTGCATCGTTTCAGTGCTTGGACCAAGATGACCATCAGCCACAACATTTTTCTCGCTGGAGGGCTGCAATAACTCATATTCTTGTGTGAGACTCAAGCAGCATTTTTATTTGTTTCTTTTTATTTTCTGGCTCTTCTGGTTATTTGCCCTCAGGACATTAAACAGGCAGGCAAATAAAAACAAATGCCAAATTCATTATTTCATTCAAACTCTGGTTTTTGCACGGCCTTCTCCTCTAGTCCTTAATAACTACTGAAATTGGCTTAGTGTATTTTTAGAGGGAATTAAATAACCCACTAGTGTTCTTTTGCTGGATTTCTTTTTGTCTGGGGATTAGATGCAAAAGCTTTTGATTTCATGGAATTATCTGTTGCTCTTCTGCAGCTTATAGATTCTATAGGTTCCCACCACAGTTTCAGATGAAGCTTGGTATGTAATGCCATATCTGAACAACTTTTTTCTTTAGGTGCACATTTGGAAAATGGAAAAGAGAATCAAACTACTCGCTGTTGCACAGAGCATATGATCAGTGTTTGGCAACTGGACCAGCAACACAGCTGCTGCTGAAATACAATTTTTCAGATATGCTTCTATAAGAGTTTGCCATTAGACATTACTCAAACCAGTTCAGATTTCTCTGAGGAGTTTCTCTATACATTCTACTTTGTATTGTTTTCTGTTGGTGAACATAATGAGGGATTTTACACTGATTTTTATATGTGTGATAGTTTTGAGCAAGATAGGACCAAATGCTGGTTCCTGTAGAGTAGCTACAGTAATTATTTCTTGATTTTATAGTGTACTGGACTGGACTAAAATTGAATAAATTAAGCAGGATCCACCTTGTAGCATATTGTGGAAGCCAAATGAAAGAAGCTTTTTTTAGTTCTCTTTCCCCTGTTGGTCAACTGAGCAGTGCACTTGGTGTTGTTTTTCTAAAATTGAGAAACTGTTTGGGTTCTGGTTTTGTTTAGTTACCCTATATGAGATGATGGTTTGTCTGTTAGGTAAGTGAGTGTATCAAGTAGCTCTTTATCAGGTATCCTGCCAATGTACATGCAATTATGAAGTACTCCAGACAGTTTTATTTTTCAGTGATGAGGTTGTAGTTATAGGTGGCTGAGTGTTGACACAAAAAGGTCAAATGCTGTGCTCCAACCAAGCAGTGAGTGTGGGTAATGTAAAAAGGATATCTAGGGGTGATAAATAGAGTTACAGGGATAAAGTAGGAGCTGATATTAACGTGTGGTACAAGCAGTCTTTCAGGACAAGATACCACTAAACAGGTGGTGTCTGTTAAAGCCCACTGGCTCAGCTATTGATGCTAAATCATTCTCCTGTTTTGTCTGCATCTCAATTATTTATTCAAGAGCCAAGCCCTTTTCTTTGTAGCCGTGAATGTTAGAAATGCCACTTCTATTTCTTTTAGTAGAGAATTAGACTGGAGGACAACCACCACAGGTTTTCTACAGCCCATGCTCTGAGCTCTATCAGACAGTTTTTAGCACTGTGCTTTGCTCCTGTAAGGAATGCCCCAACTGGATGTGTGTGCAGACTCCACGGGGTGGATGGGCTGGTCAAGGTTCATTGGGGATGTGGTGGTTTCAAGGTGTTTACAGGACCCTCATATTTGTATGTCATGAATATGTTTTTTTTATATGGCTTTGACTTAGCCCTTCAGGACAAGACTAGGTTGTGTAATTCTTAACAACACTTCATCAGCAGCCAGTTTAACAGAGGGATTGGGTGGAATTTGTCACAATCAAAATAGGAACTTAGTTAAAGACTTGAGAATGGCCAAGTTCACCAGAGACTTAACAGCAGGGTTTCCTCAATCAAATCACACATACAAGGAGATGGAGGTTAAATAAAATCACTCACACAGACAGTTCTAAATCAAACCACACACACACAGAGGTTAACCTATGATTAAATTATCCCTTTTTGTGAGTTAAGTGAATTACTTTTATGTGCAGACATTCATTAATAGATGGTCCTCAAACCTCACAAAATCAGACACGCGAGTCCTTGAGAAATCACCCACAGCCAATTTTTCAATCCTTACAAAATCCACTCTGAGAAGGGTCCCAGGGAGCTGCACCACCACTTCCTAACGCTGATCCTCCAAGGGAAATTAAGGTGTTGATTTCTCTGAAGACTCCCTGTGTTTTGCCGCAGGTCGAGATAAAAGACTTGAATGTTCACAAGGGATTCAGTAAATCCCTTGATGATGAGAACACTATTTCACAGATCACTGTGAGGCTTCAGAGACTGGTGGCAAATTGCACTATACATGGAAGAGAAGCAAATTGCCTGAGGTATCTGAAGAGGCTGTTGTAGATTAATAAATGGGATAGCTTTTTTTTGGAACACAAGTCTTATCCTGGCTGCAGTATAATTAGCTTATTTTTTAATACAAGAAAATGAGACAAAGCAATTCTGTGCCTGATACAGCAGCTCTTGCCACTGTGTTTTGAACTTGCTGTATATTTTATATTCAGGTAGCAGCAACACACTCCAAGAAAAATAATTGGATCCTTAGAAATGTGAGTACGTGAAAAGTACAGAGTAAATGCATTTTCTTTTGGCAGAAATTCTGGACAGCACAGTACTTGATCCAAGGGAATGAGAAGGCTATTATCATCCATTATCTTTTTGTGCTTAAAGGCATATTTTTCTAAGTGCTTTTCCCCTGTGTGAATGCTGATATTTTCAGCATGAAGATGAATTTGGTGTTCCTTTACAGTGGTTGTACTCCATCACCTCATGTTCTACTGATCACTCATGAGCTGTGACTTCTGAAAGACAAAGCCATTCCAAGGCGAAAAGATCTTAGGAGTAAACAAAGAATTTATGAGGAATGGGAAAAGGGATTAATTACAAGACAGTGCTAGTTCCTGGGGGTTCAGAAAGGTAGGGATAGAAGAGAACTTCAAAAGCCAAACTGAGTTGGGTCTGACAAAATAAATTAAAAGAACTGCTATGAGAGAGGAAATGGCCTCAAGTTGTGCCAGGGGAGGTTTAGATTTTATATTAGGGAAATTTTTTTTCTGAAAGCATGGTGAAACATAGGCAGAGGCTGCCCAGGGCAGTGGTGGAGTCTCCATATCTGCAGGTGTTCAAGAAGAGTGTAGATGTGGCACTTTGGGACATGGTTTAGTAGGCACAGTGGGGCTGGGCTGACGGTTGGACTTGGTGATCTTAAGGTTTCCCAACCTTAATGATTCTATGAGAGTCCACAGTCATGTAAATGAGAAGAACATGGTGAAAGAAGTGAGGCCCCAGAATATATCTGAGATAACTAACTAAATGCTTTCAGTGATGTTGAATATAGGGACAGAAGAATGGTAGAAAAGGAATGGAATGTTGTTTTACAGCATTGATGAGCACACTGTGATTTGGCTATAATCTGTTATAAATCTAATTTTAGGGGCTTTGTCCAGAACTTGTGCCAAGTCACAGATGCTTTACTCTGTCACTACCAGCACCAATCACATGATAGTTCAATAGGAATTTAGAAGTAGTTACAAACACTGAACCTGAAGCACCTGTCACTTACTGCTGCCTCTTGTGGACACCTTGTTTTTCTGTTCCTTAGGGGAGGTAAATTCTTACAGCAACTTCAGTGAAAATGGCAGCACTTTAAAGATTAAGGATGGAAAGTGCCTTTTTGAGGTCTGATTCAAGGGGCATTTTACACTCCTCATCTCCATCTGATGTCGTTGGAACGTACTGTTAATGCCCTAATGCCATCTCATTCCTTCCAGGGCACACTGGTTTCTTGTTGAGACCCCCTTCTGTTTTAGCCAAAGCTTTACAAAAGACAACTTTGCTGATTTGCAGTTAATATTCCACATTGATGGAATTCTTGCTTAAATCAACTTAGCAGCCACTACAATATTATGTATCAAATCATATTGCCTCCTACTGAATATTTATGTGACACTGCCTGTAGTACACAACAATGATGTGTCACAGTGGCTCCAGTATAATCCACTTGAGGTGTAGGTTTTAATTCTTTATTTTTTATTTAATACCATATTTTTGTGGCAATGATTTACAGAAATCAGCATTACAAATGATCTCAAATTGGTTTTAAAAAATGCTATTTGGTAGTACAATTATTAATACTATTTTATTTAGTCTCTGCATATTTAAGTGAGATTAAATGTGTGATTGCTTTGTGATTTTTTTTTTCAGAATATTTATGTCAATTTGACTTTCTCAGTGCAAAACATGCAGAGTGGTGGTAATGGAAATGAATCAATTATCATTTTTGTATCACAGAAAATCTGCATATGATTCACAAAAGACTTCTGGTTCTACTATTTCTGACAGCGTATTTTGTGAGGAGCACAAATACAATTGTTTCTTAAGCAAATGTATGAATTATTTTGATAAAGCAGTGTACTTGATAGATTCCCCATGGACAGATTCCCTGCTGGTGAAGTGCATTGTGCTTGAAATAAATAATGAATTCCCAGTGGATCCTTGGTTTATGCACCACAGTTTATAACCACATAACCTTATCCCTGGGTCTTTGGTTGGAATACGTAATGGCATCCTGGAGCAGGGGAGTCCCACAGCTGTCAGTAACGCTTTCCCCTTTCCTCATACCTGTCAGCTCTCCCCTGGCATGCTGCCACGCTGCTTGTGTTATTTAATCACAATTATTGAAATGAGGAGTGAGGTTCTGTGAGAGCAAGGCTTGTAAATACCGTGTGGTGATATTGGTAACGTGTGTCTTTGCTCCAGTGCTGTGGAAGAAGTACCCTCTGTAGTGAATGGGAAATGCTGCAGGTTTAGATGGAGAAAAAATAGGGCTGAGAGTGTGATTTGCCAGAGATGAGTCTTTGTGTGCTTGGACCACGTTGTCATCCTCGGTGTGTGACTGACAAAGGAGCTCTGGGACCTTGCAGAGCTAATTATGCAGAGGACTCGCTGTCCTCACATATATTCCTGCCAAAATTCACAGGTATAGCTGTAAATGCTTGGCATATAGGCTGCTTCATTAAAGGCTGTGGTTCACAGAGCAGTGGAATGTGAAGCAGCATGGCTTGACTCTCAGCCTGATGACTGCTGCACCCCTCCTGTGCCACCCCGGGGACACCTGCTGCTCCCTCGTGCTGTAGTTGGCTCAAGCTGGTGTCTCACAGTGGGTGGGGAGACCATCCTTGCGTGCAGAGAGCCTGTGAGGAGCTTGAATTTGGTTTTCATTATGGAGTCCATTTTCATTTGGGAATATGAAGATTTCTTGGCGTGATTTCTTGACCTGGTTGCCTTTCCAACATCCTTGTCCCTACCTGAAGTGAACTTGGGAGCGCTGAGCCACGAAGTGCGTGTGCAGTTTTGCACAGATGTGGGGTACTTGCTGAAATTATTTGTTGCTGACAGTTACTCAGAAAATAATGTTGTGCTGGGGTGAATCTGTAGTCTCACATCATGTGAGCATGAATGTAGGCACACACCCTAGATCTGTGACCACGAGCTGGTCACTTGTTACTGCCATTGCCAGCCAGATGTCACCTCTCTGGGGCTGCAGAGTGTGCTACTGGGGCAGGAGAGGTGCAGACAGAGGAGGAGAGGGGTTTTTAAGTGTTTAATGCCATTTCTGTGTGCTCATACATCAGCTGTAAATGTATGGGATTTTTCATAACATTTGCTCCACAGAGAAGACCAGAAAGCTTTTAAAACAGCCAGCAGGCCACATTCACTTGCAAACTCTGCAAGAGCCAACTTGTATGCTTTTCTGCTCCTGACTTATTATTAATTGTTTGTGTTGGCACAGTCATCAGCTCTATGCATTCCCAAGGATCGTGTTGGCCATTGGAGCAAAGCTCTTTAATATTCACTTAAATATCTGTTGCTTTGGAAAGGTTTGCTCTGTGCTCTGTCTGATGTCTGAGATAATCATGGATGTTCTTTTCTCTCCACACATGTAGCCCAATTTCAACACATCTGCCTGTGGCATTTATATTTTAACAGGTGGGATTTCCACTTCAATGGTGGTGTCAATGCCACACTACACTATGTGTTAAGTTACAGGCGGACATTATGTCTTAATTTTCTTAAGATAAATGGCATGCAAAGTGTCTTCCATTTGTTAGAGACTTCACAAGACTTTCACATTGGCAGCTACACCTGTGTGATGCAAAGGAGGTTGATATTCATTGTTTGTTGATTAATGTCACTTTGCAGGGGAGATGAATGTAAAACAAGTGATTGTCTTTATGTTAAAGGGTAGAAAATTTTGGCTGGAATTTGTTTACCTCCAGGACTTAATGTAAAATGGTTTGTACTGCCTCCATCCCATAAGAAAGGCTCTTTTATTTATTCTTTGATGATGTTTCCTGCAAATTAAATTCCCAGCAGCAAATTTGGCTTCCATCCTTCAGTGTTTTGCAAAGCACTGTAACTGAATGCTCTGTTTTAGTCAGTTGGAAATGAAACATTTGTTTTCAGATAGAGTAGGAGAATTTGGGAAAACCCACCTACCAAGGTGTGATCTCTGTTTGAAAATAAAGTTAAACACCATCCCCCTCACTAGATTCCCAAGGCTGAAGGACAACAATTGGAGCTGATATTGAAATAGAAAGGTGTGGAACCTTTTTTGAATACAAGCATCTTCTCACTTTCTTCTGTGGGTTTTCTGTCAGTTGGTTGTCTCTATGCAGGGACAAGTGAGAGAACCGTACGCCAAGTATATCCCACGTCAGACCTTACCTAGGATTCCCAGTTCACTTCTGAACCTTTCTCTTAGGGTGAAGGGGAGAAGTCTGGTATCACTTTCCTTCCAGTGACTTTCATGAACCTGACACAAACATTGCCATTTCAGTTATGGTAATTTATAGAGGGTTTTTTTTTTAATTTTGTTTTGGGTTGTTTCATTTGCCAGTATTCCTGATGCTCAGGTGCTTGCATCCAGCTGTGAATTTAGTGGGTAAGGGAATGACTGTGGCTGCATGAGAAAAATAAATAAAGAGACAACAAACCTTTGGGTACTTCAGTATTAGCCTTTTAAATATTGCAGCTCTCTCTTCAGATTTCTCCTTGCCTGTAGAATAACTTGGCATCTTGTTTTCACTTTTTGATGCTTATATCATGGCTTGGAAGAGCTGAAGAACAAAGAAAGATGTGTGACTTCATTAAGCTGTGGTGTGACAGTGTTACCCCAGATCATCAGGGGCTTGGGTGAGGAATGGGCTTACTGAGAGAGGACAGTCAAGGTCCTTTACCCCTTTGCTAGCCCTGACTTGTGTGTGTGCCCATGCTGAGCACTGCCTTCATTTAAACTGGGCTGCATCTCCCCGTGCACAGTGTCCCTTGGCTGGGCAGCAATCTACCTGATACATCAGACTGACCTGGTGATGATATTATGAGTAGTTAGAACACAAATGTGTTCTTTACCTGCCAGATGGTAAGCAAATAACTTCCTGAGGTGAAGGCTTTAGCACCCATAAGATTATTTATTGTTACCCATGTACCCATGGAGCAGAGGTGTGCTAACACAGGAAGGCATAGCTGACACTGCCCCATGTGTGTATAATTACACAGTTTATGTGTGTATGTTTGGGGTATTTTTAGAACATGTGGAGCCTCTTCATGTTTGGGTACAAATATTTTGTGCAAGTATGATTTAGGTACTAGTGAGGTCTTCAGGATTTTTTATTAAAATCCACATTTTAGAAATTATTGATAATTACCAACCATTTTTTTAAAGCAGGAGATAAACAGACAGGCATTTAGGATTCCTACTGCATCTGTGAGCGAGCTTGACAATGCTCAAAGCTAAAATACATTCTGTGAATAACAGTTTGCAGTTACATTGTCATGGTGATCTTTGCTCCCTTCCTTATTCAAATCTTGCAGTAGATGGAGGGTGTAACAATTCTAGGAGTCTGAGGAGAATACAAAAATGTGAATAGTGAAATGAAATCACGTGGTTACTCTCATGAATTCTCTTATCAGTAGTCAAAATGGAAATGCCAGCCACCACTGGATTCTTCAAGGAGCAGGTTCATCTTTTCATTGCTTGTGCCAGAACAATTATTGCACTAATTTGTTTTAATAATGTAGAAACTGCAGTCATTTTACTTCATATGCACAATTAGAGAGATGTATTAAAACTTGATCCCAGTGGAAACAAAACTTAAAGTAAATAGCAGTAGAACTTTGCTATAGTCTGCATGATCATGAAGTTAACAGTAAAGCAGACTTATAATATTTTTAAAGACTACAGTAACTGATCTTGCACTCATTTGAGAAAGTTTAAATGAGCTTTTTATGTTACCAGGTAGCTGGAAACGCATTGGCCCCATCTCCAAACACGGGGGTGTGGTGCTCCCTCCTGCTGCAGGCACACGGGTGCTGTACTTTCATTGGTGTTCTCGTGTGACAGAAATAGCAGGAAGATTCATTAAGGCCAAAGAAAGAAGAGCTTTGAGGAGGCACTGTTCAGTGTAAGAAAAACCTGGCAGGATATTGTCATTCTGTATAAGTGCTTGATGGGAAGGAGCAAAGCAGGACCCTGGTGCTTCTCAGTGGTGTCCAGCAGCAGGACAAGATGCAATGGGCAGAAGTTTGCCCCAGACCTGACCAAATAAGGCCTGAAAAGTGAAAGACTGAGAAAAATGGGTTTTTTTGGGGGGGGGATGGACCCTGAGACTGACAGGAGAAAAGGATTGTAGGAAAGAACTCAATAATAACTTCTTGAACAGGGTTCTTTTAAAAACAAGACTTGTTTTCATTGAAGATGGAAAACTGCCAAATTTGAGCCGCTATCTCTTTCCCAGGTGCCTGTTGCTGGAGGCCAGAGACACTCAGGGAGCAGGACCAAACTGCTGCCTTGACATTTGTGCTCTGTCTCAATTAAATGGAGGACTGAAGGGAAGCTGTGCATTGTCAAAGAAAGATGAGCTTGGATACTTGTCTCCTTGAAGCACTTGTGGTAGCAGAGGCAAGCAGTACCTTTGCTGTTAAAAAGACTCCTGGCAGCTCAGTTAACGAATGCTCTGACTGAATGTTTGTCAGTTACCTGGTTGAGTGCAGTCACAGGAGTGAGTAACATCCAACCTGTAATAACAGCACTCATGAAACTGCCAGGAAAACAAAATCATTACTCCTTTTCCTAGAAAAAAAAACCATTTTTTTCTGTCTAAGGCTTGTTTTGTATCATTTATGAGAAAGAAAGGCCTGTTTTGCCATCTGATGCTTGCACCAAGTAAGGTTTAATTTTCTCATCACTGGTGACTGGTCAAGACTGAGAACATTTGGTGATAAAGACCAGGACTCACATTTTGAATATACATCTTGGATGTCATAGTGGAAACTGCTCACAGCATAGGGGCAGCAAAAAGTGCTGAACAAATCTAACAAATAAGTAAATGTAAGAGAAAAACATGCTTTTCTGCTGACAGAAATGTGGAGTTCTTCAGGCATGATCTTAGCATTATTCCATGTTTTAGTTTCTCTCATTCTTCAGCTGGCCTTGCTGGCTTTGTGCTCTCTGGGGAAGAGGTGTATCTCTTGTGAGGTGTTTGCTCAGTGCTCTGTGCACTGGATCCCAGATCTCATTTCAGACTACTGGAGTCACTGTTATTACAAGTAGTCATCATCTTGGGCTTTGAGCTGATAGGTTTCTAGTTTATCTCTCAACAACTGTAAGCTAAAGTTTCATATTTGCATTTGTTTTTACATGTACAGCAGTGAAGTTAAATTTAGTCCTGCTTTAAAAAAAAGACAGAAAATGCTATATAAGCATACAAATGAGGCTTTTTTTGAAGCTCAGTAAACATAAAGGAAGCAGCACGTTAATCAAAATGAAGAACTGCATCCTAATCACATCTCAGCACATGCATATTTCATAAGTACATTTTCTGCAAGGCAAATCCAGTAGAAGGGTTTGCTGTTCCACAGTTAAATGTTAACAAACATTTCTGTTGTTTGTCTGTTCTTTCCAACTAAAGCTTAGCCTTTGCTACCTATTTCTGCCTGAAGCCTTCTTAAAAAGTTTGCTATGAGTGGGTGCTTATTTGATATTGAAAAGAAGAGAAATGAAGTATTTTTCCTCTATCTATGTTGTTGCTGGACCGGAACACATCAGATATAGGGCTACTAAAACATTTCAGGAAACCCTTAGGAGATCCTGAGGAGGCACAATGTGTGTTTGCTTGAGGTCTAATGCTCTTTGCCTGACAGCCAGTTAGATTTTAGAGAGAATAATTTCCTAAAAATGAGGCCAGGCCCTCTCAGGTGGGGGAAGTCAGGTCAGATTCACAGGGCAGTTATAATCTGTGCTGTGGTTTTACTGCCTGTACCCCTGGAAGGTACCAGCCTACTGCACAAGTGCTGAAACAGTTATGATGGACTTAACTCTTTACTTCTGTTTTCCATTTTTATTAATGATGCCTGTAGAAAGTCAGTATCTATTTACCTAAATCCCCTTTGGTGCTACAGTTATCTGGTAAAAGAACAAAGCCCATTGTACCTTGCGTAGCTGAATTTTGTCTTTTAAATTATAATAAATATATGGGAACAAATTGTCAAACAAACAGAGTAGCCAAGAAATTTGACTTGACTCTGATTTAGTTGTCATTTTCCCAAGGAAATTATTTTTGAAACTCCAGTTCATTTTCACTGCATGTCTGATAATATTTCTCTACATACAAAAGGAAGCACTTTATTCTGTTCTTGGTATCCCGAAACTTGCAGTTACAAGTTCAGTTTCCTTGGAATGTTATTTCATGCTAAATTAACTCTCAGAGGGAAGAGATGCCTGTTTTCCAACCACTCAGTGAGTGGAGTGGACTGTAAAACACAGTAAGAACAAGAGCAATCTTGCATTTGTTGGCTCTTTCCTACCTTAGTTCAGTGGGTTTTAATAAGTAGCTGATAAATTGATCAGCTTTCTATGCACTGTGGTGTCTGAAACAGCATGTGATGAATGAGGGCAACCAGAAATGAGGCAAATCAAACACCTTCTGTAATTGAATTGACACAAGGCCAAATCCCACTGTTTATTAGACTAGAGCAAACCTTGCTTTTCTACCAAGCTTTGTGTTCCATTTTTATTGCTGAGGCAAGAAGATGAGACCAAGATAAGCAGTACAAAATGCACGACTGGTAATCACACATCAGCCAAACCCTTGGGCTGGCATTGACCAGACCTCAGAGTGCCTGACTGCACATTTTGACTCCAACAAATTAAATATCCTTCCTATGGTTCTGTAAGCTTTGGGGAAAAAAAAAACCTTCCAGGAAAAGACTCCTTGGAATTGAAAGCTCTGAGTTACCAAGAGGCTGGGTATGGATTGGAATGTGAAATCCCATGCTCTGAGAGATTCATTAAACCTTGTTAGCATGCTGCAGGGGCTTGCATTAGGGAGGTGTTCTAGTGCTTTCACAATGCCTAAAGTTTCACTAGGTCCTATTATAATAAAAAATATGAGAAGAGTCCGACCACCACACTAAAGTGACACCAGAGGAAAGTACAGTAATTAACTGGACTTCCTTACTGTACTTCAGCAGTGCATTTCTTTGCTCTTGGCTTGTGTTGCTTTCTTACTGAGAAGAATCATATGATAGTAGGGAATGTGGTATCTGAGTTCAGGAGAGACCTGAGGACAGTGTAAGACTTCTCTAGTTTTGAGGTTTGAAAGAAAAAAAAATACAACCCCCCCAAAACACCTCAGAAAAGGCATCTTTTTTTTCCTGACTGTCTCATGTTCCCTGGGCTTCATGAGGAGCATCTCAGCACTTGAGGGAGGTGACCCTGCTCCTCTGCTCAGCACTGCTGAGGCTGTGCCTGAACCTCTGTGTCTGGCGCTGGGCTCCCCAGTAGAAAAGGGAAGTGGACGTACTGGTGAGAGTCCAGTGGAGGGCTGGGACTGGTCAGAAGGAGCAGAGCTGGCTTGGGGTGATCTTACCAATGTGCTTACACTTGCAGGGAGGGTGCCAAGAGCCAGGCTCCTTCCAGCGGTGCCTGGTGACAGGACAAGGGGTGGTGGGCACACTGGCACGCAGGAGAGTCCCTCTGGACGTCAGGAAACACTTTGTCACTGTGATAGTGACCAAACACTGGCACAGGCTGCCCAGGGAGGTGGTGGATTCTCCAACCTTGGAGATTTTCAGAAGCCATTAGGATGTGGTCTTGTGCACCTGGCTCTGGGTGACCCTGCTTGAGCAGAGGACTTGGACCGGATGGATCCATAGATTTCTTCCAGTCTGTGATTCCTGGAGATGAAGACATCCTCTGCTGTGGCTTTAGAGTAAAAGGTGTTAAATGTTTTACTGATCATTCAGATTAAAGCTTAATTAAGGAACAGATGATGCACCTGACCTTGAGTCAGTTAATGTTAGTTAGTGTATTTTGTTTTTGTTTCAATCCAAACCCCCCTGTTGTGTGCTTCCTGAGGAGACACGTGATGAGCAGGCAGTGAAAGTCATTGGTTTTCCTCGTTGGCTCTGAATGGGTGTTTGCACCTGGACAGCTGAAATGTAGGAATTTTTATTATCCTTGCAGAATTGTTTTAGGACCCAAAATGAACAGTAAAATGCATGTGAGGAAAACAAATTGCTGTCAATGTGTAAGAGGAGTCTTTAAGCAATTTCTTGCATGGCATTGACCCTCTGACTGGGTATTTATATCAACCAAACCTGAACATTTAAGGCATAATTGACTGAAAATCAATGGGAAACTGCATGGCCCAAGGGACATTTTAGATGGATATACCCCTTTTAAATTCCATGTATTCATAGGAGAGTTTTTCCAGCTTGCTACTGCCTTATAGTCAATATTATGACTTTATCTTGAATGGTTTCTTAATTAAGAGAAATTAATTAGGGTAGCCTAAATATAATGTGTTCTGATTAAATAATTGCATAGAAATGATGATGGTTTTGAAGAAATAGCCTTTTCCCACCTATTACTTTTTCTACATATTTGTACTGATCTAATTCACAGGCTTCTGGTAAATGATTTCATCAAATATAGCTTAGGCAAAAACTCTGGAAAAATCTTGATGTTTGTCAAGCGTTGCAATGTTGTGATAATGCTGTACTGAATCTCTGATGGTTTGATTTCCACGTGCTGTGTATTTACAAATGGGTAGAAAAAATTCACTCTTTGATTTCTTTCATCTCAAAAATTTGAGTTATATTATAAAGTAGGTTAACAGGTACAAAGCCAGAGACTGCACAACCATGAGCACGTGGCCGCTTAGAGCTGTATTTCCAGCAGTATCAGTTGGTGTTGAAAAGAATAATCCTTTTGCCTATAGAGTGAGAAATTCTGTCATCAGGGTGGCATCCTAAGCAAAATGTAGTAGTTAAATAGTTAAAGATTATGGGTTGAGGGTTTAATCAGCTATTGTTTTCACGGTGGTTTCACTTTTACCTAGTGAGCATGCTACCTGGAGACTTACTGATGGTCTTGGCAGGATTTTTTGTGTTCATACCCTTAGGCAAAAATGTAGCAAATATCCAGCTGTGAGAAATAAAGAACCATTCCCTTCCCAGAATGGCTGCTGGTTGGTGCCTTTCTGGTGTTTGCAGAGTAGTCAACCAGATGATGTCATGTGAGACCACACTGGGCAGTGAGTTTACCTGGAGGTAAAGGTGTTCTCTGTGCACCTGGAGGTTATACGCAAGAAACTACTGCATTTCCTGTCAGATATGAAAGGAAACAAAAGGATCTTTAGATGCACAAGTAGTTGATACATTCCAGAAACATACTGAAGTCAAGACATCTGCCATGTTTATCTGAGAATTCATGATGTGAATCAGAGGATATAATTGAAGGAGGGATAAAAAACACTTTAAAAAGAAATGGACACTCCTCTAGAGATTAGATTTGACATATGAAAACTCTTGATGATCATTTAGCACAAAGGAAGAAATGACAGAGTATAACAGATTAGGTTGATGAATGTGTTAAAACCCCTATTTCTGTAATATCAGTTAATGCAAGTGTTTATGGTGTGATTGAATGAAAATGTCTTGTAAGTGTAGATGGTCAGAGGGTCTTCTAGGTTGAAAATGATTAGTCCTGGTGATAGAGATGCTCACGCTGTTATCTTCTGGTGCATGTTCATTTATTATCTCTATAAAAGTTAGTAGGAAATGTCTTAGTTTAATACCTGATAGACAGCTGTTCTGAAAAGCTCTGTCAGTGCTGATGGTGGCTTCAGGAGAAAAAGCACAGGTAAATGTTAAAGATTTCTACATCTCCACCTGCTCTTCAGTGCTGACTCTCCACCCAACCCCTCTCCTTGTCTCATCAGAAATGAGAACTTCCGTTGCTGTGCAGAGTCAGGAAAGTAAAAGTCAGGTTTTCTTCTACCGTGGGCAGAGTAGCAAATTACAACAGTTTCTGCAGTAATTTCCTGTGTCACGGACTACAGAAAGTCCTGTGCTGTTATTGCTGGCTCCTACCACTCTGCGATGCTCTCAGAATGCTAAAAGAGCCTGTGGTCAGGAGTCACAGACTCACAGAACCACCCGAGTTGGAAAGGACCCAAAAGGATCACCGAGTCCAGCTCCTTGTCCCTACACAGGATGCTCCCAACACCGTGTGACTGGGGGCTTTGTCCAAATGCTTCTGGAATGCTGGCAGAGGGGGTGCTGGGACTGCTGCCCTGGGGAGCTGTTCCAGTGCCAGTCTGGTGTCCCTGGGGTCAGAGTGCTAGCTTACCAGGAGGGAAGCCTTGGGCTCAAGTACTTTGGAGAGGAGGGGCTCAGTGTCATCTGGGCTGTGAATGGTGGTTGCTGCCTTGCTGTGGGCTTGGGTTACCAGTCCTTTCATAATGAGTCTGCTCTGATTTTTAGTGATAAATAGATGAATTGAAATGATTCCATGTTTGAAAATAAACTTTCTTCCCAAGCATTCTTTCTTTTCTCCTTCTCTGAAACCTTAATCTCGGAGAGGAGTGGTGCATGGTTTCCATCTAGGCTGATAAAGTAAAATTTTTATGGCAAGACTTTCCCTAGTGTCTCAGTATCTTGCTGACACAGAAGTGTCCAGTTTATGTTGGCGTTAAGCCTGGATTCTGCAGGCTCTTTATCACAATATGAGGTTCAGACAACGTGGATCAGAGAGGCTGGACCTGTCATGGCATTTGGAAGGCTGTTTTCTAAGAGTGATTTTATCTTGTTTGGGAGATTTTTGTTCACAATCTCATTAAAATAGTCATGAATTCTTTCCCTTGACAGGAATTATCAAGAAATTGTTTGAAGCCCGGTGGTGTAGAACTGCACTTCTGTACTTCTTGGATCTTTTATTATCCTACATTTTCCTAATGTGATAATTCTTTTTACTTCTGTAAATCAGCAGTTTTAAATACCATTACTGGGAAAGGTCAAACGGTAATGTCAAACAAAGCTGCATTATAAGTGTGCTGAAAATTCTAAGAAATATTTATACCTTTCTTTTCTTGTTTTTCTTGGGATTACATCTGTACTTTGGTAGTAAACATGGGGTTTTAAAAGCCTGCTGGGCTTTCCTGGCTCATATTTCCCCAAAGTCGATAAACAAAACCTCCCTGCTTCAGCATGTGCAGAATTGAGCCAAAAAGGAATAACAACAAAGAAGGTGGAATTTCCAAACCTAAGATTTAATTGCTTCTCATATTAGCTTTCTAACTTGTCTGAACAGAAGTATTTTGCTTTAAGCAAGACAGAGATGTAAAAGGAGCTCCTCACTCGTGTCATCTTCTGGAGGGCACCATGGAAGTGTGTGAGGTCACATCCTGCCCGCTGTGATTTCTTACTGTGACCAACACTGAAAATCCACACAATCAACCTTCCAGGCTTTGTGTGCAGAAATTCTGCAGTGTGGAATAGAACCTTTTTTTGGGAGTTTTTTGGGTTTCTTACATGAGATGTAACATGACCTTAGGGCTTAATGTAATTGGGGCTGAGCTTAGTGCAGTACTGAGATATTGGTAAGAAAATGCCACTAATTGCTTACAGTTTACTTGTAGAAAAACAGTTTGCAGAATCAGCCTTGGAACACGCATTGGGAAATACTTACCCCTACTCTGCCAGTGCAAAAGAGTTCATTTAGTAAGTATATGTGATATTTTGACATTTGACATTGTCTTTTGCTAAATTTATTTCCATACAGACTGTTAGAATTTGTTTCAATTACTGAAAATTCAAAAATAGATTTCAAGGCTGAATTGTAAATAGATTTTCAAAGTTACGTGATGTAGGGTCTTGTTAACTTTTTTCCCCCATATTCTTTATAGACATTTATTTTAAAGTCACTCAAATATTTTTTAAAATACAATCACATCAGATATAAACCCTATGTAATAAAGCAATCAGTTCTCCAGTGTCACCTCCTATGAAGTTTGTTAATTTTCTTATTGAAGTAGGGGACATAGCTGAGCTACTGAGATATTGTGGCCTGTCTTGAGGGCTGTTTCACTGGTTTGGATGCTGTGTACGTGTTAATAGCCAATGATTTGCCATTTAGACACCATTCCATTAATACAATTAAAGTAAAAGTAACTTTCCCAGAACACTGTTCTGAACCTCCACTATGAATTTGCCAACAACTGCTATAGTCTGTCCAGTTGGAAAGGACTGAAGAGCATTTAAGTCTTTTATTAATCATGGCATTTTACCTAACTAAGTAAAGATAATAAAACTCCTTATCCTTGGACTTTCTTCCTTACATCTCTCCTTAAAGAAAAACATACACTGGGAAGTTTAGGCAAGGTGGAAGGACTTAAATTGTGCTGTTAAGTGGTAAAGGTGCTGAAATAAGAGAAAATCTGGGGCAATGTGACTTTTTTGAGGATTTCAGTCTCAGGAAAATATTGGCCCTTTAAAATATCTATCCTTTAGCTGCCAGAGCAAGGCAGAAGAGGCTGGTAATCTCATGACTCAGTGTTTTCCCAACATCAAGAACCTAACCCTGAACTCTGATGATGCCAATAAAAAATTGAAACCTCCTCACTTCCTTACATCCACAGATACTTTAATGGACACTGCTTTTATCTATTGTGACTACTTTCACCTCTAGATAGCTCTCCAAAGTCAGAGAGATCACTGATGATCACACACAGAGTTTTCTCTATCAGGGTATTTTGCCTTTTTACACATGCCTACAAACTGATTTGTTCATAAGCAGATCCATTGTTGAAAATTTTACAGGAGGGTTGGCTTGAAGAGCAGATGTTGTTCTTAAAGCTGATAGAATAGTTTTCAAATAGATTGTAACAATCAATGTAATGATTTCAGTGATAGGATGAGAGAAAATGGCTTAAAGCTGTGCCAGAGGAGGTGTAGACTGGATATTGGGAAATATCACTTAATGGAAAGGGTTGTCAAGCACTGGCACAGACTGCCAGCCTCCATCCCTGGAAGTGTTTAAGAGACTTGTGGATGTGGTGCTTAGGGACAGGGTTTAATGGTGGAGTTGGCAGGGTGAGGTTTACGCTTAGACTATATCTTTAAAGGTCTTTTCCAACTGAAATGATTCTGTGATTCAACTGCTTTGAAAAACGATATGAGAGAAAGTTCTTTGAAAAATGATATGAGAAAGTTCTTTCTACCAACTCCAGCTGCAGGAAAATGCCTGACAGACCTTCATCCACAGATTACTGGAATCAATGGCACTGGCCACTTTCTCCCTCGGGTATGAAGTGGTACATGAGTTCAAAATCAGTTCTGGCTTGACTTTAGAAATTTGACCAGAGCTACCATAGGTAACTATTTAAGTCCCTGTTTTAGTATTGTTAAAACCTCTTGCAAGCAAGAAAAGAAGGGGAAATATTTGTGATATATTAAGCTAGGTTTTTAAAAATCATGCTACATAAATATAAACCCCAAAACAATAAAGAGGAAGAAATACAAGTTATATTCGTATCAATGGAAATTTAGGTTGAACCTGTGGTGAGTTTTCAATGAAGAGAAGTCATCTCTGAATACGAGGACATGCACAAGTGGGTGAGGAACAAATTTCAAGCCCATCACCGCTTGTCCCCCGCTACTCCTGTCAGCCTGATGAAATGTTTCCGTGAGCCCAGGTCTGCTGCTGCCTCACTGCTGTCACTGTTATGTGCCACTGGAACCTGCCCAGATCATCTGGGAATCCACACTGACAAGTTTCTTGTTTAGAAAGTGGCATCTGGTTTGCATAATACATTCAGTTCCTTTGCTGATGATCAGCTTATTTAAATTATTCAGTATTACTGCTTTTTAAAATGAAAGATGAATTTCTTTGTAAAAAAACAGTATGGAAGTACTTTGGGACCACTTCTATCAAAATTACAACCTCAGCCAGAATAGTTTTTTCCAAGTTTGAGCAAACAGCTGAGGTGACTCAGAGTTCAGCTTAGTGGGGTGCAGCACACCAGGACAGAGTTTTGTTTTACACCTGTAGGTGCTTGCAAGTCAGAAAACCTTCAACCAGCCTAGTGCGTTGATTCACACCGTGAGGATCCCTTCCTCAGACAGCACGTGGGAGTTAGACTTTGCTGTGGAGGGTGGTGACTCTGGCTGTGCAAGGGCATTCCACCAAGGCACAGAATCCCAGAAAGTTGAGGCTGGCAGACATCCCCCAGCTCCCCCATCCCACCCCTGCTCAGGCAGGACCAGAATGCAGGCTGTCCGGGGCCCTGTCCCAGGGAGAGGTGTGTGTCTCCAAGGATGGAGATCCATACCCTTTCTGGGCAACCTAGGACATTGGTTGTCCACCCTCACAGTAAAAAAAGCTTTTTCTCCTTGAAGCAAGACTGGGAAGACAGAGATGTATTGACTGACTCTGTTAGTTTGCATCCAGAATTGAAAAAATAATCAATTCAGATTGTTTTAACTGTTCCATATTGTGCCGTCTGAGGTCATCGCTTTTCATAGGTGCATTTTCTCTTATCAAGTATTACGAGAGTCTACATCAAGCAGCTCTTCATGCTGGGAGGGTGAAGGGCAGAGCATGACAGATTGATTAAAGAGAATAAAATAGTTCTTTTGAGGGTTGCTGCTGAAGTACAACTCAAGGCTTTGTTAATGCAAGTGAAAAAATAACTCTGTGGTTCCCAGGGCAGAGGCAATCGGTGAGCTGTGCCTCTGAGAAGACTTGACTGCCAGGGTGTGCTCAGTTTGTAAGAACAACATTGCTCTCCATTCCATAATGCATGATGTATGGAGACACACTGCCTGTGCAAGGGTTCTAGTACCTGTTCTACAGCTCCTCTTCTTGTGCCGCGTCTGCTTGCCTTTTTTTACAGCTGCCTTCCCTCCCTCAGTGACAGGAGGTGTTTCTCAGCAGCTCCTGTTCCATTGCAGTGGCCTGGTTCATTCTATGGAATTCACAGTGCATTTGGTGGAGATCTGTGGGGAGACACCTTGCCAGCCCTTTTGACAGTGGGTGTGAAGTCAGCTCTGTACCCCGATGCCTTTGCAGCACCAATCAGCAGGATTTGTGATACTGTTTGGCAGGACCCTGTGGGGTGGAAGGTTGCCCATCAAAGCCATGAAACTGAATTTTCAGTGTCAGAGTTGCTGAATTTTGCTTTATATCCTTGCAGAAAGCTGACTGTATAAAGGATCTGAGCTTATATATATCCTTTGTCAGTATTGTGTTAAATTTGTCATAATCTTTGAAATTATCTTGAGGTTCATGAAGATTTAATTTTTCCCTCTCTGCTAACATGCAATATTCATATTGGGGGTAAAAAAAGGTGAGTGTTTTTCTTACACTATTCCAAGACTGAACATAGAAAATATCAGACATGTCACAAGAGAGGTAGATTTTGTGGTAGCTCTGGCATTATTTTTCAGTTCCTGTGTGTGTATAACTTGGTCTGACTTTAAATAACCAATGGAATTACTGGCTGAATCCAGACAAACTCTTTGAATATTTTGACCTTCAGTAATCATCATGCAGGGGGTGTAACTGTTGTGAATGACCTTCCTCTTTGTTCTGTCTTTATTCAGTGGACTTCTCTGGAGTTGGTGAGAGAATGCCACACTGTCACAAAACTGGGTGTCTTCTTTTTATACATTTATTTGTCTCTGTGCCAAAGTACATCCTTTATAGGCTTTATGTAACAACTGTCAGATCTTTTCAGTCACAATAGAGAAGCTTTCTGCCTCTGCATTGGAAACTCATCCTCTGGTTAGAAACAGCTTCAGAACCTGGTGAGCAATTGATGAAATTAAGAGTTTGTTATGAAAACTAAGTAATGATGGACGTGTTACAGGAGGAGACCAACGTGTTTGTTTTACTTCTTGTCCGTGTAACACAGGCTAATTCAGCCCTTACTTGTGTGAGAAATAACCCGCGTTATCACAGATGATGTTGAACTGACTGGGGAGGGAGATGGGGTTTGGGAGGATTGTGTGGGTTTTTTCCTTAAATATTATGTTTTCTTAAGCTCAGTTAGTAAAGGTTTGTTATCACTACCTGTCTTAGTTTACTTTGTGCAAATATATGATACGATACCAAATATCAGATTACACTGTGTGGTTTGAAAGAGAAGATCTTCTATGTGACCTGAATTTTGAGCTGATTGATAGTTACAGTTGAAGGCACTCAGGCAATTCCCAGCATCTCCAAAGCAAACTGTTGATGCTGTGGTTGCTCTGGGGATAGGATCAGCCCACTGTTGGAATAACGAAATTGGTGGTGGTATCGCTAGGCGTAGCGGAATATTCCTGAGGAGTGAAAGTAACATGGGTTAGCTTTGGGGGTTTAAGGTTTGGGATTTAGCAAAGGTTTTGTGGAACTCATGATTGTGTCTGCTACCCAGAATATTAATGCTAGGCTAGAGGTGGGTAACCAGCAGAGCAGGCAGGGTGCAGAGCAGCGTAGCTGCCACGCCGCGTGTGCCTGAGGGAGCTGCCAGAGGGCGAGCCCAAACGCCTCTTCATGGTGCATTGCCTCGTGGGCGGGTGACATTCGGCCTTCCACGATGGCTTTTGGAAATACTTTACAGACAAAAATCCACTTACTGAAAAGTGCAGTTTTAGAAGAATCTAAAACTAAAACCCATCATAATCTGAAGTGAACGTTTTCTTTCTTGAATACGAACCACCTGGTGAGAGGCAGATGGAAAGTCCAAGTGATTTCTTTTGTAGCCTGCAGAATTCCTTCCTTGCTGTGCTTCAGGTTTCGTGCAAACACTGTCGTTTGGATGAGTTCAGACTTCAATTAAACCTTTCCATTAAAAAAAAAAATTCTTCAAGAATTTGTATTCCTCTTTTGTTACCATTTGTACCCTTTCCAGTACAAACTCAGTCATCCTTTACAGCAGCAAAGCAGAGACCTTTTTACTGTCACTCAGAATTAATTAGCAGACCTTTCTTTGTTCAGTGTTCTAACACCACTTCATAAACATGTGCACATTTGGTCCCCCTTTGAGGTATGGCTGTGTTATGAAATGTGGGTTTTAGGGACCCTAGGACACAGCAATCACAGAAAGCAGTGACTGGAGCTTGCCCGTGCATTCTCAGCCCATGTGACTTTTCATACATTTTCAAACTTCTTAAAGCTATAGAAAAGAAACATTTATTGTTTTCTTCAATGGTCTCATAGAATAGCTAAAACCCACCAGATTTGTTTTATCTTCTGTATCTCTTTTACAATATCAGTTGGGGTTTTTTTCTCAGCTTTACTGCAGACTCTTTCTTTCCTGTTTTTCCAAACTTTTCCCAAGCTTCACGTCAGACTAGAAGTCTTCCTAAGGAAGTCCCAGAAAAACGTTACACTCTAAGGAGCTTTCTGTATGGATGAGCTTAAGGAATATCCCTGTAGACTTTTCTGCCTTCAGCTGGTGAAAGGCTGCACCGTTCTGCAGAACTGCTCCTCTCCTTAGGCTCCTCTGCTGGGGAAGAGCATCACATTTGGCTACTCTGTATTTGGAGAATGAGCACTGTTCTGCTGCACAAACATCATCTCTTCCCTTGAAGTAAAGCCCCTTCAAGTCTCTGTAATGCATGTCCAGAATAGAGAGAATTCCCTTTGGTTAAAAAAAAAGGTTTTCTTTGGTTTTATGTGCAGTGAGCTCTGTCCTATGCTCTGTCCCTGTTCTTTGGGCATCACGTGTGATAGCATTTATATTTGCAGTTTCAGGACAAAGTAAGACTTAAAATACTAGTCTACTTGCAGAAATATTTGGTGAATGATAGTATCTTTTCTGGAAAAGATTACCTGCTAAACAGGTAATTGTTTTGTTGATATAGGTGAAAGCAGTGATTAACAGTGAGTCCAAGTTCTTCATCCTCTAGAGGCAGAATTTGGGTTTCATCCTAACTCTTGGGGTTGAATTTCCTGGTCTGCTCCTTCAGCCCTTCTTGAAGGTGAGCGGGAGAGAAGATGATGAGGGAGTAACGATGGGAAGAGACATGCAGGGCTGAGACAACTGCTTGCAGAGCTTGTGAGACTCTATCTGGCAGTGAAATGTGCAAACAGTATTACAAACAATTCTTGAGGTCATTAATTTTATGATTATTGGACAAAGTTCTCCATATACAGCTGATTTTCCTGCTGCTTCCAAATGGGGTCATAGCTGGGTCACTCAAAGGCATATGCCTTCCTCCTTTTTTTTTTTCCACCCATCAGAAAGGGATAATTATTTCTTCCCAGCTGTCTGGCTTCTCAGTTAACCCTCTCAGTGCAGTTTTCCCCAGTAGTGCAGTGCAGTGTTGCTGCCCAGCTGCTGCTGGACTGCACAACATTTGCTTTTTCTCCAGGAGGAGAACACTGCCTGTGTTCTGCAGTCTCTAATGCAGGCGTGATGACAGATCGCGGTGTTCCATTGATTGGGTTTGCTCAGTGAGTGTGATAGCGCGGGTACGGCTGCATTACGGCTGTGCTGCTGCCACTGTTGCTGTGCAGCAGAATTAAAAGTATTCATAGTGTGCTGTTCCAGGAATTGTATTCATAGCTGTCTGTGCTCTCTATTAGAAAGCAAGCAGGGCTGTGAGGAAGTGTCCTGAAGAACTCCCTCTCTGCTAGCTGTCTGTCTCCTATGAATTCAGTGAGCCAGCAGCTGCTCAGTGAAGGTGACATTGTGAAGTGTCTTCTCTCAAGAGAGCAATTATGCCTCACCTAGCAGAATGTCTTACTCTCCACTATATCTAGAATTCAGCTTTTCTCCACTTTGATAGATGCAAATTTTGTCACCATCTCTGTCTTGTCACCCACTAAAGAACTATCACCTTCCTGACTAGAACAGCCCTGTTCTCCTCCTTGTATACATTTCATATCTTTCTTTTCAGCATTGCCATCCTGGAATGACTATCATGTAATTCCTTCTTTTAGTTGGTCCAACTTTGGACGTTCCCTGAATAACAACACATCATCACTGGTAGCAGCCTGGATGAATTCATTCTCGTCTCTCAGCCATCCTGTTTATTTCCAACCTCAGTGAAGTGCTGATGCTGTTTTCATTTTCCATCACCACGCTGCCCATTGGCTTCTGGAAGTCTTGGGCAAAGACACACACACCACAATTGTACCTCACTCAGTGGACACTTAGGGGCTTGCCCACTTTTAGCTTCGTTTGTCTTTTAATATTCCTGTGATTCTCCAAAGCGGTTCAGCTCATTGCAGTCTCCACCTGTATTTACAGCACAGAATCAGGCCCCTGGAGTCAGGGAGCTCTGACAGTGGGTGTTGCTCGATACCGTCCCACCTGCCCAGAGAGGCGCTGCCTTGGTTGTAAAAGAAGTGCCTGTACAGCAAAGTTCCATTGTGCTTGAGTTAGAGCCCCGAGCACATCAGTGACATCATATTGGTAAGTTTAATGCAATCACTCCTCATTTATATTGCTGTAATTGCTCCAAATCAGCAAACACCCCTCTCCTACAGCACAGCAATGCAGCTGCAGCAGGCATGGATGAAGTGTAAGAGTATCTGCCTTTTGTTAGAAGCCACTGCTGATTTAATTCATCTGGGGCAAATCACAGGCTGAAATAATTACCTTTAGTTTAACCATATTATATCTGAAAGTGATGTCTGAGTCCAATGGACTAAAACATCATTTAGTTTGACATCTTTTAAAAAGTCTGTTTAAAACATTTTAGATACAACAAAGCATTTTCTTTCACATGCTCTTGACAAACACTATTGTGGAATTGTATATGTATATATTCATGCCTGGCACAGAGGTTCTATCACCTTCTTAAATGAAGCATTTGTACAGCTGCTGTAATAACCTTGTCTCTCTTGAGTGACAAAAGGAAGCGTTACCATAAGTCAAGGCTTAGCTCAGTGCAAGGTATGAAAACAAAATGTGACTCATACACTAAATAGGGCACATTTTTAATGTTCTGTTTGTTGGTTGTATTTTATGAATGGTGAATGTTTAATTATCTTTACAAGCATTTCTGAGTTGTTACATGCAGTGTGTCTCAGAAATCTTTTTGTAGACTGGTGAGTAGTGCTGACTTCCTCTAAAGAGACATCGTTGTGCAGTGCAGTTTGAAACAAGGCCAGAGAGGAGATTTCCATGCCTGGTGTATTTTCTCTTTGTGATCATTCCTTAGCAAAGAGAATTCACACCAGGATAAAGAATATATACTTATATTACAAAGGACAGTATTTGTATTAGGAACATCCCATAATTCAGGGGGCTAAATGCAGAGGAGAAAGGGAATAGGTAATGAGGATCTTAATCTACTAATTCATGCCTGCCTTGACATAGTCCGGACTAAGGTCGCAGTAGAAGACAAAGGTGTCTTTTTCTTTTTCTTTCTCTTGGTTCCTGCAAAACTGTTACCCCAGGCTTTTTGGCAGTGGCATGTTATTCCATTCCAGTGCAGTTTCTTTAGCAGATCTGGGAGAAGGGCGGTTGTGCTGACACTGTCTACCTCTCTGCTTGCTGACTTGTCCTCGCCGCCCCCAGCCCTAGTTGAGTGTTCACGAATTTCAGGGAAATGTGGGAGTGAAATTACAACTGCAAAGACAGTGTTCCTCTAGGTTTTGAAAGACTGCAATATAAACTCACTTTTTAGAAGAGATCAGAGAATCTGGTTCAGATTCATTTGCCACAGCTGCCAAAGAAGTTTCAGAGCTTTGACCTTACTGTGCATGCAAGTCAGCTGCGTGGAGGCACAGCTCTGTTGAAGATGATGCTTCTCTTCGTAGAGCTGCTTGGTTCTCACTACAATTCTCTCTTCAGTTTTAAGGTGAATCTGATCTTTCTGTATGAGTTGTGTTAGAATTTATCAGTCATATTAAAGAAAGATAACTAAGAAGGAAGTTGCTTGAATTGATTGCTCCAAAGATCCTTGGTTTCTGAGTATGAAATGACCAGAGGAAAGAACATTTCACCATATTGTGAGTTCTGGTAAAAGCTGCCACAGGGAATGGCAAGGTGCAGTTCATCCAATGAAATGTGTTCTGTGGGGAGTGAGTAATGTGTCATCTACCTTCAATGGGTGTGACAATAAATAAAAGTGACTCTCTTCTCAAAAACACTAATGAGCATTTCATTCCAAACAACAAGGGAAGGTACAGAATGGACTGTTCTTACAAAAGTGTCCAATCAACAGAGGGGCACAGAGGCTGCATATGCACAGACAATAACACCAGGTCTGTAGAGTATGTGATGAGGATTATACAGACAGAAGAGTTGTAGTTGATATCTGCTATCAGGGCTATTGCACTTTCACTGGGGGTGACTCATGATACAGGTTTAAAGTTTTCAAGAGTAAGGAAAATCACTTTCCCAGGCATCAGTAAAATTGTTTCTCAACACCCAGCAGTAACATTGCAAGAGCAAATGAAGATGACACAGGGAATGGAAATAGGGAACTTAAGGATGAACGTGGCTGATCACACATCGGGGAGCACTAGGACATGCCAGAGTGAATGCAGCTGGTTTGTTGCAGTTTAGCATCCAGGTTAATTGAAGTTTCAGCTGAATCTTTCATTCTTTATTTATAAATAAAGAGTATTTATACATGCTTTGTGCTCACTAGTTTCTAATGAAGAGGGAAGTCTGTTGCAGCCTGTCTCTTGTCTGGGGAGCCTGCTGTGATCTGTCTCCTCTGATCCAGTGCTCATTCTCATACAACTTGTGGGAACTTAATAGCTTTGATATTGTCAGAGATTAAAACTATCATTTTGTCAAAAGGAATTGAGGGATAGGAAGTGGAAGAGAGACACATGCACGGCACATATCCACAGTCAGGCAGCATGGCCTTCATCCTGAGGAAGCCAGGCTGAAAAATAATGGTCTGAGCAAGGGTGAATGATGTTTCTTTCTCTTCTTCTGTCTTGATTTTACTTCTGACCAGGCTCACACTGTTAATCTTAAGATTTAGAACACACTGTCCTTAATTTAAAGTTGACTTGCAGGGGCAGAGGTGACTATGATTTGTAAATAGAAGGAAATGAGCCCTGGCCTTCAGCTGGCACAGATTCACAACCAATAGTCCAGCAGGACAGATAAATCACAAAAGCCAAGTCAAATGCGGTAGAGTTAAAGGCCAGATGGATAGTCCAGATCCAGCACAGTGCCTTGTGTGGAAGGCAGGATGGATGCTCCTCTGTTTTGCCAATCTCTGACATGAGGCTTGACATTTGGTCCTGATAAATAATGATGAATCCTCAAAACAGGGGCAGCTGCGATGTGAACGGAAGAATGGAGAGGCCAGGCTGCGTAGGAGGAGCGTGGCTTTACGACAAGTCCTGCGATGAGGACAGCTCTGTGGCTGTGCAGGGCACAGGGCCTGACTGGAAGACCCAGCCTGTTTCCAGGCATAAGCCTTCCCTGTGCCGTGGCAGGGCAGCTTGGAAATCAGAAATGAAGGAGGGGTCGTTCAGATGAGTTGTCTCTGCCCTCAGCTCTGATCCTTGCACTACAAACTCCTGTCACAAGATGCAGCTGTGGCCATGCAACCTCTTCCAGTGCCTGTATGGTTTGGGACTCCAGCACCCAGGAAATTGCTGCCTCCAACCCTGCTAATGCATTGGGTAGAACTCAGCAAGGACCAGGTCATTAACAACACAGCTTTCTAACTCAGTGCATTTGTAATGTTACCCAGAATAGCAAGTAATTGCAGCAGCCTTATAATATTACCCTTAATCAGAAAATATTGCTTCTGCATCTCCATTATGTATTTGAACTCAAAGTGGTGCCAAAAAGAAAAGAGAGGCAGAGTCCTCCAAGAAGACTGCACTGAACCTGCCTGTCCACTTAACATTGCAGTATTGGAAATTCTGTCAGCTTATAAGTTTCCCCAGTCTTGCACTTTCTCAAGAGATGTTTGTAATGTTCCAAAATGCCCTTGGCTGTGAATCTCTCCGTGTATGCGGCTAGAGCGGCCGGGCAGCGTGCGCTGCAGCTCAGATTTGAATCATGCTAGGAATGAAAGTTTTATAAACACCAAACTGAGTTGAGATACTGCACAGGGAGGCACTGGATGCCACACAGGCAGGTGCCCCCGGGCTGACGTGTGTGGCAGTTACCTGTCAGCAATGAACTAAGTACACCGTTAGTGTCCGTGTGCAGTGTGTGCACGAACAGCCGCACTCGTGCAGTGGGAGTAGGAATGCAGAAAGGCAGAGCAGACACACCCCTTCTGCTTCATCTTCATAAAAGGTTGCTGCAGCTTTTCCCCTTGCTAGGCTTGGAGCACACAAGTGCCGAAGAATAAAAGCAGCTCTCTATCCTGTGATGCACAGCCCCGGAGCAGCCGTGGGCTTTACGGGAATGACATTTACGGCTGACATCAGATCTGAGTATTTGCATTGGATTTCGGTGTCAGCATCAGAGGTGTGGCTTAGCAGGGACACTGGTTCAGTCTTCTGATCCAGTGAAGAGGCAGCTCCCTCTGAGAAGATACTCACTGCCCGCGGCTCTGCTATCCTGCTTGCATCTGACTCCTCCCTCCTGCAGCTCAGAACAGCGCAGGGTGAATCCACCAGCCTCTCATTCCTACTATGTTTCTCCCTGAGCTACTAGAGCTTGATCATACCTGACATTCTACCTTCGTTTCAGCTGCACTCGTGAGTAAGGCACATTGCCTGATATCTCTCAAAAGTGAATGGCATGTTTTTACCTGAAGAGCCTAAATTAACCATCTTCCAGTACTGAAAGGATTATGAAGAACTGCATTTTTTCAGCACCTTTGATACTTCATTGTTATCTGATTTTTCAAAAGGATGAGTTGTTCTGGTTATCGAGGATTCTTTCACCTGAATATTTCTTCATCGGATGCCACAAAGGAGAGTCTAGGAAAACAAAGAAACTTGTGATGTGGAGCTAACAGTTCTGGTTTCAGCTGAAAACTTGCAGTCAGTGAGAAGGCAGAGAAAAATATTTGCCAAGGACAATGTCGGTAACGCCTGATAATTTGTCACTCAATGAGACGAGTTTCTTTGCTGAAAATCGTAGCGTTATGGATAAGCCTAGTGAGCAGAGAACTTGGAATGTCTTTCTATTCTGCTTGACTGTTATAATCTCACTCACAACACTTCTGGGCAGCATTTATTCATTAGTTTCCCTGCTGAAAATGCAAAACAAAACCACGGTTTCAATGATTGTGACCTCTTTGTCAATAGATGATTTGATCAGCATTGTGCCAGTGATTATTTTCATGCTCACCCAGTGGTCAAGTGATGCCTTCCCCCAGCCTCTGTGCACCACCTCAGCGCTTATATACTTATTCCAGGGCATTTCAAGCAACCTGAAAGGGTCTCTTATAGTTTCTTACAACTTCTACGCCATTAACAAAACTGAGACAACGAGATGCAGCACTTCCAAGCGACGAGTGAGCATGGTATGGGCCATTCTTACCATTTGGATTGTCAGTTTGCTGATCTGCATTTTGCCTCTCTGTGGTTGGGGCAAGTATGTCCCCACCTCCTGGGGTTGCTTTGCTGACTGGGGCAGTTCCTACATCTTGTTTTTATTTATTGTCTACTTGCTGTCCTTTTGCCTCCTCACGGTGCTGTCTGTTCCTCTAACCTACCAGCTGTTGTGCTCAGATGAACAGCAGCTGTTACACATGGATTACCAGGAAGTCTCTCGAGGCTGCATCACCCCTGGGACACCTGCAGGCTGCAGTACCAATACTCCATCCCTGTCACCCGTGGACCCTGTGGATAAAACCCTGAAGAATTTCCCAGACACGTGTCCAAGCCCGGATGCAGTTTGTAGGAAAGGTGTGGCTGAGAGCAGTGCACTCGAGCCCCGTTGCATGAACAGCCCACAGAGCAGGAGCTTCATGGTGGGCTTTGCCCAGAAACGATTCTCACTGATTCTTGCATTGACAAAAGTCATTCTCTGGCTTCCAATGATGGTAAATTGTCACATTGTTTTGCCTTCTCATGTTTACTTGTATTTAAACAGCATGTGAGTTGGTGTGCCATGGTTTGAAATAGATCAACAGTAGCCATTGCAATTTATAGTAGAGTTTGTGCCCACAAAAGTCCTTTTAAGCAGGTTTATGTCACTGACTGAATTTAACTGGCTTTCAGCAGGCTTGGCAGAAGGTGATTCATCAGTATGTTACTCTATTATCACATCATTTTGATCACCTGAATACAAGGAATAAGGTCCACTCTTTTGTATTGCCAGCAGTCTGACAAGTGTCTGTTCAGCGTTACGGGGTCTATGAATTATACTGAGCTAGCTCTTCTGCCCCTCCTCACAGCTCTGAGTCATGGCCTTTGCCAGGCTGGTTAACAAACAGGAGTTTGCTAGAAAAATGAGGTTTGCTGGCATCTTTGTGATCTCTGTAGCACTGGGGGGTGGGAGGGCTGTCCATGTGCATGCACCAGTATAATTGGGGAGAAAGAGCATTCATGTATAATTACAAAAGAGTCTGTTGAGAGCATGGAACATGGGTTTGGGGCAGCGTTATCCCTGTCCTTGGGATATTACAGGCTGTAGCTTCTCTTAGTGGGAAGACAGCATTACAGAGTATCTGCAGCACAGCCTTGCGTGGTGCTAAGTTCTCTCTCCTGTTTCCCATCAGGAGCTGGGATCCTCAGTACTGTGCAGGGCAGACTGAGCTCTTGATATCTCTCAAAAGCGAATGGCACTTTATTTTCTGAAGAGCCTAAATTAAATGTTCTTTTCTAATTAACCAGTCTTTTTAAAGTCGCTTGGGTTGCAAGTTGCTTGCTTCAGTAGTGCTCAGGTATCTGTCATTGGCTTAAGCAAGGGGTTTTCTGAGAAGTGCTGCATGAGGAGGGGAGTCTCTGTCACTGTGTTTTCTTCCCTCTCTGTTAGAAACAAAACCGCTAAGTTCAGCAAACATTAATGATAACCTCTGTCTTCTACCTGTGTCGCAGGCATGATGAGATGTTTTCTTTATTCCTGGAAGTATCTCATGTGCCTGAAGTGGTTTAAATCTCAAAATGCTCTGCCTTTCAGATACAAATGGTTGTCCAGCACATCACTGGTTTTCAGAGCCTTCCATTTGAGACACTTAGCTTCCTGCTGACTTTGCTGGCTGCCACAGTCACCCCAGTATTCGTCCTGTCGGAACACTGGATCCACCTGCCCTGTGGATGCATCATAAATTGCAGGAGGAATTCATATGCAGTGTCTTCAGAAGAACTCAAAAGTAAGTATGGAAGGCTGGCATGCAGCTGGAATGTATCTTGTTGTAAACAGGATAGGGAGTTAGTATCAATAACAGTGCTTTGTGCTTCTTGAAATCATTTACCTGAATTATATAGACCTTATTCAGAAGAATAAATGACACTCTTAACATTCACACAAAACAACTGAATGGATATTGGGGCAGAGAACCCTCACTGATTTTCCCAGGTCACTATCAGACCTTTCAGCAGAGTCTGATGGACTCTGAGTTCTAGTTTTGCCCTCCTCTCCTACCCTGGGAAAGGTGCACCTGCTAAAATCTGACTTCTACTAATCAAACACATGGAACATGCTAAACATATTAAATGTTATGAGAGAAAAAACGTGCTAATGGTGAGAAAATTATAAGGAGAGGAGCTATTGTTTGTACACCTGCTCTGTAGCTGCTAATCAGAACTCACAGCGCCACTGATAAGCAAATAGTGAAGGACACAATTTATGGGAGCCTGTTTCTCACTGTGTTCATGTTGCTGTTGGTAGCTGAGGAACTCCTCCACGGGTTTTCCCTAAAAATATGTCCTTGTACGTTTATCTTTGGTGTAACAGAGGATACCAGACACTCACTGGTAACCCTGGAATCTTCTAAAGCTCTGGTTTTCTCTGGACCTCCACTTAAAGCCAGCTGAAGGGATCCCTGCAGGGACTCTGCCACAGCCTGTCTCCTGCAGTGACATAACTTCCATTGTTTTCCTAAAGAACTCGACCAGTCAGAGAAACAAGGGGCAAAGACAAACAGCTGTCACTCCACGAACTTATCTTTAGTGAAAACCACATTTAGGGTGCTACAAACACGAATAACACTCATATTTGTGGGAAAAAGACTATATAATGCATTGCTGTAAATGTCCTGGCCATGGTTACCTATGGAATATTTCTGTCTCCAAAGTTCCTGTATTTGCACAGAGGGACTGCATTTTGAATTACAAATGAAAATATGTTCCCAGAATTATTCTGAGAGAAGCGTTTGTTATTAAAATGCGTCATTGAAACTTCTGATAAAAATATAAGTAAGGAGCCTACAAGGAGGGAAGATGGAGAAATAGTTGATTTTTTTGATTTCTGTTCATAATTATTATCAAGAATATCTTAACAGGAGAAACATTTCAGTTTTCTATTTAAAATGCTGCAATTATATCAGTATATAAAAATCATAGATTTATGCATTAATCTTTCAGAAGTGAGATGCTAATGGTTGATACAGTTGCCCCTTGAGGCATGGTCCAAGGAGAATTGAAAGTGCTGGCAAGTTTTATTTAGAAATTTATAATTAGAATTACAATTAGAATAGAGTAAAATGGTTCAGTTGGAAGGGACCCACAAGGAACATCAAGTTCAACTGCGAAAGTTAAGAGCTGAGGGTCTGGGTGTTGTTTTCCATTCTCTGGAGTGAAAGTCCTCTGACATCAGTGGGTGAATTCCAGACATCTACTGCATATTTAAGGGGAAAGAAATCTCCTGAATCATAAGAAAACCCCCATTCTCATTCATGGCTTTCTCCTGCTTTGAAAACATTCTCCGAGTGCAGAACGTCTTGTGCTGCAACTGATGACTTTTTAACCACTTTCCCAGAGAGGATGATGGCTGCTCATCAAGATTGCAGTTTATTTCAGATGTACTTACTAACGCTGTTTAGGAGGAAAATACACAACAGATGGAAAACTAGTGGTTATAAAATTATTTAAAATAAGTCTGTGGCTTTCAGGTGTTTGTGCTATAGATTTAACGCAAAGGCTAAGGTCAGAATTTCACCCGTGGTTAAATATGGTCCAATAAGCACACAAACTGCTGGGTAGAAATAGAGGTTGTATAAATGTATCCCTATAATTCTTATTTTATCATTTAGCACGAACAGTTTAGTAGGAAGATGATTTCATTAGTTAAATAAAAGGCACTACTTTAGTTACTACATAATCTAAAACGAAAAGAGGGAAGATGAAGAATGTCAGGTGATTTGTGTTGGAAAGGAGGAAGAATTTAAGGGTTTAAATAATGAGTGAGGATTTTTATTTAATTGTTCAATTACTGTGTAAGATTAGCTGGAGCACTGAATTTAGAATGGAGACTATACAAAAATTTCATCGTGAAAATACTTCAAATACTTATTTTTTATTGTAGAATTCTGTTTTTCTTGCTTGACTATTGACGTGGAAAGTTTGTTATGTGTTCTAGAGAATGTTTTATCATTTTGTACAATTTTTCACCTTTAGGAACACAGCTGAAACAGGTTTGGAAAAAAAAAGAGTATTGCAACATTTAAATATTTTCTTCTTGTGTGTATCACATAATATATCGTGTGTTTCTGAAAATGACAGATAATCTACCAGCTTCTGGGAATCCATTAACTTTGGAATGCATAATTTCTGAATTCATTAAGAAGGTAGTATAATAACAGAGTATCTGAGAAGATTTTCTTCTCAGCAATTCATTCTTTTTATGGACAGAAAATTGTCTGTTTCTCGCAGTGGTTAAATGATTTATTCCGTGTTTTAGAATGTAATTTTCTTCGTGTTTGTAATCTCATTTTTCTTCTTGATTTTGACTCTTTTTAATATGACATTTCTTCCCTTTCTACTTAGCCAAACGCAGGGGCTTTGAATTCAACCTGTCATTCCAGCAAAGTTATGGAATCTACAAAATATCCCATGACAACCACCACCACCACCACGACAATGGGGATGGTAAATCCACGTCCTACCACAACCTGGTGAGCTACGACTGCGAGAACTCAGAAGAAGCTGGGAGAGGAAGCAGGGATCCCCATGGCCCCACGTTCACCACCACGGCCTTGGCAGACAGCTCCCAGGGACCCCAGCCTGGGCGAGACCCCAGCCAGGAGCCGAGCAGCACCTGCCTCCCGCCCGGCAAACCGGGACCCTGCAGGACGGAAGAGGTCAGGGATCTGGATAAGACGACTGCTTTTGAAGGACCAGAAAGGAGGTTGTCGCATGAGGAAAGCCATAAACCTGAACTCACAGACTGGGAATGGTGCAGGAGTAAATCAGAGAGAACCCCTCGGCAGGTAAAATAAGAATTTGCCCTTGTTTTTTTCTGATCATAAGAATTACCTTACAAAAAAATAAGAACAGTTAATACTTACATCAAAATTACTATTAGTCCTATTGGCCGTGTAGTCACTTACAGTAAAAATGATATTTAACATCCTATGATTTAGTAACAACACACCTACTTGCAGATCCTCATCTTGCAATAATTTCTCACTTCTCTTCTTAATCATGGGGTTTTAATTATTATTATTTTGTGCGCACCTGAAGAATCTGTATATGGTAAGAATTCAGTATGAATTATGTTTATTCATCTTAATGAGTAGAAATTCTCTCTCCAGAAGACTCCAAAAGATTACATTTTCAAGAATGTTTCCAAGCATCTGGTGACTTTTTTTACCAGGCTTACATTTTGGGTAGGGAAAAAAAAAGAAAGCTGGAAAACCAAACTTGAACGGTAAGTCCACAGATAAATGCAGATTTCAATCTAGGCACAGAGGTTCCTATTAGAGTCAAACAAAAAGACTCCAAATATTTAATTACTTCACAGCCTGGGAGAAGAGGAAGAGAAAAATTCAGACTTTAAGGATGTGCTATCTAAAACTAATAGAAAGCGCTCGAATTTTGCTGTGTTACTCCTTCACTGAAAGGTGTGTCCTGTTGAATGTACCACCAACAGTTGGGGTTTGCTTTCAGTTATCAGATTGCAGGACTATGGTCTGTTCCAAAGTCTTAATTTTCCTGTTCCTTGCCGTGCTGCAAGTGGCATATCAAGAACAGCAGGATCACAGATTTCCTCAGTTTGGCAGCATTTTAGTTCTGCTGTGACAAATGCTTTTAGGAGGGTCTGCACTGAATTCTGACCAGAGTTGGGTTCAACACTCAAGAAGAGCTGTGACAGAAAATAGTCCCAAGCTGCCATTTGTGGAATGGCAGACTGAAACTGGATCCAGCAAAAGGAGAGCTACTGGCTCCTGTAAGAACACAGGCTTGAAGGGGAACTGCTGGGTTTTACTTTTGTTTTCTAAAATCATTGTTTGTTTAAGAAGTGAAACCACAACAATTGCAAGTTGACTGCTCTTAGTGAGTGAAGGGAAAGATCTTTAGCCATTCCTTGTCAAGCAGGCAATGAGTATAAGGATTTTCTCTCTCCTAAACATTTATGATTATGAACCAAAGACCAAACAGGGTGGCCTAAAGATTGAAAAGAGGTAATGCTGTATTGTGCTGTTATCTGCTCCTTCTATGTGCACCTTTGCAATGCTTTTGGCATTTATGCTCCAGTACACAGTTTTGGTCTGCATGAAATAGTGCACATAATGATCTTCTGGCACCATAGATAGATACCCATTTTCAAGATAAACCAGGGAAGTTCTGTGTCCATATGAGTACAGTTTTCATGTTTTATATCTGACACAGTCTCAGGTTCGTGCTGCTGTTGTAAATTGACTGAGGCAACTTAAAATGTCAGTTCTGCCTGCTTACCTTTGGAAGTTTCTCTTGGTGGAATCCAAAAGGAGCCAGTATCAGCCTTTGATTTATCATGCATGAGCAACCAGGAAAAAACACATGAAAGGACTAAAGAAAAGAACATGGAAGTGCTTAAAAATATTTTATTACTATTTGAGTAATGAATAGCAATACTATTTGAGGTTGAGTTTACATTTTACTTGATTAAATTTCAGGAGATTTTGTAGTATGTGGCAAAACTACTGCTTTTCTTCTGTTATATTTGCGCATTGAGAAATTCATATTGACCACAGGAAAAGTAAATCTTCAGTCTTTCTCTAGGATTGAGAGCAAACAGAGGCTTGCAATTCTCTTCTGAGGAATGAACAAAAACTTATTTGAAAACTTAAATGCTCAGGATGATGATTTTATGTTTGGGGAAAGCTGGTTCCTGTGTCATGTGGAAGAAATTACTCTCCCACTGTCCTTCAATGGTCACAAAAACTAAAGTATCAGATGCCTGTTAGAGAGGTTTAAGTGTCTTCGTTGAGCTAAGCAGAAGTGCCTGTATATCTGAGAAGCTCGTTTCCAGGTGAGGTAGTCACATGTTTATGCCCTGTTCAAGAACAATGGAAGATGGTAAATAATTTTCCTGGAAGGCTTAGTTTTCCCCAAGCCATGTTGCCAGTGTTTGGAAGAGGAAACTTGCATTAACGAAGGTGAATTTCAAGGTCCAAACGGGCTGAAGGACTTGACCTTGCCTTGAGAAACTTGTCTCTGGAGCGAGTGCTGTTTGGGCTAGGTGACACTGTCATGCTTTTGTAGTATCTCCTGTGGAACCACAGTTTCTGTTCATCTTTCCAGTGTGCCACTTCAGTGAACCCCACAGTTAGTACAGTCTCTCCTTCTTTGTGTGAATTCTGATACCTGCAGATGCCGAGAAGCCCTGTCCTTTCTCCCACCACAGTCTCGAGGTGGTGCAGGAGGCAGGAATTTGAGAAGTGATGAATTCAGAAGCCAAAGGCAGTCTGCCTGGCTGAGTGCTACCTAAACTCTGAGGGTCTGACTGTGCACTGGGGAGTTCAGTAGATGTTCACCTTTACATGTGGTGGGAGTGGGTTAGGAGCATGTGTGCAGTCCGTAAGACAGGAGCTACAGAAGGCTCTAGGTTGGAAAGGACTTCTGGAAGTCAGAAAATCCAACCTCCTGCTTCAAGCAGGGCCGAATTCAAAGCTAAATCACTGTGCTCTGGACCTTTGCCACGTACACAGTAAGGTATAGAAGATGGATTTTATATATAATAAGGGAATCCCCTCTCCCTCTGACAAATACAAGTTTATCATTTGAGTCCAAGTAGGAATTTGTTTGACATTTCAAATTTGACTAATCATCCCTTTCATGAGAGACCAAATGTGCACTCTCTTGCAGTAGGCAGTGGTGAACTACTGTCTTGGTGGGCAAAGGTAAATGACAGCAGCTGGGTTTTAATCAACTGGTTCTTGCTAACCCCTTGTGTGCCATGTAGAGTTCAGTTAATAATCAGTACATCACTACCTTCATCACTAAGTGGGGCTCTCCCTGCAGTAGTTTCCAGATGGTGTTTAAAACAAAATTAAAACCTTCCTTTTTATATCTCCTGTGGCTGCAGTTTCCAGTCACCAGACCTGTGACTTCCATTAGAGCAGGTATGAGCATCTCTGTGAAGTAGCTGGCAACGACTGCAGGTGGATGGCTTTATTTGCTCTGGAGCTTTTTATGTCACTTTTGGACCTACTTCTTCACTACTGGCATTATGAGGATTCCCAGTTCATCCTTTTCTGACATTTCCAAGCTATTTCCCAGCATGCAGTTGCCAGGCATTAAGATTCCTATGGTCTCAAAGTTCAAGGCTTCTAAGTTACAGATCTCAGTGTTTCTGACATTCAGCATGAACTTCCAGAGATTCACAGTGCTGACATTTGCTTTGCTGCTGAAAAAGGGCAGAATATCACACTCCAGCAAGCACTGTAAAAATAACTTTAATGCATTTCTCAGATGCATGTTGGATGAAAGATCAATTTGGACCAGACTTTAAATAAGTTGAAAGCCACCCCTTTTATTTATCCTGTCTGGAAATCCCTAAGTAACTAAGAGAAGTCACTTTCTCCTCATCACTCTCCATTTCTCTCCTTTATTAAAAAAGGAGTGTTTCCCCTGGCATTTATTGACCATGTACATCTGTGAATTTGTCAATTAAACAGCAATCTGGGGAGAAGGTACCAAACCTTGCAAAGAAATGAGTGGTTATCCTAATAGAATAAAAGTTCCTCATCTTCAGTACTTGCAGACTATAAATGCTTGATCACAGAAATAAATCTAGATGCTCTTATGAGAGTGTTTTCTTTTCAATAAGCAGAACTTGTGCTAACTTCCAGTAGGAGGAAGAATAGCAATTACACATGGATTTTCAGCTCAGCTGTTAAGGATGTGTGGTAAGGGTATCCTTAGATGCTGAATCTCCACATAGCAAAGGGCATAGATGCTTGGCATGAGAACCTGAGAAAAACATAACCTCAGTCCTTCTGCACATATTTGTTGAAACACAGACATTGAGTTGTCTTATAGAAAATGAGAATGCATTTTTCTCACATTAAAATTCTTTTATCATTTCTATTGTACTACCTGGTTTGAAAACTTTTAAAATTAAGGGCTCCTGTGATAGCCCCGAGAGCATCTGGGTCGGGGTGCCGTGTTTTCCTGATAGTGGTATTGGGGTTCCCTCTCCACTCGTTGTGCCTCTGTAATCCTATATGGTCCAGGAGATAATCTTTCACTTGCACAACCAAAAATGTCCAGTTCTGAAACAAAATGGAGAGCATTGCAGTAATCAAATCTAGAAAATACCACACCCGTTGAAGTCACAGCAGGGAGAGCAAGAGCCAACTTCAGCAAGGTATTGAAGAAATCATTGTGAGAGCTTCTGCTGTTGACTGAGTAACACAGCGTGCATTGCTTTGGCCAACGGGTGTCCTGTTTGGAAGAAAAACTGCTTTACCAATTGCAAGAAACCAGAATAGTTTGGTCAAGGACAAAAAGGTGCAATAATCTCATTGTCATCTCCAAAGAGCAGCCAGCCAGGCGCTCAGACATTTCATAGAGGACAAGTATTTCTCACCAACAGCAAAAATAAACAATGTAATATGACAGTTTCCATCAGTGCATCAGCATTGATTTTGCTATGCAGATGAGGAACTGCCTCAGTCCCTGCCCCGTGGGGGCCACAGGGTCAGTGGGAACGAGCTGGGCATCACCACCATACTGAGGGTCTGGTGTCAGGCCTTTTATTAATCCTTCCTAGAGACATTTTGCAGGACAGGAGAGGAGAGAAACAGGAGAGCAGATGTAGTGTACTTCAGTTCATGAAAGAATAATTGCCCAAATCTCTCTGAAAAAGCTCAGGAGGAAAAGAAGTGGCATCATCTGAGCACGCTGTGGGCCAGAAACAAATCCAGCTCGCATCCTGCTAAGGGTCCGTGCGGCAGCTGGCACGGTTTATCCTGTACAAGGTCACTTGTGCCTTCAGATGGCACAAGGTACCTGAGACACAGCCTGGCATGAGGCAGCTGTTGGCACAAGTGGCAGTGACAAGGATGGGAGCAGACTGTGCACAGCGGTCTGATCACCATTGGTGGTACAGGGATGAGGGGAAAGGAAGGACAGGGAGGGCTTCTCCCACAAAAGAGAGTGCTTCCATGCTCATGTTTTGTGTTGGGGCGCCTGTCTGAAGCACACAGATACGTTGCACTGTGTTGTTTTAAAATCATGGAATCATCAAAAGTAAATTGTTAACTTGAATTCTGCTTTCTCTGTAGGCTGTGGTATTTGGTGATGATTATTTAGGGAACTGTAACGAGGATGTGTACTTCTGCCACAGATCACACTAAGGCTGTGTCAGGTTCCAGAGTTTGTAGCAGTGAACAAGATTTCACTGGTAGTGACTTACAAAATTGACATTGTTTAAAGAAATTTGCGTGTGTGGGAGCATGTGTTGACTTATATTAAGCTGATTAATTAGTTATGCTATTTTTGCAGGCATCTATAATGATCTGGGGGTAGGAATGCATTAATCTGATAACATTAAACTGCTGCTGCTGCCTGGGAGATGCAGTGCAGCTGCGATCCCTGTGGTGTTCTTGGTCGATGCGTTGTTCCTGCGAGGGCAGCAGGGACTGTATCAGCTTTCCAGTGCCTTGCAGGCTGTGTTCCCAGAGAACTGGTGATGACATCTAGCTACTGTTAGTTTTACACTTCTGTTTACTCAAAAGCAGGGTACGAACAGGGAAGGGGAAGGGGAAGATCAAGTTCAGTCACATGCATTAATGTAGTTTAGAGTGAAAGGGCTTTTATCTGCTCCAACAAAAATCCGCTCTCTGAAGCTGCTGAAATAGTGCTGGTCAAATGAGATACAGTTCGAGAAAGGTCCATCCTCTTTTTTAGCCTTCTATTTTGAGGAGTATCCAATTTCCTATATACCATTAGTTATTATTGTTTAGCATTTGCTAATTCACTCTGGTTGTGCACCCAGCCTTGTGCTGTTACCCAGTTCCAGTGACTGTATTGCAGCTGCTCTTCAAGCTTTTAACAGACCACAAGAAAAAATTACTGCAAGAGCAGTATACAAAGCATTCTGTTTGTTGTTTCTAGAAACATCCATACATGCAGACTATGTTTTCCCTTACATTTCCTAGCAACCCCTCTGATTGTTCTACAATGCATCTCTTGTGAGTTCTGCCTGTGCTGGCAGCACTTTGAAGTTCTCTGTGGTTTTCTGCAGGCTGCCATCAAAATAATTGACCTTATCTCATGTAAATGTGTTGGTCCCTTGCCTGATCGTAGATGCTGCTGCTGTCACTGAGAGTTGATACTAGTTCCTAAAAAAAAATGGGTTACATTAGGAGCTGGTGTAGGTGGTTGAAATCCACAGGCAGCTTTGCTATTGCTGCAGCTTTTGGCTGCTGACAGTCTACTGGTTTCTTCTGAAACCCAGATGTAATGCAAACACTGTAAGGTACTAAAACTGGAGATCTAGGCTTGTGGAGCTCTGGTGTCCCTCTGCCAGGGAGGAGGTGCTCTGCAATGCCTGTTTTTCCCCGGCTCTGCTCATTAATCTGCTGGCTCCCATGCTGGGAGGGTGCAGGGGAAGGAACCCTGACCAGTACCAAATCCTCTTGAGTATACTGAGGGAAAGTGGAATTTAGCTCTGTCCCACACATCATCTGGATAAGGTCTACTGAGCTTCCCACAGGTCAAGTTGGGGCAAAATGCACATATAGCCCAGTGGTATAATGAGCTGCTGCTGGCTGCCATCTCCGGTCACGGCACAGTCAGAATGTCCAGCAAAATTAAGTTTGACACGGCTCTGAATGGGGGCAGATATTTGCCTGCCAGTTGCCTGGTTAGAGACAGTTTTGTCTTTGCTTTCTGGAAGGAGCCCAGCACCAAAGCCACAAAAAGTCCCCGTAGAGATGCAATGTTTGCCTGTTACTTTTCCTGTCGGATAGGCTGGCAGTCCTCTGAGTGGAGCAGAAAGAAATGTCTGATCAGATGAGGCTGAGCCTGAGGCAGACTTGGGGAGTTCCCCTGCCAGGACCTCAGTGCTGGTGCTGATTGGCAGCTGGGGATGGGCGGGCTGGCAGAGCTTTCTGTCCTAGAGGAGAGGATGGGTACATGAGGAGGTGCTGGGAAAGAAAGGGAAGGTGCAGTGGATTTCTTAGGCTGCTGCAGTAAGTTCATCCTTGGAACTCCTTTTATGAATGCTTTTATCCATACTATATCACCCTCCTAAAGAAATGCAATTTTTTCCTTGGCTCGTGTTTGGTCTTTCTTCTATTTTTCTTTTTACTTTAATAGCCCAAGCCTGATACACTACTCCACTGTAGAAGTACTGTGGATGGCAGTGCATTCGTTTCAGGAGAACAAAACCCAATGGCAGCTGAAGGGGGACATCACAACGTGGCTCCCTGTGAGTGAGCAACAAGTGGAAGGAGCAACATGGCATAACAAGTGTAAAGCTTTAACGAGGATAGGTACTTCTTTAATACTGGATTACATGTTATAGGACTTCGGACTGATGTCTGGGACAAGGGGAAACGGCCTCAAGATGTGCCAGGGGAGATTTAGGTTGTATATTGGGAGGAATTCTTTTACTGAAAGTGTTGTCAGGCATTGGAAGAGGCTGCCCAGGGAGGTGGTTGAGTCGCCATCCTTGAAGGTGTTTAAAAGACACGTAGATGTTGTACTCGGGGACATGGTTTAGGGGCAGATTTAGCAGGGCTGAATTGATGGTTGGACTCGATGGTCTTAAAGGTATCTTCCAACTAAAACCATTCTGTGTTTCTATGATGAACATCCCTGCATGTCAGTATATGAAGAGGTGAAAAATATCACCTATTTCACCCCTTCCCCCAGGCTCCTTTCTACCATCCCATATCCACTTTTTTCTTTCTTTAGCACTTTCTGGTAAATTTACTCAGCCCTTTCACCTAAAAGCTGTGGGTTTCCCTCTATTTCAACCTGGGGAAAACGGATGCAAAAATAAAGCTTCCATAAATCTTGTCTTGCTGCAAAGGCATTCCATTAACACTAATGGAAGTCAAGAGGCTGAACCACACGCTGTGCCCTGGAAATGTGCCCCACTACGTTTCTGTCCCACCAAGCTGTCTTATCCGTTTCTTCCCAGCTCTGCTTCTGCACCAGACGGTGCTCAGAGGTGTTAAATGGTTACGGTCATCATGCTGATGGTCGTATGTGCTGTTCTCACAGTTATAAAGAAACATTATGTTCCCTATTTTGCTGACCCCAGACTTGCAACGTGCATTGGGTGGATCAGCCCAGTGTGGAACCACTTCTTAATAGTGAAAAAAACCTCTGAGGCAAAGGACTTGCTGAAATCTTACTGAATTTGGGGTGGTGATTTCCATCTCATTTGAAGGCAGCGTGCACCGCTGTGGAAGGGTAAAGGATTCAGTGAAAGACTTTGCATCTGTGATGAAAAACTAATGGAGTAAGGAACCGGGACTGCTGGTCTCTCAGGTACAGCTGGAAATAGAGTCTGGTGTTCTGGTGTGACTGAACCATTTGGCTGCACTTTGATTAAGAACAAAAGTGCAAAATGCTATGTGTGTGGCTAAAACCTGGTCAGCCACCTTGACAAAAGAAGAAATAGTTTCAGCTGAATGGAAATGGACCAGCATTGAGGACTTGGGGGTTCAAAATTCAAACTCTGCCTATAAGGACTGGATCCTTGTGAATATGACTTTGTCTTTGCTGATTTTAAAGTTATGTCAATCACAGAGTGAGATAAAGACATAAGGATTTCATAGTTAAACACATAATTCTGCAGTTTCATGAAGGTGGTCCTCATTGACAGCCTCTTCACACGCTGTATGAGGGGTGAGCATTGCAGGCTGACCTGCTGACTACATGCCAGGAAGCAAAGGCCTGATATGGGAATAATGTCAAACAGTACAGATCTCCCCAATAAATGAACCTTTTACCTCAGGTAATATACTGGGGTTGGCTTTGGAAGCTGGATGGTCAGAAGGAGATGTGGGCAGGCTACCTTTTGCAACTCAAACTGTATCAAAATGGGGAAAAACATCCAGCCACATTTTACTAAATTTTGTGACTAGCAGGGCTGGTCAACAGTGGGTCTGATCCAAAGCACCCCAAGTCCAACAGCCCAGCTTTTAGTCAGGTAAATATTCTACTACATTTACTGGGGCTTTGTCACAGTCTGCATAAAGCCTTCATTTGAAAAACTGCCTGGTTATTGTATGGCTGATGCCAGCAACAACTCCAGCACTTCAGGGGAAGGTGACTCTTAGCAGGATTCACTGTTTTTCAGTGCTGTCTGCTGAGGAGCAATAGTGGCTGAATCACTTGCCTGAAGCGAATTCAGGGAAAGACGGGATAAGAAGTCTCTCCCTACTTTGCTTTTTTCCCACCCTCTGAGCAACAAGTGATGCTGGCAGAAGGCTGCCCATTTTGAGTTGTATTGTGAAAGCAAGACTGTTTATGCTGTTATTTTCAGACCTTAAATAAGCAGCGAGAAAGGTATCAATTATTTTGATTTAGCTTTTTGAAGACAGGGTGCCAGCCAATACATGTGATGCCTTTGATTTTCTGGTAAATCTATGTCCTATTTGGAAGATGGCTCTACCTTGGAGTGATAGTAATGATGCAGTAGCTGGCTGTCTCCTCATCGTCTGTTCTGGGAGTAGAGAGTTACTCCATCAAAGTGATTTCTCTGGAATAAAAGTGGCATGAAAGGAGAATGGGCAGCAGGTTTTATTTAATACCTATACAAGCTGCTGTAATTGAGAGTGAGACGAAAAATGGTACTTGTCATTTCTAGTTTTCACTCAGCTGCATTTTTAAAAGACACCTTTAACATCTCATGAAATACTAGTGTATCTCCCTTGCCTAAAGAGATGGAGTGTAAATACGTCATGTATTTTGTTGCCTGTACTCATGTGCCTTCAGGCAACAGAAATCTCCCAGGCTTGCATTATGTTACAGGCTTTCTGATTACTTTGTTCTTTGACTTGATATCTCATCTATGGGTTGCCTCAAGCAAACTCTGTATAGAACCTATTTATGTGCCCTGCAAAGAGGAAGAGGGGGAGTTTGTGTAAATTATTTCCCTCGGGAGGAGGCAGCACTCTATGTCTGCAATTTGAAGGTTTTTTTAGTAGTGATAAATACACAGGATCTTTCTCACTCCAGAAAAGTTTTAAACACCAGGCATAGCATAGAAGCTGAGTTACAAATGGACTTGAAGATTGTATTTGCTTTCCACTGTCCTATACAACTGTACCCATAATTTGCTGTGATGGTCTTGCCAGGTCTCTTCCTGCAAGCAGCGTCCCCCTGATTGCCAAATCAATGTAGCATTTCACCATCATCTTCTAACTTTGCTCTGAGTGGGACAAAATGCTGCGGTTCACACGATGCTTGCTGACTTTCTGCTTGCAGTTAAACTTCACTGGGCACTCTTTAATTGTGCAAACAGGAGGAATAATTGAGAGTAGAAACATTTGCCCGGGAGGGCAAGGCTGAATATAGGCAGACTCCTATAGTGCTTCCCTCATGCTGGCAGCCCAGCACGAAGCAGCTAGCTTTGCTGTGGCTGCTGGTTGTTTTGTCTCCTTAGATGAATAAGCAACAGCTTTCAGATCTGTTGCTTAAACAGGTTTTTATGAATACTAGAGACAAGTGTACCTGCACATACAGAATTAGAGAAAAGAAATAACAAACTGGGCTGTGGAGCAGGAATGAGGGTAAATGAGCTTTTTTTGGAGCTGGCCAGTGACACTGTATGTCAGGGACTCTTAGAGGAATCAATTCTGCAAAAAGTTGCCACTGGCTGATACCAGTGTTCTTTCTCTGAGAGAAGAGACAATGCTACAAGCAAAATCAATACCACACTGACCAAGGGGTCCTTGTACATTGGCCCTAATGCCACTTAATGGAATAGGAGTTACAAAAGCAGTGCAATTTAGATACCTTCCAATAAAGCCATTACATTGTAGGCTGATATGTTCTCCATTTTTTAAAGGCTTGTTCTATTTTTCAACATATTTTTCTTCATTATATTTTCCTAGTAAGGAAAAACAGCATTTCAGTTCAGGTTTACAACACCTGCAGCTCAGCAGAAGGCCTGTATGATGCTCACAAATGGACCCAAACTTTTTTCCAGGACAGGCAGTACACACATCACGTAGGCTTCAAGTCTGGTGAAAAGGTTAAGGCCCAGTTTTGCAGCTATTACAAGAAAGAGAATGAATGTCACTCCTGTGCAAAGAGTGACCACTTCCTGATAGCAATGCGATGGAGAGAGTTGGACCAGATGTCGCAAGTTCTGATTTCTGTATCCACCATATGCTGCCCAACAGACCTTTTCCCTCTTTGGCAATACCAAACTTCCACAGCAATCAGCCCTGTCAGTCGAGACCACAAGAAGACATTTTGAAGCATTCATGGCTGGATGGCTTTGGCAGTTGTAGATATCTACACAAAAGCCGTGCTCTTTAGAGTGAGATATGTAGGTTGTGAAGTTCCACCTTTCTAAAGCAGAAAATGTCAGTTCTGTGGAACTAAAACTTCTTGATGGTGGTCCAGTTGTTACTTGAGACTGGATGATACTGTGCTATGGAGTTGCAGGGATGGAGCACTCTGTACTACTGGGAGCAAAGTGGTTGCCACAGTGCAGTGCCAGCCTCTGTCTTCTGCTTTTAAAATCTCAGCTTCTCTGCCTATGAACAGAGGTGTACACAGAGAAGGTGGCCTTGGCCTTCAGTGGCACCGCCAGTTGTTGCCCACGTTCATAGTATCACATGAGAGAACCACACAAGACAGAAATACAAGAACCAGCATTAATTTATCCTGGTAGCCACAGTGATGGTGTTTTTATATTCTCAAGTGCATGACTTCGCAATTTAACTATTCCTCTAGTGCACACTCTTTTTTTACCTGAAAGTGCAAATAAATTATTAGAAATCATCAGAAAGATCAGTGTAGGATGTGAGACAGGTGTCTGGCAGGCAAGGAGTTAGGTGAAAGACAGACATTTCAGCAAATCCCATCAGGCAAGCCTGTTTCCATATTGAAGAGAGCTGTTTCTTCTAAAAATCAGCTTTTCTGTCTGGGAGGAAGATTGTTTAAGTGTAACAGATTTGAAACAGCAAATCTTTACCTGAAAACACAGATTGTTTGTAATAATTTTAGCATAATCAAGTGCAAAGCATCTAGGCTTCTGTAGGAGGTTATGATTACAGGCCACAGAGATCCTGAAGCTCATGGTAGGTGAAGCATATGAAGCCCAGCAGGAAGGAGAGCCATAGACTCATCTGAGTGGCCTTGAAGACAAGAACCTCCTCAGCGTCCTGACCTGTAGTGCAGGGGGTCCCTAAGGTGCCATACGCATTACTTGTGGAATATTGAAGGGCTTTCTGTTGGGCTCATGCACTTCAGCCCCAGAAAACGGAGTACAGATGTTCTGGTAGGCAGGTGCAAGTATTCTCAGATGCCTCTGTTGCACTTTCTGTCACTAATCTGTTCCAGATGAAGGTCTTTGCACATCAGGCCAGTGACAAACACTGGTGTTCAGGTCACCTGAGGTGAGCTCGCCTACTCTTGCCATACCCTGTTAGCTCTAAATTTACTGCATGCAGCTTCTCAAAGGGCAAATCATTGCAGTAATTAATTTTACTGCAGCTAATTTTTTATTTTTAGGGAAGTGGAAAACTAAGCCTCTATTTTAAAATAAACAGAAAACACATTGTCTCTGGAGAGAAACGTCAGAATCCTTACTGGAAACATTCTAAAAATAGAACTTTTCAGCTAGAGCTGTATTCAACCAAAGTAATTAGGAATGCAAACTAATTAGAGCTTTATTTGGATTGCTGATATTTCTGTTTGGGAAGGCAGCTTGGCCCAATGGGAGTGGCATTGGACTGGGTTGCAGCAAAACCTGCCTTCTGTTCTTGGCTCTGTTGCTGCCATTCAGCAGGCTTGGGAGGGTCGCCCTCCCTTCCAGGACCTCACATTGAGCTCCCCTACCTTTTCCAGAGATGAGATGCACGCTCTGCCAGGATCTCTTTGCTGTAATGTTACACTTGTCTCATTATTCCAGGGCCTGTGATTCACAGCAATTGAAAAGCAGCAATGGTGAGAGAGAGTCTACAAAATTCCTTGTGCTTGAGTCTGTTGGCCAGGAACAGGTGTGTAGAACTGTTCAGATAGGGCATCCCACTTGGCCTCCAGATGCTGCTTCAGGAGACTGTAGGAATTCTGTTAGTCCTCTGATATATTTGAAAGTTTTTTGAGGGTATCAGGAATCCTCAGTGCCATTTCTGATGGCATTAGGCAACCACTAGTTCAAACTTTAAATGTCTGAGTATGCAGCTGTCTTGCATAGTCAGGGAGAGTAACTCCCTGTGCTGGAGTGTCCTCCAAACAAATTTTCTTTGTCTTGATCATATAGAAATTCCAGGCTCTTAGGCATTTCTTTTCTTCCCCCAGTTATCCTTTATTTAATCTACTGCCCTTTACCATATTAGAACAGCAGCTTATTGTCTTTAAAATCAAATTGAGCTGTGAGCTACCCGAGCTGCCATGCAGGCTGTGTGGCTCTGAACTGACATCTTTGATGTCAGTCACTCACAAGCATTACCTAGCTAAAGATCCACTGCTGAAACAGTTTTGTTCAGTTTTCAGTTTTGTTTTCAGGAGGCGAAGTATTAATTGATAATTGAGTTTGGAGAATGAAGCTGTTCATGGTTTCCTTTCCCTGCTGCACAGTTATTCACTCCCTGAAACAAAAACTGACCAGGAAATCCTGGGAAGTGTGTGCTTACCCAGACTGGAGGATGACTTCTCCAGGTGCTAAACACTGGCAAACTCAGACTGGCAAGTGTAAGATCCTTGTCACAGAATGAATTCAGCTACTCTTAACATAAAATGAGAAACGATTGTAGAAATGTTGGGTACTTGAAATATTAATATGTTAGCCTTGGAGAGTCTTCCAGGCTTCCTCTGGCAGAATGAACTCTTGATCACTTGTAAACTAGAGGTTTAAATTATGTTGAACACCACGTGCAGATACATCAGAAGCAGGACTCAGAGTTGATTGCAGTCATGCATTCCTGACTTTTGTCTAAGTGCCCAGCCCTGCAAATTGCTGATCAGCTCCTGCAGACACTAAAGGGAAGCACAGGGAATGCTGAGTGCCCCTGGGAGGCACTTACCAGCATGTGGAATGAGGCTCTGCTTTAGCAAATGATGGAATTCAAATTTTCTTCAAGTGCACTTGCAGTTTAATACCCCTTTATTAATATTTCACTAAATATAACTATTTCATTGCAAACCAGAAAGAAAAGGGTGTTTCTCTTTGGTTTCTGCTGGTTTGCAAGAAGAAATACAGTGATAGATTCTGTAAAATGTTTCCTCCCCTTTCCTTCCCTTCCCCATCAAAAAAGCTATAGGGATCAAAAATTTTCTGTTCAGGGAAGGCTGTGGAGTTTCTAGGTTCTGCCAATGGCCTCAGTAGGATCATTAGTAGAATAAGTCAGATGGCTCCTGGTGGGCCCTTTCTCGTTGCCTTGAGCGTTTCCAAAGGGAAACCTTTCTGCCAGGGCCCAGGTGCCTCCTCTGCAGAGGCTGAGACCTCCCCTATGTGCCAGCAGCTTTCCCACAGAGAATCCAGCTCCAACTCTTCTCAGGCAGCTGGAGCAGGGCAGGGGAGGCCAGTCTTAAATGACAATGATTATGAGAAAGGTTTGCCTCAGAGCAACGACTGTTTTCTGGCCTCTGTGAAATCTGGAATGTGGGTGATTTAATTTATTAATGAAAGACTTTGCTTTATCAATTATGCAGAGATGCTGCTGTTCAGCATGCGTCAGCACTCCATAAGGGACAAGTGCATTTGTGATGTATTTCATTGTAATTTTTTGTCTTTGCTTGTTAAAAATGCATGTGCTGGTGCGTGCAGCCCTCCCATGAAACCCCTGTCCCAGATTCTAACAGGCAGAACAGCCTCCAGCCCTCTCAGGCAGGAGCCCTGCGGCAGGACGGGCTGGGAATGAACACTCCCCACACAAAGTCAAACCAGGCAAGGGAAGGGGCTGCTCCCGTTGGCAGAACTCATGGCAAACATCACAGCATTAGAGGTCCTGTGGCATTTCCAAGTGATGACAGGCATTAAGCATCTTTGAAAGTTATCAGCTTGCCATTTCTGTGATGCAAATGTGCAGAAAACAGCCCTCCAGAGAGAAAGCTCAGATTTAGTGCTGGTGTGGAACTTCTCTGAGAGCCAGCAGAGATTTTGTGGGACTCAGTCTTAACATAAAGATGGTGATTTTAGCTTACAGAATGTTTTGAGTGGGGAATGCCAGCTTTTTAAAATTGAAACATTTGAGCATTTCCAAATGGAAATCGTTCCTTGAGTCCTACCAGAAATTAAAAGAAATAATTGTAAAAACGTTAAGTATTTTATACCCATAAACGTATGTTTACAATGAATAAACATATGCTTGTATGGATCTGTGCATGAGAAAAGCTACCTATCAGTGGTAAGAACCAGAAGAGACTTAATTTTAAATCTGCTGTGTTCAGGCAGTCTGATCCTTCCTTCACCTCTCCTAGTTGTGAGTGAGTAAGGTCTCAGAAAGAGAAGGCTTCACTTCACAGGATCCGAATTGTTGATAGCAAGGCTTCCTTGACCTGTGTAGTTACCATGGATGCCAAACTGGTGGGGGATGTAAGAGAGTCTGAAAGAATGCACTTCAGCTCTGGCATGTCTTTGTGATAGTGCTACAAATCCTGGTATAACTGATTCTGAGAAAACAAACACAGCAGTGCGGTTGTAGAAAATCTTCTATATCCTGTATTTCCACATTCATACATATATTCAGGAATAATGCTGCTTATGTACACGTATTTCATACACTGCAAGCTTGTTGAGACACAGCAGCTGCAAAACAGCACTTTGGTTGAAAGGATGGGATTTAATTTTGTTTCTCTGTGCCAGTGCCCAATTCCTGCCTGCATTGACCAAGAGAGCATCAAAACTTTGTCTTTCTGAAGATGAAAGAAAGAAGTGTCTGTAAGTTTTCTACACCTTCTTAGAAACATGGTGGTAGAAGTGCTTTAAAAATAAAACACACAGCATAAATTGTGTGGGAGGAGTTAATATGTGTATTTCTTTCAGAAACTAGGTTTTCTTTTAAAAACAGGAATACAAAGCACGTGGGCAGAAGTGTGGAAAGAGGCCGGTGGAGCACTACCCTTTCAAAAAGCATTTTGGGCCCAGGCTGTGGGAGAGGGAGGTGGCAGATGTTCAGAATCAGCACAGTGGATCTCCTTCTGTTTTCACTGAAGTGAAAATGAATTATAACCCTTCTACAACTGTGGATGGTCTTGTTCACACTAAAATAATGCAGCGATGAGATGCAGAACCTGGATGGACGAACTGAAGGCCACTGTTAAGCACTATTCAAATTGCTGTCTGTTCCTACGGCTTTAGAATTCAATTGCACTGTAAGGCTTAAAATCAGAAAGCTGAACTGTAGGTAACAATGGGAGCAGAAGATAAAATACTTCCTCTCAGGATGTACCAGAATATTTAATAATGATAACAGGGACAAGATAAGGGGCACATTCTGTTCTCATTAGTAGTGATGTACGCTGAAAGTAATTCCAGTAAAAATTGATTTTACCTGGCTGTATGTAAGACCAGAAATGTGTTCTTCCCTCTTTTGGACTAACAATGGTTTTATTCAGAGCATTTTTCTGTTGGGTTTCTTGGCTCCAGAGCGAAGCTTGCAAAGCCATCAGGGGCCCGACCCAGTTCTTGGTCCCTCACCCCTTTCTGGCTCTCTGCAGCTTTCCTCTGACATGGAGCACAGACATCCTCCTGGGGCTGTGGCACTTCAGGGCCAGCCAAGGCAGTGCTACTTCCCCTCAGCACTTGGTAAATTTTCAGTTCAGTAGCTCAGATCTCTCCTTGGGATTTATTCCTGCCTTTCCTGATCAAGTAATTTTTAATAAACTCTGCTTCCTAAGTTCTATAGCATCATGCAAATGCTGCTTACTTTTTTCCTCAGTAATTATATGGATTTATTTAAACTTTGAACACGTATGGATGGGGTTGTTTCGTACACGTGTACTTGGTCAAAACTTGCAGTTAATAATCCAGTGTCCTTGCTGCTCCATTGCTGCACTGAGGGAGTTTAAGCTGTGATTTGAAAGCTGCTCCCTATAAGGGCAGTGGTTACCAGGCAGGCATCTGTCACAGCCATGAGAGCACAGCATTATGGGACATGGATTGTAGAGAGACAGGTGGATTCTCTACTTGCAGAAACAGGTGAAGGTGTCTGTAATTGAACAATGTTTCTATTAGAATTTTTCTAGTGGAAAATGACATTTTTTACTGTCTTCCTAATTTGTGACTGGGAGGTGGCACAGAAGACTTGGTATGTCCATGTGCCTTCTAAAAGCAAATACTCATCTCTGGTAGTGCAGACACTACCAGACTAACTACCAGAAATGCAGAAATGTTGACCCTACAAAGGACTTCCAGTGTTGATTGCAGGAACTAGAGAGAGGGCTGGAAACAGAGCTACAGGGCTTGTATCCAACAGATTCTAAATGTGTGTTACCAAAATAGTCAGGTATCCAGGCTCATCTGTTGCAATATGCAAGACACTGCATATCCATCTGCAGTGGTTGGAGCCAGCAGGCTTTGCCCACTTGATCTTCCCCAGAGCTGAATTTGTTGCTGTCTCCTCTGGTGGCCTTAGCACCTGGGGTAGAAGACAAGTAGACACAAGCTTCCTCAAGATGTGAAAAGGTTTATTCTCATGTCACTCTTTTCCTGGGTCCTAATTAATGATTACTACAGAAAATATAAATGCAACACCTAACTGCTTTAAAAAACCATCCCTTTGTCATTGCTTTGAAACCAAGGTGCTTACCCTCAGGAGAGCCTCACTTGAGGGAGCCCCTGGACCCACCATGGCTCTGTACTCAAACAGCAGCCAGGAGCTGGCAGTGGGCTGCTGTCATCGACCTTTCACCAGTTTAGGACCTTTGGCAGCTCAATAACGCAGCACGATAATTTCCTCCATAACTGAACATTGGAAGAACACTTGAGGATCATTTTTCTCTAATGAATCTATTAAGGAGACTAATACAAGTCTGATTTCCTTCCAGCAGGGCCAGGCAGCTCCTAGGGCTTTGTCAGGCAAATTCCTTTGTAGAAAGACCACACTAAGTCACAGTCAGCCAAGATTTTTCTATGCAATTAAACCTAATTTCCTTTTCATGCTCTTTAGTGAAGGTGAGGTAATGTGGCACTTGATTTAGCTGTGTGGTTGTAAAGGTGAGCCTAAATCAATAACAGTCTCATCACAACAGCTTTCTTTATCAAATAATTGCCCTTCCCAGCTCCCTATGAACAATATCACCTGTCCAATCAGTATCCTAAACCTCTCTGCTTCTACTCACTGTCTCGGTTTTTCTGGAAAGGAAATATTAGGCAGAACCTGTCAAGGTGGAAGGGGTCCTCCCAATGCTGAAGTGATGCTAGCACTGCTCCACGCTCCCAATTATTAGACCTGGTCTTTCTCTCACTCTTCCTTTTCTTCCTCTCTTTCTATTCATGCAGTTTGCACAGGGCAAATCCATACCCAGGAGGACAATACCAGGGCTTCTGTTTCCAAGGGTGAGCTCAGGGCATCCCCTTTTGACTTGACTGGGAAAGGCTGGTGTTTCCAAAGCTCAGGGTTTCTGCGGTTTGTCCCTTGCTTGCAGGAAGATTCATCACAACATTCACAAATTATGAGGCATATCCTGCTCTCTTAGACAGCTGTCTCTCTCCCTTATCTTAGCTCTCCCTTGCTTCAACAGTAAGAGATGTGAGGGCTCTCCAAACTCCTTAAATGCCTCAGGCTTACACATTCTGATAAATCTACTGTCGTTTTTTCACATCCTGCATCAATTTCTCTAATATTGGTTGTTATTCCCAAGTGCCTGTGTAAGTGTAGATGGAAGAACAGGGGCTGATGGGAAGGACAGGGGAGGATCAGGTTTGGGCTGCTGATTTGCCCCACCAGGCAGCAGAAGCAGAAGGTAGGGAAGCACCTTAGCTGGAGAGGGAGCTGCAGTGCCATAGGAATAACTTTAGAGTTCAGGTAATAATGTGATCTGGAGATACATGAGGGAGATTTAAAGGATAGTCAATGGGTCCCAAAAGCATCATAGCAACAGCAGCAGAGGAGACTGTGAGGGTGATTCACCTTGCTACCTGGCAGCTTTTCAATACCCTCAGTGCGTGCTTCTCCCTTGTGTCTGTGTGGGTGCAGAGCTGGATTCTGCAGCTTCTCCTGCTTTCAGTAGTCTTTCTGTTGTGCATTTCCCTTTAAACCAGTGTAGCCCTTCCTCGTGAGCTGTCCCAAAGTCAGCACTTCACTGTCCACCAAGGGGTCTGCTTTTGGCAAAGCTGCAGTTTGCTTTAATAGGATTTTTTAGTGAATAGGAGCAAGTTTTCAAAAGCGAATCCCTATCCTTCTCAGTAAGCAGGTTGTAACTGGATCACAGTCACTTGGGACATCACTTTTTACACTAAAGTGTATGATTATAAAATATTTCTGTCTACTCTTTAAAGAAATAAATACCAGGTTTCTGAAGTGGTGCGAGGAAAAGTCTAAAATGATAAAAGAAGTTAACAAATTAAGCATAATGGCTTATTTATAGTGGATTATAACTTCAGAAACCAGCATTAGATAATGGTCCTTCTTTCTGTTTTCAGCGATCAGGTGGGGCCTTGGCTATCCCTCTGTGTGCATTTCAAGGAACTGTATCTCTTCAGGCACCCACAGGAAAAACACTCTCGTTATCTACTTACGAGGTAAGCACTGAAGGGCAAAAAATAACACCCGCGTCAAAGAAAATTGAAGTCTATCGCTCTAAAAGTGTCGGACACGAGCCAAACCCAGAGAAGCCCCCCAATACGTTTGCTGACACCAGTGTTAAAATTCATTTAGAGGTTCTTGAAATTTGTGACAATGAAGAGGCCCTGGATACTGTGTCAATCATCAGCAACATCAGCCAGTCCTCCACGCAGGTGAGGTCTCCATCCTTACGTTATTCACGGAAAGAAAACAGGTTTGTCTCATGTGACTTAGGGGAAACTGCCTCCTACTCCCTCTTCATACCTTCAAACAACCCTGACAGTGATATTAACATATCAATTCCAGACACTGTCGAAGCTCATCGGCAGAACAGTAAAAAGCAGCACATGGAAAGAGGTGGTTATCAGGAAGAAATCCAGATGTTGAACAAAGCATACAGAAAACGTGAAGAAGATGGCAATGGTAATTAAAGGGCATTTAATCTAGACTTCCAAACTGATTTAACAGACATTGCTTCTATTGACTCAAGTTACCCTAACCAATACAATGCCATCTAGTTTTTCCTAACATATAGAATAATTTTATTTGGGTACATTGTTAAATAGGTTGAAACTTTTATTGATATATGGATGAGATAACAAATACTTAAGTGCTCTGCGGCTTTGCATAGTGAATTTCAAGTTATTTATATATCTATTTATTTAAGGAACAATTGTATCTAAAAGGAACTCTAAACAGAGTCTTAAACCCCTAACCAGCTTTGGTTGGCACTGGGCAGTCTGTCTGTGGGAACCTGCTGACAATGTGGGAGCAGCTCCACAGGTGTGCAGCTGCAAAAATCCTGGCTGTCTTGCAATTCTGCTCTTACTGACGTGCCAGGCTTAACACATTTACCTGAAAAATTGTAGCTCAAACCTAAGATTAGCTCAATTAGTTGACTGAGTAGAAGATTAAGGGATGTGTACATGGTTTAATTTTCTATTGCTCTATACATGATCCGTATGTAATATCGACGTAAGTGGCCATTGTACAGGCCTTTGCATATGGGTGGCTGAAAGGTAAGCATGCACATTTTGTAAATATGATGTTGTGAAACTTAAAAATGTTCTCACAGCTGGACATTTCTTTGATCAAATGTAACAAATGTTGGTTAATTTTATGGTAGTTACTCTGAAGAGTTCCCTTTTTGCCTTTGTGATCTCTTACCAAGTTAAGTTTCCCAGCCTTGCAGAATATTTGCACTCAGTCCAGGTAAAGGCAGTGTTTGAAATGTTTGAAGAGTTAAGGTGTCAAAAGTAATTTGAATAATCTTTTCTGTCTGACTTGTCCCTAAGCAAGGAATAGCTTTACAATGTCATCTTGCTCCTGAGGCTCGTATGAAGTCAGTGCTTTTATCAACACAGCCACGAGAGTGGATGGAGCTTGCAGAGAGCTGCAGGAGTCCCGGTGGCTCACAGCAAAAACACTAATGTGTTCTTCTGCCCTATATATTCTGTGAAATGGTCATCACTGCTCTTTGGATGGACCTTCATGCTTTAGATCTGAGTCAGGAGCTGGGGGTTACCACTGATTTGTGACTCTTTAGGAGAGGAGGAAGGAGCTATTCAAGGTGGCCTAACTTAGAGAATGAACTTAGACATTGACCTCGGGAGAGTGAGCCTGATACCTAAATCAGGTTCCTGCCCTGTATCACACTCAGGAGTCATCCATCTCCCTAGTGACTTATAAGGAACCTAGAACTAAGTCTAAACCCAACCTTAAACCAGTGAATACTCTATTTTGTGTCAAATTCAGACAAGCCAAGGCAGATATAGTAAATGGAGTCCTCAAGTCTTACATTAAATATGCTGCATATGCATGAAATGACTGAGAGCTCTTTTTTTTCTGAGGTTTTGTCATTCATCTCAGTTAAAGAGGTAAATATACTCCCAGGACTTCCGTCAGTTTGATTAAAAATGATACTGTTTCTTTAATTAATAGATTTAATTTCCAGTGATATACATGGCAATACAGTCATTTAGTTGTCTGCAGTTTTCCACTCAGTGGGGGACATGCAAGGGAAAATAAACACAACCCTATTCAGGACTTCTTTATGGGTTATGAACAGACAGAGCAAAAGGGCCAAATACTGTGTCCATTCGCACTCAGTGTTCGATTTGGAGGTGCAAAAACAAGGAGGCAACCTGCCTTCTCACTACACCAACATAAATCAGGCCTGCCAGCACAATGGGTGGGGCTGTGCTGGTGTGACAGTGATGCAGTGCTGAGCAAAACCAGTGTTGAAGACTGCAGGTCGTTGTGATAAAGATGGATCATTTTGCGAGTCGCGCTTTTCGTCTGCTGCCTTTTCAAGGTGAAAACAAGGGTTCTCTTAAGATTGCCTCAGGGCTCTTGGTTCCACCAAGATGCTACGTTATATTTCACATTTAACAAGAAACTAGAAGGACTAATTGGTGGTAAGTCTATTGAATAAAGGGATCTGCATTTGGCCGTTGCTTTTGATTATGTTCTGCAGAAGGAACGCAGAAGGTGTCTTCATAGCTACAGACACACAGCTTTGGTTTGCTCAGGTATTCTGTTTGCCCTGGAAGTAATCTGGACTATGGTAACAAGATCACGAGCTGATGTGGTACCTCTCATGGGTATATTTCCAAAGGTTTGATATTTGGAGGCATTAAAATTCCACATAGCTGCGACCCAAGAGCTTGACCCAGTTGTAGAGTGTTGTCTTGCGGCTGTAATAAAACATAACATTTTCTTTCAAGACTCTGTAAATTTGATAATGTCTGGTTATTTTATTTTTTTGCTCTAAATGACCTACACCATTAAACAATTCCAAGTGTCTGAAAACCCAGGCTGTAATTATTGAGTAGGTATCAGCTTCTTGCACACAGCACTGGAAAACTCACTGAGAAAATTTGCTTCTGGATTGTTTATTCACATAGGTGTTAAGGTGCCTTCATTTATCATTTCATGAAATATATTTAGACTTAATTTGTAAAGCAATTATTTCAAAACAGTTTTTAAGGAAAAAAAAATTCTTCTTTCTCTGTTGTTTTTCCCATGTCTGACCTTTTAAAGTATTTCCATAACAGCTTGACATTTGAGGGCAAAGTGTTTGTCAGTGACCATCTGGAAGTAACTTGAAAGAGACCTCATCTCTATTCAGACATCACAGTGACTGAAAAAAAATCCCATGGCAAATGTGACTTGAATCAGCACCCGGACTCCCCCTGCTCTTAGGACATGGTTTGTTGAATAATGCAAAGGATAGAAAACAAGGAACTATTTTTGAGATAACCTTTTGTAAGCGGTTTATCCAGTGGCTCAGAGTTTCCTTTCAGTGGCAGTCCTGTACGCTGAGAATAACATTACATTAACAGAGTTACAAGGAAAATAATACCTGTAATACGCAAGGCCAGGCTCCAGAATCCTGGATCACTCAAAGGATTGTGCTTCCTGAAATGAAAGATAGATCCAGGTGCTGAAAAGTAAGTTTCCTATAGTAAGAAAATATACCTTACAGCATCACACTGTTTCAAATTTGATTTAATTTAAAAAATAAACTCATACATTATTTTACCTGTATAGATTTGGGGTTGATGCATAGATTCTAGGAACGTGATTTCACCTCCCAGCATGTATCACTATAATGATTTTCAAGATGAGGGTTTGAGTGTTATGTTCCCCTCTCTTAATGAATTTTGCAGATTTAGATGTCTTAGAGCAGGATAAATTCTGCTTTTCTAGGCTCAAGCAACAGCTCCTCCAAGAATTACAACACCTGTATCTGTACACTCCCATATGTTTTATGCTCTTTGTTCTATACAAAAGATTTTAAAGATCTTCAGCCCTCGCAGTCTTTACCCAGAGAGAGTCTCATTGACCAGGGAACTGCTGGTGAGCAGTGGCAAGATTCTGCTCAGTGGACTGAGAGCTGCAACACGGGATCCTGTTACTGTGTCTCCCCCTTGAGTGTTCTTCTGAAAAGGTTTGTGTTTTCTCATTAGGAATCAGCCTTCAAGGAATCTTATTTCAAAATACTGAGAGGAGAACACTATCCTCTCTGCAAGCGTGGGGACCAGTATGTGCAGGTGCATTGCTTTATTCATGAGAGCGTGCTGAAGTGGCTGAAAACTGAATGTGAGCAGTGGCTAAAAGGAGTTGAAAAGACCCAGTACTTTGCAAGCCACAGAGATCATTTCAAGAAATATATCTTTTAATACATATTAGAAAATAATTTTTACATGAATAGATGCATGTTTATTTCACAGTATCACAAGGTTGGAAAAGACCTCTGAGATCATCCAGTCCAACCTATGACCCAACACCAGCACCCACTCATCATTTAAACCATGGCACTAAGTGCCTCATCCAATCTGTTTTTAAACACCTCCAGGGACGATGACTCCATCACCTCCCTGGGCAGTGCATTCCATTGGCAAATCACCCTTTCAGTGAAAAACTTTTTCCAACATCTAAATCTACAAATCTACCAAAAATATTTGAATTTGAATATTTGAATGTTTTCTTTAAAATGTGTGGGGGTTTTGCACTGTTAGAAAGACATGGCTGAAATGCACATGTATGGAATTTTCTTCCTGCACTAAAATCCTCTTTATTACAAATGCGTGCACTGCTCAGGTGTCCAAACACACTGCTGTGCAGAGACACCGGTTCAACTGAAGTTGCCCAAGTAAATCAAGGTAACCCTAGAACATTTTTTTTGGTGATTTTCAGGAGAAACAACAGAGCAGCCCAGCTCTCTGACAGCTTAGAGAGCCATGCAGAGCCTAACAGGAGGTACCACAGCGAGTCAGGCAGCACCAGAGAGCGTGGCCACACGCGTTGCTGATGGGGTTGCGCGCTGTAAGCCCTGGCTGGTGAGATGTGCTATGCATGGTCACCAGGGGCCCTGCCACTCCAGGCTTCAACCCTCTGATCATCTTTGTGGCCTCCTCTGGACCCGTTCCAACAGTTCCATCTCCTTCTTCTGCTGGGGACACCAGAACTGGACCCAGGGCTCCAGGTGGGGTCTCATCAGAAGGTGAGCATCCCCTCCCTCGCCCCGCTGATTCCACTGCTTTGGATGCAGCCCAGGATACAGTCGGCCTTCTGGGCTGCGAGCACCCATTGTCGGCTCATGTGGAGCTTCTCATTAAACAGGAGGGCTGCCCGCCTGGCGCCCCGAGGGGCGGTGCCCCCACAGCCGCGGCGAGATCGACCCCGGCGGGACTCGAACCCCCGGCCCACAGGCGGAGCGGCAATGAGGGCGGTGGCGGCGCTGGGACCCGGCTGCGGGCGGGGCTTCGGGCGGAAGTGAGGCGCCGGGCGGAAGTGCAGTTCCGGCAGTGGCGGCGCTGGGAAGCGGCTGCCGGGCGGCCATGAGTTACGAGCAGCGCCGGGACTGGGGCCGCGGCCGCGGCCGGGGCGGCAGCAGCGATGGCGGAGCCTCCTCCTCCTCGGCGGGAACGGGGCACGGCGGCCGCGGCGGCGGCCGGGGGCGCCACCCCAGCCACCTCAAGGGCCGCGAGATCGGGCTGTGGTACGCGCGGAAGCAGGGCCAGAAGAGCAAGGAGACCGACCGGCAGCAGGTAAGGGGCGGCCACGGTGCCCAGCCCATTCCCGGTCCCATCCCCCGCCCCATTCCCCATTCCCGATCCCATTCCCGTTCTCCGTTCCCATCCCAATGCCCACCCCGATCCCCACTGGGCTGTCCCCCCGACAGCTGTGGTCCCTCTCGGGCCACCTTACAGATGCCTCTGGCTGTAAAGTTTTTTTCACTGTATTTGTCTCTGCGCATGAAAATCCCTCTTAAAAGAAGTTTCTGATTATGCCCAAGTCACTTGCTCCTTTGGGAATGACGTTTAAGTGTTAATAACGTAGTACTTGTGGATACCCTGCTGGAAATTGCACTTTTATGGTGTTATTTTTTTACCAGAGAGCTGTTGTGCGCATGGATGAGCGCAGGGAAGAGCAAATTGTGCAGCTCTTGAACACAGTGCAAACTAAAACTGAAAAGGAGCAAGAAGCCATGTCCTGGTGGTCTGGGGATGAAGAAGGGTAAGGAGAAACAGTTATTTACTTTGAATTAGACAAATGTACACAAACTGGCGGGAAGGTGTGTCAAGAAAGAGTTATGCTTAGTGAATGACTGAGGTCAACAAATATACTTATTTTTCTTTGCCTGTATGCTTATACTGAAACAGTTGTAAGCAAGGCTGTAAAACTCTTCTATATTATTGTTGAATTTGGAGTGTTAACATTTTTACTTAAAATCATGAAATCCTGTAATTGATATTTAGGCCTGGTAGAGTAGATACATGATATTTTGAAGCTCCCCTGGTCTCTGGAATTGCTCTTCCAGAGGTGCCGTTTGACTTCATTTTTCAGTTATGGTGCAGTCTTGAAATATCTTCTCAGCCTCTGAAATTGACACTGAAATATCTTCTCAGCCTCTGAAATTGACACTTAAAGGAGCACTTTAAAGGAAGTTCCAAGTGAACATGAGGAAAAAAATTCTTTCCTCAGAGGGTGATGGAGCACTGGATCAGGGTGCCCAGGGGCGGTGTGGAGTCTCTTTCTCTGGAGAGATCCAAACCCACCTGGACTTGCTCCCGTGGAACTGCTTGAGGTGACTGCTGTAGGAGAGGGTTGGACTGGACTCCCAGTCCACCTAAGTGGGGTATTTGGGTCTCTGGTTGAACAGTGCAGTTACAGGACAGTGTTCTGGCAGGGGTTTAAGCATTAATTCTCTGAGGATGTCTTGTTGCTTTGTTAGCTTGTTTCGATACAAAGGAACAAGTTATATGTCTGTCTAGTGATGGAAAATTTTTGACATCAGGTGATTTGCAGACTGTAATTGTTTTAATGGCATAACCATACTCTTGTCAGGCATTCAGGTAACTCTTGGATGTTACATCTCAAAGCAGATGTGAGGTTTGCCTGGAATGGGTGGGCACAGTCTTCACAGTGGCCACACACATCATGGATATCTCTGAAGTTTCTGTTCTCTGCTCTTATTTCAGGCCTACGCCAGAACAGCCAGCAAAAGTGAAACCAGAGGTTGTAAAAGCTCCTGTAAGACAGAGACCAGTCTTAGAAAAAACATTTCTTGATCGGGATGTGGAATATCTCTTTGAAAAAAATGAGCAGGATACTGAATTAGATGAGCAACTTAAAGAAGACTTAAGAAAGAAGAAATCTGATCCTAGATATATTGAAATGCAGGTACTTTTCCATATGTTAAATAGAAAGGCTGTGATTATTTTTTTTCTTAAATTAAACTAAACAGGAAACATAACTTCTTGTGATTTATTTACCTGCTGGGATGGAGACTCCACCACTTCCCTGGGCAGCCATGAACAGGCGGTTCTCCCTTTGGCACAAGGCCTTGGTCCAGCAGCACCATGTACCTGCCTCTTTGTCTACTGAGCTGTTGGGTTTACATACTTTTTCTAAATTTAATGAGACTGAAAACATGCATGAGTTTAAACTTACTTCTAGTGAGCCTGTGTTTATACAAATATTAGCCAAGCAGTTTGTTGCGTTGTTTCTCAGTTTGGCCTTGATCATAGATGAAATCTGTTATTTCTTCTGTTCTGAAAATACATTTAAAGATGTGTACTTTCTTTTTCCCAGAGATTCCGAGAGAAGCTCCCCTCATATGGGATGAGACAGGTAACTATGTCTTTTATTTGAAAGAATATGTGTTGCTGTTGTAAAGTAGGAGACTCTGTGACTGAGACAAACAAGAAACCTTTGCTACCTTTGTGAAAGTGCTGAAGCCTCCCGGGTCTGGGTTTGCATTCTTTCCACAAAGTAGCTCAGGTTCACTCCCTCATGATCTGATTGAAGTTACTCAGGAGCTGTGCACAGTTCTATCAGTAGGGGCAGCATTATTCATGGAAACAATATTGAAACAATATTGATACAATGAAGTACTTTTTTTTTGAAGTATAGGCCTCCTCTTCTTTCTCTGCCAGTTGAACTTATAGACCTTCTTTCTAAAGATAATGTCTTTATCATAACGTGGCCGTTCGTGTTAGTGTTTGTTTCCTAAAATAGTTATGCTGCTCTTCCCAGTCCTTTGAAAGGACTGGGAGCGTAAGGAATGTTAAAATACTGCACTGGAAGTCTTCAGGTAGTGCAGTCCAACAGGGAGAAGGCTTGTTGTCAGTCACCAGAGGCAAGTAGGAGGGAGCAAAGCTTAAAAATGTATTTCAGGCTTTCATTTTAGTTGCTCTATGTTGTTTTCGTAGAGGATCTTCATTATTTATAACTAGTATTCAGGTTTGGTAGACTTTAAACCTTGCATGTGTGAAGTGCAAATGTGCAGGAAGTACTTCTGTGTGGTTTAAATGAAACTTTTTTTAGTATTATGAAGAGCAGATGAGTATCTGTTTCTCTAGTTGCTCTGGCATTTTCTTCTAAGTTCACCGCGTGGTAGCAGAGAATTGTCAGATTCCTTCTAAAATCCGTTTGGAACAGTAACATCATGAATGTTTTCTCTTTGTTTGGAAACAGGAACTTGTAAACCTTATAAACAATAATCGTGTAACTGTGATAAGTGGTGAAACTGGCTGTGGAAAGACAACCCAGGTCACCCAGTTCATCCTGGATGATTACATAGAGCGAGGGAAAGGCTCGACGTGCAGGATCGTTTGCACACAGCCCAGGAGGATCAGCGCTATCTCGGTGAGGGCCGTTTTGGCAAACAGAGTAACTTAACTTGTGGTTATTTTTTTGTTTCACAATAAATCTAAGGAAAAGTAACTGCCTTACTTGGAATCATTGAATGAAAATGTGTTTCTTGCTGGTCCCAGGATCCATGGGTGAGCTTATGAACTGAGTGTGCAGCCTGCAGGGTCATTTGAGGTTAAGGTCTAAAAAATTCCAGATGACCAGATAGGCACCCCTGAAAGAAACAGCTCTGCCACTGCACATGCTCATGCTAAGTTTAAAACTAGAGATAAGCATTCAGCCTGTAGTGGACAGTAAGGATGGCTTTTTGTGTGTTCGTTTCCAGTCATCTTAAAATCTATTGCAAATAACGATTTTGTTGGTACACACTAATTTGTTATTTTGTAAGTTTTGGTCTTTATTAATAGAGTACTGGCACTGCAAGCTTCATTCTTCAATTCACTGAACTGAATCATATTTTATATCTGTGATTTTAATGGATTTGAGAATTACAAATGTGAATTAAGGTCAACACTGATGTTGTGTCAGGCCCTTTAGATCCATACTAATGAGCAAAAAAGAATTTGGCTTTTAAGTGCACAGTAATTGCTGTTATTGATAGCTGAGTGTCAAATGATTATAGAATCATGCTTCCTATGTGGAAAGCTTGCCCTGCAGGAAGGGTGAGTGTATTACTAACATCTACATGATTGTGTTCCTTCAATATATGTCCTGGGTCACGCTCCGTTCTTGGGTTGCTGATGGGAAACACTGTTCTTAGTGGAGGAGAAAAGGTGATTTTCAGGGTCGTTTTGTGGCTTACATAGCATCTTGGTTTTCTGTATTTTCTGAAGTTGAGTAACTGCATCATTGATCAGCCTTGTGGGATTTTATTCTTTAATGTAGTATTTTTATTTTATTTTTCTAAGGTGGCTGAGAGAGTTGCTGCTGAAAGGGCAGAAGCCTGTGGTAGTGGCAAGAGCACAGGATACCAAATTCGTCTGCAGAGGTGAGAGAGGGGGCAGCTTTTGTGCGTTCATGTACTGGAGCAGGGAAACCTTGAAAAGTAGTTCCTAACATAGATGACTACTTTCATTCTGGTGTGTTTTTCCAAGAGGAATTCCTGTGAATAGCTGGCGTAGGGAATAAAGTATTTGAATTTAGCAGAGTTTGAGTGCAGGTATTGTATTTTATGCAGTGTGTAACACTGGCTAACACCAAGTTGTATTTTATATAGTGAGGCCTCTTTTCAGCTCTTCTAAAAGGTTCTGCTATATACAGAGATAAAACTGATATCCCTAATCCATGAATTTCAAGGGAAAATGAAAATGCTAAAGGAGAGAATGCTATAAGCCATATTTCTGTGGAAAACTGTGTGTTTACTACACTTGTCTATTGAGTATTCCCATTGGGGTCATGCAATGAAATTAGCTGTGTTGACAATAGAGCAGTTCCATGGAGCAAAAGCTGTTACATTTGGAGTCATTTATAATTTAAAATAAATTATCTGAAATGTACCAGCAAATAATGGAATCTCAGTTATCAGTGAAGAAAAACTAATGGTGAGAGGTGACAACTTAGTCCTTTCAGCATATTAATTTCAGTTTATAGAATCTCATTGCTGTTTTTCTTTACTATTAAATCAAGAAGGTTGTACTGCTCTGTGTTTAGCTGTCATCTGAGCTGAACTTAAATAGCTGCAAGAATTTGGGGTCAGCTGATCAACGTGCAGACAAAGAGAAATGATGTCTGGGAAGTCAGGGCTTCTGTCAGATTATGAGTAGCTCATTCCCCATCAACAAAAACGCTGCAACCATGGCCCAGTTCCTTGTTCCTCCAAGTGAACTGTGAGTGAGTGGGAGAATGAGGCATACTTTATAATGTCTATATTGGCTCTCTGCATTTTGATTTTAAGCTTTTAAAGTGCTTTGGAAAATACAGAAGAGAACTGAGGAATTCTTCATGTATCTCTTTCAGCCGGTTACCAAGGAAACAAGGTTCAATTTTATACTGTACCACAGGAATTGTCCTACAGTGGCTCCAGTCAGATAAGTGAGTTTGTGAGTTTTCTTATTTAATTAGAAACTGAATACAGTTATGAAATTACTTAACTACTGAGCTGATTCTAACGGTCTCAGCTCTGTTTTGCTGTTTTGATTGATTTTTTTTCAGTTTTGCTAAAACCAAATGTTTAACTTCTCCTCATCTATTTTAGGCACTTGTCCAGCATTAGCCATGTAGTCCTTGATGAAATTCATGAAAGAAATCTCCAGTCAGATGTTTTAATGAGCATTATTAAAGATCTTTTGAATATTCGTTTGGATCTAAAAGTAATACTGATGAGCGCTACTTTAAACGCAGAGAAGTTTTCGGAGTATTTTGGTAGGTGAAATGTTCCTATGAACATTGTTCCCAAGTGATTTAGGCTTCTACAATATAATGCAGTTCTTCTATTTTAGATTTGATTGTTACCAAAAGGGATAATGACTTCAATTTTACCAATAGTTGCCTGCTGCTGGAGATGTTTATTCCCTTAGTTTCATCTCATTATGAGCATGTGTTGCATTGTATTTGCTTCTCAGACATATTGTGGAAACAGTATCTCCAGAGTGGTTTTACAGTAAATATTAGTAATTATTTAATATATTTTAGAAAGGTTGATGGAAGCCTTTAGTTGTTTACTCTTCCAGCTTTATCCTGTAGCTGTAAACAGATGAACACGCTGGAGAACAATATACTGCTTGCTACCTGTGCTTTTTTATTCAGCAGCTTTATATGGAATGGAATTTGGCATCTTCCATGAGAATTTCAAAGGAAACAAACAGAAGCCCCCTATGGACTTGGCAACTATATTGCAAAAATAGTGAAAAATCCCTCTATTATTTCAGTACAATGTTTTATTTGCTGTTTAAAAACTGCGTTGTGCCTTCCTTGACAGATCATTGTCCAATGATTCACATACCTGGGTTCACTTTCCCTGTGGTGGAATATCTTCTTGAAGATGTAATAGAGAAGTTAAGGTAAGGGTGTTTTCTGAACACCATTACAGAGAGTGTTTGGGGAGTCTTTGCTTAGTATGTGTTCTCAAAGATTATCTTGGTATGAATAACCAGGGGAAGAATTAACTGTTCTTCAACAGAGAGCCTTCCAAATGAAGTTTAGTAGCTTTCACAGTATTTAAAAAATGGCACATGGCTGCCTGGAAATGTTGACTTGAAGAGGAGAAAAACCTTGTGTATCTTTTGGAGTGGTGAATTTTCAGGCTGCTAAATCAAGCTGGGCTTTCTGTTTGTTTAGGCTTTTTTTATTTCCTACATGTTCTCATGCTTATTAGAGATGGTGTAAGATTATGTGTAAGATTTCCTTTAGAAGAAGAAATTTTAAGAATCTTATATACACAGTATAGCTAAAGCATGGAATATTGTCTATAGTTTGGAAAACTGCTATGCAGGTGGCTTGAAATTACTTTACCTTCAAAATGTAATGTTTCTTATATAAATTTTAAGATATACTCCAGAAAACACAGACCGCCGGCCACGGTGGAAGAAAGGCTTCATGCAAGGACATGTGAGCAGACCAGAAAAAGAAGAGAAAGAGGAAATCTACAGGGAACGATGGCCAGAGTACTTGAGGCAGCTGCGTGGCAGGTTGTTCTCAGTCACTCTCTTGTGTTAGGTTTTTAGGCACTTACTAGCTGAGAAGCAGAAATTAGTGCTGTATTCTGTGCTTTTGCTAATGATGTGATAGTTGCTACTGTGGAAAATAATAATGATGGAGTTACTGGAACAGTTGGCTGGCAACCATTGAGATGCTTTAGAGTCACCACTGAGCACTGGCTTCCTCTGCTGGGCAAGCAGTGCGTGAGCTCACAGCTGTGGGTCACTTGCTGTTGGTGTTGGCATTGTCCATTACAGTCTGCAGCGTAAAGTTAGGCTGCTTGAGCTTTGGGCATTACTTCTCTTCTGATGGATTTGCCTCTTCTTCAGTTGTTTTATTTGAGAGAGATCTCACAGTGTTTTCGTCTCTTAATCAACACAATACAAAACGTGCTGGTTTTAAAATAAAAACAAACCCACACCCAACAACACAAAAACCCTGCCGTAACCTTTTTCTCAGAATATTGTAATATTCCTCTAGAGTGGTTCAAAACCAAACTAAATAGTTTTTCCTCTTGAGCTCCTTGTGGAGATTGTCTGTTTGAAACCTTCTGATGGCTGGCATATGACTACTTCAGCAGTCTGGATAAGTTAATTTATTGGATAGCCTGGCTGATTTATTTCAGGAGCAGCATCTTCCTTTTTTTTTTCTCCTGTCTTATTTGTCCTCTGCATTTTGGGGCTGTAGATATATCAGGCTTGGTAACAATAATGAATGTAAGTGGCTCAGTTTTCTCTCTCTTTTCTAAGGGAAAAGTCCTCAATGCTGCATGGGAGTCTGGCCTGTCCTGTGCTCTGCTCCTCCCATTTGTACTCCAGCTTCCCTTTCCCACTATGTCTTTCAAACCAATTGGCAGTTCTTTCCTTGATGGTTGCTTTCATGAAATCAAGGGACTAAGCAGATGCCTCCTGCTCACTGGGAATGAGAGCAAAATGAGAGAGTGAACTGAGGTTTTGTAGGTCCTAGCTAATCCATGAGGAGAAGAGAGACCATGGTGGAGTTCAGTCATAACATGGTAATGCTTAAAATTACTGTTTTACACTGATAATAGTTGCACTAAACTACATTGGTGGTGCAGTAGCTGAACAAAGGCATATATTAGTTAATAGTGGGTTACATAGATGTGTGATGGCAGAGCCTTGGAACAGAAGCTTGAGTGAGTGACTTGGTGTGTTGAAAAGTTACTAATGTGTGTGCTTTCGCTGCCTGCAGGTACTCAGCCAGTACTATAGATGCTTTGGAAATGATGGATGATGACAAAGTTGACCTCAACCTTATAGCAGCACTTATCAGACACATTGTTTTGGAAGAAGAGGTACGCGTCTGTCTCCTGAGTTGTGGTTAGTGGCTCTTGCAATGTCAGACCTGCTGGTTTGGCTTTTCATGCAGGTGTAAGGAAGAATGGCACTTTTTTTGGCTCTTCTGAAAAGTAATAGCTTTAAATATCTAATTACTATCGAAACCCTGAGTTTTAGAATGTGGTCAGTTAGTGTTTATTGACATGATGGGATAGAATCTGTGTTTAAAGGCGAGCCCACATCTATGTTTTTTTGAGCAGGGGTTGTGAGTGTTAATGAGAACCGGGTACATAAGAAACATGAAATACTCAAATATATTTGTTATTCTACTTTATGGTCCCTTCTGACAAGGGGAAAAAACCTTCAACTCCTTCACTGACTGTAGGATTGTCTTGTAAATAACATGGGGTACATCTCTGAAGATGTGGGTGCTGTTTTGATTCAGATTGCTGCATTTCTTTCTTTCAGATAAGCTTTTAACTGAGCTTTCAAACTAATTATGCACCCAGGTTATTTGAGGGAAAGGAATATCATTGCAAATTCAATTTTAACCTTTACTTCTTTCTGTGACTCTGTACATGTTTGTCGAAGGTCACATTCTTTGAAGGCTGTAGTAAAAGTTAATGTTTTGTGAAATACCTGTACAAAACTGTCTGAAAATTTCATTAGTGCACACTTAAATATCTGTTCTTAATTCCTCAGTAGTGGGAGGGAGAGGGCAAGAGCAGTGCTTAGAGTTGATGTTCACTGCCTCGTGTCTGGACTGTGCAGTTGGCTTTAATGGTATTTCTGCCTGCGTGGTCCAAATAGGAGTCAAACGCTGTGCAAACTGAATTTTTATGGAACTTTCCAAAAGTCTGGTCACCCTTACCAAATGCACAGCTGGGAGACTTCCAGCTTAGCTTGCAACTGGTCAGGACCAGTGCTCAGTACTGCTGCCTGACCTTGTCATTTAGTAATAACATTATCAGAACATTAATAATAAAAGGATCCTGTGCCTGAAGCGGTTATAAATAAGAAGTAAGAGTAACTTGTGTTACCATAGTGTATGTAGATTGTCATAACCTGAAGTTATGTGTTTGTTTCTGTGTTCAAAAATACCTGTGGGAAGAGTTGACACCTTATCTGATTGCTTCATGAGAATTCTGATTATTACAAATATCAAATAATTTCATACTTCAGTTGATAGGTCATTTAAGGTGTGGATAATGAGGATGAGTTGCTGTTTTGATTTTGTTCTTCACACTCCTTTCTGTCTTACTTGCAGCTCATTCTTGTAGTGTTGCCATAACTCTGCTACAGGGGGAAAAATGTATAAGATCAAATCTGTTTTTTACGTTCAGATAAATATATGTAGCTAATGCATATAAAACAGTCTTAAATGTTATTCCTCATTTGAGTCAGAGGTGTCAAATATCACATATCCAGCTTATGTTGTTATGGAGTGCAAGCTGCTGGTTCTTTGCAGAGTGTGTCATTTATTCTAACCTCTTTTCCTCTTTTATGTATAGGATGGTGCAATTCTAGTGTTTCTTCCAGGATGGGACAACATCAGCACTTTGCATGATCTCCTGATGTCACAAATCATGTTTAAGTCAGGTAAACCCAAATTTTTACATGGGAATCCTAGCAGTAGTGTCAGTGGCAGACTCCTGGCTTTTGCACTAGGTTTGGGTTTTTTCCTCATCTCTCAAAGCAATTGCAGTGTGTTCAGCATTGTTTGCATTTCTGTGGTGTCTTTTATGTGCTAAAGATAACTTCTTTTCCTCGGGGTAGGAGTGAACAGTCTGAAAAAGAATCTCAGACCTGCATCCTTTTCCTTTTGTCCTTCCTGGTAGCTACGATAACTTCAATCCAAGACTAAACTTTCTTCTGTGTTCCACATTTCTTTACTCTTCAGCAGCTTCAGTCTACTGCTTTGCTGATAGTTCTTTTAAATCCTGATTATTCCTAGAAGTTATTTTACTAGGACACTAAAATACTGTATGCCTGTCTGATACACTTTTAATTTGTCCTGTTTGCATAACTGGTATTTTCATCTGTCTTGTCTAACAAGGCTCTCGGCTATTCAGATCGTCATCTTAACAGTACCTGTTGAGCACAAGATAAAGAATTCTTGTTGTGCACACAGATAATTTCAAGTAATTGAAAGATTGAGAGTGTCAGTCTATTAATCTGAGCAATTATTTAATAATTTAAGAATTAAATGTAAATTACTGTACATAATTCCATATATTTTCTCAAACTTGCTGAGTCACCATAGCATAATAAAAAAAATGCCTTTATACCTTTTTACTTTAGAATTTGCCATGATGGTGCATATACCTGTGAATTCAGAATAAGAAACATTGCTTACCTGCAGCATATTTGCTCTATTCTGCATAGCTGATTTTCCTGTAAAGTAAAAGTTTCTGTGCTTACACCGTATCTCTTACTGATTTTTAATTTTCAGATAGGTTTATTATCATACCTTTACATTCATTGATGCCTACTGTTAACCAGACTCAGGTATGCTTTTCTTTTATTGTAGTCTTGCACAACTACAAAAAAATTAAATAAGCATATGTTTGGTTTTGGCAAACATGTAAATGGGCCATGGATAATTACAGGTTTTTAAGAAGACCCCGCCAGGAGTAAGGAAAATCGTGATTGCTACCAACATTGCAGAGACTAGGTAAATAGCTAGCTGTACAGCCAAAAAAAACTATACCTTAACAAAATAAAGTGATAATTTGAAGTCTAAACCTGTTTAGTGTTTAAAAAAAATATATGATTTTGTGTTTGTACCGTTCGTCTTTAGTAATGTTTATAGACTAAACGTAGTTTTTCATTTAATTGTTATGAACAATGAAAACATGGATGTTACTGTAATGACTGCTAAAACAGAGCTGCCAGTCCTCTCTGCAGACTTCATAACCCCAGGTTTGCCTAGGATGAGTAAATCAAGCTCTTTCTTGAACTGCTTAATAGTGTAATTATTAATGGAGTACCAAATGCAGGGTTTTTTTATTGTTGGCTCGCGGTTTGGGAGGGGATAGAGGCAAAAGCCCTTTCACATTCTAGGCCAAGGTTACAAAGTTGAAGAGGTGCATTTTTTCCCTCTCTTTTAAACAGCATCACGATAGATGACGTGGTGTTCGTTATAGATGGTGGGAAAATAAAGGAAACGCACTTTGACACGCAGAACAACATTAGCACGATGGCAGCAGAATGGGTCAGCAAAGCTAATGCCAAGCAGAGGAAAGGTCGTGCAGGGAGGTAAGAATAATGGGGACAGTTGAAAAGCTTTGTGATGTGAAGTTTCTCTCTGTCTTGGAGCACCTGTGTGCTGGAGATACTGTTCTGTTACTCCTGTGTCAGTGAGCAGATGGTAGTGCAACTGTCTCTTGTTCTGATGGAAAGAATGGTTGCTTTGTCTTTCTAGGAAACTGACTTAACTGTGCTGTCTTTAACTCATGAGTTTCCCTCCTTGTAAAAGAATAAGTCCCCCATTTTTTTAATTTTGGTTGGCAGTGTTTGCCTTCACACCTGGTTGATGAGGCTGTGATACATTAAAGTGCAGACTGCCTGCCAAGTCTTATCATTTAGCTATATGCCAAATATTTTTCTGAATTTCTCCCCCTCTGAAAATACCTTGTGGAATGTTTTCTCTTTTGTTCAGTTCTTCTCATTCTCATTGCTGCTTTTGAGCAGTTCATAAGAAGTTTGTGTTCTGTGTGCCCTTCTTCCTGTGGATGGGTCTGTTTTAGAAAGCTGAAATGGCTTTTACAATTGAGTACGCTTCAGTTCTGATTCCTTGAGGCGTTTTGGAAAGCTGTTTATAAACAAACACAATCACAATATCACAGTGTCATAAGAAAAAAAAAAAGTACAGTTCTTTATTTAAATAATTCCAGAGTTCAGCCAGGCCACTGTTACCATCTATACAATGGACTGCGTGCCAGCCTTCTGGATGATTATCAGTTACCAGAGATCTTGAGGACACCTTTGGAAGAACTCTGTTTGCAAATCAAGGTAAACACATGAATCTTCAAACATATTTAGTATCTACTTTTCCATTGGAATAAGAGGTTGAGAGATTAGATTAATGCAACTGTGAGCCTAGTGTTATTTTAAATCAGGATTCTCTTACACCTGAAGTACAATACATTTAGCTGATAATTGCAGCAGCTTTGGCAAAATGGGTACCTGAACCTCCAAGTGTCCAACCCAGGAAAAACAGGGTTTTCTAATGTAAATAAAAGCTGCAGTTTACTAACAAACCTTTGGACTGTGCTTCCCCTCTCCCCCAAATATTCAGTCAGAGGAGCTTCAGTTGGAATGCCAGTGGGTCAAGGAGGTCTCTTAAAGGAATTTCACTAGGAAGTAGTTTTAGAGCTGATGTGTGTTTCCTTTTTGGCAGTTTGTATTCAATTCCTTGGGCATGCATAAGGAGTGCCCTGTGTGTGCATACTGAATAAAGGATAGATCCTTACGTTTCAAATTTCATAATTAATACATTTTAACTGTTGTCCTTAGTTCTAAATTAGTGGAACTTTAAGTCAAGCTGTGAATTATTCACAGTTTGTTTAGTTAGTGTGGTCACTGCTTACTGATTTCACGTAGCCTTCTTTCACTGATTGCTGCAGGTTTATGGGTTTTTTTCTCTTTCAGATTCTAAAGCTTGGTGGAATTGCTTATTTTCTGAGCAAACTAATGGATCCACCTTCTCGTGATGCTGTAATGTTGGCCATAAACCATCTAATGGAGCTGGTAAAGTGTTGTTTCGTGCTCACAGAATGAAAAATCTGTTTAGAATTATGTTACTGCGCTGTTTGGTACTGGACAGTTCTGGTTGCAGCCCCTTCCCATAGTGCTTTGACCCTTTATATAACTTCAGTGAACAGAGGAAATGATTTCACACAATACATGAGGTTTCTGGGCTGCCTAGCGTGGTTCCTCTGGAACTTCCTAAATTGCTCTAAACATAAACACACTTGCATTTAAGTTCCCTATAAATATTTACTTAACTCACTGCTTCTGTACCACCCTGCTCATGGCTGCATCCACCGAGCTTTCCTATCCCTGTCAGATCAGTGAAGAGTTTGAGACACTTTTTCTGCGGGCAAATAAGGTGTTTATAGGAGAAAGATCTTGTCTGTCATTGCCCCTTTGGGTGCTGGGGAAGGAGAGATTGACCCTTTTGTACTGCTGACCCTTGGTATTATTGGTACAGAAAAGTTGTAGCAATAAGCTGAATTGAGGTGAAGGGCAGTATTTAGACTGATGACATGATTCTGTAAATGTTTAGATACCTGGGGTTCTGTGACAGTGCTGTGTAGTAGCACAGTAAATAAAAACAGAACTGATACTGAGGGCAAGGTACAAGTCTAAAAATAAGCTCGATCAGGATAATAGGGAGACTCTTGGTGTTAATTATTCATTTTACTTTTGTCCAGAAAGACACTGAGCACTAACAAACCACTTAAAACACACTTAGTGGTGGTGGCCACTTTCTTGGATCTAACTGAACATTTCCATTTCTCCAGCACTTGCTTGATCAGTTTCCTAACATGCCTTATTACAGCCAGATGTGTTGTCCCACTGCTCGGCTTTCCTTTTGTTCTCCAGGTATAGTCGGGCTATTCTGGGGAAATCCTCCCCATTTCAAACACTGCATTTACTCTTTTCCTTTTTTTTTCTCTTTTGTTCTGCCAGAATGCTTTGGACAGACAAGAAGAACTCACTCCTCTAGGTGTCCATTTAGCACGATTACCTGTTGAGCCACATATTGGAAAAATGATCCTCTTTGGAGCTTTGTTCTGCTGCTTGGATCCAGTACTTACGATCGCAGCCAGCCTCAGCTTCAAAGACCCTTTCGTCATTCCTCTGGTAAAGTTTATAAGAGCAGAATTACAAATAAGATTTTAAGACTCTTGGAATGATGTTGGGACTTACTGAGATATTGTAGCTTAAAGGCACATTAATCTTATTTTCCTGTTAATTACATTTTCATTAGAGGCAAATTGCCTTCATGTCCTGTGAGGTATTGTCTTTACCTACGGACTATTGGAAGTAGCTTTAATTTTCATGTGTTTTGCATGCAAAGTATTGCTGTGTGTATGTCCCTTAATTAGGAAAAGAGAGCTGTCTTGTCAGTCATGAATATTTTATAGGTTCTTATTACTCCTAGGGCAAAGAGAAAGTAGCAGATGCAAGAAGAAAGGAGCTGTCAAAGAACACTAAAAGCGACCATCTAACTGTGGTGAATGCTTTCACGGTAAGCAACTCTTAATGGTGGGGCTTTATTCTTCTAGAATTGTAATTTGACTAATATGGTTTATTCTAAGGAAAAAGCTGATCAGTTTATGCTCTGTAGCATTTCTTTCTTGGCTTCTGCAGAGACATAAAAGCAAATTTTCACCCTTCTAGCGTTAAGGAATCGTGTCTTCAGGCTCAGTGACCTTTTGCACAGACTTATCCAAAAGAAATAAATAAAGGAGTCACAATATTATAGTTACCTTGCTGAAGCCATTAATTCTTGTCCTGATGGCCTCTACCAGAGGCAGAAGCTGATCCTGGAAGCGTTGGAGTTTTAGCTGTCTAGTGTTGGGGCGAGGAGAGTAGGAAATAAATGGCCCTGGATGCAATTTCTACCCAGGACTGTTAATAACAACAAATGAAGTTGTGGCAAACTGAGCTAGATTTCACTCCTCACTGTGGAAGACAGGAAGTTTTTGCTTCAGAATATTGTAAAGTTGTGTTTTTCTGCTCTCTGCTGCCTGTACACAAACAAAGCCATCAAAGGATTTGCTTTCTCTTTTGTAGACAAAAGTGTAATTATACTGTTTGTTGATCTCTGTTTTTTTGCTGCTCTTAATGTTTTAGTTTGTGTTCACTTACAAATACCTTTTAATTTTTAGGGCTGGGAAGAGACTCGGCGCCGTGGTTTCAGAACTGAAAAAGACTATTGCTGGGAATATTTCCTGTCTTCAAATACACTCCAGGTAACATCCTGACAGTTCAAAAAAGGGGATCCTGTCTGTGGGGGAAAAGGGGAGGAGCCTTTGGCACCGCATCATTCTGGGACAATTTTTGTTGTTTTCTAGATGCTACATAACATGAAAGGACAGTTTGCTGAACATCTCCTTGCAGCTGGATTTGTGAGTAGCAGAGACCCCAAGGATCCCAAATCCAATACCAACTCAGGTAAACCGTGGAAAGAGAGGGAGAGTTTCTGGTAGCTGGAATCTCAGTTTGCAGAACTGCATTATTTACTTTGCTTCCTCTACAGATAATGAGAAGTTGCTCAAAGCGGTCATCTGTGCTGGCTTATATCCAAAAGTTGCAAAGATCCGGCCAAGCTTCAGCAAAAAGAGAAAAATGTAAGGGTTTGGTTGAATGTTGGTTTGTATTAGAGGTTTTCTACATTAGGTAGTTTGGCTGGGTGAAACAATGGTGCAGAAATGAATCTCTTCATGGCTCATGTCCTGGTTGTGCGATACCTCGGTTGAGAAGCGTAGGTGAGAGCGCGGGATCGTGGGTCTTCATTCTGTGTAGCTTGTGGGTACCTGCCAGTCTCTGAAAGGGTTTGTGGGGTGGTAGCATGCCACTGCTGATGGCACTGCTGCTAAAGGAGTGCTGCTGTCCTCTTGGATCTACAGCAGCAGTTGAAACACTTGTTTCTTATAATTTGGCAAGATAGAGCCCAGGAATTCTGACCTGATGATTTATCATTTCTTCTGTTTATTCTTGCTGTTAGTAACAATACACTCATCAGAATATAGATCCCCTTCTTTGTGGACATGTTTTAAGACAGAATGAAGGACTGAGCATATGCATCAGCTTTATGTGTGTGTAATGCTAAAGCTAGGAGCAATCACTATGCCTATCGTTAAAAAAACCCAAGCAAACACCCCACGTGATTATTTCTATGAAAGTAGTAAGAACAGGAGTCAAAATTACACTTCAGATTGCATAATTTAGACCCATCTGTAGCTGACACTGCTCGTCTGTTGATATTCCCTTATAAACTGAGTCCAGGGTACTCGAGTCACCCAAAGTTTGCAAAGCTGATGCAGGTAACTGCGTGGCTGCACCTTTGCCACATGGTGGAGTGAGGTGTAATCCAGCTGCCCAGGGAGGTGCAGTCAGTTTTATCAGCCACTCAGCAAGAGCTCTGTTACACTGACCACTTTGCTGGAGAGTGCCTCTCCCTCCCTCTGTTTCTGTTCCAAAACACCCAACTCCGTGTTTTGAAAAATCCTGCAGCGCACAGGGAGTAGAGAGCTCAGTGATCCACACCCAGAGATTTACATCTGAAAGGTGGGAAGGAGAACAATTGTGCTTTGTACATATTGTGTAGGAAGGAAATGTGATTTTGGGTAGTGAGTATTGCAAAGGAGTTGACTGTTACCCCGTGAGTCAGATTTGTGCCAAGGCACCTGGTACAAAGAGAGGTGCTCAGCTCCAGCTGGAGACAGTGGTAGGTGTAGCTCGCTCCTTGTTCCACACTGACACCACCTAACACTGAGCAAAGGGTTCAGACATGTAAGTTCCTTATGTGCTTTTCCAACAAGTTGCTTGAAACTTGGTTTTTGTAACCAAACTCAGTAACTCACAGCCCTTCATCAGGAAAAAGAATGCCACTTGGTTTATCTACTTGAGAGAATGACAGGGGTTTTAAGGGAGTAAACTTGACAAAGAATTCAATCTTAAATGCAGAGAGAGGGATGTCTAAAAATTTCAAACTGTAGACTGAGTTGTAATCTTTTGGGAAAGGAGTTAAAGTTTCTTCAAACATCCTTGTACTTTGAGTTTCATATGCTAGTAGAGAATTGGGGGGTTTTAACTCAGGACATGACTGCGTTAGACTTGGAGGGTGTTATTTCAAATCTAAAATAAAAATTTTTGTTTTCTTTTAAGGGTGAAAGTTTGCACCAAGACAGATGGAACAGTTAATATTCATCCTAAATCAGTTAATGTGGAAGAAACAGAGTTCCACTATAACTGGCTTGTGTACCATTTGAAGATGAGAACTAGCAGTGTATGTAAAGGGTTTATATTTCTGTGATTTATTTTTTTTAGCTCTTTATTGAGGTTGGATCAAGGTTCAGAGGGGATGTGAGCAGTGCCTTTGCTTGAAGCCTTCCTGTCTTGGGTCATTCCTTTGCCATCAGTTTATTCTTTGTTATCCTGGGGGGTGTTGTTCCATGAATAACAAACTTCTGGGGTTGTGTGGTTGGCTTTTTTTTTAAAGGGTTGCTTGTTTTAAGATTCTGGCAATAACAGTTGTGGGGGTTTTTATTCCAATCCAGTGTAACTCTTCTGAATATGCTGATTTTTTTTCTCTGTTTACTATGGAGTAGTTGGTTTGATTTCACCACTTTGTGTGACAATAGGGAACAATTTTTGTTCATCTTCAGTCCAATCTTTCCTTTAACTTTTCCAAGTGAGTTGGTTCCTATATATCTAAAATTTATGGGTGACTGAATAATGATCTGGAATTCAGTTCTGAGTTTCATTAAGTGATGTCACTTAAGATGTTTTGAAGAGTGATGGGACAGTTTTGTCTGCTTGCAGATTTACCTGTATGATTGTACAGAGGTCTCTCCATACTGCCTCTTGTTCTTTGGAGGGGATATATCCATTCAGAAGGATAAAGATCAAGATACCATCGCAGTGGATGAATGGATTGTTTTCCAGTCTCCAGCAAGAATAGCACACTTAGTTAAGGTGACTGTGTTTAATAATAATCTGTATGGAAGAGTTAATGTAACACTGATTCCTCTTAGAGATCTCTGCATTTGCTGTTGCTGTGAGCCTGCTGAGATAGTGCTGGTTTAAATGTATCCCCAGAAAGCACTTCAAGTCCACCAGTAAACGAAAGTGATCTATGAAGGTGTGTGAAGGAATGCAGGTTTATTCAAAACACAGTGGGAAAAATAGCATTTTGAACAGTCTCCATACACAGTGAAGTGGGCAGAAGTAACCAGTACTGTACTTGGTTATGTTTGGCCTTAGGAGCAGGCAGATTGATTTATTGTTTTGTGCCCAGTGTAATGGCCTGACTGATGAGAATGAGGCCGTGTGCCTCTTGGTGATGATCCTGTTCAGCTGGAGCAGGCTCTGCTGAATAGAGTCATGGGAATGCTGCAAAACTGTAGAAGCTTGAGAGAAGAGTCATAGGGTGGATTTAAAGGATTTATAAACATGTCTTAAATAGAGTTTATCATCCTCTGTAGTTTTTCCATGGGAAAAGCTGCAGGATGACTTAATCATTCCATGAAATGTCCACATGGATATGGAATTGTGAGGATGGGGCTCTTCAGCTGGCAGTAGTAAGTTCCTGTTTAATATTAGGTCTTAGGAATCACATCTGACTTTTTTTCAGCCCCAGATATTTTTAATGCTGAACAAGTCAGCTAAGGGATGGATGGGCTGTTACAGGCATCGCATCTAGAGATGGTCATCTGTCACAAGCAGGAAGCTGCTAGTTTGAGAAACAACTGTTGATCCTGAGGATAGCAGTGTTAAAGTGGATTGGTAGGAGAACAGTGAGTGTAAAGATGAGGAGAAGAGAGCCCGAGGGATTTGAACTTGCTCAGCAACATCACTGTGTGTTCCTCTAACTCCCTGTCTTTTTTCTTTTCTTCTTTTCCTTCATCCCACAAACTCTTTGCAGGATTTAAGACAAGAGCTCGATGATCTTCTACAAGAAAAAATAGAAAACCCACATCCTGTGGACTGGAGTGATACTAAATCCAGGGATACAGCAGTACTGACAGCTATTATAGACTTAATCACAACACAGGAGAATGAAAGTGCCAGAAACTATGCTCCACGATTCCAGAGCGAACGCTATAGTTGACACTTTCATCTGTATTGGTAAAGCAAACATTCACTTTTTTTTTGTTCTTTTTTTTATAGCATTTATTTAGCTGGAGGAAAAACTTTTTTTAGGGTAAGCTGGTAATTCCCTCCTGCTGAAGAGCAGTGACTGCAAAATAGTTGTTAATATCTGTATATGCATGGTATTCTGTGTTCAGTGTAGGTTTTTAAATAAGAGCCAAAGCAGTGCTGACAGTGGTGGGTGATGTAAGGTTCTTGTCCTGCTGTAGCTTTTCTTTCTTTCTTTTTACCCATCAGGTAGATATTAGAAAAACCTGCTAAAATACTGTGTAATAAATAATGCTTAAACTCTTCTTGCTATTGGTAGAAACATCTCAAAAGACTCTTTTTAATTGGGGGTGGTGAGCAATTATACTTGCTGTGTTAATCCAGCTGTGCAGCAGCCTTCTACCAAGGCTTCCACAGAAGGTAATTATAGCTTAATTAAACTAAACTTGAAAACACTTGCTAAATTTGTACAGTGGGAGGAAACAGCCTTCAGGAGTATTCTGTTCTTCTGCCTTTCATTCCATTCAATTAATCTTTCTTCACTTTCAGTGCTCATCTGTCATCACTGCTGACTAAAATGTCAGACTACAAGAAGACAGGGTTAGGTAAAAGTCACGGTGGAATACACTTCAAGGTGTCATTCTAATTATCTTTTTTTTAAACAGTCCATGTATGGGTTACAGTATTACATTAAAAGTCCTTTCTTTAATGTGTTATTCCATCTGTTCTTAGTTCTTCATGTTTCGAATGTCATTCTGTTCGGAGTGCTTCCAAATATGTAAGAACATCACTTAGGGTTTTGGGTAGGATGTTGAGTTTCAGCAATACTGTTCTGAGGGAGCTGCTGTTCCCTTTGAGCCTTGGGGCTGGGCTGTGGTTGTGGGCTTGGTCTCTGCTCCCTGCAGCTTGGGGCTGGGGCAGGAGATGGAGCTGAGACTGAGGGTGGGTGTTCAGGCACAGAGAGGTGCTGGCAGCTCACTTGGCAGCCCTCTGTTACCTGCACTTTGCAGCTGTAGCTGCAGCTATTCCTAGGATTATCCTCTAGGAACAAAGCTCTTAGATTTCCAGGTAAACAAAATGAGATGCAACCCCTTCTCCTTTCTTGGTTTGGTTTTATTCTTTGTACTTTGCAAAACAATTACCTTAACAGCCAGGTCCAGGAGGATTTATGAGCCTTATCCTGAAGAAATCAGAACTGCCCAGGTAAAACTCTTTCTGTTATCAAGAGGTGGAGGGTGCCAGGCTCATTATTTCTACACCCCAGCTGCAAAAACCCCTCCCCATATAATTTGACCTCCCTCCCCCCCAGTCAGTTTATTAATCCACCCTGGGGTGTTGAGGGTGGTGTTTCCAACAGGGAGGAGGAGGAGGAACATCCTGCCCTGGGGTAGGTGGATGCAGGAGGAAAGGGGAAGCAAAGCTCTGCCCACCCCAGAAGCTGCCTGGGGTGGTTGTGGGGAAGAGCAGAGTTTTGAGGAGCCACCGGGAACTGCCAGACACTTGGGATGCTGGGAAGGAGCAGGTGCCCCCACCTCAGGGCAGGTGTGGAGCTGCAGGAGCCCAGGGTGTCCACAGAGCTGCTGCAGGTGAGCCCTGGAATTGAAAGGGAAAAAAAGGATATTGAATTAGTGATAAAGTGTGGGGAAAGGGGAATGAAATGAGGGTGGAGCAGATCTTGGGCTCCTGCTGTTGGGAATGCTGAGAGAGGGGGAAACAAATGGCAGCCAGGGCTGAGAGAGGAGCTGGGTTTGAACCTGGCTGCCCCACACCACCAGCCTGGGATGCATCCAGCAGGGCACTGCTCCCTGGTTGAGGGAGGGCATTGTCCTGCTCTGCTCTGCTCTGCTGCAGCCCCACCTCAAGCATCGGGTGCAGTTTTGGGCTCTGCAGGATAAAAAAGGATTTAAAGCTACTGGAGAGTGTCCAGAGGAGGCCACAAAGCTGGTGAAGGGTCTGGAGGAGAAACTGCATAAGGAATGGCTGAACTCACTTGGTCTGTTCAGCCTGGAGGAGTCTGAGAGGGGACCTCAGCAGTTCAACTGCTTCCTCAGGAGGGGAGGAGGAGGAGCAGGCACTGCGCTCTTCTCTCTGGTGAGCAGTGATGGGACCCGAGGGAATGGCAGGAAGATGGGCCAGACATCAGGAAAAGGTTCTTCACCCAGAGGGTGGTGGAGCACTGGGTGAAAATGGTGTGGGCAGCGCAGGGCTGTTGGGTGTCCCTGCGCAGCGGTGAGGGGGCACATCCAGGCCAGCTGATCCTGCTGGCCCAAGGGCTGCCCCACACTGCTTGAAGGAAAAACTACAGCTTTGTTTAGTAAGAATTTAAAAGTATTTTATTGATTGTTGTCCTATAAAATCATAAAAGTCTTTAATTCCTGAAGAACTGTGTCTGACAATAGGAAACGTGAAAAGTGTCTTTAAAAAACATTACAGCATTTTTTTGAAAAAACTAGGTATGAAAAATATATACAATGTATTAAAAACATCTGAATAAAATTAATGTCTGGATTTATACATTCAGTTATGTGTTAAACATCTGTCTGTGTACAAAACATTTCTTAAAATATTAGCAGTATTTTTACTAAGTTAAATAAGTCTTTGTTCAATTTACAATTTATCTCATTACTATTTTATCAGTCCACTTATAAATTAATTTACAAGTCTGTATAACGACTGCCAGACTGTCAAGGTAAGTGTTTTTGTACAAAATTATTGCCTTCTTACCGTATTTTAAATTCTTACAGAGAGACTTCTTTATAAACATCCAATTCATTCACAAATCGAATCAACGTATTACAGTACAGAAACCAATGTACAGCCCCTTGAAAAAGGAGGGAATGCAACAAGCAGAAAGCCTTGGTGCTCATTTTTATGGAACATACTCTACCCTGCTGAGTTATCAGCTGGTCCTTAAAAAGGTGAATATTTCTGCACTATGAACAGTCACTCATACACAGAAGGGATGCACTGAAAGTTACTTCATTTTTGAGTGCACTGTGTTCACACAACCCTAAGTGGTTGTGGGTGTCTGTGAAATTCCAAAGCTGAACTGCAGATGCAAACCTTTTGGGGGTGTTGTGTGCAGTGCAAGTGTGAGAGGTCTCCTCTAAAGCCGAGGAGAGCACGTGTGAAGCAGCACCAGGGTGTGTTATTTTACCTACCCCTCTCCTCCCTCTCCCTCACCCGGTCACGCTGCAGCCAGGAAGGCAGAGGTAACAATACCAGATTAATGCAGGTGCTGAGCTTTCTGCTTCCACATCATTCCACAGTGCTGGTCTTGCCCTTTCTATACACAATGGAGATCAAACCCAACATCTTCTCAGAACTCTACAGATCTTACCTCTCCCTCTTTTTCTTGCCTGTGGGCTCTCCAGAATGCTAACAAATGCTGAAGGTGTAAATGCTGAAACTGAGGTTCAGTTGAACTTTTTGCCTCCACAGAAGGAAATAATCACTCTCCTCTAGTCCAGAAGAGCAGAAAGACTAAAAAAATGCAAAAAACCCCAAACAAGCCCCCCCAGAGCCCCAGAACAAAGTATTTCATGTTTTCTGCAGTCCTTGCCCAAAACTCTGGCTCTAAAGCAATAAGACCCAGTTCAACACGGGGGGAAACTGAAACAAACCAGAGCTGTTTCCAGCAGTTCTACTCCTTTAACATACCTGTGCTAAAATGGTTCTGAGAGAGAGATAATCAACATCTTCTGGAAGAAAAGAAAATGCTTAAAAACACACGGAGAAGGAATCTCTAGAGCAGCAGGGATGGAGGAACAACAGCTGCAGCTGAAATCTGAGTCAAAGCACTGCGTGGCTGATTCTCCAGGGCCTAAGAAACCACTTCTAGTTGAAATTGCCACTGGTTGAGCCAGGTTTCAGAGCAGAGCTCTCAAAATACAAACCAGAAAGGGAGGAGAGTACAGAAACCATCAGTGCAGTTACCGGATTTTTCCCGTGGGGGGATCCACACTGTCCCTGTGGGAGCCCTGGGGTTGTGCAACCGCCCGTCGACTGCAGGAAGTGCAGCCCCTGTGGAGCAGTGTGTGAAGCAGCAGCAGCAGCAGCAGCAGCAGCAGCAGCCTCAGCCTCCTACACGTTGGTTTCCAGCCCAAGCAAGCGTCCCATCCGCTCCATGTTCTTGTCAATCGTGGCACGACACGTGATTTCCTTCGCACACTCCATGGGAAACCAACCTCTCTCCCCATCCCGCAGTCGTTCCCCTTCGTACCAACCTGCAAGGGCGAGCGGAGGGGGGGTCACAAACCTGCTCACGTAGCCTCACAGACAGTTGCTGCAGTCAACACATCACACATTTAGCTTAGTAGCAAATAAAGTGAAAGATTAAGACAGGTTTTGTAAGGACAGATGAGGAACAAAACTGCATTTAAAATATTATATGAAACAAGTGTAATATATTTATATTGTAATTCAAATACGGCGTCTGAAGTAACATAAATCTAAAGCAAGCAATGCACCACAGCTGGTAGGATCCTTTGATTTCTTATCAATATGGAATAACATCAATCAGGATTTAGCACTTCAGTGCTGATGGCTTCAAGCACCGCCAAGTCAGCACATGATGAGATACTCATAGAACCACTTGCACATCCCAGCAAGAATCAATTTCCATCTCAGGGTATTTGATGCTATGGAAAACTTTAGGCAAAAGTGCTGCACCAGACCAGGCAGTGCAGCCCAGTGCGTGGCACCACCAGTAACAGGTACGGTTCTCTTATCTGGAGTGCTCTCATTGCAATGTCTCAGCTTGTGTTTAGGTACCATTGGATTTCTGTGTCCGTTTCACAGGTCAAAGCCCAGCAGCAGCACACACCCTGCAGATATTTATGGATATAAACTACCACGGGCGAGGGGTTTCTCTGACCATCAGCTGCCTGAACAGAGGCTGCCCTTCCAAAACCTGAACCAAAACACTCAGGTTTGACTTGGATTCTAAGCCTTTACTTGTTGTACAGCCAATGCTATTAGGAAACCCATTTTTCTCGCTGGAGTGGTGACAGATGTTGCTAACTGTGAAAGGCTCACTCACCATCATTTACTTTTTGATAAACCAGAACAACATCAGCAACCTGAAGCGAGAGTTCATCTGACTGCTTTGCTGTGTAAGTCCTGATGATCTCTACCTGAGTCAAAGCTGAGGGAGGAACAAGCCAGGCTGAATTAAATAACTCACATAACAGAGCAGCTTTAATAAAATATACATACGATTTAGTTTAATAATCTTATCTTACTCCCCCCCAAAAAGCAAAGGAGGCAGCAAATTATGCAAATGGATTCCTACCCAGACAAACTTGGGATAAACATAAGGAAAAGGTCTTTGTGCTTTCACTAACAGATAGAAATAACTGACCAAACCGGCACTAAGGGGTGCAAAGGGGAGTTACTGGGTGAAACAGCTCCTCGAAGAGGTCCCTGCACGTGGGAAGAGATGGCAGCTTCACCTGTACTAAAGCAACAGAGGGCAGGGAGAGAAACGGGCGTGATTTCCACGGGTATCCCCGGTCTGCGCTTGCTCGGGTCCCCACTGAGGGGCAGTGCATTCCCGGCCATCCCTCACAGCGCTCAGAAATCGCGTTCGCTGTAACTCACTCGTCCTGTCCGTTTTCTGCCGGTCTCTGTCCTGTCCCAGCGCCGCGATCCAGCGAGCTCGGTCACTCCTGGAAACAGCAGAAACAAAACTCCATGTCCCATGACCTGACTCCCACGTCAAGGCTACTCCCCTTTTCAAAGCCTTATTTAAAACTTTCCTCTTGTTAGGTAAAGAAAACAAACAAAACCACCTTTCTCCTCTCACAATATATTACTGCTAGTAATATTCAAACATATTTAACTATTTTAAGCATGTTGGCTTAGAGAAAAAAGCCTATACACATGGGGACCTACTGGCATGATGTTTCATATACCTTTATTTTAATTATTGTAAGTAAAGTAGATAAATCACTACTGTCTATGACTAATACTCATCAGTAAACTTATTAACAAAATCCATCTTATCTGATAATCATGATACAGCAATAGTAATCTACAATACCAGCAGGTTCCTGACAGTGTGCACTTAGAATGAAAGGCAAGAATGAAAATGAAAAATGAAACCAAAGTTTCTCTGTATTCTCAGAAGGACAGATTTATGTTTCTAGTCTGGGAAGTCTCAGCCAGCACAAATAAACAAGGACCGAACCCAGGCCTGAACTAGTCCTTTGAATCCCACCTTGTGTAACCTTGGGAAAAAACCACAACCCATCTCAGCTTACAAGTGTCAGTATGTCTGGGGAGCGCAGAAAGAATTATTGAGGTTCCAAGCATTATCCAGTAAATTACAGAAGTGCAAATCACTGACTGCTGATTTGTGAAGGGAGTGGAATGGGTTAAAGGGATGTCAAACAGTAAAGGAGAAAGAAAGCTAATCCTGTGTCATCCCTGTCAACAGCTGAGCTGTAACAACTTCATCTTTACAACTTTGAATTCTGGCAAATCAAAATTTGACCTTGATTCCCAGAATAAACATTTCAGTGAAATGAGATTTTATCTGGTGATTGTTGAAGGGCTTTGTTGTCAGCACAGGTCAGGGTAAGGCAAGGGCTGAACCCCCAACACAATTCTATTGTTGTCTCTGGATAATTTCAGTTTTTAACTAAGCATCATGAAAAGTGTCTGCCTTCTGCTGAGACCTGATTTTGTCAAAACTCTGAAAAATCAGAAAACAGAAGAAATTTCTGTTTGGAAATAGCACTGTGGTGGCTTCAGAAGTGCCAGAGAATGGGACATGACACAATGATGAGAGGCCATTGCAGTACATCTTCCAGGGTGCTTTGTCACCCAGGCAGTGAAGAGAGAGTTTAACAAGGGGTTGTCATTAGTCTGTGAAGCCCAGCCTGAAGGGCAGGGGGAGGGCAGAAAGCACCTGAACATCTCCTACACATCAATCCACAAAAAAGCTCATCAGTCTCTTCCAAGAACAGACACTTTCTCATGGCCTTTCTTCCAGCTTGCTCCAGAAATCTCTCTCCTGTTCACAGACTACAAACACCTCCTTTGGATGAGGGGATGCAGAACACAAGTCTATCTCACCATGCTTCTTCCAGAATGAAAAAAGTATCCACTCATCATTTTGAATATTTGTATTTGTACTGGGATTTTTTGGCATTTAATAGGAAACTTGTGATTTTTTTTTAACTCCCAACATTATTCCTCAAAGGTGAAACACTGCTCCTGTCCTGCTAACATTTGATACCTCTTGATCTCACAGAGACAGCCAAACTACACCTCACACTACTGTAGACATTTCAATCACTAAAAGCAGGCGGTACTCACCTTGTTGAGTGTCAGTCACAATAAGAACACCTGTACACAATTCTGCATGAGCTTTGTCTCCAAGTTCTAGTACCTACTTTGCTGTTTATATCATGTATTTTGTGACTAATTCCATTGCAGGGCAATGTAACTTTGCTGGTACTTTTGTACTTGGGAACCACCCACCACACAAAGTGACAGAACACGATCAAACTGTGCTAGAAATCCTTGCCTTTGCAAAACCATTTACTTTTTACAGGTGCAAGGTTCTGTTCAATAAGCACTCTAAACCACACTGCTTGGCCTTCCTACTATAGATTCCCTTCCCATCCTCAAAGTTAAGAGAAGGTTAAGGTTTTCTGTACCTTTTGCATATATGATGATACTCAAAAAAGGCAATTTTCAAATAAAGTCCTTTTCAGAGCCTGTTCCTCTGCATGACAATCTGCTCGACTGCTCTTTCTATTACAAACAGTAAATACCAACTCATTAATAAATCTGCAGAACAAAATGTCTTTTCACAAAGAAAGCCCAGACAACTAAAAATGTACTGCATTTTTCCCCAATAAAAATGCATTGCCAAACAAGTCTGAATCATCTGCTTACTTTATAATGAGATCTTTAATGGAAATCATTAATGATCTGTAGTTTCTTTCAGGGCTATTCTAAATTTTGAAAGCAAACCTAAAACTGTCCATTTTTCCAGGCTGGGACATGTCTGGAGCACCCTGTTTCATGTCTTCTGTCCCACCCCCAGCTTCCCCTGGAACAGATAACATCTTTTACTGCTGTGAAGGGCTGTGTGGATTAACGGCACCGCAGAGAAAGGACGACCTCTTCCATATTTGCACCCAAAAGAACAAGACAGCTCTTGTTGCACGTTTCTAAAGCAGAACACTCTCTAAAACTGCAGCAGGAGAACAAGGACCACCTCTATCCCAGCACAGCTCCCCAAGGCAACGCCAAACTCCTCCTCCCAGTTCATCCAGTACTGTTTCCACTTCCACACCATCCAGCTCTTACAGTAAAATACCACACAAGCTGCTGCTCCAGAAGCACAGGCTGCATTCACTCCCCAACAATGTTTGCCTGCTACCACCATCACACCTTGGGAGGCACCTGTGCCTGTTTCCTCCTGCTGGCACTGTGCTCTACACAGACAACACGTTAGAAACACCAAATTGCTACGAGAATGGACAATTAGCATAAGATACATCAAAACAATAAAGAACAAAATAGTGCAGGAAGGTATCAGAGTCAGAGCAAGCTTCAATGACTCTCTGCAGTCAGATTATTTAAGGTCTTATCAAGATAAATATTAAGAAAGCCTCTCATCTACAATAAAAGCCACATTTTCCTTATAGTAACCTGCATCACACTTGATTCACACAGCGTGCAGCAGCACCATGTGCCAAAAGATGAGAGGGAATGATGTTTGTCAGAGAGCCTGAAACTCCCACCACGACTGCTTGGAACAGACCTTCTGCTGGAAATTTAAGAACCTTCTGCAACGAGTTCTGATCCTTGAGGTTTGCACCAGTCTGAACTGTTTGTAGGACAGCTCATACTTGAGCAGGCTGCAGGATGTGTACATATACAGCACCTTCAACTACAGTGTTACTACTGTTTGCTGTTCTGGTTTGCTTTAGGCATTTGCCCTCTGGACATGATTGTTAGGTAAAAGAGCCACATTGCCAGGGAAACTAGACAGAAACCTGGGCCTTGGCTTCCAGTTCTGAGGTTTGTTGCAGAAGTATTGAAACACTTCATGCTCATTCTACAACAAAACCCAGAGATGACTTCGATACTTAAGCCACATCTGTCGTTCAAATTAAACAATAAGAAGCTTCTGTATTGCAAAATGTAATCATTAAGTTGTGTAGTTACTTCACAGCTGCATTATGTGGCAGAATTTTTTTTTTACTGCAATATCACTTAAATTGAAAATAACTTAAATTTAATGGAAATTCCTTCTGCAACCCCCAAGAAACCCAAACTGCTTAAATTTCTGTCCTGCAGCTCATCTGCGTCACCAATAACGAGAAGGGATTCAGTAATCCTTGGCAGTCTCCATGGCAAAGACACAGTTAATTGGAGGCCTGAAGACCCCCAACAGTAATAAGTGATTCTTCAGTTTACAGGATTTCAGAAGATGCATTCAGTTTGCCATTATTCCTACACTGTGACCTCAAGAAAAGAACACGACACAGACTCAGAGCCACCAAGTCCTCTCCTGACAGGATTGAGAAATTGGACTGGGCTTGGAAAGGCTTTAATTTATTCCAATAATATTTATCCCAGGACCTAGGGGGATCTCACATAAGCTGCACCTTCTCCTCTGCCACTCATTAAAATCAGCAAGGCTTGCCCAGGACACCTTGTCTCGCTCTGAAAATACCCACTCCCAACACAAACTGGGCAGACCCCGGGGGTTCCCAGTGTGACTGTGCAGGGCACCACACGCTGCACCACAAACAGTGTCACTCCTGCAGCAGTGCTCCTCCTGCCACTGCTGAGCAGACACCACGACTGCCCTCCCGGGAGCTCTGCTCTGCTTTGGTTGGTTTGATTTCAGTGAAAAGCTTCCAAACAGAGGAGCTGGGCACTCCCTGGGCTCCTGTCAAGAGGATCAGGTGAAGGATTACAGAAACAGCGACTGTTGCCTTACTGAGTCTCTGCTCCCAGCAGCATCTCCACCCTCTCCCCTGCGTGGTTGCTGAGGACAGCCAGCCTGAAGAGGTGAGTCGCAGCGCTCTGCCGCGAGGACAGCACGCCCGAAGCGTTCTTCACAGGAGAAGAAGTGGGGTCCTCGCCGTCACACTGCTGTACCACCAGCTGCTCCCTTAAGGAATAATCGGTGACGTTGTAGCTCTCCTCACTGCAGGACACAGAAGGGGAGGAAAAAAACCACAAGTTTAACGCTCAGTCTGCCCCTAAGTATGTCTGGAAGCAAACTCAGTCATAGAACCCAGTTTTGACTACGTAGTGTGACACAAACGACAAAGCTCAGATCTTACTCTTTCCTGTTTGATTTTAAACCACCAATTTTCCAAGATATCAGGTAGATAATTTTTAAACCCTGTAGAAGATCATTTAGTGGCACAGTTAAATGATTTGGCATTACTGAGATGGTGTAAGCTCACTTACTCCACTCAATTTGAAAACAGGCACAGTGTACAGAATTGCATTTCTTCTGTAGCTTCAGATGAACAACAGACCTTATCTTTGAAATGGTATTAGTAAAAAAAGCAAAATATCCCTTTTCCTGTGCCTGTAAACCTATGGATACATATACAGCTTCCAGATAAAGACCTCTGATCTTGAGTTTAAATACAGGAGAACCACCTGTACACCTCGTCCACCTGCATGTAAGAGCTCTGGTCTCAAAATTATTTTATAATACTCATACTAAACACAGTCAACTGTGAATTTTACAAATGGGCAAAGGCTTGTCCCACACCACTGCTCTTGCAGAATGCACCGTGTAATCTCCCTTTTGCAAAGCACTTTCTCACTGAATACACCAACAATAAAGATGGTTCCATCAGTTAGTAACTGCCCAAAAGTAGTTCAAAGGAAATTAAGCAAGTCAGAAGGTCTGCTCTCCTTATGGCTGAAGTGTAGGCAGAGAGGGGGACAAACATCTTTGCCAACACAATGCCATGCTGCCTAAGAAAGCAGAAGACCTTGACCTTGTCAAGGTCATTAAATACTGAATTATACCTATCATGATATTGCGGTTGTTTTCCCAGAGGGGTGAAAAAGTGGAACTGGACATCCCAAACCCTGATTTTAACAACAGAAGGACTTCAATGAAAATAACACACTCTTCCCTGAACTGCAGGCTTTGACCTCTAAATGTGAGAATCACTTCAGCTAATGAAGATCTCTTTGATGGGTGAAGACACGGCAGAGATGGAAGCATCATATCCAGACGTGGCACACGTACATATGTCCGACAGTGCCAGACAGCAGCAGGGAACAGTCACTGCAGCCCCCCCAATCTTCAATCCATTGTGATGCATTCCCAAATGTGCTTTGACTTCAGAACAGCCAGGCACTGTAGGCAGCATTCTCCAGCACTCTCATGTGAGGTCAACTATTATCCATCCATTGGGTTTCCTCCTGCTTAGTCACATTAAGGCAATACTGGAAACATTTTTTCAAGTGGAAAATACCTCTGCTTTTCCAAACTTTTAATGTCATGAAATATAAAGAAACTGTAAAAAGCATCTCAAGAAATTGTGGCACTTGATCACAAGAACAAAGCAGCTGGCTGAAAAGGCCTTTTTGCTCTCACTGAAGCTTGTGAGCCTATTTCCCTTAATTGCCCCTCATGCATTTGCAGGTTTACCTGGATACATCACCCAACCCAGGACACAGATAAACCAATTAACTCATAATTTCATGTAAGCTTGCAAACTTTTTTCAGATTTATTGTTCTACACTGGTGCAACAAGAAAGAAGCAAAGTGCTTATAGAGGCATGAAGCCAGTTCTGCCTCCCAGCCCTGACACTGCTGTGTTCGTCAAACTCTGCAGTAAATGAATATATCACATTTTAAGGTGCAACTGAACATACTTCACCTTAAAGTAAAATCTACTTAAAACCTCAGTCTCGAGAGATGAAAAGTGATGCTACAGCCTCAGACTACTACAGCTCATTAAAATAATTCAAATTGAAGAAATACTTGTGAAGATTAATTTTGCTGCCTGAGACATACAGGAACCCAAGCCCGGAGCTGGCAAATCCCAAACACCTGGGCTTGAAGCAGTCAGGAATGCTGGTGGTGACATACCCCTTTCTGGCAGGTGCAAATGAAGCATGTTCTTCCTTTAGGGTTGTTCAACTGTTATGAGAACATGGACAGATGATGACTTCACATCTGTTAGGACATATTCTAGCCATCTTGTGAACTGTCAGAACAATACCTGCAAACACCTCAGTTATTAATGTGATGGTCTTTATAATTCAGACTTTTAATCCTTCAGAAAATGAATAACTAGAAAAACTGAGCACCATTATGACTCAGAACTGAAGTTGTTATTGACTTCTGTAACTCATGCAGCACTAGAAGAATTTCTGTTCAAGTGGCAACAGCTCTGCAGATCCTTTGGCTTCTGCTACTGAATCTAATGCAAAAATAAAGTTCATATTTCAGCTACATGGGGTAACTTTTTACTTTGACTCTGTGAATTCAATACTTGAAAAGAGTTTGTTTTCAGTACAGTTTTCTATGTTCTCAAATGACTGACAGTTCCATTGGTATCAGGTTCTGATCCTTCTTGCAGGTATTTTTTCTCTTCATCTTTTGTGGAGGAGTTTGGGGGCTTTACAAAGGAAGCAGAAAACAACAGAGAATCTTAGGCAGATTTATTGTATCAGAGGACTGAAACCACCGTAGCTTGGAGGAAGATGAACACTTTCTTTCCCCGTTTCTTTTTCTCCAAGTCTCAAAGTGGTACCAACAATTCTCTAATCTGCTGGTGTTTTCCATGCTGAGGGCTGGAATCACAACTCCCTGTTCAGGTGCCACTGACTAAGCCACAAATACACCAAAACATGGCTTTAAAAGCTCTCCTCACAGTTTTATTAACCTAGTTTGGACCACTGTTGTTTCCATGCTCCTTAGAGTCAATTACACATCAGAAATGAGATAAACAGTGCAAACTTTTTACTTCTGTCCAAGCAAAGCCAAGTTGATTATGCTATTGCACATGACTTCTTGGCTCCCAGAGCAGACAGAACACAGATTACAAATAGGTTTTGGACTGATTAAAGGAATTTAACGTGAACACACTAAGAATATGGGAGAATCTTCAATATTCCAGTATGTGAAAAACTAAGTTTTAATTTCCACACATATAGCCCCTAAAAGGAATCTTCACTCTGTTGTGTTCTGTACACCCTTACCCCCGGGGAAGGGTGTGCACACAGCACTTCCCTAACACGTAACAAATTTGAATTTACTACTGCAGAATTGTTTTAGGAGAGGCTGTGCCAGGGAATGGAGCAGGGACTGGGGCTTGAGGTTTCACATTCCCATAAAGGCAGCTCTAGACTCAAATTCAGTTATCTATGAAAAGAGTAAGTGTCATCTTACTCTGGACAATTGCTTCAAGTGCCATCCAGAGTAGCTGAGGGTTCCTCCTGAAGAAGAAAAAACCCCAACATTTTATAATATTTATTGGTGTGTATCTATTTTTAAAAATGTAACCACTAAACCAGGGACAGGTTGGTTGGCTGGCTTGGGGGGTGTGAGTGGTTCTTTAGAGATGCCAGCTCTGTATTTTAGTCCAGGCAAGCCCTGCTTAGCCAAGGGCAGAACTGGTACAACCAGCAAGGGATGCTGTTACAGTTACTTTGGAAGCTTGCATCTGGAAGAGAAACGTAGTCAATACCTTTGCATTATGAATTATAAATTATAAACACATTCCTTAATCAACTAGTCTACACATTTGCATAATGAATAACAAACACATTCTTTACTAATCAATCATCAGAGCTAAACCTCTACAAATCCCTCCTATTTCTTATCTCCATTCAACAAAACAGTCTGGTTGGAAGCTGCCACGCAATCCTCATTATTGTAACTCCTGGGATCACAAACTCTGTTCCTTCCAAATGGATAACAAAATATTTTTGTAAAGCTGACAGGGCTGGAGCAGATGTACAGAAATGGAAACTTAATCCAGTTAAACTCAGCCAGGCAGTGGAGTGATGGGAAGGACACAACACATTCTGTCCAATGACTGTAACCAGGTCATACCAACAAGCCAACCTTCGTTTTTGGTTTAAAACCAAGCATTTTGGCTAAGCTTTTATTTAGATTCAGAATGTGAAACAACAGGACTATTTTATATCCCTTTGCAGGGAAGGCATGCAAACTCCAGAGGCACTTTTACAAAGACCCAATATCTATTGATGTAACATCATCTGTTCTTCACTTTCATGGAAAGTACATGGTCAGCCTCCCACTGCCTTTTCTCTTCCCAGCTGTGCTACTCTGCAATCCTTGGGTGTTCCACAGATGTCACTTCACATTTGTGCTTGCTTTTAGCTACAAAATCACCCCTGGCACCTTGAAAAAAGCAAGCAGCTGTGAACAGGTAACATTCCCAAGTGGCAGAGAACCTCTGAGCAATTCTGAAGTCCAGGCACATTCCACTGTCAAGGGATCACAGGAGCTGACAAGCCATAGAGCCCTAAGACAAGATTCTAGTGGTACCCTAAGGGGTTATGCAAAACAGAATATTTAATACACATACACTCATTCAAAAATGTAAGTGCCTCTGGAGCTCACCTGAAGTCTTCTGAAAGCACTCAGGCTGTAACTGGTGGATTTTCTGGATAAGGAAGCTGTCTAACTACACATAACAATAATTCTGGGGTTCTCCTGGGTTCTGCAGAGCACAGACCTGGCACATAGGCAGCCCTGAGCTTAAACAAGCAAAATATGTAACCAGATCTTTGTGGTCCCAGGAGGGCTTGTGGAATAAAAGGAGGCATTTGATGTTTGGCAGAGTTCAAACCTGGCTCTGTCCTGTTTTTGGGAGAACATTGTTACAGTGAACGACTCCAAGCGTGCAAAACACGTGAGGGAAATCGCCCGCTCTGCAGCCTGGTCCCCTGTCCACCACAGAAACTCTACCAGAAAACACATATCCAAACACAGCAGCCACACTCTCAGCTGTGCAGGGGTGTGGGTGACACCTGCACCCGTGGTTTAGAAGGGGGAGACAACTGGAAAGTCCTTATGAGGGAAATGCACACAAGCATGCAAGCAGTGCACTTATTTAAACCAACCAGCATAAGAGATCCCTTTATCTTTGTTACAGCTGAAGCGTTACAGTGCTCCTTAGGAGAAGGTTTCTGGAAGGCCTGCTCCCTCAGTATTTGATGTGCAGCTCTTCCAGGGGTGGTTCTGATGCTGGAAAGTGTCCCAACATGTGCATAGAGGGATTGCTGACCAGTTACCAGCAGGATTCCAGACAGCCACCACCGAGCCTGGTCTTTATGGAGCCTGGGCTGAGCCACTGCAGACACAGGAACTGCTCCAACCAGGTGGCTGTGGATAACGGGCAAACTGCACGACTGGAACACTAAGAAATTCCTATTTTTAGCACAGTGGTGAGGAGTAATTTTTTTGTGCAATGTTAAGAATCTCCTGAAATGCAACTGCCTAAGTAAAAATATAAACTGAGCTAGCAACAAAGATTGCTGTGCTGCCGGGGTGTCTGTGGGAACACCGCGGGTGGGAGAACAGAGCACCAAAAGCTCCAGTATTATTAATAAGATTATTCATTTGGCAAAGTACCTGCTTCATGCTTAGAGTACCCAGGCAGCTCGCAGAATTCAGTCCTTTCCAATTGCATCCACTTGCTTAGGGGGTCTTGGAAGAGTGAGTGTGTGAATCTGACCACTAACATCCCGGGTCCTTTAATTTTGGCCTCTGGGCCCATTTTGGACATTCCAATTCCAACAGCTGGAAGTTGTTATAAATCAAAAGCCCCAACGTTTGGATAAGATATGCTGCTATAAAAATCTGGTTTATAATCTGGACAAGGAACCATCACATAGGAAACCAATAAACAATGTAACAACACAGACAATTGATTTCTCACTGTTGCCCCAACTCAAACATTTGCTTAGCTACCAACACGAGAACACGTTAACAGCAGCCCCGTGAGAAAAGAAAGGCACTGCTTAAAAGGGCAATGAAGCTGTGATGTGCTGCCAGTGGTTTAACAAGGGAATTTCACAGAAACAGTTCAGCACAAGCTTTGATAAACACTGAATCTCAAATATGTCCACATCAGTAGGATGGCTGGGGAGAAAGCTGTTCATTTTTCTTCCCATCTTTATAAAAACACCCCTTTCGCTTAAGCGTTTTCCCCCTCCATTTCCATTTAGTTTTCTCTTTGTTGAAATACTAGCGTTTTCTTCCCAGATTTTATATCACACCTCACTCCTCAAAATTTATTTAAATTATGGATTACAATTTTCATATAAGGTTGAATTTAAACTTAGCCAGTATTTAGCTTAACTGGCCAACTCAGATGTAAAATAATTGTTCTTCAAAACAGCTTTTAGTCAGGAAAAAGGTTTGTGCACTGTTACCTACGGCAGAGAATGTAAATTCCATTCCATTCAATTCTTCTAAATAATCCAGTTATAAAAATTGAAATGAAGGCTGCTAGACTTGGTCTCCCATAAATAATTCTCAAAAACAGCCCAACTGTGAAAAGCATGGAAAGGAATGAAAAAATCAACATTTCCTTACCCTTCCAAAACTCCTCCCTTTGCTAAGGCATCAAGGATGAACTTTGTAATTTGTCTGACAATTTGGAATTTCAATTACATTTGCCAAAACTATATCCTGTTTAACAAGCAGTTACTTGCCATTTTGAAACACAGTCAGGTGGAGCAGCACTACAAACTCAAACACCTACACACTTCATTCACTCCCTCAGCCATGGCACAGGGAAACACATAAATGGCTTCACAAATGTCTCCTGGAATTAAAATATGTTTAGTTCAGATTTTTTCCTGGTTTATGCTACAACAGCACCAGGTCCACTTATTTCTCACTGAATCTCCTCCAATTCTTTCAAACCATCAAATTGGCTAGAGAATATATGAAAATGTTGTGGCTGCAATCCCTTTTGCTGTGCCAAAGCCAGAGAGCTTCAGTTTTCCTGTGAAGCACACACAGCACTCAGGGAATGTTAAAAGGCAAGAGTAACACAACTGTTCTTCTGTGATCCAAGGAGTTCAATACAAAGGTGCTTTGGCACTGGCAAAGCTCTTACCTCTTCTTCTTGGTGATGATGAGGACATCATTGAAGAGGAAAAAATACACCTGCTGTTTGGAGGTTCTTTTGGAAAAGAGTCCAGTGTCTTCTACATACGCTGTTAACTCGCCCCTTTTCAGTAACCATCGTGAAGAGGAAACCAATGGAAACGGCTGCAAAGCAAGAAAGCAACATTTTAATCATTCAAAAGCAGATACTTTTTTAAAAACAGATAATGGAGTATTACATATTTGGGGAAAAAATGCTTGAATAAATTCATTGCTCAGAACATGTGAGTACAAGCACAAACCAGAGGTTATTTGAGGTTTATGGTATCTTCCTCACTCGTACAATACACACGCCATGGCCTGCAAATACTTGAAATTAGCTCCTCTTTACATGGCTCAGGTAGTTGAACACCAAATGTTGTGTGGAGCAGCATCTCCACTTCTCTCTTGGGTGAGGACCAACACCTGCAAACAGCTGACGTGATCCAAAGCAGATCATAGCTGCCTGATGCAAAGACCAAGCTTTATTAATCTAAATTATTCCCAACTGTGGGAGAAATGGGCGCCACAGAAGGACCTTTTGTTTCTCTGGGCCACGAACACGAAGGGAGACGTGAGACTGCACGTCCTGGCCATACAGAGAACAGATCATCTCTGTAGCTGTACCAGGACATGCGATGCCAGGAAGACAAAGATCCATTGCAGTGCTGGCAGCAGTCCTGCTGACCAGGATTCCTCAGTCAGTGAGCTCACTGACTGCTGCTAGAGCTGAACTGAGCCGAGCTGCTCCCTGGGAATGGTTCTTCCATGGCACACAGCAGAAGGCTTCTTTCTGCCAGACTGTGCTGTCACCAGGCAATATTCTAAGCAAGACACTGACCCTCTCCATAGGTTTCACCCCTCATCGCTGGAATGACCTGTTTGGGTCCTAACTTGAATACTGAAGGTGCTGGTACTTTTGTGTCTCTGCACCTTTGGCACAGAACAGGACTAGGCTCCACAGGGAATGCCTGCACAACCTGCACCTTCCAGGTCCTCCAGCAGCAGGCACACAATACCACTGGGGAACAAGAGGCACCCGTTTTGCCCACGCCTACTGATGCTTGTGCCTAAGACCTCCTACACTGAGGGGGTGCTTCCTGCTAAGTTTTATGGAGCATATATGTTTTTCTTCATCCCAGCTGAAATAACAACATTTTTATTTCTACTTTACATGTAACTGACTTTCTGCTTAGCCAATGTTCCTCCTTGCTTTGCTGTTGCTCAGATTAATTATCGGTCTTGCACAATTAGACTAATGAAGACAACTGCTCCCCCCATCATTTAAAGCATCTTTTTCATGCTCATAATAAATGTTTCCATTCAGCTTGGGAACTGTCTTCTTTGGGCATGGGTTATCTTTTTAACCCTTTAGCTGCCCTTTACTGAGCTAACTTCAATGTGTCACTACTTGCTCCGTAGTATCATTCCAACACCAAAACACAGCACTCTGGTCTTGCTGTTGGAAGAACAAAATATTAACTTCCTGATTTCACATGCAGCCACATCTGCCCTTCTGAATGCCAAGGGATGACTTCACGGTGACTCTGAAGTGGCACACAACAAAACCATTACTCCAAAGATGATGCTTCTGCGACCACACAGCATCACAGAGCAATTCCCTGTGCTTTCCATTGGGAGGCCGTGTACTGACGGCAGATGGAGGCTGCTCCAAATTGCAAAACCAAGCAGCCCTCTGGAACTACTGCAAATTGTCACAAATTAGAGAAGCCTTAAACCTTTTACTGTGCCTGATTTATGTTCCCAGTGTATCCAGAGCAGGGAGCAATGAGCATCCATGCTCACCTCACATGGAGCATGGACAACCACTGATGGAACCCTGTCCATGCTGTAGGACCTGCTGTAGGTCCTGCACGTGGGACCTCTCACAACATGGATTATTGCAAAGAGACTGCTGATAAACACCAACACATTCCATTTCCCTGCTACGAGTGTCTGCATTCACAGTACCAAGATATCCCTCGTATATTGAATCTTGATGAAATTCCCTTAGCTTCTTCCCAGCTAAGCTCAGCTCACATAATCCGTTTTGATTTATACAACTTTTTTGAAGTTTCTTGTTTTGTATCAGCCACTAGGTTTTTTAAATGCATTTCTACTCTATTCTCCAATTTGCACCTGTAGAATTTTGATTCAAACCCACATTTCACAAATAGGTTTCCATCCAAGTCTCCATTAGCGAATCAGAGTTAATCGATCTGGTTACAAATCACGAACTGCAAGTTCATGAACTGCTGTTGGTGCTCAGATCAGTGGCTCACCTGGACTTCTGTCAATCCAACTTCATCACTTTCACTTAAGACTGTATCATATCATCTTCCTTATGGCTGGTCATTTTACTGAAGAGACATTGTTAACCTCACAGATTATGAAAGGCCAGTTTGGCTCAGCACTCAGATCTGACACTCCCAAAGGGACTCCCAAGCTCCATCAGAGAAATAAAACATTCAGCTTTTAAAAAATTGGCTAACTTTTCATCAAAACTGTCAGTTCAGTACTCTCAGGTGATATGGAAATCCATTTTTTAAACAAATGGTGTTTACATTTCCTGAAATGCAGTCATGGTTCCATGAGACAATACAGGAATGTGTAACATCAGCCCATATGCCAAGAGTGACACCATTGTGCTTTCTGTGATTTTACAAAATCACAGGACTTTTGGCCAGGTGTTCCTTGAACACAGAAGTCAAACAAGTATTTTGTGAAGACAAAAGCAAGTCTGCAGAAAAAACACTTTTTTGGTGGTAAAGATGAAAAATTTAAGGATCAAACCCTCTGAATGTTAATTAAAAAAACAGATTCTACAGATCAGCCACGTACCAGAGATGTACATTATGAGCAGCTTCTCCTGCACACCCATGAAATGCTCTACAGTTACATCTAACAAAATAATAAACAAAAAGCCCAGAACTTCATGGGAAGCTGAGCAAGAACAGAAACAGTTACCTAATTTATAATGGTTATAAAACAGAATTATAGCACCCTGATGATTGTTTTAGACAAGTACTTTTTTATTTGAGCATGAACTAAAAATTACTCTAGTCTGTATCCAAGTGAGTTAGTCACTTTTTCCTAATTGACTATATTCCAGAGGCAGCTTGCTTTTACTTTCATATTAATTTTTCTTTAATTGCCAGAAAAGTACATCATGTGTAGCACCTCCTTTCTATATAAAACAAGCTGTCAGAATTTAAAATGTATTGAAGTTTGGCTAAAGCAGTCTGTTACAGGCCAGTTGGCAAGCTCTCAAACTACAGATAAGGTCTCAACCACTAAGAGCCTGTATTTAAGTACAAAAAGGGAAAAAGCTGCATAAAAACACAGATAAACAAAATAAAGTTATTACTCCCATGAAATTAGTGGGACCTTCAGGTTACAGCACGTACAGAACCACACAGGGCCGCCTGCATCTGCAAAACTGGGATAAGAGCATGCATCCTCTTCCCATTGGGAATGTGAGAGACTACAAACCACGTAAGCTGGACACTGAGGCAGAGCAAGGTGTGATTCCAAGTGTGAACTGTGCCAGGACCATCAAACACACTGTTACAATGCAGTAAAACAGCACAAGACTCTACCGTGGCCGGCAGCACTGGGTACAGACCCTCCAACACATCATTCTTCAGCAAGTAATGCTAATTTTTTCTTTAAAAAGAAAAATATATATATCCTGATACTCTCTTTCCCTGAAAAGCCGCAGCTTGAAACCCCATTCGCTTGGTTAGATGCAACAGCTCTCAAGTTTCCAGGTCTTTAGCTACCCCAGAATATAAACTTAATTTTTGAGACTGAAGAGTCACGTCGGTATTACAGCCCACACTGATTTACTTCATCTTTGCTGGCAATGAACCTATTAATAATGAACATGTAGTCAAAACTATTCACATGTTAAACAATTTATGGTCAGAAGTATCACCATCATACCTTGATTTTAAACTCCAGTTGGGAGTTAATTGTGTACATCATTTCTGTCCTCTCCATCTTCCGAGCACCTTCGTTGCATAAACGTACCAACTAGAAATGAGACATTGATTTATCAGGTTTAATGCACTTAAGACTTACAATACCAGCTTTATAAGATGCCCTTTCTGAGGAAGCATAAAACCTACAAAGGAACTGACATTCTCATGTTGGGTCACAGACAGAACAGGCCTCTGATCCTTTCATTTTCTTTTCAAACCACAATGTCCTGTTTTAAAGTAATCTACTTCCAGAATACAAAACCAAATGCATTACATTTCCCAGCAATTTAAAAGCAAATTGGCAACCTGATTGCTCAGGCTCCAATGGATGGAACCAGAATTTACTACACAAGAAAGTGCTGTTGACATTTACAATCTATGCACGGAAACAGACTTGTGCTCTCCTTCCACCACTAATTCTTGGCAAAAAAAAAGGCATGACTATGGGAGAAGAAAACGCCTTCAAACAACTGGCAGAAGGTGATCTGGTTAACTTCCAATAATAGCAGAAAGAAGGCTTAAGTTTGCTTAGAAGAGTCAGACTTTCTCTACTGCCAGAAGAGTGCTTTGGCTTTTTTCACATGTATTGTCCACCACGCAGCGCTCTGTTGGAAGCACTGGCAGCAAACAGGATAACTCTGTCCAACTACCCAAAGAAACAGGTGAACAAAATGAGCAACACACATGAAAACAAATTCAAATGAGTAACAAAACCTAAAAGCAGCCACTTTCCTCAGTGGATTTGTGAAATTAAAAGCATGCAGTGCAATTTAGGAAGGAAAACAGTGAAAGCAGAAACAGTCACATTAACCCTCTACAAACATACTTTGCTCACTTCTTTTAGAGCTTGCTTGCAGTTCTCATATTTTGGGGAATCCTTGGGAGTTTTCTGACAAATAGTCTGAAATAAAATGTCAGTTACTTCAGAGGATGAAGAATCATGGACTGTAATACACACATAAAGCTACCCACAAACTAATTGAAGTCAAAGAGCTGCAGTACCAGCTGTGGATTGGGATAAAGGAGAGAGCACTAGATTCACTTCTTCAGAGCGCTCCATCACACTAAGGAATGCCTCCCTTGAAAGTTTTTTGGAGCACAGTGAAGTTTTGCACCTCTTGGCCAACCTCCACCCACAGTGAAAAGGTGAAAGAGGCAGGCCACACCCTTCCAGGAAATGGGAATTTTAACTTTGGAATGGGGGATTAGGCCCTACCAGTCACAGTAAGCAAAGAAATGCTACAGTACTACATAATCAATAGACAGTATCTGCAGACCTGTACCTGATGTAAGATGATATGAAGAGATTGGAATGAACTAGGAATTGAAGATGAAAGAATGCCAACAACAACAGAACATGCAGCAAGGAGAAATAGAAAAAGGACACTGTTCTCACATCCATTAGTAAGGGAAGACGAGTAACTCTCTGCATAGGAAGAATGAGGAAAGAGATCATTGGTAAGTTCCGGCAGTCTTCGTGGGACTCGATCCGTGACAGCACCTCTTTAAATGCTGGATTCGTGGCTCTGGTGGGAAAAAGAGGGAGAAAATTAAAGGGTATGCTTTCCTAAAGAACTAGCAAAGTTGTTGGATTTTAAATAAATCATTTTATTTAATAGGGAGGTGTGCTTTGCAGGAGTTCTATCAATTAAGCTTTCACCTTTACTTAGATACGCAAGACCAGCAGTGACACTGAGAAACCTCGAGTTCTGCCATACGTGAGCAGATAGACTGGCAGGGAACATCCAAGGGAATATCCAAGGGAATAAGTCTTTGACACTGATGAAACTGTACACATCCACAGAAAGGGAATGTAACACATGGAGGACTGGACTACACAGCCAGGCATATTTTCACTCTCCATTACTTCATTAAGGAAAGCTTAGCACGTAAGCACAGGCTCAGCTGGAAGCCACAAGGTTTTACACCAAACCCACCACCTGCTGCTCCCTCTGACTACAAAGGGGGTGATTCTACAATCACATTATAAAATCAGCTCTTACAGTAACTTCTGCAGTGTTCGCTGCTGATAGACTTCATTGGTGCAGTATTTTACATAGGGATCAAACGTTGAAGCAGCATGCTTTTCAACTATATCACTAATGTCATCAATAAAGATGTTGTTCTGGTGTCTTGCTTCGAGCTCTTTAAAGAACCTGTGAAATAAAAAGAAAAGACTTGTTTTTACCAAGCAATAGCAGATTTTCTCTCACAACATTTCACGCTTTACAACCTATGACTTCTACAACCCAAAGAACTGGAGTGGTTTGTCGAGGGCAGGATCACCTCTCCCTTGGCAGAACTGTAAGGGAAGCCTTCACGTGACACAAGTCACAGGGTGGCAGTGTCACCTGGCAGAGTTCAGCACCAGCAGTGCTGGCAGAGTTACTGCCACTCTCTGGCTGCCAAAACCAAAGTGGCATTGCTGACCTGGTTAGACCAGAATTTCCAGACACAGGGTTGAAAAAGAAACAAAACTTCAAGCACAACGTTAAAGCGTTTCCTCATGTAATAAAGGAAGCATCATACCAGAGATGTTCAAAGAAATAAAGTTACCTGTGAACTGCTAAACAAAACATGTACAGCAGGCTGAGCTGGACAAGGTGCTCATGGGACATTACTTATTTCTGCCACTGAAAACACACACACACTGTGAAGAGAGACAGCAGGAACAGAAACCAAAACCCTGAGCTGACTTGTTCACCTAAACTTCCCTACTGTTCAGCCCCTGTTCCATATCAAAGTCCCTTTGGCATCTGAAAGCTTTTTGCTCCTCCTCACACTTTTATCAGAAAACAAAAGCATTCCCAGAATGCTCTTTAAAAATATTTTACAGTTTGGGGTATAAGAGCTCACACAGATCAGTATCAGATCTACTGCAGGACATGACAGTGGTCCACGCTGGCACTCAAACTTCACTGCAAGCCTTAAAACCCTAGAAGCTGCTGAGAAATCATTCCAATACTGGCCTTGCCTGCAGGCTTTATACACAAGGATTCACTAGTTTCAAATAACAAACTCCCTAGAGTAACCCAGATAGTAAGATATTCTCATACAGCACAGAAGAATTAAAGAAAATACTTGGAACACATGATCACACATCAAGCTAAAATATTTTGAAACATGATTTATTTCGTTTTGTCTCTTCATTACATCTCCTCATTACTAACACTGGCTCTTCACTACCTGCCACCTTGCAGGTGTTTTAATCACCCTGCAGGTTTGTGTAATTCCACATTGTGAACCATTTTGGAAAGCACTGTGATCCCTCTCTGCCAACGCCACCGCAAATATCAGTCTGTCACCATCAAAGCCATTCTGTACGTGGAGGTGAACTGCGGTCTGGCTTGGAGATCACTGAGGTTAAGTTCATTATTATTATTCTTGCTTAATGTTTTTGAAATTACAATGATGTGTACGTCTGGCACGAAGAAGTCTCTAATGCAGATGTAGCTCCACAGTGATGTTGCTGTCCAGTAAGAGAAAAAGGCCACTGGGGTGGAAGTGAGTACAATTCAACTTCCTCCTCTTGGAGATAAGCGAACTGGAAAAGCAACTACCAATTTGAGAGAACTTCAGCTAAAAGCAATAAAAAATTCTGAGTAGCCTCTAAAAGTCTGAATCTTCTCTGCAGGAACAGAAGCTTAAACATACGCACCACTTTTTTACCCCCCCCTTTTTTGAGGGGGAAGAGAGGGCATTTAAAGTAGTAAAAATGGGAAAAGTTACAGCCTTATTTCTATAGAATGATTACACTGACTTAGAATCAGAGCTTTTAGCAAAAGAATAGTTGAAGAGGGTGATTAAAGTGAGCAACTACATCCACAGGTGTTTGAAATGGATCAATTTGTTACAGGAGTTACCACAATCTAAACAATTGAAAACCATACACACACAGAGAGATACAACATCAAACAGTGCAGAGCTAACAGTCCATAAAAATACCTTTTATTAGGAAATACCCACTGAGCAACTACAAAGCCAAACAAGAAAAAAGACCCCGACAGCCTATTCCTTCAGTGAACTGGAACAACTTTCACCAATCCTACCCATGAGTAACCAGACTCACAGCAAGTCACTTGCCTTGTCAACTATTTATAGTGCTCTGGCAGAACTCCGGAATGCTGAAAAGGCCATGGCAACCCTGCCAATACCTTCTGCTACAGCAAGATTGCTGAGACAGTGGAGAAGTGCTCCAGTGCAGCAGCACACATTCCAGAAAAACAAATCTTGAGCCACCCAATTAATACCCACTGACAAATGAGCTCACAAAGAACACTCTGTGCCACTCGAATTGTAAACCTTTTTGATACATTACAAAGACACGACAACAGGAGTCGGCGTTTTAAAACCCTGCCCAAGCTGAACACAGCAGTGCTTTTTACATTGCTGAGAAGCAGGGTGCTCCTGCCTGTCTCCCCAAGTCTGAAGTTAACTGCATGCTCAGCTGTCACAGAACAAAGTGCTCTCTTCCATGCCACAAACAATGGATTTATAAATCATTTTGTGATGAGACTGTGTCCATGTAACATGGTTCCTCGCACGGTCAAACTAACAAACACAAGCAAGCAAAGACCTTGGAGAAGAGAGGAGCACAACCAGATGCATAACTTGCCTCAGGCTCTGCAACCCTGGGTTGTCACCTGCAGTCCTTAGGTTCACAGCACTAGCAAATGCTGACACCATTATATGCAAGAGAACAAATTCACCTCGATAGTTGGAAGAAATTTTTAAGATGAAAATATGAACCATAAAAAAACCCATAAATGAAGCATTGCTTGGCCTTGAGGGCAGCGTAGCAGCCAGGAAACTCTCCACCACAGCCTAGAAATAATGGTGATTTACAGAGTGCCCAGGACACTCCCCAGAGAAAGTCTGGAATTGCCTTCCAAACGATGTGTTCTCCCGCTCCTGCCCCCCTCCCTCTCAGAGCCTCGCGGGCACGGGCACCACTGCCACCCCACACCTCCCGGCAGCCCCATATCAGAGGCAGCCCCAAACACTCCCAGGTCCATCTTTCTCACAAGGGCAGCTGTGCCAAGCTGGCAGCTGCCCAGCTCCCATCACCAGAGGAAAGCAAGTTCCAAGTGCAAGTGTACCCGTGTTAGGCTGGTTTACAGCCGGCTGCGGTTCCGAGGGCAGAGCAGCAACGCCTGCCATGGGGAAGGCCAAGGGCAGGAGGGCACAGCACAGCTCCCAGCGCTGCTGGGCTTCTCCCTGTACCCTCATAAGCACTTCAGCCTCTTCCCAACACATCTGAGGAAGTTATCTGGGGGAGCAAACTGCCACACATGCTTACAGGCAGGGAGAACGTGGCAGGGTGTGACACTGCTGCACATAAAGCTGCCCTGCCTATAGAACATACAAATAAACATCTGTGTGCGTGACCTTTGTACTGGTACAGCCACATCTGTAGCAGAGGGTACAGCACGACACGGAGGACAGCAATGCCACTCTTGAGCAGGTGGGATTTCCTAGGTGTGAACACTGCACAGATCAACCTCACAGCTGTCCAGCACAACGTGCAGCAATGCAGCCTAACATCCCTCTGCAATGAAAGCCTTCACCTCGTGAATCCCAGGTCCAATAAAGACTGTATAGCTTTAAATTTTTATTTAAACAGAGCACATTGACCTGATGACACACAAGAGGAGCCAAGAGAACACACAAATATCCTCCCCTCTGACAGCCTTGCTAAATACAGTCTCTCCAGACTTACTAACAGCTCAGTGCCTTTTCAAAGCTACATGTTGTTTTTATGCAGGAAAGGCAATGGCATTCTCTGACACCAAACTGACCCCCTGAAGACCTATCACCCCATCTCAACTACCCAGGGGTGCTGCTTCATCCTTATCAGTCTGTACAAAGGATGCAGAGAGGCGATTTCAAATAACTCTTTAACACTCATCCACTTTACTACCAAAAACATATGCAGATAAACACAGTTTCCCTATTTTGTGACTCCCACAGCAACAGAAAATCTGAAGAATCAGTGAAAGAGTCATAAACAGCTGCTAGAACAAACCCTGCAACCCACCAACAAGATACTTATTGCACTGCTTCACCTGGTAACCTTGCAGAAACGATGCCCTGAAGGGGCTGTGCTGAGCAAAGCACAAGATCACAGCTCCAGGGATTCTGGAAAACATTGGCTAGTCAGTTGCCTTGATTTACCTTTACTTTTCCTTCAACAATACTCAGCCACACTGTACCTATTTTAATTAGAAAAATAAGTAAACACAATCTTTAACATGATCCGAAGGTTTCCTTAAAAGATTGCACCAGCTTTTACTATTTTAAAGGGATTAAGCTGTGTCTATGCAAAGTCTATGTAAAACCCTGCAGAAGCAGGATGCTAGAGAGAAAAAAAAGCATGGTTACATGGTCAGCATTAAGTGACACCACAAGTGACCCCTGGGACACAAGAGATTATCTGAAGAAACACAAGTTCTATGTAACTAATATTTAAATTTCATATATCCAAGCACTGGAAAAAAAGAACCATAAAGGCAGTTTAAATTTTATGTTTAAATTGGTGTTATTTGATGCTAATGTACAATTTATTAGAGTGACAAATTAAGGGAGTTCATGCCAGCTTCTAGTCCCACTTGGTTTTAATAACTGAGTCCAGGCTCAGGCTAAATGCATTGGTAACAGAAACACAACTGCAAACGCCATCCACCAACAATTTCTGTGTATAAGCAGTGCTACAGAAGACTCAGAGAACTTTTTCAAAGTGATCCTTTACAACACCTCTGAGCAAACATGGATGCAAAGACAAGGATGCCAGAGGAGACAAATCCAACTCAAGCTGCATTGAATTTGAGAGGATCACAGCCAAATCATAAAAAAAATTCTGAACTAATTAAAAAAAAAGCATTCTTTCCCATCAGTTCCGTTCAACCAAGAAAATAGATGAGGGAAGGATGATTCTGTTCAGGGTTGTTGTTCCTGAGTACTGAAGTCACATATCCAATCTTGTCTCCAATAAGGAAACTAAATTATATAAGAACAATCACTGTGTTAGGAACGCAAGTGCCAACTGCATATTAAAGTCACTGCTTACCAACACCGTCAGTCATCTGCAAAGAAACAGTGCAGGTCAACCTAGAGAGTTGTTTCAGCTGCCAGAAGAACTCCCTAAACAAATAATTCCTAGAGACTCAAGCCAGAGTTCAGTAACAAGAGCTGATGTCTGAACAAACCACGAAGGAAGCAATCTGAGGAAACACAAGGATAAATGCCCTGTCCCAAGTTATCAATATGATGCAAATCCATGTGTTCTGTGGGTGCCTGCACTTTAAAGGGGAAAAAAAAATGGTATTTTGGACTCACTGCTCTACCATATGTCCTCCAAAATCCCTGGAATCTCCCAATACTCAAAAAAGGCCCCACTGGCAGTAAATTTTAAGTTTGTCAGGTAATGCATCACAGCTGGAAGAAAGGCAAACCCCACAAATAGTAATTTAGCAACACTCTGCAACACCTGGAAAACACAAGAGTCTGGTTGGTCTGAGTGCCCAGCAGCACCTGCTGTGGGTCAGGGCAAACAACCAGGCCTGCACAGAGCCACAGGTGCCTCACGTCCTGCTTCCAGATCACTTAGAAGGATTTTTCTCCCTCTTGCTCCCATTACTCTGCCCACCATTATCCACTCAGCCTGCTTAATAAGAGACTTCAGCTTTCTGAAGCCACCTGACAAGATGTTCTCACAAGCAAACACATTCTATGCCACACAAATCATTCACATCAACTCCCCTTTGTTAGAGACATTCCAATGAGCTCCCAAAAGCAGAGACCCTCTCTGCTGTGTGCATTCTGCTTCTAACAAAGGGGGCTTTGTTCCACCAGAAACAGCCTTGTCATGCATCAGAAACCCATCTTGGTGTTTCTGGAGAGTTTCCATTAAACATGTTCTAAGTCAAAGTTCCTAGATATAACCCTTAAGCAATTTTGACTAAACATAGTATTTTTATCACTTATTCTTCAGCTCACCTGAGCAAAAAAAACACTGATAAATACACAGATACTCAGATTTTATGCTTTAAATAAGAAGGCTGCTCAAAATAATAGGACAGATGCTCAAATTTACTACAGTTTTATAACAAAACCCTGAAAATAGGAAATGACAGTTCAGAGATATCGAGATGGAGGCTTCTGTTTTGAAACCACTTTTGTTATTTACACAAATGAGGTTGTAGAAAGCCAGCACAAAGTTTGTTACACTTTAAGCACATTGCACAACTCAGGAAACAAAATATGTTTTCGTTTAAGTTTTAAAAGGAGTTATGATTTTTTTTTTACTCCAAGCTATAAAAAAGTTCTTAAACCATTAGACTTTCCAGACAAGAAAGAATAACATTATAACTTTAGGCTAGCGTGGTATTTTTCCACTCTTTTTTTGCCCCCCCCCCCCACTTCCTTTGAAGACTATTAATCAAAAGGGTTGTAAGAATTCCCTTAAAAATATCGCCCTCCCCACTCTCATCTCTGCTTTAAATATTTTAAGTGACAAATTGGGATGTGAATTTAATGATTTGGAAGGTTTATTCAACACAGGAGAACCCAAACACACACCCAAAGAATTTGGAAATTCACAATTTCCACAAAGAGGAAACAAAGGAAACAAAAGAAAAGGGAATTAAAAAAGCCAAAAAGACAGGAAGGACTGACTCCAGAACTATTCCTAGCCTGACAAATTCTTTATCCAACCATTGGCCCAATTTCAGAATCAAGGTTAATATTTTTCTATCCCACAGGTCGAGAGAGACACATTTAAAGTTGTACAGTGATCAGTGTAAGATCAGTCAGTATCTTAAGTAAGTTGTGTGCATCCTTTAGCCATTGTGCTTGATTTCAAACTGGAAATAAGGCATAAGAAGCACAGACATTTTCATTTTTCAGTAATGTAGACTGCAGTAATGCACCTGCTGATACCACCATTAACCAGGCTAGGACAACAAACAAATTGTAATAAAGCAAACCCTCATTAGGGAATTTTCTGAATGGAGTTTAAAGTACTCATAACCCTGAAGTGCACTGGGAGTGCCCATACACATCCCTGTCCCATATTAAATAGCACTGGCAGTGATTATCAGCAATCATAAACCAGACTTTTTGGCATCTCTATTATCGAAAAATCTGACATTTCCTTTTCATAGGCACTATTTGTAGCGTGTCTGGTTTTCTTGTTACTGACTTTGCACTGACAAAGCTTACAAAAAAGCCACCCAGCACAGCAGATCTTTTTAGGAGCAGCCCAAGTGGCTGGTGCTGTGGTGTGCCCAGCACTGCCCACGAACAGCAAGATGCCCGTGCCGTTGCCATAGCAGATGCCACAGTCACACAGCACAGAGCACACACTACTCAGCAGAAAGTAAACAGGGACTTGACTGATTGAGGAAAACACTGGCAAGAGTCAGTGTGGAACTCTTGCTCAATGTTTAATGGTTTGATAAGGGCAAACTAAGCTTAATTTGACTGTAAAGACTAGGTGTGACTGATCCACATCTAGCTCAGGAACTGCTTAGATTTGAATGATGCTTATTTCTACTTGAATACACCTTATTCTTTCCTTCCTTACCACTGTTCAGCAGAACTAAAACCAAGCCTATCCCACAAAACTTGAGCTCAAGCCCAGTGTCAAGGAGAGTCAACCCGTGTGAAACCACTGTTACCTGTATTTTACATCTTCAAACAAGCACGAGAGCTATAGAAACAACAGTTACCACTCAAAAATGGTTACCTGAGGTTCCAGCAAGAAATTTGCTTTTATGTTCAAACAGGTAATAAAATAACCACCAGGCATCTCCAGCTCAGCCTAGCTGTAAGCTCTCCTTACTAACTCAGTACAGCCAGAAAAGCAAACAGCCACTCAGCTTTAAAACCAGTGTTTTGACAAGAAAAGCCAAGATTTTTTCCAAATAAGAACAAGATGCCTCAGAGCACAACAAGGTAACTACTGGCACTCACCCTCAGGTATATTTAAAAAAAACAAACCCAACTTATTGGAAATAATTTAAAATTATTAAATTTAAAATTTACAAATTTTAAAATGTGTGCTTTTTTTTTAAATGTAGAAGTTTATTGCTACACTTACTTTTTGCTTGCTTCATAAACATCAGTGATATTGGAGAAAAGGTGATGGTTCTCTGTTTTGGTCATTGTGAGGCTCAGTTCCCTGGAGTTTTTAAACATCCGGATCAGAATCTCCAAGCTCAGCAAGTAAGAATGCTCAGAAGAGATCACTTCAAATATAGCCTGCAAAGTGGAAGGGGGAAAGAAGAGACTTTACTATTGTCCAGGCTTCTGGTTTGGTTTTCAGTTGTTTTGGTTTTGGTGTTTTTTTTAAGAAAAGGAAAATTGCAAAGAAAATTACTGGATGTAAACTAGAGATTGTAACAAATATTCATTTCCATGACAGCTGCATCATTTACTTACAAATAAGTGATTTAATACTAGAAAAAATATTTTTTTAAAAAGTTTGCAACTGCAAAGAGGAGTCTGAGGACAAAACCCACCAACTGTGATCCCTTCCCACTCGTACTCCTGAGAGGTTTTAATTAAAAATAACCATGTCTGTTTCTGTGGTCCACCTGGAGGCTTCCTATCAGTCCCACTGCTATTGACCAGTCACTGTTTGCTTTTTCTCTTTCTAAACAGAAGCTGACAAGTTATTTACTTGAAAACATTCTTGGGTAACGAGTCTTTTCACTCAAGCATTCGCAGAAAAGCAAAACCCTTTGTGAAATTCAGGTTTTAGTCACATATCAGCAGCAATACCTTGGTTACTTTTAAAGCAGGCAGAGAGAAGCAGAGATAACTTGCAGGAGGGAGCAAAGGCTGGTGGCAGAGGAGGCAGGAGGGGGTGGCAGCCCCTGTCCCTTCAGGGGCTGGGATCAGGCAGCCCTGCAGCCCATTCCCTCTCCTCCCACAGACACCTCCTCTGCTTTATCCCCCATCACCCAGCACGGCCACTGCACCTTCTGCCAGCTGGCTGACACACAAAGCAAACTTCTAATGGACCCTTGGACTTTGAAATCAACATACTTGTTCCACTGGAAATTTTCATCTGTGGTGTAGAAACCCGTTCAGCTTTCAGCCATCTCTAAGCTTTATTTCCTGTTAATTTAGTGGAGTCCCTACATGTATGTATGAGGAAAAATTAACATCATTTTCATGCACCCTTTTGTCATGAGCTCCACTGAGTCACACTTGTCACCACATCAGGCATTAACATGGAGTAACACCAAAGGTAATTCAACTTTGTTCTCAATATAAGGAATGCTCATTCTTGCACGTAGAATTTCAGTAGTTCCTTCCAATAACTTCTCCGAGCATTCTCAAACTAAAGGTGCCCCACACACTCTGAGCACAACAGTGCAGATCTGAGTGGTTAGAAAGGCTAAAGCTCCTGGCTCTACAAACACAGAGAGGGCCTGGCAAGCCTGCAGCAGGAGCTCACTGTGATGAGCTGGTGTCCATGCTCTGGAGAAACCCTGCTCTTCCAGCACCAGGCATAAAAGCAAGGGAGACTACAGGCAGGTGGAAGGCAATCTTCCTGAATATCCCCAACACCAAGACAACCCATGCTATGGAGGAAAACACTAAAACATTCTGCTGGAGACTTTTGTTCATAAGCTTTCTTAAAAAATTCACATCTAGTGAATTCTGCCAGTGTCACTAATGCAAGCTTTTGGTCAAATACAGTATCTCCTGGGTATACTGAATCTCAATGTTCCTGGATTGTGTTTTCAAAATTATTCTTGCCCTTCTAAAAAGTCTGCTTCGGTGAAATTGATATTTTAATAATGAAATAACAAGTTTTGGATTTCTGAGAAAAAAAACACCAACAAAATCTGCTTTAGCTGAAGCCTTAAAAGTTTATGCAATGCAAAGAATATTTACCAACTCCACAGAAAACCTACAGGGCCACTGCACACACAAGGAAAGGAAGTCTAAGGTTGATAGCAGTGGTCTCACCATCTTATTGCTGACCTAAAGAGCTGGAAGGACCTGGTAAGAGATACAGCAGCAGCGAGGTAACAGCTATGTTATTCACAAGAGTGAAAACTGCTCTCTGAGAACATACACAAAGGTGATGCTTCACACAGCACTGAATTACCAACTCTGTCAGCCTCAAGAACCTAGAGGACACACACATACACGAGCCAAACCTACCCACTGCTTGGCTAGCAACGTGCCCAAAGGTGCCCAGAAGGGGCAGTTTGGCCCTTGCCCAGCAACTACATTTCCAGTCTTCAGTCTCATTGTACTTCTCCCAGCTGTGCTCAAATAAAGGGTTTACCTAAGGATTGCTGAAGATTTCCATGGCTAATTGGTTTCCACCCAGACATCTTCCAACACAGGAAAACATACAAGCTCTCTTATGACTATTACTGTTTTGGGGGGGATTTGTTTATGCATTTACTGAGGACCCTGATGGAATTCTTCCGGTGTGGGAACAGAAAGTCATTAGCATAGTCAGAAATGAAGAAAAAGATATTTCTAACACATAAGGAAGGGAGAGAATATCATCTTACTGTGACCAAAACAGAGAATAAAGACAGAGAATAAAAATGAGAAAGGATTAAGAAACAATCTTAACTTTGACATAGAGTAACTACTCCATATTCAGAGGCTGGGCAGGCATTTACCAGGTGCTTGCTAGCAGTGTTTATGAAGGACATCTGAAACCATAATGTGGTTCACCTGCACGATATGGAGGTGCAGGTGAGAGTCCTGATGGACAGAGAAAACTGGTAAGAGGCCAGATGCATGCTGGCAGCTTGTACACACAGGGCTTGTACACAGAGCTTCCAGCATGCAAGAAAAGAAGATCTATTGAAAATTATTGTAGTTCAAATCAGTCTCTCTATATGACACCTTTTCTTCAGACAAAAGATGCACAGCAATCCATCTCACTTATGTGTTCTGAAAGGTGGGATGTGTATGAATGCGCAACATGCATGTTTAATCAAGGTAGAAAGCAAACTGATATTACTCTGCAGTGACATTATAATGGCAAAAATAATAGGCTCTAAATAGCAATTTAAACAATATATAAAGAGTAATTGATAAAAGGCAATTTAAAAGAAATACAACAAAAGCAGAACTTGGTAGCACAACTACATCTTAACTTTCTATTCAGGCTCCCTCTGAAAGAATGGGCCTCTAATATTAAAATCAAAACCACCTCAGGCTTGAAAACATTAAAGACTTTGCATTTAAAAGGCACCTAAAGAACTTGTTCTCTTTGAAGAGATGTAAATGAGTCCAGGAAATATAGGCTAATGGCTCGTAAGAGATATGACTGAAATAAATGTCTGGTGTCTCAAAGCAGGAGAAGACAGAAAAGCAGAACACATATCCTGATCTCCTGCACTGCCTCTTCCTCAAATAGAGAAAAAGAAGAGATCCAAAGAAATGTAGCATTATAAAAACCCAACAAACTATTGTCTAGATCTCTCTGTACTTCATGTACGAACACAACAGCTGCAGGTCCCACAGCTAAAATATTTGAGGCTACACACATCTGTGACCTTCAGAGAAAACCCCACTCAGGTCTCCCTTGGCTACACTCACCCAGGTATGTCCCAAAGTGAAATGGAGCTACTGGAACAAATCACCACGGCAGGTAATGCTACAGTGTTCCTACCCCAAAAAAAATGGGGTCTTCCCTCTTGAAGGACATACCTCAAGAACTGCAGGTAAACAGTTGGCTAGGTCAGGCTATTCTTTTCAACACCTCTCATTCATTTTGATATAGCCCCTGCAAGCAAGGAAGGAGGGTAAAGCAGAGAAAGAGGACAGAAGGAACAAAGAGGAAGAGGAAAGTGGATAAAGACAACAAAACTGAGCAAAGGGGAAAGAGACAGAGAGAGAAAAGGTAACTACATGGGTAATTGCTGCTGTTGTCTGTGCTGCTGACAGCAGGGATGCCCCTACTTCATTTCAGTGTGACAGGGAAAGGTTACTCCCACCAGACACAGCGCTCACATGCCCAGTGACATCCATGGGCCACTCCAAAAAGCCATTATTTGTTCCTCACTGCCTTCAAAAACATACCCATCACCTCCAACCCTCTGTGAAGGGGAGGCTGATGGTGCACCTTCCCCATACCACACATGGCAGCTCCTCCCTGCTGCTACAGAGCAGCCCCCAGCCAGCCCACGCCTGCAGGAGGGAGCATTCCAAGGAATGGCTCCTGCAGCCAGACCTGCAGGTGTTGGCAGGAGAACCCGTGGCAGGGTCTGTTTATTTACTCTCCCCGGGGAGAGAAGACAGGAAGCAATGTAATGAACTTGTCCCCTTATCAATAGATTATTAAATCAGGCATGCAGTGCATCTCCAATCAATGAAACAGAACTGTTACTTTAAAGAGTACCTCCTGTCTTTTTCTTTCTTCCTGGCTGATCGCTTCTGATAACCCATTCTTCTTTACCTAAAAAAAAAAAAAAAGATTTGACATCTTTTTGTAGAAAAATATGATTTTAAAAAATACAAGACTATCAAAACACTGCACTAAGAATTCAGAGACAGAATCTGTCCACTTCAGACAGGCAGCAATGAGGGAGCAGAAATAAAAAAGTCAATAACATCTGTCATTTGATGTATTAAAAGAACTAAATAATTTCATTAGAAACTAGCTGAAGACACAAACACAGAACTACTGCAGCAAAAGCCTACATAGCTGAATCACAGCCACCCTGCATGACCTCCCTGGAGTTTACACACAGAAACATGCAAACTGTTCTCTCCTTTTAAGTTACATTTTCAGACTGACACACATACATCACAAGGCTTCTTTTCCAAGCGAGCCTGAAAACTCTTAGTATCTTAATTTAACACAGCTAAAAGCACAGATAAACCACCTCAACAGGTAGCTTGTTGACCAAAATATTATTCTAGAGGACCTCCAGTGTTAACCTAAACAGTCACGACAGAGTCCTGAGTAAACACTCTCAGTGTTCCTCCACCCTCAACCCTGCACCCTACAGCCACCTCAGCCAAGGAGAGCTTGCCCCAGGTCTCCAAACAACCAATGCTATCTCCAGCCAGAGCCTCATTTTCCACAGCCTGTAGCCACGTGCTCACCTATCAAATTCCACACCAGAGGCTCCTGAAGTTTATTCTTTCCTGGTGCAAACCACACACATTGTGTCATTTAAAAGGAGAAACTGAAGCACTAAGGAGGGTCTGGCTTTCTGTGCTTCCTGTTAAACACAGCCCTCACCACAGAAGGGTCACCTGCATGCTGGACCAGGGAAGGGGAGAGCCCACCACACAGCACTGCAGTCTGGAAAACACTGCTCTCCTCATGAAGCAGCAGCAGTGCATCATGGCACAAGGTGCAACATGCACTTTTGCTAAAGCTCCTAAGGCACCATCATCAGTCATTTTCTCTCCTTACTCCACTCATTCCCTGGAATTTTAAAAGATGTATTATTCCTCATTTCATTCCTGCATACCAGGCACCACAAACCTGGGTAGCAGGCTCCAGAGTAGAGATGGCAGAACATTAGGAAATGCTTCTCCATGGTTTGCATGCACACTGAAGCATGTTCACACATGTACATGCCTATAAAAACATGAATATTCCTGCATTTCAGCAATTCTTCTTTTGAACCCGAGGTACAGATTCCTCTGTCACCACAAGCACACACTGTGAATACCCGGCAGGAACTAATTAGATCCTTTTCTATTAAGCTATTAAAGCACCCTTCAGTCAACAATCTGAAAGCTTTAAAGCACTCATTAGGAAGTAAAATGTCCTTTTTCCTGGATGCAACAGAGGACTTTTCTATAAATATGCGACACAGGAAATACCTGTGAACATATCTGAGAGATTTCAGTGCTTCCTGCTAATACAGTAAATGCAAATTGCCAGAGGTCAACAAGGCAACTGCTGCACTCATGTTCAAAACACTGTGCTTTGTGATCATTATGTCATCATATATGGGTGTGTACATAGAAAGTACACATGCAAATTCACCACACAGGCAAATGGCTCAACCTTAACTGCAAAGCAACAGCAACATGTCCAAAGAGAAAGAGGCCCAAATATGGAGAGTATTTTTAGCTTATTCCATGAAAGAAAACTCAGTTCTTATTTCTGAGGTGTCCAAAATGGTTTTGCTGAAATAGCCTAAAAATCACATTTGTTACAACATGCAAACAAAAGCTTAATAAAAGCTAAGAACACAACCAGAAAGAATGGAAATGTCCCAATGCTACAGCTCCTAATGCTGTCTTACTGTCACACTGGGCTGCTTTTTCCCAGCAACTCAGTTATGACTGATTGAACCATGGAGATAAGGAGGAAACGATGAAAGATTGACAGGTTAACTCTGTGCTTATGTACAAGGAGTTCCTCCAAAATAAGGAATATACCAGAAATATTTAATAAATATAAGTGCCTGTGCCATAAACCAAACTGAACATAAGCCTTTAGATACTGGGGAAGAAACCAGTGCTAATACAGAAATTAACCCTGATGATCCTGGACACTAAAACCAGGTAGTTTGTCTGACACCACAAAGAAAAGGCAGCCAGGGAAAAGTGACAGTGTGAGTGGTTCAGTAAAGCAACTTGTGGCATCTTTTTAACTGAATGGGAAAAATCACAACTGTGCCTGTCCCAAACCAGAGAAAGAGATGAACAGAAAAATGAAACACAAGGTGATCAAAGCTCAGAAGGAGTTTCAGGTTAGAGACCCCACACAAAATCTTGATGCAGTGCTACATAAATACATTGAACTACTGCACATGAAATGCAGAACTTGATGCTAAACCACCCATTTAATATTAAATACGTCAATAATTCTGAGCATTACCCATGCTATGGGACATCAGTTTCTAGTGTCAGCTCTCAAGAATGTTCACAAGAAGCACAGCAGCATGGACAGTAACAATGAAAAGTGAGCACGCAACGTATTCTTCAGGCTGGGCAGTAAGGAGTGGGGAAAAACAGACATTCAAGTTCAAAGTCCCCCAGTCAGGTGCAGTGGTCAAACTCCACAACAGGTTGCCCAAGGAGGTGGCAAGGCCTCCACCCGATATTAAAAACCTGACTGGACACAGCCCTGGACAGCTTGATTTAACAACTCTCCTCGAGCTGGGGGACAGACAAGGTGGTCTCAAGAGGTCCCTTCCAGGCTGACCGATGCTGTGGTCCTTTGCCTGCACAATAACATGTGTCATTATCCACACCAACCGAATGCTGCATCTGTCAGAACATAAACACATTTAACACAGTGCCCAAGCCAGTACAAGGGCCTGTGATCTGCTGGACATTCTTCAGAGATATCAAAAGCTACTTTTCGAATATATTTTGGAAATAATGGTTATTCTCCCAAAGTTAAACTTTTAAACTAACAGATGAAGGTTGGAAGGAACAGGGATAGTCATTAATCTGGCTCTTTACCTCGTCATCTGCTTAGCTACTGCCAGCTGTCTAATCTGCAACAGGAATCTAAAGAGGAAGAGGGTTCCAGAGAGGAATTTGACAGGAACTGGATTTAAATAGCACCCTATTCCAGAGTGTTTAAGTGTGCTCCACAAAGCTCAATTACAGTTTCATGTGTGTGAACACTGCAGCAAGATAGAAACACACTTTTTAAGAATTATTCTTATCATAAAGGACTTGACAACTCCAGAATTGAAGACTTCACTGTCCCCCTCAAACAGAAAGTCTGCTCAGAACTGCATCAGCTGCCAAGCCTGTACAGCCAAAGCAACATCCTGCAGAAAGAGCAGACTCGTTCTGCTGCCCTTCCCCTCCATTTCCTAGCACAGTCTCTGCTAGCAAATACCATAAACATATTATTCTCCTCCCTTCCTAACATATGTTGGAACCAAACACTTTGACATTTTCCAGCTGACTCCCCATTACAATTCCACACTCACTTTTCAATACACATTGACAGCATGTAATTTTTCCAGAGTTATAAACACAGACACTATGGGATTCAGAGTCCCACACTTTGTTTTCACAATGCACTACCTTTTCCCATACACTCCCCACTTCCAACCTTATAAATCAAGTAAAGGCACTGAACAAGCCTGCTGTGCCTGAAATCATAAAGAACAAGTTGGTTCATTGCAGCTGTAAGCATGGCATGGGAATGGTTCTTGCTGAGATGACCTTTACATTATTTTGGTCTCATGACAAATTAGTGCTTTTGAAATTATTATTACTGATTAGCATTCTTCACAAAGCACCTCAGCTGTTCAACATTTAACTGCCAGTTTGCCTAGAAGGAATAAAAAGATCCCAATTTGACTTCATTATACACAAGCTTTTCTTTAACATTAAGCAAACTAACTACATTTAAACTACTTGATTTGTTGAAAGAAAACTAAAGCTCATCTTTTCAAAACCACATTGTCCTGCCTTCTTTAAAATTTAAAAAATCAAAGAGGGATTTGTATTTCAAAACCTTCAACTGCAAAAGGTCATCAACAAGTGCAGGACAACTCTTCTAAGCAGACAATCTAAATAGCCTTAGAAGATCTTGCTGAGGCTTAGTAACTAATTCATACAGGATACACACAGCTGATGGCCCCAGTTGTTCAATATCCCAGGTGATCACACCATGCAATAATCACCCTTTCCCATGCCACAGACAGGAGGTTCTGCAGCATTTTACAGATGTCTTCAACTCAATGTGCAAATAACAGGGGTATGCTTGCTTTTTTTAGCAAATTTTAAGAAGAAAAAATAGAAATGTATCTTAAAGCATAAAATTATGAAGTATTCTTTTGCATTTCAAAGTTGTATTTACTTTCATCTTAAGCTACAGTGAATATTTTGCTTGGTGGTTTCAATTTAGATACTCCAACCAGTCTGTTGTGCAGCCACATGAGCCTACGGATGCTTGTGCTAGAAAAGGGGAGGTGTCAGGTAACCACGGCAACAGATTCTGGCATGAGCATCAAAATGGACTGATTTATGCTTTCTTTAAGCTGTTGGAGCTGCCTTACATAAAACCTAAACAACAGCTGAGAGCTCAGGATGTGGATTAGTAACACCTGAATAACTGAAAACTTGTCGATAAAAACATATTCAGTGACACTTTATATTTTGGAAGGGAAAAGAAGGTGACAAACTTCAACCCAAGACTCCAGTAGCACGTAAAAAGACTTGCTTCAATACATTCTTCTCTGCTCTTTGTCTGGCTATACAATGATGAAATACTCACAACAGACAGCTGACTCCATGTTGACCTCAGGGGCTTATAGTGAAAAACCACCTTTTCATCCGATTTCTGCTCTCGGGGCTCAGAGTCCTCATCAGAATCTATGTCCAGAGCTTTTTCTTTGTAGTTCTGATATAATACAGCGTTTTCTATGAAACAACAACAGCAAGTCATTTAATTGCTAGGAAGTTGGCTTAGTCCTTTCATAAAAATTATAAGTAACATTGAAACAATGGAAGAAACCAAAATGTCAATGCACCGTTGCCAAACTCCAAGAGACAAAGATAGTATCTTATTTGGGATGGACAACGGTGCAGTACAGTAACAATGGATCGCTGTACCACTACCAAGAAGATCCACGCTGACTGAATTAAAGAACAGATGTGTCCTTTGTCAAGAAAAAAAAAAACAGAAAACCATTTTTTCTTCCTTGGTTTGCTGTACAACATTTCATAATTGGCCAGCAATTTAAAAACGGAACAAGCACGTCAGCAGAGCAGAGTCACTAACCTGGAGGTCTAGTTATTTTAAACTAAAAGATCATTTTAAGTCCACTACCCGTGCTAACTTTTATTCTGTCAGTTTTAAATACCATCTTCACACCTCACGAAGGAAATTATCCAAATTTCAGAAATATGAGGTCAGAACAGTTCCAAACTGAACCTTCAAAGCTTGCTTGAGCAAGTACCAGGCCTGTGACCCTTGGACCAAAACACACTCAGATATTTCAGTGCCCTCAGTGCTGATTCAGTGGTGCCCATGGCAAAGCAACACAGGTGTGGAGCAGGCCCTTGCAATTCCCCTGCCTCCTTGACCACACACCGCTTTCAAAAGCAGACAGAAAAATCCAAGATGAGAATAACCTGCTGACAATTAAGCTGTTAGGAAAGCAAGCTCTCAAAGGTACTCTAGAGATGGGGCAGGCTTTGGACAATATCCAATTCTCCCCTATAAGGGAAAGGGAAAATAAGTGAAAAGGTCTGGCTGCTCCACACACAGCTGTAACTCCTGAAGTCTTTTCTTGGGCTAGTGGATCTGTTCCACCTTCCCAGACCACACAGCCCTGGCTGAGTACTATATAAGGTGTGGCCTTTTTTATCTGTTCTTTGGAATGTCTCTATAGAACTTATACACTTTTAACACAGGAAATTGTGTACCAAAACTGAATTTTGAGAGGCATTCCAGAGAAAGCTATTAGTTGGGATTGGTCCAGGATAAAAGGGAGCCATTGGAAGAGAATCTAGAAAATGTCATTAGGAGATGGTGTGAGAAAATGTGAAAATAAGAGCAGGATGGGTGGTGATGCAAATAAAACAACGTGGAACACTGAGAATAGAAACAAGATGAAAAGGAGGGTAACACAGCAGCTGATGTGACCTTCAGGAGGCATTAAGCAAGGGAGTAGTAGTTATAAGGAAACTTCCATGGACTCATAGCCAGGAAAGTGTTTTTTTTCTTGTTGAAATATGAGGAAAAGTGGCAAATTTGGCAAAGCCCAGAATTAATGAGCAACATAAAAAAAGCAGGTACACAGCCAGTGGTTTTCTGCCACTTCAATTCAAAGGCTAAGTAGAAGGAAAAGAAAAGGATTACAATGTCAGGGAATTCACCACAGCACCCTTGCCTTATGAGGAAAAGGGAAATAGCTGCATGAACCATGAACTTGTAACAACAAATCCAGGCGCCTGCTGCAAGTGATGACCCCAGCCCTGTCTGCTCATCCAGAAAAGCCACCTCCGGGCAGAGTAACAGGGAACAGGCAGGAAAGAAGTCCCAGCTGGAGGAAAACCCTTGCCTGTGTAATCCTACAGAACCATTAGGGCTGGGACAGATACATCAATCAGTTCATCTTTGAGGAGTGACAGGGGTTTAAGCTGAAAAGAAGCCCTTCAAGCAAAAACCCATTTTCAGCCTGCCATTCTTTATATGCTCCTGAAGTATGGCCAGGACCAAAATTATGGCTCCATAGCTCCAGCAGTTCACTGAAGAACAAGGTACTTAGTCTTTTACTACGTAAGAAAGAAGTGTGCAAAACAACCCTGAAGTTCATTTCTCTGATGACTGAGCACATTATCAAGTCTGCACAGATAAAGAAAAGGCTTACCTTCCCCATCAAAGGTCCCTTGTCCTCTCAGCGTTTTCTTCTGAGAATTTTGACAAGAGATACAGACACGTTAAAAGAAGAATGCAAAACAACCAACAGTAACAAAAACTATTTTATGTGATACTTGGGCACGAAATTAACAGGCCCTAATCTGTAAACTTCTGATGCTGGACTAGTACTCATGAAAACAATTGCTTCATTACAGACAGGGAAAAGCTACTCCAGTTTTCCTCCTCATGTGCACTGTTTATACACATCTGTCCCAAATGCTTCATTTCTCCTACGGTTCTAAAGCACTTGTACAGGCTTTACAGGAGGTTCAGTGAACTCATCACTTACTCCACTGTCACTGGGCTTTTCTACGAGTATAAAGGCACACGACTGAGCAGCCCTCTCTTTCCAGGCTCTCTGCAGAGAGCCACCACTCTGAGTATTTTCTAAACGAGCGGTTTGAAACCAAAACAAACCTCTGAAATAAAACAGCTGTTTCGGTGCAGTCACAGTCTAAGAAGCCTGTTTAAAAAAAAAGAGGGTACTAGCAAAAGGAGTTTTGTGTGTAAAGACAGGACAAGGTCACATCCTCCCATTTTAAACACAACTTACTGATAAAAGTCTACTGCCAAACCCAAACCAAACCACAGCACCTCCCTCCTCAGCAGTCCTTCACAGTTCGATCTATCACTATATCACCACTCACAGCCTTTCCACAAAAGCTTCCATAACCACAGTTATTAATTTGATTGAAAATTGTCATAAAGCTGATAACTACTTTAATAGCTACAGCATTAGCCCTTAGCCTGGGGTACTTTATTATACAATTCCAGACCCTCCAAAGAAATCTACCAATATATTTTTTAAAAAGAGACAAATTGTATTTAGAAAGGAAGGAATACCAGAGAATAGGACATATTCAAGTAAAAGAATATTTTCAGTAAGTCTTTATAATTTAATGTTAATATATCAAAATTGAGAGTAAATCTACTACTCCAAAGGGATTACAGTCAAGAATTAAAACCAGGCATTCTACTTTTACTTGCAGGCATTAAAATTAAGCTACAAAAAGATATCTGAAGCCGTCTCAGATTTTTAAAAATACTTTAAAAGTAGTGTCTTGGATAGAGCAGTAAGGGGGGAGTTCACTTCTCTGTCAGTCTGGTCACTCCTGCAGGAGTTAAGTCACTGTCTCTTTTTCTCCCGTTTACTACTTTCTGGGAAACAGGTTTCAAAACATCAGTTTGATTGTTGAAGAAAACCCCGATGTGCTGTGGAATCCATCAGGAAACACGAGCAGGAGGCTGCCACGAGCACACTGAGCTGCCCAGATTTCAATGGAATTGCCTCCCTAACGCCTCTGTCACTTTGAAGACAATGCTTGAACTGATCCATGGGACTCATCAACAACTACATTTGATTGTTGAAGAAAACCCAGATGTGCTGGGGAATTCATCAGGAGGCTGCCACGAGCACATCGAGCTGCCCAGATTTCAAAGGAATTGTATCCCTGAAAACTCCACCGCTATGAAAAACAACGCTTGAAGCGACCCGTGCAACTCATCAACAACTATGGAAAGTTTTGGGGTAACAAAAAGCAAATTGCATTTATGGAAGGCACAGATGCAAACCCCACTCCTGCTCAGCCTACACCACTCTCATCAATACATCACCTACCAGCACCCCTTACCTTTATCCTCCCCAAGCTCGAAAACTTCTCTCTATCTTCAACAACCGCTTTAAGCGCGGGCTGGGACATCCTGTTTTTCTTCTTCAGGTTGGCAGAGCTGTCCAAGTCCACGCCGCTCACCACGGCTCTGCGGTAGGACGTGGAGCGCAGACCTCGCCGCAGGGTGCCAGGGCTCTCCAGGTCTCCATCAGCCTCCTCCTCGCCATCGGCCACCAAGGGTACGCTGATGCTCTCCACCAAGCTGCGCACCTTCAGCACCCGCTTGCTGATCTCTGTGTTCTGGCTGCTGCCTTTGCTCGTCAACTTTATTTCCGAGGCCAAACTCTTGGGAATGATCTGCTGCGTGCCCACCTTGAGCGCGGCGGGGCTGTGCGTGCTCAGCACCACGGGCTGCTGCTCCAAGGGCTGCTCCAGGGGCGGCTCCAGAGGGGATGCCGGGCTCCGAGGGGCTGTGCCAGCCTGCGGGGACCCTGCCCGGGGCGCCGCGGGGAGCCGGGTGCCCGGCCCGGTGGAAAGAGCATTCCCAGCGGGCAGCACCCGCTCCCGCTGCGGGGCGAGAGGCGATGGGCTGGAAACCCGTGGAGGATGCCCCGGGATGGCGCCGTTGGCCGGAGGACCGGGAGGAGCTCCCGGAGCAGACAGCAGCAGGGAGCGCCGCTCGGGAGAAGCCGCCTTGCAGGCTGGAGGCTGCACCGTCCCGTTGGACACGGATCCCGGGCTGGGAGCCGAGAGCACGGCGGCGCCGTTTGCAAGTGGAGCAGGAGGAGCTCCCGGAGCCGGAGGCAGCACCAGGGAGTGCCGCTCGGGAGAAGCCTCTCCGCAGGCTGGAGGTCGTCTCCTCCCGTTGGACACGGAGCCCATGCTGGAAGCGGGGAGCGCGGCGGCGCCGTTCGCAGGAGCTTTGCAGGCTGGAGGCTGCGCCCTCCCGTCGGACACGGATCCCGTGCCGGGAGCGGCGGGGCCGGCGAAGGGGCGCCCGTCCTCTAGCGGGAAGTCGGTGACGAGCAGCCCGCTGGGGCTCTGGTAGGAGCGCGGCCGCGGTTTGCTCCACGCGTGCTCCCTCGACCCCCGCTCCGCCCGGCCCTGCGCATCCATCGCCGGGGTCCCTCCCCGCGGGGCCGGCGGAGCGGCGGGCGCGGGGCCGGCGCGGGCGGGGAGAGGCGCAAACGCTCCCGCCCGCGCTTCCCGCCGCCGCCCGGCCCCGGCGGGACCGCAGCGCTCGCTCCCCGCGCCCAACCGCATCGCCCCGGGGGCGGGGCTCCCGCCGCCCCGCGCCCCACCTGCGGCCCCGCCCCGCCCCGCAGCACCGCCCTCCCCCGCCCCGCTCGCGATCCCATCCATCGCTGTGGGGAGGGACTCGTAGGGATGGGATGAGGAGAGTGGGTTTAAACCCCTGGGAGTTTCTCGGGGATGCGGGATAGTATTGGGCAGGTACTCGATGATCTCGAAGGTTTTTTCCAACCAGGCAATTCTATGAAATTGAAAGGGGGAAGATTTGGATTCTAAAAAGAAGGAATAGTGGGGAAAAGGAAGGTCCAGCCTCTTCTCTAAATTCTAACCTGTGTTGAAAGTCTTCCTCATGATCCTCCCTGTTCCCCAGGTTGTACTCAGAGCTTTTCCAAGCCCAGCACTGAAAGTCGATTCTAGTCTTTCCACCTGCCCCAGGAGTCGTTATTGGTTGCAGCTGGGTCCTGTGTTCAGTTCTGGAAGGATATGGAACTGTTGGAGCGGGTCAGTACTGAAAGGGGCTCCAGGAAAGCTGGGGACGGACTTTTTCCAAGAGCTTGTAGTGACAGGATGAGGGCGAATGGCTTTAAATTGGAAAGGGGAAGATTTAGATTAGACTTTAGACATTAGGAAGAAATTCTTCACACTGAGGGTGGTGAGGCCATGGCACAGGTTGCCCAGGGAGACCGTAGCTACCCCATCCCTGGAGGTGTTCAAGGCCGGGTTGGATTAGGCCCTGGGGAGCCTGGTCTTGTGGGTGGTGACCCTGCCCATGGCAGAGAGGGTTGGAAGTGGATGATCTTTAAGGTCCCTTTCCAACCCAGCCCATTCTATGACTTGACAGGAGCCACCAGGGCTATGCCTCGGGAAAGCCGCACTGATTGACCTCCGTGCTAACGTGAACCGATGTGCCCTGCACGCTGGAACAGCACCGGGTCTGGTGGCAGTTCCAAATTACATCACCCCCCAAAAACGTGTCTGTAAAAATGTGGAAAACTTCACGGTGACTTTGGTATATCATGTAACTTAAACATAGATAAAACCAGAACAGCATAGGTTTTAAAAAGCAAAAGAGGACACATGCTTCCCATTCTGTATTGGTGCCTGGGCGGGGTCCTCCCTGCCTGTGCCACCCAGCCCAGCCACAGGCCTCTGGGTGGCTGAAACAGAGCAGCTCAGCAGCACAGTCACTGGAATAAGTGACACGGACACCTCCTCTGTCCTGTTACATTCAATTATAATTACAACGTGCCCTTACTTTACTATTCACTTCTTTGCAGTTAAAATTTGTCTCTACTTCTGTTGGAAAAAATAATGGTCACTGTATTTTAAAAACCTTCTTTCGCAGTGTGTGGAGCACTTAGCATGAGTAATTATTTAGCTCTGCTATTAATTGTCACATTGGATATCAACATCAAAAATAATTTAAAATGCTTTCCTAGTATCGAACCACAAAACTTAATTATTCGTCAGGCTTCCCTCAGAGGTTTGAAAGATCAAACCCAGGTGTGATTTCTGTTCCTGTGTAATGCATGCAATCAGCAGAACAGAAATACCTTGAATCCTTGAAGATGCTGGAGCCCAGGCCCTGCCTTCAGAGCCTGGGACACTACGCTCCAGAGGTTTGGAGAGGCGAAAACAAGGCACTAAAGCACGAGGGTGCATACCTGTTCCTGTTAATCTTCATCACTCTCAGGGTTTCTGCTGCCCAAATTAGTGGTGAAACATTCAGGTCATTTACACCTCTGGGAGCTCCAGGAAGCGCCAAGCAGCTGGGGGTGCAAAGGCTTTGTTAGGCTGAGCAGTTCTTCCCACTTGGGTGTGAGGGCACTTTGCTTTCATTACCTGCAAGGTGTCAACTTGATTTCTCCACAGGTTTTAACTGAAAAAGGGTAATACAAAAAGCTTTGATGTGGAGGCTGGGCCTGCAACACCCCCCAATGATGCAGGTGCCTCACCAATGGAGCCCTGCTGCTCCTCTCTGCCCCAAGGGCTTTCTTCAGGGCAGGAAACCAACAGGAGTTCCCAGGAGAGGGTTTTGGGGGGATGGCCCTGCCCTACACATCTGAGAGCCTCGCCTGGGCTACAATTCACTCTGCTGCGAGAGGGCAAATTTTCCAGCTCAAGTTTAACAAAATATCTTGCTTACTTACAGATGGGCTCCTGGCTAAAACTGAACAGAGAGAGCCAGAAAAATTTGTTAAGATTTTTAATTGTTCTCTCCAGACTTGCAAGAGCTCCTGTATCACTGAATCTGAGGAAAATAAAGTAGATTAAATGTGATTTTTTATCTTTTAAAATATATTAAAAATATTATTTATACTAAGCCTGTTTAGTTGTAGTAAACAATCAGAAAAAAATACAGAAGAGAACATAAGGAACAGCCAACCAGGTGTACACACACGTAAACTTCAGATGTATTAATTCTTTTGCCAGAAGAATCCAGGAAAAACAAAACTCTTGCTAAGAATAAAATTAAGCAAAGAACAATGAAATTAAAATTGACAAATTTGTCTCACAAAAACTTCAAACAGCTACACCAGCTTCAAACAGGCAAACCAAACAATGAGAAGCCATGGGCATGACCGGAAATGCTGGTTCAGTTGTCACTTAGGGTTTCCCGGCCTTATAAATTCATTCATTATAAAGCTAATTCACATATAGGGTTATTTCTAAAATTATCTCTCAACTTTCCACATGAAATTGCCAACAAATTGGATAAAGTTTCAACATATTACTTAAATCCTAATTATTAATAACCGAGGTAATCAGCTTTCACAAGATTATTCTCTTGCACATGCTTATTAAGTGTGATGCAATTACAAGAATAACTTTGGTTTCTGAACAGCCCCCTCAGTGTTCGATTTCATACACAGTAAAAAAGAAATATAACCCTTACAATAAAATTACCATCATAAGAGCTATATAATTTCAGAGAAGAAAGAACTGTAACTGTAGTTATTAACACCTCATGCAAAGCAAGGTCTCGGTATAAAATCACTGAGGTACTAAGAGAAAAAGCCTAGAATGATTTAAGCACCAGCAGGGAGAGCGTGTCCTTCTGTAGGGCCCTCGTGGACGAGCATCATTGCTGCCAAGTGTCAAACCCAAGCCCAGGTACACCCCGTGATGTTGAGGGAAGAACTCTGCCCATGAAGCTTTCAGCAGTCGGGTTAATCCAGTTAATGACTGTAGGCATTTACTAGTGAAAACTTTCAGTCAATCCACCATTTCCTAGCTGGTACAAAAGACCTAAAAGAGACTATTATGAGTTTGCACAAACCAGGAAGCATTTCTCCACCTTGCAATTATCCATTCCTTGATATCCAGCAGATTATATTTGTCATAATTAGTATGAGACAGATAGAGATTAGAAGCACGGATATTTTCAGTGGTGAGTGTGGTTAATCCCTGAAAATCTACCAAGGAGAACGGAGAATCTTTTCCCCGTGTCCAAATCAAGAGCATACTTTTCCTCTGTGAAATCAAAGAGAGAAAGCATTAGCAAGTCTCTGGCTTCATTTGTGAAGTTAATGCCTGTGCTTTGCAGTCCCAAATGCAGTGTTCATTGCATGTGGCCTGGAGGACAAGCTTTAATACGTGGCAGTGAAATCACTGTCACACTCTACATATTTTGGTTATATTAAATACACATTTTCTTCTCTCCAACTCAGTATAGCAGAATTATATCTTGTCACTTAGATACAAATGAGATTCAAGGTAACAAGCCAACAAGTAACAGTAAGATTAAACATAGCTCTTTTTTCAGTGTGTTTTAATAAACTGACTTACTTGGTTTGCTGTATCACTGCCTCTTAAGCTGCACATTTATCAGTCCTCTCTATCTGCCTGCCAGTTTTAGGGTGCAAGGAGGTGTGAAGCAAGAACCCGTGCCAGTGGAAACTGCCTGAAGCAGAAATAATTCCCTTGCATGTGCTGTGAGTTGCATTATTTGGGAAACTGTCCTTTCCCAAACCCAGGTCCCAAACTAGCCATGCCCTTATAACTTCAGAACGGTGCAGATGAGCTTCCAAGGTCTCACTGCAGCCAGCTGTCATTTTCAGCCACATCTGTGCCCTTCTGTTTGGACAAGCCAAGGTGAGGAGGTGAAATGGTTCCTAGGAGAGTGCCTAGGTGCTGTTTGATCTGCAGTGAATCAGCTGTGAGTCCCATCTGTTTTAACTTGCAGCTATGAAATATTAATATGATTAACATTCTTTTTAAACTCTTCTCATGACCCTGGCAGTCTGTTTACAGTCAGCTGCAAAAGAGCCAGCTGTTCTCAGAAGATTAGGGCAAGGCTCCATCTCATAATGAGCATGCATGAAGGAATAAGACTCTTACTGTCTCACAAGCCCCTGCCACAGCAACAGGAGCGACAGAGGTCACTACAAACTGAAGACAAGACGAGATGTAAGTGTGGTGGAGCCAGGCCACTGGTGAAATACGTCTGCTACTGCTTTCTCCACTCTGGCAGGGACATGAACTCCAAGGGATTGAAGCTTCTTGCTGATGAGAGGAGCCAGATTTTACTGAAGGGGCCACTTGTTACTCCAGCAACAGAGAGAATTGCAATGCATTTCCAGCCACGCCACGTAGAATGGGTACAGCCTGCCTAGCTTCTCCCTCCTCTTGCTTTTCTATACAACTGTAGACTCTGAATAATGGTCAGCTACATTTTAGCTATAAATCAGTCAAAGACAGCAGAAGATAAGTTTTTTAATTATGCCTATTTTCCTCTTAATTGTTTTTCCGGTTGTTAAAATGATCAGCAATAGTAGAAACTTTGCAGCGTTAACTAAAAGCTTTTGGGGCAAAGCCAAATCACACTGTACTGCAGCAATGAAGAACTTGTTAATGCACACAGAGTGTCAAGGATGAAACAAGATGCTATTTTGACTGTTAAACTGGAATGTAGCTTGGACCAGAATAGCAGACAAAGAGTAAGAAAGAACGAGTACCGTGAGAAACTTGACCAACAATTGAGGTACCGCTGCCTCTTCAACTCTTGTAATAGAAGTTACCATTTTTTTGTCTACATGATCATAAAAATAACCTTATGTTTACTAAGACTTAGGCTGGTATTACTTGCCACGTGGATACTTTAACAGCACTATTACCTGATAACGTCTCTTCATTTACCACATCAGAAATGGGTCCAGAGGTCATCTCCTGCTGTGAGAGAACGAAGCCACCTGGCAACTCTGTTATTTGTAGATGTACCTGGAATTTTTCCAACAGGAAGCATTTGAGATTTCAGTATCTTAAGCAAATTTTATGTGTGTGTATATGGAGTTTCAAATTTTGATGTGAAAAATATTTCCTGCCTTACTTGAATCATATGTCCTTCTCTGCTCTTACTTGTTATTCTCCAACAGGGATTCCAGCTACACCACTTTCACTAGGAAAGCTCACATGGACTTCAGTGGAGATAATCAGGTCCAGTAGGATTAGGCCTGTCTATTGTCAAAGTAGGTAATTTCTGTAAAAGGTTATCAAGCTTTCAAAAAATTACATCTATTTCTAATTTTTGTTCTGTGAACATGTCATGAATCTGAATTTTAAGGGAGAATTGTGAAACTGAAAACTGGGTGCCTTCATCTCCAGTTTATTTATATACATCGTTTCTCTGGTGTTAGGATTCTATTGACACATTTGAAATTCTGACAGAGAGTTTCACCTCAATAATTCTAAGAACATCCTTTCTGTAGGATCACAGTTAAAGAAAAGTCTCTGAAAAATGTGGATATAAACTCTTCTAACTGATTACTGTAGTTCATAAGATGTTGCTATTTAAACAGTTTAGCAGGAAGATCAGGTACTTCAAACATTTCCTAACAAAAGGACTGGTGCATTGCTTGCCATAGCTGAAGACATTTTGTGGTTGCTATTAGAAACTAAAGAAAGCTTGGGAGCCTGCAAAAACATGTCTTTGCAGCTAAAGGATGCTATTTTCTGTGTTTGCCCTTCCTTTATTCTTTCTTTGTCTGCATGTTGCACAGAAAATGCCTAAACAAGTGACAGGAGGAAGAGGCATACTGTGAGTGTGTCTCCAAAGAGCTGCTTTTTATTCTTTTTGGGTTTTTGTTGGGGGTTTGGAGGTCTTTTTTTTAAAGTAATGATCATTCTGCTCGTATAGAATTTAAAAATAAAAAATGGAGAGCCACTATGTTTTTGATCTTCTTTCTTTTTGATAGATTGTAATGATTGATGGATTTGAGTCACCACTGTCACTCTTTGCAGTCAGAGCCAGCGAGTCAGCAGTCCTGTAGCTCCTTTCAGGCTGTGACTGTCCAGCCTTCTCTGTGTCACTGCACTTGGCCAACTGGCTTTGCAGCTGCAGGTGAGCCGTGGTTCCTCTTGCCCACTGCCAGCTGCTGCACACACCAGGTGACCCCACGGGAGCTCGCTACCTCCGTGCTGCAGCCTCTACACGTGGGGTAGCCCTACGTGGGGGCTGAGATTTTCAGACCTGCATCTCTCAGGTTATGTACCTAAGTCCTGTTTGGTGAGCTGATTGTCAGAAATGAACCTGCTTTGCTTTCAAACAACTGAACAACTCATAGTTATGCACCAGATTTCCCCTTTGCTGCATTAAAATGTTGGAGTTTTATGAATGCCATAGCAACAGAATCAGAAGATGAGGCAATCTGGAGTGTGAGGTATCTGCTTGTCTCTAATGAGCTGAGACTCTGCAGTGTGCCTTTCCTGCTTAAACTAGTTTCCCATTTGCACTCTCCACATCCAGATTCCACGCTTCACTTAGCTTCTTGGCTGAATTCCTTCCGTGGAAACTATGCATGGACGCGTGCGTAACGGGTGAGGTCCCCCTTCTCTGACAAGCTGTGGGAGTTTTAGTATTGACTTCAACGAGACCATGATTTTGGCTGCAATGGGACTAATTGGACCTGAATAATTGTGAGTTTGATAGAATTCCCTTAGTGAGAGGCCGTTCTGATGTTTCACCAGTCCTTCCACCCAGCAATGCACTGTGCACAATGTATTGTCCAAATAATGCACAGAGTCTTTCTGTAATACTTTATTTTTGTCAATAACAGTATATCTAAGATTGTTCCTTTCCTAAAGATTTCAAAAAATTGGCACTTCTTTTATTATTTTTGCCTTTCAAGCTACTAGAATTGTTCCTACTTCTACTCTGAATCCACTAATGAGCTCGAATACAGTTTAATTGGTGGGATTTAATCTATTGTTGTATGTGCCAAAATTCAGCTACTCACTGGTTTCTTGAAGCTCAGGTTTTAAAGTTGTCTCCTTCCCAGTCATATTCATGCTCTTATTTTCCAGCAGTCACTTAAGTGCTCTTCTCATTTGGAAATACTTTCTATCATATGATCTGAGTCCTTTTTTAATTTTTCACCTTGACTGTGACTTATTTCCTAACCTACCATAGAGATCTTCAAAGTTCATTTATAGCTCTACTTCTCAAAAATCCTTAAGGATGCAAAGACACATCCCAGACTGAACCGTCCATGTTCTCATCCCCTACACTACCACTTTCAGAACTGATTGTCTTTCTTCTTCAGATAATAAACTCTTCTGAAATAATTGTCATTATTCAGTTCTCTCAGCTTGATGTTAATTAAGACCAGAGTCTATTATAGTGAACACAGTTCTATATGCAATGCATAGGAACCCGTATAGCTCTGCCAAAATAATTCTCATCATTAAATTATACTTGTTTTTCTGTTTGTTTATATATCTCTGTGTACGTATATCTAAAACAAGTACACAAAACCCCAAAGCATATCTCAGAACTTAGATGTAGCACTTCTGTGCTGAAAGCACAACCGTCATCTAAGCACCTCAAGCATCTCTTAGAAATACTTGTCTTAGTAACTGCTCAGTTTGAGTGCTGTCATCACACTTTGCTCTGCTGGTAAGGACCACTCTCCTCAGCTTATTGTCAAGTCATGAAGACATAAATGACATGCCCGTGACCAGCCAGGAGTGCATAGATAAAGAAGGACTGGCCAGGGAGTCATACACTTCAGCCCCACTTCTGCTACATCACTGCTCTAATAAGAAATATAAACCACCAGTGCTTTCTATAGCTTGGTGTCTGTCCTGTACAAAGGAAATCTCCAGCTGTCCTTTGCTTGGTGCAGATTAATAGAAGTAATAGCAGAGAATCTGAGTGCATTTTCAAACACGACTTAGCTAGCAGTACATCTCCCATTGTAACAGACACTGAGAAGCAATTTCTGCAGCAGCAGCAAAGCAAGGGTGGATGTCTCTGCAGGCTGAGACAACAATGTGTGTGCTCAGAGCTCAGTATCACAAAGTGTTACAGAAGCACAGCTTACAAAGCACAGTTTGTAAATTATAAGTTTTAGCAGTCAAAATTCTAGAACTGTTCGGTGCAGTCATGAGGAAGGAAAAAGAGGAGAGGGGGTGTGCAAAACAGAACACTGCAGGAAGAAAGAGACAGACCTTCAGCTGAAACAAGGAGTTAGCAGCAGAGTGATAAGTCTGAGAATTCATAAAACACTTCCAACCAGACTGAAAGGAGAGAGAGAGAGTCTGGGTGTTGAGACTCTCAGTGTGCCAAGAGCAGAACAGAATCCTGAAAGAGAAGAACTCTGGATTCAAAAGGAAGGAAAACCAGTGGATAGACAAAGGACCTCTTTGCCAAAGGCTCTGTCTTAAGGAGAACAGCTAGCCTAAGCAATTCATTTGGCTGAAACAAGTCCCCTTAAACAAAATATTTTTAGTGCCTTTCAGTTGGTTTCAAAACTAGCGACAGACTAATTTTATCCCTTAAATCAAACTGAAGGTGATCAAGACCTTGAGAAAGGCATTCTTCCAGAGAGGCAATACTGGACCCAAAATAAGCAGAAACCTTGCCCAGCACAGCTGCCGTGGAGAATAAGTGTTTTATAAATGTTAATAAAGAGTTTAAATACTTTTCAAGTTACTCTGAGAAAACTTAGCATGAGAGTCGTGTGAACTTATTTATTGCAGTGGGTCAGCTGCCGGCGCGTGTTAGCATGGGCCTAACAAAGAGCAGGCTGCTCAGGCAGCTTCCAGTCCACATATTTTACCTAGTTGGGAAGAGCTTTAATAGGCACGAGCCTTTCTCAAAGGACAAGGACTTCCTCAGCTGAGCTCCACTGACTTTGTAAAGGCCTTACAAGTACCTGCGACTGGAAGTGAACACGGCACTCATCGATGGCTGTGGAAGCAAAACATGAGCTGCCCTGAGAGTGCAGGGGCCCCACCTCAGCCATTCTCATCATCCATTAAGTTGAGCAGGAACTATGACCAGTGCTGGTTTCCAGCCAGCTTTGGGGAGCTGGAAAAAGTAACTTGAGATAGAACACGGACTGTGACTTCTCATTGGTTTTAGCGCAGAGGTGACAACGTTCTCTGGTCTTCTGAATGACCAGAAGGAGCTCTGTGGATTGTGGTTCTTGTTACAACACTGCTCATATTTGCACGTGGTCCTACCTACTGTGCTTCAGGATTTCAGTTTTACAGCCTGATAGTAGGTATTTTGTACTGATTTTTTTAATGTTAATTATGCTCCTCTGGGGTACAGAAGAGGAAAAGATAGCAGTAGATTAAGGTATGTACACTTCCAGCAAGAGTGTTTCTTCACAGCTCTCAGAAAATTTTTCCTGGCTCCTTCCTAGCAAGCTTTGTGCTGTAAAATACACGTCTGAATTCATGTGAGATGTCAAAGTGCTTATGTTTAATTTACAGTTTTATCCAAAGTTTCTCAGGAGATGAAAGACAAATAAAGTGGCTGAAAATATTTTAAAATGCGGTCTGCAATGAAGCAAAAAAAGGATCTTTGTGTCATTACTTGGAAAACCTAAAAAGAGAACTGCAAGCAGCAGTTTGTCTGTGATACCGTAAAGTGCTTCCTCTTCTTGTTTCTGCGTGTTCTTTCTCTTTCAAAAAATTGGACAAGTAAGAAAAGGAACACTAAATTGCTGGCATCCTGTGTCCCACAGCACTGAATTAGGCTGGTGCTTGTCAGCCCAGCAGTCAGAAGTACCTTGTGCAGTGTCAGTGTGCTCACCTGAACGGGAGTTCCTGAAGCAAGGGGTAACATTCCCAGGCAATGCTATGACGTGGTTTACGTCTGTTTCTTTCAGTGATAAAAGCCAGAAGTGAGAAGGAAACAGAGAACGTGCTTTTCTCTCTAAAAGAGAAGATAACATGCTCCAAGGCAGTTTACCTACCTTGATACCTAGTTGCTCTGTATCATAATTAATCAGTTTTTCAAGTAGCAAAATAACCAAAACAAATTATCTTAGTCGTCTCACTTTGAGTTGTTTTTAAGATCTAGCTCAGGGGTGTTAAATATCAGATACAAATGCTTGCAAGTGGCAAACTCACGTACTGAATGGCAGAAAATGTTCATTTTTGTCAAGGAAGATGTTTCTCTGTCCAGGCACTTTCCCTGGATTTTACTGTACGCTAGTTCCTGTGTGCCTTTATGGACTCTTGTGACTTGGCAACAACCGTAGAGTAAAACTCACAGGAAAGGAATTTGGTCTTACATTACAGTCTGAGCCATGGCACAATCCACACCTCTTGGGTTGTGTAACTAATAATTCCTTATCATCCATTCAGTTAAGCCTGTTCAAACTCCTTTGTGAATAATCCTAAAGGAGTTTACTGATTCAGAATTAATTTTTAAGCTCAATTTATACATGCCAGGTTTAAACAGATCCAGTGGGGATACGATAAAAATTACAGTTCACCATGTACAGTTTGGATGTGGAGGGGAGTCTCTCCACATCTTTGACCCTGAATTTTGGCCACCCAGAGAAGCAGCAAAGTGCAAATCAGCTATCATCCACTATAAACAGTCGGATAGCTTTTGGGTTTTTGACTTTGTTTTTTTAGTGAAACAAAAATAAATAACTTCTTAGAGGAACTAACGATCCGTAGAACAAATTAAGACACTAAATAAACGTATGGAAGTTTTCTGCAGAATGTGAGGACATGCATATGCCTTAATGAAACAGACACATGATCCTTCCTCTTGTACCTTGATTCTCTTTTCTTTGCTGTTGATGTTTAACTTTTTCAATGATAACGCTCGCTTCAGTAACTCATACTATGAGGAAACTGATTCTGAAATAGCTTTTTGCGTTACCGTAGTCACTCAGCACCTAAACATGACAGGAGCTGGAAATACTCAGATCCTACGTGAAGATAAGGCAGAAACATCTCACCAGATGCACAATCCTAATTATTTCTGTGTGGGTTATTAACAACTGCCCTGTCTCAGAAATGCTCTGTTCAGGCACTTGGCTCTCACTGAGGGCAGAATCCAGCCGCCCTCTGTAAGAGGCCTTTGGCAAACATCAGTTGTATTCACGACAGCTCCACCCATAGTCCGTGACAATGTGCAGGGAAAAAATCTGGATGGCCCTTCCCAACTTGGCCACATTGGTGATGTTAAACAAAATCATTTGCAAGGATGGAAATAAAGTGTTTTCTGCCCCCCCATGAGCCAGGTGGATTGCTTGGATGACAGTTCAGTCAAGGCATAGGAAGCCTCTTCACTCATTTAAACGGGCTTTGCAGTGGAGTCTGTGCAAGGTAACAGTCACAGTATCACAGTATCACAAGGTTGGAAAGGACCTCTGAGATCATCAAGTCCAACCTATATCCCAACACAACACCAACACTAACACCAACCATCATCTAAACCATGGCACAGTCAGAACAGCCCACTAGGTATCAACTCCAATTAATCAGTAATTTAAAGTTTAAAAAGCCATTCCCAAATCTCCTGAAAATTCCAAGAGAAACATCTGAGCCAGAAGTAAGAGACTTTAGAAAGGACTACCATCTGCAGATGTTCTTATCCTGGGGAGGGGAAACCTAGAAATGCTTGAAATACTCCAGATAGTTATGACTGGCCAGCAAACCCCACAACAAATATGTATCTTTGTCTTAAGTAAACCATTAACAGCACAGTCCAATCACAATGATAAAAACCACACTGGTATTCTTGGACTACTTAACTGCAGCTGGTCATGCAAAATGAAAGCTACAAAAATTGAGATGCTTCCAATAGGGGAAAAACATATGAAGAGCAAGCTTCTGTGGCACAAAGGTTTTGAAAGCTCCTCTTCAAAACACAGGAGGTTTATTAGAAGTACTTTGTATTACAAGAAAAGAGATCAGCTCTAAAATTCAAGTCTAAAAATAGCTTTTCTCACAGCATTCTACTTTGAAAGATTTATTTAAATTGCAATATAATTAGAGACCTTTCTTTGCCCTTTGCACAGTCCAATTCTAATTCTTAATTACCCAACTCATTTAATTCATGGTTATGATTTCAGAAATAAAACTGTATTTTAACAACAGGCCATATCTGTTTAAATAAACTCCTTGTGTTTTTGCACCTGGAGAGATTTGAAGTACAAATACATTTGGTGTTACATAGGATCATAGAATTCTACAAACACATACACCATTTGTCTTTTGAACTGAACAGTTTTAGGGGAAAAATAATTTTAAAAAGGGTTTCTGAGTTCTGCACTATTTTATGTCACCACATACACAGTTCAAGCACAGGTGGGAAATCAGGTCTTCAGTTTAAAAATCTGTATCTGTTATATGAACTTCTATTCAAATATTAAATAATACAGAAAGGGAGAAGGCAGTGATAAGGCACTTCTTTCTTTCTAGTTTCATGCATCTTAATTTTGCTTTTATAAACCACACACAAGTTTTTTTTCCACCATGTTTCAATTATCTGCACAGTCTTCAAGAAATCAGAACAACAGATTGCAGCTACTCTGCTTCTTACACTAGATGATATCTGTTTAAAAAGATCAGGCCAAACTCTATCAAATCTTATCAGTCACCTTTTTTTTTCCATAAAGTAGCATTCTAGTTCTTTTGTTCCTTGGAGGAAAGCACAAGAGACAAATGGCCTTAATCCATTAATGCCATTAAATCAGATTTTTAAATTTTGAGCCTTTGGCTCCACCTCTGTAATGGGAATCTGATTCCTGTGACAGACAATACATGCCTCCAAGATCTTGTTGGCAGCCCTCACCATGCTTAAGAGAGTCCAGCAGGAGCCAAGTGACACTGTGAATTCCCTGTCCTAATTCTATCAGTGTGTATGGAAACGTGGCCACCATCCCTCCCGAAGGCACTACACACTGGGATTCATCGCAGGCACAGGAAAGAGGGATGCATTGTTTTGGGATGAACATTGAAACACTGCTTTTATTTTACGTACTTTGATTTTCAGGCTCAGAGAAAGGTGCCCAACAGGAACAGGGACAAGGGCAGAGTCACTGCACCACTCCCAACATCTACAAAAATGCACCCAATGCAGACCACGTGGCCACATCCCATTTACCCAGGATGGAACCACTGGTGAGGCTGTAAGCAAGCTGTACAGGGAGGGTTCAAGAGGCTCCTGGCAGGGCTGTAGAAGCCTGTGAACAGTCCCTGTCGAATGATACAACAGTCCCAAAGGGAAACAGAGCTGAAAGGGGAGCTCTGGCTTTCTGCCCATTCAGCTCTTGGTTTCTGTACTCAGGCTGTTAAGAGAGGTACAAAACAATGCCAACCATGCTGCTTAGCAAGCTGAAGTTAAGGTAAGTCATTTTCTTCTTTTAGCACATTTATTTTCATTAGTCTTGTACCTGTATGTGCTCATGGATTCACATAGACTTTGCTTAAAAAAAACAACTTACAAATTCCTCTGTCATCTGTTATTTTCCTGAGTGCATCATCACTAGTACCTCCCAGGAGAGCACTCTGCATGCCTTGCATACTTCCAAACCTGCTGGATAGAGCAACTGAGATTAAGGACATGTAATAGACTGTCAGAATATATGTACAGTACATGTTTGTTTGGGGAAATATGAATATTCACAGCTGACTCGTCACTGACAAAAGAGTCTGAGCTCTCTTTATCAAGAAGGGTTCTATTTTCCATTGTCCCTCTCTCTCCCAAAGGGAACAGCTATTTCTCTCATTTATGCAGAGAGAGGACAGGCAAATAATTAATCAGAAAATGGGCTGCTCCTTCCAGAAGCTCCTGGTAACCAGAGATGATGCTAGGATGGTAGGTCTGCCTATTTCTGAAACATATAGAGCTTTGCCCGGGACTAAAGAACAAGATAGCAAATGGAAGGCAGCCAGTGCCTACACATAAAAGCTCTTGTCAGGGCAAAAGAAAAGCTCAGCATGGTTTTAGTTCTGTATTTAAAAAATACAGTATGAAAAGCTCTTCACAAAGCTAAAGAGAGGCAGCTGAGCTAGCAGTTATAATAGATCCACATTAACAAGCAAGGAAGCAGGCAACTTCTCAATCCTTTAAGAGAGAGAGTTCAAGACTCTCTTTTTTTAAAAAAAAAGAAAAATAAAAATACTCTGTCTCCACCAGGCTTTGCACTTACACCATCATTGCACTTACACCATCATTGCACTTACACCATCATTGCACTTACACATGCCTCACATTTTGTCCGTTCTCATTTTCTTTGGAGAAGTGAAAAGGCTGTTCTAAAAAATCAGAGCAGAACAGATTTAAATGCAGTTTGTGATAAAAACTATTCAAGAGTTTTCACTTAATAAAGAATAAAATTAGTAAAAGAGTCCATTTAAAAGAATAATAACATGTAAAGTAAGGATAGTTGCTATGATTCCTAAAAAATTCAGGAATTATTTCATACATTTCAGCACCTACTAGAGGTGTGACAAAAAGCACAAGTATCTTGCCTTAGAGATTAATTTCTATTATAAAGCCACTGCTGAGCAGACACTGTGTTCTTATGGAGAAATGGATGTGGATGGAACAAAACATGACTGGAGCAAGAATGCCCAAGATGTGGAAAAACAAGTGAAGAACAAGCAGTTTCAAATTCTGTATTCACAGGCCAGTGAAATCTGATCGTGTTTAGAGCAAATCTTCCGATTCCCATCCACAACCTGAGTTAGAATACCAGACTTTTTTTTTTTCCAGGAAGCATTAAAATACAAATGTCCTCTTCTCTGCTTCCTTTCTGATGGCTCACAGTCTCCAAGCAAAGGCATTTCCCCTGGGAGATGTGGGCAAGCCACAGACCATGTGTGCTCTGTGAAGAGTGGCTTGTTCTGTAAACTCGTGGATGGACAGCAGGAGAGCTGAGCCCAGGCTAATGCACCTGGTATCTCCTTCACCTCACAGAAAATTAGCAGGTGCAGAAAGGCTTTTGAAATGACATCAGAAATCACAAGGAGGAGCTTCAGAGAGTGGTTTAACGGTTGCCCTTTCTTTCCTTGCTAGAAAGGAAAAAGGGAAATGATTCTTTCCTTTGCTCCAGGACACTCACTTGCCCAGTGCCCAACCATACACAGCTCTGGTTTGGTTCTTATGCACAGAGAGATTGCAGGCTTCTATTAGCTGGCTGCTCAAGGATCAGTTGTGCTGTGAGCTGCAGTAACAGACATTACAGTGCCTGTGACGTTGAAATCCAAGGCCTATTAATCCTTTGTTTCTCCTACATTCAAATTCTCATGTTAGATAAAGAGCTAAAGAAGCTGATGACTTACATTCCTAGACTGATAAGCTTGTTTCCAACTAACCTTTACAAGCCTCCAGCTGAAAATATAGTATGACCAAAATTTTGAAGAGGGAAAAAGTGTGAAAGTGTTTCACCTCAGTAACAGAAGAAGTAGATTCACTCTTTGTTCACCTTATTTTAGCCCAAAAAGAACCTGGCAGCAGTTGAAATATGAAAAGCAAATGAAGAAGAAAAAGCTAGATCTCCCTGTCCTTGAGGAGATAAAGTCAGCAAAAAATTTACCCTGGTTAATTCATTGGGTTATAAGTGGAAGAATCTTTCTTCTCAAGCCTCCCTTAAAACTTAACTCTCATTCCTAACAATTTCATCTATTTCCAGAGACTGCCTAAGCTGAATTCATGGAGGTTTTTCCACCACTGACTGATCTCACCTGGAGACAGGAGATAAAGTACAAGATTGAAAGCACAGGAAAACTTGACACCTACTGCTTTTTTTGCCAGTTTATTAGAGAAGCATAATCCCCATCTCACTTATTCACCTATCTCAAGTATTACAGTCTGATGTGAACCCAGAAGAGCCTGAGCCTGAGCCTGAGCCTGAGCAGAGGTGGGTCACCCTTTCTTGAGGCTTTCCCAGAGATGGGTTTCCAGTCCGGGGCCGTGTCTGTGCCAGTTCTCCAGGCTGGTTGGGAGAACACTGCACTAAGGAAGGAAAAGGTAACACCCAGGCCTACCAGCACCTGATGCCATTTGGCAATACAGGAGGAGCACCAGGATATGGTGCATTCTACTCTATGCAAAATGACCTGGGCAATTGCTTTTATGAAAGGAAGAGAACTTTTATCCTTTCAGGTTATGCAAAACATGTGAGAGGTGCAGAACTTTCCAGAATTGTCATCATTAGCCTGTCTTTGTTCTCATTAGGCGAGAGATAAGATTTGTATCCTTGCCTGAGAATTTTGCTAAGCCAGCAATCTGAATTTAGAGAAAGTGTTCTCCTAAATAAATTAATGCACAGTATTATGCAATTTGTCCACATAACAACTAATCCAGTACACATTTACATTCGCTTCTCTCCATAGGGTGAGGTTATAAATCTATCAATGCAATTAATTCACAGATCACCTAATCATGTATTTATATTTTCTTACCTGCCCCTTTCCCTTGCCCACATAAAAGAGAGAGCAGATGCTTTAAGAGAATAGTTGTGGTTTAAGTTTTGTTCTCGATTGTGTCTCCCTTTTCAAATCTACATAGAGCTCAGCAGCAAGACTCCATCAGAGTCCAAAACCCACATTCTTAACAAGGCTAAATTACTGCTGCTCCAGTGCCATTTAAATTCTGCCCACATAAAATAGAGCTGCAGCTAAGACATCTAGTGTGATAATCAGTGTTGGACACTATTTAATAGCTATTTTCCTACACAGAACAGAATAAAATATAGATGTTAACTTGCATGTTACTCCAGAATTAATGCTGGATATTTGAGGGAGAAAAATGGAACCAATGCTTTAAACAGTGTTTGATGTGCAGTTACAAGCATTCATCCAGCCAGAATTACAAGCATTCATCCAGCCAGAATTAAATCACTTGCAAAAATTGGTTTGTAGGAGATGAACTGGTTTAAACAGAGCCATGTATTATTTGCACACATATCAAGTGACCCTGAGCTCCAGACGCTGTTTTCTCTCCCATTGCCTTTGGCTTGTGAGATGCCTCCACTGCACACTGTCCTTATCTATTACAGCCTTCCATCTTGCATTCCTGCCTGATATCCTCTGGGTTAACGCCTGCTGCTGAGCAGGCATGAAGGAATGGTCTTTTTTCTGATCTTCACTGTGCATACTGCAAGGAATTGCCAGCCATTCACTGCTTGTTCTGGTGCCCTGTTACTGACTCTTCTTGGAAAACGCACACACAGGCAAACCCTCACACAGATGTGTTGTGCCTTCAGGTTCTCCTTCAGCAAAAGTCAATGTTTGGTTCTAGGATATTTCTGCTTGCTCCATTTGCTCTGGCTGCTGCAAACAGCAGTGATGCTCAGCAGAATGCTTTAAATACAGGCATTGTTAAGTGACAGTTATATTACAGATTATGGTGTCTTTAACATGGGAATTTAAGGAGCAAACAAATGAAAGACAGCTTACATGAATCACTGGAGAACAGCACCCTGGGATTTACATTTCAGACTCCACTTAAGGCCTAATTCCTTTGGTATTCACCATATTTTAGCTGTGATGAACACATCTGGCATTATAAGAAACATAGCATCCTTTAACCAGAGTCCCTCTGCTGTCAATCGCAACTCGTGAAAGTAAGCAGAAAGCAGCTATTTACAAACCCACTCAACCACAGAGCGAAATAGAAATCTACCCAGTTTATCACTGTAGTTCTAGTTTACAGGAACCCTAAGTCAAAGATAAACAAACCTGCTGGCTGGCGTTGGCTGGGAGGTGTTGGTCAGGCTGGGCACACCTCAGGCAGGCTGAGTGCATCAGACAGGATGGGGTAACAGCCCCGGGAAGCGGCTGCTCAGCCAGCACCGGGGGCTCGCTCCGCGGGCAGAGCTCACTGGGCCATCACTTGCCCAGCACAAACTTGAACTATTGGTCAGGTTTCAGCTCAGAGAAGGACAAGGATGTCTGTTCCAGTGAGAATGCTAAAATGGAGCGTGCATTGGCTGTTGGGGGGAGCCAAGTGGGGAGCAGCAAGCTGGGAGCAGCAAACTGCGGCCGTTTCTGCCTGTTCAGGAACAACCGCTCTGGGGACAAGGTCTCTGAATTGTGTCCTTCTGCCTACACAGAAACCACGTATGTAGAATGGAATTTGTGTTTTTAAATATATAATTAGATGTATGCATGTGTGTGTGTGTATATATGTAAACATCCTTACTCAGGCAGCCTGATCAGGGTAACATTACCACAAAAGGGGTTATAAATATCTACTCAAGTAAAATAATAGCAGTGTCTGACTAATTTGATCAGTCACATATCATGAGTGACCAAAATGATAAAAATTCTTCTGAAAAAAGCCCATAGGCAGAAATATCTGATTATAAATGTATCTGTATTGTATATGAATACGGTTTAGTTCAACTTAGTAGAAAGACTTCCAGCTTCTCATTGACTTAAACTGTTTTTCAGTCCAGCACATAAGTGTATTCCAGTCACACAAATACTCTGTAGAAGACTGACTGTTTACATGGAAAAAGAAGGGGTTAAGTTTGCAAAGAATATTCATTACTGTATGTCCATATGGCTTATTTATACAAATGTATAAATAGATTAATGAATAACACAGTATTCCAGCCTGAGGATGAGATGACAGTTCCCATCTCTATTTATATATGTCAGAATGCAATTGTGATGTTAGTGATAATTGGCAAATACTGCATGAGAAATTACTGCCTTAGCACTACAGGTTGAAAACCAAGCCTGCAACAAATGTTCATTCAGCTACCAAGTCTGATACAGCTTGGAGCAATATCTCATGCAGACTGGAGGAATTCATGTACAGACTGGCACGTTCTTCTGCAAGCACATTTACATTTCTAGATGTGCAGTCTTAATCCCTTTCTATGCCTGTTTCCCATGGGGATAAAATAAAGACAAAGGAAAAGAAGAGAGAGTGACTGTGACCATTTAATGTCACAAGTTTGTTTATATGTTATCAACATCCACATTTTTGGTTTCATAACGAAGCAGGCAAAACAGCAATTTGGTATAGACTGGAATCACAAAACCAGCACAGAATTTCAAAACAGGAAAGGCACAGAAATGTGTTTGTAAAGAGAATAAAAGAGCCATTAGAAAAAAGATACAGATGTGAAGATGTGAATTGACACACTTGTTTCAAATTTGCAGTAATTATCAGTGTCAACATCAAAAAAAATCTCAGAATTTCTTCTCCCCTGTAAATCAGCTTTTCTAATTCAGATGCACATCAGCATTTGTGGGAAACAGCCTTTATTGCAAAGAAGGAGAATAAAAAAACTGCCAGAAAAAGGCTGCCTGTCATCTCTTGCCTTTCTAAGGTTTGTTAACAACTGTAAGTGTTGAGCATATATCAGTCATTGAGCATATTAAAACTTTGTTTTTTGGGTTACTTACAGACATTCTTTAAAGAGGCAGCTGAGAGACACTAGCACTTTGATAAAAGCCTCCAGGAGCATCTCTACTTCACCCTCCTGAATCCACAGTGTTCTAAGCCAGGTTGCAAAACAGCATTCTTATTTTCCTTGTGCCTAGAGAGAGTTCAATGCAGGGCCAAAGGAAAGGTGATTAGAAATATTAAAAAAGAAGAGGAAATAAAAAAAGGAAAAAAAAAAACATCTCTAGAGCCAATCCTAGAAATACTGAAGTTTAAAGTCTGAGAATTGGCAGGCGGCCAAGAAACATACTTAGTGCAGGAGATGACAAGGGGATTGCAAGGAATTGGCAGGCAGACATCATGGGAGATGCCAAATGAGAGCACACAGAGGGAGTGAAATGAGTCAGAACTTATAAAAGGAGATAATAAAAAAGAAAACCGGCGCAAGGGGAGAATGAGAAGAAAGAGAAATGATCCAGGACCTGCGGTGTTAAAATGTTGGGCAAAATAACTTGAAAACCCTCGCTGGCCAGGTTCAATCTGGTGTATGAGGGAAAGGCAAGAGCCCCAGGTGATGGGGCACACAGTGAGAAGCACTGGCAGAGAGCTGGGGTAAAGCAACAGTCCAGAGAAAGCACTTGAATCAAAGTCCTAAATTCTTTCTGGGCAGGGCAATTTGCAAACTGCAGGTTTCTATTATCGTTTCTCTCCCCTTATCTTCAGTCTTTGCTTATGCAAAAAGCAACTCAAGGCTGCAGGCTGTGTTGCTGAGTGGAGGTGTTGCAAGGGAGGAGACAGATTTAACAAGAATGCATTCCTTTTATAAAATTCTGTTGCCTTCATTGGAGATTTCAGACAAACGTGCAAGTTGAGACTTCACACTGAAGTTCTGCTCCATGTGACTCTTGGCTAGTCACAGCTCTATTTCTGTCTCTACCTGCTTGCCATGACTACAAAATAAAGCCTCACCTGCCTAGAAAAAGCAGAGTCCTTGTTTCAAGAGAGCTTTGAATATAAAAGGATTGTGCCACTTCTTTTGCAATCTATGCAGCATCTGCTCTTTAGCTCTAACCTCTCACAGACGCTGGGTATGCAGTTCATCTGAAATCCTGAGCTACATCTAGCGAGCTCATCTGCCATCTTTTAGGCTCTGACCTTTGATCCTCCTGTAAACTGGAGTCATTACAAAAGGAGAGCACGCTGAATCTTTACCCTGAAATGCTTTATGCAGTCTCTTTATTGCTTGGGCTTACTCGCTTTGATTTAGCACAATTAATCCAGGCAGTTCTAGTCTCGGATCTCGCAGCACCACGCACAGATGCGTATGCACATACCCACTGCAAATCTACACACCAGTTCTAATTCCAGCAACTTCATCAACTTCCCCCTTCACACCCATTTTCCCTTTAGATAGAAAGGCATTTTTTACCATCAACATCTTAAGAACAAGCACGCTTTGAATCATGCTCTATCAGTCAGTTAAAGCAGATAAGAAGGAGCGGGTGGGTGTGGAGAAGGGCGGGTGGGCTGGCTTTAAAAACCTCTGATGAGCACACAACTCAGTATGACAGAGCAAGAACAGACCAAGTGGGTGGGTGTTGGGCTTCTAAAACTTAAAGACCCAAGATAACACCTTAGCACCTGGGGATTGCCAAGGACCAAGGAGTCTCTGTGTGCTTTACTCCAGAGGCAGTCCTTACACCAACTGCTAAATGCTGCGGCCAAAATCATCGCTATTAGCACCCAGAAGGATTTTAACTGACTGTTGAGTCCAGCACATTTCTTTAACTGAACCTCAAGATATGGAACTAATATTGTTTGCATCCAGAAACTTGAGAATATCCACGTCACCTGGAAATAAATTAAGCATTTACTGGTCCCCACACAAAGGCTTCTCTGCATTGACTGTGTTGGGATATTTTCTGCAATATAAAGCTCAAGGAAATCTTCTGCAACCTAATGGTGTGGAAATGCTTGTTTCAGTAGAATTATTTTCAACTGAGTAATAAGTTCTGTTTGTCTAGGCCCATTTGTACCAGTATAATTTCACCCATGTGAAGGAAGGGATCACTAGAAGAAAATAACCACGTGTCCCCTGTAACTAACTCTGGTGGAACAGATGCGGTTTGTTCAAAGACTGATCTTACTGTACACGACCATTGTTTTCCTAACTTGCATGTAAGAATTTATTCATGAAAATATCTTTTATCTAAGCCTTGCAGGGCTCTGAAAGTCTTTTATTACAATGTACCAATGTGAAAAATGAGACAGTCTAAATCTATTGAAAACTGAGACACAGTCGTCAGCACTGTGGAAAAAGTGGCTTTGCGCGCTGTGGAAAACCTGGAATATTCTGTAAGTGTGCTATAGAAAAAGGATTTTTCCTTTTCTTGCCTTTTGAAGTTCCAAAGGCAGGATCTCAGTTCTCAGTCAGCTTCATATATCTCTGCAAAGGTTCACCTGAACTAGCTTGCTCTTAAACAGAATGGTGACCCAGCACAGATGACAAGTAGTAATATCTATGGGTGCATCTTATTAGCCTGTTATGAATTTACAAAAGCATCCTTTGAGATAGAAACCCAAAATTGTCAACAAAATACCCCCAGCTGATTTGTATGGGTTTGTTCCTATTTCATACACCATACTGCATTTTACAGTACCAAAATCATGAATTAAATTAAATTCTCTGAAGAACAATTTTATAAATAATTTTGATATTTCAGGAAATGTCATCTTTTTGTGCATTTTGGAGAAGGTTTGATGTGTTTTAGATTTTTTTACGGTGTTTCAGAATTTCCTTCAGGAGGTAGCAAGCTACCCAAGGGCTTTTGTGAGGAATACACTGTGTCTTGGATAGATGTATTACTCACTGTAGAAAAGAAACAACCCGGAGGTAGTGAACCTTTTGGCCCCAATCTATTACAACCTTTGGACACGTGTGCTCTAAGCTGAGATCTCTCCACAGAGGGAGCACATTAATGTCATATTTGTAACCAGGGTATTTTTGCCCCCAGTATCCATAGGCTGCTGAAGGCAGCCCTCTCCCCATTGTACTCCGACATCCCCTTGGTCCCAGTTGCTCTGAGCCTGCAGCAAGGGCAATGCCAGGTGTTACATTCCATCCCAGCACCTCAGCTCCTGACCTTACAGCACAAAGAGAATTGAGTGATGGTCTTTTAAGATCAGTAAAAAATACTTATGCTTTCTGCATCAGCTGAGTGCACAGAGCCCAAAACAAGTTCTCCTCCAGTAGCGATCTGAAACAGGACTTTTCCAGTCTTAAAACCATTCCCCCATCCCCACTTTCTGGCAGGATCCAGAGTAATTTACCCATTTATGTGTTTTTGTTAAGAAATATGCAGGGAAGTATCATGGAACTTGCACACAACACAAACCCAACTGTCTTGTGTTCCTGCAGGGCAGCGCACGCTACAGACTTGTGAGCATGAGATGGATTTTGAACATCCAGCACCCAGTGCTTTAGGGGGAAGGACAGCACAGGGTCTCACAGATTGTGACCACAGCTTTAGGAATGGCAAAGCACCAGGGATTTTTATTGCTTTTGGCAACAATTAAATAAAGACCTCAAATCTCTTAAAAGAACTAGGAGAAAACTCACAGCGGAATATGGCCTCATATGTTTATCCAGTGTCTCTCCAGAAGTACTGGGAGCATTTGCCATGTGTAAAAGCAAGCCAGCCAGCTATTTTTAACCTCACTTGATTCAACACATATGGGCTGAATCTTGTTAGAAGTAATGACCTTCTGATGCAGTTATTCAAATTGCCACTAGACAGAGCTGTTCATCTTATTTTTAACCTCAGAAATATTTATAAGCCCAGGGATGTGCTAGAAATCCAGGAGGACTTTGTATTATAGACTCCTTCAGAAAAAATGGCACATGACTGTAACAACTGCATAGCATTTGCAGCCAGGGTGTAGTTTTTGCACTACACTATATATAATCTCGTCACCAGAGCTGAGGGCTGCATCTGGCTCTCATAAATTCTCCAGTCATTCACCAAGAGCTTGTGATAAAGAGATGACAGATGGAAAAAAAACCCTGTTGTTTCCTTGATAAAGCTAAAGTGTATGAGTTGGACTTGCAAATAAGCAAAACATCTGGAGATCTAAAAGCACTGTGACAAGTCCCTAACTGTAGAATTTACAGTCAAATGCATTTTGCCAGAATTCTGGAGATGTGCAAACAATGGTACCTTTGAAAAACAGAGAAGTGTTAATTCCAGGTAAGTATAACAACATTCATAAAGTCATTAAGTGTGAGTGCCAGCAGACTGGATTCAACGATTAAGACAAAGAAAATACTTGTTAAAATACAATATTTTAGTTTAGTCACTAAGTAACCCCATGTCTTACTGTGAACACTTTAGTATCCACGGGCCCTACTGCCCATCACAAAGCAGCAGTTCCTCCTGCCAAGTAATGCAGGAGTTACCCCAGAAATTAAATGCTTGTTGACATTTGTGGAGCTATGCCAGTTATATCATCCCATTATCTATTTTTTTCTGATAAATTTAGGGCAAAGCACATGTTCTTTAAGGAAAACCAAGCACTTATTTTAGGAGGTACAGTGAGAGAGATCAGCATTGGCACTGGTTCTCCTGGGGTCCCACCCTGATTTGAATTGCAGGCAACCTCAAGCAGGAATTTCTGGAATTTCTGCAGCTGTAGTTACAGCATTGATTTCATCTTGTGATTGCAACTTCAACAGCTGTGAAGTCACAGCCAGCTCTTGCGGGGCAGCGTTCCTGTACAGCCCACGTATAGAATAAGCTTGGTGTAAGCATTTGCAAAAGTTTTAATTCATTTCCCTGCTGGTATCAGGTGTGGGTGTTAAGGCTCCCTTTCAGTCTCAGGCACATAAGTGTGGTGGCAGGTATCTGCCTCTGCTGGGGTCCTCTCGAGGATGTGCAAAGGCTATGACAGGACTCACACTGCCCATGCACTGCACTTCAGGACCTCAGGTAATGCACTGTTGCTTAAGAACGTACCTGTAAAACCTTTGACTCTTTCTTCTGGCTTACTAAGCTAAATCTTGCTTGCACACTTGTTTTCTTTGGGTCCTTGCATTGCTTCAAGCTTCACCCACCTTCTGCATGGCACAAGAACATACCATTAACATCTCCTTTCCCCTCAGCAACACCCAGAACCTCCACTTGCCAATGCCATGAGCCTAGTGACTTAAAAAGAGTGATGCAAGGCAAAGGTGGAGAACAGCAGGTTCTGCTGTGTGAAAACAAGCCCATGGTGGTGGAGCTTCACCCGTGCCTGCTCTAACTGTGCCACTGCTTGGGAGGCTGCCTGTAACCGTGTCCGACACCTCGCGCTGCTCTCACCATCACAACCCCTGCCTCTGACATTGTCTGTGCAGCTCAGAGGACTCCTGTCACCATCAATCACTGCCATGTTGACACTAACTTTGTTTGACAAAGCACAGAGATTAAAAAAAGCTTTTTGACTTTCAGGACTCAAAAATATTACTGTATTTTTAAGCCACATCTGACTATCATACCAAATCAATTATTTCTGTGAAGCCTTAGTGTAGAATTACTATGTGGATTTTTTGGAAAGATATTTTTTACAAGTTTGCAGTTGCACTTCTATTTCAAACGTCAGTCAATCCCAGCCTTCTTCCCCATTTATCCTTGTATCACACTAAAGTCAAGTTTAAAAACAACTAGGGGTGAGATCAAAGAAAAGTAACCAGTCTGACTTGAGCTTCCTTGTTCACCTTGAACACTAAAACTGAATACACAGACTTAGGTTTTGCTCTGTCATCAGTATTCCTCTCCCTACAACATCCCTGAGAAGTGAGGCCAGGACACACACACCTGTGCCAGACAGGATGCTTGCAAGGCAGGTGATGGATGTGCTGCCGGCAGGGAGGAGTGGGTTTGGAGGCAGATGGGAGGTTCCTGCTCTCTGCCCACCCAGGACAGAAGTGCTGAACTCCACCTTCTGCCCCAAGCAAAGTACAGGGGCACAGCCTAGCTATTAGCACATTAAAGGAGTATAATTTGGCATTTGCAATTTCCAGAGCTAATTATTTCTGTTTCTGAACTCAGTGACATTCCTTGCACCTTTTACCTCTTCACCTCTTGCAGGATATTTCCCTGAAAGCAGTAAGGGACAGGTCATATCCAGGTGGAGATTAAAAAAAAAGGAAATTATGATCCCTTTGTGGGTTCCTCTGATGATCTTTGGACACTGGCAAAGGCTCTCAGGATCGGAAGGCAAAACTGCTGGCATGGCCAAATACAGGAGCCTGGGGTATTTGGGGGGACAGACTGAGCCAGACAAGATGAGATACAAAAGAAAATCAGTTCTGCATTACTAGCAGAACTTCAAAACCCTTAGAAAAGGCTTCAGAGGGCAATATGAACTTGTTTCTTAATTGAAAGCTTCGATTCCCTAGCAAGAACTTGAAGACTGACTTTTTAGAGTATATTTTTGCCTATCCCAGAAGAGAGAATAAAGCCTGGCCCATCTTTTTGGTTTCAAGTAGCCTTCATGAATATAACAACTTGAAAAACAAAATGAAAACAAATAACCTATTTCGGGGCCCAAAGAGCAAATGCAGTGCTTTAACTGTGTGCCATTATCACTCCTGATAGCTGTGACACCAAAAGAGATGCAAACCAAACCCATCACATTTTCCACAGTACTTGTCCCCAGAGCACAGGGTCCTGATCCAGGTCCCACTGACACAGATGTATCCAGAAAAGCTGCTGAGATGGCTCCATTCAGCTCGGGTCCCAGTGCCCTGGTCAAGAGGCAAGTGCCTAGTTTAAGATTTCACTAGTTGCAGCCGATTTACTGTTTGGAACACAGCACAGCCTACAAATTCTTTTGTTACAGCATAGAAGGTCTTTGGATCAAAGTCAGGCGTAGTTTAGGATAAAGCCAAGGACATGCTTGAGCTCAAAGGGCTGGCAATGTCCTTGCTCTTCAGTTGGTACTTCAGTGATATCAGCAGAGCTTTAAGTACACCCACCCTCTTTGACCAAAGTGCCTGGAGATCAGTCACCATCAGGTCAAAGACTGCGACCCTTCTGGATGCAGAGCCGACACCAGGGAAGACTTTAGGCTTGGAGATCCGGCACAAGGGTGCCCGAGCTGGGCAGAGTGAAGCCACAGGTCAGGATCTCAGCTCGTCCCTTCAGTGTTTTACACGTACGTGTTTCTCAGCTTCACCACAAAGCGGCACTACAGCAATTGCCATTTGTTTCGGTCAGAGGATGATGAAGGACTTGTGATGGACAGGGCTCCCCCTCGCACTGAGTCACCTCTCATGACCCTCTGCCTGTAACTGTAATAACCCCTGCAGAGGGCTCACTTTGATACACGCACGTGAACCGTTCAGATGGGAGTTCCCTGCCTTGGTCACATGGCAAAAACACTCTTGCAGTACTTTCTGCTTCCATCATTTGGCTAATCTGAGCTAATGAGAAGTAAAATGATATATTTGCTTTAGCAGAAATATAAAGCATCAAAGTCACTTGTTGCTCCACAGTGGAAACACAACTCTGGCAGAAAACCAAGAACAGCAAGAGTCCCTCAAAATCTACTGCACTTTCCTCCTCTGAAGGCTTAAAACTTTGGGCACATGGAAAGCCTTGCAAAGATCTCCATTGATGTCGGTGTCAGATAAAGCTTTATATAATTAGGCTTGCTGTTTTCTAACAGGCAGGACTGTACCCTAAGGACAGAGCAACACACAATTTTTCCTTCAGTATAACCATCACGAGTTTTATCCACTTGCAAAACAATCTCATGGACACATAAAGTATCATCTGCTTTTTAACTCTCTCCCACTCTTTATGCACATATATACAGCTGTACAACCACACAAACATTCCATGGCTTAGCTGTTGTACCCAAAGGTGCCAATCAGGTTTGATGTGCACTTGCTGGCAGCAGCAAAAAGCACTGTCCCACCCACTGCTGGCCAAGGGCTGACACCTGGGAGCTTACCACAAAGGAGCAAAACCAAAAGGCTCCTCTTGACTTCCTAAGGAAAGGAGCTGGAAGGTGCCTAAGCTTTTATCTGCACTGTACCCCTGCCAATGGGAGGATACGGTGGCTCAGGCCTCCAAGCCGTGTGGCAATGCCAAGATGCACCCAGGGACCCACTGGTGGCCTTGCAGCAGTGCTGTGGTGATAAAGGTCTGGCCTTTCAGACGTGTGCTGTGCTGGACCACTGCGCGCAAGGACGTGCGTGTGCGCGGTACGGATGTGTGGCCACACAGACACACCTGAACTAGCACTGAGAACAGCATAGCTGTGGAAATGCAGAGCTCAGAAGATAGCAAATTTAAAGCTATTTCTGTTTCATCTGCACTTACTGACATGTCTACCAGCAGCCTAAAACTTTTCCTTGTACCCTCATACTGGATGCCCTACGTAAAACCCAACGGGCACGGGATTTGGTGATGAACAGCAGTACCAGGGGCTGTGCCACATTGGAATTCCTCCTACCAGAACAATCCCTGTGCTGGTAGGGCTGTCAGAGGCTGTGAAAGGCTTTCAGCTGGAATCACTCCAAAAGTGAGGGGAAAAAAGCAATTTCTGAAGTAGCCAAACCCATCATACCTTTGTCCTTATTCATCTCCAGTTTTAAGGCTATCATCAAGCAGTCTTCCTAGAAAAGCTTGCCAGCAATCCCAGATTTATTGGCAGTTTTGAGCTGCATTGAGAATTTACCCTCTTCCAGCTATCCTCACCCAGGCCAGCTCCCCTGACCTGCATCCAGATGCACTATATTGCCACAGCATGGATTACCTTTTTGGCTTGGATCACTCACTCCTCTGCTGCCTTCCTTACTACCAATAGCTGGAGATACAGCTGGCTCGAGCAGTGCTGCTCATCTGGGCCAGCTGGCAAATATCCTCCTCTACCAGCCAGCAGTTGTCTTCTCCCTCTCATCCAAGAACTGGTCTGGGATGGTTTGTTGCTGCTGGTCCCCTGCCTGGAAGCTGGAGCCACCTCGCCTTGCAGCGTGGTGTGTTCAGGGCTCGGCCAGGGGAGCCCAGAAACACAGAAGTTGTGATTCCAGTCCTAATCTCACTACAGTGGCTAGAAAATAGCTTCAAACTGTAGAGAGGGAAAGCAGTGGAGTGAGAACTTAAAAGGGAACGGAGAAAAGGGGCTGAGAGGGAGGAGCCAGATGCTCTCAGGAAAAGTTCCCAATAAAAGAGTTTACATAAAGAATGCAGAAATACGCCAGGGTTTTCAATTGCATGAGACGGCCCATGGGAAAGCTTTGGGGCTTGAAATGCTTCCCAAACAGCATCGCTGTTCCTAATTATTTCCCAAATGTCATCAAACACGTTTGGCAGTCCCCTTGGAGGCAGTCCACTGGGGGCTGTCCTGCCCGTGGGTCCAAAGCAGCTGCTCAGCTGCAGCGTGCCCTGCTGGGCAGAAACCCCAGGCACACTGAGAGCTGGGCTGCCCCACCAGCAGATGGAGTGGAAGAAGAGTCACCCCACATCTTCACTGAGGAGTTTGATGGGGAACACCAAAGCAAAAGCAAGAGCAAAAGCTGCCCAGGAAGGCACCGCAAGGACTTCACCTGATAGCCTGATTTCTCTGCACCTCCCATTGGGAAAGTTTTCCTTTCATGAATCTTGGAACAATTAGCAGGGTTCAGAGATGTGTAATGTGTTGGATATGGGAAATCCCTGACTGGTGTCAGCTTTCCTTTCTTTGGCAGAGCAGGACTGTTCCCAAGGTGACAGTGCAGCAATATCAGTATGCTGTGATTTTGAGGAGGGAGGAGAATGTGTGCGATACAGAAGAGGGCCACAGATGCTGTTCAAAGCGGGGTCATTATTGAGCTGTAAATAGGTAAGGGAGCTTAATCAGCTTTATGGTGTTAATAATCTTGTTGTAGTAAAGAATTCATTTGGGCTATGAATGAGTAAAGAAATCACAAGCTGCCCCTGGCTACTCAGGACAACACAGAGGCTGAAATAAAATCAACTGCCTTTTGATGCCCAGGCAACTAACCACCAGGTCACACTCACTTGCTCTAGAGCTCACTGCTTTAATAGTTCTTGTTATGCTTGTGGCAATTTATCCTCAACCAGTCATTTTCTAATTGCATTTGATTAAGATCTACAGTTACAGATATGTTATGATGATAGTGTTACAACAAGTCAATGTAAAATAACTCACAGTATCACAGTATCATAAGGTTGGAAAGGACCTCCGAGATCATCGAGTCCAACCTAACTCTGTGAGAATGAAAGCTTGCCTCTAAACAGGAAAAAAAGCCCACTATTAAAATAAATGCTTTAGATGATGTATTTAAATAGAAATAATTTTCAGTTAAATTATAAAATGTAAAAATTTGAAAAATAGAGCAAATAGAGAAAATATTAATATAAGGGCTACAGACACTATAAAGATCATCTAAAACTCTGTTGTTAATATAGATTAATGTAAAATCATTCATATGAAACAATAATGGCTGGTGAAATCTGAAGGGGCAGATGTTTATACAAAATCTCTGTGGGAAAACCTATGCCAAGGCAAAGTCTAACACTGTCAATGATACAGCACCTTGCCAAAGTGAGCCAGGTGTCAGGAGACCTGGGTTAGGTGACAAATCTTTTGACCAAACTCTGGTTTGTGAGTCACATACTGATTGATCAGTACCAGATACTAAAGTACCCTGTAATTGTTTGATACTTACAGGAGAAACAGAATATACGTTCAGCAGAGTGTGAAAAAAACCTTCCTTTGACAAGTTCTGAGAAGGCAGCAGGCAGAAAGCCAGAGGCACTTTTGGGATGGGAATCATTTCTCCATTCAACTCCTGCCCAGCACCTCACAAGCTCACTACATTCTTCATTACGGAGTCTTCCTGGATCTCATCCAACACAAATAATGGGAGTAACAAGCACTAGAGATTAAAATACAGTTATTAACTAAGAAGAAGTGCTGTGTCTAACTTATATACCTGTTTACTGTCCTCTCAGCTAAAGGAACTGCACTGCAGATAGTTCAGAAATATTACAAAGATTTCTGATTGAGCAATGTTTAAGAACAAGTCTGAACACACCGCAGACTCCTGTCCCCCTCTGAGATCGAGACAACGAAGGAACCAACAGAGTTCACCGACAAAAAGCAATATATTTCATGCTACATCACATTCTTCTAACGCTTTGGCCTGCTCTAAATAATATGAGGTCATCTTTCAACTCACCTGGGGTGCAGCACTTTGAAATGGCCAAAGTGTTTAGAACAGAGTTTGCATTGTGTGGGCTCATCCTCCCATGCTGCAGTTAGAATATAGAGACACAAACAGAGCCGTCTCGTTATGAATGAAATCGTAGTCTGAAATCAAAAGGCCAAATAACAACATAAATAAGAATAACAAATAACAATAATAACAAATAACAAAAAAGTAAAGCAAGGGGGGGAAACCAACTGTTATTTCTAAGGTGTATCAAGCAAGAGCAAAGTACAACTGCTTGTTCAGCCTTGCTTTGCAGTTATTTCATACACATCGGTGAATGCACATTCTTCAAAAGTAAGCAACACATTGCACCGTGCTGACAATAAAGGTGACAAATAGACTCTGTGTGGCACAATGCTTGGTGGGAAAACTTGTCTTCCTTGAGACAGAACCTCTACCAAAAGGCACCCCTCACTCCCTGGCCCAGCTGCAGGTATTACCAGGACAGGAATCTGCAGTGCTGGCTTCAGAAACAGAAAGACTGATACAGAAAGATGTCGTGTTGAGATTTATCCTGGGCAGTATCTCACTGGCTCCCAAGGGCTCCCAGGCAGTGGGGTGAAGCTCTACACGTACAGCTGAGGTGGGATCTGCCCCTTGCTACTCACTGCAGGGTGTAGCCCGACACCACAGAGAAACCCCCTCCTGCTGAGGGGTCCTGTGGGATGTTTTCCAGTCGAGAGGGAAATGCAGATAGATCTGACAAGCTGCTTGGCTAATATCTTTTGTATTGCAACAACCTGCCCGTGGGCTACAAGGGAGACCTGAGCTCTGAGCTGATCCGGCCTTTTGAGCTTCAGATGCCAGATGTTATTTTTATCCCTTTGTAAATCTGAGTGTGATGCTGTCATGTGTGTCATAGTTGTGGCCTTGCTTGGATAACAATTTGAGCTAAGCAGTAATTACCACAGAAAGATCAAGTAATCGATGTCCCCATTCTACCCGTTTTTTTTGGTTGGCTTTCTGCCAGCTCCGGTTTTCTGCGTGAGATTAGCGGACGTGGTCCGTGGAGCCAAGCAAACCTTCTGCTCTTCACAAAGCTGCCTCCACCTCCAGTGGCCTTCTCCCTTTGTTAGAGAGAGCAGAGGGACCCACCGAAGCGCTCTCCCTATTCAGAAAGCACACAACCACTTCTGAAATATTACCTCAGTGGAAATCGGTGTAAATGTGAACGGCGTCATGCCAGCTTTTCCTCTCAGATGTAACTGGCTGGCTTCCCACAGCACATTTTTATATTGCAGTTACATCACCAGCTAAAACACTAAATGTATTCTAATACACATAAGACCTGATTTTTCCCACTTTCTGGCAATATGCTGCAGTTCCCACCAAGTGTAAAGCTACACGATAGCAGGTTCCTCACAAGACACCATCTATACTGAACTGTTTGCATTTATTATCTTTTTATGAAAGTGTTATCTTTATAATCACATTCTCCCAGAGTAAATGCGACTCTGCTGGAAAAGGTATTTAATTTTTTCTTCAATCTGTACATGCACAACGAAAATGATGGAAAATCTGACTGAAAATAGGTACTTTTTGTTACATTTAACAAACAAACTTTTTCAGAATGAATCCTAAATTTACTTTCTACGTTTTCCTTGAGTCAGAACACATCTGACACTGCACTTAGGCATTCCTAGCATGTAATAAATACAATATTAAAATAATAGAGTGCAACTAACCTAGCACAAGATTTCTAACAGGGCTCTGACCTCTCAATCTGTCAAGCTAATTAGGAAGATCAGACAGCCATTAATACTGCAGCCCCCGGGATACAGGCTGTGTATTAACACAGGATGGCTCGGTGTGCAGGGGTGAGAAACTCCAGAGGGTGTCTCTGTTCCAGGCTCCAGCGAGTGTGAAAGCAGCCACACAGCTCCCTCACCACAGGCTGTCGGCTGCACCTCCACTGTCAAGGGGGATGCCACACAAAATCGATTATTCAGAATTGGCAGCCCAAGAAAAGTAGCAATCAACATCCATTCACATTTCATTTAGAACCTCTTCCCAAAACAAGGAAGATACGTCCTCTGAAATTATTGCAATTGGAAGTGGGACAAAATGCCAAGGGGCTGAACATGACCACCCTTGTTGTGGGGAAAGAGAGATGAAAATAGCACCTATGTGCCTTCTCCACCATCACCCAGTTCTCCCACAAACTCACCACAAGGCTGGGTGTCCTGTGGGGCGAGCACAGAAATGATGTTTCTGTTCCCGATTCTCTTGCCAGCCCAGGGGATCATCTTATTAAAACTTAATGCAGGCTGTCTCAGATCCATCTGGAGTGGGAGCTTTCCAGTGCGTGGTAACAGCAGTGAGGTGGGACCAAAGACTGAAAGGATAAAAGGAGAGGTGCCAGAGCAAACACACGGAGTGATGAATAGCCCCTCAGCCCAAGTGCTACAAACTCAGAGGCTTGGACACAGGAATGGCTGAAAGCCTGACACATTCCATTTAGAGGGGCTTTTTGTTGATGGTGTAAAGACAAAGGATGTTGGAGTGGTTCTCCTGGGACACCCACAGGGCAGTTCTGCCTGCAATGGAAGCCAAGCAGCAGTGAAGATGCTGTCAGATGAACTCAGCATGAAGAAACTTCCAGGCAATCACTGCAAGCCCAGGCAGTGGGGACAGAGCCACTGGGAGGCCAGGATACGATATGAGGAAGTGAAGAGGAGCTTTGGGTAAGCTCTTAGCTGGCATCAGAAGCTGCTGTCATTCAGTATGCTTTGAAGCTATTGGTGTTCACTGAGTTTTTAATAGTAATGAGAAAAGCAACATTATTTTTACTTGCTATTGCTTTGCTACCTTGCCATCTAACTTAATTCATGACAATCTTTTTACTACAGCCATCTGCCGAATTGCAGTAAATTACTCAGACACGCTGAGCCTCTTTGGTTGCACCAGAATGTTCATCTGAACCATCCAGGCCTGCTTTTCATCATTTGAAGCAGTGTGTGCCCTTTCATTGTCACTGCTGAAGACATTTCCCAAAATGGACCAAAATGAAGGACCTACTGTACAAGGCTTTTCTTTTGAAAAGAATGCTTTATCCTTCCATTCTCAATTATTAAGCAGACCCTGGTAAAGGCTATTCTGACATTTTAGCTGAGTTTAAAAGTATTTTTAGCTGCAACCTATTGCACATTTCTGTAAATAAGCATCCTTTTGCTGTTTTCCCTGTATCATTACAGAGCAAGATGGATTTCCAAAGCTTTGAAGACAAAAATGAATAGTGCTCTGGATATTTAAACTCCTTTACTATTCAGGCAGTTAATGAAAGTGCAGGTCCATTCCTTAAATTGCAGCTGCTCAGAGCCTGCTGTGTCTTTACCTTCTCCCTCATTTGGAGAGACAGGTTATGATTTATACCCTTAGAGAATTGGGAAGGATTTTTTTGTCATATTTTTGTCATCAGCTGTTGAAGGCACTTGGGAATTGCATGAACGTTCTAAAGAAAACAAAGAGTTTTCTCATGTCAAAACATGGCCAAAACTTTGCTGCTGATTAAGCAGATGTCCTCCACATGGAGATCTTCAGAGATGAAGTGGTAAGTGATGATTGTCTTGTATAGCAGGCATGCCAAGAACAGGGCTGACATCTGGAGTTGAGCTGCGAGGGGTCAGCTTTGTTCTGTCAGCAAAATTATACTGAAATATAAGTCTGCATTCCTGCAGAATCAGAACACAAGGACAACTATTCTTCAATGTCAGGGTCTACCTAGTGCATCTTTACCTGTGTTACATCAGAGTTCAGGTGTAGACTATTTTGGTAGAGGGTGGTACAAAACAGGCTGGCTTCATTTAATCTTCAGCAACACTGAAACACCGGTGATATTTGAACAAATTCATCCTCAGCTATGTTCCCACCCTGCACAAAGGAAGGATTTGGGCATTCAGAGGAGAAAAGCAGCTCTGGCCCAGTGTAAAACAAATGGATTCATTAGTTATGTGTTTGTGTGTTCTTCTAATGGTGAGTGATTTCTGTTCCAAGCAGCATTCAGAGATGTTGCCTGAGACTGGAGGGTGGGATTTATCCTTAGCAGCCCTCCATCAGCTTTGGTCAGAAGGTTATAGTCACAAAAGTGTTTCACTTCCTAAGAAAGCCACTGCTAACCCTGAGCAAATTGAACTGAGTTGGCAAGAACACCCGAGAGGCTGAGGAGGAGATGTTGCTCAGTGCTCAGCTTTAATTCACAGGAGGGATTACTGACACATCAAGGTTGTCTAAATGGCTTAGTGCGCCCTAATGCCACGCTAAACCTGCCGCTACTTGGAACACTGTGAGACCTACACAGATGCACATTATGGGATTTTCAGTGTTAGAGAGGGAATAAAAGGAAACAGCAAATGCTTTCCAGCTGGCATCTTTGAATGCTCTTCATCTTCCTCTGAGACATGTGCAGGTTCATTTCAGCTGATGACAGATCTCTCGTCCAAATGTTGCTCCAGATAACATGAAGTCATTATACTCACCCTGAAATGAACCTAAACAAAGGAACGTCCTTCAACTCATACATCTGTGTGACTGCAATCACTGCTGACTTAAACATGGTAAATTTAAATACAGAAATAAGATACAAGGTCTGAACCAACTGCCCCAAACTAATTACACACTTTCATAAAGAAAGCCTCACGAGTGAAGTATGGATGGAGTTAACACCTTAGAGACCAGCTGGTTTGGGTCATGCTGTCTATGTCCTGCTGCTTGCAATAACAATAAGAAACAGGCTGGCTCCTGAAGCAAAGTGCCAAATACAACCATATGGCAACGACACAACATACAATTAAGAATAATGCATACATAGAAATCTCCTGTCCTAACAATTGCCAGAGGCTCCCCACACACTGAGCAGGAAATAGAATGGACCCCATGGCCACTCAGTCCCTTACATTCACGTTCACACTTCTGGTAGCAGACAAGCGCGTTAGGTACAGCTGTGGGGTGGTGATGCAGTTTACCCTGTGCCTAGAGGAACACCCTCTGCTTCCAGAACCTGGTCTATATTTCTCCAGCTCACAAAACCCTTTTTCAGCCCGTGTGGCACCTCAGAGGCCCCACATCAGGAGAGAGTTCCAACATCACATCCTTTCACCAACCACGCGCAGCCCTGTCGCCCGGGATGGGGACTCCAGCACACACACAGAGGATGCCAGACTGTCAGGTCTATAGGGACTAAAGGCACTGGCAGCTGAAGTCATAAATATTAACCTAAGAAACCAAAGAAAATTAAACCAACTGGATCTATTATTTATCAACATTATTTTTAAAAGCTGTAAACTTTTCACAAGCCTTTAAAATGGAACTTTGATAAAGCACAAATGTTCCTGAGGCAATCGCTCTGGGATAAAAAATGCAGGGTAGGAATAAAGTGGACTTAATAACCATTTTTTTTCTAGTCAATGAAAAAGAGGTATTTTATTAATTTTGGGGGTTGTTTAGCAATTTTATCTTTACATTGTTGTAAAATACTGGAGATGAAAAGTTTTTCAACTCTCTCGAAGAAAGAGTTTACTAAATATGGGGCTGGATAAATGTGTTCCTATAAGAAAATGAGAAGTGCCTTGAAAACGAATGCTACATGACCAAGTCTAGCCAGGCATTATTTTATGGGTGGTCTGTGCTGGGACATCTGTACCATGAGTTACAAGACGGTTGTTGACCACTGCACCCACCATGCAGGCCAGCTCTGGCCCCAGAGCTGCGCAGATTCACAAATTAAAACTTCTGACAGAAGACAGAGTTTACAGACTGTGTTGTAAACAATCAGTTGCATTATTTTCATAAAGACCTCACACAGTGAGAGACAGACAAATACAGGGTTCTTTTCAGCACTACGATTGGGCATCATCCAAACTCTGAAGCTGATGCCCATGATCAACCTCAAAATGACTTTACTGCACATAATTCATTAAAACAAACACAAACCAGTGGAGATGAATGTCTTTGACCTGAACAGAAATGTGTGTTTGCTGCAGCCTCCATCTGACACACCTGTAGTATAAATCAAGGAACCCTTGCCAAAATATCTCATCCTAAGCTCTGTGACTGACTTGGGGAAACAGAGAGAAGACTCTGTTGCCACATACATATTTGCATTTGCCTGGGAGCACTCAGGGTAGTCCAAGCACATCAGAAAAAGTGACAAGAGCAGGGCACTGCAGCAGAATCCTTGGAGTCTTGTGCAGGTGAAACAATTTTTAGGAAACCTCTGCCTTAGTTTCACTGTTGTCCTCTCTTCTAGGAGCCAGCTCAGTCAAGAAGCTCTTCAACACAGAAACATGCAATATCCATCCCTGCAGCCTCTCTGTTGCTGGGACACGCTAACATTTGAAGCCTATGGGTGTTTGCAAAACTCAGATCAGTGAAAATAACAATTCTTCTCAGGACAAAGTAATATCACCATTATGGATTTCCTACGGTCTCAGAGCCACCATCAATTGCACATGCTCATTTATCTTCACCCTACTACTCCTTATATTTATTACACCTTTCTCCAACGCTACAGGCAGAACAACAACGTTTAAAAGCCTTCTCCTGAACCTGTTCCAATGCTAACACATTTGTATCCTTTTTTAAGAAACCACATTTCTACTTTTGTAATCATTTTGTAAAGTAAAGTATAAATCCACATATGGTATTTCTTTCCATTTTCTTTTCCTTCTACAAAATGACTTTAATTGCAATATGGTATTATAATTCAATGTACCACAGTTTTTGCCATTTCTCTGCCATTTTTCTTGATCTTCCAAAACATATCCCAACCACCAACAATTACAATATTCTCTCAACTTTTCCTGAGTTAAGGGGTCCCCTCAAAATTTCTTCAAATGTCTTAAAATACACCCTGAAGGAGAAGTCTTGGCTAACCCCCCTTCCAGGGGAGTTACAATATTACCAGTTTCAAAGAAATATTCCATTAAACTCTACCTACTCTGGTCGTCACTGCACGAACACAGGAGAGAAAACCCAATTCACCAATATGCACCTTTAAATTCATCCTGGCAATTCCCAGTATAGCAATGTCTCAATCACAACCTGGTCAAGCAGTCACCTGCCAGGAACTGCAGAAGAAAGTCCAGGGAAAAAAAATCCAGTGCATGCTGGATTTCTACTCATTGTTTCTCGGCAGTGATGGAGGCTGATTGAGAGTGAGTCCTTAAATCAGCTTTTGGTTGTCCCATATGGGTGCTCAGAAAACTGGTAACTGAAATCAGTAAAGAAACTCTTGAAAAAAAGTATTTGCTTAGAGGGGAGACGGTGCTTTATTCTGCACAGGGTGCTAAGTGGAACATTTCCACAACCCCAGCACGCCTACTGCAAACCACAAAGGCTTATTTATATAAAATGAAGGCTTAAAGTCCTGCCTAGTTAGTGCAACTCTTACACCTGTCTAATACATATTCATTAAGCTACACGAGTCTACTTTATGCACACATACATTTTATACTGACACAAAACCCACTTATTCCATTCTTCCACATCCTTAGTTTGGATAAAGATGTCCTTCAGACAATTGTTAAACAATCACAAATTCTTCCTATCTGACATTCCTTTCCTTGTTGTGACACGTTTCAACCTCGAGTTGATTAGCTACAGAGCTTATCATATTCCCAAGACTAAGTGCCTACCTCTCAACAGATGTCACGGGGTTTCAAAAACCTAGAGGACAAGCAAGGTATAAATATATTCTTGTTATTCTTTAGCCTCCCTTGGGTAAAAAAGGGTAGCACTGAACTATGTACCTGAAGTCCCTTCCTACAAAGCACTGCTAACAACAGAATATCTCACGACATCAATCTGCACACAGCGTCTCATATTATTTCTTTGTCAACCAAAAACTAAACAGAAGCAGAAAAAGATGATGTGAAAAAAAGGCTTTACAATATATGACTAACCATGGTAAAGCATATGTGCTGTGCTCAGTATGAAAACACATAGTCTGTCTTCACCACACTGAATATGGGCCAAGCAACAGCAAATTCAGATTGTGTGGCTCTGTCTTCTGAGAGAAACCCAGAAAATACAGGATACGCAGAAGTGTTTCTCATGTACGGTCTCTGCTAGCAAGGATCACGTGAGTTCTTGGTTTGTGCTCTCTGCCAGAAGACTACTGATCATGAGATCCCACAAATGAAGCTGAAAAGCAGATGCAGCACTTTGCTTCTGTTAGAAAAGCAGAGCAATGAGCGAGTTGAGCAGAGAGACACAGTCTGCACTTCAGATCTTTGAAACTTCAAGGCATATTGTACTCCAGTTTACAGAAGGGCAATAAACCAACCCCAGACATCTCTCTGTATCAGTTTTGCTGTCTATGGAGATTTGACAAGAGCAAGAGGGGAAATAACACAAAGATATAATGTGAGCCTGTGGCAGAAACAGTGCCACAGCCATACAGCTATAAACACATGAAAAACCAGGCAAGGAGATGGTTCTGTCAGAACAGGGAAGGGAAAGGAAAAAACTGTGTTTGTCATGAAATTCACATTAATCCCTAGACCCAAATTATCAACAAAATATGTTTAAATGACTCTTCAGCGGGGATTTAATGTTCTAGGAGAACAGGCAATGGGATTTGGAGATTGCAGGGTAACACGGTCAGGCTCCAGCCCAGGGGCAGTGACAGAAAGTCATTTCCCAGCTGTGCAGCAATCAATTTGAAATATTAGTGATTGCAGATGAGGGAACTGGTTTAAAATGAATAAATGAATGGGCCCATAGCGGGGTGTGATGCATCACTTAAGATGCAAGAGCTGCTGGGAGGATGTTTAAACTAAACAGCACAATGAAATGCACTGCCAACAACTCCGCTCTCTCATTTTTTATTACATTGCAATTAGACAGAACTTCATGTTTTCATTCTGCTCATTGATATATGAGGCTTTATCAAAACTGTATCTGGAATAATGATTGCTCTCATGTTAGACATAAAGAAAAGCTAAACAGGGTAGAAAGAGAAGCCCACTGAATTTCCAGACTATCTGACTCTTCATTTTTCCACCTGTAACATTATGGACCTAGGAAAAAAAGATTCTGCAAGGAGCTCATTTTAACACAGAAATGGCCAACAACTACTTAATTGCACTGTTTATCAAATGTCTTCATTAGTGCTTGGTGAAATCAAAGACACAATTCCCACTGACCTCAGCAGACAGGATCATGCTCTCACAGCCTGATCCAAAGGAAACAGAAGAGGCTCATTGATTTCAGCAGACTTCAGGTCAGAATCTCAATCATTCTTTATCTGATATAAAGGAATTTTGTCATCAAAATGGGAATGAAATATTTCCCCCCCATATCATCTGGGGAAATTCATAGCATAATTGATGAAAAATCAAGATTCGGTCAGAAAAATTATGTTGCTTTCAGTGAGGAAGAAGAGTGCTTTGGAAACATAAGCTCTAACAAGAAACATCTATAAACAGAGCACCTGAAAAGAAACTTGATGTTAATCATATGCTAAATAAAAAAAGCAATGAAGACTAAAGCCCTCCTGTGTCTATGCTTGCTGTCTCGTATAGGAAGCTGTGTAAGAACACTGCAGTATTATTTACTACGTGCTTAACTAACGTAGAGTCATCACCTCATATAGGCATCTTCTGAGCACTTTGCACTCACCTGGCTGATTGGAGAAACAGCTGAAGAATTCACACCACAACCTGAGGTACCATAGTGTTAAAAGAACTATGATAGGAAGAGTGAAAAGCTAGGGAATGATTGGCAGAACGGAGCTACATGTGAGCATTTAACTTTTTCTTATATCTTAAACCATATTTTACCAAATAATAATTTGATCAACAAATATAATACAAATAATAATTTTCCCTACATCTTCACATAAAAGACCAGTATAATGTAATATGGACTATGTCAACCATAATCACAAAGAGTAAGGATTCACAATTCCATAACAGTTGCATCCTGACAGCACTGTTGTGTTTGCCTCTCCCTCTCCAGCACTTCTGAGTCACCGAAGATCGACTGGGGGCAGCAAATCATGGGGTTCTTAAAAGGTACCAGTACAGGAAACAGATTTGTTTGGTGGTACCTACACACAAAAGGTCATACTGTCAACTCATTTTGCCAAGGTATTGTCAACTATGGGATAGGATTGTGAGAGGAAAACTTTGCATGACCATTGGTACTGTCAGATCTCTCCCATTCTGATCTACAGCCATGGAACACAACTCTCCATAGAAAGGTACTCTGCTTCCCTTCTTCACATGGGGATGCATTGGCAAAGCCACCAGAGAAAGAGGTTGCAAAACTGTGGCAGAAGCTACTCTCCTCCTGACCTGTACAGACCACAGATAAGAGCTAGCAGCTAATGAAGAAGTTCATTAGAAAAAGGAACTGGGTTTGATTAATTTCTTTGTAACACTGGCTCGGACAGCACATTTCACTAACAGTTATGTTGCAGTTAAACCTAATTATGATTTCACTGAGAGACAGGACAAAAAACATACAACCAAATTTTGAAAGGGCAAATTAGGTCACTATAATTGCTTGATATTTACTTTTCAGTGTTACTTGAGCAGTTCAATGTACAAGCAATGAAACAAAGATCTGAAATTGCACTGATAAACACAATTCAAAGGACATTCTTGCACCTCATGTCCTTATTTCCACTGCTTGCAAATTATAGCAACCTGAAGGTGTAGATGGTCGTTCCCCTTGTCCTGCATGTGAACTCAGCCAGTGTTTGCCTGGTGCACAGCAGTCACCTGCCAGACATTGTCTCTGATGCCCCAGGGCATTCTAATGTATTCCACACTTCCAAAGCTTTTACTCCACTAATGCTTCTGTGTATTTGGCTTTGACACTGATTAAGGGATTAAAGGCACAACCTTGTCAAACAGTTAGGATAGCAGAAAAGACTCCTGTTTCTTAGAGTCAAAGATATTTTTTACTGAAGGTCTCAAAAGAGAATGTGGAAGAGGGTCAGACCTATGTGTCATCATACAGGGCAGACCTGTGTTACCTTACTGTTTCGACTTCAGTTTTAACAAAAGCATTTATGAATATAGCAGGGGGGTGGAGGCAGAACTTGGTACTCCTGGAGGGCTCAAAACAGCACATGGTTCTCACATTGCACCAGAGGAAAGGGTGGCTGCAGAAAACAGCTTTTTAGTACAACTCGTGTCCTACACACATCAAACTCAGTCAGTATCATCATCAAAGAGAAGATGAGAGATAACAGTGATGCAAAACTACAGGAACTTTTCTTTGTGGACTGAGCTATACAGAACACAGAAGTTATTCCTTATGTTAGCTGATAAGAAAGTATTCTCTCATAGATAATCTTTTGCTTTCATGGAAACAACATATAGGATTATGATAAAAGGCAACATCCAATTTTAATGCAAAATGGGGATTTATTAAGGAGAACTACAGAATAATTGATCAAGTTAAGCCTACAAGGGCAATTTATGCCAGATCTAAGGTGTCACAGTCAGACTCTTGGCCCCAGCCAAGGCAGAACAGAGCAAGTAGAAAGCTGCAGTGGCTGAAGATTGCCCTTGTGCTGGCCCTCCCCACCTGCTCCCCTCACCATGTGGGCGCATGATGAGGCCCAGTGGAGCTGGGCAAGCTGGGTAGGGGCAGGTTGGAGGCAGAAGGCAGCCTCCACCCGCTTCCCAGCTGTGGCAGCAACCCCCCTGGCTCAGCAGTATTGTCTCCTGGCTGCTCTCTTCAACTCCAGTGTTGTAGGCTCAGTGCCAACACATCCCGGGATCTTTATAATTCTGCACCCACCTGCAAAGTTCTGCTGAACTTCATGTTGGGATGGGTATTTAAAAGCTGCTACTGAAAATAGTCAATATTGTTTTATTTAGTTTTATATTTAGAAAGGAAAACATAAAATGTATGTGAATTTAGCATCCAGCATTAGAGCAGAGGTCTGATACAAAAATACCAACATTGATCTTCTAACTTGGGAACCAAGAGTGGGAGGGGAGGGACAAAGAGATGGGTATAGAACGTGTTCTGACCTGTCACAGTGAGACAAGGCTCAGCTCAATCTCTTCACTCAGTACGAGTGGATGCCTGTTCAAACAGAGACGTCTCCGTATCCTCGGTTGGAATTGTCAGTGTGCAAGAGTGAGCAGAGAGGGAACATCAAGTTTCTTGTGAAACTGAAGAAATCTGCAAACAAAACTAAAATAGCAATGTACTTTTTTTTCATTCCACTTTTTGCTGTCTTTACAAATACTGCAAGCTGCAAATCAGCCCAGATCTCATCTTTCTCAGAAAACATGTTGATTGTGTATGGGTCATGGTAAAAACACTGATATTTTAAGAGAGATGTGCGTGCTCTGATTCTCTGATACAGACTGGGATTATATCAATAGCAAAAAGCTTTTACCTAGAATCAGGAAACAAACTGTATAATTCCTTTATGGTTTCAAAATGGGTAAAAAAGGCAAAGAGACCAGAGAAGAATATAGATGGTAACAACCTGGTAGTTGCAATGCTATAAAAAATTCAGAGAAATATGAACTAACCTCTTTGCTCAGTGGACAGAGAAAAAGAATGATTACAAAAGTAGATGCTCACATGGTAAAGGCACCAGCGATCTTAAAGTGTTCAGTTGCAGCTCAAAGCAAATATGTTGGCAAACTTGACTCAGGATATAATCACAAACAACTGTTTTTGAAACTACAGGTCAGTATCTGAAGTGGCGTAATTCAAGGATGAACGTGTGATTCTCATTAATGCTGCTATAATAATAAATCAAATCCTGACAGCGTTGGGAAAGGCTGGAGAGGAGGACTGAGTGTGTCCAGGCTGAGGTGGAGCTCAGCAGCCCTTCCCCCAGGTAACTGCTCTGTCTGATTCTCTCCGAGCCTGAAAATGCAGATTATGTAGGTTCACCAGACATTTTCTGGCCTCTGAACAGGGACCATTTTCCCTAATCCACAGATTCTCTCCCAATGCAGATTCTTTTTTTCTGGCAGATGTTGAACAGATGCTTTTCATTATAAACAGATGGGAAAGATTTTTCAATTACCAATTATTCAAAGTGACAAAGAGCCCTGTTGCACAACTTAGAGACGATACTGAAATAATATTTACGTACACTCGAAAAAGAACATAAAAATAATATTATTAATCTGGATTATATTAAAATTACTACTCTATTTATCATGTTTGACATTTCACCCCATTCCAGTCTAATCCAAATGGAGTACTGTGAGGAGTGATGATACTCCCCACTGCGGCACTGAAGCCCTGCAGTGGGGTGGGGTTCCTTGGACTCCTCTTCTCTGCTCTCAGCTGGCAATGAATATTACTCTTGGCTCTGTGACAAACTCCTCACAGTATGAGAAAGTCAGAACTCTTCAGTTTAGAAGGAGCACTGCTAAACACCAGGGAAGTGTGCACAAGTGTGAGCTGAAATACCAACAGCCCAGCACCCAACACTAGTGCTTCTGAGGAGAACAGAACTCTGGCTCAACATGGAGACAATCCATCGCTGTCTTCCTTTAAAGCAAACAATGCAAAGGGGCAGGCAGTGTGCCACATTTGTCAGCTGAACCTACCTGGAGTGGATGTGGGGTGTACACTCCATGGGGATCCCCCACCATTCCAACCAGGCTCTTGCAGGAGGGTCTGTGAAGTGGCACAGCCAACAAATACACTCACTTTCAGCACCATTGCCTACAGTAAACAACATGAATTACATTAAAAAGGTTTGAATTTATTTTAAAAAGCACTGGCTTGAGTACAAAAAAGAAAGAGAAACAGAGGAGAAACAATTAGAAAATGTCCATCAAAAGGAATCTCCTCATACCTGCAGCACACCCAGCACGCTCACAAGGCAACAGTGAAGGAAGCCAGAATTGACTAGTTAGAAAAATTCAATGTTCTAACACTTCCTAACATTTTCTCTTTTGGTATAACATTACACAAAGCTTTTTTTTTACTCATTAATCTTGATGATGGACTGGAGAAAGAAAATGCATCCACAAAAAAAGGCATCCATGGGGCCTGAATCTCAGTGCTCTCGCCGCGACTGCTTCCCTACGCTGACTCCACGGCAGCATAACTGGACGAGAGAGTAAAATACAGCAATACTCAGCAAGGAAATAAAATCTGGAGAGAGGAGCAGGGTGGAGTTGCAGTGAGAGCACTCACCCACAGAAGGAGCTGCTGATAATGGAGAACATCCTTCAGCCCATGAAGCTGTTCTAGAGGGAGGTTTTCCTTCAGCACTCTGTGGAAACAGATGTGCTGCGGTATGTTTTTTCCTAGCAGTGTTGGTACTTTTACGTGCAGTACACAACCCCCGAACAGCTCAGTGAGTTTACAAAGCTTATCTTACAGCACTGCCTTTTTTCAAGCTTCCCCAGAGAAAATTTTCCATCTTACAAAACAGCTCCCCAGTCTTCATAATATTTGCAGAGGAATGAGTAACTAAAGCTGGTTCAAAAGCTAAATCAATAACAGGGAGTTAATTTTACTTTCAGTATTACCTTTAGTGTCTCTGCTACGGCCTGTAGTATTTTGAAGAAGGAAAAAGAGGTGATCTACTTCCCTGTAACCACTTCACTAGCACTCCTGTTAACAGAAATCAAATATCTTAGTGCTGTTGAAGCTGTACAATATATTTACAGGAATTGAAAACCCAGTGTATGCCCCCTCCCCCCAGCCACTAGCAGCAGCAAAGTTAGAAAAGCTTCATGGAACAGGAAAGGAAAACCATAAAGGGGACTGATCTTTTGGTTCCAATGTCTCCAGCAACTATAGTTGTTTGATTTTCAGCACATTTCTTTTCAAATATTAAAACAAGAACAGATTTTCCTCATAATTCCTGTTTGATTGCAAAGGGAATTTCTGTGAAAGGATATTCCTGGATATTCAAATGAGCTGATAGAAATGATGTCTTGTGGAGTGTTTAGAAAACCTATAAACAATGTGCATTCTTTGGGACTCTTTGTCAGGGCAGATGCAACAATAGACCTTAGGAAACGAGCAGATGTTATTCTGCACACTCTTCATTTCCGAGTCTTTAGAAATTCATGAGGTCTTTTGTAGGTTTTCTGAATCTTCTAATAACGGTGCAGCTGTTCAATTCAGAGCTGCAAAGATGCCCTCAAACATTTACTTGAATCTACAAATGCAGAAGCAGCCCTGGAATGGCCACTTTTACAGGTTTGCAAGATATTATCTAGAAAGGCCAACCAGGTGGTCTGGGAATGCTGTGTCTTTATTCTCTCCCGTGATGTGGACAACTGCCATTCCACGGCCAGCAGCCCTTTGGTAATTCAAAGTGTTGCATTGCCTCTGTCCCTTTTCAATACAGATCAAAAAGACAGTTCAACTTTCTCTGAATGTGTCCACTTTCTACAAGGCAGCACTATGATTATGTTCTGGTTTTATGAAAAGAATCACTTAAGTTGTCAACAATAGCACAGAAACCCATTTACTGCAACACACTAGTGGGTGTCATAAATGTATTCTGGTCAGGCAAGACGCAAATCACATTGCAGATGGTTTCACTGGAAAATGTGTATTTGATCAACAACAATTGCACTGTGCTGAACTTAATTTGATTTCTGAGTCAAGCTGTTTTACACTAACCCTCTTCTGACAGAGCTGCAGTCCCTTCTGGATTGGGAGTGTCCAGATGGGATACTTAGATATTTGCTCATTCTCCCATTTTTGTTGGCTCACCTTACATTTACTTTAAATTCACTGACTGTTTTATTTAACTCTTTATATCTTCTGCTAATCTTGGAAAATGTCTCTTAATCTTACTCATGATGCAGTAATTGGATGGTCTCCAGAAGAAAAAAGATGTTTTAACTATTATGCTTGGCTGCTCTCCAAAAGGCAGGACAATGCTTCACAAGCTTCTGTCTTTGGTCTACTGTTTAAAAAATATACTTCAATTTACCTTTAGTGTCCCCTGAATGTGGCAAATTACCTCTCTAAACAGAAAGCATCGTTGTGGTAATTGATCAACCACAGCAACCACTCAACAGAATTCCTTCAGAACATGGTACTGTAAGTCTACTTTAGCAACAGTAACATTTATTTATCAAGAAAATTTACAGCTTGCATTCAGTATATTTATTCCTCAAATTAGAACTAATCTGCTTTAAGTATAATGCATTGGCAGTAGTAGTTTACAAATACTTTCTAATAAGTGTTAACTGAATTTGATATTGCTGAGCACAGAAGAGAGAGACATGAAAGAAAATACATAATTCAGTTAATAGGAAGTGCTTCTTTTTTTAAAAAAATACTGTGAGGTGTAGCAGACTTGAAATCACAGAGGCAGTTAGTTCTTCAGAAAATAAAAATGCAGACAATCTAAAGGAAACGTTTTACATCAGCTTGCAGTCCAGAAGCTCACTGCCAAAGGAAATCACTGAAGCCAAGAACAGACAAACCTGAAGGATGCTTCTTACAAAATGTTTCTTTAACTACTGGTACCTTGATATCCTTCTTAACAACAACTAACTTCTAGGAAATAGCAATACACGAGCTCATGGATTGAATAATATTTTAAATCAACAGTTCCCAAACTCTAGACAGTTGACTCCTCTTGGTCAACTGAGCTATGGCAACTGCTCTGCAGCTGGTTTCAGTACCACAGTTAAACAAAAAGCTGTATGAACTTCTCAGGTCCATGTGGCTGTGCTGTTGGTTCACTAGAAGTGCTGCACAATTAATCCAAAACTTTAGTGTTGACCATTAGTCTTAAACTTTTTAGTTGAGGGGAGAGGGAGAGGGAGAGGGAGAGGGAGAGGGAGAGGGAGAGGGAGAGGGAGAGGGAGAGGGAGAGGGAGAGGGAGAGGGAGAGGGAGAGGGAGAGGGAGAGGGAGAGGGAGAGGGAGAGGGAGAGGGAGAGGGAGAGGGAGAGGAGGCTGTCCTCACATGGCCTCCCGAGTGTTTCTTACTCTGACACATTTGGTGGCAGCCACCACTAGTCACAGCTCCCTGGAAAGGCTGTCTGTAAGTCCCATGATCTGCTTACATCATCCTGTGCAGTCACGCAGTGGAATATGCAGGGTGCACAGTCCAGGCACGCATGTGAAGTGCAGACAGTGCTGTATGAAAAGATATTTGTATGGTTATTACCTGCCTCACACATACAACAAATGAGTTCTGTAGTGCTACACACCACTTGAAGTGAACAAGACTCTAAGCGTGTCTCTTTCCACTTCTTTCATTTGTTTTATTTACATCTTAAATAAACAACTTTTAAAAATAGTTGTAAGAATTTTTGTTGAGTAAGAAATGTTTTCCAAACTGCTTTTGTGTTTGGGCTTTACAGGGACACAGCTAACAATCTGTACTTACCACAAAGAACATAAATTCTGCAATGAAACAGAAATCGAGGAGGAGGGAGATGCTGTGAAGAGGTAAGTACTGGTTTCCAGCGCTCAGAGATCTGTAACAGCTTTTGTGCACTTCTAAGCCTCTTTCCTTCATGTGCCACTGTCACTAAACACTTTGCAGCACTTGAAAGGGACAAAATAAATACATGAGATTTATTTTAAATCCTATCTGTGAGGGAATGCTTCCAGAGCCCAACAGAAAGAGGGATGTAACTTCAGGAATGCTTCTCTTGGATCCCTCGCTATGACAAGCAGGCAGAGGAACAGTCCTGGAAGCCACAGCTCAGGCCCGAGTTCCCAGCTCTGACACCAATGCCCAGGCCGTGCTCTAGGGACAAGGTGGGGTTGGTGAGGTGACAGCAAACTTGCCTGCTTTCTGTTAGAAAACTCCAGAACAAGCCCCACATTCTGGTTTTGCTGAATCACCCTTGTCCAGTGGAACAAACACATCAGAAAATTCAGATCAGAAGACCCATTCTCATTTCCAGTCTCAAAATTTATCAGGTGACTGTTTCCTTCTGTCTTCATTCAATTCAGAAAAGATCATGTCTACATAATGAGGTGTTATGGTTTTCTAAGTAACAGGAATATCAGACATGATTCACTAGGTGGGCAAGACTTAGCATGAACAGTGGTGAGAGTGAGCAGGCTTGTCAGTATCCCAGCTTCACTTACTCTTACAAATTGAACATACATCTTCTAAACCTTTCACTAGCACATAAAAATCTAACCCCAGAGATTTCTGGTAACTTTGCCATGATTAGAGAATATTCCAGACCACTCTAAACTTCAGGTTAACTTGGAAAGCTTACCTAGAGAGTTAGAAATAAACTCACACTTTTAAGACTGTGAGAGTTTTGCCATCAAGACAGAAAAGACACTGAAAGCAAAATTTCTGTAGATTTCAATGCAGACAGGATCTCATTCCTGTAAACGCAACCTGAACAGAAACAAGACATGTTTGAAGCCTTCAGGAGCCTGAAGCTGTCAGCTGTCACTTCAGCAGGCAGTCAACCTGACAGTTTTGGGCTATCTAGCAAAACTAAAGCTCAAGGAGATAGTTGTTAGGACAATAGGACAAGCTATTCCAAGAGATGCTTCTCAGTGCTGATGATCCAAGTGAGCAAATCCAGACTGCAAGAAAAGTTCCCAGGATGAAGTAATTAGTTTAAAACACAGCAGAACTGTAACTACCACAGAGGTGGATCTACATCCAGATCACTCAAAAGCTTTCACTACTCCCCGTGGATTGTAACAGTTTGACTTTGAGAGTCTAGGCCCAGTGCTTCTCAAAGGTACACCTTTTCAGCTTTCCTAGCTTTAAAGTTTAATCAAATACATCAGCTGTTTTTACAGATAATAAGACAGAGGGACACAACCTCGTGCACCCACAGAAAACACAGGAATAGCACAAAGCTGTGGAATGGGCAGACTGTGTTGTACATACACACGTAACTACATTATTCAGAGTCCCATTAGGTCATTGAGTCATGTAAAGCATGAAGTTGGGGATGAAAGCTAAACATGCAACAGGCAAAGATGTCTTTGTGAGGGCAAACTGGATATGAATTGCAATCCAGTGACGGTGAGGACCATCTGCACTGAGGTCTTGCACTCTTACTTCTCTGCTCTCTACTGATTCCCTGTAGCTTCCCCTTTACCTCTGCAGCACATCTCTATTAAAATCATCTTTATGAGACTTTCAGTAGATAGTCATCAGAGAACTCCTCAGTAAAGGCTGTCTCACAAACCTGGCTTCAACATTGAAATTACAACTGGTAGTGCTGGAGTGGCTGTGTTCCCTCCTTATCAACTGGATTCTGATGAGACTGAGAACGATGAGGGATGGTGGGCAGAACAGGCACTCTTACTGCAGATCTACACTTGCTCCCTACCTCATTGGCCTTGATGTGGACACATTTCTGCCCTTAACTGTTTTTTCCAGACTCTCCAGAAAGTTATGTGCTTAAAGAGAGAATGCTACTAGAGAAGCTGAGACTTCCCTTCTTCAGATACACTGGAAAATAACTCACAGATATTCCTTTCTAGGTGTAGAACATGTCCCAGCCCATGATATTCTGTTACATCTGTGCAGTCTCTTGAATGTGCAAATTAATATACTGATTAAAAATATATATAAATGTAAACCAGAAGAAAATGCATCTCCAGGTAATAAGAGGAGACTTTCATAAAAACTGATTGTCAGTGATTCAGCTGTAATATAAGCAGAGGCTAATATAACCAAGAGGCAACATATTATGCCTCTGACAAATTAAAAATACTAGTAATCAGTGAGAACACAACAAGCAGTAAGCTGTTCAACCAACCTAATAACAAAACAAGAACTAACCATATTAGGCTACTTTTAAAATGATCAAAGGCCTAATAAAAACAATCAATTCTGAAGCCAATGAAAATGAACTGTCCAGCTGAATCCATTCAATCTCCTTTAGCTAAGGAAGGAGAATGCTCCCTAAAGGCCTGGTGTGCCAACTGACCTATAAACCATTACTACCAAAGACAGATGCTGTCACTGTCGGCCCTAGGGAAGAAGAAGAAGAGAAAAAGGAAGTTTGGAATGCTTAAAAATGCCTTTAAAAATGTTATCTTTATGCTTCCAGTGCTATATTTTCCTTCCTGATGATGAAGCACTCAATATACTCATGAAAGGCCTGAAAATGTTTGTAGTTTTAAAGGGCTTTGTCCTGACTTTATTTCTGTCTAACAAGTACTGGCAAAGCTACTCTATAATTCTGATTAAAAAATAAATCTATGAACAGATAAGTGTGGTTGATGTAGTAAAACTGCATTTCCAGCACAGGCATACACACAACCACAGAATAATAAAGAAACAAAAGACACCACCCAGAACTTTCCAAAACACGTTGTCACTGTGCCGAGGGGCTCCAGCTGCTGGCTCACAGTCCTCTTCCCCAGGCATGCAGCTTCAGAGGAACATCCCTCTCCAGTGCAGGAGCCCAGCAATCAGACCCAGACTGAGTTGTCTTTAGAATTAACTTATTTTTACCGTTCCCTTTCATTCCAGGCATTCCCTGCAGTCACAGACTCCACGTCCCTACAAGACAGGCCCCAGAGGAAGGCCCTGTCCTTCCTGTGGTGGGCACAGAGCATCTGCCTTGGACACGGGGACACATCTGCTGTTCAACACGCTATTTTTAGATCTAACAGGTCTTGAGAAAGCGCCGGAGGGATTCACTAGGGCGGCTTTTCATCTCCAATCAGCGCTTCCATATCCAATACAGCTGAAATGGGTATCCTCAGAGAGTAGGGCTCCATCCAGTGTCTGCTCGACGCGTTACTTACATCTCTCTTAAGCTTATGAATCAAACCTCAGAGACTTCAGCCCGTGCTCCCACTCCGAAGGACTGTCATACTCTCCAGCAACAAAACCAGCAGGAACTACTTCTAACCAGAACAGAAAACAACACAACTTTCAGCTGTTTTGTCTGGATAGGCAAATGTTCTGGGGTTATTCCAGCCTTTCAGGACCTACTCTCTTCTCAGACAAGGCTGGCAAGAGATAGTATGATGGCTGTTAGGAGCAACAGCTGATCAGACATTTCCAAGGTAAGCCTTTAAAAAACAGACTATGGTGCAATTCTTGGGTTTGAATTGTTGGATTTTTTTGCACGACTCCTATTGAGCTTATCAGAATGAGGATTTCGTCCTGTTGATTTTAACAAGTGAGTTTAATAGTAAGGATGTGCCTGGTATTTTTAAGCACAGACTCCAGATTCTCACATTCCCATGAAAAATACTCTTTGTCATTTTTGTATCTAGAAGCTTGTTCCCAGACTGAATATCAGGTTGATCTAAATTGCATTCACATATAATCAAATATATCCCAGTCTGTGATAACTCTGCTGTCAATAGAATAAAAATGGATAAGCATATTTATCTACATGAAAAAAATGCCTTTTTATCTGAGTTCAAACCCATAAAATGTAGGTTGCATCTTAAACTGTTCTGTGCAGCTGAAATAGGTTAAAGAAAACTCCTTTGTACTCCTCATTTCTGATGCACACAGCATTATCCCTTACAATTAGGCATGACATTTCAGTAAACATTGTTCGTATCGAGTTAATAGACAAAGCACACAGGAGACAGCTATCAGCTAGAGGAAAAGGAGGGACACAAAGCACTCATGAGGCAGACTTTTATGGTGGAAAAAAACCCAGAGAAATATGTGGATTACCATTTTTATCTCCACCCAGACTAAACTTATGATATATTGCCCAGGGGTTCTTACTCACTTTCTAAGAATATTGAGACTCAGCTGTAGAAAAAAGCATGAAAGTCCCTTTCATCTAATGATGTCAGACATCTTACAAAAAACTCCTCAACTACTTACTGAATTTAGTTTTCTGAATCTCTTACTTTGTATGTATAAATTATAAATAACTTTCATGCTCACACTCACCAATTTTATTTAACCTTACTTAACGTGGGCAAATTGAGAATGGTGATATTTCTATTAGAAGTATGCACAGTAACAAAACAAAAATGCAAAAATATTACCTGTACTGAACAGATTTGCTGCTAGACACTATGTTGTTTTAAAGGCTCTGAACTCTGACAAGATCATTTCATCACTAAGGGTCAAATTCTAGTCCCTTCATGCTGGATGAGAATTTACACCCTGGGGATCTTCTGCCATGAGTTACAGTCGGGTTACTCACTGCAAAACCACGCCAGTTTGGGCACCAGTTGTACTCAGATCTAGGTTACTGGGTCACATGTTTAAGGCCTTTTTAAAGAATGAAAGACACAGGTTGCATTCAATTTGGAACTGAAAACTGATTTCATTTATCTTTAAAGGTGACATAAAGAAAGAATACTTTATCTGCACATAAAAAAATGTCAAAACATTGCCCAAAAGTATCCAAATTAATATATATGTAAATTATCTCTCATTTTAATTGCTTGGAACAGTTGGTGTGTGCACAGCACTAAGCACTTCAAGAAAGGCTAGGACCTACTCCTTTTCAGGTTGGGAGTGAGGGAAAACACTAGAAATAAACACTGTTTCTGATAACAGGAGCAGAGGATCCAGCGCTGGAGTTACTCTGAATCATTCTCCCTCCTGGCTCACTTCTAGGTACTGAGCTAACACGAGTTATGAGGACATGCAACTGCCTTGCAGGGAACATATTACATGACTTAATTTTAGAACAGCATCTCCTTTAGTGACCATTACAGATGTTCTCAAGAAAATAATTTTCAAATTATCATTTAAGCACCATCTGGACAATCCTTTTATTCACAGAATTTGCAAACCTGCAGCCATTAAAAAGCCAAGACAGTAGATTCATTAATTAAGGACATCATTTCCTTTGTCACATAAAACCAATCCTGAAGCCTCTTGCTGTGGATATTCTGCAGCATTGCCATATATGAGTATATTGCTATGAACTCATTCACAAGACACTGTTTTCACTAAAAATTCAACTCTGACCATAACACTGCTTCTAGGCACAAGGCAAACCTCAGCAGGAGAAGGGCCCTGTGGTGCTCTGAGTAAACATCTTGGTACATGGCCTCTGTATACACTCAGCATGCAACACACGGTTGCTACTTCATATTTCCTGGAATATGCCTGGAAGTTATTGCTTAAACAAAGTAGCTGTAGTAAGAACATGTGGTTCCCAAGGGGAATATTCTGACATCCACAATGTTGCTCGTGAACAGAGCTATTATCATGGAAAACAAGCATCAGCTTTTAAAATGGGTTACTAATTTATAGTTTAGACTGTTGTAACATACAGCAAACCAGAAAAAGCCCCTGATATTGCTAATATTTAAGCTCTTTGAAGGAACATCTTTGTTGGCTCCTAATGAAAACTGAAACAAGCATCCTCCCTCTGGTGTTTCTGTTTAATCAGGGTCCTGCTGCCACCTCTTTCAGCTGCAGCCCTTCGTGCAGAGCTTACACTGCTGTCTATCCTCTGTCCATCAGAAAGAGCATGTGGTCTATTATGACCAAACACCACAGGTACCATTGCTCAACTGCTAGCTCAAAATCTCTCATAATGCACCGGCATTTTCAGCTGAGCCCTAACCTCCCATGCTAAAATTCCTGACACGAGACACCAGAATTCAGCACCAGACAAAGATAGGAACCACAGACACATGGATAGCACAGGTGTCACAGACATGGGTCAACAAATTTTTCCTAGAGGGGAGCCACACTTCACATACCTGTTTGACTTTTTTAATCAGTAACCATTACAGACAATAAAGTACCTGTGCATTTTAGAAACCTAATCTGTCATGCAAGAAGATGAAACATAAAAAATGTATAACTCTTGCCTTTCACTTTAGAGAAAACTGTTCTCCAAGGGTGAAAACAGAGTGATTTGGTTTCAAAGAAGTTGTTTCTCCAGCCTTTCACAATTTAAAATGCTTAGTAGTGTGTGATGGATAATGCTGACTTGCAGCAATGAATGAGTGTAGGATCTAGACATAATTTCCTCTTGTAATGAGCTCCTGATTAGTGTGGGATTTCATAGGTGCCTGAATTTTTTCTGAACACTCAGACTGAGAGTAAAACCAGTGTTTTCTGCAAACACCTGAGAGAAGTTCTTATTCACTTCCATCAAGCAGTCACAGTTAACATGTACTTCCATTTTCAGTCGATTTGTATCTGTTTAGAAACTTGCACGTGCAAACCTTGTACGTGGCACAGCTCCATTACCATCTGTTCCAACGTCTACAGAGCACAGACAGCGAGGGGCTCTGACAAATGAAGCTGGAACATACGGAGTGTTTATAGCACAGGAGTCATTACATGAAAGTAGTCCTGGAAGGAGGGTGAGATGCTTTGGACTGCACTTACACATTAATTTTGGTATCTTCTGCTGTGTTGGTTGAGTAAATTGACTGTTGAGTGTAAAATTCAGCAAAAAGAAAGTAAGTCTGTGACATTTCTATAAAGAAATAACATACATTTTCAAGTTTTCACTTCGTGGGGAAAAAAGACAAACAGGATAATAGAACCACTGTTTTTATCCTTTGAACACATACTTTCAAATTACTTTGGCATAGCAAACAGTTTTAACAGTTACAGATGTTTGAGTTGTGTAGTGTAGAGCTCTCCTGCCCTCTCTGTGCAGCCACCTTTAGCAGAGGGAAGAGATTGGGCTGTATCTCTGCACTGTGACCCTGCTTTTCAGCCTCTGTAATCAGATCACGGCAATCGCTGCTCTACGCAGAAGTAGGTCAGGAGGGACCTCTGGAGGTCATCCAACACAACCCCTTGGTAGAAGCAAGGCCACCAGAACCAGTTGTTTTCCTTTGGTAGCTATCAGTGATGTAAAAAACAAATAAGGCACTTGCTGTCCCTTATCATATGCCCAGCTTGAGAGCTCAGCCCTGCTCTCACAGGAAAGAGCTATGGGTTGGAAAGTGTAGATGATGCACAATGAATAGTTCCTTCCATACAGAAAATGGCCCACAGAGGCTGCCTGGAGCCCTGCTGAAGACCACATTTATTCTTGCACTGACACTCTGGGATGTGCCTTCAAATATCAAGTTTAAGAGCACCGTGGTGGGAGGAAATGCGTAATGGAAAGAGAGATCCACTCTATCAGCTTTTTCAGAGCTTATCGACTGTGATAAAAACATTGTGTGAATCCTTCTGGAAAACATATGACCTCCAATATTAAAAGGATTGTTTAAAGAAAGATCTTTTTCCTCCTACAGTGGCCACTGCTATCTCAACAGTTCTATCTGAGCTTCCTAAAGAACTCTATCCCATTTTAGTTCAATTATTACATAGGTTGATTTCACAGCACACAATCATGTAGGATAGTGCCCTTAGTATGATATTCAATAATGGGTTTTTTTGCCCATTTCATACTTTTCAGCCTTGTTCTCCTAATTTTCAAAGGTAAGCAAGTCCTTTCCATCCTTCCCACACAAAGGAAAGTTAACCTTCTTAAATTCCTACAGCTGGCTCCGTGATTCAGCCCTGAAAATACATTACTTCTTTCTGTACATGCAGACAAGATGCACGGACAGGGTTCCTGAGCAGCTGCTTTGCAGCCAGGTTCCCCTTGGATTCATCAGCTGTGGTGGAAGAGGGAAAAGTCTGGTAGAAAGGAAAGCCAGCCAGCAGCTCTGCAGCCAGTGCAGCCATACCGAGGCAGACATTGTATTTCTCCACAAAAATTCTGTACCCAGCACACTGAACTGCACTCCAAACAGCGTGCAGGATCTGTTCTAGCATGTAATAGATAGGAAAACAGGCAGAAAGGTCTGCTGTGTACCTGAACTACCTATGTACCTGATCACTACTCTTAAGTTTGGACAAATCTATTGGGAGAAGGGAGCAGTGAAAAACCTGTCAGTATTTACAAGCTTCTGGAGCAGCTCCATTTTTTAATAATTCCTAAGTTCCAAGTAAGCAAGAAAAGACAAATGAACAGTTCTGACAACATTCTGACTGACAACGTGTTAACGTTTTTAAAGTGCTTCTCGGGTGCTTTCCAAGCAGGTTTTGGAAGGTGAAAGAAATGAACAGAATGTGGTGTGTGCAGCCAGAACTACCGTGCCATGGCAGCTTCAGCGATTACTCTGCGGTACTGAACATTCTCTGATTTGCAGAAACTCAAACAATCTGTCTCTGAAGAAATAGCTCCAGGATGTTGCAACAGGAAGGAAATGTACTCTGTAAATGCTGGAGTGTCCCGTGGAACTGAGAGATGCTGTGTCTTAAGAAAATTGCTTGGGAAACGCTGAAGTAATACACGTGTCTAAAGAATAGGATTGATATGCCCTGAAACACAGAAAGCTGATAAAGCTGAAATTGCAACAAGACACGTCTGTTACCCTGTGCCCATTACAAAAGTCATCTGACTGGTCAGCTGGCTTTTTTGATTGCTTTACATCACCTACACGCCAACAACAGAGCAGCAGGGGTATGCTAGAAATTCGATTCAAGAGTGAGAAAAGGATTAAGTTTGCAGTAATGTTCAGTTACACAGGAACAATCAGCCTCAGACTGTTCATTCCTGCAGCACTCCAGCAGCCTTGAAACAAGGCCTCGTGGGTTCCAGACACCTTATCAAGCAGGCACAGCAGCTGCATCGTTCAGGAAATCTAGCCATGTATTCAACTGGAAGAATGACCAAGCAAGCTCTTTGGAGGCAGAAGGCGTTCAATCAGCCCTGTGTGTCACTGCAGGGGTTTTATCAGCCAAAGGGTCACAACAACAAAAACCAATGAATTTTGGAGAAAACTCCCATACAGGACCTGCGTCCTGCTCTGTGCCCTGCTGTCACCATCCATATGTGGATACTGATCCACCAGTCCCTTCAGCAGTGAGGAGCCAGTTGCCTGCACCCATTACTGGAATGAAAGCTGCCTTTTTGATGCAATACACTTGCTATATACACATTGCTGAAACACTACTGAACACTTATGACAGAGTATTAAAATGTGTCACTTAAATTTAATATTAAATTCATCACTTAAAGTGCTCAACTTTGCTAACTGGACCACCATCAATTAAGTGGCTCAACTGTAAACACATTCATTTGAAACACATAACCAACATGTAATGCATTCTTACACAAAGCTATATTACTGTGCAAATATGGTATTTATCAAGAGCTTTCTGCTGTGGCGTATTTGGATTTCAAATCCAGACAACATGAAAAGAAGTACTGTGTTTAAAATAGTTCATACAAATACTAAATGCAGTGCAGTTTCTGTATCACTGAAGGGATCCAGCTCTAACATGAATATTATCACAAAATATGGGAAAATGTATGAATGCTTTTCACTACATCCTCATCTACTCTGCGTAAGGAAGTGACACATATTTGCTCTCCAGAAGTCCATGATGGGCATATTTCTACTTCATGAATACTAGTGAACAATATTTCTGGTTTTGGTACATTTCACAGTTATTTTACTAGCATTCATGGTTGATAAGCACTTTCAATAAAAAAAGTCATACTAGCCAATTCATTGTGCATTTCCTTTGTTATACCAGTCATAGCACATTATTCCACTTATAATTGTGATTACTATTTAGGATTTGGTTTGCACCTATGTAAGGAATCCTACCTAACCTGGCATGAATTATCCACTATGTTGGAAACAGCACAAAGAAGAGACAGATCTCTCCACTGAGGCTCTACTTTATTTGCAAAACAAGCTGGAAGGGATATGGCAGAGTACAACAGTAAGCAGACCCTTCACACAGTCTCATCATTATTTATGTTTCACCCACCAGTGTTTAATTAAGGTTAATGACCTCTCTCAGGGGCTTTCCATATTACTTCCTAAAGCTGACCAAGGAGGAGTAAAGAGCAAGTGCTTCATGAGCACTTCCTTGGTTTTGCCAGGACCAGTCCCCTCTACACTCAGTGCAGGGCACGAAATAAGATATCAGCTGTAGTTCTGATAAAAACGAAAGAAAGAGCTGTTTGCAATTACTGTCATGTAATAAGGCCTGAATTCCTGAATGGGGGAGAGGAGGAGCAGCCTGTTTGCAGCAGGCCAGCGGTGCACTCCCAGCCACAGCATGGGATCACACTCCCACTGTGGCACAGCCTCTCCCTGTGGCGTGGCTGCTGCTCCTTGGCAGGGCCACCGAGAGCAGCCCTGGGCCTGCAGATGCTGCCAGAACTGCGCTCCGTTCCTCAGAACACAAAAAGAGTGGCTGATGTTACAGCTTGCTGTAAAACACCAGTTTCCTTCTGGTGGTGTGGTACTCTGTGGCATGCTTTCAGCAAAAGAGAAGATGCTATTTTTGACTGGCTTTTCACACTGTAGAGCTCCAAACGAGCCCAGGGAGTGGCTCCCGCTCACTGAAAAAAGAAAAACTGCGTATGTATGACAAATTACTTAAAGCTTTTCTTTCTGACATTGTCTGTTAGTTCTTAGATGTATATGAAGAGTAGAATGAAACAGATCTCTTCAGGATGATTCTTCTAGGTCGCAAGAGTGGGAACTTTTGACACTCTGAACCTTGGTTTTGGTTGCAAAGCCCCTTGTGGTCTGCCTACAGTCCCACTGGACTGGCTTGAACCCATCTCCCCTGAGTACAGCACAAAGCACATCCTCTCCTACTTTTGTAATCGGTGACATCAGTCAAAATTTTTTCCCTGGAGCATGATAAAAGTCAGGTGGATGCCTCAAGAAAAAGCCCAGGAATGAGAAGGAGAACTGGTGGCCTTAAACACAGAGCAACATTTAGAAACTCAATGAGATGGCTGTGAGTGATGTTTCGCGAATGCTAGAATGTGACCATTTTCACTGTCCTTAATGAAAATTCTGGGTTTCTTGCAAGTGTTGAACCATAAATACTGAAAGCTGTGTTGAAAAATAGTGTCCAATGAAAAGGAAATTTATCCACTCTGGGCACCAGCCAAAGCCTGTAATTTTTTCTCAGAAAATTTCCTATTGATAGCACTCATGAGATCTTTTCCACTGTCGATATTTTTGACAATGCTGCTTCTATTATCAGAATAACAAATGCAACCATTTTTGCTCTTGTGAGTGTTGCAACCACAGATTTATTCTGTCTATTAAACTGTCAGTAACTTTTTGCTGGAAGTGCTCTCATCTTCCAAAATCTGGCTGCCTTCCTCTGAGTTGAGAAATGAGGGAAAACAATCCATTCAAACTCACTGAAATCACTTGGTAAATAGTTTTCATACTGCCTAACCATTGGTATAGCTTCAAAATTGCTCAGCTTACTTCCTCCCTCCTAAGAACATGTGCAGAGGACTAACAGTGCTATAGCTCTATCCACACATTTAAAACCAACATTTGACTCCAACTGATACACACATCTGAGCAACAAGTTACTAATATACACATTGTGCTAATAAAACCAGTAAAATAGTGGTGATATTGGAATCTCTCTTCTGGAAAAGGAGTGAACTATACTCTAAGCAAGGTCTAAAGCCTACACACCCTTATCAAATGCTTCATCTTAGCATGACACAGCTTTTGCAGCCCTTATTAGCATTGCATATTGTCTACATTTTCTTACTTATTACGCCTCAAAGACACTTGCTGAAGCAGAAAAGTTCTGTAATCACTTGGGAATCAGATTCTGGTGTATTAAGTAGGAATTTTAAAAGCCAAGTAAAACAAACCTGAAAATTATGAGAAACTGTGTTAAGACCTGAGGGTGACACCTAACGTTAATTATGAGAGGGACTCTGGTGTTCCAAGTTGAGCATCAGATAGTGTGGCAACTTCACTGTAGCTAATCCCAGCCAGATATGCTGTACAGGAATTCTGGTTACATTTTAGTGGCTGATTATAATTCAGATATTTTATGGAATGAGCAGTGAATTGCATCTACAATAGCTAGCAGACTAGACAAATGGCAATGCAATACACTGGTGGAAAACAGTGCCAAAATAATAAAGAGGCTATTACAAAACAAGCAAAGTTAGACCCTGATCCATATTTAGCTGTTAAATTACAGACTAGCAGGAAAAATACCAGGTCAACATCTTTTTGCACTTTACTCAGTGGAACACTGGCAAGAAGAAAGCCTGCATGGCTGGAAATCAAAGTCAGGGTCAGAGGGTACGGCAGATGTCTAAAAGGACCACAAAACCAAACTGTGAACTGGGTACATCCTGAAAGTTCGGGAACTGCATCCCCCCCTCCAGGAGGCTGTGAGTCTCTCTGACTGGAAGATGAGCTGGGGTGTCCCCCAAGGCAGCCCCGGGCCTGGGGAGGCTCTCCCCCAGCCCTGCCAACCCACCGCTGCGGGTTTGTCCAAGCTCCAGGAAGGATGCAGAGCAGAGCCCTTCCCACAGGCAGCTTGCCTGAGGGTGTCTTAAATAACCAGCAGCCACAACAGCCAAAGGGAAATCACTTCAGACAAGCAGAACTAATGAAAAGACTTATCTCTGGCAGCCAGCAACGGTCAGTCCGAGGTCTCCGAGGAGAAGAACACATCTCAGAGTCTCTGTCCAACAGCAGCAGTGTGAGCTGATGGTTTAATACAATAGGTTTGCAAGAAGAAGAAGAGGGAACTCAGAAGGGTGTCACAAAAGCCTTTGGTACTGGTGCTGTGCACTTTGCACACTGGTGACCATGGAGAACCATCTATCACTGGTTAAATGAAACCTCTCCAGACTCAGCTGGCTACTGCACGGATGGGATGCGTGAGGCAAACTTAAAACCAGCTCTGCAGATGACTTTGCTGCCTCCTTTGCCCTCTACCTGTTGCCAAAGCAGAACATATGTAAAAGGCAATAACAGCATGTCTTTATCAACACAATTATGCACTGCCCTGCATGTTGCACTCAAGGAGTAATATAATGAAAATAAATGAAAAGAGTAACACAAAATTAAGCAGATGACAACAATATGAATATTGAAAATTAATTTACGCAATATATACACACTTTATATTAATGTATATTGATATTAATTGAATATTTATAGGATTATCTGAAAACATCAGATCTCTGACTGTAGTAACAGCACTTCTCATGCCTTTAATTCAAAGATCTGGAAATACTTTGTAAGTAGCAGTCTCACAACGCGCTGTGAAATAGCTCTTCCTGTAACCACTTACAAATGGGTAGACAAAGATTATGTGAGAGGAAAACAGAAGTAGAATCAGAAACAGAAACTTTTGAGTTGTGACTGCTCGTTTCCCACAGAAAGTGATCAAAGCTACAATATTCAGCCAGTTTAGAAAGTCCTTCCACGTGAACTATTTCTAGAACCTAAAAAAAGTTCTCACTTCTTTCACATCATATGCTTGACTCTAAATATTAATAATTGTTTTGTTTGTTGTTTGAAGAAATATATTGAATATTAGACATAATAATAACCTGTTGTATAGATAGTATATACATTGGGTACAATTAAAATTCTTCAACAGCTGAGGAAATATTTTTGGCCCAGTTTCATTGGCCACTAGAACAAGCACAGAAGATAATAAAAGATGTAGTCTTGATATGGCAGACATCTGCTTAAATATCTGTTAGCAAAATGGGTATGTGTAGCATGGTAATCCACAGCTTCATACATTATAATGAGCCTGTAATAAACAGGATTAACCATCATTACATTTTTCTTTTCATACATAAACGCTCATTTTACCATTTCAAAAATGTCTTTATTTATATAAGATGTGGTTGTTGCAGTTGAAAACTTGTAGTGAATACACAGTTTAATATTCAGCTCACGAGCTCTGTGAACCAGCAGCAACCCTTAGGATCATTTTAGGTACTGTAGGAAGAATATAAGTTTATTTGGGAAGGAAAATGTCTCGGATTTTACAATCTATTTGTCATTTCTAAATGAAGCAACAGCTGTTGTCAGAGGGGTTTAACGCTGGTTTGATTCACAGAGGAAAATATTAAACTAGTGTATTAAAAAATCCAGTAAAATTGGGGCACAGCTATGACATGGAATACATGTTTCCTGTTTCTTCCCTGAATCTGTTGCTGAAGCTTTCAGAAGAGGATGAGGCAATGGAACCATTTCCTCACTACTCTACACGAAATGTGGAAGCTTTTTCTCTTTCAGATAAGAGGCCAGATACAAACAGAAAGAATCCTGCTAGTTTCAGGCAACAAACAGTGTTGATTTTTCTTCCCAGCAGTGCCAAGCCAACAACCTTCTGAGGCCCACACTGAGCCATCCCCTCCTCTGCAGTGGGACTGCGACACAGCCACACCCTGGACAGCACTAAATCCAATCCATCAACTGGAATTAAAAAACAATTGCAGCTGAAATTGCTCTAATAGCAATGTGTATGCAGTTAGGACAATAATTCCTTACTGCAAGTCATTCTGAATGTTTTGCAGCTCGAGAGTCTTGCTCCTTTCTTCCCACAGACTGGACCCACAACACATGCCATGATTTAAACGATAAACCTCGATCTCGTGTGCCCTTCTGTTATTGGGTCCCAGGGCAGAGGTTGTTTCCTTTCAGATCTAAAATTAGTAGACAGTGGTTACTGTTCTGTAGATCTTGCTGGAACCCACTTACACCCACCATTCAGTCCTCACACACATCACACTGAGAAATCTTTTGACCATATGGAAAAATGCCATGTGACAAGAAAAAGTGAAAAATAAAAAAGCCTTTGGAGAAATGGCAAGCAGAATCATTTCTATCACTTTTTTGAATATATAGAATTGTTGTCCTTTGGTACATTCTATTAAGTGTATTATAGAACTATTATACCTCATAATGCAAGATCTTGGTATTTTGATTTCCATTCTTAGTAAGTTATGGTTCTTTTTCCTAGCTGAATTCACTCTTACCATTTACCTCTTAGTTCACCTCACTCTTTCACTTATTATCTTCTTTCATTCTCTTATTCCAGACTTCCAGGGCAATTAAATTCTCTCCTACTATGTAATAATCAATCTCTACTGCATCCTTTCTCCCAGTTGCTCTGCTCCTCTTTCTGTATCTTTGCTCTTCTACAAAATTCTTCAGCTTTCTTTCCTGGTATAATAGTCAGTTGTTAATGCCTGTCTCTACTCTGCGTGAGAAGTTATCATCTTTGGCAGTGACACTGACACCAGAGTGTTGCCAGAAGCACTGGACAGCACTGTCCTGGAGATCCTTATCTTTTCCTGCTCTGGGCTAGGCAGGCACACGCAAAATCTTCTGATAGGAAACCAGAAAGTAATGACCTTGTGAAAGTGAACGTTTCTTTTTTTGCTGAATATCTGGGAGACTAGAAGAGCAAGAGGCATTCTCTTTGGGATGTTGTTCACTGTTTTCCCATTTAAGGAGTACATAAAGAATACTCCTTACTTTTTTGAAAACTCCTCTTAAGACTTATTTTTCTATTTTTGACCCACTGTGCCCAAGCACACTGAACAGAGAACAAACACAGGTTAAGATGTCTTATTCTTAGTTATCCAGTGGAGGATGTCTCATTCTCAGTTCCACAGAGGATGTCATTTAGTGGCCAGTGTATACAGAGAGCCAACAATTCATCTTAGACCAAAGCCCCCCCACAGTTGATCAGGAATGCATCACTAGGGGTGCAGACATCATTCAACAGTATCAACACCAGTGGCAAAAGAACTATTTGCATGTCAAATTCACAAATTAAAAATGTGAACAGATGACAACCGAACATCTTGATTCACACTGTGTTTCTCCTGCTTGTCAGCTCCTGGCAGTTATGAATAGTAACTTTGAAGAAGTGCTAAAAATAACACTGATTCAGGCCCTGGCTCAAAATTCCTTTTTTTTTCCTCCCATTTTGCTGTGATCCTCTGCTTGATACTGCTAATAATGAAATTAGTATGACTCATAAAACCACTTCAATAATTTTAAAATAACATAAGAAATACATATTATCTATCAAAAGGAAACAGCTAGAATTAATTCTTACACATAATTAGTAAGTTTAAATTATACATAGCTTACATCCAACATGTATGTAATTGCACATGGAACCATTGCATTTCAGGTAGCTTTTCCAAATACATGACTCAATGTATGCTTATAAAGAAGAAATTGGAGCCTGGTTACATACCTTGGAGTTGAAAAGAGCCCTCAGTCCTGCTAACATTCTTTTAATGTCACACTGAGCATGACATACAGTGAGCAAACCAGATAAAAACCAGTTTCAGATGAACTTCAGGAACTGACCCTCTTCCACCTTGCAGAGCTTGTTAGCATGGTCGGATTTCGGCACTGAAAAGCTCTGTGCTCAGAATATGATTTCACAGTCCAAAATTATCAGGCTGCCTGGTTTATTGTGCAGACTCATTACTGCTGCCACTCAAGGCTGCAGACAGGTGAGCCCTGCTGGGTACCCAGAAAGTCAACGGAGGAACTTCAGTGGGTGCTGCATTCTGGACACAAAAACTTCACCTCTGTAACACAAATACAGGCACTTGTTTTGTGTATTCAGGCACGTACACATCAGCCAATCATTTGAAAGAGAAAAAGTTTTGTCTTATTTGCAACTCAAGTATTAAAAAACCCAACGAGTAAGACCCTCAGTATTGCCAGAAGCATATTATTCTAAGAATGAGGTAGTTTAGTTCTAGAACTGGTTGTGAGATTTAATTTGAACAGAAAAATACTAGGTGAATAAAAACTCCAGGAAACCTCAACTGTCTTCACCCTAAGTAACAGCTCAATAGAGAGTCAAATCTAGGCTCTATAGAAGCTATATAGGATCTTAAAAAATAATTGCAACAGGAGGAGAGAAAGCTGCAGCGTGCCTGGAACACAGAGAAGTTTCTTGCAGTGAGAAAAACATTCCAACCTACGAGCAGGTGGAAAACCAGCTACAGACACAAACGTCGAGGTAAGACACACTGTGAGCCCAGGTGTCATCAAGACAGTGTAAAGTCTGAAGACAGTGTAAAGAGTATGGAATCACAGAAAGCATTGTGGCAAGTGCTCCATGGTGACTCCTGAGTCCTGCTCCACGGCACAGCAGAGCCCGTGAGGGTCTGCTGAAAGCATTGCAGCAGGTGTCCTACCATCGGGACATCATTCCTCTCGATGCAACCAGTGTCACGCTCCGGGACAGCTGCACCAAGGAAGCTCTAGAACCTCCAGCTGAATAAAATTCCCACTGAAACAAGCCCAGTTAATTCTCAGCATTTTTGATATGGCTCTAGAGTCTTGGTGTTCCGTCGTACTACAAAGAGAACACAGATGTGCTGGGAAAAGTTCAAAACCCACCATCACTGAAGCAAATTAATAAATGGGAAGGTCCTTTTCCAGAAGTGAATTATTAAAGTCTGCCTGAAGTAACTCTGAACTAATCTGATTGTTGAAGTGAATAAACACAAGATTAACAATGCCACCTAAACACAGTAATTTTGAATGTTGATTATAATTTGGAATAGGAAAAGGAGTTACCTTAAAGAGCTTTACTAGTTGTACACTGTCAGCTTCTGGGTGCAATTAGCATACTATTAGTATTTCTGTGTGTAAAATTTCTGTGTGTAAAATTGTCAAAACACTTTTAATTCTTGAAAGAAAATACAAGGTAAATACAATGTCACCACTGGTTCAAATGAAATATCTTCTTGCTGTGAAATATTTTCTGAAGTATCACATTGAATACAATGTGTTAGGACTATACACTGCTCTGCACATGACCCTGGGGATAGCAATTTTATTTACAATTATCAGTAGCTCACATATTCTAAACAGCAAAGAGAAAATGGTCTGTGATTTTGAAGCTATTGAGCATTCTGGTCCTACCCAGTTAATCAAAAGGAGAAGAATAATTACAAATTGCTATAAGTGCTGTTAAGGTGAGGAATTCAGGAACAACATAAGAGAAATAATAATTAAATAACATCAACTAAGTGGGCTGAAGGAGAATACAATGCTGTTTCTATTTATAATGAAGAGTCATTAATAACAGTAATGAGTACATTGAATTCTTTCAGTGAAAATACAAATACAACTTACTGAAATTGTATCCTGTCTTAAATCTTCTTTAACCGTAGCTGCCACTGAAACTGTCTTCCTCTTTCATTTTCAGATGTTTGTCTTGGAAAACATATTCCAAAAAGCTTGAGTGAGAAGAATTAATTCCCATGGCTTTAGGTGACAAGCGGCACTGTATCAACCTGCACATACCATCAGGTGGCATCTGCACCAACCAACACCCAAGGCCACATTTACAAAGGCATTTTGGTGCTGAACAGTGTGCAGAGGTCAGATGGAATTTCCAAAGACATCTGTGCACCACAGGCACAATGATTTTCATGAGAAGAGGGCCTCATTTCCCCTGGAAATCCCTCTATAAAAGCTTATGGGCAGTAACCCTTAAAATCTGGTGTCTAGTCACTATTTTTGATTCTTCACCACAACACCAGCGCTCTCCAACCCAGCAATTTAAATAAAAGATCCTAGAGAACACTGCCATGCTGTTTACTGTTCTAACCACTACATAATAGCAGTGTCTCCCAGCAATGTCTGTTGGCAAAGATGCTTCAGTCCCACTTTTTCAACTGGATCCTGTCTCTCGCCAGCAGTCTCAACACTCAGAGAGGATCCTCCAGTCATAAAGCCAAATCCCTGGTTAGAAGCGACGCTTTACAGATGCAGTGAGGGCCCTTCTGAGAGCAGTATCACACTGTGGTACCTTATCAACCTCCTGTAGTCGTGACCATACAGAAAATGGTTTCTCCAAACAACTTCATTGGATGGGCTGCTTTGTTCACAAGCGACTCAAGTTTCACCATTTCGGATCAGATCCCATGAGTTTTTTCTCAGCCATTTGTTTATAGGGAAAACTCACTTCCATACAAAAACACAAATAGGTCAGTTATGGCTCTGAGCCTCTTCACTCGTGTCAGAAATGTCATTGCATTTCCTACTTTCCAAAGAAAAAGGGAACCTAAAACACACCGTCTGTTGTTTGCCTTGAGTGAAAGGTTTAACTTAATGCATTAGTACTCACTCTCCCAAAGGAAGGCATGTTTCATTAAATAAAATGCCAGCAGCAATTATTTTTGTAGAAAGAAAAGTTTTCACAAGATTCTTGACACCATTTACAAACAATGAACTGGTTTAAGCTATATATAACTGTATTTTTCACTAAACTATTTATCACTTTGTAGGATGACATTGCATTGTCTAAAACCAGTTTCAAAACTTAGAAATAATTCCATGAAACCCTCAAAATACATACTATTAAATACATCTACTGATTTTACATCCTAAAAATGCCTTGAGAACGTGATAAGGTAGGGAAAGAAGCCAAAGAAACTCAAGTATTATTCTAGACATATGCAAATTGTTACCATCTCATGATTCTTGCAGGATCACAGCTGCATGCACACAGGGATCTGTTCCATAACCTCTGCTCACAGTCATGACAGCAGTCATATAACAGGAGTGGTACAGCTTTTCTGGTCTTTGCTATTATGTTGTTGCAGCACTAGAACTACAAATCTATAACCAATAAAAGATTTAAGACTATTTAAGACCTGACCTTTCTGCTAAATTCAGCAGGAACTTTACAAAGCACTTGAAAACGTGCAAGGTGAAGTCCACAACATTCAAGGACAAGCAAAATGATGAGGGGAAGATGTGATAATTTGCTCAATCTAGACACAACAACTGCTGCAGGAATTAGAAAAGCACAGCTGTAAATATTCATTTTATAGCCTCAAAATACACAGTGAACTAAAAAGCAAGAGATTAATTTACTGTGAACGGAACAACCAAAGACTTCTACTGTGAACTCTAAAAGCTACTATGAGAGTTGCAGTGACTTTATAGTTGATATAAAATTTGATTTCATGCATATTGTTTCTCCAGCTTCATTGAGAGAATATAATTAATTCTGAGGTTTTTTGTTTAATTATGGTAATAATAATTTATACTAGCAGTATACAGACAAAAGAGAGTTGTATCAAGATACTTTAATCTGAATTTATTTCTTTACTTACCCTGTTATTCCTGCTACTTTAAGCTACAAGTTTATGTTGTATTTGTTACAAAAGGATGCAAGATACCACAGATATAGAAACAGAACTGGTGGAAATCGATTGGCTACTTTAATTCAAATATCCCAAAGAAGAGAAGCCAAGAGACATCCTTACTAGCAGAAAAAAATCTTGCTTAGTCTTGGGGATTTGAGATTTGCTACAAGGATTTGAGATGCATCTGCTTGAGGCCTGAAACTGGAAAGCAAGAGGATTGGAACTGTCCTGTAAAGCAGTGTGAGTGTACAGGTGTGATCTGGTGTGTGGTGTGAAGGGGCTGTTCTGTTCCCATCACCACGGCAGAGCCACAGTGCTGGGAGGTGGGAGCCTGGCAGCCCACCCCGGGCACTGGGAGAGCAAGTGACCTCTGACCACGACACGCTGTTCGATACCTCTCAGGCATCTTTACGGATCCTTATCCTGACTCTTTGCTACTTAACGTGCTCAGTAAGAGTACAGGATCAGGTTTTGTAGGCTTGTTTGCCCCCGTTTAACTCAATTTGCTCTTAGAAAAGCCATCAAGCCTGCTGGCTTCAGCTGTGGAAGATCAGTTTCCTTTAAAACAAAACCCGTAACTTAATTTTCCCAGAGAATTATTAATACATTCCAATAAATAAATAATACTTATCATTACCTAATTTACATTTTCCCTTAATTAATATTTGGACAGAAAACTCACTGTGTGTTTCATGACAGGAAATTAGATCAAAACATACAGCTCTAAGCCCTGAATTAATAGTTGTATTATGCAGAAGAAAAAACCCCAATACGTCTAAAAATAATAATAAGCAACTCTAATCATATAAAATCACTATGGATGAAACACAGGATGATTAATCTTTACAATACTGTATTTGTAAATTTTGATTTTTAGATCATAATTTCTTTCATGCTTTAAAGTTTGATCACTGAATGAGGAGACTGAAGCAAAATGATTTGTTTTGCCATCCAGAGAACTGGATACCTGAGGTTTTTAGTACTAAATAGCTCAAATACCTCCTGTTTACACTTCAGTGCCTGCACCTCCAGAGCAAACAAGTTAATCGACACATTGGTCCAAGAGATTAACAGGGATCGTGGTCTTTGCTAGTCATGAAAAGTGAAAAGATTAACATATCCTTTTGTTATCTACACCAAATTAATGACTGCAGAGCGAAGCCTTTACGTCTATCTTTGCCAATCAACAACAAATCACACAAATAAAACAATCCCAACAGGCTGACTCATCTTTGATCAACAGTTTAGAAACACCTTCCAGAAAAAAAGATTACATCAAGTATTTTTGGCACCTTGGACAATGCAACCAACAAAAAAAGGATGCTCACCACTAGCCAACCAACAAATTAAATGGCATCTGTAGTGTTTCAGTTCATCAGGTATTTTCTGAAAAAGTATCATCAGAAATAGAAACATAATATAATAGAGTGGCAGAAAAATCAGTCTCTGGAGACTTGAATCTTACATTGCACTCTGCCATGCCTTTCCTAGAACTGTAACTCTCCAGCTGCATTTCTTCCCGTGCACACTGGGAATGACACCACTTCCATTCAACATTCTGAAGGCTATGGAGAAAAGCATAACACATAAATCCACTGTAATTATCCTATGTGGATGGTGAGATGTGGCACACAAGCCCGTGTTGCACAGTGTTATTTCCACCCTTACTGTTCTACCTCTCGTGTGGCTTTCTTCATGGCATAATTTTTAAAAGGAAAATACGTTTCCTTTTGAACAGAGATACATTTCTTACAAAGGAAACCACAATGTCAAACTTTTCCTGGAGAGACAGGAACACAGCTACTCATGCTCAACCATCACATTATAAAGATGTTTCTGAGCCTTAGCTGCAGCCCTTCTCCAGGAGACGCTGAATTACCGCCGGGGCAGCGGAAAGGGGCACCACATCTTTAAAGGAAACAGATTTGCTTCAGAAAGGGGCAAGCTGAAGAAACATCTGCAAAGACTGATAACAGATTGACTTCCTGAAATTCTTCTGAAACTACTACTGTGAAAAGCAGGAAGTGCAGGCGAGAAAGAGGAAGAAAGTTACAGATGAGAAAAGAAAGGTCTTTCCCCCACCACCCCCACCCCAAACTGGCTGGAATGACGAATGCTGCTGCAGATGAGACTGGAGGTGTCATTAACACCATCTCTAGATCCCAAGAATACAGACAAAGCACCAGCAGTGTTGCTTCTGGCGTCTGCCAGTTTTTCACCTCACCTTCGGGACCCACAGAACAAAGAGGAGCTGTATGAAATACTCTGCCCTCTCACTGATGCAGGACCCCTTCCCAAGCAAGATCATCTTCCTCCCATAACAGCACAGCTGATCTGGAGCAGGGATATCTCCAGCTTTTGCCAAGGTACACTGGCTTCAGGCTGCTGTAACCAGGAATGGCACTCTAGAAACAGCATTTAGTTATGAAGAATACCAACTTCCCAAAGTAGCACTTGGTTTAAGGGAATGAGGACCTAGTGAATAAGATATTAAATTCCCAACTACAATATTTCAGAATATTAGACACGAGGAGTGTACGCAGATGCAGACACACTGTTGTCCTCTCTCTGTATATGCACATCAATAAAACTTATATAAGGAGATCCTTTCTAGAAACTGGTCTTCAGAATAAAAATCCAACACATCCCTCTCAAGAACAATTTGCACATCTCTGCCATTTGCTTTAGAAGCCAAACTTGGCCAAAATTAGCCTCTTGCTTCTAAGGGATTTTTTTCTTCTGTAGGAAAGACAGTTCTTCTATTAATAACCATCGTAACACAAACCAGGCTTTATTCCATGCTCATAGATAAACCTGAGTTTAAAAGTTTAAAAGACAAAGTTACGTTTCCTAATAAAAGCCTCCAACCAGGTGGTCTGACCTTTCATCCTCTATGCTTTACAAAACATGCAGTTCACATATCTGAAAAGATACTCAGAATTATTTCACAGTGCATGCTGTAAATTAATTAAAAGTATTTCAAGATCCAGGTCAGTCCCCTCATCACAGTACCATGATGAAGGTAAAGCACAGCCTGTTTGGTCTTCCCTATTCCCTTCTACGTCTCTGGGCAGAGTGCATTGAAGTCACTGTCTCCATTGAAACAAAGCAATTAGTATTTAAAAGAGGTTCACCAGAACTTGAAATAAAACAATTATCACCCATTTTATTCCAGAATAAAATATATTGGGGTTATTTTTCTTTCCTTTCTTTATATGAACAATCAATAGAACTCTCTAATGAATAAACCTCTGTCCAGAAAATCTAATTCAGCTTTCTGTGTCCAGAAGACAGTTGGTAGCTTAATCTTCCTTAATGGTCTTGAGCCATATTGACTACCAGATTTTAACAGAAAAACCTGCAGTAAATACCAAGAGGAACAACAAAGACATGTTAGATATTTCTGTGTGTTTCTAAATGAAGGAAATCAATTAAGTATACTTGATCCAAGTAGAAGGAGACTTATTTACTTATTCCCAATTTAAACACTGTGTGTCCATAACCTCTCTGGAGGCGTTAGCAATAACGTTTTGAAAGAACAATACATTGAGCAAAAGCTGGCAAAGCTGCAACAAAGATACATCTTCCTTCCACCAAAGAAAAATGAGGTTTTCTCCCAACTTCACGATGTTCTTTGAGAATAAAGCATTTTCTAGTTGTCACACACCAAGGGAAGCACATTTCTGGTGAGAAGCCTCACACAATTAAAGCATGAGACTGCAGGGCCCAGTGCTGGGCTTTGTCAGTACCATTTCTCTACTGCCCCCCGTACAGAACCAGGTCCTACTACTGCACACCTAAGCATGCTCCATATTAAAATCCTCTAAATAGGTCAAAATTCTTATATCAAACTGTATCCAGAAACAAAATAGTAGCCAATATTGCCTATTAAGCAGAGACATGCTAATAGCAATGAAAATAATTAGCAACTATCATGCAAATTCTGAATTGGCTTTTCTATTCAGCCACTTCTTTTTAGCATCCATGAAAACTGCTTTTGTTCACACTAATATTTGGGAAAGAGGTTTTATTTATGCAAATAGATGCATTTCTAAAAAAAATCAAAATTGCATGTAAATGAGTGTATTTGTACATCAATTAGTGAATTTGAGTTTTTCTTTGCTGCAAACACACAGCCATTTCAGATGGCCATAAATGAGGAGTGAGAGGGAAAGAGAAAACACAAATGAGTCAATTTGCCTGAGCACTTGACAGATACTTAAAATGCCTATTGTAGAGGAGACAGGGGAGCTATACAAATGTATAAAGACAGCAGGACAAAGCAGTGTCATCAACAGAATGGTAATTCTTGGTCAACCTTTTAAGTCTTCTGAGATACAAAAGAACAAATGGTATTCTGGAAAAATAAAAGTTAGTTCTGTTTACATTCTGCAGACACTCTGAAAATACTTCATTGGAAAGGGTAACCAAGACAGATCTTTAAAAAGGGATAGTCAACAGACAAAAGATTGCTAGTAAGACCAATCCCAATTGATAGGATTCCTCTTCTAGCAATTATAAGATTCAAAAGGCCAATAAATCAAGGTGATGAAATGGAAAGGTAGAATCCAAAGGAAGTCTCTGAAAACACAGAAATGAAAGCAAGACTGACTCCTGAGAAAAGCCATCAAAAGAAGGAAAGTTAGAGGGACTGGCAAACTGGAGCACACTTCGGCCATGCTAGAGAACAACTAGAAAGCAGGTTGCCATGAGTATCGCTACATTAAGGCTACCAAGGCACATCATGCAGAACCATTCACTTCAAACATTCCTTTCCATGGGTTCATTGTCTCTAAAAAGGCTTTGCACAAGTACATGGTACAGGCAGAAGTTCTAATGAATCACTGATAGCAGTGAGTTAAACTGCATGGCTGGTGACAGGTAGAAACTGCAGCTGTTGGTGTGAAAGTTACTACAAAACACTGAATTATGGATCAAATCCACAAATCTATCTATTTTTTCCTCATTTACATTACTCCTGCATATTGACAAGTCTTAAAAAAACTAACAATATATCTTTTAGAAGTCAAACACGGGAAGATCTTTATTCCATTATGTTAATAGATCCCTCGGTTCAGTGTAATTAAAACTCAGATTCCTTCTTCCACCTGAATGATTCTAGAGAGGTGTTTGTTTTTGTCAGTGGACTGGAATTTCTTACACAAGCTCAGTCACCAAAAAAAGAGTTACAATTCTCTTCACACAGGGTTTCCACCAGTTTAGGAAGTGTATGAATCATCTGATTATGGATAAATTACATAAGTTTCTATTACTTAGTCTCAATAATTGCTTCTTTAAAGTGATTCATTGACAACACAGGTGATGAGTGAGCCCAAACCCACTGTCATTACTACAGACCGGCAGAGAGCTGCCTTCACACTGACCATCGGCAGCTTCTCCGAGCGGGCACTGTGCCTGCTTTGAGTGTCTCCTATGGACACAAAAGAGCCAGAGAGTGGCTCTGCCTGACACTGGGTCAGAATTATGTACTGGTGCGTGAGAAGTACTGCAAAGAGACACCAAGAAGAAAAGTCATGGGAACTGATGATGTCCTGTGGATTGCGTCGTTTCTGGCATTACTATTAGCACGATTTTGGGGTGAATGTTACTTCAGAAGGAAGGATGGAAACATAGTTCATTAATTCCTACCAACAGAGGGATATTAGATTAGGGATTAGACATGTGGAAGCATTTATTTATTGAAATAAAATGCTCTTCATTTTACAGTGTCTTGCTTTTATACACTGCAATTAGACAAAAGTAGCTCATCTATATTTCAGCAAATATCCATTATTTCATCCACTGTCTGGGGAGGTTTTTCCTAGGAAAAAAACCAACACAATTCTTCAAACAGTAACATAAAACACACAGTGGGTATTTGAAAAACAAAATCAAAACTGCTCAGGCAATAATATTCTCATCTGATCTTAATAGTGATGTTTATGCAGCATATATAATTAAAAGCATTTTCAGTATCAGCTTAATTAATTTCAGATGTTCAGTATTCAAAGAGCAGAGGAAATAAGGTTTTGCTGCTCAATATATATCATGCAATTATATAATGAAGACATCCAATCATAATTATGTGCCACAATAATAATAATTCCATGTCAGGAAAGTTCCATATAGCTAGAAGAAATAAAAAAGCATACCTTAAACAGTTTGCCTCTAGGCCTAAAGGGATGATTTTAGAGAGAGACTCTGTATGCTACTGAAACCCAAAGAAAAAGAAGTTTTGGGGGGGTGGGGTGGATCTTGCCTCAGGGAGAAAATAAAAACTCCATTCCTGCTGACAGAGCTCCCAGGTGCTCACAAGGAGGACAGAGAGAGACTGAGCTGTGGGGTTGCTCGCAGCTCTTGAATTTCTGTCTTTTTCTCAGTAAGTAGCAGAACAAACAGCATTGCATTTGGGCTCCCACCAAGGCAGCTTTGGGACCAAAAATAGGTTTAACTCTTCCTCCTTCTTCTTTCAAGAGGTAAAAATCCTAGAAATTGAAATAGATATAGCATCTAAATGCCTCCTCTCTGTAGACTGAAGCAGCACACCTGCATTCTGACTCACCTTTAAAATTCAGTCATAGGTGGGAATGGAAAATGAGTCAAAGCAAATGTCACCCCATGTTGCCTTTTCATCACCTAGGAGCTAGTTCTCATACCAGTGGCAAGGCAGGGGTAAATCTTGCACGGGGAGAGGAGGGCAGCTTTCCAGATGATACTGTCTTGTTCCAGGTTCTGCAGAGAAAAAGTAGTCTTCAAACCTTTTCTCAAGATCCTAAATAACACAATTTCCTAGGATGCCTGCTTCTCATTATACAGACAATGATTTTTTCTTGCAGAGGACTGATGAGGCTGACAAAAAAGCAACTTTTCTCCTAAAAGATACTGTCTTGTGACACCGAGGTCACTTGTCATTTTGGTCCATCTTACAGAGACGAAGAATAAATTGTTTAAAGAAAGCCCACTGCTGGGCACTTGAGAACTATAATTCTGTGCTTTCCTTGCTGAAGTTATGCTTTGTGCTATTTTGAGACTCATCCATGTAACATCAATTCCAAATGCCACTTCTGTATCATTTCCAAAAGTCACCACATTGTCATTATTTGCTGCTCATTCACCGAGCTGAGTACCCAGAGAGAAGTGGAGCAACTGGAGAGGTCTTTTTTATTCAAGTAACTAGAAACTTCTTTTGCTAACACTTTTAAATAAGACAATATCATTCTACAGTATTTAACAGGAAGTTATGTCCCTTCTAAAGAAGAGGCATATGAGCACTGCATCCCTATTAAACAACAGAGGACTTTCCCAGCCTTTGCAAGTGGAGACATGGCTTTTTACCCTCCTGGCCTCCTCTGGGTCCCTGGGCTGTGGTCCTGCTTGCACTCCCTTGTATCTTGCTCTTACTAAGGAGGAAGAGAGAAGACAGGTATGTAATAGTCTATCCTTTTGCTCATCTTCCATAGGCTGGGCACAGTCACTCCCATGAAGACAAAAACTGATTATTTTCTGGTTCTGTCTCTCACAACTGCAGCTTTTTCAAAATAGATACTAAATGTCTGGATCTGCTGCCCCAGCTGCTCCCAGCTCCCCATTTCCTATAATAACAGGTACCTCTATGTGGAGCTGAACTCAAAGAAGAACTGATCTTGCTAGAAGAAGCACAAGGGAAGTGGGCAAACCAAAAGAAATGCAGAACTTTGCTCAGTATTCAGCAGGCTCCCAGTCTGAAAAATACCTGGATGTGGGGGGAATATGGAGCCCTGCTGAGTTAACTGCTCAAAAGGTCATGCAAAATTTCAGATACTGCCAAAGCTGCCCTGCTATTTCCTTACCTCTGCCACACTGGGACAACTGCATGGCTACAAGGCAGAGTCCAGCCAAAATGACACTTCTCAAAGTATTTTCACGAAATATGAAGATCAGTATATCAGAAACAAAAAAAAATCAAGCCCATGCACTTCCAATATATGTTTTGATAAATAAACCCACTGAAATCTCACTTGCAAGGGTATTCTGTTAGAAAACAGTTATTTCTCCTAATCTAATAAAAGCATGCACTGAGATAATTAATACAGAAGGTAGGAGGATTTTTATTTTACTTATCAAAAAAATACCATAGTTCTAAATTATTTATATAAATATCCAGTTATGCTCAATTAACAAAGCCAAATGTGATTCGTTCAAAACAATAGATTTAATTTGTCTTCTCAAATAATGATAAAACTGATCTGCTACAACTCAAAGGAATTCCATTTCAACTTAGAGATGATTATGTATATGTAACACAGAGAAAGACAATAATTTGCATAAAGTAATAGTAAAACCACAAAAGGCTCATAATAAGTGTCATTGTTTGAAATTATAAAAGCCCCTCCTAATTATAAGCTAGTATTTCTTTAAATAAGTAACATTAAGAACCTTGATGGCTCCTCTTCAACATCCACATTGATCCATCTGACACTAACAGTACTCAGAAAATTGTTCTAATCTAATTCCCTTCTTCCCAATATTTAAACTAAATTAAAAGCCAAAGAAAGTAAAATTCCAGAAGGCCAAGGCATGCCCCGTACACGGACTGCATGACTCCGAGCAGCACGCAACTGCAGAGAAATTAATAATCACCCCTTCCTGTTGTAGAGATCTGGTTGATACCCAAATTAGATAATTAAAGCTGCCTAATTTTAAGCTTACACTTGCTCTCTCTCCAAGGGCCCTCAGAAATTCTGAGGCAAAATTGTGATGGTAAATTACATCTTTCAAGCCTACCAATGGGCTTCAACAGCCAGGAATCTATCCAGGACTCTGTGTGACCTTACTCCTTCTCTACCAAGGAGCTTGGTGTTGTTATAGGAAGTAAAAATTGTGATTATAAAACCAAGAAAAATGCAAGAGTAATAGGATGAAAAATGAGACAAGAAATGTTACAATTGCAGTATACAAATCAACAATTCCCCATCTGAAATACCAGATAAAATAATTGCTTCACCTTAAATCACGGTTCAGCTACAGATTATAGTTAAGGCCACAGAAAAAAATCACAGCTGAAAACCAACTGATTGCTCTTGAAAAAGGGAAGCAAGCAGGTCCTAGACGATATTGAAAGTTCGTGTATGGAAAGATGATGAATGGAAATACTTCCCTGAACAAAGTACAATCAGCCTGTGCTGCTTCTCACTCTACGATGCCACTGGCCTGAAGAATTTTTCATACATAAAAAGAAAGATCAATTTTGTAGTTAAATAATAAAAAACCCAGAATTATAATGGCTTACACAAGCAAAAGTTTGGAACAGTCAGTAAACAATATAGCACAGAGCAACCCAGCCTCTAATATTCAGGCGTAAAACTTTTGTACCAACCAGGCTTTCTACTGTCAGTCAACTTGATTTTTGTGATGTTTCCTGCTGAAGCATTCGTCCCTACTCTAAGCCACCATCTCTAAATCAGTCCAAATACTGGTCAAAATGGATTGCAGACACACTAGAATTGCAGCTCCCTTTTTCTGGGGTATTATTATCCCAAATATCCGAACACTTTTTCCTCGTTGTTAAGCAGTTACGGCCCACCCTTATAATTAAAATATTATTCACTTAAAAAAGGAGCAGAATGTGCCAGTTCATAAGAAGCTGGCAGTGAAACAAGCAGAATTTATCCTTCCCTGAAAATCACAGTGTGATAGTGACTTTTGCTGAAAAGCCATTAAGAATTTAATAATCATCAGATTTTATGAATTCATGCAGAGATAAAATCTCTTCAGTTTCTACCCACTATAACAGCCTTTGTGGTTTTTTATACAGTGCTTTGCCATCCAAAGCCCAGGTACTGTAAAAGACTGAAGGGGCTGGGGGGAGGAGGTCATTAGCTGAGCTCCCTGTAGTTAAACAGCCTCTTAGGAGTATCCTTAAATTTCATACGACACTAACTGTTGCCATGAGCACAGCATGCACAAGTTATGTCAGATAAACAAAATTAATTAACCTTGGCCTTGGGATTATTAACTCTCTATGCATAGCATTTGAAAAAACAGTTACCCACAAGCTCTCACTAAAGTATTTTTATATCTTTTCAGAGGGTGTAGCTATGCTAACTTACAGGTTCCTTTAGCCTGAGATTGTATTGAGGCGGTGTGGCAAAAATAGACTGCTGCTGCAAAAAAAAAGTATTATTTTTTAACTGCAAAGGAAGCACAGAACCCAGCAGAGTCCACAGGCAGTCCCGAGGGTGACAAACGTGCTATTTCAGTATTGTACTGCATGTACGGTACAAACGAAAAGCTCAGCACTCCCACACAGGTTTCTGTCTCATACGTTGATGTCGAAAAGATTTCTCTAGTCACTGGGAACTCTTCTTTCTTACTATGAAATTTCAGGAGTCATCTAACTCTTCCTGGTTAAATATAGATTTTGCACTTGCTGTACATATGTATGAACATTCCTATACTTATCCACAAAAATGCATTCTTATCTACACAGATCTGGAAGCTGTAAAATTCTACCTGTTTTGCAGGGAATTTCCATTCCTGCACAAATTACCTTAAGACCCTATAAGGGACACCCACCATCTTTCCTTCTGCAGGATTGATTGAGTCCTGGGGAACTCCCACACCTGTAAGCTATTCTGTCCTGTCGGAGCACTGGAGAGGATTGAGGGAAAGGGGGAAACCAGAACCTTTCAGCTGCTTACATGCTTTCTGGAGAGCAGAGCGGAGCCAGGGTGTCCCTGCAGTGCAAGGCCTGGCTGAAGAAGCACCGTAACCACCTTTCAGCTGTGAGGGCACCAAACACAGTCGTTGCTTTCTGACCTTTCTCTCTTCCACATACTCAGCTTTGCTGTCCTTGCATCTCTGTTTTAGTCCAGGCCTGTTTGTGGAGTCCCTGCTGGATGTCTTTACTCACGCAACATTGTCAGTTTTCATTTTGTAGCAGCTGCTATGGAACTACCCAAAGACATTTTCCTTCGTGTGAAGATGACAATCCAGCTGCAGGCAGGGCTCTGGCCATTCTGCAATCTGCCTTTTCCTCTCCTACAAAAACTGCCTGAGTCTGCAGAAAGCTTACAACAACTCTTAGATGGGGAAGGCCCCATCTCTAAGATGCCTACAGCTTGCTTTGACAGTACATCAAGCACATAAGGCACAACCATATTCTCAAGATCTACAACATATTCATTGGGACACTTTTTTCTGTTGGGTGAGGTGTTTGTATTAGCAGTGCTGCCCTCAGCTGTTCTTCACCTTAAATATAGAAGGAGATACAAGCACTCAAAAGCATATGAAACACAACACATATACAGGCCATTAGAAATGCCATTAGCTGCTGAGCACGTTGCTATTTACTTGAACAGATATTATAATACATGTTCTTTCTCCATATGTGCATTATTTCCTGAGTCAAAACAGAAATAGGTTACTCTTCCAAGAATTCCTTGCTGTCAGTAAATCTATGTGCACATCTTGGAGTGGGAGTAGGATGGGGGAGGAACATGATGCCGTGCCATTTGAGGAGACAGCTACACTGATGTGCAGCAGAGGGAGGAGAAGGTGGGAAAGAAGCCAAGCAACAAAATCCTCATGTGAAAGCCAAAACCAGTATGCATCAAATACTTTCCTTTTTTTTTTGCTCAGGAATTCACTATACTTACTAAAATTTTAGGCTAGCCAAGTTTACATCTGTCCAAGACAATCCTGAGAATAGGTATAAAAATGCCAGTGACAGTGAGGCCAGAAGCCCAGCCCTGATCTTACCAACACAAGCGATCTCTGGAGGGAGCCTGAAGTGATTTGGCTGTGACACCAAGCCCAAGTCCTCAAGCAGTGTGGACAGTGTCCTGATATTGCTCTGACCCACATGAACACTGTTGACAAAAGAGAATTTGTTGAAATACAGGTATGGAGAATGTATAGTGATTCAGATGACCAGAGAAGCTTCTCTTCCAGCGACTAACAGGCTACCTAGCAAGGGTGTATCCCATTCCTCCAGTGTGCTGACTTGGAGGCTACAAATGATTACATATCTTTGCTTTTAACTTTGGAGATCTTGGAAGCAGTAATACAAGCTCTATTAGGAAAACAAATAGAGAATATTTGCAATTTAAGTAAACTCAGAATCATTTAATGTTTAGGAAGAAACCCCTCAATTACACAGGTTACATGGAAGATGACATTGAAATCTCACACTTGTCAACTTGAAGAAAGAGATGGTGTATTCATCTGAAATTCTACATCAGAGCCTTTCACTCTGACTCTGCTGGGCTGTGATATGATGCTAAATTGGTCTCACTTTCCTGATTCATAGGAGTTAAAACCAGCGAAGCTGAGACTGAGCGTGCCAATAGGCCCCAGTTCTCCTCACCAGCCTGTTGCTGTCCTTCTCTTGTAATGCTCTCCTGAATCCCTTTTCCCTCCTAGGCTTAGCTGTGTTCAAGGTCTGCTTGGATGTGGTACAGCTATGTGACCTTCCATCAGACTCCAGTGAAAACAGCTGAATTGTAAAGAATCCATTTATAAATCACCAGCCATTCTTTCGCTCTACATCAAAACCATACAGGTAGTGCAAGATTTCAGAGCCAAAGAACGATGTCACCATCTTCTGCAAATATGAGCCAGATTCTGGTCTTACAAGAAAACCTGAAACTCTGTACAGAGCTGTGTGAAATGCAATGAAAATATTGCCTTTCTCTGCTATCATCCCACACCTGGATCCATCCTCATTTTCTTCCTGTTTCTTTCTTCAAATATTTTCTCAAAAAGATAAAAAATAAGAAAAGCTTTAAAGGACAACTTGTTATAGCACCTGCACATCTCATCTTCTCACATATGTTTTCTAGCATAAGTCTTCTCCCTTTAATAGACAGCTAATGTAAAACAACTTCTAAAGGCTGCCACTCAGAAAGCTTTGCCAGCCATGCACTCACACACTCCCATCAGGAACCAGCTCCTCACCAGAGAAAATGCCCTTCTGTCAGCTGGTTCATCTCCACCCTAGCTGACAGGGCCCTTCTCTTAGGGCTTGTGTTAGGTATCACAGCTTCCTTCCAGACTAACCCAGAGATTGCTGGTGCCTTTCTTAACAAGGGCTGTGTTCCCATCTGGCAGCTAAGTCTGAGGTGATATTCTGAGGCACTTCAACAAAAGCTGCTACTGTTAAATTACGTCAATTGTTTCAAACCACTTACTGCAGTTTTACATTTTTTTTCCCCACTAGTTTTAATTGATGATCTGAGATGGATCAAATCAATGTATTGGTTTTGTCACTAAAAAAACCAAAGAAACAGTCACATATAATTGCCTGTAAAATGCCAGCACCGGTCCTTTCAGCTGTGAATTCACAGCCTATGCAGATGAAACAGAGAAGCTGCTCTAAGTCTATAGGATATTGTAATTAACAATCATTTCTTTCCTTACAGAACTGAATCCTTCTCAGAAAGCATATAAATCTACTCAATTCTATGAGATTTTCCATTAGGCAAAATGTAAGCAAAAAGGAAAGTAACATTCCTCAGAGCCTGACAGCATGCCAGAGACCTGCATCCTTGGGACTCTTCAAACTCAGCAAATTCAAGCTTTTCTTTCCCCTAAAAATATACAATATCTGTCAAAGCAAACCCTTTGGTTTCCAAATAATCTTCCTAGAATGGCAGTGGAATCCTTTACCAAGCACACCCTTTTCATTTCTCTAGTACTCACACCTGCCCTGAGACTCTGAAAGCAACAGTCTGAACACAGACTCAGGGCACACCTGATAATTACAATAAATACAATTATTAAATCAGAGGGATCAAACCTGAAATGGAACAGGTACTGTTAGTATCTATCTAACACACTATCTTGTCCCTTTCAACATTTGCTCTGCTGAAGCTATATTTTTGCTGGGATTTTTTCTGGTCACCAGGGCCTCTTCCTGCAAGAGGGGGATGAGGCAGCTGAAGAAAAACTGCTTTTGGGGAGAACTGGGGCCTAGGTTTTCCCCCCAGTAAGATCTACACAAATTGTTCACACAATGAACAACATTTCTGAAGAAATGTTGATGAAATCTACAATTCCTAGAGAAAAAATGGGCCTTACAGAAAATTCAGCTTCTACCTGAAATTACCATATTTATCAGTCATTAAAAATTTACTCTGTCGAAGACTGAGACTAGAGTAAAACCAAATTGTTGTGTTTTGGAGAGGATGCAAATCTGCAGGATTGCTAATTTAAATTAGAAACAGCTACATCATCAACATCATCATACAGCATCATCATAGCTCCTGTTCATCTCCCACACATCTAAACAACAGCAAATTAAAACTGATCACTCAGTACCAAGAGTAAGATTTCTTACATTGTTTTAAGATTGCAGAGGGATCACTAATCAAGGACTAGAGAGTACATTCCAGCCTTTACAACTGGTTAATTGAAGGCATGTGTTAGTTTCCTCATTTAAAAATATTCCCCCCCAGCATAACTTCTTTTCTTGTTCTTCTAGGGGGAGTCCAGCAATGCCAACTGCAGGTTGGCTCAGAAAATGGCACACAAGTCAGGTTTGGGTCTGTGCCACAGCAGTGCAATCCGTTATTATCTCTTTGCATCCTATCCATAAACAATAGTCAATGGGATTATGACTCTAAAAACTTGGCAAAACCATAACAGATGTAACAAACAAAAAGCCAAATAGTAATGAAGCTTATGCTAAAGCAAAGCTGCTGTTGAGGCTGTAGAATCACATTAGATTAGTGTCTTATAATGGAAATATAGGACAAACTGAATTTATTCCTTTGTCCTTCTATATATGGCCTTTAGAGAGGACAGTATGGGATGTCAGAAAGATCAGTCAGTTATTCACTTTTAGATTTTTCAGGATTATTCATCAGGATTTCATCATCTGTTTTACTACATCAAAAAATCTGAATTCAGATGCTGTTATAGGAAACACAGATAAACTTGGAATAAATTACCCCTGCGGAAAGGGTGCCTTTTGAAGAGATGTAATACAGGAAGCGTTTCCTGAACAGGCCAATATAGTTCAAGTGTGATGTCAGGGTCATTTTTCCAGGTTTTTACCAAAACATCCTGGAACAACACAGACACAGAAAATAAAAAACTTCTATCAAGAAGGCCTGATGGAGGTCACAGCCCCTTAGCTTTTGTGTTAATGTCTGTTATCAATACTTACCTACCACTGTTATCTGGAAACTTATATTCTGTTCTATGCAAATTTTAAGATGTTTCAATTGTATCAATTAGTACAAACTTCACACTCAGGACCTGTTTGGTGGCACAGCAATTTAGACATAATTGAAAAAATATTCTATACACATATTTTGCAGGTGTCCAAGGCTGAATTCTTAGGTTAGACTAATGACAATAACTCTACCAGAATCAGAAAGGGAATGGCCAGCTGTTTCATTCTCCTTATACAAGCATTGGTCTAGAAAGTCCAAGGAAAGCAGCTGGACTGCAACTCCCTCTGCCACCTTCAGAATCCAGTTTTCCATAGCCACATTTTTATAACCTACTGCTACGGCCTCTAAAAGAGATATTTATTTTCTTACTATGCAGAAATCTCATGTTGAACAAGAACTGCATGACTAATCCTTCTGAAAACAAGGTACTTGAAGAGAAAGCTACATCCACCTTGTGTTTATCCTTTGGTATTAACAGTTTTAACTAAGCTTCAAATGTGAATATCCTGTATTTGAAAACAGAAAATACACATAATTAAATCTAAGATTAGAGTGAAAGCCAGTATTCTCTAAAATCCTTTAATTGACCTTAACAGAGATGAGATTTCCCCTTTACCCCAAGGCAATGTTAATACTCTAGCAGTGCTTTTCAGTTTACAGCCACATACTCTAGAGAGATGCGGATCACTCCTACAAGGTTTTGACCACTAGTCATTAAAAAGCAAACTTATTTTCTGTAGATCTAAATTCACTGTGGACCTCAGAAAAATCTGTCACTAGAAAATTTATATCCCTCTGTAAATCACCAAAGGTAACTTTGCTAACTGACCCAGAAAGTAAGCCCAGAGCTGCCCTATCCCACCTGATGACTCTCCTCAGAACCCCAACAACGGGGCAGGAAAGAAGACAGCTTTGGAACAGGGGCAGGTCTTTCCCCAGACACTCTGCTTCTGAACTCCAGAAGCCTTGTCACAAAAACTGTTCTGCTCTTCAGCTACTCATGTACAAATGGATCCAGTAACTCTGCAGGGTTCCCACCTGATACTTGGTTCCAAGCATCAAGAATCTTTTGATTACACCTCTGGTATTGATGGTGTTTAGATTTATATCACGTATCAGATAAATACTAGCACAGAAAGAGAGAGGAATTTCTGCAAGTTTTCTCGTGATCTGAAGAGTCAAGGAGGGCAGGACTGCCCAAAACCCCAAGCATCTTTTAGGAGAGGACAGGTCCAGGGAGACTTGGAATGGTTAGGTTTTCTTTCCTTGGCTACAAAACTCCCGTTACATCTATTCTTTACTTAAAATAGAACATCAGAATTCTCAGGAGAACAACAAACAATACTGAGAAGAAATCCCATATTCAGCCTGATAATCCCCCTCCTGGATGTGCTCAAGGACAGGTTGGATGGGATTTTGAGCAACCTGATAAAGCGGAAGGTATCCCTTCCCATGGCAAGGAGGTTGAAACTGGATGATCTTTAAGGTCCCTTCCAACCCAAATCATTTTGTGATTTTACGATTCTATGATAATCAGTTGCTTATTTTTTAAATGGAAGAGTTAGGAGTGCTGCCAGCACAAGTATGTATTCAGGATCTGAGAATTAAAAATAGCAATATAAAAGGTGAATGCTTTTTCTCCCTCTTTCTTTATGCTTAATTTCTCTTTTCTAAAATGTACTTTGCACACTGTTAGGTAGGTATAATATGTGTGGGATGTATTGTTGAGGTTACCATGGTTTCTCATTTTTAATGAGCTTCTGAGACTTTGTAATCTAACCAAATACATTTATAATTACCACACCTTTTTTTCTCCCTTCCTCCCTCCAAAGCACTCCAAAAATTCCTAGTGGTAAAAGTAAAACTAGTGATTTGAAAGACAATAAAGCATCAAAGTAAAAGCCCACCCTCAAAGAGCTGGCAAACAAAAACTTAGGAAAGTAACAGGAGAAAAATACCACCACTAGACTCGGGGATCTGTTCCATGTCCTTGTGTCTGTTCTTAACATCTAAAGTAAGCATGATATTTTGTTCTGTTGGGTGCAAAATTCCCCAAAACACACAGAAAACCAGGATCCATTTATCATCAGAAGCGACGGTGAACCACTGAACATTGACTGCACCAGCTCTGATGGTTTTGCTATGTCTGATCTGTGCTTAAGCAGAGACCAGACTGCTCAGACGTCCTGCGGGCAGCGGTCTCCTGCGAAATGCAAAATTACAGAGCTTACAGCCTTGATGTGGCAAAGCAAGGGAGCAACTGCCTGACATTAGAAACAAGAATCTGGATGGGACAACACATGCACTCCTATGGAGGGCTTTTTTTTTTTTTGGACTAATTTGTTTAACCAAAGTAAATAAAACTGAAGAGGCAGAAACAGTATTCATTTAAGAAAAAGGAATAAAATTCATTCCCTCACAAAAGTGTTTTTCTTTTATCCTACTAAATCAAGTAAGCAGAGGTAAATAATATTTTAAAAACTGTCATATCTTCAACTGAAAATAAAAGTGCTTAATGCTTAAGAAATTGTAAAAACACCTTTTGCATGAGAGCTGCTGGTCAGCTGAAGCCATTCACTGTCAGGTGATTTTTAACCTCCCAGTACTGATGAAATAGGTCGAGGCTTAGAAGTAATATAGGCCCTGGATCTGTAAATAGTTTTGTCTCAAACACATGAACAAAGGTGTATTTTTTACTTACTTTGCCATTGTTACTCTTCCCTCAGGAGGTGGGGAATTGAAGAAATACTTTTGTTCGATTTGCAGTCGGATCAAATATAGAGAAGGTAATTGTAGGCCTCAAGAAACGAGCAGATTGGAACAGCAGTGTTTATGCAGCTTACAGTTGGCCAGGCAGCTGTGGCTGAGAGTTCTCAAAAGTACCAATGTCAGGACAGAAGATGAAACTTCTGAGGGCTCCCTGTGGAGATTTCAACACGTGCAGGCCTAAAACCTCTCACTTGGTGTGTTCATCCCTCCCGCTCCACAGACACATAAAGACCAGTAAAGCCCAGATAAGCTGCGACTCGCTGAATGCTTCACAGAAAACCTGTGCCAGAACATAAATTCTTCACACTTAATTCTCACTTGTTGCACTCTATTCACAGAGCACTCCTCTCTAAGAACGAAAAGTGACACCAGGCCTACTTCTGAGTAAGGCAGCTGACTGAATCTCCATCAAATTTGGGTGTTTTCCTCTACAGAAACAGCACAGCACATCCTTGACTGCAGTAATTCCCTGGACTAACAGGAAGTTCCTGCCCCAAAGCACTAGAACATCTCAATAGACCAATTGTAGTATTTCTTTTCATGTGGCCAGCAGAATGAATATCTTTTCTAGTCTCACACTTATTAATGTCTGATATATTCCCAGCATCAGACATCAAACTGGCTTTCACATGATAGAAGACTCTTGTAAAATGCCCTATTATCCAGTTATGGAGATCAAGATTGTAAAATAAAGCATTTCAGCTTGCTTAACCTCAAGTAGGACATCCAAGTATATACAAGAATGGGAAGGAAGCAGCAACTGCTTTTTCTTAAAAGCACAAACCAGTCTTTTCTAAATGCTAAAATTATATCTTTTCAGCGCTGTACAAGCCAAGTAAGCAAAAATCATAAGTCAGACAAAAAAAAAATCAATTTGATTGGTCACAAGATTTTAGAATAACTACTGCATTCTTTGGGTGGTGGTATATCAAAGAGTTGATGAATAAACAGATATTTGTGCTAAAACACAAGATGACTTTCCACATCACACACAGACTTTTTTTTCCCCCTGAAAGCACTAATAACATCTAGAGCAGGGTCACGTTGCTCACATAGCGCTTTAGATAGGGAGTCTGGAATACTTTGCTACTATTTCTGAAACCAGGAAACTATCACATGTTCCCATCATGGCAAGAAAGCCAGACAGTATTGATAGACTTGTGATATAGTCAGTGTAATCAACAGTGCTGATTAGGTTGAATTTTGGTCTAAAATTATTCTTTTAAACTCAAGCCTAGAGTCTCCATTTTTCGCCTCTATTAAAATCAAGCATTGGTTTTACATTTAAAGCCAATCCTCTAAAAATAAAGCTGATAAGATGGTGGAATGTTTTGAACCTGAACTAGATGGTTTTAAAGGATGTTAGCAGTAACAGTGCTTGATGATCTATATATGTACATCAACATGTATCTACACTAAAACCAGAGATGCTGCTGTGAGACACGTGCTAGGCAGATGCTTTATCATTACTCTCAGCCCACAGCTAGGCAATCTAGCATATTTTTTAAATTTTTATTTTTTAAAGAAAGCACCAGGATACAAAAGAGCCGGTTGGAAAAGGGAAATAAACAACCTCACAACGAAAACACAACACTGACCGGGGCTCAGACCTTGCAAAGTGTGCCTTGCCTTACATAGGTGAAATACACAGCTCTTCTGACTCCCTTGACTTCCCCTCTCTTCCCATTGGTCTCTTGCCAGCAGGTTCTTTTGTGCTTTTGCTCCATTCATCAGACCATACCCAAAGGCTCCTGGGTTTGTGCCCCAGCCAGCTAAATCTTTGAAATCATTTATTTCATTTCAGCTTTTGCTGCTGGGGTCATAGGTGATGGTCTGAACGTAAAGTTGCCCTCTAGAAGAAGTTACTTCTTCACTGCCACTGTACATAACAGCCTAAAGCCAGTTGTGGCACAAAGTGAAGTTATTCCTCCACAAGCTTTTACATAATTTCATACACCCGATACAGCCGTGACTATTCATTCTCATCCTTTCTTGGTTACATATGAGAAGGAACCCCACGCAGGGGGATGTGAATAGCAGCAGGCCCAGGATCCACTTCAGTAATTCAAATTTTTACTATTCTTCATGCTGCACAACTGTAATAGTTTTTCCATTTGATATTGCTTCATTAAAGGTCATTTTTGTGTGACATTTAGATAACTATTTCTCTAATTATACTGCTAACCATATGAGAAGCTTTTTCAAGAAGAGTTCATTCTCCCTTGTCAAGGAGACAAAATTTAATTACAGAGAGGAAGCTTTAAATATTGGTTACATAAAAATTACTTCTGTAAATTCCTTTTAGTTTAGATTCTGAACTCTTAAAGGTCATGGTCTTATAAAGTCTGTAGCTTAAGAAGAGATCACAAATTAATTATATATCATCGTTACATACTTCGAAGTTGTATTAATGGACATTGTTCATTCTCCTTTGTTACAAATTTTGAGGTTTGAAAACATCTGGAGATTACCAGCTGTTTTGGTATTTTTTTTGAGCAGGTGAGGGTTTCCTTTTAAAAGCACAGGCTACATCTATGTTGTCCTTGAACACAGCAACACATTTTTGTGTCTGCAGTAGTCATTTTTATGCTAGACCTTTATACTTCATTCATCTATTTTGCTCATCGGAAGCACCACGGTGAAAAAACAGACAAAATTGGGTTTTGATTCAATGTTTGATTGCAAGCCACAAGCCTACACAACGTACCACCCTCTTCTGTAATACGTGCTGTTCTTTCAGACCTTCACTCATTTTCAGACCAGTGGTTTAATATAAACCTTTGCTATTGTTCAGAATCTGAAGGCACACAGCCTACAGACATACCTCATGCAGTGGAAAAATCATTCCTGCTGGACTGGTGACACCACCTGTATAAGGGAAACTTGCCAGACTCTGCATGGAGCCTGGGAAAAAGGTCTATCTAGTGCTCAGGATTGCAGCTGTCCTGTACCACACCTCCCATCTATGCTGGGAGGGACTGCAAACAAGCTTTCAAGTGGAGTGAAAGCAAAATCTCCTTAGCCTTATGTCACCAGACAATACAGAATCACAGAGCTGTTTAGGTTGGAAAAGACCTTTAACATGACCGAGTCCAACTTCACGCTGCCAACTCCACCACTAAACCATATCCCTGTGCACCACGTCCACGTGTCTTTTTAATACTTCCAGGGATGGTGATTCCACCACTTCCCTGGGCAGTCTGTTCCAATGCTTGACCACGCTTTCAGTAAAGAAATTTTCCCTAATATCCAATCTAAACCTCCTCTGGTGCAACTTGAGGCCATTTCCTTTTATCCTATCACTTGTTATTTGGGAGAAGAGACCAACAGCTGCCTCACTACAACCTCCTCTCAGAGAGCTGTAGAGAGCGATAACGTCTCCCCTCAGCCTCCTTTTCTCCAGACTGAACAGTCCCAATTCCCTCAGCTGCTCCTCAGGAATATTTATACTTTAATTCTTCACCTCCACAAAAGCTGGGATGAGAAGGATGAACCTGCTGTGTTTGTCCCTGCACACAGAGGCCGTGTTTACCTTCAGGTAGATAATACAGTCTCGCAGACTTACTTTGAGGTCCTAATGTGACATCTACAACTGCAGCTGATTGTCACAAGTTCTAATTAAAGCAACAGCCCTGAGGTTCAACTGCAATTCAATACAGAGAAGTAGGTTTTGAATGTGTCAGATCAGTTAGGCAGGAAAAGCACTAGAATCAATTACAAGCACATAATCCAGTTAAGAAAAAGCTCACTAATGACACATTCTTGCTTTTACCAAGCAATGGAAACAGACTGGTGAAACTTTTTTTTTGTGGCAACACACAAACTTTAAGCAGCATTTCAGTGCCTGCTCTGAGGACAGTGAATGCCTTTATGATCCTGGAAAAAGTAGAATCTATCCCTCAAAAGCAGGCTTCTCAACTGTTCTTCCCTAGATCTATTACAAATTCCACTCTGTGCGAGGCACCTGAGGTCTTTTCTCCCTCACACCTTGGTGTGTGGCCATCACACCATGACCAAGGCAGTACGTTTCCCCATACACACTGAATGTGTGTTAGCATCAGAGATTAGGAAGAAAAATTTAAAAGAAATATATGCTGGGCAATTTCCAGCTTTTCTAAGGAAGCAACACAGTAAAGACAACAGCAGAAAATGAAAAACATTCACAAGTGACCTGTACTTGGCAGATTCAAAGTGAAGCAACTGTGTTTTCTCTTCAAAGGCCAGATATTCCACTGATATGTTCCTCTTACTGCTCACTCATCTCTAGAAATCACAAGTTTGTTCTCTTTCCATATGTTAGGCAATTTTAGGGAGAATGGTTTTAAGCTGAATGAGGAGAGATTTAGATTAGATATTAGGAAGAAATTCTTCACAATGAGGGTGGGGAGGCCCTGGCACAGGTTGCCCAGGGAGGCTGTAGCTGCCCCATCCCTGGAGGTGTTCAAGGCCAGGTTGGATGGGGCCTTGAGGAGCCTGGTCTGGTGGGAGATGTCCCTGACCATAGCAGGGGGTTGGAACTGGATGGGCTTTGAGGTCCCTTCCAAACCCAAACCATTCCATGATTCTATGAAAATAACTTCTGTTAATGCCTTTCGTAGAAAGACATTCCAGAGAAAGTGCCTCTCTCCGGATTAATCCTGTGGAGAACCACAAACCTTCAGCAAATTCTATCTTAAACACACTTGCAGATCAGAAAACTCAGAAGAAAGAAGGACACTTGGAGATGCCAGACAACAAATGCTGCCAGACCTAACTGGGAAACTGCCTAGAAACCCAGGAGTTATAGTAGAAGAAGCTGAACAAAACGTTTTAAAAAGTCTTTAAAAACCATGGAGGATATTTGACCTGTGCCAGGAAACAGATTAAAAAATAATGTTAAATCAGGAAAAGATACAGTGAGGAGGACATGTAGGTCTTTTTTATTATCCCCCAAACAATCAATAACAAAGAAACAGCATCATACTGGCTCATGGAGTTAGCTGAAATAATGAATGTAATTTTAGGATTCAAATTGTTTCCTTAATAGAAGTCTCCCCAGTTTTATGCATAAGATGAAAGATCTTGTCTACAGAAACATAAGTTATCAATTTGCTGTACATTTTTAAGCACGTTTATAAACTGAAATGTCACAGTTAGATTTCCCTGTGGCAGAAAGGGAGGCAGTTGTTGTTGTTTCTGTTTCTAAAGAGAAAAAAAAAATAGGACTTCAATAAAAATAAAATCCATTGACTTCCATAAAAGACTAAATAAAGGTCAAGGAAAAGGCTTTAAATCTTCTGGGAAATAAGAAGTTAGTCATGTTCTCAGAAAGATAATCAGTGGCAGGCCTCATCTTGCTCAGTAAGTTTTATTTTCTTCTTCTTTTCTGCTTATAAAGGGGCCACTGAAAATTACAAAAGTATTTCAATCATTTTCCACTCTACTACAACTCAAAGTAGAGGGAGTGGAAAATGCCTTCACAAATGGTTTATGAAGGCTGAAAAGTGACAAGCAATGTGTTCTCATAGAAACACAAATCATTGCATCTCCTGATAAGTTTTAATCATCCCTAAAACAAGTAGAGTAATTATCAACACCTTGCTTTACAATAAATGAACTGAAGATGCAGAGAGGCAAAGGTGGAATTACTGCTGAAGTTACCAGGTAGTTAAGGAACTGAATGTCAAATATCCACCATGGCAGGGTCACCAGACAGCTGGCCAGGTATGTACAAACAAACAGATTCATTCTGTCTTAAAGACAACAACTGGTCAGAATCTCACCTTCTGAGGCATGAAAAAGTGATGAACTTCTCAAAGCCTAAAGGACTATTTACTAGTGAAAAGCTCATGCATCCTACGAATGCAAATCATTCTGTACCTTGCCAAAACAAACCCCTTAACACTACACAGGAACTTTCTTACCAACAATCCTCAAAATCAAGAGCTGAACTTCTGTTGTACAATTTAGACACGATGTTGTTAGAATAGTGTAATATTAAGGTACAGATTTTATTCCATCCAGCCTTAAACACCTTAAGTCTTCTGTAGCTTCTCCCAGGCCTCTCTCCTTGCAGATACCATCTTACAGTTCAGACCTTGACACTAGTCTAGCAATGTGTTAGAACAGCAATTAGTGTAAAGACAGTTCTGCCAAGGGGCTACACTCATCTACACCCTAGGACACAGCAATCTCACTTGAAGGAGTGCCCGAGAGTCCACAGGATAATGTACTGAACAGTCTGGGAGGGTGCTCAGGAGGCTTGAGTCATGAAAGAGAAACAACTTCACACCTACCCCCTTCATCTGTGCAGTCCATAAGGATTAAAGTTAGCAACATTACACAAGACAACCGGGCAAACCTCTTCCTGCTCGTCATAACTTCATATGAAATTTCAGCTTGCGATGCCCCAAAATCCTATATGACTTTACACATCCATAGGGGAAAGAGAGGGAATGGGCAAAATGCAAACAAAAATCAGGATGAGATCGATGGTTTTCTTCTTGTTATCCAGTTCAGCTTTGGAAGACTCCACTAAAACTGGAAGGTTTGGTACATATTCTCTTCACTTTTGGGGCACCACTTAAAAGCTATAAGGAGAATTCAGATTTTGAAAGGAACTTGACAGCTATGAGAAATTCCATTTTAGTTTTGCAGAACATGACTCAGGCCCTTAAATGAGGCGCAAAGGAGGAAAAAGGGTCTCCATCCTGGACTTTAAGAAAGCATCTCAGATCTTGAGCAGATTAAACTGCGTTGTGTTTCTCTCCATATTCTTCATTACTGATAATTTTCAACAAGAAATGCAATTAGAGAGACACAGAGCCATACAATGGAACCGATTTTAATTGACAGAGGAAAACAAAAAGGCTAAAAACCCAAGTAATTCCTTGTTCATTGCTTCAGAATCTGTAATAATTTGTGCTCAAGCAAACAGCAATATCTTTCATCTGGAAGACGTTCCAGGCTAATAGATCTGTGGTTTATTCTTTTGTTTGTAGATATTCAGTGGCTTGCTAAGACTGTGATTAGAACATGACACTTCCTATTTCTTTGGATGGTGATTCATCAGACCTCAAAATTGCTACCACCTCCTCTCTGAGACACATGGACTGGTCTACACAGTGAGTGGCAAAGAAAGTAAGAGCTATTTTGGAAAAGAGTAGCACTAGGTTTGTACCTAATGCAAATATTTAACAACCTATTTCCTTTTTGGTCTGTTAAACAACAACAATTGCTCTTCCCACCTGTTTTTAGAAAGTTATTCAGATCTCTGAAACATTTATTACCTTTTAAAATCAAGCTGCTCTGCAATTTGGCTGAGAGGTTCAGTATTATATTGTGTAACAGTTCTGCCTAGGGTTCAGCTCCTCACTGTGAAAGTATAAGGGTGAGAGAAGGGAACATCTACAACCTTTATTGACTCGTGATATGATTCTGAAAAATTCAGATGGATTACCATGTGAAGTGTCTCAACCACTCACAGAAGAACATGACACCAGTTGTCTTTTAAATTCAATCTTGAGATCTAATAAAAATCCCTTCCTGGAAAAAAATTCTCTTTTAAGGAATATCAAGGCTACTGGCCCTCCCCACCCCTGAAAGGTAGGTCAGCCTTTCCCACTGCCTCACTTTGTCTCCTGTCTTTGTTGGCAAAGGTAAAGAAAAGCTGCTGTAGCTTGACTGTTGGAAATAGGGCCGAATGAAAGCAGCTCATACAGTAAGAAAATCAAAACCAGGAAAAATAGTTTTGAAGTTGTCACCATAGTTTCTCTGAGCATAAATCAAACCACTTTTAATGAGGTCTGATGCCTCAGAAAGTCTAATTTCTTTATGTTACCTGGTCCAGCTTTCAAATGTTCACTAGTTTTCTCTTGCCTTACGTTCTCCAAGCCAAAACTGCAGAAGAGGATAAGGCAGAAGACACAATCATGCTGAATATCCATTCTGTTCCCTCTAGAAGCATTCATGAAGCAGTGTGGCAGGGCCAGTGTCACCAGTAAATTCCAGGAAAGAGCGGAGGAGATAAGGTATGTGAAGGCTGACTGCAACAGATTGAGACATTTTAGTGGCTTAATGTTTTCTCAACCTCATTCTTCCAATCCTGCAATTTTCCTTGTTTGCACAGGGAAATAACTGCAAAATAAGCTGAGGCATGGATTTAAACTCTAGTGTCTATCTTGATCTCTTACCTGGTTCATAGAAGCACACCAGAAGCCCCAGTTGCTACTAAACCAGTGAATACAGGCTTCTAAATATCTTTTTTACTATGACTTAATTTATCTTTCAGATACTCATACTGCATGTTAAGAGGACTTTTTTAAACCATCAAAAAGTTCCCTCAGTACAGAATTGCATGTCTATGTGAAGGCTAGCACAGTTCAGTATGAGTTCCAAAACACAGAATGCCACATAATTTTTTTCAAGGCATGGCAGATATTAAGACACAAGTAGTAAAGCAATGCTAGGAGCAAACTCTGCATTGTTGTCATAACAACAATCACCCAGCAAGACAGCAAGAGCTGAAGTGAGCTGTCAGGATTTTGAAGCAAGAAAGAAATCAATTAAACCAAGTGATTCAGGATAACTGAGCTGCTCTAACAGACATTAATCTTTGGCCCCAGATCCTTGGAATAGAAAGACTTTGGTTCTCAGTATCTATGCAGGCTAAACACTCAGAGTTCAAGCATCACGTGAAAACATGGCAAAAGCTATACACACAGTGACAAAATAACAGCCCTTTTTCTCCACTGGTCTGCACAGGAAATAGTCACCTCCTGTTAATGCAGATAAGCCAGTCTTATGCAAATTATAGCTGTGACAACCTTTGCCATATTTTCCTCAGCAACTCAACTAAGATTAATCCATAATACAGTGAGGAATAGGAGAATTTCAACAACTTTTTATGGGGTCAAGAAGAAATGTTCCCATAAAAATTAACAATATCAACATCAGTCAGTGTGTTTTAGTAATACTCTCTCACGTGCTGTACAGTTTGCCTTTAATCATTCAAATCAGATGTCAGCACTTCTGTCCATGGAATACCATTTAAATGAGCAAATACTGGTCCCACTGAGGTGCAAAACAAGCAGGTTTGACAAAGGTAATTCTTGTGCTCTGGGCCATCAGGTCACTGCCCACGCTTGTTGATCTGAGTGCAATCAGCTGCGGGCACCGCAGCTCGGGATCCCTTGGTTGCAGCACCAATGGTCAAGGTCTGCTCTCCCAGTGATATGGACCAGACCTACACACAGTGGCACCAGTCCTGTGCATCAGCCTTGGGTTCTTTTTAGCCTGATTTTGGTTCATTCAGGTGTAACTATGATGATGCCATTAAGGAAACCAACAGCCAAATTGATAGAAGACGGGCACCGAGGAGATGACAGCCTTTCTCACCCTTCCCAGAAACTTCCTCCACACTGCAGCTTTCAGAACAGGGTAAGCAGCAAGGAAAGAGGAAGTTTTCAGAATTACAGCAGGAGGCTGCTTTAAATCCTCTTTCTACACATCTTCAGGAGCCTTTTTTCTCACAAAACTAATTCTTTGCACGTTGCAAAGGAGTATTTCCTCCTGTCAAATCCCTTTGGGACTCTTAACTCACAGAAAAGCATCCCAGCCATGAACCCTGACTTATTTCTATCCCCATTATCTGCTCTATAGAGATTTTTTCTTTCACCTATCCCCCCTACAGTGGAAAGAGAGGCACATCCATATGTACTAACAGTCTGAAAAGAGTGTGTTTTGTTACAACATGAGAATTTGCAGCACCCAAAATTAATCAGTTATGTAATGCATTTGAAATAACGTTTAGGTCAACAGCCACCGCTGTGTGAAGGCGCTAACCCTGCACAGCAGGTGTAGAGAAACATGATTATAATATTATCTCGACACAGTACCAAATATCCAAGAGTTGTACTGCTGCAATAACAAATGGGAAGGGGGAAAGAAACAGTGGCAGCACAAGTTGCTTATCAGAACAAATCCTTCTGCAACTAGCAGAAAAATTAGGGCTTTGCATTCACACAAGCTCTTTGGTTGCTTGAGCGTATCCATGGTAACACCTATCTTTCAGAAATTCTTGTATGCATCTACACACTTATTTCACATTCTACCTAAAGCATGAACAGAATCGAGAGCACTGGAGTATCTGCTCCGTTAATCTGCTTCTACTTTAGCTATAAAAGTGCATTATAAGAAATAAAAGCTCCCACCATATCCACCTTTCAAACCAAATTCCTGCAAAACATGAAGCTCTAATTTCTGGATTACTCTGTTCTTTGACAATATTATTTATTGTCCTGCAATATCAAGATGAGCCCTGCAGGATTTATAATATTGTGAATGCATTGTTGAGTACCATTCACTAATGTCTGATGGGTAAATAAACATTTGATTATATTAAAGAAGAAAAACATTTCATTATATCAATAGCATAATTTTTAATTCTTAGCAAATATATGGTGCATAGCACTTCCTCAGGAAATTTGACAGAATAACTTTTCTAGTCTCAATTTAATTAAAGGCTTTTTAAAAGAAAGATATTTTAATATTTTATTTTTATTTGTGGACCTGGAAGAAAAATTACCTTGAATCTCAGATTTCTCTATAATGAATTTAAGGCTCCTGATAACTTAACTTGCTATTCTTATTCTTGCATGATTTCTTTCAACAGCATATCAGCCCACAAAAAAATCTGTATACCTCAAATTAAAATCAATACTCTAAACAATAGCCTGTGGGAATTATGATGAAGATATTTAAATTACTGAGTGAACAGAATTGGGGTTTCATTGAAACAGAACACTGTGATTTTGTTACAATCATTACAACTTTCAGTAACTGTAAAAGGAGAAAATGAAGCAATTTCTGCTTCTGAAGCAACCGATCTCTGTGCTGCCTTTTGTTCTCTTAAAACAGCAGGATCATTGTTCCAACGCCAGCATTTTAAACCCAGCTCCTTCCTAACAACTGTCAGGCTTCACTATGTGGCATTCAGTGGCAAAAGCCTTCTAGGACAAGACTCGACTTCTGTTATTTGCTTCACCATATCAAAAATCTCTTTAAAATAAAGAAGAGAGTAGATTGACTCAGGTCTAAAACAAACAAACAATAAAACAACCCCACATATTAACTCGCAGTGGATAAGGAATTGTTGTTCTTTAAGGAACTTGTTGTCCTCATCTTCATTTTTGTGCTGCTTTTTATAATTCAAACTGAGCTGCAGTGCCAGAAAATGGTAGACACGTCCTTGGAAACCATGCGTGCAATATGAGGCTATTTTTTATCAATAACAGATTTCCAGTGATATCTTTGAAAATATTGGGGCAGCAATGTGTTGGAACCAGGTTAAACCAATGGACGTTTCCTCTCCAGCCCAATTTGGCACCTTTGCAATCTTTTTTGTGTTGCCTCTTCAGGAGAAAACAGATGGAGTTAATTACTGATTTTTAGCTACTATGTGAGCAAAAAAAAGCTAAATTACGTTCAAAATGACTCTTGCATGTATGTGGAAAGATAGTGCACACTCTCTGCAGAATACAAATGCAACTTTCTAAGTAACATTTGAATGTTTAGATTTAATTTGATTTAGATTTAATTTGATTTAATTCAAATGCGTAAAATTTGGAAAAAGCTTCTTTTGGGAGATCTTCTGTTCCAGTGAAGAGATCAGAGTTTTGCTATTCAGTGCAAAAGTCATTTGTTTAAAAACATCGTTACTTTTAGCTCTATAGCCAGACTGCCACTGCAATTAAGTCTAAAGAAACATTCCTTCACCCTACTTGGTCTGACAACACGTACAGAAACTCAAATAACACAAGATTTGACGCTGTTCATATTTACATTGGCAAAAGAAAAGATTGGACAAAAGCTTCTTCTGCTTGGAAACACAAAAATTAAACCTTAATGAACATAAAGATAGTGAAGAAGCTCTGAAATTCTACTGTGCCCCCTTTGCATGTCATCTTGGCAAAGACTTGCACTAAAAGATATAAACATATGAATATTATTGTTTCATGTTGGGCAAGTACACAGTAAAACAGTTTATTAGTATCTTACCTGCAAAGTCATAGTATCTGCATTTCTCATCAGAAAAGTATTAAGTTATTATTTCCCCTTCTTCAGGTCTTTATTAAAACTCTAAATATCATGATTGCACCCGGAATATTGGGAGGAAAATCAATTTGATGTCTGAAAAGCCAAGGCTTAAACTTGAGAATGCTTTTGTCTTTCCAATTTGCATAAGAAGTAAGATTAATATAGAAAGACAAATCAATAGATTACAAAAGGAAACAGAAAATAATTCAGAAGATTTCTAAATGTATTTTAATTACAGAGACTGTAGATAAGGGTAAATTTAACAATGAATTCAGGGTAGACTCAAAAGATTCAGGCAGTCTATGGATTCTGACAGGTTCTCAGATAGCTCAGATCTACTGTGCAGAAGGTAGTGAATATTTTATGTTGTTTATTTTGAATATTTTCACTTGGAGTCAAGTCCTTTAAGTTAATAAAAATCAACACTAAGTTACAAAAAAAAGTACTTGCGTTTATAAATATTGATGAGGAGCAAAACTGAAAGGCCTGTTAAATTGACCAGTTCCATTAATTTTAATGAGCTGCCACTCAGCCCACAGCCCTGCCAACCCAGATACCTTCAGTCACCTCTCAGCAAAAGCCAGACTACAAGGGAAAAGGTGTGTTTTGAGCAGAGCAGATCCACCAGGGTTTCTTTGCAGCAGCACCCCAACAGCAAACTGACCTCAAAGACCCTGGAGATCACCAAAAGTTAGTGGTGTCAGGTCCAGCTGGTGAACTACCCAATGCCTTGTGATATTAAAATATACTACGCAGTCTTTTCTAATTTTCCTTCTTTAGGGGGTGACATAAAAAGTCAAAGACAATTAAGTTTGTCCTCAAATAAGTGGGAAAAAAATCAACCCACAGTTCTGCAACAATTTGTTTACAAGCAGAGGTTAAATATATCTATGTAGGTAAATCAACTATATCCTCCTGTCAGGTCAGAAAACCAAACTGAAGAACTGTGCTATAGTAATTTGCTGCCAATTCATCCATAAATTTTGATTTTAAAGAAGGAAATGAAGGGCCAAGTTAAAAGCTTGACATCACATTGACAAACAGACTGTCACTACCAAAATACCCCTCTGTAACTTACGGATCTGAGATCTATATTATATTGGCTCTGGTCTTTAAGACTATTTGTTCTTCAGAATTTTCTCCATGAGGCATAACTTTATTTTCTTCTCAAATATGACTGACTGGCCACAGGAAACAGCAGGATGTTCAGCACATATTTGTACCCTACCTGGAATAGGTGTATCCTAGGGATAAGGCAGCCCTGATGTCTGAGGACAGGAAGGAGTTTCTCCCCTGCCAAAGACTGGAAGCCCTTTACTGTCTTCCTGGGAGGAAAACTGGATGGGATCAGTAGCTTTATTTCATAGCTTTAAAGCTATTTGCAATGACTCAGTGTAAATATCAACTTTGAAACACTAAATATTCCCACTAAACACTCTCCAAACCATTCACACACGGAAATGTGAAAAACCCAAAACAAAGAACTGCAACACAAACAGAGAAAAAAAGTGTTTTACATTCTGGATAAATGATGAAAAGGTGCAACAAGATTGAAATGTTCATACCCTCTACACTTTCATCCTTGGAGGCGCTGCAAATACTGCATTTGTACAGCTATTTTCTCCTCTACTGAAACCTTTCTGAAATAATATCAGACATGGACTTTTGCCTTGCTGTGGGTGGTGAATTTCATTCATATTCTCCTGTAAACAACTTAACAGCAAATTGCCAGTGCATTTCCATCCCACAAAATCACCTTAGCAACTCCTGCAAAACATCTTCATCCTTCAGAGGCAACAGTCACACGGAGATCTGCAAAGCCTCCAAGAGAAAAATACCACCCATGGTAAAAAAAAATAAATAAATAATAAAACCTTATGTTTTGCCACATAGAACCTTATAATCCCTGAAAGACACAGATTCATATTTTGAGAAGCAGCTGTTTTTAATGTAAAGGAACCAGCATTCCTTTTCAGAACAAAATGTTTTGTCCAGAACATGGGGCTGTCATTTCACACCCTGCCTAACGCGACTGTAAAATTAGACAATTTAGTGATGGTAATAACAATCAAACTATCACCAGATTTTTCCTATCTTAACTCCTGATACAATTCTGGTAAAAGATGGGGCAGAATAGCAGCATTTTTCACTTGAGAGGAATTGGGTCTGAACTTGATTCAAACTAATGTTTTTCAGAACTTCTCGTGGATTCGGAATGCTAAGAAAATTCAGCAGAAACAATATACAGGTGTATATTTTTCTCAGTGAGATGTATGCTTTTCTTAATTTCCTGTAATTAACAGATGTTTTCTCTTTTCTCTTTCTTACCCATTGTTCAGTTTGGTACCAATTTCCCACAGACCACATCAGCTTTTTTTGCTTCTCAGCACAGCAGTGAACAAAAGCACCAGGACACCTCTGTCAAACATCCACCCTGAAATGCTCTGGAGTTCTTTGATAATCCAAATCAACTGATGCAACTTGTTGTTCCCACAAACAACTCAGCCCTGAACAGGGACTGACCCACAGCCCACGTGGCAAAAATAAGCTGGCTAGCAAAGAAAGTCAAATACCTGGCAGGCTGCCAAACGTGCACTAGAAATAGGAGGGAGGGGCGTTGCGGTTGGGATTTTTTTGTGGTTTGTTGGTTTGGCTTTTTACCATCAGCTTCAGGTATTCTTGGGTATTTTGCTAGACCTCAAAACTGCCTGCAGATGGGTTTTGCCGTTCAATAGTCTCCAATTTCTGCTGCATCAGTGCATGGGTTAACCTATATCTATATTTGGCAGCTGAAATTCCAAAAATTTCAAAGCTGTTTTCCAGGGTATTTAAACAACCTAAGTCCCGTCACATTTTTGGCTACTTCCTTTCCTTACACCTTCAAGATCAACTGTGACTGTTTCTAACTGTGATTTCCCTACATTACGTATTCTCCCATCCACAAAACCCAACAGGGCCTTGCTCGCTGCCAGCCGCAGAGCCCAGGTCCTCCAACAGCTCTTTCTCAAGCACATGCTACAAGGTTATGTTCCAATTTTACCAACTTGTATAGAAACACTTATTTCCACCAGAATATTTCAGCCTGGAATATTCAGACAGCTGCTCCTAGCAACATATTATTTTACCATTAGCCCTGAGGTGTGTCTCACTTGCTCAATTGTGCGTGAAGGTCTGTGGTGGGTGACATTGTTTTAGCCAGAAATCCAAAACCCAGCACCACACAGGCTGTTGCATGGAGCCTCCATCCCAAATGGACCCAGCACCAGGTCAAACACCCAAACACAGTACCTCATACCCAGAGACTACTGGTCTATCATAAAAAGAGTTTTATTGATATGATTTTTAATGCAGACTAAATTAGGTCACGCTTTTAACTCTAAAATACTTTTGTCAATGAGGCAACTGCACCACCAGAACATGAGCAGTTATAATGGAACACAAAGAAATGAGGATTTCATCCACCTGTGTGCATACATGTGTGAACTTTTAGGAATCTCACAAGCATATTCATATTGTCATTCCCTACCACATCCTCTAAGCCAGCTCTAGTTTTAGCTCTTTGATCATAATCATCTTTGTTCCTCTGGATAAAGAGGATGAAATCTGTAGGCCATGTAAAAAATGCTAAGGCAAACTTTGTAATGAAACAATTCATTTCCAATTCTCTGGAAGTCTTGAATATATTTAAAATACACATACCTTGGGAGATAAACTAGTGTTTAATTCATTTCTCAAATGGAATTCCATGAAGGTGCATTTATTCATAGCTAAAAAAGAGATGCAATAATTATACACAATACCATGATCTACCTTAACATAACATTAATTTGTTGTAAGGTTTCATACAAGATATTATGAAAGGATGAGGCACCTCAGTCCAATAGATTTGCTTCAATTACAAATCTAACTAAAAGCCTGCTTTTTGTGAAGCTCTGAGCAGTAACTTGAAGTCAAAAGGATAAAAAGATGTTCAGTGACTTCAAACCTAAAGGCTCTGGCATGATCTAGCAAGCTGTCCAATTCCTTACTGACCAAGGCTTGCACCTACTGCAGGGATTCCCCAGCTTTAAGCAAAAGGTCCATTGTCCACTCTTCCCAGCTCAGGCTCAGGTATGTGATGCTGCTTAAGAGAAATTCTGATTCACAACAGATCAGATCAAGGCTGGTTAAAACAGGCTTAAGAACAGAATAAAGTAAGAACACGAAGAAGAATATGGAAAATTTTCTTGATTAAAAAGATGTCCATAATTGCATTCACAAGGCTACAAGACATCCAGGGACATTTAGTAACAGCAATAATTTCTACCAGCACAGGCCAGAGGAATCAGGTTAGCAATAATAAAGCTACTGGCTTTTTTTAATACCTCACCATCAAACTAGAATTACAGACCAGATCAGCCCTCATGGTTTAGAAGCCGCATCAAGAAGATGACATTTAAGTCACTCAAGATCCCCAAAGCACTGTAAATCACTAGTGGGATTTGCAAGTCTTTGGGTGTCTATGAGCACCTCAAGTTATTTCAGCACGTGTTTTGTTTAGGCAGCCACAATCACACAGCTGAAAAACATGACCAGCATGGCCAGTTCAGTGAAACTCTAACACCAGTTTAATGAACACAAGGTGAATCAGACAAACTGTGTGGGTTTCCCCTCCCTCAGCCCGCGGGGACCACCATGACATGGTGTGTTCCTCAAGTGTTCCTACAGTCAAGGCACTCACCGCTCCCACGAAGGAGCACATCTCCAAGCTTACCCAAGGAACGAGCTGGGTCTGCCCCCCGAGAGCCACAGGAGGGACCCTCAGGGTCCCTCTGTACAGATTTGGCACCGCGCTCACCAGGCCCAGCCCACAGCTCGTTCCAGCGCTGCTGAGCACGGTTATTGTTTGGATTCTGAATAGTGATGGGGACAGACGCCTCTTTGAACGACAACGCATTTCTTGTGAGTCAAAACTACCAAAGGGCTCAACTTCCCTCCCCCATCTTCTTTTTCCGTAAATTCTGGAATGCAGAAACACGTCATAATTACCCCAAAAGCAGAAGAGGGAGCTTGAGCGAGGAGGGAATTGCTTTCTCTTCTTCATAATTCTAATCCTTTTCTTTCTGATCATGACCAAAGGAATGATTGTTGCTACAAAAGACTCACTGTTATCAGCTTGCAATGAAAGCCTTCACAGAAAAACATGTGGATTACATTCAGGCTTTAATACTTAAGGAATAAAATCTTTGCTACGTACTTTAGAACACATGCTTGAGTATTTAGTAATTTTATTCCTTTCTAAGTAGATAAGACTTTGGGAGGGGAATAATTCCATTGTAGTGAGTAAATTATATTAAATAGAATAACGGTATAAATACAACACATGATGATTCAGCACAGCTTTTACATTTTGTGGCATAAGCTCTGCTGCAAACCTGAAAAATTAAGCCCTTAAGATGGCTGACAAAAAGCAGAGGTGTTGCATTCATTGAATGGTTTAACATTAGCTGTGCTCTTTCATGGTGCCAAACAATCATTAAGAAGTTTTTCTTTTATGTTTGAATAGTTTCCTGCAGCAATTACAGCAGAAACACTACGGCACTGTGCTAGTGCATAACTTCAAAAAAACAACCAACCAAAGCCCTCTCCAGAACAAGAATTTATCTTCCTTCCCCTTCATGTCTTAGTTGTTTCTCTTTTCAGTGTCTAAAGCTCGAGAAACATGGGAAGAGTACACAGCCTAAATGATGACAAACAACTTGGTTGTCCTCATGACCAGGTCGTTCACTTGCATAAATAATACCAGTGCTTTCCATTCTGTTTGCTGCACTAAGCTCCAGCTTCTCCCCAACAGCCCAACTTAAGAAAATATGAAGCCTGATCTGAGTCTTACTCAAGTTTTAACCCCCAACAATGATTCTATGAAAAGAGCTCATTCACAAAAACTCCTCCAGAGAACTTTCAAAGAGTTACAGCCATATGGAGATGTTAATATGTCTCTGAAACTTGATTTACCATATTTGGAGTTTGGGTTTTTTTTCATATACTCCTTAAACTTAGCTCTTTATTTATGGTGGAGAACCGCTCAGTAAATTAGACTGCAGAAGGGGAAATACATAAATTGTGGTGGGGTTGAGAGTGTAGCTACCTTTGGAACTCATTAGAGCTGTAAAGTGGGTACATTTTCTGTGCCCACCATATACATTCAAGGAAATTCAAATAAATAAATTTTAAAAATCAATCAAGTATTTCACTCTGAAGTAGAAGCAGTAGATATATGGTAAGGTATTGTGAATACAATGATTTCCAACAGCATTATAATTATTTAGTCAGCTTTTAAGTTCCACAAGGACTTTTCCATTATTACAATACAGTTATTTTTTGGTACAGCAGACAGGAGAAATCAAAGCAAGGACTCACAGTAACAGTAAAGCAACAATAGCTCTGAGGAGTTGGTAAACAGAGTGCAGGGGTTTTTTATATTGTCTATCTCTTTATCTCTTTGTTAAAGCTGTGAGCAAAACACACAAAGATAAACACCGCAGTGTTAATTGCTGCCAACCAGCCTCTTTTCCAAAATGCTTATATTCACTCTACATAAGCAGTACACAGTTCTTCTGTTGTAGATGGGAACAAACAATTCCTACCAAAGGAATTAAATAGGCATTGCTTCTTCATCCCATTTATTTTGAATTCTTACAGCAAATAACTCTGAATATTTATTTTGCTTAGCATTACTGTTGCTCCCAGGCAATTTGTTATCTCCCTTTCTAGTCATTTAGAATTAGTGTTTTGATGCACCAATCACACAGCTTTTTTATGGGTCTCCTGGCCAAGAAACCATAACTCCCATTTCCAGTCAAATTTCTGATATTAAAAAAAAAAAGCTTCCCAGAAATGCTTCCAATATTTTCTTTAACATCCACTGTAATTGACTGTCATAACCTAATTTCACATATTGCTTTGTGGAATATTTTGAAAGATTAATGTAAAAACCACGAAGAACTGTAAAGAAGCAAAATAGACGGAAAAGCACCCAACTGGCATGTCCAGGGACACGAGTTGGACAGAAGAACTGCACACCATGACTGTGCATCCTCCAGACAACCTGCAGCCACAACCACTAGGAAAAAGGGCAGAGCCACGTGGACACCTGCACCTGAACCTAAAACTTCCAAATTTCTGAATTACCAGGAAGACTCAGCTATTTCCTATTTTCCAAAATAATTAGAAATTGAAGGCAAGAAAGCTTGATCCTTTCACATTACTTCTGCTCTTGATGTGTTAAGTTACAACACTTTTTTTCTGCAAAAGGAACACAGCTAAAATTGTGTAAGTTACAGCAATATTTTGAATGACAGATAAATAGACGTTCTTGAGTTGGCCAACATGCAAAATAAGCCCAGACACAGACTAGGGAGGGACCAGGCATCCATCTTCACAGGAGGAGTCTTTCCTAAAAGCAATCCATTTCTCCAGTGGCACGTGGTAAACAAAAGCCTGTTACCTAAGCAAACAGTGACAGCACTTCCACAGGTAACTGCTCAGTGAGGTTCACCACCACCCTCCTGCTCCCAAGGCAGTTTCAATAATATAATTTAAAGGAAAATGAGTTTAACAGGATAGACATAGCAACATTTGGCTGGTTTTTTTCTGCTGCAGTTTCAGCAAACAGTAACACCAGTTAAAGCTTAGGGATGTTTGAGACAGAGTAACCACCTATAGAAGGGAATGGGAAGCACCTGAGGATGAAAACATCTTTTCCTGCTCTGGATCAGGATAAAGATGCTTGCATAGCCTCAACCATTGCAAGATGTGAAAGGAGGAGGAGCCTGGGTCGTTACATTCCCACTCTTTCCCTGGTCCAAATATCCAACTATGGTATTTCATGGAAAGCTGGACCTAAATTTCATAGTAAGGTCCCAAATTTTCTTCCCATGGATAAGAACTAACAAGGACTGCCGTTCCAAGTCGAATGAGACTTATGAGATGAACCCTCAGTCCTAATGCTACCTATAAATTGTGTAACTTACACAAAATAATGACAGCACCATTCTCCTATGACTGACAGGAGTTTAAATTACAAAAAATTGAGGTTAATGAATAAAACATGAAGAAAATCCTACGGAAGGGCAGCCGCCCTGTTAGCTATTTGGATACAAACCCCACGCACTGTAAGTGTCCCTGATGCCCCAGTTCTCAGGTGCTGCAGGAATGTGGACAACCCCCAGTGCAGGGAATCTGGCAGAGACACTCACAGCCAGGTAAGTGACAGCCCAAGCATTCCTCACCTGAAGAGGAGGAACAACCTTCATGGCCAAACCACGTACAAGTGTCTGACTGAGTGAAAAATTTTATCAGAGGGCGTGAAGTATTTCCAAGGCCTAACCAGCTGTTTACAGGGTGTCTGATCCCAGTGATGCCCAATCAGAGCAAGTGCTGGACAAGCTGCTGCAACAGCATAGTCACACTTATCCATCTTAATAAAGGCCATTAATCCACCTAAGCTTCAATTCAAAATGCCATGTATACCTTGTAAAATAAATTTCATAAATGCCAAAGATAATTATGTTTCGTGACACTGTCATCTAAAAATTCATTTGGATTGTCCTCTGGTTTTTAAAACTTTCCTCCTCCAAACTAGTAAACCCAACAAATGGAACTATGTTGTGTGCACATATTTATTCTGATAAGCTGACACTGGTAAATAGTTAACTTTCACTGGTTACACAAAAATGATAACTTTTCCTCCAGCACAGGAAGTTTGCTCAGAGGGGAAAAAGGTCATCACGGCACTGATCCCGGATTCAATTACCCCACAGTAATTCCTCAGGTCAATTACCATGTAGCTGCCTTAAGTACCCCACATAGACCTGGAATGGGAGCCAACCCTGCATGCAGACTGTGGCATGCTGGCAAACTGATAATGAATGCATTTAACATTAAAGGGGGGTAGATTTCTGTAGCTCCCTTTCATGTTTCCTGTGCAGGCATCTGCTTATACCTCGGTCTCTCTACAGCAGGCAGAACGGGTGGAAACTGAGAGTGGGTCCTGCCCCAGACTGAAAACTGCAGCCTTCCTTCCACAAAGATAATGGTACAAAAGGAATAAACTGCAGCATTTTAAAGCAGTGGGCTGTTATCTTCTGCTAATAAATGTACAGAAAACTATAGCATTCACAATCTGGAAGTGGTAACTGCTCCTCACAAAATGTGCAATCTCCATTTTTTATTAGTCAGGTCTTCTCACACTTTTCCTCATTAAATCACCACAGGATCATTAATTTTATTGCTGCTAGCTTATCTTAATTGCACTAAAACAAATGTTTTGGATATCAGGGACCCTTACGGTAACAATTTCCTCCAGTCTCTGTTTCCTTAATCCGCTCACTCACAGCGATGGTTCAGAATTTGCTTTCAGTAGTCGTCGTGCTTGGCCATCGTTCGTGGCACGGTGCCTAAAGGCCACCACAACAACCTGTGTTGTCAATCCAAGAGGACTGGCAGTCCAAGAGGATCTAGGATGTGAGATCTCAAAGCAAAACACGGACACGCCTCAGCTTTTGGTCGGTCTGACCGTAAAGAAATCTTAAGAAAACCTGTTTGCTGGGAATAGTGATTGCACGGAGCACCAAGGCACAGCCGTACACTCAGCCAGTGCCACTGTAATTGTGAATACCTTAGCTGTCATCTGCATTACTTCTAACAGTAATTGCTTGGCCCAAAGATAAATATACACAACAGCATTGCAAAAGCTGTGTTAACACATGGGATCAGGGCTTAAGTACAACCAATAGCAACACAGATGAATGTATGTCTATAGAATCAGGCCCTTAAACACTGTTCTTTGCCCATAATTGTTTGTACTTTTTGACATTAAACAAATAAACATAACAGCACTGTGAACTTAAACCAGGAACTGCAGAAAGAGTGTTCAGTTACTCCTTGTTTTATGCTGATTTCCAAAGAGTTAAACTCCATTAACTTTGAAGGACTGACTCCCAGCTTCACCAGGAGGCAAGTGGCAAGACAGCTGGTCTTAGATGTGGGGACTGCAGCCTTGGCATTGGAAACTTGAAAATATCACAGACACTTTTTAAAGTCTGACCTTTCTTGTAATAATTAACCAACATATTAGAGAATCTTCCTTTTATGTTACCTAGCAGAGTTGTTTGCCTCAAGCCTAGTTTTCCATTAATATTGTTAGCAATCAAACAACAGTTAAAAACCATCACCAATTTAGAGTTATCCCTGATGAACTTTATAGAAATTTGTACTTAAACATGCATATGCTTTTTTTTTGCTAACCACTGGAAGTTTCTAGTAGCTAATTCCCTTTCCTCTCTACCACTGATACATTTCCTTGATAAAACCCCCGTATTTTCTCAAAATGTAAAACTAAAAGGGTGATGAATTAGATTTAATGACTGAGTTTGTGCTTTCTTTTTAATCTCTTATTACTTTAATTGAAACTCTGTTGTAAAGTACAAAATCTAAGCTTTTGGTGGGTACCTTTTTGCATTCTTCCTTACCACCTGTCTCAGGAACTTGCAGTACCACTGCATACACCAGCCTGTGCTTAGGGCTGAGTTCTACAAAGCCCTTACAACAGTTTTACTACACTTAGTGTTACCAGTGACACTAATATCAGTGATCTGAGCATTTTAAATATTAACATAAACTCGTGCAGGGTTGGTATGCATGATAGTTAACTTGAGAATGAGACCTAACTGGTGTCCTTCAACACACAAATAGGTGATTTCCATGTCAAGTAAAAGAAATTAAGAGCATTTGCAGAATCCTCTATGCTTTTAGGATATTTATGTGTGGGGGAAAAAACAACCTGAAAAATATGGAGAATCCTTTCTCCACTTAAATAAAATTAAGGAAATATATATTTATACACATTCCTGTTAGGCTTTTGTGGCACACCCACTCTGTAGCTGGAGCAGTTGCACCCTGCCCCACTGTGTGTTTCTGTGCCTCCCACATTTCTTTACTTCCTTGAATTGACTTCTCTTTGTTTTACTTCTTGCTCAGATCCCTGAAGGATCTGGATTTATATCTTAACCTCCTTTTCTACATCCTTCTTCAAATTACTCCTTCTCCAGTCAGCTGCAACCCAAAATCCCGTTGCTCCTCAGTTTGACCCCTGTCCACCCCTCTGTCTTTGCTCCTCTCCTGCTCTCCCACCCTTGATGACTCTCAGTTAACACCCGCTGTCCTTTTCCTGACCTGAGTTTGTCACCTCTTAATCAGCTATGACTCCACTTTCTCCATTCCTTTTTACAACCAGGAATTAGCTAATTCCCACCCTTGGTCTTCAACATCATCTCTCAAAAATTTTTCCTCCTCAACTTTATTGCCAAAATGACCCACACTGTGTTAATTTTTTGCCTCACTCCCTGCAGTTCTCTTCCTGTGTGAATCTTGGCCTTACCAGCTCTCTTCTTCCAGTGCATCCAAAGGCAGTTGCAAAATCACATTGGTTTTGTGCCCTTCTCTATTGTGGCTTCTCTACTTCCTCCAGAGAACCAGCAAGATTCTGTTTGCTGATTGTCTTACCTTTTATTTTCTGACTTGCAAAGCACTGCAAAATAAAGAAATAAAAAAAAGGAGATTAAATAACACATATGTGCATATACACTCTCAAAATCCCTGCTCTTAGCAAGAGTGCTTGCTTATGGGAAGGAATTGCAGCCATCTTCATGTGATACCTGCATTCCTATTCCATGTATTCCAACATAGGTGTGGGGAGGACGTATTTAGAGACAAAAAAAACCCCACAATAAACCCTCTTAGTTTCATCAGGAAAACAGAAAAAAATCTTCTGTTTCTATCAAATAAATGTTTTACTTCTATAATCTTTTCATTTAAATTCACTGCTGAATGCATCTAAATGTATAGAAAACCATTTAAATTAAATGTTAGTTTTTAAAAATAATTCATAGCCAAACTATTAATTCAAATTAATTCAAAAATCAACGTTTTGTTGAACAAACTGTTCAGATTAAAGGTTAAATTCTTTGATTCTGTTTCAGATGAGTTTTGCCTTGAATATACTCACATTTATATGCAGGGCAGTAAGGCACAGGTGAAAGAACAGTATATTCTCATCTTCAAGTATTCATTTTTCATTTGAAATGGGAAACAGACTGGAGGAAAAGGAGGTAGAATGTTTGGGTCTCCTTCCTGCTGAGCCGTTGCCATCAGCTGTGGTAACCACTCAGTGCACATTTGATCAAGGGAAACATCTATAAGCAGATCCTGTCATGGTACTTCCCAAGGAATTGTTGATTTTAAACAAATTCACAGTTCCTCTTCCACTTTTCAAGCTGTTTAATGTGTGTTATTAGATGAGCTGCCTTCCTGAGTTTATTTACTGGTTAGTGCAGGCAGTCAGTTACTGCACCTTCTGTGCCGCAGAGCATCGTTCGGTGCCGGTAGGAAAGGGGATCCAAGGAGCCACAGCACCCTCTCTTCCACCTCTTACCTGCTCAGCCTCCACTGCCCCTGGTCAACCCCATGGAATGCTGTGAAAGGAGACAAAGAATGGAAAAGGAATAATAAGCCAGAGCCAACGCTTGAAAATTCATCAGAGGGCAAACACAGACCGGGGGGGAGCCAGTAGGGCTGTTGGTAGAATCACAGAATGGTCTGGTTGGAAAAGACCTTTGAGATCATCGGGTCCAAAAAAATCTGTGACTATCGCCTCGCTGTCTTCCCTGGCAATTTCCATGGAATGAGGCTGTCTGGAATAGGCTTTCAGACACTGAAATAACTTTTGGCAATATTGCCATTTATTTCAACTATGTTTAACCTTCCAAAAATTCTGCATCCGTCCTCAAGTTTGACCTTCACCCTTTTCTGAGGATTTGAGAGCAGCAAGAGAGTCTGCCAAAATATAACACCTAATAGACCCGAGGCATCAGACAAATGCCTTTACTTTCTGTTCTTGACTTAAACATGATTTTAGTCCACTATGCATCTTTCCTGGTAAGTCATCCTTTCTTGTTCATACTGATTTTCTTTACATCTGAAGAAGGCACAGCCATAACCACAGTTTTGTTCAACAAGGATTATTCCCAATAACATTAAAATTATTTAGAATAATATTTACAATAAATTTGATAGACTTTTCCTTTAGGTGTAAATGAACAAGCACTCCAGAAGTAATCACAACTTTCAGAAAACACCTCTCTCACACACAGACTTCAGGATTGTTCATTTCACAGAGTTAAAGAGCCACAACAAATTAGTATCTTCCCCAGCAGGATTATAAGTCAACACCATTTAAATTAAGGGATATGATAGAGAAAAAAAATCCACCACAACTTTATCCTATTTGTAATTTGAAATTCTTATGACAGGAATAGACATTCTAGCTTTATGAGAATCAATAATAGAAACTTTCTTCTTCAGAATAGTTTTTAATAACCCATGAATGTTAAAAAAAAAGTGTGACTACAGTTCTGAGACTTCACAGGAAGCTTAAGGTATTTTAGATAAATCTAATGGTGATGAAATACCACTGTTTCAATGGTGAAAAAGCAGCTTATTTCATTTAAAATGTTGGAAATGACCTACTAGAAATACCGGGGCTTAATTTTTTTTTATTGCAAACAGACAAAATTGCTATTGAAATGCTCTTTAACAAAACATACACTTTAATTTGAAAATGAGAAGTGCTACGAGCATTTTCAGTTTTAATATCATAAAAGGGGTAAGAAGATTTCTTAAATTGTTACTTTTAATAAAATTAACCCTCTGTACAGTTATTATTCGCTTGTATTGTTTTCTATCACATCGCTGTTACACTGAAGCAGGAATTTAATAAAGGAAAATGTGCCTCATTACATAGTAAGCTAGAATATAAGCAAACTATTGCATCCTTTTGCCTTACATAGCCATTTTTTATTAAGTTTAAAGTGAAAGATTTTTCCATAAAACCTTAAGTACAGTAAACCAGTCTCACTGGACCTTTTATTGGCATTCATAGTGCATTTTGAAACATTATTTTTGTCTAGAGACTTTCATAACCTTTAAAACATTTTAGAAAAAATTAACCATGGCTTTCTTGAAATAAAACTTTCTTGCTTCATTCAGCTGCAGTGCTGCCAAGGTCTCAGTTTTCAACACCACGACTTTTGCTTTGAGCAATAATCAAAACTAAAAATCCAGTGAGGAAGCCTGTGCTTGCTGATTGTTGCTTTCTGTCTCATTTGTTTCCCTTTTGTTCTTCCAATTTTTTCAGGTTGTTTTGCAGGAAGCTGAAGGCAGTTATCTGGAGCAGCACAGCGTGGTCCATTCATGTCACACAGAGAAGCCTGTGTAGGAGCAGACCTACCTGCATCCCTGCCTGTGTCCCTCCCCAGCCCTGCAACCACATCTGTCTGTGGTAACACTGCCAAAGCAAAATCTAAAAAAGTATTTCTTTAAATTAGACACATATCCAAAAATAAGATTTAGTCTACTGCCAGGCTTTAATATATCAGCCATGAAATATCTCTCATCAACTCACAGCTCAAGAATATATTTGCCAAAAAAATGAAGATATTTCTTTAAGCATGGTGCAGGGAGAAGATGGGAACCAGATACCTGAGCTGCCTTTACCACCTTCTCCTTTCCCAGTGTTGTGCTGGAATGTGGGCAGATGACTTCACCTGTGGCTGAGATGTCTTTGCAGGACATGGCACTCTCAACAGCTGCAGGATGGAGCGTGCTGCCTGTTTTATAACGTACAGTATGCCGTGACCACTTCTAATAAGAGGCTTTGGATTCACCTACTGACACAAAACTGTAGGCATTTGGAACAACCTAGCTCAAGCTTTAAGTACCACTGAGCATTCTGATTTGCTGTCAAGACAGAGGCTTCTTGGGACCTAAATGGGGTTTCTTTTTAGTAATAATAAAGCAGTGCTGGCTTTTTACCTGCAAACTGAGCTAAAATAGGGAGAAATCATAGATGTAGGTTTAGTGCTTTCCTTTCCTTGAATTTCAGCAGACTATAAATACATTTATGAGGCATATGCTATAGAGGCAGCAGAAAACCATTTATTTAAAAGGTTTGTTTGTTAGAGGTGAAGGCTCTGAATATCTCAGAGTACCTGGTTCTGCCTTGGCTTTCCAGGCTCTATGCATTGAACTGTTACTTGCACAGCTGGTAGATAATGCAGTGTTTGATTCAGGAGCAGCTTAACAAAAACATCGTCAACACATGGACTGAGGCACAGCCTCTTCTCACTTTCCACTTCTTTTGCCTTCAAATTCTGCCTTGAAAATTCAGACAACCCAGGCAGCAGAATGCATGAACATTTCTGCAGGATCCAAGAGTGCTGTGCAAACACATACACTGGCACCGGCCACGGGGACTTGTCCTGCCCTGGGAAAGAGCAGACTCAGCCAGCAGCAAAATCACAGAGAGAACCACCACGAATTCTGTGCTGTGGGCTTTGCTGGTAAAGTGGACTTTCCATTTAGCAACAAAAAAAACTATTGGAAATCACCTTGATGAGCCTTTCACTGGCTTGGTTTGCCTTCCAGGAAAACCCCAGCAGAGGGAGAGGTTTGGCATGTGCTCCCCACCCACGAGGAGGGGAAGGTGTCTGTACAGGGCTGGACCCAGTCTAGGAAACACTCACCACCACGGTGCCATCATCACTGCCACAAGAACTTGACATCCACCCTAAACTAGGCCTGTGCAAGCAACATGAGCCCATTAGTGGATTGTTCAGTACCTAATTCCTGAAGGCAATTTAGGCAACATCCTCCTATTGAAACATGTAAGCGTAGGGAATAGATCGTCTTGAAAGGATCTAATTGATCAAGAATTAGAAATACAAGTACAATAAACCGACACGAAGGACTTCAGGACTAGGTCACAAAGGTCTGAACACCCTCCAAAACACAGCAAATATTTCCATTTCATTAGACATTTAGTATTTTTAACTAAAAAATATTTTTAAAGTATTTTGGCAGATTAACTCCTGAACTGACAAGCCCAATGACAAGAAATTAAATTTAATACACTTTAAAAGGCATTTTTCATTTACATGACTACAAGCAACCTTGCAATCGCCTTAGGATATGTATAAAGATTTAAAAAATTAAGTTATTAAAACTGCCAAAACCTAGACACTTTCAAAATAATACGAGGTGCATTCCGTAGATCCATATGGTGGAGAACATTAATCCTCTACTGTCATTCCTTTAGAAAGGATCAGCCTTCTCGGTGAGGTCTGACACCTCACAAATACAGCCGTTACGTTCCTTAGCCAGATTCCTAACTCTTAGTGCAATCATGATGCTCCTCCCTGTTCTTCAGGGCTCCCAGACCTTGGGTTGATGTCCTTAACCTCTTGGTATTGTGTCCAACATCCCATTATAATAAAACACCGTTGTAAAGAATTATCAGAAGATGAGGTAATGTTATTTACCGCGTCCGGAAGGAAGGTTTTCCTGTTTGTGTCTGGAGTGTACCGGAAACATCAACCATTTGGGGATGGAAAAATGATGTTGGTCAAGGACAATTGGTCTGTAGGAACAGTGCCCGTGCTGGAACCCGTGCCACGGAGCTCCCCGGCGCAGGACGCGCCCGCACCACCACGCGCTGCTTCTGCTGCCGCAACCCAAGGAGGGACTGGCAAGAGCTTGTTCTTAATCGTTGACAACTGCAGCAGAAGGGAGGTTGGTGAGAGAATTGGACTGCATTAATGTCACTTGGCAGCAATTTATAGCACCTCTGGCCTGCTGGGGCTGGGCTGGGAGTGAGACAGAGGGTGTGGGGGAAGCTTCCTCCCTTCCAGCACTGCTGAGGGACCACGCAGAAAAAGGGAGGGGGAAGAGCGAGGGAGGGCTGAGCTGGGCAGAAGTCCACGAATCAGAGAAGTTGAAGAAAGAATTAGCAGCAACAGAAGAGTTTGTTGGACTTTTATAGTTTTTAATGTGAAAATAGCAAACAATGGGGAGAAATCATGATATTTACTAAAGCAGCGATGCAATAGAGCTCCATCAATGAAGGAGAAAACACAGCCAACAATGTGGAAGCTGTGGGACATGCATCAGCCGTGAAAGGATACCTAGTAGAAGTTATTTATGTGTGAAATGAGCTCTGACAGAGCTCACAGGGCAGAAAATCAGAGAATTAAAAATGCATCTAGGAAATAAATGATAGAAGAATTAAGACGTGACAGAGCAGTGGATGAAGGTGCTGTACAGAAACCTAAGGAACTGCAGGTGCATCATCTATAGAAACATAATTACAAGGAAAAAGTAGCATTAATCCTGACCGTGAGCAGATGGTGCACTTAAATGAAAAGTTAAGTTAAAACAAATAAGCCAACACATCCCTGTAATTAAGTGTTCATAAGGTAAAATTGTTAAGAAGTTAAAGGGAGCAGTGATGGAACTCAGTAGGTAAGCGAGTCACACGTGGAGGAAGGACCACATTTTTTATATTCTACTCCACTGTGCAAAAAGTGCTTTCTAATTTTCTTCCAAAAAGGAGGGCTGGGTGGTGGGTGGAGAAGGAAGAGCTGCTGAAGTGGGTTCCAGAGCCAGACTGAGCGACCAACCAGCCTGAAGACAGACATTTAGGAGAAAGCTATGAAAACTGGAAGAAAGACCCCATCAGGCAATGAATGATGACAATAAAAGTACTGGAGATGCTGCAAAGTGCAAGGATACTGTGAGGATGCCAAAAAACAAGTAGAGGTACACTTGTAAAGAATATAACTGTAGAAGGTCCTTCAGTTTAACAAATATTAGAAGAATGAAGGAAAGGTGGCCACGGTGCTGGGTGGATGGAAGAGAAATCACAGGATATCACACTTTGTCTCAAACCTGGTAGCAATCACTAATAGATGTTATCATACTGAACAAGGAGCAAAGGGAGAGGAACAATAGCAACACAATCACCATGTTTAGGCTAGAAGTAAAAGTTCAAGAGGTCACATCTCCACTTCAGGACACCAACAGAACTGACATGTAAAGTAACAGGTGTTGAATGAAGCGTTACATCTTCGTTTGTTTTCTTAAACATCTTTTTTTCTGGAAGCCTGAGGTGAAGTTGGTAGTGTAAGTTATGACCAGCAAAGGAGAAGGCCTGCAGGCAGTGTTCAGTCACAGCGTGAACGTTGATCATCAGTGCCCAAGGAGACACTGAGACTGCATCTGCTGCCTCCACCAGGCAGGGGCTCACGGCAGAGAGAGGGACATGAGCCGTGTGGGACAAGGCAGAGGGAAGCATCACTGGGAGGACAGTGTGCCATGCACACAGCTTTCCCTTTTTAAACCAGATTCAAATTGGAGCAGACCCACAGAAACATGACTAGATGATGGTAAGAACCAAGAGCCTGGTTAGCTCTGTAAGGGCCAAAAGTACAGACAATGTGATTGTGTCTCAAAAAAGCCCCGGAGGAGCGAGCGAGCCGCGGATAAACTGCTCAGGCCAGAGCCAGCGCTGAGCCAGGACAAACAGGCAGGACCTGCTCGTGGGGTCCTCCTGCCTGGAGTGCCAAATGTTTTCTCTCTGTCACAGGACAAAGCTCTGGGAGTCAGCAAGACCTCCCTTTTGGCTGGTTTATAGCAAGGGCTCTGCACAGCCACACAGGGTCACGGCAACCAAACCAACGCTCATCACACCGCGGGGTGGCTGTGGGGGGCACCAGCCCAGAACAGCCCCACTTTGCTGGTACTACTGTCATCATGACAAATGATCTGTGACTGGGGTTCCAGAGCCACGGGTGTTCTCAGAGTAATCTTTAGTCACCAGGCTCTGTCCATTCCTAATGAACAGGCTGTCCCATCACATATGAAACACACATTTGACTGTAAAAACAGTAAAGAACTGGTTCATTATTTAACATCCTGGAAAGATAGCTTTCAATTAAATATTCTTTACATAAACCTGGAAAATTCATCTTTCAGCTATGTTTTCTTTGACAAAATTCATCGGTGTGGAGCCAGGGTCTTATCCTGCTGCAGCCAGCAACAAATTTCCCATTTGGTTCTTGCTATCACATGAATATCCTGAGGGTGCATTGATTTTAGTTCCACCAGCAGAAACATGTCTGTTTTACATAACATTAATAATAAAGCTGCCAGAAAGCATACTGATTAGAAAAGGCAAAGATAAACAGCAGCCATCAGATCCAAACTAAGGCCATGGAAACAAGAACTGGTGTTTTCCTTCTCTCCCCCTGCTGCTGCCTGGCTGCCAGCAACTTCTGAAGCAAAAGTGGGCACTGTGAACATCACATCTGCTCCGAGAGCAACGAGTGCATCTACAGCTAAAACCTGGCGAAGCATGCTGTGCCATATGGAACTCTTTGTTAAAGCCAAAGCAGGTTTCCATGTGCATTTGTAGACTCTGCAATCACAAACAAGATGGTGACTTCTTTGAGAAGCAGATAGCACAGGGAAAAAGAAAGAAATCCCTGATTCATTGTTCTCTTGTCAGCAAGAAGAATCAGGGCAGTGAATCCCAATAGCAAATGTCTATGTTGCTTTACTTGTATGTCTGGAATTGTACTGCAAAGACAGAATTCCCTGTGTTGGTCTGGTAAGATCCATAAATACAATTGCCACAGGTTGTCATTTCTCCAAGTCTATCTCAGCGATGCCTGATTTATGAGATTCCTGACTAAAATGACCAGAAGTAAAAAACAGAAAGGATGTTCCAAGGGACACAACTTTCCCGAATTCTATTTCCATTAACTCTGATGAGGAGTTTACCTGGTGTAAAAGCACCACACCTGGGCCTCCTGAGAATGCCAGCCAAGCTGCCCTGGTCACCCTTGGTTCCTACAGAGAATTTGTGGTGTGCCTGGGAAAAAAAACCAAGGAGATTAAATAAAAAATGGCAGTGGGGACACCTTGCAGATACTCGAATTGCGATGTGTTGACAGCCTCCGATTAAAACAAAAACTGAACAGCAACCAAGGCACATTTTCTGATTAAGTATGGTTGGAAATGTACAGCTTTATTCTGGCTTGATAGCTAATTACAGTCTCCAAACAGTCTAATAAAACAAAATATGCAGCCAAAAGGGGTCTCTCATTAGCAAGCAGCCGTTGGCTTCCCATACTCCCTTGAATAAAAACAAACACCAAAATCCAGCAATGCTGCCCTGCAACGCTGGAAGAAGGAGGAAAAGGGTATTGAATTTAAATCTATTTTCCCAGATTTTCTACATTTAAAAAAAAATGAAATAAAAATTAGGAATGGATACATCCTTTCTGTTTCCAGAGAGGAGCTGGTGCCCCAGCTCTTCAGGTGCCACATTGACTGATGTGAACTGACGTGAAACCAATTTATGTCATCTAAATGACTTACTATTGACAGTGTGTATTGGCAAACACGTATTTATAGCTGGGACAAGCACATTCAGATTAATTAGCAGCTTTCCCCAAATGAAAAAGCAGCAGCACTTCAGACAGACCATGTTACTTGTGAAGATGTATTTTCGCAGCAGTGTAGCAGCAACAAAAGATCTACTTAAAAGAAAAATGTATTGAGCAGACCCACATAAGAAGTTCAAATCTTCAAGGATATAAAATGCATCTCTCATTATTTTCCAGTGCACTGGGAAACGATCCAGCTCACCTGGCTCCCAACAAATATTTACTGTATTGTTAAAGATAAAGTTTTTTAGAAACACAGAAATAAGTATTTCAGACAAAGGTATTGTGCTTCAATGAAAATTGATATTGTTGGTGTTTCTTAGTTTTAGCTTTTTAAACCACAGCAGCTGCACTACAGTTCCCACCTTTCTTCTTGGTTCAGCTAATGACCTGTCATGAAGATCTTGTAGAATAATTTTGAGCTATTTATTAACTCTCTGGATCAACAATTTGCAGTCGAATTGTTATCAAAGACCTGACAGACAGCCTGATACATAAGTAACACCTTTCATAGGCACATCCCCAGCTTATGAAAGAAGCTGACAAATAAAGCTCAGAAGGGAGTTCTTCAACCAAAATGAACCATAAATTTAATTTTAAGGAATATGAGGAGACAGATGGTATTCTTCCTATGTTAAATTAGTTTTAATCTGTTGAAAATTATGAAAAGTTAGGAGAAGTGCTACAAGCCAAGCAAACCAGTCTCAATTAAAAAAAAAATTGAATGCATTTATTCTTTTTTAAAAACTGTCAACTGTTTCTTCTTCCCAAATAAGCTTGGAGGAACGAATGTAAATTTAAGGAATGCCTCCATATTGGCAAATAGCATTTCTCTTCTCCCCCATCAACCTTCCTCCACAAAAACTATTTCTATACACATCACCTGGTGTCTGTGATGAGTTTGCAATGCAGCAGCTCTCTGCTCTTCCCTAGCTCCTTCCCATGAAAACAGCAACCAGCAAAGCGGGGATCTCTGGGCACAGCCTGCCCTCGCCAGCCGGGCACGCGGCGTGTTCTCCTGCCTTGGGAATTCTGACTGGAAACAAGACTCATATAAAGGAAATAAGAAAAGTTGTCCATTGAAAACACGTGGGCTGTGACAGTTGTGCTGAAAGTACTTTAAGCAATGCTGTGTTTTCCTTCCAAAAGACAGACCCCAGTCCCAGCCTGCAGACAGGGGCAGGCAGGGAAACACCGCTCCCCAGCATCAAACCCTCACGGCGGCCGCGTGGGCATTGACACAAAGGGTGAGCTATTGGCAGATACAGCCAGATGGCAGCTCACTTGCCTCGTGCAGTTCAACAGCAACAAAACCAACACCATGGCACAACTCAAGATTCTAGACTGAGAGCTACTGTCTCGTTTCCTTTACAGACTTCTACCTATGCAGAGCAGGTCAAAGCCAGGGCTGCCGGCGAAGAGGAGTCTATTCAAAACCTGCCACCTTCCAGGGGACAGAACTGCAGAAGCCAGACAGTCAAGAAGCTGGAATTAGGGAATTCATGTATTTTCAGAGCTGTAACCAAAATGATTTCTTCAATTTCCCCTTTCATTATTGCCTTTCTGCGCTTGTTAATTGCATTGCTTGGTAATTATAGGCCATGTGTCATCACTAGAATTCATCAGCAGAGGTTTGACTCTGTCTGCACCAGGCCATAACACCACAGCTTTTGTTAACCCTTCTCTCCATCTCCCCAGGCTGTTTTGGTGCCTCTCCAGCCATTACTTATCTTTAGTCAATGTCCATAAAACTGAATTGTCTGCCTCATTTATTTTCATCCATGCTAACTTTATTAAAACAGTTTGTAGAATAATAAAACAAGAGAATAAAGGGTCTGTATTCTCCTCTTTAGCACACGCCTGCTTTTATTTTTGAGTCAGGGAAATCATAAATCTTGATCCTTATTCTTAGAAAACTCATCCAACAAATAAATGTGAAGCCTTTTTAAACAATCCTTCTCCTTGTGTTCTGTTTCATCAGCAGAAAAAGATTTCCTTCTCAGAACTGAAGCGAAACACTTTGTATCAAGAATTTTTTTTAGCTATAAGTTTGCTGCGATAGCGGCGAATGTCAAACAATCAATTAGAAGAGTGGGAAGAGGCACAACTCACATCTAAAAACTGCAGTTCTCTTCTGAACTCATCCTCACCAGAGCAGGTCTGTGGGCTGCTGAAGGTAACAGCAGGAGTGCTGCCCACACCCTCGTACGTACAGCACCTCATTTTCCCCCAGCAGTTCTTCCAAAATGTTTCAGTGTTCGAGCTCTTTCACATCTGCACAATACGAGCATTTCACAGTATTCAAAGTGCCCAAAAAAGAAGAAATGGAAACAAATAGACAGAGCCCTTTCCTTGTGTGATTAGGCTGGAGTTTGCATTGCTAGAAAGAGAGACCTAACATTTTTACCCGTGTCACACACATCTAAAATTCAAGTACTACTCAGCTCATAAAAAAAAACCCCAAACAGATAAAAATGCAATTGGAAGTTAGTTAAAATTAATAGGTTTAAGACAGAAAACAACCTAATTTTATAAAGATAAATCAAACCATGACAGTCTGACTGACTTCTAAAAAGAACTTTATGGTTCACCTGCTTCACAGTTTGCATTGTGAAGTTCATCAGTAATGATTACTTTTTGTTTAAGTCAGGCACCCCACTCACATCCATGTAACCAGAATGCCTGAGGGGAGGAAAGGGGAGAGGCTATTGCCAGGCAGATTTACATTAAAAACATTTCTTCCATTCATGCCCAGTGAAAATCAGAAACAACGGAAGATGGAGAAGCTCTCACCTGTATCAACAGAGGCAAATTCTTTTTCTATTTTCACAGAGAACGTAATGACTCCAAGATTGCGTTCACAGACTTCCCAGGAGTGGGGGCTGAATATCTGATTAGAGACAGCGCAGACAGTGCTTGGCCTTTAAAAAACCATTTTTTTCAGTCCCTAGAAGAGAGCTGTAGGTTGTGCAGCAGTAAGAATGAGGCAAAATGTATCTTCTATCTACTTCATCTCATAGATTTGGGAACAATAATATAAAACATATAAATATGAACGTATAGAACACTAGTCCTGAAGACTTTTTTGTATTAAAGTGAGTGAGAGAAGGATTCTGGCATAGATATAACCCACTCACCTGCAGCTGCAGGTGAAGATATATCCCAGCCCAACAGCCTGTTGAGCACAGGGTGAGTGCTTTAAGCTTTGTAAGACTGTGTGTATAAAGTTTGTTACATTTTGGATGTTGTTGCGTACTTCAAAGATCCAGGAGCATCATAAATCCTTTGTCTCATTTTCAATAACAGCCTTTCAAAGTCTTCACTCAGGTTGAGAAAAATACAAATACAACATCTCCAGCCTACACACGGAGCAAAGGCTACTGGAGAAATCTGCGCTTGGTCCTTGCACTCGAAGAGTACTTTTGCATTAAATGGCAGTGGGGTCTGGAAAATAATTGCCCAGTCCTGCTTGGTGGGCATTTGACCATTTTCTGCTTGGGAAGACAAGCAAAAAGCCCTCCCTTCTGACATTCAATTAGGAGAGCTATTTGGTGTCAAAGCGCTGAGGGAATTTAGTGGGGCCAGTTATCGCTTCTTTATGCATAATTCTGAATTTGCTGCTCTAATGAGCCTTCTCTATATCTTTCGTGATTGTCACTCATCTTGGTGAAAATGAGTTGGCCTGACAAATCCTGTTAAGCCTCAGAAATTAAATGAGATCTGAAAATGCTTGAGTACACACCCGTAGCTCCACATACTGTTCTGATCAGTAGTGTTAGTTAAGCAAGCTTGGAGGAAAGCCAATAAACCTAGAGCTATCAAACAGGATCGCCAGAAGCAATTAATGGGGCCTGGGAATAACAGGAGCTCCCTGCTCCTTAGAATCACACCCAAAACTGAAAGAATACAAACAATTAGCAATGATTCAAGCTAATTACTTGGAGCAGTGCAGGTCTATTCGGGGTGGAGCATCCCGTTCCTGCACAGCAGCAGAGAGCAGGAAGCCTGAGGTGTGGAACTGCAGGAACAGGAGAAGCTTGCACCGAAGTGATGCAGCGTGGCAGGGGCAGAAGGTGCTGCATCCTTCACCAGCCACAGTCCTACCAGCAACCATGCACAGGGGCCAGAGGGCCTTGGGAACACAGAGCTATGGTTGTTTGACTCCAGACCCCTGGAGAAGACTATATTTGACTCATTTGTTATTGTCAGGTAAGAGGGAAAGGTGTCAGACGTTTGTGGAGGCTGTTTAGATCCCCTAGCTCTACCCAACCAAACAGGCTCTCAGCAGGAGTGCTGTCCCATCTTCATCTTCCACTGGCCAGCTGCAAAGAGAAAATTAAAAAAAATAGCATTTAGGGGAAAAAAAATACTGGTTTGTGTGGACTGTGGGATTGTCCTATCTGTGACAAAGGAAGGCAGGAAAATTGGACCTGAGGGGGAACATCCAAACAAGACCTTCCTTGAGATCCTCTAAGTAAATCATGCTTCCAGGAATTGATAGTGACTGTTACATTATTAATAATTTATTTAAACCAAGAGATTTCTACTACCAGACAAAAATAGTAGAGGCATCAAAAAAACTTTCTAAAAGGACAACATGAGAAAAAGTTGAATTTTATAGTATGGATATTAAAGCTCCAAAATAAAAACTGACTACTGAATATTTTCTTGCCTATTATAAGTAGATAAAGAGCACTAATACCATGAGAACATTTAGCAATTCATCTTTAAGTCCAGATCAAGATCAACAGAAATTGTAACAAGCTCAAGGCAGTCTCAGAGACAACCCATTTGGAGGCTGCTAGAGAAGGAAATGAGGAGACGGAGCGAGATGTCCACAGCCCTCAAGACTTGCCCCTTTGCAGGTGTCCGTGGCACAGCCCCTGCTGGCAGCCCCAGTGCAGCAAAGGGGGGGTTTATACCAGATAGACAATGCTCTTGGATGGAAAGCTCATCTGTCTCTGTCCTTTCCTCTGTCTGATACCCCCTATAGCCTTTGAAAACCTTCCCTTTGAGTCAGAAAGCTGATCTGCTCCTGCTGGGCTCACAAGGTGAGAACTTCTGGCTACACATCTCTACAGCATCACTTCTACCCGAGAGCTCCCACCTCCCTGTCCCAGGTGCCAGGGAAGTACACACCAGGAAGTACCTGGCCAGTAGCACTTCTCAATTTTCAGCAAAGTTGCTGAGATAAGAGATAAGAAAATGGACTGTTGTGCAATGTTACTGGGTTAAAGATTCAAAAGAGTGAGGAAGAGAGCCGGGGTCCAGCGGGTGCATTAGAAGGGTGTGCAGCTGTGAGACTCTGCTGTCTGCAGACAGAATTCAAAGACAGCTTTAAAGGCCATGCAAATTAACCGTGACGTGGTCTTCCTCTGCAGCTCCAGCATGTGATTCTCATATGATTTCAGCAATTTGATGTGGGGAGTGAAGACAAATCAGCAATTAAACCAAATAAGAATCACTGTACCAAAGTGGCACCAGTGAGAAACACTAACTGCCAGAAATCCCACTGTCCTGGTTCAGCTGCTCTGGGAGAACCTCACTGTGCAACTGCAAGAAAAGCAACCATCTCACCGATTTCGTGTCATCATTCTTTTTTTAAACCTTAATAGCTCCACAGACTCAAGGTTTCACTAAATGCAGTTACAAAGGCATACAGGTAGTTTATCCCTATGGGGTGTAGCTCTCACTCTCCTTAACAATAATCCATCACTGCTGAGCTCTGCAGGTGGGTTTCTGTGTCAGGATGCACAGCCTACAGAGAGCTGCCCCAGGAAGAGGTTACTGCCTGGGCTCACTGCCACCACGGAGAGGAGCTGGGACAGGGAGATGAGGAGTGCACATAGAAGTCATTCAGCTGGGAAATGACAGAAGGTGCTCAGGGCAAAGAGGGTGACTCTGCTGGCATCAGGGCAGAGGAGGTGCAGGTTTCACCAGAGCAGCTCAGCCTGGAGTGGATGTGCATTACTGTGCGGATGCTCTGGAACAGGAGCAAGGAGCAGAGCACTGCCACACAGCCTGCCGAGTACCTGGTCACCCTTGCAAATCTATCTAAAGCTGGGCATCAGTACCTGCACCCCTCAGACCAGAAAGTGCTCTCCAGCTCCTACCAATTTGCAGGCTGAGCTGCAATAATTTTCAACACTGAATTCTGTATTTATACACAGAACTACGTGGTCTGCTCACGTGACCAGGAGACACTTGTACAAATCCATTTGAAAGATGAACTCAGAGGCATCCCTGAAAGACAGCACAAAGAATCCAAAATTGGGAAATAAAAATCACAATTCAGTCTGACAAAATAAATTCGTAGCTCAAGGTTAACTTTACAGTGATTTACCCTACTTCACCCATACATAAGTCAACTTCCTCTCCAGCGCGTCGTGCCGGGGTGAATCACTGCTGACTCATGTGACCAAGTTGGATATTTTCATCCATGTAAAATTGATCCAGCAGCATAACTGTGCAATTCCCAACCTTGATACTACTGCAAGAGTAAGCCATGTTTTACACAGTAAAGTGTGAGTGCTCAGACATTTATTGTGTTTAATCTTTGCATTTCTCTGCTTTGAGTGGAGTTAGGGGCTTCTATATTTCATACTGAAGAGCAAGTGGTGAACACTATGGCTACAGTAACATAATACATTTGTTTGAATGACAACTGCATTTTTCCACATCAGCCCTATAAAAAAGAAAAGATGGAGCATATGATGAAGCTATTTTTTCAGCTGCTGGCAGTAGTAACCAGATGCTCCTACACGGGCCGTTCGTTGCTCAAATATCAGTTGCAGACCACTAAGCACAGCCCCCATCACGTTTTGCTCATGGGCACCTCACTTTCTCACTTGTATGACCATACACCCTTCTCAAAAGCTCAGTTCAGCCCGAGGTAAGTTTTCAGATGACAAAAAGCTGATTTCACATGGTTCACAAGAACAGCACTATGAGACTGAGTCTGACAACAGCCAGATAGCACTGGGCAAATCAGAAAACGCACACAAAGTTAACAGAATTCCCCCTTGTCTGCATAAATAAAAACTAACTTAGAAAAACAGAAATGGAAATATTTCCAAACCAGCCTCCTTCACACCCTCCTGCAAAAGAAATCCCCCATGAATAATACACTCTTTCAGATCAACAATCCTATTTGCTACAAGAACAATTGTTTCATGCAAAAACCTCTCTTTTGAGATCATACAGAGTGCATTTAGTGCACTTTTATATATATGTTCATCTACATATAAAAATATAGAAATATATTATATGTGTGACTAAAGAATATATAAATGTATAAATACATATTTATAGTGTATAAAATAAACACAGTAGATAGATACTTAAACACGAGATCCCAGGTCACTCAGCCCAGCTACACTTCCAAGCCACAGTGACATGCTCAGCACACACCTTGGGGACCCAGCAGGCACCATGCAACTCAAGCAAAATCTCCTTCCTGCAGTGGCTACGTGTACTACAAACAGGATTAAAAAGTTTATGGTTGTTTTGCATGCAGCTGCCAACAGGAGTGACAGACCTTGCCACTCCAAGGGGAGTGCTTCTCTTGCAAAGGAAGAATTCAACATGTGAACGCATCCAGTCATCAGGCACGAGGCTCACCAGTGCTGTGTGGCCACCTCTGCCCCTCTGACACGGGGAGCACCTGTGCAGGCAGGATCTGTCCAAGATGTAAGCCTGATGTTGGAGTCCTACCACACTCTCCCTCACCACAGCTGGTGAAACAGCGAAGATGGGCTGAGCTGGTGGAAGGAAAAAAAGAACAAGTAGCAAGTAGTCGTTTATATCCAGAGTATATTAGAGCAACCCAGAGGCTGCTCCAACTCAATAGCTGACGTTGCAGCTGTGATACAGATCCAGATGCTGAGCCAGTGCAATTACATCAGTTGTGTACGTATTCAGTAACATAACAAGTTAAAAGAAGAATAGGAAGCTGAGAGGTCAGATGTGGTCACTACGATGGAGTCATTGGAGCAGTGTGACTGGCAGCAATCCCAGTGCAGAGGGTGAATTTCATCTCTCCCCATGGGCAACTGCTATCACTTTATGTGACTCCTCCTATCTTTGCAGCCCACCCGGGCTCAAGCACACTATGGGCACACTCAATAGCTGCAGGGACACAGCTACACCTCCCCAACCCATCCCTGTGAGCAGCATGGAGGACACTCACAAGGGCTGGCCAGCTTGAACTTTAATTGTATTTAAGAAGACCTTTCTTACTATTTGCAGATGGTAAAGTTATAAGGACAATCTTTAACACTGCACATGCATAAAATGCTCCTCTGGTAATTCTGTGGTTGCCTCTGCACTTTGTCCCACACAGTAACTCATAAGATACATGGAAACCTGACTATAACATGCATAAACCTGGACCCTACACATATAGGCTATGCTGGATGCAGGGCATCAGCCAGGCAAGACAACCAGAACACAGCAATCCTGCAACAAGGAGAGAGGGAAGTCTGAGGGAGTCCTATGAGATAGGTTGTTCATTCACTGTACTTTTAGCAATAAAGCAGAAAAGCAGCCAAAGCAAACTTTCAGGGGTCTCCTTCCCACCACTACTCTTTCGAGAGAGTAGCGCTTCTGCTGGAAAAAGGCAGCTTTGCTGATGGCTGATGTGCCTAACGTGATATGAAACCATCGCTCTTCCCTTAATCTCAGGGCCCTATTTCTGACCCTGTGGTAGCAGCAAGGAAAGTGCAAGAGCAGCAGCACTCACAGCAAGACAGGAAACCTCCTGCAGATCCACCCTTCCTTCCTGAGCTCCCCAGCCACGTCACACACCCCCCAGGCCAGGGCAGCTCGCTCAGCACTGAGAAAGCTGAAAGAAGCACTCTGCAGCTAAATTTAGAGTTTCTCATGTAACACCACTGTTTCGCAGAACCTCTGAAAAGCTACCTTGGTGGTAAGTCAAAACATGAGACAACACTCAGTAACACCCCAATTTTTCCTTCTCATCACAGTTATCTAGTTATGGACTTTACCTTGACCTTAAAGAAATGAGAGGCCCAAATTTAAACACATCTTGTTGAAGCCTACAAGTAAATTATTAATTATAAAGAACAACCAACCTCTGAAACCACAAAACTGCTGTCTGGGTCTTACAACATAGTGAGAGGTTGAGACAATAAAGCTGACATGGCAAAGAGTAGATCTCAGGACAACATCTGTTCCCCTGAAGCAGAGAGGTTTTTCCCAGAAAAGAACCCAGATCCACACTTTCAACTTTGTAACCTTTTAACTCTTTTTTTTCCCCCATTACAACCACAAATAAAAAAAGCACCACAACCCCCTGCACACTTTACCTCTAGCAAGGAAAATTCTTCAACACAGTTAACAGTCACCAAGACTTTTTCTTCAAAATTAATGCTGGTTTTTTTTAAAACAACAAAAAGCAAACCATCCCCAGGAGGCGTTTTTCTGCAGGCTGGGTAAGTGTTTGGGTACTTCCTACAGACAGATCCACTTCAAGCAGGATGACCTGTCCAGGGCTGGCATTCACAGCCACAATTCTTCACTCCAGGCCGAACAGCATTTACACAAAGTGGCTAGAAAGTGTTTGTTCTTTCTGCCAGTTATTAAAAAAAACAACCCCTACACAACAAAAGAAAACCCCTCTGGCTGCATTGTATGGCAGAGTACCCAGTTCTAGGCCATGGGGCTGAATTGAATCATTAAATACAGCTTGATGCTCTTTAACCCAGTGGGGCTGTTGGCAGCAAAGGAAACAAGAGGTTCTGCAGGCACGGCAAATTGGCAAGGCTTTCATTCCCACTCTTTAAAATTTTTCTTTGCTTCACAATGGTATCATTTAGGATCTATTTTTATTCAAATCCCTGATAAGACTGATTTAGGTCTATAAAGACCGATTCGAAATTCTTTAGCTCAGCAGGAGCATTACAGGCAAAAGCAAACAAGCTATGAGGGTATATTTTTCTTGGCTATTTACTCTGCTGGTATTAGTATTTACAGGCAGACTGAAAAGTCACATCTTTGTCTTATAACAGCTTTTTCCAGCTTCATTTGGTACATAATCCAAAAAGCAAATCTCTCAGAGTTGTCACATTTAGGCTTGCTCTGAACTCCCAACACCTGACACACGCTGACAAAGACACCATCAGTCAGAACAGCAGCAACGCTGCTTGAATATCTGGAGCAGCCAGAGAGGAAGGTAACACAAGCCAATTTTCTTTCCCCCCAGCCTAACTGGCAGCTGAAACAGCTTGAATCGTGCCAGCAGCGATCAGTAAATCTTGTGGAGAGATGCCGTGGTGCCAGCTTGCCCTTGTCCTGGCCGTGAAACACCGGGCCGATGCCGTGATGTCTTCTGGAGAGGCAGAGTTGAGGGTCCTGGGATGGTTGAGGGACAAGGCACAGTTGGCTCCCCTGGTGCCACCAGACCCCTGCCCTTGGCCAGGAGCAGTGAACAGCACACAGCATGGGCAGCTCACCAGTGACGTGCAGCAGCAACAGGGCACAACAGCCCAACCTCACTTCATTTTCTGATGCTGATGGCCACTTCAGAAGTGCCTAACTGCCATCAGCCAGGCAAGATTTATTTGCCTTAGAGGCAGCACACACCATGACTTCTTCTGGGATAGGCTGAGGATTAAGACACCCCCCGCAGCACATTTTGTGATCCAGCTAAGTGGAAAGTCTTTCCTGCACTGTTGCTATTCAGAGGCAGATCCAGAGCTGCTGCGCTGATCCCTGCAGAGGAGCTGCACACAGAACATTCTGTGATACTCCACCAACAATTTTAATGGGAAACTGTTTCTACAGCCAGTAGGGTGAAACTGTGGGAGACATCTACAGAAGCTGCTGTGTTAGGAAACCTAAGGCCTTCCGAAAACAGAGAACCAGAGGACAGAGGGTATTTCTCCACATTCCTACCCAAGACACAAGTCTTCCATTGGCGGAAGAACTGTTCAGAGGACTACAGGAATTATTCTTGGTTCTATCAAACCCAGAGTCTACTCACATCTTTTTTATTAAAGGGAATAACAGCATTTTACTTCAATTCCACACCCTTGTGTTTCTCATGTCTTTTTAGCCTCAGGCCAGCTGTCAGTCACACTGGTACCTGCACAGACAGAGGCTGTATAGGTCTCCTCCTTACACGCCAAAGCTCCCTGCCTATTCCACACTTGCATCCCTTGGTTGCTGCATGTGGAAGGATGCAAGAGGTGTTTCAGTTCTAGGGACTGCTTTAAGGACAAGAGCTGCCCTTGGCCCTTTGTCAGCACAAATGTGGCTCTGGGCAGCTGGCAGCACACAAAAAGTCAGTGAAATTCTCAGACTGCAAAGCCCACCACGTGGCAGTCCTCACGGTTATATTCTATGAAGATGAAGTTTGCCAATCTCTAAGGGAGTAGAGGTGATGTTCAAGGGTGCCAAATAACGCCACAAGCTCCTGTTCAGAGAATTTACAGTTGCTATCTCTCTGCATTTTTAAAAAAGGGGAAAAGATATCATGGCTAAAAGCTTGTGAAATAGAGAGGCAGAAGGGAGTAAAAATTTGTAACTGCCAGTGACATACATCCCAGGAAATGGGGAAAACATTGCAGCAGATACTTTGTCCAGAAATGCCACAAAGGAGGAGAGTCCAGCACTAAAATTCAACTCTGCTTCCAGGTTGCTGCTGGGCTGCAGCAATACAGAAGATGCTCTGAATCTCCAGAAGACGCTCTGACTCTCCAGAAGACAAACTCTTCCCTGTCACTGACAAGTTACTGACTGCAGGAGCTGGAGTGTGGGGAGCTGCAAGTCAAGGACAGACAAGGGAATAACACCTGCCTCTTCCTTCCCTGCGCGTGGGTGCCAGGGGACCAGGAGATAATGGGGCATCCGAGGACCCCTTCTTCATTTCCTGCTGTCACATTTGGTGATGCACTTTATGGCTCTCCTGAAGAGAATAAAATCACCAGGGTAAAAATTAACATAAGTCCTGGAGGACTCAAAGACCATGATACAGGATCCCTAGCAAGAGTTGTTACTTTAAAATCAAAAGCTCATCAGCAATTTCAGCGCACGCAGCTTGCGTTGCTACTGTCTCATGCATTCTTAACGAAGAGAGCATTGTCTTAAATAATTCAACCTTAGTAATCTGCCACTCTGATTAAAAACATCGAAAACAATTTTATAGTGCTCTCTGAAAGACATAAACAGCTGCCTCTCCTCATTGCAGAGGCTGCGATTTACAACTCAAATCCTAAATAGAACCTAAAATTTTAGATTTGTAAGTCAAATAAAAATAACTATAAAAACCCAACCCAACAAAACGAGGAGAGGGCTTACAATGACAAAAATATTAACTTGCAGTGTTTTGATCATTCACAATCTGAAAGACATGTGAAAAATATTAATGGGAGTGTCCTGTTCTGGAACAAATTACTGTGGCGATGCACCCCTTCGCAGCATTCCCAGAAACTGCCATTGCTGCTTCATCTCTCCCACAAGCAAACTTTACTGAGCTGCAGATATATTGGAGTATTTGTAGAGTCAGCTTAAGCAAAACCTTAAGCCAGCTTCAGGAGTATTACACCAGCAAGCAGTCCACATCCTGAGACCCAGACACCAGCTGTTACCCCGTACATGTCTGCTTTCCCAATGGATCCGTTCAGATTAGCTCTGAATGTGACCTTCCAGCTTTAGTTTGAGGGTGTTCTGCCCAAAATACATTAAGCAAGAAAAAAGGAACACCATGAAATAAGTAACAAAGAAAGCTTCTAGAAATATGGCACTTTTGATAAAAATCCAGATGCAAATCCCAGTGAGGCAAAAAATGCTAACTTGGTCTTTATGAACTGGTTAGTCCTGATCACCTGGCACCATCCAAGAGGAGCTGCATGTCAATTAAATTCCTGCTGCACAGCACTCCCAATAGAAAGAGTGGGCATAGATCTGGTTACGCGAATAAAGCAGCAATTTCTGATTTATTATGTATAGCTCCTGGGCAAGGCTGCCAAGTCACCACAATAAAGTATAAATTGGATGGGTGCAATCCAAAGAACCTGTAAATGTTCACAATATGCAAACCTTATTCACCCACCCAGTATGTGTCTCCTATAAAATCAAACTCCTGCTTTCTGTCACCAGCAGAAATAACAAATCACATTCCTGCTTCACGCTCAGGAAAATCACTACGTGACTTAAACTGTCCCAGAGAGGGCCCTTTTAGTACCAACATGAGTCAGTTCCAAAGTCAAATCATGGTTGATTAAAGAAATATTATATTGCAGCAGTTTACCTCAAACCCAAGAAGAATGTTGTTTAATAAGAAAGGAGAACTCTTCCTGCTTCACTGTGGAAGTAAATGTTACTCTGGAAATAAGATGCAAGCACTCACATTCCAGTTCCAAACGACACCATCTGACAGTTGCACTGAGTCTGGATTGTCCTTTGGTGAACAAGGAGAGAAAACAGCAGCACGTTATCCAAACCACAAAAAAACCCTTATAAAAACTTTGCTATTATTGCATTTCTGGGAAAGGACTCAGGTATACTAAAACCATCACAATGTCACATTGGAATAAACTTTAGCTACAGCTAAAGAGAAAACTTCAAAAATTCAAGAAGAAGAAACAGTTGCAATATAAGGTTGCTCAGCAAATAAAAAACCCTGTGCATTAGATCAAAATGAGGAATATTTTGATTTTTGTTCTAGCACTTTCACACTTAATTTTGATCAAACTCTGAATTGAAAGTAAGAGGTCAAATCAAAATATTTTTAGCACTTCCTTGATGAAACGTGGGTTTGAAAATATGAAAAAAAGTGTTTCTCTTCACTTCCCCAGTGTCCTCTCCCACCCCATGCAGGCTGCTCAGTATACTCAGCACAGACTGTGGAACAACTTTGGTGCTTTTTTTCACACCTGCACTCAAAAAGGAAGTTTAAAGAAGAACCTTTCTTACGCCAAGTCATCTGTGGTTACACTAAAACTTAGTCCATTATATCCAGTATTTGCAAAACTTACTCCAGTTATTCCCAACGTTAACTGCTCCTGTCAGTTGTGCAGGTCTTGGGGTTTGAATGGAATGTGATCCCAGTAGCCAAATCAGGAATCCTCCTTTCACATCGTGCTGCAGTAATCATAATAGAGACTAAATTGGTCCCTATCATTGAAAAGCAGTATGAAATGGGTTTCTATTTTTACAGTTGAACATGAATGAAAGGTTCAGGCCACAGAAGCCTCCTGCTCACACTGGGTCCATGACCCAGGAGCCCTCTGATGTTGGCACTTTGAATACCAGGATGCCTAAAAGCTAAGTGAAATCTCTGGAACTGACTTTGGTCAGAGAGGTAGGAACCCAAGCTGTTGTGTAAGTGATATCTGGGGCCATGCTGGGGATCAGGGTGGGCAAGGAGTGCAGCCCAGGAACCCTGCAGAATCACAACCTCTCCTGGACTTTTTGGTTTGGCATTTTGTGCCCTGTGTGTGATTAAAAGCTGCTGGACAGGCTCCTTAATGCTGGAGGAGCCTCATCTTTTAGCATTTCTCACTCTAGACTGAACCTCCTTCTCCTCCTCTTGTACCTTTCTGTCGCTTTCCTAAAGAAGCAACATTTTATTGCTCTCAGCCCCCTCCTGTCTCAAACTGTCACACTCACATCTCCAATTTAACATTCTTCCTCCTGCCTGGAAGCACAGAAAATCCAGTGTGAGCTGCAAATAAAAAATTCCCAGCGATAATTAAGCCAACTGTGATCACAAATACTTTTGACTATTTATCCTCTCTATGCAAATGTAAATCAGCCCTTCCCTTGCCTTTTCCAAGAATTTCCCAAGAGTCATCCATTGTTTTTATCATCAACAGCAGGGCACTGAAAAACTAAAAAAACACCAAGTAATGCAATTACTTGTAATCCTGTGCAATCAATTTATGAATCAGATATAAGCTATAGAAATTCACCAGCCTCAGCACACAGGAGAAGAGCTGGTGGATCCAGGATATTTCAAGGTGCCAGGAAAGACCCTGCTGCCCAGGAGGTCTGAACAGAGCTAAGAAAGACCAAACCACTTGACTTGAAGGAGTTCTACAACAAAGCCTCATCTTGGGCAGACAGCAGGGACAGCAGCAACCTCTGGTGCAACCTGACAAAAAAGGTTACTAAGGAAGGAGTCTGAGTTTGAGGTAAAAGAAGGAATATGGGCAGCTCAGAATAAAGATCAGCATGAGTAAAAATAAAGACAAAAGGCACCGTTTTCACCAATCCTTTCTCACATCCCCCATTTGCATTTTCCAATGCCAGCTTGCTGATACAACATGGAAACTGTTTGACCAAGTGATGTATCCGTAGGTTTCTATGGTGATCAGCACATAAATTGCCTGCCCAGTCGTGTGTGAAAGAAACCATTCGTTTCAGAAACTGCAAATTCTATGTGGAGAGAAAACTGTTCCCTGCATCAGGCTGTCAGAGCACTGCACTGCACGACAGAAAGCCCAGCACCTATTTACCAGCCTGGGATTTCTGTTGGTACAGAAGTGTGGGACAGCACAGTTAGGTGATAGTTTGAAAGAAGACAAAAAACCCCCACTCTATAAAACATAATGCTAATTACCACCAAATAATTACACCACATATCATAACTTGAAAATATTGATACACAAAATTTCTAAATATCTGAAGTATTGATTTATACAATAACCCTGTAAATAGATAAAAACTGATGCCTGTGGGGTGTGTCACTTCCCAGATGTCCCTGTGAGAGGGAGAGCTGGGAGGTGAGCCCCTGGGGAAACCACTGGGCTCCAGGCTGGAATTTTGGAGACAGTCAGGCACTAAGAGATGTGACAGGAGCTTAGATTTTTTGTTTGTTTCACACTCTTCTTGAAAAAAGCACCTTGAAAATATTTGCCATCCACACTGATACAGACAGAAAGGCTCCACCAACCAGCAGACCACTTCCATTTTGTAAGGGTAGCAATGTGTAAGGTTTTTCACATTCATAGCATCACAGAATATTTGAGATGGAAGGGACATTTAAAGCCCATCCAGTCCAATGCCCCTGCAGCGAGATCTTTAACTTGATGAGGTTGCTCAGAGCCCAGTCCAACCTGACCTTGAGCATTTCCATAGGTGACCTTCACGTGGAGTAGAAATAAAAGGCAAAAGAGGATCTTACACTACCAAACTTGATATAGAAGTTTTTAGAGGCCTTAAAAATGATGTTAAGTCTAATTCTGACAAAGCGAGATTATCATCATTACTATTGAGAAAAGGCAGTACTGGACAGAAATAGTTGTTAGAAGATCTGAAGCCAATAAAAGGTGCCCTGGAGACACAGTGAAATTCCTGTACTGAAGCTCTGCTTTCTCTAATGAAGCACCTATGTCTGATATTCTGCCAGTCTCTTTAATTAAACAAATCGCCTGTACATGAAGAGAAAAGTTGGAGTGGAGCAGAAAGGGCTGTCTTCCACTAGTGTCTTCAGTTCCTTGAATTTCTTCTGGGATTAAGGCCAGGACTGAAATATGCTTGACAAATGAAATTTTGGTCAAATACATATGATTAAAGTAAACAAATTGTAAACAGGAACATCTTTCAAGGTTTGAATAATCTGTACTTAGGAATTCCCCCACTGGTTCCCACCAATCCATCAGCAGAAGTACTCCTGTTCCACCAAACAATCAAGTTGTGATCTAGGGACAAACATCCTGTTTGTGGTACTCAAAGTCAGCATCCAAGTAGTGCCCAGAAAGCTTTTACCATCTGCCTAGAAAGTCACAGAACTGAGTGTACAAGTAGATGGAGAAAGGCTCCATGCATTATTTTTCCTATTGAAAAAAATCATTTCTTTCCAGTTTGGAAAACTGGAATTCCTCATCACCAAGCCCCCCCCCCCCCCCCAGCAGACAGCAACAGGCAGCCCTATGGGTCAGGCAAACGTGATGCTCCAGGGCAGTCACAGCAGAGGTCACGCACACATCCTGATGGCACAGGTTGGCAGGTAAGGCCAAGTTTCTCCAGGCAACATTTTGATTTTTATCAGGCATGGAAAGAAAACACATGAAAATAAATAAACCTGTTCAGTATAGCAAATAATGCTTTCAGATGAATATCTATCTATAAATATTTTTAATTTTCAAATTAAATTTCAGACACTTCCTAAGCACAAAATATTTTTCCACCCCATTCTGTGGAAACTAAGTGTAAAAAGGAAAAAAGAAATAAATTTTGAAGTTTCACACTGCACTGCTTTTAACCCAGTGACTTCTATTCTCCTTTTTTAAATGCCCCTCCTCTCCCCATGACCTGCTCCACTGGCTTTCCCTGAAGCAGGGAGCAATGTGCCTTCCCCAGCAGATGAGGGGCTGCCTGCACCAGCAGGGCCAGAAGGCCACGGCTGTCAAGAGCAGCCATGGAAAGAATGAATTAGCATTTTTATTAGACACACTCCCAAATCAGAAAAACAACTCCATAGATGTACCTATCTACGAACACCCAGCAGAGAGCTGTTATTATGAAGGTTTGGTGTAAGAAATTGAAGCTAAGAGGAGGGCTTTTTTCCCTTAAAACAAGCATGACTTCTTTGTGTTAGTGAAACATCTAAGCGTGTGACAGTTGATCTCCAACAGCAAGTATCAGCTACACTCATGATAACAGGACAAAACACAAAGGGTAAAAAAGAACTAAATTCATGTACTTTCTAACTAGCTGACTGCACAAACTATGTAGAAGGCTCTTCATTTCATGCTCATCATCCTTGTAAGCAAGGCAACAAAACCTTGTCTTTATGAAGTGCCAGTCCTTTACAGATCTTTATGATGCTGCAAAACAAATCTCAGACCCTGACTGCCACACACTTTAGGCAGAAGCACTGATTCCATCAATTAGGTATTCCCAAAAGGAAAGTGAATAACAAAAATGAGTACTGGCCACACGACAAACCTAGTTCATCTCTACAGGCTAAGTCATTGGTTAGCACTTTTCCCCTAAGTATTAAATACATTCCTCTTGAGTATCTTCCCTTGCACACAGCACTATTGGCTACCTTGGAAAGGGACGGGCTAATGGCAGGAGTTAAAACACTTAGTGCCCTTCAGGAATCAAACTTGGAATTTGGCAATTCAAATACAACTCAGAGCAGACAGCAATATAAGTTAAAAAAAAAGTGTGTTTACTCTCAGTTTTTCCACAAACAAGCACTGAAATGCCAGCCAGTTCTGTTTTACCCTGTTGCGGAGAACCATAAATGCCAACTCCTAAAACATATTAGGAAATTCATAAGGCTGAGAAAAAGGATATAATATACACAATGATTTTCTTTTCTGAAGTCAATTACTCTCGCTCCCAAGCCTGAATGAAGCAGCTGCAAACCTTCAGCAAGCAGCTGCTCCCGTAGGCCCGTCTGCTCCCTCGCCGATTGCGCGCCGCGGAGCGCAGCGCCGGGATGCCAGCCCCGAGCACAGCCCAGTAAAACCCCAGCATGGCCTGGCTGCCCGAGGCCATGCTGAGCATCATTCATCACCCAGGGCCATGTCCTCCCACAAGGACATCTGTAGCTTTTATATTTTGTAAAGTGCCACGTGATCCCCAGTGCGCAGATAGGAGGAAAGTGAGAGATTTGGGCTCCGTCAGGCACTTCCCACACCACGAGCTTGCTGGGCAGCTCCGATTTGCTGCCCATTAAGGTGCTCTCAAAGAACCATAAACTACTGACAACCCCCAGCACCATCATTTTAGAACAGTTTTACAAACAGCACCGCTGTGTGAAGTCAGGGCTTCGAGCAACCTGATCAAGCGGAAGACATCCCTGCCCGTGCCATGGGGGCTGGAACTGGATGATCTTTAAGGTCCCTTTCAATTCAAACCATTCTATAATTCTATGGTTCTATGATAAGACTTGTATGCCTCCTACTAAGATCTGAGACCTGGTGAACATACAGACCCAGAAGAAGCTACAAACACCTGGTCAAAAGATATAGCCTTTTGGGTGACCCGCATGCAGAAAGGAATGGAACCCAAGGACAGAGCCATAGCACTATTTCTGCTACATCTGACATGCTGAAAACCCCCAGAAAATACACATATTCAAGATGCCTGATTCATGAATAATAGAAATCAGTAGCCTGTAAATGATAAATCTATAAATTTCTTTAGCATTATGTTCCAAATAGTTCAATGATGTAAATGTTTTAGCAGATAAAGGGAAGTCAGAAGCGCAGTGACAGCTTTTAATCAGAACAAACCATTTTACTTTTAAGACCCTTAAGCTCTGAACATTAATCAGCATTTATTGCTTAAAATTAGGAAGTTCCATTACTATTGTCCAGAGCTGGAAGACTCTATGTCCCACATCATGCTCGGAGCGAGTGCATTTCAATTCATCAACCAGATTATTTTCTTAAATCAGGGCAGAGCTGCTGCGTGGCACCTGCTCTACACCCAGTGAAATTAGCAGTGACTGGAATAACCCATGACTGGAAATTTAAATTATTTATAACCTTTGTGTAACCCTCTTGAGCTAGTCATTTAGTGCTGCAGCACTCACTGTGTTTTCCATAATGATGCCAAGGAAGATGATGATGCTCTCCCCTCAGGTGCTGGAGGTGCCGGGCGAGGCAGAACCATCAGCTCTGCAGCCACCCAGCTCCAAATCCAGCCATGAGAACAAGTGCCTCCTTCTTAGCACCCCCAAATATGGGCTTAACCGTGGTTTTTACTGTTGGGGTAGAATGCAAGGAAGCAGAAGAGTGTGTGTAAAAGGGAAAAGGGAGGAAGCTGAAAATAGTGAAGTGCACAGAGGTCTTTAAACATTTTCCCTCTACAGCTATGAAGGGAGAAAACACAATCATTTACCAAGGAGAAAAGACAAACAAGCATAGCTTCTCCAGAGAGACCCTGCTAACAGGGAGAGGTGGGCTGCTGGTGCTGGGAACAGGGGGAGATTCTTTGCTCCTCAGGTGCATGAGTTCCTGCTGGAAATAAGGGAAACTCAGGCTTGTGCGAAGCTCCCTGTGCAGAACACCTCTGGGAGACAAGAGTCCCACGAGACAACCACCACCTTCCCAGGGAAGGGCTCCAAGCACCAGCTTTTCAAGAGGGGGGTTCCCAGGGCTTGCCAAAGCCATTCTTTTCTGTATGGTGGAATTATGGCCTTGCAAAGCGGCAGGAGTGGGCAGGAGCATCACCCCATCAGTCTCTGGCAAGCCTTGCTAGAAGCCCAACAGCAGGAAAACAAAAACTTCCTAACAATCCCTGCAATCTTACAGGCAGCAAAACAGAGACCGGCATACTGTCTTCCAGAGAGACTTTGCATAAATGAAAATCAGATTATGCTACATTTTGAATGCTAGATTTTCCACAAGATGGTGAAGCACAGAGATATAGAACCTGTTTTGCATTGGTAATTGAAATAAATTATCATAATCCTCTCTGAGTCCTGCAATCACCATTTTTTTAGATTGAACCTTCCCTGAGGGATTTTATGGAAAAAGAAAATATTTTTAAAGATAGTTATTGGACCTAAAAATAGTATCTACCTTTAACAGAAAGCTGAAGCCACAACTGAGGATGTGCCCTGTTACCAGGCTCTACTGCAGGAGTGAAATATTTCCTTTAACTCTACAGGATCAACTCCTTTCGTTAATTTTATGAGCGCCGTTACGGATCATCACAAAAGTCCTTCTTGAAGTAAAAGTGTGTTTAATCTTTCAGAGAGGTTGATTTGAAAATGACCCAGTTTCAAGTGAATAAAAAATGTACCGGTTCCAAATCGCTTAATTTTTGACCTAATCAAGTCGTGTATTACATCTAACCTTTGGATCTGAGAAATCTTTCCATTTTCCTTCAAAGAGCAGAGGGTGGGGCCACCCAAAGGAACTAATACATCTCTTTGCAAAGTTTTTACAGCACCACATAGCACTAATGCCAAAGCAACACAGAAGTCTTGCTGCCTGAAGTACACTACTCAAGTGATTTTACATACACACATTTCCATATATGTGGAGCATATGCCTCTGCAGGGACCTGCAGACTCCAAGGCTCACAAAGTTCATTATTTCTGAATGCAGAGAGGCAGGAGGGAAAGGCAAGCTCAGGTGGCTTTGTTGTCTCTCCAGTTCTGACATAGCTCAAGGGTTTAGGTAGCTCCTGGCATCAGCTGTAAAATAAAAACAATAATAAAAAAATATTTTAAAAGTCACTGCTTCATCTAATTTATGGTCTTCTGCCGCAGCACAGAGCAGCTGCAGGGAAGCACTAGTGCTTAGGACACATCCTCAGTACTTGCCCTGAGACACTGCAGATGTTCAGCAGGACTGCTCCAGCTGCAACGCTGCTCATCTCCCAGGGCACCACTGGGCCTTGCAGTGCAGCCCATTCAGGGCACACAGCTTTAAAAGATTTAGAGAACAGACGGCCCAGCCTGCTCAGGTGCCTGGGGAATCACTGCAGAGTCACTGCCCAGTAGGTAAGGGATCGTTTACACAGCCACACATCACCAAATGACCAGCGTGCACAAAGCCCAACACCGGGCCAGCACCCAACCCCTGCCCCTGGCCAAGGGCACGCTCTGGCCAGCACTGCCAGCATCACAAACTGCAGCAGCTGCAGAGTCCAGAGTGAACCCTGGAAAACCATTCAACCACCCCATTGCAGGGGCCTACTGCTGGGCTGGAGAGTGCATCCAGAACAGGACCCTCATCCAGAAGGAACCTAAAGTGCTTCTCTTCCTAGCTGGCCACTAGCACCTTATCTCTGCCTTCCCCCCCCCTTCTTTTCCCCCTTCTTCAAATTGCCTTTAAAAGGAACTTTTCCTGTTATAGACAATATATGCCATCAGCAATGCAAATAAACCACTGTGCCTGTCTCAATATCCTTTGGGCACCACAGGGAGATGTGAGAAGTGTTCTTCTGTCATTTCCACAAGAAAAATGCTGTTAAATGCAAACCAGACCTCGGAGAGGTCTGACACTGTAAGCACCCCAGCCCCCTGGGCACCAGCATGCAGTGTCTGGGCTCTCCTGCACATCACACCAATTAGATAACACTACAAGGATAGAAAGGTTGCCCAATGGCTGTGAACTACGAGAATGAACAAACCTTACAGATACTAAAATACAAATGAACTCCCAATAGAACAGGAAGAAACAACTGTATAAAATGTAATAAATACAGAGAGACCTATTGCCATGTCACAATGGCATTCACAATAAAACCAGTATCACTTCAAGATAAGAAACACCCATATGGGAGAAAAAACCCCACAAAAAAAAAACAAAATAAACTACTTTACACTTCAGACATCTGAAAATTCAACTGAAGGCGCAGGAGAAGGGTTTTTTTTAAACGAAATTACAACTTTTTAAAAGGACAAAGATCACATTTCTAGGTGCACATGAAATATTTAAAATGCAGACTGGGATTAAATTCTGCTCTGCTTTGCTTAAATGGCTCTGATTTCAACTAGGGTTACAAAAGAACAGGGAATTCAGCATACATACACTTATGGAATCAGAGAATAACTCAAGTTCAGATTCCTGACAGTGCAGGTCAGTACACAAACACAGCTTCAGTCCTGAAATTATATTAAAAATTCTATTGTAGGCAATGGGAACACCCAACACATTTGCTTAGAGTTTGTTTACATCCTGGAATAATACAGTTTAAGTCTTCACATCAGTATGCACAAACAGGCTTCCAAATGAACTCCAGCTCCCCATCAATTAAGGTCTGTTAACTACTCTAAATGCTGAAAAACCCTGAGTGATGATAAAGGACATCAGTGTCTTACACACACCTGAAACAAGCTGTGACCTGATGCCCGTTGAGCAATTCCAATATATAACAAGGTCTGTAAAGAATTCAAGAATATCTATCCTTGAACTCATAGTTTTTCAGTCTGGACAGGCTCTGTTTCCATCTCATTATCACCAGTGGGAAGACACAAGCCAGAACGTTTCATTCGCAGACAGCACTGACCACAAACAATTCAAACTAGTTTGACAGGTTGCTATCCCCACATCTGGCAAAAGGCTGCACATGTTTAATAACCACAGAGATTTTCTGGTTTAGGAATGCCAAAAATTAATTTGTGTCAGGTCAAAAAGGCTTGGAAAGAAGCAAGAAAACTCTTTTTAGGGACTTACAATTGGCTCAATAAATACGTACCTAAGTTTTTCTGTTACTGGTCTGATATTCAGTGAGTGTAGGCATCTAATTCCTGATGTTCTATGCTCAGAGTAGAAAAATGTGGATGATTTCCAAATTGTGGATACCAAGTATGGCTTTGTATGTATGCTTAAATATTTATGCTCAGAAGTCTGTACCTTTCGCTCTCACTCCAGAGGTTGAAGTACAATAATATTGTAAGTGAATAAATACCTAAGGATCTACGAAAACTCTAATTCACTCCCAGGCTCACCTAATTCTTTGGTAAATAAACTTTTTCAAGCCAATTCTGTGTTAAGAGTCCAGCCCTGGGAAAGACCTCAAATATGCAATGTTCTCCTTAAATTGTTTTTTACTGCAAAAATACATGGAGTGCGTGGTATATATTTCTGGAGTCTAAGCAGTGTGTGCTATGCAGTAATTCAAATGTGAATCTCTTCTCTATTTTTTCCTTTAATTAAAGGGAAAACCAAAAGATCCAGCAACAAAAGAGAAAGCAAAACCCACACTAAAGCAAACATAATATTTGAAATAAGGAACCCAGAAGAAAATAGACAGCCAATCTGGAATGTGGCAGAGCATTCCAAAAAGGAGGGAAATAGAGATCTCAAACATCAGAAACTTAATTACTCAAGTACTTCATTAGCATGCTTTCATCTTAACTTTGTTAATCATCAAGTAAACCTGGCAGCAAACTCCCAATACTAAATTGAGCTACACAACATTACTGCAGTTCACTCAAGGAATAAAATTATCACTAATCTCATCCTTAACTACACATGGCTCCCAGCTGCCTTGAGCCACATTGTAACCATCACCATTATAAACTTACTTTTGTAACAGACGTGGAAAACACTGCACAGCTTTCAACCTCCGATGCCTCCCAAGAGCCTGAAGCAGCAGCCCTTGTCACTGCATTGGGGTGGTGAGCAAGTGGAAGAGACTGTCACCCAGCAAAGGAGCCTCTACAGAAGTCACATTAAGCATTTCTTACAAAACACAAAAAGATTCATCATTTTGACCTCTGAAATGTATCTATTTTATGCATCCACAGAAAGTATTTTCAGGGTATCTGCAGAAGACTTCTCTTTCAGACTATCTTTCTGGACGAGCAAGAGTGGATATAATGCACTTCTTCCTCAAAATATCAAACCATTTTCATCTGAGGGTGCTGGACACCACTGCTACTCATTAGCCATAGGATTGTGCTGTAAGGTCTCAGTTCACCTTGATGGAAACGGTTCTTTGCCTCTGCTTTCCTAGAACAAACACCTAACTCTAACAAGCGTGAGCTGCACATATTGTAGGGATGCTCGGTGTCAAGTATAACTTCAACAACGGCTACACCCTCTCAAACGTTTCAACCTGAGTCTCCTTTCCGTGTCAGGGCTTTGACAAGCAATCACTTCGTTATCACTACTCTTCTGGGCTCCCTCCTACCCCACACAGCCTACAAGAGGAAGGGTGCTGGAGCTCCAGTGAAGTCCAAGTCAGCCCATGTCTGACACACACCCATGGCAGCAGCAGGAGCCCTTTGTTTTTCCTCACTATAGGCAAAACAAAGGCAATGACACAGCTAAGTCACGCAGCAGGGAAGAGCAGGGATAACCATCCGCCGTCTAAAAGACTATTATTCCTAGCAATGAGGAGTCATCTGTAAACAAAAAGTTACCCTAAGCATTCTTATTTGCATGATCATAATTTTTGGGAACAGAAGCCTGGATGTTTTGATTCTTTACCTCCAGTAAGACCTTCAGTGAGTAAAGAGACCTTCGCTTCTTGCCTACCGTGTCTATCAAACCCTACCACATGGAGATATTTATAGTACTAAGTTAATACAAATATTGAATCATATTTAAACATCCTCTATCTAGTGATAAATACCACAATAATAAATACATCTTAGAATATTTAAAGAAACTCAGGTTGGTTAAAAATTACAAAGGTAATTCTCTGAAATCATTCAAGCACCGTAGTTCCACCATAAAGGGCTTCTAGTTTCACAGTGTTTTATCTAAGACTTTGTCAAATATTGTAGATTCAGTATTTAAGCATAGTATTTGCTTTTATGCACAACATGTCATCTACTGAATCATTACGCCCTAGCATCAACATTATTAAAGCAGCACCTGATACATATTAGAGTAGTCATACCCTTCAAAAAAAAATAAAATAGCTATAGTGAAATTTTAATGGCTGTTTTTAAACTTTCTGAGTGTAAGTCTCTCTGCTCCAGTCAATTATTGGTCAACCAGTTCAGGTTTCATTGGGCGTTTTCTTCGGCACGACACTGACTCCACGCAGAATTGAGATCACAGAGGTTGAGATCATCTGTGGTAAGGGCAAGAATTCCGACTGCAACTCCAATGAAGTCAGAAGAATACACACGTACACACAATGACTCTTACTTGGGGAAGAGGGAGATTCTCAATTACAGACTAACAAATCCTTAGTCTACTCAAATTAAAAACCAAAAACAACAAAAAAACCCAACCCAAACTCACCCAGGCCCAGGAAGGCACCTCCACCCCATTTCCCATCACTAATTCACTTGAATATCTTTAGGAGTTCGAACTAAAAACCTAGAATTGAATCACTCTCATCTGCTATGCACACATTTAACAAAGACTGCCAGCCCCAAATAATTTATAAGAGTTGGGCAGATGTTGGATTCCTACAAAAACTAGATTCCAGAGCACCATGCTGCAACAGTGCAACAGGAAGGAGAAACTTTTTAACACATACATTACGCCCGAGGCTATAAACACCACAGGAGCAGGCTGTAAGCTGTGAAGAGCATTATTTACAACTATTCCACCTTTGAACAGACCTCATAAACATCCTTCCTTCCACGGCAAGTTTCAAATCTCCCTAGAATGTGAATGGGTACTCCAGAAAATAGTTGCCAACGATACAGTGAAGGTCTCTCAAGAGGAGGTCTGGCTTGCCTGCTATACAAACCTGGAGCATAAGAGAGCTTCTAATAGCAGTTGAGCTTCAACCATTCTCCGTTCACAGTCGTGGGAGTTGTCCATCAATCAGAAAGGGAAGAGATTCCAGAGAACACGTGTCACTCCTTTTGATACAAAATTCTTAAAGAAAATGGAAGTTTCCGCATTTTGTCACTCCTCAAGGAAATCTGATACTTAACACCACCTGCACGCAATGAGTATCCAAAAGAAGAAGCCATAAAGAGCCAGTTGCCCTTTATTTAAAATGCCCTTTGCAAAAAACTTGCTGTACATTCTTTTTAGAGAATCAGAACCATCAGGAATCCCACAGCTACAGAATTCAACATCATCTCCAGAACCATAAGCATCAATAAAGCCTGAGCATCATGTCGAGAACCACACTTGTATTGAAAATGAGGTCAAGAATACTGCACGGTTACAATCACAGAGACTAGAATTTCAAAGACACGTTTTCTTGCAATAGAACAAGCTTGGATTTTTAAAAATACAATCGTTACGTACAGCAAAATACGTGGCCACAAGACCAGCCTTAAACTAAGGCCTTGTTCACACAATATCTGCACTGTTAGGAAGTATTTGGGCTGGGAATGTCATTTTTTTTCTTCCAAATCAATTAAATATTCACAATTCTCACTGTGAAGAGAGCTATATACCACCTTTGTATTGACACGGGTACAACATATTCCCACAGGGAAAAAGGAATAAAAGAGTACCTTTATATTGATACAACATTTTCCTCAAGTGTAGAAGCTAATATAGCTTTCATTATTCAGTCAAGTTAAAGCAGTATGACTTTTTTTCTACTTTATAGACAAGGCCTATGTTTAACAAGCACCAAAACACTTCAGAGTATTTGGAAGATCAGACTACTGAGCTCTACTGTTTGTACTGTCCTCACCGAGTCACAGAGAACATTGAACATCTAAGTACATTCAAAACTCTGGTTAGACCCACGCCATGGTTTCTTAAATCCTTCACTGTTTAACGAACACACCTTTTTGGCAGAGTATCTACAAAAAACCCCAGCATTATCCAGAACTTAGTAGGCTGCCTTCAGCTGCTCTGTCAGGCTGAGAAAAACTGGACTTCACATGCCGCTGTGTGCTACAAACACCCATTTTTGCATCATTCCTCAATCACAACGCAGGCAGTAGAGAAACAGGAGGCACTACAAAACACAAAGAATCTGCTGTCTGTTGGGGAGAACAGAATAAAAACCTGCTTTTATTAAGCAGAACAAGTTGCTTTTAATACACTGATCTGGAGCAAGGCCTGTTGGGTGATAAAAACGGTATAATCCCATTGAATTTAAGGCAAAACTGAACCATAGCAATAGCTGAGATGTAAACTTATGGCATTTTTTTTTAAAAGTTCAGACATGATTGGTTTTTAAACTGCAGGCATGGCAGCAGTCATGCTTTCTTAGTTTTCAAGCACTATTTTTGTTAAACGAAACCTCTGCTATTAATAAGCATTATTCCCCTGCCCCTCTAACGTGAAAGTCCTTGAGGGGTTGGCTTCAAACTCATTTTCAGCAATTTCTGAAAGACAAATTGCAAGAGGATTTCCATTTTCACCTAAAAATGGGGGCTAGATCAATTTGTTTGCTAATTGAGGGCCCCAAGCAGAAGCTGAGGGAGCATCACTAAAGTCACCTTCTCCGGTTCTCTTTGTTTTCAACTGCAATTGTATCAGTCTGAGTGATACAACCTGACTGATTGAATCAGGTCTTTGCTGTTTTCTCAGAGCAAGAGATCTGTTCAGTACTTAAGTATATAATCTTTTCCAAATTTTCAGTAGATACCAGATGTTGCTAAAATAAGTATCCAATTTTCAACTAAAAGAGAAGATTATCATTTAAATTTCCATCACTGCATATATAGAATTAAACTAATACTAAACACTCTTGTTCCAGAGCTGAAGTAGAAAGTTTTCCTACTTAAAATAGAAGAAATTCTCAGATTCACAGTAAGAACCATGGCAGCTGGTTTTCAGTTGGCCTGATTAAAAACCCCTTTACATATCATCACTCGACTTTTGCTTTCATGTGGTTAAGAGCATTTCCAGTCTTCTTGGCATTGGGGGGGTGGGTGCTAAAAAAAGTTGCAGGTTTTGTGCCCTAATATTTAAAGAAGAAGCTAAGAGAGGAAGATAATGGAGGTAAACAAACACTCTACATCTTTCAAATGACAGAGGTACAGGCCTCCTCCCACCTCAACCCCTCTGCAAACCAGGAAACAAGTAATGGTCTAATGCATAATTTTAAAGAGTTATAATGCAATGAGATTAAAAGCTTAAGTTTCATAAATAATTGACCTTTAGAAGTTTACTCCAATAAACCATACTGTTCCCAGTAAACTTGAAGGGCCTAACCTTGCAAGTCCTTTTGCATTAAAGCCACACTACCTTCCTAAAGCTGCCAACAGAATACAGCGCTCCACTCACATGGTGGCATCACATAGGATCAGGACCTAAACATTAATGAAAAACTGTACTAAAAATGACTAAATATTAGGTAGAAGAGCAACCTCCTGGTTAGCTAAATTGAGCTCTCCCACGTGCCCTTCACTTCTATTAAGATATAAACCAGGATTAACAGCCTGTGTGAAAGTTAGTGTTCTGTGTAATACATAAAAGCGCACAAAGTTGTTTTCTAAAAAACAGCATTTGTATTAATTTTTTTTAAATGGATAGACATCTCTTAAACGCATGGCTGGAATTAAAATGACAGTTGTTAGAATTTTCTTGGTACATAACAACGATTTCCTTCTTTGCTGGCTGGAGGTAAATCCCACAAAACCAAAGGGGGGAAAAAAAAAAGAAAAGCCCACCTCTCAAAATCCCAAAAGGCTAAATTCTTGTAAATTTGAAGTAAATGAAGCCTCAACCTGCAAGACATGGAATATACAGTTAAAAGGCTCAGATGGAAATAAGAAATAAATTCCACTAACAATAGGCCCTTTTGTCCTGGCTCGATCAGTATGATTACTGCAAGGAAACTGTTAAGTAGTTTTTGGAGTAGCAGATAATGGGATTCTTGGAGCTTTCACAGGTTGGCACCGGCTGGAACAGCTGAGTTTTGAAGGCACTCTATAGACACAGGGTTGCTGTTGGCCCTGCATCACACATAGGAAGTCTTTGCACTTTTAGAGAGCTAGTCATCAAAATCAGTTATTGCCAACCCAAAAAGAAAAACCCTCGGAACAAAACCACCACCGCTCCCACCCACCCAAGAGAAATTCAAATAAAAACGAAATCACACACACACGCACACCTAAAAAATTGTGCAGATTTGTAACATTTTCACAGCTGATTTAAAAAAAAAACAAACAAACACAAACAGGGAAACCCCAACACGCTCCCACTCTCCTGCAAACTCCCATCCCATACAGCAGGTAAACAAAATAGAAAATGATTCCACGGATCATCAGCAGACACGTCCTGGCACCCCACACTGTATTGGCATCAGTGTTTTAAGTTAAAAGTCCCAGTTCAGATGTGCAATTCTTCAGGCTGGACGCCCCGGCACAACCTCCCAACTTTGCATAGAGATCCTCGGGACAGCGGCGGGGGGGGAGGACCCGCACCTGGGCGGTGGTGGATCCCGCGTCCCGGGAGGATCCCGCGTCCCTCACGCCTCCGCGACCGGTTTCCCCGCGCATCCCTCGCTCCTCCGGCGGGATGGGACCGGTTCCCCGTATCCCTCACTCCTTCGGGACCGGCTCCCCACATCCCTCTTTCCTCCGGGAGGGATGGGACCGGCTGCATCCCTCGCTCCTCCTGGCGGGACGGGACCGGTTTCGCCGCGCATCCCTCGCTCTTCCTGGCGGGACGGGACCAGCTGCATCCCTCGCTACTCCGGGCGGAACTGGACCGGTTTCGCCGCGCATCCCTCGCTCCTGTGGGCGGGACGGGGCCGCTCCTCGCTCTCCTCCGCCGTGCCCGCTGCCCGCGGCAGACACCGACAGGAAATATGCAGCGACCAAAACTGGACGAAACGTACATGCCGAAAAAAAGCCACATTTCCAACACGATTTTTTTGTTGTTTTTTTTTCCCGATTTTTTTTTTTGTGTGTGTGCGCGTTCGTGTCCGGCGGCTGCCGAGGACAGCGCGCCCGCCCGCGGAGCCGCTGCCGCCTCCTCCACCTCCTCCTCCGGCCGCCCCCGCCGTGCCCCGCAGACACCCCCGGCCCTCAGAGGATGGCGCAGGAGGAGCAGCACTGCTCGTCCCCGTTGGGCTGCGAGGCATAGTTCATCTGCCTGACGATCTCGGCGAAGAGCTCGTCCACGGAGGCTTTGTTTTTGGCCGAGGTCTCCATGAAGGGGCAGCTCCACTCCTCGGCCAGGGCTTTGCCCTCGCCGAACGAGACCTCCCGCTCGCCCTCCAGGTCCACCTTGTTGCCCACCAGGATCATGGGCACCCTCTCGTACCTCTTCACCCGGATGATCTGGTCCCGCATGGGCTTGATGTCCTGGAAGCTCTGCTGGTTCACCAGGCTGTAGACCAGGATGAAGCCCTGCCCGTTCTTGATGTAGAGGTCCCGCATGGAGGCGAACTGCTCGGTGCCCGCCGTGTCCAGGATCTCCAGCACCGACGGCGAGGAGTCCACCTCGATCTCCTTGCGGTAGAAGTCCTCGATGGTGGGGTCATACTTCTCGATGAAGGAGCCCGTCACGAACTGCACGGTGAGGGCGGACTTGCCCACGCCGCCCGAGCCCAGCACCACCACCTTGTACTCCCGCATGGCTCCCGGCGCGCCGCCTCCCTCACCTCCCGCTCGGGGCTGCCGCTTCCCTCCCGCCCTCGCGGCGGGCGGAGAGAGGGAGGGAAGGAGGGAGGCAGGGAGGAACGGGCGCGCACGCCCCACCGGGCGCTCGCTGGGGCCAGCCCTGGGGGGGGCGGGCGGCGGCTGCGCGGGGCCGCCGAGGAGGAGGAAGGAGGAGGAAGGCGAAGGAGAAGGAAGGCTACGCTACCGCCGGGCGGGCGAGCAGGCGACCGCGCGCACAGCGCCCCGCCCCCGCCCATTGGCTGCGGCCACCGCCTTCGCCCGCTCCCATTGGCTGCGACCGCCGCAGCCCGCCCCCATAGGCTCCGCCGGCCGCGCTCTCCACGCCACGCCCGGCCCCAGCCCATTGGCCCCGGCTGGAGCCGTCGACTGTCGCTATTGGGTCTTCCCTCCCACTCGCCCCGCCCCGCCACGGATCATTGGCTCCGGCCGCCGCCACCGCCCCTCCGTTAGCTCCCCGGCTCCACCCCGCCCCGCCCCGCGCGTCCGGTGCCGCCCGGCAGCCGCGGGAAGGGTTGGGGCGGGATGCAGGCGATGTCCAACTCTGCCGCTGCAGCGCATCCCAGGGAATGGCGGTGGCTCGTCGCCGCCTGCTTTCCCGCCACTATCGGTCCCCGCAGGGGGCTGAGGCTGCCCGAGGGAGCCGCTGCCGGCCCGGTCCCTGCCGTGGAGGGGCTGCTGGCAGCGCGGGCGGGCGCTGGGATCTGTGATACCGAAAATGCAGGCAGATAAACTCTCCGAGACTCTGCCTGGAGTTTTAGAAAGCACAGCCTTTATTTCAGCGCTGGGCACCTGAGGGAATGATTCCATCAATCAATCCTGTGTAACGAGACAAGAGCTGGGACAGAAGATATTCCCCACTTACATGCATGTGGATAGATTCTCCCAGAAATTTCATGCATATTCGATTACTTTCTAAGGACTAATTTTAATGTTACTATGAACTTCATAACGGCCAAATCTCTGCTTCTTGGAGGTTTGGTGCCAGCTCTGTCTGACCTTGTGTTTTATATAGGGAAAGGCTGCAAACAGAAATGTTTAGAGAAGCAGACCCAGCTGTTCAGCACAGACCATCCGTACTTAACATGAGACGTTATCGTTTCTCTTTGAACACTGTCTGGGAAAACACTTTGAAAAAAAACTTGCTATTAGGAAAACATGCTGTCAGAGGGACATTCTGTCTAACTTTAAAAAAAAATACAGTTCCTTAGATGAAACTTAACTCTACTTTAGCTTAAATCAAAATATTCTACTTTTTGTAATGGTAACTACAGGTTTTACCTGTGCAGTGCCCCAGGCTCCCCGCCCCTGCTCTGCTCTGCTGGCTCTGAAGGCTGGAGGTGCCTCCCCACTGGGAAAGGCTGCCTGGCCCCGGGGGTTCCTGAGGGATACGACTGGAGCTGGTGGTCCTGGCTGCCTGCAGCCCCTGAGCAGGATGGCCTGGCTGTGGCAGCTCTGGCCACCAGCATCTCCTGAGGAGCCCCATCCTGGACACCCCAGCTTCTGCCTTCTCCTTGTCTGCTCGAAGTTGGGACTGTCTGATCTCTCAAGCTAAAGATGTGGCACTTGTCAGATGTTGGTAGTGCTTGAACTTTGTGGCCCACAAATGGCAGTTCAGCCCGGTGGGGATGACTCATGGGAATGGCTGTTTGCCACTGTTTGTAGAAGTCATTCCCTGTGCTTTCTATCAATCAGACATTCCTTTCAAGAAAATATCATTAGTTATTTTGGCACCCTTCAGCCTTTGCTTTTATATCCTACCCAATTCTTTATTCTTCTTGGTATTTATTCAAGTAGTTGGGGCATGTAGGTCCTTTCTACCCCACCTTCATGTGTACAAACCTCATTTAAACACAGTACCTGGGAAAACAGGCCGTTGTAGACAAAGACAAAGTGATTTGTAATAAGTTTTGTAAGCCGCATTCTGGAGACTGATCAGATGTTTTATCTTATATTGAATCCCGAGGGCTGGGCTTTGGTTGTGTCTCTGTTCTAGACTCTGCCTGATAACCGTGTTACCCTTAACTTGTGAAAAACCTCTAGGCCATCTGTTTTCCAGAGCAGTACAAAAGTTCTTTGAAAAAGTGAAGTTGACCTCTGTGAGTGCTTTTAACTGGGTGTTCCATCAATTAGTTTCTCTGCGATGACTTCTCAACTCATGCATAGATATACATGGAGGTTGGGCTTAGAAAAAAAATAACTGAGCTCACTGTAAGGCTTTTAAGTCCTTTGCACACTTTTTCCTGTCTCTGGGCTGTCTTTCTGATCCCCCTTCTACAAGTACTCCAGAGGCAGAGCTAGCACATCACTGCTGACAGTGCTCTCCCTCCTCTGTGTCAGCCAGCTAAAACCAATCACCAGCCAGTAAGCTTTTGTAAAGTTATCTTTAAAAACAGCTGTAAAAATTGCTTGAAAGGCTACAGTATCACTGCAAAAATACTTGACTTCCTTGTTCTGCTGACGCACTTCAGTTATGACACTCGAAGGTTTGGGGTACAATGTGAATTTGCTTATCTTCATCACCTCTGTGGCAAACCCACATGTAAGTTACTTATATTGCACTTTCCCCCAACAGGGCAGTAGCTGACTTTTCTAAAAACCGGACGCTGGTGATGTTGGTTTAAATCCAGTCTGTTTAATCCCAGTTCACTGTTGAATTGTGGTGTGAGGTTTTTTTCAGTGATGGAATAAAATTACTCTATTTTTTTTTTAAATTCTACAGAATGCTATTAACTGCTGCTCTTTCTAAAGAAGGAAATGTATTGCGTTCAGAATAACAAATTATCTTTATGCTGTTAAATATGGAATATAATTTCTCAGGTCCCCATCCTCTACTACATATATTAATTTAATCTCTCTTGTTACCAGCCAGCTCTAGGGAATCAGTTGGTCTGCAGAACTGCTTTAGGTGTTTGGAGTCTGTGAAGTAATAGCAAGGGGTTTGTGGGAAGTAACTAACAGCAGCAAATCTGGCCTTGTTAGAAATTTTCCGTGCATGGCTACAGTCCACTAACGGGATCTGCGAGTTGAAAAGGTTGGAAATCCCCAGCTCAGGGTTTAGACTTTTAGGTTAAATAAATCACAAGAGCGTTCAGCGCATCATTTTTGAATTATGAAGCGCACATTATATTGGGTTGTGATACTTCATGAATGGTACAGTGGTTTAGATCAGGGGTGTCAAATTCACAGCTCATGGGCCGAATCCAGCCCTCTGCCTTGTTTTATCCAGCCTGGCGCCTTGTTTCTGCCCAGCAGAAGTGCCAAGCTCCTTGTCCCTACGCTCCTGCCAGCGCTGGTCACGTGTGCGGCGTGTGACACGTGTTACGCTGCGGGAGCCGTGAGTTTGACACCCCTGGTGCTGGGTTGGATAAAACAAGGCGGAGGGACGGGTTTGACACCCCTGGTGTAAGCAGACCCTACAACAATCAACTAGTCTATGGTGAGAACAGGCCCTGCTGTAGGTTCTGCTTAACTGCTTATGGGCCACTGGGGCGAAGTGCAAAGAGCTCAACAGTGAATTGATCCTCATTTTCTGCAGAACTAAAGGGGTCAAGAATGCCTTAATTCATTATTGCTGCCAAGAAAATCCTGAGGAAAGTCATGGTCTAAAAATATTACATGTGGTCATTTTACTTCCTAATATCTGAAATGTTCCCAGTGTGTAATAGAGAGATGTTACAGTTCACTTGAGTTTTAGTGACTTAAGTGGTTCATAATCCAATATGAAACAGTTAAACTGAGAAGACTCAGAATCCTTTGGGGCAGAGATGCTGTTCTGTCACTCCCATACTGTTATCGTAGCACGTGACATTAATATTAGCAGTAAACCTGAGGGTAAAGGGAGAATAATTACTGAGGGAAACTAAGATGATGAAATCACCTCTAAGAATTCGAACTGCAGAATTACTCTAAATCTTTTCTGTCATTGGACAAATCTAGAGAAATTTTCCCATGTTTATTCATTTTCAATATATGAAATGGAGCAAGATTTCTGGGCCTTAAATTGTTTTTAAATCAATGGTAAACAAATAAGTTTATTTCAGATTCACCAGCAGGATGATTGTAGGTTGGTTTGGGGATCCTTTGGCAGAGGTTGGGGAAGGAGATGACCTGACTACAAAAACTGAATTACTTGCATGTTCAAGTATTTGCAAGTTTGAATAATTGCTTGATAAACAGTAATATTGTTAAGATTTTGTGTGGATATTTGATCAATAAATCCTTTTTTCTCCCCTTTTATTTTTTATTACATTTATCACAATAGTGTCTAATAATACTGGCACTGACATTCAGTCTCTCTTATTCTGAAACAAAGGCTTTGTTTTCTTTATTTAATTTAGGTTGCTCCTATTGCATAGTGGTAGTGCAATCAGCTCTGCACAAGACAGAGGCTCAGTCCTCAGCCTTAAAAAGTTGCTGGCAAGATTTAACCAAAAATCAGCAAGAAAGGTTTACATTGCGGGTGTAAACTCGTTTTAAGAATAACAGTGAAAGCAGCTGACTGCTTTTGAAAATCTGTCCACATCCTGGCAATGGGGGTTTTGAAGACCTCTGTCCTCCTGTCTTTACTTCTCCTTCTTCATCCTTCCTCTTTTCCATGCCAGTAACCCTAAATAATAATCAGAAAGTCATGAAATGCATTGCTATAGTAAAGTATTCTGCTCTCATGCAGGAAGTTATGCAAAAAGCTGGACAATTTTGTTGTTTATAAAAGTGTGCTTGTTTTCCTGTGTTCTACATTATAGATTCATATTTAAGAGAGAAAAGACCTTTCAAAATTCTTCATCAAAATTAATCTGGTGTTCCAAAAGTACTTAAATATAATAATTAACTTGTCTGCACCATTCTTGATAATTCTATATGTGAGTATGTATCTGAAACAAGACTACCTAATGGCTGCTTATCTCAATCCAATGGTATTAGATGTTCTCATTCTAGAATCAGAATGTCTACATATGGAGTTAAATGAGAGAGTCAATTAGGGTAATTCCATGGGTAGACTAGTTTTATTATAAGTGAAACTCTTCCATCTGCTCAACACCCAGATAATCAGGAAGAAGCTGATAAGACAAATTGCTAAGTGACTCAGGCCAAAGGTACTGCTTTAATGCTGAAATTGGATATGTTTGTAGTCATATGAGCTGGTTTCTCCCCTGACTCAACCAGCTGAACAGTCTCCCATTTGCCAGCTACTTCCTGAGTAGGAACTGATTTATGCAGAGTCATCCTTTTCCTGCCTGTCTGTATTAGCAAGTCTGGTGTGCAAGTCGTTGGGAAACGTAGCCCCACTGCAGCTTTCCTCTGCAAAAAAAGATTCCCAAATGCATAATACTCAGCTTTCAGTTTTTCAAGAAGTAATAGCAGCTGGTGGTGGGTGTAAATAAAATAATTTAATAAAAAAAAAAAAAAAGGTGACACACACACAAGAAAAAGTTCATTATTTCCATCAAAAGTTCTGAAGTTCTACCAGAGATCTTATCCCTATTGAGAAAATAGCCTGTGCTGCTAGATCTTGGTATGTAAAATCTCACTTGGATTGGTGTAATAATGCCACTTTATTTTCCTTTTAAAGAATAAGTTCAATGACATTTTTATATCCCCCTCACGATTGTGATGTTTATAGTCAAAATATGCAGAATTGTCAAAGTTCAGTTCCATTTCTCTGTTCTTTATTAGTTATCAACCCCCTCCTGTTTACCATGGTAGCAGTTTACATCAAAGGTGACAAAGATTAGGATTTTAGGTACGCATACGAAACAAAAGGAGAAACTTATCTGTTCCTGTGTGCAGCAGTCAAGTTGTGTGTAGGTGTAGCAAAACAGCCTTTGGAACCATAAATGTAATCTTGATAGCACTTGCAGGGAATGAGCACTATTGTATGTTAATGAAAATGGTACAAACAGCATGAAGTGAAACCTATGACTAACTCAAAGAAGAAACTTCCTGTCTGCAGCAAAAGCTCTTTTGTAGAAAATGCAGTTTCTTCACTGACCCATGGTATTATATCCCATTGTAGTATTAACTCTGCTGGCAGTAGCGTTCAGATGCAGCATGAAGTTATAATTTGGAGAGTTTTCACTGTAATTTGTTTAATTCCTCCATCTCTTGACCAGGAGAATAGAGCTTCGCCTGACAGACTCTTCTGTCAGATGGCAGTGAGGAATGAACACTCCCCACTGCGATCTTATCATATTTCGTAAGCAAGATGGGAGATTTCTAGAAATCCTAAAGAAGCAGAGAGTGATGTTTGCAAGTCACCAGGTAATGGTCTTTTCTTCCACATGAGGAATCACTGTAACAGACTGACTTTGGTCTCAGATCAGTGGTGTAAAACTGGGGTTGTAAGTAGTGTTAGTTGTTGAGGTCTGGGGATTTTTTCCTGTAACTAATAAAGAGAGAAACACATTCTCATTTTAAAAAATGTGAATACATCTATGAAAAGAAATCTAGATAAAACAAGAGTTGTATTCCATTCCCTTTTCATTGCTTATAATTGCCATGAACGTTGTGGAGTGAGAGGTGTATCCCACAAGCCAGTGAGTCTATAGCCATCGTGTAGATAATGTGGAAGTGGCATGAGCCAGGGGCCAGTAGAAACAAGTGGATCTGTTTACCCTCTGTACCAGAGCAAGAGAAATAAAAATACTTATTCTATTCCTTCACAAGAAAAAGTGATGTAAACATAGTGAAAGCACATGAAAAGTTTTAATTTTTAGGGTTCTTTGTAGTTTTCAATGGACAGTGTGGTGTTTCCCCCCAGAACATCATTTAATCCAAATCTCTATCTGTTGAGCAGTATTTTGTAGTACTTTTTGACTAACTCTAATAGCAAATAAAAAGTTAATAGCTGCTAGTGCTTGTTTTCTTCTAGTTCAAATTATCGTGACGTGTCTGTCAAGGTAAACCCTTTTCATTTCCTGACATTATTTCTCTTATATTTTCAGTACAGTGTGGACAATATATCTGCTTCTGGATTCAGATGGAGCACCTGGAGACTTCAGCACCACCAGCTGAAAATTGCCACATCCCCAATTTGCCCTGCACCATGAGCTGTGTGTCAGCTCCCCAGGCCGGTGCAGCAGAGAGCGAGACACCCTTTGGCAGTCGAAGCTAAGGGTTGACTGAGCTACAAGGAGGTTGTCCACAGCTTCCTTTTCTTCCAGCTTTCTTGTAGTGTAGATTCATTTGTGGGAGGAATGGAGGAAGCTAAGCCCAAATCATAGCAGGTGTTTGCAAAGTGAGTGCGTTTAAACTCAAGTTCTCCTTTTTTGCCACTGGATACAACGCACTGTAAACGTTTACATTGACTGCAAAGTGGAGATGCCAAGTTAGGAACACGGGCTGCAACAAACCAATTTGAGTTATGGAAAAACTTCACTTACTCAGCCTCCAGGGACATTTGTAAAAATTCACATCTCCTGACAGATCAATAAGGATTAGCTGACTGACTCGTCATTCTCTGTCCTCTCTTACCATATTTTATCCTTTAGGATCCTGAACCAATTTGGTTAATGCTGAAGGAGAATTAAAATCATGTCTCTCTGTTGGCAGTGGCTGTAGAAAACAAGCTGCAGTTTGTGTGTCCAAGTTTAACATGGACAGCACAACAATCAGTGAGCAGTCAAAGTTTAAAACCAAATAAATGTACAGAGCCACTACCACGGCCTTTTGCCTGCTTTTGGTTTGGTATTCGTGGTAAGAGCCATGCAAGAGAAAGTTGCTGCAGCAGCATGGTTTGCTCTCTGTCTGAATCTATCCCCACATGACTTTTTCAGGAATGATTACTTGCAGAAACTCCTCAAAAATACACCCATGTTTAGGCACTTGGTATAAACTTATAAAATATTTACAGTGTGGTCGTTCAGGAGCTGAGCATCTCTAGGTCTCAGGAATACGGGCGAGCCACGGATCCCTCAGCCCTGATTGAGTCCTTAAGACTGGAAGAGAATAGAAATTAAACTAGACAAGAGGCACTGCCTGCTCAGTTGAGCTTTATTTTGTAGTACACAGGCAGACTGCAATGTCAGCAAATCTCTGCAGGCTCTGTGGCCATATGGGCAATGGCGTTTTATGGAACAACTGTGCCAGATCTGGCAGCCTTGCTGATGACCACATGGCAGGTCAGTGAAAACCATTTCAATGCCAGCTGTATAATTTCACTCTTCAGTCGTCTGAGAAGGAAATGTAAGACCAGATTTTGGAACGGATGGTGTCACTTCAGCTCTGAAAGTTACACGGACCTTTATATGATATATATGCTTCTGATGTACCCGACAGGTTTTTGCTACATTTTGGGTACCTGAAAACAATGGAGTTTAAATATTGGTTGTCATTCTTTATGTGTCGAGCCTTGCATTTGAGTATTTTTAAGTAATTTTGGTGTAAGCATATCAACAAAGGAGCTAAAAGGATCTTGAGAGAAAACTAAGATCCACGATAGGCTCAGACTGACATAAGTCATTTGTATCCTCAGTAGCCTTCAAATCTCTTGAAGTCCTCCGCTTTAACGAAATGCCATGGTTCCTGATTGTTTTAAAAGGGCTGCTGCTCATAGCTTTTTTACACTTTGGTTGTTTCTGGCTGGTCAGGGTTAGAGGGATCATTGTGACTGACCACTGCTTGTGTCACCAGCCTAAATACCGTTTCATCTTTCAGGCCTTCAGCTGCTGGGCCAGATTAGTGTGAATGTGGGAGCAGACGAACTCTTGCAACACCTGGCCTCTGCAGATAACCCCACCCAGCCTGACTTCGGGCCAAGTCACGGCACAAACAACATCTCTGCTATTGACAGATGACCTCATGAGAACAAACAGATAAGACAGAATGATGTTGATACTACTTGATCTGTAAGCCATATTCGATATTGTCAGCCAGGGCAGTCAGGAATGCTGATGTGATCACAAGCCCTTGGAGAATCTGTTTGAAGGCTGGCTATCGTCACGCCTTGTCAGGACACTGACTGTTCCCTCAGGGCTTCATCCCCCAGACGGCTCTTGGCAGGCAGACACCTGCCCCCCGTCGTGGAAACCCACTGCTCTGAGTTTTCTGGAGCTGTGGTGCCTTCCTACATACTACAGTCCATAACTGCAAGAGTAAATACAAAATATTATTACTCCCTGGATGTAGAAGTATTTCTATTTCTGTGTACTTTGTTTTGCTGTGGGTAGTTCCAATAAGAAGCTACTTCAGGAATACTGATGGCAGTTTATCAGTGTCACTGCCTCCATTGGTGGTGTTGTACTGCTTGATGTGCACCAGTAAAACACACCCCAAACTGGTCCCGTCACAGAAGAAAAATACACTGGGAAGACCAGACTAAATATTACTTTAAACATCAATTGGTTCTGTTTGTAATGCATCACTTAACATGGGTGAGGGGCCTGCAGTAGGCTCATAGAGACAGATCCCACAGTTTTTCAAGTGGATTGTTACTTACCTGGGAATCATGTCTAAATTACAGTAATGTGCTGTCAGGAGCCCATCCACAGCAAATGAGAAAAAGACCCAAGTTACTTTATTTACAGGGAGCATATTCCCCAGCATAGGATTGAATTTTCCTTGTTTGTCCCACTTGCAAACAGCAAATGAGATCTGGCCCTAGGATCTATTCAGCCTTATTAATGCTTCTGTTCCTTTTGGCCAGTTCAAGCCTAAGAAGAGGTGAACCTTGAGGCTCTCTTAGTGTCAGTGAAATAGATGTGGCATTTTAATACCTCAAGCAAAATAAAATGTCAAGATGGGCAGACAGTTTCAGTTTTCAACTATACTTCAGGATTTTTTGCTTGGTTTCACCCTACTAGTGGAGTGTGAGGGCTACACTGCCCTGTGAGCAGATTCTTTTTGTGTAATGCTAAACTGAAAATTAAAACTGGATGCACCGTTAAAGATGGCATCCGAGGCACAGAAGTTTGTCGCTTATCCAGTTTATCAAAATCACTTGAAATTCCAATTCTATTCTCCAGAGTGCTGACAACCAACTTGATAGCGTAGGCAAATTTTGCATTTGGACTTCTGGTGTTCAAGGCATTTTACAAATACAAACTGCATTAATAATCTTTTCATATGTCTTCCAGTTCTATGACAGACTATTGGTACTCTGTATGCAGTACAAAAATATATCAACATTGTTTTCTTACAGGAAACAGGGGATGCGTAAAAACTTTTCTGTGGTCAAATACATCAGATCCACCAAATCCAACTTACAATGTGTGGCCACTTCTTCATACAAAAATGGAAACTGTGTGTGTTGTGGTGTGGTTTGGTCATATCTATGCTTGGATTCACTTAAGAAGTTTCTCAACAAGTTATTATCTTCTAGATGCTTTCACAGACTGCTTAATGTAGTATTCAGCCAGGTATGCTGACACTGACGTGACTGACTAATGCAAATATATATATGAGCTGGGTTTGATTTCATTGTTAACCAGTGCCTGGGTATCTGTCTTTGTACAGTAAACAACATATTTCATAGTTTATATCGGATTAAATCCTTCTGCAAATAGAAGCAAATACATTCATGAGAACAGGAAGGTGAACTCTGCCAGACACTCATGGCTGCAGTGACAAATCAATTAAAAATAGTCTTTTATTGTTGATTTTTCTTAATTAAACCATCTGGCATTGTAGTGCGTAACACCTAAAGCAAGAACCATTTAGGGTCTACACAGCCTGGAGGAGCGTCTGGAGGAGGGTTTGGGATCTCATGATTGTTGGGATCTGGAAGGAACACACCCATTCTCTGTCATGAACTCATTATGCACATTGCTTAAAATAATGATTTTAAAGCTCCTTTTAGTCTTCCTGATTAAAGACTCATGTGGAGAGAGAGTCCTTCCCTCACCCTGGAAGGGCTGCAGTGCAGGCTGTCAAAGAAGGGGTAAAAAGCAAAATTTCCCATTTAGTTTCACTCTTAGTTAACTGGAAGCAGAGGCGTCTGTGATCCTTATTCCATGTGTAACTAGTCCAGGCTTTTCCCTCCAGCCAGGGTGAGGCTCTGGCTTTTGGGGAAGGGGCTGATCCGGCTGTTCCTGGCAGGGCTTGCTCAGCTGGCTGACTTGGCAAGGCTTGACAGCAGAAAGACAAAGGCTTTTAGGAAGTGCAGTTACCGGTGTTTAGCAAGCGTGAGGCGTATTTGCTCTCTGTCTGCCAGATTCATACCTGGTGCGAGTGCAGAAATGTCAGTACCTGGGTGCTGCAGTCAGTAGGCTATAAATACCACCCCGAAAACATGAGTCACATCTCCTGTGTAGGGCTGAAAGCCATTTCTGGGACTCCAGGGAGTGGAGAGAAGGGGAGAGCACGTAATACCTGAGACATTTTATAAGGTGTGGTGCTGACTCAGGCTGGCTACAGCCAAATCTTACGACTTTCCTGACCAATAAACAGAATTAACCAGTAACAACAACAAAGCCCCATGACTTAAACATCGACAGCCCAAAGTGGCTGCTGCCATACCACGTCAGATCACTGAGCACCAGACCTGGCAGCAGATCACTCCTCAGGAGGAGGATGGAGCTGGGAGCTGGAGGGGCTGGGAATCCCCACAGCAATGCAATGCACTGCTCCTGCTGTAAGGAACAAGGAGAGAATGTCTCAGCACACTGACAAACGTGTGCCCTGTGGCTTTGGAAAGCCTTGCCTTGGAGATTTGTACTCAGCATGTAGTTATCAAGCTCAGTCTTTAGAACATTGACTTCTATTAATAAATTGATTGCATTTAAGCCAGTCTGCTTTCCACTAACGCTGATAAAAGTGATTACTAGATGCTATTACAAAATCAGATCATCCTGCAAGAGGCAAAGAGCTGCAGCTGGAAGCTGTGCTGGAAGGCAGAATGAGAGCTTGGGGCGCTTCCCCTGCGCTTGGCTGCACTCTCTGGTTCATATCCAGTCACTGTTGCCTCTACACAGTCTGATGCTCTCTTGATGAAAGGACTTGCCTTTGCTTTTAGCTGGATTTATGGAGAATGGCAGAAGTTGGGGCCAATTCCTTGGAAATTCTTTGCCACTCGCCTGTCTGTAGAAAGAAGGAACCACCAGGGAAGTAGGTTTGCTGCTTTATTGACCAACATCACTGATACAAATGATTAAAAAATGCTATCCAAATGAGAAATTTGTTAAAAGCTGATTCTCTTCTTTCATATTTAACACAGCCATTTATTCCCATCATCAGTAGAAACTTTATAGAAGCTACAATTACATGTAATTCACTTTTCTCTTTTTTTTCCACTAAAAAACTGTGATCTCAGAAAAACAAGCTGTGTTAGAAGGAGAGAGCTGAATGTGGAATCAAAGTCAGCATCTATTCTTGTTAATGAACATGCTCCACAGAAAATACACCCTGAGTCTTTCTTCCCCTGAAAAAGAGTAGAGGCTCTGGCAAGAAATATCCAGGATATAATCAACTTTACTGTTATATAGTGAATATAACTGTGTGGACTGTTTCATAGTGGTAGTTACAATTTATATAACTTTACTGTTATATAGTGAATATAACTGTGTGGACTGTTTCATAGTGGTAGTTACAATTCAAGAGGTGCTTGAGAAGCCACCAAACTTGTCTGAAGGCAGCAGTGACTCCTGTAAGCCATTTTTAAAGAGAAGTAGGATTGTGGCTGTCACAGTAGGTAACGCTCTCAAATTCCTAATCTTCTGATCACTACAGAGACAAAATTAATTTTTTTAATGGTATAGACTGTACTTGGACTGTACCTGTAAGGGAATATTTTAAGGGAACTGGCAGTAGTTCCTGGAGAGAGAAAAGCTGCCTGGCCTGGCCAGGGGATGCGAGCTGGGGCTGTCGAGTTGCCTCTGGGTCTAAATGCTTTTTTCACTGATGTGATAACAAAAGCTGTACAAAGAAAGAGACAAAAATCAATGCTACATTTTCAGTGCAGATGTTTTCATGATGAAAATTAAAGGCCACACAAAAAAAGAAGAATGGAAGTTTACAATATTGGTGATACTCTGTGTCAAGGGAAACCCCAAATTTATGTCTGATCCTTTGAGCTATGAGATGTGTTAATATTTCAGTTACAGAGATCAAATGAGTGTTGGTTGTAATGGTATTCCTAAGCCATGGGAAAGGTAATATGACTAAAACTTTACTGTCATACACAGTATATCTACAATATTATGTAAACCTTGTCTTGTCTTCAGGTAGTCATTGTCTTCACATTTCCCTGTCTCATCACGTGTCCATCCTCACTCAGTTCAACCCAGAACTCTCTTCTCCGGACAGAGATGTGCATTGGCAAATGCATCTCTCTGTGCTCAGGTGTGGGCTCCCCTCTGCACCATGCCCACCTACAGCCAATTGCAGAGCTCCTGGTGCTTCTTTTGCAGTACCTTGAATGCAAGGTGCTCAAACACATGCTGGGGATTGATGATGGGGCAGCTTGCTACCTGCAGTTTATCACCCTGTTCTGCTCTGAGAAGCTGCTACCCCTGTTTTCAGTGCCTGCTGGGCTGTGAGTGGCACTGGGCAGAAGCTTCTTCTGCTGCTGCCAGAGGAAGGGAAAGGGCAATCTCTCCAAGAGCTCTCTCACAGAGAGCAGCCTTTTAAATTGTAGGAACCGTTCAAGTTCCCCTGGAGACAAGAGGGTCTTTAAGTTTCATTTAGAAAAGATTATCTATTAGTCTACAGCTAAATGCCCAAATTATGTCTTTTTCACTGCAAAAGAATTCATGTGGTATTTCCAAGTCCCATCTATATTAGTGACCCTCAGCTAACAGCACAGGGAGCCTTCCCCTGAGGAGGAGTTTCACTGGATTTAACTGACCCTTGTAAGCCTCAGAGCCCACCAGCAGCTGAATCTCCCCTGATTTGCCTGTTTGTCAGGAGGCAGCAGTGGCACAAACAGTATGGCCATTGCCTGGGGACTGCAGGTAGTGGTTTGGGGGTCAGGAGGGTTTCTCAAAGCTTCTCCTTTGCACATCCTCAAGTATGAAAGAGCAGATTGTGAAAAAGTAGTGAAAATCAAGTGGAATGTTGACAAACCCCCAGTGAACTGTAGTATTGCCTCATTATTGCAGATGTACCATGACCCTACAATAGATTGACTGTGTTCTTACTATTATTTCATTTTTAAAATAACATATTAGTAGTAAAAGTAACACTTAAAGGTAAACTTTAGTGTAGATAAAGACTGCTGTTCCTACTTCTACCTTCCCTATGTAAAAAGCCATTGAACATTACAGCTGTGCCAATATCTGAACTTGGAGTGCAATGAAATTCTCCAAACAGCATTTAAACATTGACTGCAAGCTCTGACCATTTCACACCCTGTGCCTGTTGTAAGGGCATTTTTTAGGAAATCTATTGCTTAACTAATCTTCTATGGCAGTTTGAATATGTAAAATACTATTTAAATGTAGTGTATGATTCAGTTGTCAGTATCTGAACACAAATTATGTTTCACACAGGGTTTGGGATAAGGAATTCCATAACATTTGGCAAAATGGCTTATGCATTCCCAGTAATTTTACATAAAATCTATTCATAGTGTCCATTGACTGGAAACAATATATGTGATTCTTTTAGCTGAGCTGCTTAATTCAGCAGATAACCACTGCTGCTTCATAGTTCATGGATGAGAATTTAAGGGAGCAGCTGAGGCATACATTTGAATTTGATTAATGACAAAGGAACCTTTTCAGAGGACAGAGGACACACTGTCCACTTAGCTCATAGTACAAAACACAAAGTCAAAGTGACCACTTCCAGTTGAACAGTAAAAACAAGAGCTGGTCCTGCCCTGCCCTGGGCACAGCCACTCTTGTACAGGATGAAGGCAGCAGGAGGTGTGAGAGATACATCAAATCTTGCAAGGTCCTACCAAATTCCAGCAGCTGACAGTAATTTTTTCTGACCTTCAGTCAAAGTGAGGTGGTGCTTATAGCTTCTGGTTTTGTTTTTCTTTCTTACTTTCGATGATGTCAGAGTTGTTAGGGCCTGATACTGCACTCTTTGCTCATGCAAAATAACAGCAGATAAATGGCTGAGACCAGCAAGAAGCAAGTTTGTGCAGTGCTGCGTAATGTACTTGAATGAGCTGTGAGCAGGCTTGAGTTTGGAGGGAATACAAGCTCTGACACAAAAACACTGAGACAGTGCCTGTAACTCTTTTTAGTTAATAAATTAAAAAAATCAAATATTATCACCATCACCTTCACAGCAGGTCACTTCTGAGCTGACACACGGCCACACACGGTGCTGCCAGCACTCAAAGCAATTCCACAGAGCATTTTCTAAAAGGCTGTTGAGGTTTTCCTATTTGTGCTTTAAAATCTTCTACCAACAAAAAAATAGGTTCCTTTGAGCACCAACTGGATCTTTGGGATCTCTTCACTGTCAGCCTCAGTCAAGACTTGAAAAGTTTCTGTTCTGGATTTCTTCAGTTTCACAAGAAACTTGATGTTCACTCGCCGGTCACTCTTGCACAGCAACATTTTCCAACTGAGGGTAAGAAAACACCTCTATTTGAACACTTGTATTGAATCATAGAATCTTCTGGTTGGAAAAGACCTTTGAGATCGAGTCAAACTGCACCCATTATCCGCTAAACCATGTCCCTCAAAAACTCATCCACCTATTTTTTAAACACCTTCAGGGATGGGGACTCCAACACTTCCCTGGGCAGCCTCTGCCAGGGCCTGACCACTCTTTCAGTAAATAAATTCTTCCCAATATCCAGTCTGAACCTCCCCTGGCACAGCTTATGGCCATTTCCCCTTGTCTTATCACCTATCACTTGAGAGAAGAGATCAACACTCGCTCTGCCACACCCTCCTTTCAGGCAGTTGTAGACAGTGATGAGGTCTCCCTCAGCCTCCTTTTCTCCAGGCTAAACAACTCCAGTTCACTCAGCCGTTCCTCGTAGGACTTGTTCTCCAGCCCCTTCACCAGCCTTGTCACCCTTCTCTGGATGTGCTCCAACACCTCAATGTCCTTCTTACACTGAGGGGCCCAGAACTAAAGCCTGTACTCGAGGTGTGGCCTCACCAGTGCTGAGGACAGGGGTACAATCACTGCTCTGGTCCTGCTAGCCACGCTGTTTCTGATGCAGGCCAAGATGCCATTGGCCTTCTTAGCTCCTTGGGCACACTGAGTGAATCATTGGAGCTGAGCCCTGTCTCACTGTGACAGGTCAGAACACGCTCTGTACCCATCTCTTTGTCTCTCCCCTCCCACTCTTGGTTCCCAACTACAGGGTCAGTGTGTGGTTTTTGTGTCGGGCTTTGCCCCTGTGCAGAGCCCGTCCAGCCAGGCTGCGTGGTCACTGCAGGGATGAGCTGGGCTGGCTGCAGACACCTTTGTCTTGAGCTGCCTGGGCACCACGTACATAACTGAAGGCAGTGCACAAATCTGCTGTCAACACCAACAGCACAAAAAGGAGAGCAGCCTCAAGAGAGCTGGAGCTTCAGCCACTGAACAAAAACACCTACAAAAAATGCCTGTGGAGGGAAGAGACAGGAAAACTGCCATAGATGGCCTTGGAGTGTAGCCTTAGCACAGCAACTACCAGTGAAAAACAGGTGATTGTGATGAAAGAATTGCCTAATAGCTTCTAAAACTGATTCATCCAGAAGTTTCTAACTGCAGAAAATTTCTTTCTGCTGTTGTTTTATGAAATAGTGTTAGTATTCATTCAAATAACGAAATGCTTCTTTAAATTGCCTTTTTTTCTCTCTACTGAGTATCTCAAGAGACTCGTTTGCAGAACTCTGAGATGTTTGCTCATCAAGAGATGACAGTTTGAGCTCAAGGAGGAAGCTATTGCAATACACAGTGTAACAGAATGGGCTCTCCTCCTTCATTGTTTTGGACGAAATCCATGAGATTTCATGCAGAGAGCTGTAAAACTAGACCCAGGAGCTGCTGGGACTTGTTATTTCCTGAAGAATGTATTTTCTCTATTGCTTTCCAGCTTTATGCTTCTTTGGGGCAAATCCTCTGTAGATCCCTCAAAGCTATGAGGAACTCCAGTCAGATACCACTGCTTCCAGGGATTTTGAACAGTTGAGTGAAATCGTAACTCTCAGCACCATTTTGCCTGGAGAGAATTCAGAGTTAGAACCCAGTCTAGAGGAGGACCAATAGCTCTTTTCTCACATCTTCACTTGGAGCAAGAGAGGTCTGAGACTTGTAAGACTTCTTTCCGCTATCAGTACATCTGCAGAGATAATGAGAGTGCATTGCTAACACAGCGTGCCTTTCCTGTGTGTTTTTATTAAATACAAAATACTTTAAATGCTCCTGGTGGAGCTGGATGACTCACAGGATTGGTAATGGGATTAGATCATTGGTTCAGGACTAGTTCAGGACCAATATCCTGTAATCTGATATATGTGGCTAATCCCTGTTTACTTCAGTGGGGTTCAGTGGAGAGACCTGGGCTTTCCCCAGAAGATCTCCATGCAGGGGTGGAAGAGCACAGGATAATAAGCACTGGCATTTAATCACTGGGCTTGCTCATGTTCTCGTTTCTGTTCCCAGTTCATGTTCTCATTGTTGGGTTACATCATTAAATAAATAGAAGATTTTAAGTAACTGCAAAGAGGAGAAAGAGAGCTTTTTTTGCTCCCACAGTGCCTCCAGCCCAGTAGAAGCCTTGCAGGGATTCTTGCTCTGGTCAGCAGCATCTGGAGCTACTAAAACCTGCCCTTTAGCCATGGAAGAGGGGACACATCTCTGCTGAATGGTGAGTTGTCAGACCCTGCAGGAGGATCCTGCATCTGCCTTGTTTTACAGATCAGCCCGAGTCATGCTGATTTGTGATTAAAGTCTTCAAAATTTTATTCATCCACAGTCCAGATATGAGACCTGTGTCATGCTCGAACTATAATTTTGTAGAGCTTGTCCATACAGTTATTTCATTCTAACCTAGGAATTTCTTCAACGTGCTAAGAGTTTTTCATGCCTCCTGTCTCTGAACAGTAGGTATAGTAATTCTCATTTTCTAATAGCATTTTAATTACTTTTTGTATGGAGGGGTAGCATCCTTTTATACTCATTTAGAGCAAGGAAGCCTGGCTATGGGCAAGAGGGAAAGCTTTCAAGTTGCCCGAAGCTCATAAATTTCAGAAGATTAAAGTTCATATCCTCATCATCCAGGATAAAGATATTCTAATTGTATTTTGTGAGAGTATCAATGCTGTCATCTTTCCTTTCTTTTGAAGAGCTTATGGAAGGAGAATGTAAAATGTGGGCCTTCACCGTTTGTCACCACTTTCATGTCACCTTTGGAAACAACCGGAGTTCTTACTTTATTTTCCTGTCCAGCACTTAACTGCCAATATGTTCATATTCTTTCTGCCCTGGCATTATCTTTCCCCATCATACACATTTTAAGACACTCTAAGGATATTTACAATATTCTAGCCTGTTTTATTAGCAGTGGCTGGGATGCAGAATGTTTACAGGCAAAATTCCTGCAGTCAGGGACAACTTGTGGCCCACAAACTGCCTTCTCTTCCTGGGCCAGCCTCAAGAGGTTGCTTTGATTTTAAGAGGGTATGGATGAAGCTGAGCACTGGAGAATTAAATTGTGTTTATCCTCAGGGAGTTATATCTTGAGATTTCTGGAATGTCCTAAAGTTGCCTGCAAGTGCTCTTTGGGGTGGAAAGGAAGGAGGCAAAGAGGAATGAGGCATCATTATTTGTGCCATCACAGGAGCAATCCTAGGAACAATTCTGTTTAAGGAAGCTGCATATATGTGCATATATATATACAAAAACATACATATACCAGGGTATTAGGTGTTTACATATACAAATATTAAATATGTATTTAAATGTATTACAGATTACGTATCTTTTGCTAATCTCCTTCTGGCAATTACAGGCATCATTGTCATCCTCCCCGTTCCTCAGGGCTGCTGTGACCTGAACCCACCACCACCACTTCTACCCCACAGCCAGGGCTGTCTCTCTCCTCCCACACGTCCCCTTCCTCTTTCTTCCTTAGGTTTGCAGTTCCTGATAAAATTGTTATTCTAGTTTCCAGCTCTTCCTAAATGACTTGCAGGAGGCAATGGCAGGTTGCAATTTTAAATCCACTTAGCTATTTTTTTTCCTGAATAATCCTGCTTGACAGGCTTTTCTCCCCTCCCTCCTTGCCGTGAAGCACGGCTGCGGTTCAGGCTGAGCGAAGAGCAGGCTAATTGTTTTGGTTAGGGACACAAATGAAAGAGTGAGAGAGAGATTTTCAGCTACTGTAGCCTGAGCAGAAGCAACAGAACTGGTGTCCAAAATACAGCTGAAAAGTAGTTTGATTTTTTTTACATACCATAAATATCTACTAATTAATTTTCTGTACTGACATTTGAATATTGTTTCTGGTAAAACAGAATGTAGATGCCTTTAAACTGTTTATGCTCAAGGCCCAGCAATGAGAACAAATGCAGAGAAAATCACTCTCTCTGTGCAAAGTAGTAATTTTATTCATGTACTTTTTAACAATGATCTGCTAAAGATTGTGAATATATTTATTGTGAATATATTTTTTGTTAATACTTATGCTAATGCTTTCCAATACATAAATTATGCAGTCTAACCATCTTAAATTTAATTCCTTCCTAATGTAAGAGGATAAAAGGATGGCCTAAGATGAGTGGCTGGAAAAAGAATGCACATCTCCACTTCCCTTCCAGGCTGGCTTTGGGCTCTGGCTACCCCTCTCCAGCCAGACTTGCTTAACACCTTCCTCAAGAGCAGAGCTGTGCAAAAATGCTTTCTGCAGGCCAGTTAATGAAACACAGTGGAGATGAGAGGAGAGAGGGAGGAACACATGGCAGAGGAGGCAGGTAACATGCTCAGCCCCCTCACTGCACTTGGTGACCCGGTGCCATTGTGTGCCAAAAGCAGTGGCGTGGGATTTGGGACAGGGAAACCTTCCCTGTCACGTAAGGTGTGTGAGGATGTTAGTGGGCTGATGCAAACATGGGCTTACGAGGTGTTTGTGTGGGCTGTGGTTCTGCATTCCCACTGATGTTGTCGGTGTCTGTAGTACATGCAAAACACTTTCACTGAACTGAAGAAAAAGGTGCCCTGATAAACCTTGCCTGTATGTGTGGAGCATTATTCCATATGTGCTTAGAGAGATACATTCACTCTGTCAGCAACCAGCCACTGAATCACAAACAGGCAGCAGGAGAGTGACCAAAGGACCCACAGCCCACCCGCAACACGCAGGGGAGAACTCAAGGGGTCATCTTTGTCTGCTTGGTGAAGACAGACCCAGGTTTACTGTGCCAGTGCTCTAAGCCAGTAGGATATGTGCAGTCCAGAAGCCCAATATTTGCATTAGAAGCATTATACACCTTTCCCAGCATGGCACAAGCACAGCCACGTGGCTCTTCCACTTGTTCACTGGAGCTGGGTTGGATCTAGCCACAGGCAACGCAAATACGAGGCTGTGGGTGTACAGACATGAATTTATACCTGGATTCATCCCTTTTACACGTTAACAGGAGATGGTTATGATAGAAGCCAGGTTGCCAGAGTGCCTCATTACTCAGCCAATAGTGAGAAGGAGTAAGCTTCGGGCAGGTGAAGCTCCAGCTGGATGAATGACGTCTCAGACTGAATTGTTTTCTGGGTGTGCCAAAAATTAACAGGTTTGAACCCAGGAATTTGTGTTTAATAACATCATGGGAGTCAGCTATTTCAGTAATACCTCACTTTTCCACTTGGAATATGTGCATGCATTCTTTTTTTAAATGTCAATTCACAATAAAATTGGGCTTCTCAAGGACAAAGCCAAGCCCAGTAGTGTACGTGCACTCTTTCTTCCTCAGACTTTGACCTTTCTTTCTCTCTAGCCCTCCTTTTCACTTCTGTGGTCTGGGCAGGCCTTAAATATACCCAGGTAAGCCTGTGGTCCAGTGGACATGCATCTTGCACAGGCTTGCACTGTCCAAAGTCTCTGTAAGTCCTGTTCACCCAGATGTTTGAGGACGCTTCAGGGAGCACAGAGGGATGTGAGACCGGTTGTTTGCAAAATGCAGAGGCAGAGCACGCTGGCAGGGGATGCAGCCTGACAAGGGGTAATTACTACAGCCCCTCAGCAGCTCAGGAGGTGCTGCCCTGCCCTGCCACAGCCAGGGGCTTCACTAGAGCAGTGAAACGTGGGGGTTTCTGTAGCTCCTGGTCCAAGCACAGTCCTGTTGTGCTGTTACTGCACAAACAGTGCTGAGTTCACTGAAGCCCATACACCATCAGATCTCGTGTGCCCGTATGCTGAGGTGTATTTATTCTGTCTGGCCACACTCCAGTGTCAGTTATCCAGTAACTGTTGGTGGCTCTCCACCTCCACTGCATTTGCCCTGGGCATTTCTTGTCTGTTGTGTGGCTGTGGCTGCAAGGCAGCGATGACCCACAGGTCACCCTTGCCCCAGGCTTCTTTGTGGTGCCCTGAGGGTCAAGACCGCTCGGCACGGGAACTGCGAGGAGCATCACTAACAGGGTGATGCAGGGATGGCCCTTTGGAGCCAGAGAGCTCTGTGAACCCAAAAACATGTGTAGGGCAAGATAACACTGGTGCAGCAGCAAATTATTATTTGGGCTGTGACATTTTTCTTGAGTTTACTCCCTAGATTAAGCACGTATCCTTCAAAAGGCACTGCCAAGTACTTGTTTTTATTGCAGACAACCTCCCTTGTGCCAGAGTCCTTGACAAGCCAAATGATATCAGTCTTTTCAAGTATGTTACACAGCACCACACAAACTTGCTTCTCACTAGTCTCAGCCATTTATCTGCTGTTATTTTGCCTGTGCATTCTGTAAGTTTCAATAATTACTTGGCTTATTTTTCCTGTGATATCTCAGGTATTAGTCTTTTCCACTTAGTGGTTTTGACAGGGATTTTAAACAACTTGGAATTAATACGATGAACGCTGTGTACTAACAACTGTTAATTTTAGCCTAGCTGAGGGATCATTTTTACATATTTGTGCTGTTGCATCCTTTAATGTTGAAGCAGTCTGGGAAAATTAATTTATTGTACTTCTTATTCATTAATTTATAAGGTTTTTGCTTACCCTTTGCTTCTGGAAATGATATAAACCTAGTTATTTTGTAAAGCTAATGGAATTTTTCAAATTGTAATGGACACATCTATAGCCATTGTGTTTAACAACTATTTGCCTCGCATCCAATTGTCCAAGTAATCAACACACACAACACACAAGCTCTGCTATATTTATTATTCTAGAGGAGAGAGGGAAATAAAAAATAACCTCCTGTGGCCTTTTAAATTGCTCATTTCCTGCTTAAGACAGCAAATGCCATCTATCTATGGGATAGATAAATGGGTGGGACTTTTTTGCACTCCATTAAGAAGGCAGCACTTTGATTAATTATTACAGAAGCAAATTGAAGAATTAATTATTAGGAAAATGAGCTAGGGGTAGTATTATTTTCTTATGCAAGTAATAAATGCAGTTGATTTCCTCCAAATGCATAAAGGTTTCAAAGTTGCAGAAAGTGGCACTAATGGATTAGATTCTTACGTGCTGCCTGCTGAGCAGATGGGTTTATACTTGTGCTTCCATCCAGAGGCTGGGTAACTAAGTGGATAAAAGCTCTGACCTTTCACCTCAGGTGCAGCTTTGGTTTAACAGCAATGTCAGGCTTGTCTTTCTCCACAATTCTCCATTCCTGGTTTGTTATTTACATTTCATCTGTACTAAATTCCCTCTAAAAATGTTGTTTCTCTACAGTTTTTGTGGGTTTTTAAGTGCCTGAGATCTGATTAAGAGTAAGACATCAAACTTAGACTCTTTGTGAGATTTTAGCTCCCAGATGGTGCAAATATTACCCAGAAAACCAGTGACATGGCACAGTCAGGAATGAACATTCTCTCCCTGGAGCAGACAAAGGCCGGGAGCAGTGGAAGGAGCAGTACTGGGTTCCCAGTGGTACCCGAGTGCTGCTGTTGTGGGTGCTGTGGTGGCACTGGGGAAAGCAGCACCCATAATCACCCAGCACTGTAAACTCATCTACTGGGCACAGATCTGAGCATTTAAAAGCCAGGTGAAGTGGGGAGTGAGTGTCTGTGGTTTGTAGTCCCCAAAGATGCAGCCCTAGGTGCTGGACAAAAGCAGCCCCACTGGTGCCCAGGGATGGGCCGGTGATGCAGCCCCACTTTCCTGTCTGGGAGAAGAGCAGACATCACTGTCTCTATCACAGAGAAGAAACCTATCTGGAAATTTCCCTATCAAAGGTGACACTCACCTTTGAACAACAAAGCCACCCCTTCTAGGGAAGGGAGAAGCAAATAAACCCTATTTTCACTGACCTGCGATGTGCAGGTATCTGTGCAAAGCTGCAGCTGTAGAACTGCTGTGGTGCAGAGGGTTCTCACAGAATGGAAGTCCTTGGCTGAATTCTCTCCTTCTTTGCACCGAGGAGGGTGTCTGTGGGGAGGAGGCATTCATGAGTGCTACCTGAGCAGTGTGAACCAGCTTCTCTTACAATTCTAGCTGTTTCACCTGGAGACAAATGAACATTTTTAGTTTTCCAAGTGCTGTTTGTGGATTAAGTCACAGAAAAAAATAAGCAAAGCTTTTAAAACTATTTAAAAGCTACCATTTATAGGAATTCTTTGGATATTAATACGAACTGCTGCCCCACTGATCTTGGAGTGCAGCATTTTCACATGATGAAGGCAGAGAATGAAGCGAGTGGGAGTCAGGCACAGGAAACTTAATCAGTCACTGTGAGCTGAACATGGGCCTTGGCACAGTGCTGGATCTCACCCTTAATAAATAATTGTGATAGAGAGAAATCTGAGGGCTCATATTTTAATGTGGTGTTAAATTCACGTAGACATGTCTACAGAATAAAAAATGAGAGTGCACTGACAGAGCCAGTCTAAATGTACTGAAAATTCATAATTAAGTGGCTATTTATGCACTTTTGAGTTAATGCTTTTGGGATAAGAAGGCAGAAATGTGTGTGTTTGGTGCTTGCACGGGTGCTGGGACACGGTTCAGTTCCATGGGGAGCTGATGGGGTGATATGACAAGAGGCTCTGAGTTCCAGTGCTCCAGGCTTTGTGCTTAAGCAGAGCTTATAGATGGCAATGTATAAGAAAAGCCAGACCCATCTGCTCTTTACAAGATACCTTTCCTGCAATGGGTTGTCCCAGCAGAAATCTCAGCCTGCAATGCCCCTGGCCCTGCAGACAGCAGGGTTTTTCCTGGTGGGGCTGCTCAGGAGGGAAGGGCAGGTTTTGTCTGGCACCTTCCCCGGGCAGCTATCCTGGTTGCAGCAGGGCACTGTCTCTAGCCAGGACCCCTCATCTCCCGTGGAGAAGATAATTAGAAAACCAATTATTTAAATTGCTTGGAGACCTTCCAGCTCAAATACCCACCTCTGGAGAAGAGTGAAGGTGGGGGAATGTTTCCAGAAAACAAACTTACACATTTTACATTTCCAAGGGACGAAGAAGGGGTTTGCCTGATGACTGATGCTTGTGGAAGCTGACTCATGTGAGCTGTGTGAACAGCAGTCAGCGGGGTTGCTTTAACCACAGCCTGTGAAGGGCTGGGTGACAGTTTCAGACTTTGATTTGGGCATGTCAATAAGCCATAGGTAAAGTCACAGACTCTATTTCATTTGCTATTTCTAGTGTCAGCTCTGCAATCAGCCCGTCAGCAATCTACCCTTGAGAAATGTTTGGGTTTGTGCAGGTCTTGCCTTTGCATTTCTGGGATTGCTCAATCACGTGGAGCTAAATTTTATTTTAGTGGAAAAAACCTCTCATTAACTTTAGTGAATGGCTTACAAATCCAGCCCAGCTTTACTTTGGTTTGCTTGCACTGGGGCAGATTCTGTGCTGAGCAGTCCCTGTACGGTGAGAAACACTTACAGGGCTGCACAGCAAGTCCATATACAACTCTGTCTGGTGTTTTTAGCCAAAATCAAGTCAGTCTCTAGAGCAGAGAGTTGAGAGCTTGTGCACAAGACAATTTAAAATTCCTTTCACCGTTGTAATAGAAAAGTGTCTGAGTTTCTTGGAATCTTAAATAGTCCTTTATGGGGTAAGTGACAGTCATGGGAATTTATTGGTGTTTCCCCTGTCTTTTCAGCCTCTCTTCTGGAGCCAGGCTGGCACAGAACTGGAAGGGAGAAGGATTTCCAAGGAGGATTGAGGAGCTGCTGCTGTTTGCCATGTGTGTTGGGTGAGCCAGCTGCATCCATCCCTCCCAAAGTCCTTTTGTCTTGTTTCTTCACAATGCCCTGGAACTGAGAATCACTCATGCCGGGTATTAATGGAATGAAAATACATAAAATCTTATAAACATCTATTCCAAAGGTATGGGTCATTTTGTGGTTTGTTAGCTCAGCTCCATCTGTGTATTGTGTTTGAAGGTCTGTCAGAACCTCCCTGTTAACTTTAATCCCCTCAGGATCCCTCCCGAGCAGAGGGCACTGCTGAGAGCTAAGAACAAAGTTAAGCAAATTGCCCTAAACGGGGTTATCTAAGAGGAGGGAGCAGGAAGGCCAAATGCAGACTGAGGTTTTACATCTGTAAACAAAAGTCTCCCCAGCCCTGAAGGTTTGAATCTGGGAAGGTCCTGTCGGACATACGCAGCCCTAATTTCAGTGCTGTTTCCTCCAGGCTGGAACAATGGGAACATTGAGGCTCAACAGCCCATCGGGAGATTTCAGGCACCATTTGCTACTCTTGTTTACAGTCTTGTCTATTTTAAAATCGGTTCTCTCAGCCGAACGAGGTGATAAAAAGAGTCAGATTAACAAACAGAGTTAGTCTTTTGGTAGGGATGTGTGAGCAGTTGGTCAAACAAAAGAAAAGATGTGGAACATTCAAACTGGAGAACACCCAAAGAGGTGAGCCCACCTCTGTTTACCTTCATAAGCACTGCATTTACAGGTATGTACCTGACTCTTTCCAACTGTCAAGGCAAAATCATGGTTGAGAATAGTTGAAGCTACTGGATGGACTCAGTTGCAGATCACAGAGCTTACAAGGGGTTTTAGGAAAAGCTCCTCGTTCCCATCAAGCAAGTGAATGCTCATGTAAGGATGTGACACACACACAGCTTTGTCTCATTCACACAAGCGCTGCCACTGCTTTTCACACAAGTCTTTGTCTGCACTATAAAAAACAGTGAGCTGGACAGGAACTGGTAATATTGGCCCACGTCCAACAACATCCCAACGGCAAGAACAAAGTGAGAAGAATTCAAGCACTTGGTCAGCAGCTGATGGAAACCATTGCACTTCCACTGGCTTCCACTGAGTTGCCCCAAGGTGAAAATACTAAGTTCTTGGAGAGTTTTAAGCACCGGTGATTATGGCTTAGTGTCACCTTATTGATACCTTTGCCACTGTTCTTTTTTAACCCAATAAGAGATTTTATCTCAATTGTGTTGTGGGACCAAAATTTGTTCTGAAGAAAGTGAAAAACCACCAGCTTTAAAAGTAACTCTTCATCACCCCCAAACCAGGCAAGACTGTAACCCTGTCTCTGAACTACTTGTGAACTGGAACCTCTGTCCTAACAGTTTTAACTGCTGGTCATAGCCACTAGGTACATAAACAAAGGGTATATTTTTTACCTGAGCTGCTTGTAGCCGTGTTCTTATTGTGTTCAGCCCTGGATGGTGGCTCAGGGAGCATCATGACCCATGCCCAGGGCTGGAGAGGAAGGAAGAAAAATCCCTCTTCATCCTCCTCTTCCACACACCTCAGCGTGAGCCACCAGCTGGGGGGTTTGCAAACACTGCCTTCGAGGTTTGACCCTCCCTCCTTGCTTCTCAAACCAACAAAGATTTGCCTGGCTGCTGCACTCATCAGTTTTAAATGCAACTTTTGGATTTGCTGCGCATTACAGAGGAGGGACTGTCATTTGATTGGGATTCAGACTTGTCTAAGGAGATGTGTACAATGCCAACAGCCACAGAGAGCTGGAACCCCAAGCAACACAACTCCCTGCCTTTGCAGCTGCATGGTTCTGAACTGCTGGGTTGAGCCAGAGATACCTCAGCCAGGGCCTCGGTGGAGCAGGGCCTGAAGTGCTGTGTTGTTTAATAACACCTTCTCCTGCAGGAGAAGCAGTCCAATATGAAGAGCAACTTGCTTGTGTTCACCTTGATGACTAATAATTATAACCACATGCTTCATCCTGTATTATTTCTGTTTCCTACCCAAAAGTGGCACAGAACTGCTGGAGAGAGGTGTTGGGCTAAAAATCACACGTGATATGACCTGTACCATGTTTTCTCATATCCTTTCCACAAAAGCCTTTGCCCTGTGCTCCTTCCCCTGGTCCTTGTGGAGCGAGGCAGAGCGGGATGGATGGATGACACAGAGCCTGGCTGCTGTGCTGCCCAGGGTGGGCATCCTCAGGGGGACAAAATGCTGCAAATGGCAACACATAATAAAAAATACACTACTTTTTAACCATCTACCTGGGCATAAAGGAAGGCTCATACCTACTGCTGTATGAAAAATATCTCCAAGGCAACAATGCACAGCACAAGAAGCTGCATTCTCTTCAGCAACATCAGCTGAATGGACTCTTGATGATGTGGGTGACAGGCAGGATGCTCTCTGGGAGGTCAGAGCTTAACAGCCTACAGACAACCTGCTGAGTATTTTCAGCACTGCCATACTACAAGTGTATTTGTGTTTATTTTATACATCTTTGCCTTTTGCAAATTTAGATTGGGTGTGGAATTGTTTTTAGATCCAGTTATATTTAAAAATGAAAACAAGACCCCACAAACCAGCTGCTGCTCTTCATTCAGAGCTGGAAGTTGGTGAATCAAAAAAGAAGGTCCATTCTCAAATGATGTTCAACACTCTTTGAACTGAAGAGTTTAATCTTAGTATAACAGAAAAGTAATTACAGTAATTTGATTACAGCTTATGAAAACCTCCAAGGAGAACAAAAGTGTGATAGTTTTAGGTATCTCTAGCCTAGCAGACAGGTGTGTTTTCAAATCCCGTGCTTGCACGTGGAAGCTCTTTAACGGCAGAGGGAGGGGGCAAATGTGAAGAAAAAGGATAACCAGGGTTTGGTAGAGTTTCCTGAAAACTAGGAGCTTCCTCCCCCTAGAGTTTTTTTAAAAACAAGGTAGCTGTTTCCTACATGAGATGCTGCAAACAGGCAGGAATGTGGCTGGGGGAGTGCTGTAGTTTATAGTATGGAAAGGTCATATTGGAAAATTACAGTGATTTCTTCTGGGTCTGGATTCCTTCTATTCAGACTGTAAGTCTGCAGCGAGTAGAGCCTGTGAAATGCAAACTAGAACACCTGAGATATAGGAAAAATAAACCGTGTAGTTATTGAAAATTACAGAGCAGAGGGTCATAGGCTGTTTATCATAGAGAGGAGGCAGGTGGCTTGGATCAACACTGTGCTTTCTTGTGCAAGATGTAATGAATCATGTCCTTGGTCAGGACAGTTTTACCATCACCGCAGAGAAAACACATTTGAATCATCAAAAAATCCTCAAGGTATGAAGCAATTGGTCTCATATTGAAACCCAAGGAGGCGAAAAGGTTTCACAGATCGCCCCCCCCCCAGAGACCTTCAGAGATGGGGCTGCAGCACTCTTCCCACCACCCAAGCTACCACGGCCTGAATCAGCTCCCCTTCCCCTCCCTCCCAGTACCTGCTGCATCTGAGTGAACTTCAGGGAGAGGAGGAGGGCGGCGGCTGGGCACGAAGGGACCCTCTGGACCTCCACAGAACCACAGAATCCCGGAGCGGCGGCCGTTCCTCTTGCGTTATCACTTGTTACTTGGGAGAGCAGACCAACACCCGCCTGGCTGCAACTTCTTTTCAAGCGGTTGAAGAGAGCGATGAGGTCTTCCCTCACCATCCTTTTCTCCAGACACCGCTGCCGCCATCTACCGGTGCCTGCGGCCCGCTGTGCGCTGCCTGCAGCGTGACCTGCACTGCCTCAGCGTGACCTGCATTGCCTGCAGCCTGACCTGCACCGCCTGCAGCGTGACCTGCACTGCCTGCAGCGTGACCTGCACCACCTGCAGTGTGACTTGCATTGCCTGCAGCCTGACCCCCTCTGCCTGCAGTCTGACCCCCTCTGCCTGCAGCCTGACCTGCACCACCTGCAGCCTGACCTGCACTGCCTGCAACCTGACCCCCTCTGCCTGCAGTCTGACCTGCATCACCTGCAGTCTGACCTGCACTGCCTGCAGTCTGACCCCCTCTGTCTGCAGCCTGACCCCCAGTGCCCACAGCGTGACACCTCCTGGCACAGCGCTGCCAGGCACTAATCGTCTTCCTCACCTGCTGAGTCCAAAGAAGAAGGAACAAAGTTCCACTGTCTCATCACTTGCAGACTTTGGCAATGCAATTCCCAGGTCTGGACACATGTCACATGGGGGAACTGTCCCACCCAGGCTGGGAGGAGCAGGGACACTCCAAAGGAAAATGAGGAACTTCAACAGTTTGGGCTTTTTTGTGTGGAGGGCTCTGCATAATTAGGGCTGAGGGAGTGTGTTAATTGTCTGGGAAACACTCTGTAGAGGTGGGTTAATTTTTGTGAGCAGCACAACGTATCTGTGGCTCCCATGGGGATCCAACAGGACTGGCACGGTGCCCATCAGATGCATAAGCAGCCTCTCCTGGGGGAGCAGGTTGGGGTGAGGGGCAGCAGAGCGGGCAGGGTGCAGGCAGGGCTGAGCAGGATGGGTCAATCCCCTTGCAGGGCCATGGGGACGAAGAAGCTGATGGGCTTAGCACCATGCAGCCTGCAGCACGACGCCAAACATCCACATCTCAGACCAGGACCTGGGACCTCCTTGCAAATACGGAGTCTTATGGACCCACCTGCACCACCATCTCCCAAGTGGTCCGTGTGCTGCCCATGTGGGGACAGGCATCCCTCCAGACCTGCTCCAGCACAGGTTGCTGAGCTCATTTCCCCCATCACCACTGCATCACGTTGCCATCTTCCCCATGAGCACTGCCCTTTCTCTCACGTGTCCTTCCAGGATGTGACAAGCAACGGTTTGGCTGTTCAGTATTTTTTATCTCATCTGCTTCCATCCCACCACACCATGTTTGCAGCTTTCTCAAAGCCCGGCCACATGCTGCTTTGCCGTGGCTCTTCGCCAAACGTTACTCACCACACGCTACAGGACTTATATATTTAGCCAGTGCAGAGACAGTATCACCAACTTCAAAACAGGCATAAACGAGCCTGCTAACAGCACCTGAGGGTACCAGGGGGGCAAGGGCAGCATTCAGTGTGTTACCATGGACTGGTGCAATACCAGCGCCAAAGCCAGGTCTGCCCTCACACATCTCGGCTTGCCTCAAGCCCTCCTGGGCACTGAGACCACGTCTGCACCCAGTGCTGCCCTGAAGGGGCTCTGCATAGCAGCCCATTGCCAACTGTAACCCCATCCTTCTATATCTTTCCTCCTGATCCTGCCTGGCTTCCTGGGCCCAGCTGAGCTGCCGGTGCTGTCTGAGCGCTCTGCGGGAGCCTGCGCTGAGCAGTAACCATGGAGATGCCTGAGGCTCTGGTCTGTCCTTCCATGGATGTTCAGAGGAAGAGAAAGGCTGCTTTGCAGAAAGAAGCAAACTGTTATTTGGAATTGTCCCCCTCTTGTTCTTCATGCATATTGCTGAGTGTCCATGCCACTGCTTTGCTGGGTCTGCAGGAGCTGGGCTGCTCTGCCCAGCACAAACCTGACAGTGTCCAGCAGCCAAGCTGTGGAGCCAACACTTGCCTCCAAGATGGGACTGTTACCAGGCCTGTGCAGTGACAAATTCACCTCAGACCTTTCTGGCCCCCTCTGAGGCAGCTCTGCCTGGCGCCTGGCCCTCACAACCATTCCATAGGCACTGAGTGGACGTGGGCAGCAGTGGGGAACGTGAGGCACCTTGGGGATGATCAGGGAGGACAAACAGTCAAGTCCAGCAGAAATGTGTTCACAGTCACTGTGTGTGTTTGTGGTTCCCACAAAGGGGGACAATTTCTTAAAGCAGGTTTCAGAGCAATTACCTCTTTTTGGAAAGCATTTTTAGGGGCTTTCAACATCCTTACCTGCGCTGCCCCCATTCAAAGGCACGTCAATCAGGCAGCTCATCTTGGGGATTGTATCCAGCTCTCCAGTACCACAACACCTAAATCTAACTACAGTGGATCTTGAAGGAGAACAAGTATATGCTTTGCTAAACACAGCTAAAATCTGGGTCAGCATGAGACCAATACCATATAACAGTGAAAGATACTGTGTCCATCCCTTGCTGAAGAGATAATACCGCCTTAACCTGCCCAGTGTGGCACATAATCTGCTCTATTTCTGTGAAGTAAGAGAGTACAAGTGGCACTTGTACAATACATGTTGTCCTCTCAAATCAAACATTGTGAAGAGAGAGATCAGCAAGCTCTACAAGACATGGGCTTGCTACAAACAATTAATCCAAGCAATGGCAAGTAGCCCACGTGTGGCGGGCAGAGGCACCCAGACATTTGCTTTGCCTAAGAAGCTGGGACCTAACTAATGCATCATCACACCTAAAGGGAATAAAAATCTTCAGTGCTAAACAATGCTTTCTAGTGTATTCCTAAATTCACCTGTGATCCATTATTTAGGAGCTCATATTGTAAGACCATTGTTCTTTTAGTAGGATTAGGACATTTTTAAGCTCAAGAGTGGAAATACATCATCTTTCAAAAAATAATACCCTTCATGATTTTAATGTGACTCCGTGTTACTGACACATTTTAACAGACCATAATGCCAGAGCACCCCTCCTTTAAACTGCTGGGGTTATTAGAAGACTGGTTCATTTACCTTGCTTCCATCCTAACGTATTTGCTTTCCCATCCAGATCGCTGTTTGCCGAGCACACTGCTAGAGCTCTAATTTACATTTTACCAAAACATCACGATTCCTTTCTTAGCCTCTTCACACCCACCTTGTTTTGCTCCAGCCCCGAATGGCAGCGTTCAGTGTGCCTTGTGTGATGGCAGGGTTATGCTCTCACTATGCAAGGAATGTGTAAGCTCTTTCAATTTTGGCACTCCCCTGTCACCAGGACACACCTTTTCTGTCCCTTCCCTTTCTGGTCAGATCACATTATCCCCAACACACCTGAGCCTTTCTCCTTTCTCTGATGCCTGCAGCCCCTGCCCCTCTCCTGGTGCTCCCCTGCAGTGGGCACTGCAGACACGCTGTGTGAGCAGAGCACCCATCAGACAGGGCGCAGCACCTCGGGGGGCTCGCACAGGGATGCTCTGATTCAAATGGGCATGTGGCACTAACTGCCTTCTCAACCTGCTTCCATAGGGCTGCCAGGAAATTCCCCAATTGGGAACAGCAGAGAAAGCCTTTGTTCCCTCTTCCTGAAACTGGGAACATTCACCTTGTGGTACTCTGCCCCTGGGGAACGTGACCTGGCCATAGGGTGGTGAAGAGACATCTAAGCTCCAGACTGCACTAACAGGGTCAGTTAGTCCAAAACTCCCCTTTTTGGACCAGCCTTCATGGATGAAGACTTAAGAATCCCAGTTGTCAAAGGACAAAGACTTTCTCCACTAGCTTCCTATCTGCACCTTCAGCGTACAATCCCATCTAATCATGTTTGACTTTTCCCATGTGCAGTCTTACTTATCCCTGTGGAAAATAAAAATATTCCTTGGGAAACTGCTGGTGCCACGTCCCAGGCTCTGCTCCATCCATCTTCCCACACAACCCAGTGCAGTTGCATGGCAATTTCTCACATGTGTCCAACAAGCTGAAGATGGAACAGCACAGCGGGTGCCCAGGCACCATTCCCCTGACCATATTTGAGGCATTGGTGGCCTTCATCCGTGCTTCAGAGGGTCAGAGGTGGCAGGAGAAGGCTCAGCCCCTGGTATGGGTGTGCCAGCAGCAGGGGGTTCTGCCTTGTCAGGATGTTGGGATGCATCTGGGCCTCAAGCCTGTCTCCAAGTCACAGTATGTCTAAATAAATGACAGGCTTGTGATAAAAGTGTAATTGGCAGAAATCAGCCACTTTCTGGCTCTAAGCACAAAACAACTTTCTAAATCAACAGGAGTTTTTTCCCACATTAAGTTTGGAAAGCCTGCTGGCTTTGGAACAGCTTCAGCAGCCTGAAATGAAAAAGCCTCTCTTGCCCCCAGCACGGCCAGACTCCAGTGGCACCTTGCAGCTGGGCACAAACCACATTGGGCACTGCCAGGGTAGTGGGATAAGTTTTGCTCCTTTTGCTCATTACACCATGCATAGCTTGATGGGTTTTTTTCAAATTACAAGAAAGCTGCTTTCTGTCCTCAAAGCCAGCCACACAGAGTCCCCTCCAGCCAGGCTGGGGGCTGCAGCCCGGGTGTGATCTTTCTTGGAGAGGCTGCAGGAAACCAAGATTAAATGAGATCAGCCCCACACAAACAAACCAGTAGAGCACAAAAGTAGTTTAAGGTGTTGTTTTCCTTCCACACGCTTCTTCAGGCGCTGGAAGGGGAGGACAGAGCCCGGGCTGCAGGCAGGGCAGGCAGAGGGGCATCACGGTGTCCCTGTGCCACAGCCTTGGCTATGGCTGTGCAGGCAGTAGGCCAGTGGCAGGTCCAGCCCGTGCCCTCGGCAAGGCTCAGCATGGCCGAGGGAGGCTTTGGCACAGAAGCCCCAAGCCCTGGCTGGCAGCAGCCAGGCAGGAGGGGGCTGAGGCTGCCACAGCGTGGGGGCTGAGCAGGAGCCAGAAATGCAGCGTTAGTGCAGGAAAAGCAAACGTAGGAGTGTGGGATCCCTTGGATAACATTTTTCCCCGTCTACTGTGCAGGAATAAACGTTAGCTGAAGTGCAGCCAGAGCCCAAACGCAGCCGTAGGTGCTGTGCCTGGGGGGATGCAAACCTGCTCCATGAGTCTGGAGGGTGAAGTGAGAGTGACAGGGAGTGAGGAAAAGCTGGTTTGGAAAGAAATACTGGGAAAAGAGAAGTTGGGAAGAGAAGGGAAGGCTGAAGGAAGTAGTGATAGGCACCAAGCTCTACTGGGGCAGCTTGCACCAAGCAGATATGTGGGGTCTGGTGTGGGGCTGAGCTGCTCCCTGCTACAGGCAGAACGGGGCAGGAGCTGCTCAGCTCCCAATGGCAGCACTGCTGCTTCCAGCCCTCCCAGTGCTCCCTGTGGTCCCAGCTTGGTGCTGCAACACTGGCAGAATAACCAGTCTCTAATAGTTTGTTCCTTTACTTATTTTTAGCTTTTGTAGCTATTGGCTGAAAATACAGCTTGTGCAAGTGCAAAAATAGAAGAAATTGGGGTTTTATTTCCCACTGGAATTTTGGTGCCATGTACCAGGCACTACCCACACCTCATGGAGGTGCTGCCTGTCCATGTGCTGGTAAATGGCACTTGATTGTCCATTGAGGGCAGCCTCAGCCCTGTCAGGAGGCTGCAGGGCTGGTTCAAACGTGGATTATAATAAGACACTTGGCTCTAGGAAATAACATAAGCCTCTAACAATCGGTGTGATTGTGTTGCAGCAGAGGTCAGAAATAGAATTGCTTGAGAAGAGCCAGGGAGCTGCCAGGACTGGCACCTGCTCAGTCCTGGTGACTGCCAGGGCTGCTCACGGCAGATGAAGTCTGACACCCAGGTGAGGTTTAGTTCCAGCACATGAGGCTTCCTGGCAGAGATGCTGCTTCTCACGAGGTCCAGCTGGAGGCTGGCAAAAGTCAGGAGGCTTTCTAAGTAGGCGATATTAAAAAATATGTTACGCTAAATGGGACTTGCCTAAACAAACAGAGGGTTTGTGTCTCACGGAGGTGACCCAGAACTTGTTTGACATTTCCTTGCTTCACCCATTACAGCTGTGACATATTTTTCCTGAGTATTTAATAAATAAAACCCTAAATGAAACCCAGGACACATAGTTGGCTGTAAGGCACTGAGAAGAGGACAGACACCTGTAGCAAATCTCTCCCAACAGTTTCTGGTCCTCTGAAAAGAGGTGGTTTTCTCCTGAATGCATTTGGGAAAGAAGTTTTGCTAAAATATAGAATTAGGCTATTTTTTTTTCTTCTTTCAAAAAGGTGATAATCAGCTTAACACAACGAAAGGCACAGTGGAGAAACCACTTCGTAATTTTCCCTGGATAAGGGTCCCTGAGGGATGTGGAAGCCCAAGTCAGCGCCCAGTGTCTGGTGGTGCTGCCCCTTCCCAGCGCCCTCTCCTGCACGTTGGGATTTAATCAGAGCTGAGCTTGATTCTCAAGGCCACGAGGCAATCTCTCACTGTTGGTGTTTGGCTTTTGTTCCATTAACAGATTTTATGGTAAAGGTACAGCAGTCCCAGCGGAGGTTTCTTGGTTCTGTTTGATTCTGGTATAATGAGATAATCTGTTGCATTTGTTTGTGATTATTGACTGTTCCAGCCTGGAGTCTGGACATGAGCTTTTGTACACTTTGTGTTCCAACTTGCTGCACTTGAGCACAGAGTAAATCCCTGCCTCTTTAACTGTAGCATCACTCTTAAAAGTCTATGCACTGATTTGCTTTTAGCACCCATTATGTAGGGCATTCAGCTCCTCGATGGCCAGCAGGATAGAAAAATATCTGATATTTTAAAAAAACCCTTGACTATAAATATGTTTGCCTGCAAGGGAGCAGAAAAGCCCGCAGGAGCCAACCCACCTCCCGTTCGACGTGCTGCTGCAGCCCATCCATATGCATACCCAGCTCCTGGGTATTTATAAACCTCCAACATGATCTTTGAAAGCGAGGTCGGCTCCCGGCCCTGCGCTGGGATGCAGGATCCGGCAGGGTGTGCTGCAGCGGCAGGGTGTGATGGGGCTGGGGTCTGTGCAGGTCTGGATCCCAGCACCCACCGGGAGAGGAGAGGCTTCTGCCCGGGGCAGCACGTGTGGGTCTGGAAAAAGCCCTGTGTGACACCCACAGCCCACTCGGGAGCAGCCACTCCCGAAAGTGTAAAATCACATTTCCAGAAAAACTGAACATGCTGCAAGTGGCTGGGAAGCACAAGTGGCAGGAGGTGGCTCTGAGCAGCTATTTTAGTGTTTTATTTTAAAAACACAGGCAGTGAGTGCCCCTGGCAGAGCTGGAGATGCCAGCATTTCAGATAAACGTGTTGAAGAAAAGAGAGAAAACAACCCAGAAGGATTTCTGCTTGCTTAGAATGTTTGCAGATGGGGTCTTTGGAGGACCAGGGATGCTGATTAACTTGAACAAGCAGACAAAGACCCTGACATCAATTAAATACTGCTGATGAGGTGAGGTCAATAGTAATTATAACCTGCTCATATCATCACACGTTATAGAAACATTTAATCTTTTTGTTGAAAAGCTTTTTACTGAAATTATGTGGTGAGATAATTTCCTACAGTGTCCTTTTTCTAATTAAGTAGTTGAAAATGCAGTGGATTGCACTTAATAGTCTCCGCTTCAATTAAATCCTTGCTAAAGAGATATCTTTAGTTTCAGTTTGGGTTTTTTTGTTTTTTTTTTAACTGTAGCCTTTTAAGTTGCTTTGAAAATGGAGAGCACACGCGTATCAGTGTTTATATCTCCTTTCCAAATATGAGCCTTAGAGTCCATGACCGTGAGCACGGGACAGCCATAGCTCTGTGTTTTACAAAAAATTCATTTTCAAAGTATTTCTGGCTGTGCCCTGATGCTCACTGAGTACCAGGTTAGTGCTACATGTTGAAAGTACAAAGGACATTTGCTCAGCAATTAATCATTTTCCGCGTGCAGCCGGATGCTGTTGGAGAAATGCGTGATGACCTCGGGCTGCGTCGCTGGGCTGTGCTGTGGGACCTGCAGCAGGGGGCAAGGCTCCTCCTGAGGGGCTGGAGGGAGCCCAGGGGTTGTGAGGTCCTGCTGCCACCCCCACGGAGCTCACCTTGGGGGGACACATCTGGGGATCTCGGTGGAGTGGATGGGTTCAGCGATGTCGCTGTTGTTGCGTTGCGTTGGCAGGAGAGGGGAGCCAGGTCTGCGCTTGGCCTGGTTCTGCTGGAGCACAGTGATGGTGGTGGAAATGAGAGAGATCCAGGAGCAGTGTCACATCTTGGAGCTGCAGAGGGAGCCCTGGCTTCCACCTGTGCTACTGCTCTCTACCTCATTAGTGTCTCATACAAAGCAGCTTTGATTCAGGGACTGTCTGGGTCAGTTTTGAGTTGTGCAGAGCTCTTCCACCAGTACGTTGCTCACTAAGAAAAATCACAGTTTTTCCTTTTCTCCCATCTCTCTGGGGAGGTGCTGCCCACCACAGAGCAAGGCTGGGGAACCACAACCCATGGCCCACAGGGGATAAACCTGACAATGAAGCTGGGGAAGGGGCTGGAAAACGAGTCTTATGAGGAACAGCTGAGGAACTGGGCTTGATTAGCCTGGAGAAAAGGAGGCTGAGGGGAGACCTTGTCACTGTCTACAACTGCCTCAAAGGAGGTTGTAGCAAGGTGGGTGTTGGTCTCTTCTCCCAGGTGATAGGACCAGAGGAAATGGGCTCCAGCTGCACCAGGGTGGGATCAGATTAGACAACAGGAAGAATTTCTTCACTAAAAGGGTTCTCAGGCGCTGGCAGAGGCTGCTGATTCCCTATCCCTGGAGGTGTTTAAAAGATAGGTAAATAAAGTGCTTGGGGATGTGGTTTAGTAGTGGAGAGATAAATTTGAACTCAATGATCTCAAAGGTCTTTTCCAACCAAGCCATTCTATGGTTCTATTCCAGGACAGAGGAGGACATGTGCCTGCCAGCCTCCTGCCACAATGGGTGGATGTTTCTAACGACAGACCATGCAAAAGGTACCAACCACATTTGCTAAACCTAGCACTGAAGTCTTACTGAGGGTTTTAACCCAGACAATTAATAGAGAGTATGACAGCCAATGGCTAAATATAGCTCTGGAGTGGTGGCAGCAGCAGGGTTTGGGAAGAGGTTTTGACGGGAGGCTGGGAAACTGGGGAGAGCTGGTGAGGGGGGCGTCAGCCGGTTCACGCTTCGCTGCCTGAGCTGAAAGTGCAGGCAGGAGAGATAAAGCAGCTCCTCTGTCGCGCTGCCAGCTGGGAACACACTTCAGCACAGATTATCACTGAGTTGAAAGCTCTGTTGAGAGTTTATCGCTAAGGTGAATCATGCTGGGAGCGGAAGCCGTGGGGAGAGGAAGGGGCCAGGTTGCAGCACCAGATCCCAGCTGGGCAAGGGGCTCTCCCAGGGCACACCAGCGGCTCTTGCTTCTCCTCCTCAGCTCCTCTCTCTGCTTATTTCCCTGAAGCTGTGAAAGGATTTGTCTGAAGCATCAGTTACATTACATGGTGGCAGGAGGTGTCTGTTGATGTTGCTTTGAGCATCGCTGCTTGTGCTGTGGGTACCAGGGAAACGGCGGGCAGCGTCTGTGCCCTGGGCTTGGGGGCCACCACTGGTGCTACCTGAGCAAATCAGGTCTTGTGTCACCAGTCTTGAAGCTGGTGGTTGTGAGACTGAGTCACTGCTCCCACGTAATGACCCTTGGTCCCTTTACCACCAGCTTGTGCCCTTGTGCCAGGGAGGTTGCAGCTCAGGTAGGCTGGGCTGGAACTTGCATCCCTTCTCTCCAACTGCCCTCAGCATCCCTGGGGCTCGCTGGTTAGGATGCACTAATGTGGTTTTTGGACTGTGTTCATTTAGTGGTAACTTGGCATTGTAACAAATGTATTAGATTTGTTGGAGAAAGTTTATATCCCAGTTAAGTGGCTTTTACAGTTCCAGAGAGCAGCTGGTGCTTTTGATTCAGTGCTTTGCTGCTCCACAGGATTTCCATGTGGTTTAGGGCATCTCCATCACTCATTGTCCCCTTCTCACCTGGTGGTAGTGTTCTCCTTGCCCGGGCTCAGTGGAGAAGCAGATGCTTAAGGCACCAAGGCTGAGGCACAATGGTGACCAGAGAGACCAAAACACTTGAGGTGGTTTTGGAGATTGCTTAGGAGAGGTAGGGAGTAACCAGGTGGGCTTGGGGCATCCTGCAGAGGTGACTGTCAGCACCAGAACCTCAGCACCACTGCCAGTCGACCACCTGCCTGCCCCACTTCCCAAATATCCTGCATGGGGGACTTAAGGAAGCACCATGGATCACTACCTGAGCATGAACAAGCTCTCTAAAGTTCTCCTGAAGTTACTTAAACAATGCCAGCAGTCTCCAGCACGCCTTTCCCTCTCATCACCAGTCAAAACAGGGTTGAAATAATTGTGTACATCTCTCTCTCTCTGCAAGCCACGAGACATCAAGTCACCAGGAAAAGGCTGAGAGTAGCTCATCAGAGCACATGCCGCTTGTCTCCCAGCCTCCCAACTTTCCCAGGGATTGACTAATTACAGCACTGGGGCTGGACCAGAACTGCTTTTAGTTTAACAATCTCAGAAGCCTGATGGGAAATAACAGCTTGAGTCTTTCCCTTTTCCAAGCCAGAAAGGCCCTTCACTGGCCACAGCAAAGCCCAACTGAACACTTGCAGGGTCCCTGCCATCCCTAGAGTCTCCTGCACAACTTCACCTTGTTTAGAGGGCAGATGCTTTGACTGGGCTCAGAGGGCTCCACGGAGGTGATGAGGGACAAGTGCAGTCCCTGCACCTGCTGGCTGGGCAGCCGCTGGGTGGGTGGTGGCACCATCCTTTGCTGGACCCTGCGGACACGGTGTGTGCCACTGCCTCTGACCCTGCAGAGAGTCTGAACTGCCCCTTCCCTCCCTCCCTCTCACTGCCTGTGTGCTGGGCACACTTGTGTGCTCTGTGTGTTGTTTGTTCTGGGCACGTGTGTGTGCTGTGTGTGTCATATGTGCCATGTGTTCCGTGTATTCTGAACTCATTATTCTGCAAAGCACAATCTGTGATGTGCTTCTCTCCAATACAGCTTCCCAAAAGCTCCCACAAGCTTCCTTCACTGCTGTCTTTTTCCTCCCCAGTCCCATGGTTGTTCTCCTAGCATCACTCGTGCTGGGCTGTCTGACCAACGTGCTGGGCTGTCTGACCAACGTGCTGGGCTGTCTGACCAACGTGCTGGGCTGTCTGACCTTCTCCACCAGCATAAGCATGAAAGAGGACAAAGTCTCACCACCCAGCACAGCTCTCTCCTATAATGATCTTTCTTTCTTCTCCATCCTTGGAGGTTTCAAGGCCAGGTTGGATGAGGGCTTGAGCAGCTTGGTCTGGTGGGAGGTGTCCCTGCCCATGGCAGGGGGGTGGAGCTGGATGGCCTTTGAGGTCCCTCCCAACCCAAACCATTCTATGATTCTATGAATTGCTCATCCAGACAGTGCCGCATGTTTCCTTAACCAGTGCATTTCTGAGGGGTTTGTTCCCACCAAGCCCAGCCGTGGGAGTGAGCTGGGATCTGGGCTGTGCCTCCCGTGCTGCTGCTGAGGCTGGGCTGAGCAGCCACAGAACAAAACCAGATGGCAGAGGGGCTGGCTTGGCAACCACCAGTCTGAGTGGTGGGAAGGCAGCAGGGAGGTCCAGCATTTGAGCTCTGAGGGTTGGGAGCCCAGAGCTGGTCCATCCAGCAGCACCTATGGGTGTTACTGTGGTGCGTTGTGGCTCTGGGGAGGGCACGTGGGTGCCCGCCTGCACCCAGGCAGTGGCAGACAATGACTGTTACCTTCAGCTCCCCACAACAAACCTCATGTCCTTTCTCAAAGTGGAACCAAACTGCTGCTCTCCTGCCTTTCTAGAGGTTTAAGGTGCTCCCTGCTGTCTATGCATGATGGTGCATGGTGTGCAGTGGTGCTCCTGCCTAAAAGGTTTGGAGTGACCCTCCTTGCTCAGTACCCAAAACCACACATCTCTAGATTCCACCTATGGATTTTTACAAATGACTATAAGGAAAGCAGGAGTCCTTAGGATGAGCTGGTAGTTTGCAAGCAATACAGTCCTAGTGGGTCTGTGGGAGGGGAAGTGGTGCCAGCCCTGACACGTGCTTCCTGCATAAAACTGAGGAGCTTTACAGGAACCTTTTTATTCTGCTGCTGCTGTTGATTTTTCTTTATATCACAACATCAGTGCTAGCAAGAGCATTAGGCACCTGGGAAACAATGTTCTTCACGCGCAGAGGGTGGTTGAAAAAGTTTTACATCAACTGAGTCTGCATTACACCTCATTTTACTGGATAAAATGTGTTAACTTTACAGGTTTGGAGACGAAGAAAACAAGCATCACACTCAAATGATTTTCAAAGCAGAGATCTTGAAAACCACTGGCAGTCTGACACACTTCTCCATATGTTATATAAAGCAACTGTTTACAATATGAGCTGGCAAATATCATATAATATAACTAATAATTAGATGACACTGAAATATGACTCATTTTGAGTGATCTCATATGCATATTTATACCCTTAAAAGTATTAATAGGAAAGAAAGCAAAGGCTTCTCGAGGAGCACTGGCCTGGTGACAGTGCAGCTGCAGCTCCCAGCTGGGCATTTCTGGGGGGCACAGCCCTGTTCAGCCCCAGCGTCCCAGGGAATTGATGGACAACGCGGTTCAGCCTGACATCTCACAGGATTCCTGGAGGTGCTTAGACCAGACCAAACCCAGGGGGTTTCTGGGAGTGCACAGCCGAATTCAGCCCCATATCCCATGGGATTTCTGGGTTGTGCAGCCTGGTTCAGCCCAGGACAAAGAGGACCCCTCGGTCCCTCATGCTGAGAAGGTGCCCATGCTGCTGCGGGCGAGGTGTAGCACATCCAGCTCGAGAGGCACCCGCATGGGCAAGCCAAGGAGCTGCTGCTTTGGCAACACTGAGCAGGATGAGAGTGTCTCAGAAGATGGAAAAAAAACTGTAGAAAATGAGTAATTCACTGCATTTTGCCATGGTATAATGAATCTGCTGTCCTCATTTTGGCTAAAGCTACCTGACAGCTTCTTCCTAAATCCTTTTCCCTCCCAGCATCAGGCAGGGTCTCTTCCTTCCCATGGGCAGGATGCAGAGCACCCTGAGTCAGCTGGCAGGGGACTGCAGCCTGCCTGGGCCCCCTTGGCCACCCTGTGGGCTCAGCCTGTCCCACCTGTGCGTTGGAGGTGAGGGAGGAGCTGAGCTGGTGGCTGCTACCGAAAGCGAAACACGGCACCCCAGCAAGAATCCTCCGGGCGGCCTCTGTTCCTGCCATGTCACCTGCTTAGCTTCAACTATTAAATCTGGCCTTTAATTACAGGTGGTGATGACAGCAAGGTTAGTCATGACGCAGTAATGAAGGCCAAGGTTTGTAATAGCTCACTGACATCAGGCATAACCCGGCAGTGAGGAAGGCAAGGCAGCAGCCTGGGATCTGCTTTGGGAGACCCTACCACAACTTAATTTAAGTTTATCTTAGCCTAAGAGGCAAATTCTTTTGATATTTTAAATAATACCTTCTAAGGGAATGCATCCCCTCATCTTCTTGGTGTTGGATGCTGTTCAGAAGGACAATAGGGCTGAGTAGCTCAGGCTCCACCTTTCCCTCCTGGAGATTTCCCACCAATGTGAAGTCAGCAGTGCTTCTAGAGCAGCTCTCAACTGCTGTGGGTGTGGGGGCCCCATGGCAAGCTGGGCAAAGTACGAAATACAAAAGCACTATCTGTGCATTGCCAGTGCATCAGGTTTTCTGTCTCCCCTTTTCAGTAAAGTAGTGGGAATTTCTAACTTTGAAATTCTAAAATGCTCAAGGTTCCTACTGCAAGAGCTGTACCAAAGCAGGTTGGTCACTGGGATACTGGACCTTTGGCAAAGGGGGCTGTCCTGGGGATGGAGCTGAGTTCACTGCTTCTTACTCTCAGCCACCACAAATTCCTGGGGCTGTGGCTCCGAGCCCCAGGCAACGCACAGGGCTTTGGGGGAACCTATTGGTAGTAGTTCCTGTTTCTTTCTTCATAGGAGAGTGGTGGGAACAATCACAATAAGAAGCTGTAAAACGTCTGTCCCTGCGAGGCTGGGTATTGCAGTAGCAATTTCAAATGTGTCATTCAAAGTGGAAAAAAATAGTATGAATTACAACTGGATCTTAGCATTTTAGGTACACACGCACCCATGTATTTATACACCCTCCATATTATGTGTGTCTGTAGTTGATGGTGTATTTTTAGATGCAGTGTAAATTGATCCTGTTCATATGCTCTCTGCTTGGTACAAATTGATTAAGACAAGCACCAACTGAAAGCTTTTGTTTCTATAAAATGTAAAGTACTCGTGCAATTCTGGAAAATGAATTTAAAATTAATTTGGCAGGTTTATTTCCACATCCACTCCGGGATGGCTGGTGACTTCTCCCAAGCTGGTGACAAGGCTGCACTGCTGCTGCCTGTGGCTCCCGCGCTGCCGCTCTGCACCGCACCTGCAGCTCCCGGTGCCCGGGGGCCGGTAGTGGGTTGGCACAGACCCCACGAGCGCCAGGCAGGGCTCACCTCTATTTTGGGCACAGATAACTATACTTAGGGCTGAGTCATCCCTTCCAGTATCGGTTGCAGGAGAGCTTAACCGAGCAGAGCTGGTGACTGACCCCACCAGCAAAGGGTCGGGGCCGCGTGTTGGGGCTGTGAATCCAAGCTGGACCCCCTCTGGCAGCATCAGCAGCCACGGATGCAGAGCAGGGCTGGCAGTGTGGTTGCAGCTCTGGCTCCTTCTTGCTGTCTGAGCCCATTGCAGGGTGATGGGGTGAATTTTGGCTGGTGGGTGCTGTGGCTGCACTGGGCTCTGACCCCAGCTGCCGGGCAGGGCTCCCGTGAGACCCCCACAGGGGTTTTAAATTCAGCATCCCTCCGTGGAGCCATCCCTTGCAGGGCACCATGGCCTGGGATGGGAGTGTTATGGAGAGCTGCTAGCCAAAAATTCAGGTCTGCTTCCCTATGTAAATGTGTTAAGGGCGGATGCTCATACAACCATTTACTGGGGAATGGTATTGACTGGTATTCACTGGTTTTTAACCTCTCTTCGTTTTCGTAGCCTGTAGACGATCCCAGAACCAACCAAAGAAGATTTTCAGTGTACTTATTAAGAAATGCATCTAAAGCTGGCTGTAGCAGTGCTCGATAGCACTGGTATGATACTCGTCCTGCCAGCAAACAGCAAAGAGAAATGTTTTTCTTTGCAGATTTATTCCCCATGCAGAAAGGGAAGGCTAGAGAACATTTTCATTGAATCACATCCAAACAGTCAAGTCAGCCTTCTCCATCTGCTTGAAGTGGGGGTTTAGTTGTTAATTTGCCTCTGTGGGTCTCTCTGTACCTATTTTCTGTGACATTACATTGGTTATCTGTAGGTCATTTTTCTTCTGATTTTTGCTGTGCTCAGTTATCACTGTCAAGGGACATTTTGCCCAGTGTCTGAAGGAGGGAAATAAGGGATCATTTTGGTGAAAAGCAGTTCTGATGGTAGCGAGAGCTGGCTTATAAACCCAGAGATTTTAGTCTGAATTGAGTCCCTTAAGTAATACCTGAATATTGGCATAATTTTTTTTAAATGCATTTAACATTGGAAACTTTATTTTTAGCATGTAAATGTCAAGGCAAACAGCAGCCTTTCAATCTTCTCCTGGCTTATTCTGCTCCATGCCCAAACCTCCTGCTCCCCTCCAGCAAGGCTGGGCCCCCCCTCATGGGGAAGGAAGATGCTGCACCCACCTGGGCTGGGAGATGATGGGACAAGGGGGTGATGGGCTGTCAGGGGTGGGGTGTCAGGGCTGGAGGGTGATGGGATTGAGGAATATCAGGGGTGATGGGACTGGAAGGTGGTGGGACCGAGGATGACGGTCTGGGAAGTGTCAGGGCTGTAAGGTGATGGCCTGGGGGGTGTCAAGGCCACCATGGGACGGGGCAGGCAGGAAGAGAAAGCAGTCCATCTTCTCCCAGCTCTCTCCCTTCCCTGAAGGACTTTGTTTTAAAACAAGTAGTCTTTTAAAAATCTAGGGCAAGTCAGTCTCCTGCCAAAATTAGTCTTTGTGCAAGAGCATGAGAAGGAATTTTAATGGGAAGCTGGTATGTGGGGATGGAGGGAAATGACTGCTTTTACTATCTAAATGCTGTTTTAAATAAGGCCTGTAATATCAAACAGCTTTGCCACACTCGCAGATATGTTTTACAGGAAGCATCACTGCCACTTCTCAGAAATACACAAGAATGTTAAACAACAACTTACTTTTTTATTTGTGCCAAACGTGTCCTGACACATTGCTGAAGCAGATGAAAGCTGCAGCTCAAAAGAACACAGAGGCAGAGCCTGGGTGAGCTGCTTTTATCTGGGTAGTTGTTGTCGCCGGGTTGGTAATTGCTACAAAAAACCTGAAAAGCCATTTTTCATCTATTGTTTGCCTAATGCAGCTGAGGGGAGCAGGGAGAGGTGAAAACCATCCTCTGCTGTGCCCTGAGTCCTGGAGTCCTGGACAGAGCCCACAGTCAGGATGGGGACAAGGGATTGTCTGCATTGCCAGAGGAGCAGCTCCTGTGGAGGAATGCGGCAGAGGACATCACTGGTCATGGAAGTAATCTAATGGAAAACAGGGAAATGGGAGCTGCTGAGGGGAAAAATAATACTATGACTGCATATCCAGCTCTGTCCTGGCTCCAGTCCCTTCCCAGCCCAACCTGGGCCCTTCCCAGCAGCGCCAACCTGTTCCAGTGCCTCCGCTGCCCATGGGCTCTGCTGTGCCAGTGGCTGAACAGCACCTACACAGTTATCCAAAGGGGCTGATGATTGGTGAGTTCTTTTTGCAAAAATTACATTTGACTTTGCAAAATAAAATGTGTAGGTACTGTCCCCTCCCTATAGCAAAGTGGTTTATTATTTTTAACTGGGATTTTGTAATCTCTGCCCATGCTGGTCCCAAGCTTCCTGACAAAGCTGTGTGTGTCCCCCAGGACTTGCTGCAGGAACAAAATCCACAGGAGGTACTGCTCTTACTGGTTACATGGGATGCACTGGTCTGTCTGTGCACAGAGACAAAAGGTGCATGACTTCATTTTGCTTTAATCTATGTTTCTGTAGGCACCTGCTTGGCCAAGAGGGGTTTCACTCTGCTACTGGAGCAGAAAGAAGTTTCTCAGTGTGGCAAATGAACCAACTCCTCAGTGTCTGCAGTGCAGAAGTGGCTTCTGGCTCTGCTGGGGACACTCAGCACTGCTGCTTGGCGTGTTTTGGCCTCGAGAAGAGCCAGCTGAGGGGTGGATGGTGCCAGTGGCAAAGCAGCCACAACAAAGCTGCAGTTTCTTCTCTTTAATTGCAGATGTGCACATGGCAATGTCAGGCACGACCTTCGAAGGGGGAGTGATGAGCTTTGGGTTGCCTGAGCCTGACATCGTCAGCTTCAGGAACTGTGGCACGACAGTAGGTCTGGACCCTGTCCTGGCTCAGCTGTGCTGGAGTTATTCCTGGTTGCCAGGGCCAGCACTGACACTGCTTGCTCGTGTAAGACTTTAAGGAAACAGCAACAGCCTCTTGTAAGGGCAGTGCTGTTTGACAAATCTCCCATAAAAAGGCCCAGCAATATAAAACAAATAAGTAATTTCTCCTCTACAATGCAAAGTTTATGTATTTTCATGTATGACTGAACTTCTCAGGTGTTTACACTGAGGATATTTAAATTCTACCATGCAAGTAGTCTGCAAAGGATTAAACTTACATGGTTTCTTAAAAATAGTATTTAATTCTGAAACTGAAAGTGGTCTTAATATTTGGTATGAAAGCTGTGTATAACCCCAAAAAGTTTTTCCCAGCTGGGTCTCAGAGAGACCAAACAAGTGAGTCCTCATCTGTTGGTGTCAGTGCTGTGCCTGAAGCCTCCAGCACATCAGTTTGGGATGTCTGTGTGCAGGATCACCCCTTCCCCACCTCTGTCAGCCCTTTCTGACTGTTTGGGTGGCCTGACCTCGAGGGCAGGGCCTGAGTGCTGCAATAATCTGAATGTTCTCTAATGGTGGGTGCCCTATAGTTACCACTGACCACCCCACAGCTCAGAAGATGCTTCTGCCTTCTCCTGAGCGTTCGTCCCTTGCGTTCTCCCCACTCCATTCTCCTGGCTGCTGGTGGGGTTGGCCAAGGCTCTGTGTTGGCTGCCACGGCACCACTGCCCCAGCCCCACAACCACCTCTCACCGGAACTCTGCTGACTTGGCAGTTAACTCCAGAGTTGGGTCATCTCTCAGTCACTGCCTTGGAGAAAAATCCATTTCCTACAAAAGGCTGTTATTTGCAGTGGGAAGGAAGCGCATTTTTAACCAAACAACCCTGCTTTCACAGAGAAATCTCTGTTAGAGAGCAGGTGCTGCCAGCAGGGCAGTGGCTGCCTGGATGGCACTGGGGCCCCTGCAACCCACAGGAAAGGTCAAGCCCGACATGACCATCTCCTGGCTCTCTGGCATTTCTGAGGGACAGCCCAGTCCCTGCACCACAGTGCACTCATGACTTCACACAGGGCAAGCGTGGAATTGTTCCCTCAGTGGCTGGTGACACATATTAGGACCTGGGATTGCTTCTTAACATTGCTAAAGCAGAGCTGAGGCACTTGCCCTGCTGGGTAAGGTGCATGAGAGCAGCTGAGCTCTTGCTGGTTGGTTTCAGTCTGGCCCTGGGTTGCTGCCTCAGACTCTGGGAGGAGTGTGTGGGGCGGCTGTGGTGTAAAAGAGCCAGAAACTTAACGGAGAAGACTTTTATGAATTATTTACATAAATAGCTCTGCTGTTCCTTGGCTATATGGGAATGCCAGGAAGTGCAAATGATGTTTCGAGCATTTTAAATGAAGGATCTTCTGGTGATCCTCACTCAGGGACACAAAGATGCTCCCACAGGCAGACAGCAGCCCTGTGGTGCACATAGAGGCAGAGGCACAGCTGCTCAGGACCCTGGTAACAGCTTCCCGTGTGGGATTTGCTGCCTGATTCTCACTGGGAATTCTGGTGTATGTCAGGGCTTCAGGACCTCCACCTGCTGGCTGCTGCCCAGCATGGGCACAACACCAGCTGGGAGGGAGGTGCAGCAGGGACAGAGAGCCCGTCCATCTCCTGCATGTCCTGTCCTGCCAGTGAGACAAGTGATCCATGCAGCCCAGTGGCCAAGAAGGCAGAAGGGGAAGGTTCTTCCCCCAGGCTCCTCAGCACCCTCCTGCTGTGGGTCACTGCCACCTCACAGGGCAGCAACACCATCCTGCAAGGAGCACTGGGCTGGGCTGTGCGCCCCTGGGGCTATAAAACCACCAGGTGCCTCACTGTCCTCTTGGTATCTCACTGAGAGGCAGTGCTAGAATTTGTGACACCCACACTCAGCTGCCATGTAACTCGTGAAGTCTTTGGGTATTTCTATTCCTGCCAGCAGACACGGTTGTTTCAGTCTGAGTGGCATCGAGCAGCTTTGGATTTCTCACACCTCTCCCTGGGTTGGTTGAAGCCCTGAGGGATGCAGGCACGGCTGTGTGGGGCTGCCAGCATGGGCAGCAGGGCTGGGAGACACCCCGAGGCACTGCACTGGCCACCCACCTCGCTGCCAAAGATGGTTTGGGGTAAATCCCACGTAAATCTATCACTTTTTCCAGTAATCTCTAAGCATTGACCTGCTCCCAGGGCAGCCTCTCTGAATTCAGCCTGAACCATGCAGCGGCCTTCCCAGCATCTCGCTTCCACTTGTATTGGAGCAGGAGCTGGATGCTGGCCTCAGAAATCTGAGCTGCACAGCTCAAACTCCCCCATTTATTTAATGATTTATCCAGTCAGCCCATTGCTGATCTGCACAGGCTTCTCTTCTGTTTTCTAATGCTGTAAGACACTATAAAAAAGGTTATAACCAAATATTCCTTACATTCACGTGTCGCTTCACATCTGTCAGGGTCACAGCAAACCACACCTTGGCCAAGGTTAAAGGAAGCCAGAAATCAGTTCAAGCATTAAAATATGGTGTTTACATACTTTATGTCACTGCTCGTGCTTAAATATTATCAGTAAGAACAGAGCTTCACAAACATCAATGCCTGTAGACCTGACTGACCTGTGAGTATTTAAAAGTTTCTGTGCCAGGTAGATCCAAACCTGTGGCCTCACTCAGGGGTCTGCAGGATCTGTGTGAGCTTCACCCAGCCATGTGCTCAGGGTGGAAGAGCCTGTCAGGTCTTACTGGATGTGGAATGGGAAAGGGAACTGTGTGAAACAGCGTGACTTGTTGACAAAAGAAACCATTTCCTGATAAGAAAATATGATTATAATTGAAGGAATATTACATCAAAGCTAAGAAGTTTTCATAAAGTACAAAGAAAAACAAGGGATAAAAAAATTGAAAATAAAATAGGTAAAATAAAATAAAGCAGGTAAAATTAATGAAACATGGCTATGTTATATTTCATGTCCCTGCAGCTTGCATCACAGCATCACTGGCCGTGCCCCACACCTGGACCTTCAGCTTCCAGGATCAAAAGTCTTCAAACCAAGAAATCTCTCCCTCCCCTTGCAACACCAGCTGAGGGTCTGTGTCCTTGGTCCTTGCACTGGGGTTTTGCCTCCTGCAGTTGCTGGAACAGAAAGATGTCAGGAACTGTCCTCTGGTCACCCGGGGATGCAGGTGTCGGCAAGGCAAGTGCTCCGGCCCCTCGGAACACCTGAGCTCTCCCAGCAGCATCCCCAGTCCTGGTGCCTCTGGGCACGTGAATAGAGTCAAGCAGAGCAAAGCTCCACGCTGTGTGAAGAAAGGTGGCTGCAGGCAGAGAAACAAGTCAGTGACATGAAAATAGAGGTCCACATAAAATCTGAAATGCCAATACTGTCAGGCAAGGTATGGATTAAAAAGGGGGTTAAATATTATAATTCTTTTTTAAATATTAAGCCATTTGGTAAGGAAGAGTCACTCTGCATCCTGCAACAAAGTCGGCCTGCAGCAGCCATTGCCAAAGAGAATATAAGAGTTTCTGTAAAGGCAGACTTAGCTTTTGCTCTGGATGGACCAGGCGAGGCACTCCAGGCTGTCAGGTTATGGTTACAGATGCTGGACAGTAGTTGGAGGAATAAACACCTGAGACTGAACAAGAGCTGTGCAGGAAAAGGCAGAAAGGGAGCATCACTCATTTACTCACTTATTTTGATTCTCGGTTGATCCACCTGGTTCTTCTCAAGGCTTTAGATTTTAGATATTTTGCAAACCTTTTATTATCTGTTTTGAAGCAACCATCGCTGCCTGAAGAATCACCTTGAAACATGAATTAACTGCAATAATACAAAAGGCAGAAAAAGTGTTTCATAATTTTATTGGAGCAGTTTCAAAGGGAGGTTGCTAGGTACAGTGCCAGTAACTCTGTGTCTGCAGTTCTGCTGCCACTAAAAATAGTTACAACCCCAAAAGCTGTGCCTAACAGTAAACGTACATGCAAACAACCCATGCTTTATTAAAAAAAAAAACCTAATAAAATCTTTTGATTTGTTAAAATTATAGGCATATAAAGAGGATTTTTTTACTACTATTTAATTAAAGCAGTTACACAGCCTGAGCTTAAATACCAAGGAGCACTCTCTCTGGAGGTATTGCAAAGTTCACTAGCATTTACACAAAAATTTAACTGAACAATATTAAAATCACAATACCAGAGCAAAATAAACATTTTTCACATATAGCTTTGAAACACCCCATAATTCATAGCCACAAAATAAGAAGTGGTTTTAATTCACAAGTAATATGCTTTCAAAGTACTTGAAATTGTTTTGCCAGGACAGTCAGTCAGGCTCCAGAAATGATGTTCTGTAGTAGGTTGTGATTCAGTGCAAAGCCCCTGAAGTTAGAAATGGTACAGCAAATGTAGGTAGGCTAAACCAGTCCTATTCAAGCAGCTGTAACTGTTGTTTTGGTTGTTTTGTTGGTTTGGCTGGTTTTTGTTTTAAGTTAAGAGCTTTTAGTGTGGGGTCAGACATCCTTCCACCCAGAGGCCAGCACTCACCCTCTGCAGTTCTGCATGCACCGGCCCCAGTGCCTGAGCCATCCCCAGCTTGTCACCAGTAATTGTCGAAGACGGCTGCCCAGGAGCTTGGAATAGAATCATGGAATAATGGAATGGTTTGCATCGGAAGGGACTTCAAAGCCCATCCAATTCCAACCCCTCTGCATGGGCAGGGACACCTCCCACTGGATCAGGGGGCTCCAAACCCCATCCAACCTGGCCTTGAACACCTCCAGGGATGGGGCAGCCACAGCTTCCCTGGGCAATCTGGGCCAGGGTCTCCCACCCTCATCGTGAATAATTTCTTCCTAATGTCTAACCTAAATCTCCCCTTTTCCAATTTAAAGCCATTCCCCCTCCTTCTATCCCTACATGCCTACAGTTTTCATATTCAAATTCAACTTCAGGTCTACAGCTTGCTTAAAAAAAGTTACCAGAGGTGGAGACCAACCACTGCAGGTAACATACCAGTGTACAGACTTGAAAAATATTGAGCTTGTCACAGAAATAAGTCATATCTGTGTTAAAACACATCCAGCTGTGGTTCAATCTGAAGTCAAAAATTAATAATGAGATTAAAAAAAAAACAAAAGGATCCCAGAAAGGCAATTAGGAGGTTCTCATCACCCCTGGGCCAGCGTGTTTAACTGCTACGGACCTGACTTTCCAGCAGGACTGTCTGTGGGTGGCAGCAGGGAAGAACAGCCCTTTCCATAAGGCATTCCACCCAGCTCTCGGTGGGACTGGAGCCTGCAGGACCAGCGCCCTGCTCTCCGCAGGCTGCAGCAGACTCAGCCCTGCAGCTGGAGCAGCCACGCAGCAGCGCCTGCTCGCGGGGCTGCTGTGACTCGGCTGCGTCAGAGGAGCCTGGGGTGCCTGGAGCCCCGTGTCCCCCTTGTCCTCCCTCATCCAGAAAGAGAAGGGGAGGATGCCAGGCTCTAGAAAGCTCAGTGTGAACCCTCTTTGGACTTGCACAGTGTGATACCAAGAGGTTAGCTTTGGTCCTACTATGGGACTGAATCTTCAGCTTCTGTCCTGGGCTGTGAGGAGGAAGGGCAGTGGGATGCTCTGCAGCTCTGGATGCTCTGCAGCATTGAATCGTGGGCCTCCAGCCACTGACACAGCCCCACAGCTTCCCGCAGCCTCAGGCTCACAGGGGAATGCAGTCTGGGAGACAGCTTACCAGGGCATCCACTGCAATCTCCTGCTCAGGGCAGGGTCAGGCAAGATTCTGCTTGCTCCCTGTATCCCAGCATTGTTTCACTCACTTGGTGTCACATGAACTGGATTAAAACAAAAAAAAAAATCCTGGGTGCTCTGCTATGAAAATGTACAAACTGACAGCAGATCATGTGTAGGTTTCATACTGATTTCATTTTGTATTGAAGATTGCCATGTGTGGGAGATAATGGGCATAAATGAGGAAAAAAATTAACCCTGTGAGAGCTGGAGGAAGCAAAACAAAGCTAACGAATAATGCTTCGTTTCAGCGTGGATCTTCATAGAATGCTTTGGCAAAACTTAAGCTCTAAATAATGATTTACCTCAAATCTTTTGGCATTTTCAGTGAATGGTTTGAAGTTATTAAAAGAAACCCAAATATACCCAGAGGAAAAACAGGTTAAAGGCATGATCACAAAATCAGTGTCTGATCTCACTTGCTAGTCAAAGGCTAATGCAGCAGGAGAGGTGAAACTTCTAGGTGATCTTCCTGTGGTGAAATGATGAGCTGAATCTCCCTCCTAGTAAACACAACCCATTGTCATCATTGCTTATTAATGGAAAGCCCAAAGGTTGCAGCTGAGATAGGGATAGGGCAGAAAGAAACTCCAGCCGAGCAGCTTAGGGAAAGGCTTCTCCGACTATGCCCAGCACAGTGGTTTACGTGTAACCACAGGGATCACTTGGGCCTCTAAGGCTGGTGGACTGATTGTCTTCCACAAATATATTATAGTGGAGAAGTGCCAAAAGGCAATCTTTTAAGAGCAGACTTGCCAAGTTCCCCAGGAGCTGATGGCTCCAGCCATCGCTGCCTGGAGAAGAGCTACCTGGCTTTGCCCCACAATGTCCCATTATCCCCCCCATCCAATCAGCTTCCTCGCTGAGGAAGGTCTGTCCCGTTGCAGGTAAAAGTTAATCATGTGGGAGGAGAGGCGAACTTGGTGTCATTTTTGCAAGGGTTCTTGGAAGCCCACGTCAAATATAGCAATGCTTACAAAAAGAGGAGGAACTTCACATGAGATTGTGAGGGTCAGCTTCAAGTTCCTGCTGGATTCAGAGTAGACTGTGACATCCCAGTATGCACAGAGCAAGGAGTCACATTGGAGCAAGACACTGTTTCAGGTGAGAGCTCTGCAGGTGATAGAATCTGAAAGATGGAAAATAAACTGTGTGTAGAATGTGTTTAATGAATCTTCTTGGGGTTAGCGGGAAGCTCCCACGCACTTCCATGAAGTGAAAGGATGATGCTGAGTGCAGTTGTCTGAAATGGTGGATGATCAGAAGTCATCTTCGTTACATATTCAGCAGGGACCTCAGCAATGAACTGGGTGAATAATCTGGCCAGTCACACAGTTCTCTTCCATAAAGCAAGATGGAATAGAGCGAGCTTCCAACAGTTCAAAGGAAAGCATGAAAACATGGCACGTGTTCAGGACCCAGAAGGTTGATGCTGGGACAGGGGTGGCCATCCCGAGCTCCAGAAGGTGGATGTCCCAGGCAGGGCAGCTCTCCAGCCCTTGGGTCTCTCCCACAGCACCCCCAGCCTCCTAGAGCCAGGCCCAGAGGACTCTGTTGCACTTGGGATTCCATACACGCCGTAAGAGTCAGCCAACGTTGCCATATTAGAGAGACACATTGCAAAAAGACTGTAAGTAACTGCATAAGGACCAACCTGGGCGTATGGTTTTACATTCTGCTGTGTCTGTTTAGGATCTTTTTTCAGACATGGATTAGTGGAACATTTTATTTCTTAACTGAAAGAGAGAAACAGACCATGAAATGCTGGGAAATGAGTACGATTTTAAACCTAAAGAAGAAGATTCAGAAAATATCCTATTTTTATGCTCTCTCTCTCTCCATTTAATTAATCTACCATTCCAAACAAGACATGCCTCAGTTGAATGAAATCTCAAATAATCACATAATAGGAGAAGTAATTTATTGTGAATCAGGCTCATTCTCTGGTGATATAAATAGGCTGTGCTGTTCCACAGTCTTTTGTCAGTAGGGATTAATTAGCAATTGACCCTTGGCTGGGATTTTTTCAAAACCTCTACATTTTCCATTTTATAAGGCTAAATGAGATCCTAACATTGCTTTAAGAAGCTACACTTTCTAAGCAGTAGTTAAATTTGTCTTTAGGCTATAAATCAGTAGTTTAATTTATCACTAGGTTACAAATCAACAGTGAATAGTCAGGGTGGAATTGAGTTTATTATAAAGATGTTCTGTTAGGAGACACAGTATTACAGTGATAGAAACATGCTGTTAAAATTTTCCATTAATGCCCAATTCTGACTATGAACACAGAGAACCACACTTTACATACTTTACATTTAGCTTTCTAATAAATAAGTTCAATAAATAGGGATTTTGCAGATTAAGAAGCTGTACGTGTGAACAGAAGCTGCTTTACAATGTTATAAAATAACTAGAGCTATTCTCATTTGTTACCAATCACTGGAAATTAGTAAGTAAAATATAAATATTTTACTCTTACCATGAAGACTGGAGGAACAAAGATCTGTTTAAATCACCCTTAAGATCACATAGAACTTAACCTCGTACACTAAATTTATAATTTAGAACATGCTTTCATACCAATTCTAGCACACAATATTTTCAAATACATTTCTTAAAAATACGAGAAATGAGTAAGGCTGCCCGTGTCAGGTTTCATCTGTGCTCTGATCACTAGCTCTTGTGTTACACAATATTGCAGTTTGGCTAATTTTGGACGACCTATTCCACATTTCGAGAAGACACATAATAAAGGGCTGGATTTAGTCTGTAGTATATTGCAACATTTTGTTAATACAGTAATTTATTCATCACAGTACAAAAAAATTAATTCCCCCCAAATTATTTATATATATATAATATATAATCCATTTATATTATCCTTTTTAATAACTATTTTCTTGGGAAACAATTCTTATGTTATCTCTAAAGACTGCCAGGAATAGAAACATTCTTGTACCAAACGGAAACGCAAGTAACTCGAGCAACTGTAGCTGTACTTGTCTGGAAGGTACAGTTATTTTCAGCACACGCATTTCTCATGTTTTACCCGTAAAGAACTCCAGCACGGCTCCCAACGCCGGCAGTTGAGCGCTGGCGCCGCAGCAAGGGGCTGGTTGGCCTTCGGGAAGGGCGGCTCGCCCTCGGCTCCACAGGACTCGTGCAGTCACTCCCCAGGCGAGCCCAGTCCCTGCTCAGCCCCGTCCCGCCGTTCCTCCAGCGGACAACGCTCTCGTTTTCCTCGGCACGGGAGGCAGGATCAGCCCACCGGCTGCTCAGAACCAAATCGCCGCATGCATTTGTACGGCGACATCTGCTCACGGAACGCAGCGCTATGCGCACGTGCAAAGCCGGCGCCTGCCTGCTCCAGCTCCTAGAGACCTGCTCATCCTCCTGCCGGTGGCCAGGGGCCAGTTCACCTGGACGCCCACTTGCCCGGTTCTGGCTTTGCCATTTTTGCCAGAACAGGGCTTTCAGATTTTTTCATGAACAACCATCGCAATCTGAAAGCATAATCATGCACACACCAGTAAGCCTATCTTTTGTAAAACACCGGCACTCGAACAAGACTGAATCATAAATGCTACCAAACTATCAAATAATTATCAACACTAGAAGTAGATGAAGAACTAATAAAACTGTAAAGGTGAGATAACTTGCATCGTGACTTTGAAACAAACACTTGTGCACAGCGGTAAGTGAGCAAAAGGCTAGTGAGCCTCAGAAGAGAAGATTCTGCTCTTTCTTATTTCCTATTTTTAAAGAGAAGCTGATTGAGAACATTTTTGAATGTGGGAGACTAAGTCATTAAAACAGAAGCACTTGGATTGCTTTCTTCCTTTAGGGGATTTACTTCATTTTACTTTATCCGACACAAGTCAGAAAGAAATGAGAATGTTGTAAAGCGAAGGAAAGCTGAATTTTGACACGTTCTTTTCCATTAAAATTCTTCCACTTACTTTGTTAAGCTTTTTCTAAGATGAGAAAATGAGGCTTTACCTAAAAGGACTTTGAGAGACTGGTAGATTTTCCTCACACACTTGTAGCACTACAGCGTCCTACTGTCCCAAAGCAGTGGGTTTTTCCAAACCTTTCCCAAATCTTTCACATTCGTTCACAAACTCGTATCTCCGTTCTGTTTATACTCGGATAAAATATTGAGAGTCATTTCCTCACTTTTGGACTGCACATTGTGTTCACTTCTTCGGGATGATTTCCTGGTCGCCCTGGAAAGCCGCCTTCGAAAGGTATCACCTGCCAGAAAGTAAAGGATAGGGTCGACGCAGCTGTTGAGGCTGGCCAGACCCCTCGTCACCTGGTAAGTGGCATAAACCTTATCGTTGAAGGCACACATTTGTGGAGTCTGAAAATCCACCCTGGCTCTTAGATTTAAGGTCTTCATCACATGGAAGGGAAGGTAAGACACAGCAAAGACCGTCAACACAATAATAACCAGGTAAATCGACTTTCTCCTGAGAGGAGAATTGTCCAAATCTTTGTAAATCAAAGCTTTCACAATTAGCCCATAGCAACCAAGAATCAGTATGAATGGGATGCAGAACATCAACACAGTGGTGCACATGCTGTAAATGAAGTAACTTCTTAGGTAATCATCGGCCGTCGTGTCGTAGCACGTCGTGGTTTTATTTTTCCTTATCCCCGTTCCCGAATAGAAGAGTATTGGAGAGATTGCAGCCACCACGATGGCCCAGACCAAGGTGCTGATGTACACCGCGTTCTTCTTCTTCAGCCTCCCCAGCGACTTCAAGGGGTGCACCACCCCCGTGTACCTGTGCACACTGATGCAAGTGAGGAACAAAATACTGCCGTACAGGTTCACGTGGAAGATGAACCTCTGCAGTTTGCACATGACATCGCCGAAGATCCAGTCTGTTTTATTGAAGTAGTAGAAGATGAGGGCAGGCAGAGTCAACACATACAAGAAATCGGCCAGCGCCAAGTTGAACATGTAAACTGAGATGCCACTCCAAGGCCGCATATGGAAGACAAACATCCAGATGGCCACGCTGTTGCCCAAAAAACCAGTGATGAAGACAAGAATGTAGACAGTGGGCAGGTAATAGAACTGGAAGCCAGTTTTAGTCAGGGAACACTTGGTGGTGGCGTTTCCGGCAGACCAGCCACTGCTGGATAACAGGTTGGGCTCAGTTCCATTCAAAGCAGCAGAGAAAAGGACCTCGGTCATGATCCTTCCAGCAGAGTCACATAGGTCCGAGGGGAAGCGACAAAGTCTCTACAAGAACAGCAACGCATCTGAAGGAAGAAAAGCGCAAAGAAAACCTGACTGGAAGGTAAAACCTGCTCTGCTTTTCTTCAGAGGGTCTCAGCAGATGGGCTGAGCCTCTCCCGCCCGCGCAGGCTGGTGGAGTGTGGGGTGCGGGGCGGGAAGCGGGGCCGGGACAGGCTGAGGGTAGGGGGGAAGCGGAGCCGGGAGCAGCCGAGGAGGAGGGGAGGGAAGCGGTAAAGGGACCGGCTGGTGCGGGCAGCGCGACTGGAACCGGGACCGGCCGGAGAGGGGAAAGGGAAAGGGAAAGGGACTGGTCGGGGAGGGGAAGTGGGATCGGTCGAGAGGGGAAGCGGCAGCGAGAACGAGATCGGCACGGGGGTGCGGGGGGGTGCGGAGGAAACGAGATCGGGACTGGCCTTGGGGGCAAAGGGTACGGGACCGGGACCGGGACCGCGACTGGGGAGGGGGGACGCGGCACCGGGAGCGAAGCGGCACCGGGACCGACTGGGATGGGGAGACAGCGGGGCCGGGGGAAGCGGTATCGGGGGGCAGCGGGACTGGGACCGGCCGGGTGGGGGTACAGCGGGACCGCGAGGAAAGCGGCACCGGGACCGGCCGGGGGGAGCGGCGGCAACGGCACCGGGATCAGGACCGGCCGGGGTGGACGGAGGGACCGAGACCGGCCTGGGGAGAAGCGGGGGTGCCGCCCCGGCCACTGCCAGCCCCGTCCCGCAGCCCACCCTCCGCGCTGCCGCCCGGCTCCTCCCGGTCCCCTCCGCGCTCCCCGCGGTGCCTCCGGGCTCCCCCCGGTCCCCTCCTCCCGCCGCGCTCCCCGCGGTGCCGCCCGGCCCCCGAACGCTCCTCGCGGTGCCGCCCGGCTGCCCCGCTCCCCGCATCCGTCCCGGCTTCCGCAGCCCCGCTCCGCACCGCCCGCACCTGTCTCCCGCGCCACGCGGCTCCGCCCGCGCTCGCCGCTCCGCGCCGCCGGCAGCGTTCGCCCGGCGGGGGGCGGTGTCCCGCCCGCGGCTGCCCCGGCCGGGCCGGCTCCCATCGCGGGGCAGCGGCGCTACGGGGGGTGCCCCTCCATGGCGCCGCCGCCGCCGCAGCCCCGGTGCCGCGGGAGGCAGCGCGGAGTGCGGGCGGGACGAGGCGCCGGCTCAGCCCCGGGGCGCCGCCCTCCCAGCCGGGCGGGGCTCGGCGCTGCCTGCCCGCCGCACGTGGCGCCCGGGGAGCGGGAGGGGCCGAGACCAGGGCTGTGGCCCTCGCACACCGCAGCGTCACCCGCCACCCTCGGGACCCCGCCGTGACACCCCCCCCAACAGAGCATCACCTGCACATACCACAGCATCACCCAGCACTCCCACCCTGGACGAGGGCTGTGACCCGCACACACCACAGCATCATCTGCACATGCCAGAGCATCACCCACCACCCTCAGGAACCAACCCGGGACCCTGGCCGTGACCTGCGCACACCGTAGCATCACACACACACACCTGAGCATCACCAAGCACCCTTGGGACCCTGCAAGGGGCCACGGGCTGTGACCCACACACACCAGGGCATCACCTGCCACTCTCAGGATCCCGCCCGGGACCCACACACGCCATAGCATCACCCACCACTCCCGCCCAGGAGGTGAGCTGTGACCCCCGTGCACCAGGGTGGGTCAGGTGCACAGGCCCCTGCGCAGGATGAGGGCTGTGACCTACACATACCATAGCATCATCTGCACACACCATAGATTCACCCACCACCATTGGGACCCCAACTGGGACGTGGGCTGTGACCTTCACACACCGTAGCATCACCTGTACACACCACAGCATCACCCGCCACCCTCAGGACGCCACCCGAGGCTGTGGGCTGTGACCCCCACACTCCAGAGCATCACCCTGGGGCCCAAACCAGGATGCAGGGTTCGCATGGGCACCGCCACGGGTGATGGAGGCAGCAGCAGGTGGGCTGGGACAGCGTGGCGGGCGCAGTGCCACCAGCGAAGCCAGCACAGCAGGGACGGCCACCACGTTTGACAGCTCTGTCCTCCAGCCCTCTGCAGAGATGGAGGAGGGGGAACACGGAAGCCCCCTCTGTCTGCCACCTTCTCGGGGGGCTGCCAGCACCATCCCGAAGCTGCGTGCACTGCGCCTGAGCTGCTGCGAGTGCTAAGCAACACCTCCCGGATTCTGCTTTCACTCAGCCCTTTGAAATCTGCTCTGCAACCCAGTTTAAGCTACACGAGCATGTTAATTGCTGCAAATGGAACAGCTGAGCTGAAATATGCTCTACTGACCTCTAATTAAGCGCTATACATTTGGCACTTGAGTCAGAAGATGGTTATTATTTATTGTCTTAGCAAAACACAATCTGCTGGTTTCAGCCATTTCTTCCCCGCTCACATTTTCGCTTGGATGTGTGGTGAGTGATACATGAGCGAGTCATATCTGCTCTCAGCGAAAAGCTGTGTTCTAGACGGGGGATTATCAGTATCTCATGAATATTCATCTCTCAAACTTTTGAGTCTGGCTAAATTATAAAAGTACTTTGTTGGGAAAGCGTAATTGGGAAATCAGCTGCATATTGTACCCCTGTAGGAATATGCAAGTGGATGCAGATGGAGTTGCCAGCTTGGCGTCTTCTTTCGAGTTACTCACACAACAACTTTGAAGCCACAGTTTAAATTTTGTGAATGTAAGACCTTTTATTCCTGTATGTTAGTTTTTTTCTTTTTGTACTCATCCACTAACAGCGTATTTGCTACATTGTGGAGTCTTTTTTAAATACAAATTGAATGTGAAGAGAAAGGGAAGTGAAAAATGAGACAAGAACATTAATACCTGTACAATCTGTTGGAAAGCAAAGCCCGATTTACAAAAAACTGTTTAGTGGTGCCCTCTAGGATTTGAAAGTGTGAGCAAAAATTAATCCTTAGCCTTGGCATTCCCTCAAGGGAGAACACAACCCACAAACCAGAAGTTTGGTGAAAACAGTATAATAATATCAAGCCCACCATGCTGGTTTATGAAAAAGCCATCTTGCTCCTTAGAGAGTCGGCTGCATGACCCAAACCCAGAGTTTTCATAAAGGACTTGGATTATTGTGAACTAAAGCCAAAGAAAGATACAAAGCCATATTATTAGAATGCGAGAGGTCTCTTAGTCTATCTTTACCTTTATAATTGTTATTTCATTAGTGATTTTTTCAGAACCATTGCTAACGTGTAGCTTCTCTTGGCAGCTTCCTTGAATTTCCTGTCTTGAGCAAATTTTGAGTCATACCGAAGCAGCGTTAGATAGCATCAGTAAATACGCACTATGAACTACAGCCTGTTTTCCTCGGTTACCTAAGCAGCGCCGTAAATCCAAACCACGGAGATGAAAGGTCGGAGCAGTAATTCAGGAAGCCCACAGCTGCCCAGGAAGGAGGCACTTCTTAGGACATGTGCTCGTGGCTGAGACAGGCTGAAGTGCAGGCAGAAACAGCAGGCGCAGGATCCGCCCACAGGGATTTGTCTAGAATAGGGCTTATGAGCCCAGCTGTGAAGAGGGTTGTGGTTCATTATCGTGGGACCTGGATAAGTACGAGATCACCAGCGTGAGCAGGAGCAGGAGGAGGCAGCTGCGTGTGCTGGGGTTTCCCAGGCACCCCTGGCAGTGTTCATACCGACTGCAGGCTTAATTCCAACACGACCTTGGCTGTGGCAGAAGAGGCAACACCTGATCCAGCGTGAAGCCGTGGCTGCACAGGGAGGTGACACCTCATCTGGTGTAACAGTCTTGTGGGTCTAGTACACATATTGAAGGTTGAATACAAACAAATATCTGGAGGCAGAAGTGGATCTGTACCAAATCCATGGTTCACATCCTTCAGCTGCAGTCCTGTTGATCTGTTACTAAAAACTCTAAGCTCAGATTTATAATCTGGTCTGAGAGACTTCAATTCATTCAGTCTTCTGTGCCAGGGCAGGATTTTCCAAAATACCTGACTCATTCCTGTAACTTTTTCTCTGAGCATCCTCTCATTTTTCAATAGAAAATATCTCCACCCGAAGGAGGCACCGTTGTGATGGCATTGGTTACAGGCACCAAGCTTCCTCACTGCCCTGGTGATTTCTGGTGGTGCCCCTCATGGGTGTAAGACCACACTCATGCATTGTCTCCTGGCTTCTCCTGAGGAAGAATCTTCACCATTAGATCAGGTGCTGCAAACAACAGCATCGTTCCAGAACCACACTTACCTTTCCTCACAAGAGTGGTTTTATGGGTCTTTTCTAAATCACTAGCATTCTTGCCTCCTTTTGCTCATGCCTCACATACTTAACTTCATTCAGGCATTCTTTTTCCCTTTTTACACCCCTATTACTGTGACTGCTCAATATTTCATCTTTGCCTTACCTTGCAAACTTCATCTCTTATCACTGCCCACACTACACTTCCCCTCTTGCTACAACTTGGGGTCAGCTGGACGCTGCTGATGGAGAGCAGAAGGGACATGGAAATGGCAGGGACCCTCACTCCTCACCTGCTTTAGTGGCACTTTGGACCTGTCAAAGAGACCAGCTGCCCACTCTAGCTGGACATGTGCAGCCTGTACTCTATAAGGAGCTACGTCCCTGCTGCTTCATCGGTCTCAGCACCGCCCTTCAGAGCTTGCCAGTACTGGAAATTGAAATCTTACATACTGGTTTTAACAGTTTTTGCATTCTGATTGCAAAGCTTCAGCTGTGAAAGGTCTAAGCACTTACACAAGTAAAGAACAAGGCATATTTTTTAGCAGCCATACTGTTACATGCCTTCATACACAGCCAGCAAATTAGTGTCTTCCTTCTCGTATCGCTGATCTGTTCTTATTTTGGACCACAACCATGAAGCTTGTTCCATTAGCACCTTTTCCTCCATAGCTCCAGCATATGCCTTGTAGCTGAATAGGTTTCTGTCTGGTATAGCTGAAAGTGAATTCATTCCAGCTTTGCCTCTTAATGCACTTGCTACAAAATCTGGGATTTTGTACTGCCGATTTCCTTTAAGCTGAATGTTTTGTTCTGTTAACAGCTGATTTAACTCAAATGGATGATATATCCCTAACGAGAAAAGAAGACATGCTTGAGAGTGAATAGAAATTCCCAGTCAGTCCAATTAGTGCTGAACTATCGCAGTGTGTGGGTGTGCAAAAGGAATGGTCTGGACATAAATCCAGCAGTTCCTACCTGTTGGCTTTAGTTATCAGCAAGACTTAGATGCAGATTTCAGTGTTTCAAAGTGTGCTGGTATGAACAATGGGCACAAACCGGCTGCAGACTGAGGGGTGGGTAGAAAGGACCTCCATAATGGATCATCACAAAGCCTGCAAGGGAAGTATATAGATTTATATATACACACGTAGATAAGGGACCTGCTGGAAAGGGTGGGTGAGCACAGAGCTCGGAGGGAGAGCTGCTCTCGACTCCCTGCTGCAGCACACCTTACCTGCTGCAAAAATGCCTATTCCACATTTTACCTGAATTATATTGTGGTCTACCTATTGGCTTCTGGTGAGCTTCATTTCCCTTTTCATTGGGAAACTCTCCAGGTCAAATAATGTTGTATCACATTGTGTTTTCTTTCTGCAGTCTCTGTAATTTTGTATCTCCCTTTTTGATTTGACACAAAAGACAGCATCTCTTCCCAGCACCCCTTACATGCCATGCAGACTTTCCATGTCAGCCTGAGGATATTCATTTATTTTATTTTAAAATACTACTGCCTGCAGTATTTAAAACACTACACCTTCAAAGCTGTAAGAGGTCCCTCAGCTGGAGGTCCAACAGCCACTGACACATAGGTGAGAACCAAGGAAATTCTGCTTTAAAGGATTCAAGAAAACACTTACTTGTATGAAAAAACAAAGCTCATCCTTACCTCAATACTTTAAAATATATAGTAGAGAGATTGTTAGCAGTAGCTATGTACCCTGGGTTTTGTTTCCTTCCAGCTTTAGCTTCACATGCTGAAAATGCCCAGGTTTGGCTTTGACTTGTGAGTAAATATTTTTGGGAAGTGTGGGGGTGAGCAGACAGGTATGTGAAATGTTGCTTTTGTGCAATAAGCAGTTCCTGTCACCTTCTTGCAAGAACTTGTGGCCCGTAGGAACTGAGGCGAAAGGCGGAAAGCTGGCAAGGAAATGACATGCAGGACAAAAATGTCCATAACGGTCAAGAAAACCAGGAAGGGGTGTAAAACCTCCCACAAGAATTGCCCAGCATTCACTTTTCCCCCTTGTGAAGGGCTGACAGAGTGGGTTTCTGGTCTACGACTCTGCACCAGCCCCAGGGATCCTGCTGACCCGAGCATTACAGGAGCTGTGGAAAAGGAATGCGTGTCTCCCGGGAACTTGGGAGGGGCAGAGGGGGGTGGCGGAGGCACAGGGAGCAGGGACCCCTCCACCCTGGCACAGCAGCCCCAACACGCAGCACCGCAGCGAGCCTGGCACGGCACGGGACCTGCTCACAGCCTCGGCTGCCTCTGGTTACGTATCCTCAGAAAACAAACCTGGGAAATGACAGTTCAAGAGTGGCTCAGAATAATTAGACGTGTCTGTTGCAGATTCGACATGTGCTGCTGGTTGAAAGCAAGTCCTAACTCAGTTCCCAGCCTGCTCATGAAAACTGCCAGCAGAATACGCGCCCAAAGCTCTGATGGTGCCAGCAAAGTCTCTGTTTCACCACTGCTTTACCCTCCTGTGCTTGCTGTCCCTGCAGAGTGGAAGTTGTTGTCCTTATTGCTGTTCTTGGACACTGTCAACCCGCTGTTTAGGGGGGGGACGAAATCCTGCTGTGCCTCATTCCTCAAGGAGACACCCTGATGCCTGCTGCGATGGCACGGGAAGCTTCTCTCCCCCAGCCCAGAGCGGGAGGAGCGTGCGCCTGTGTGCATTTTTAATGCCTGAGCTGACATTTTGCTGTCTTGAAAACAAAAGCTGTTCATGGGCTAATTAAATTGATTGGCACACAGCATAATGAAAGCCCCAAGGAGTGCCAGAGTCCCAACAGGGTGTGCACTTTGGAAGACAGAATGACACAGTACTGTGTACTCACTAGATTATAATTTTATAATCAATAGTGGGTAATGTGGTGAGTGGATAGCGTGAGAAATCAGAGGGCTTGGTCCATAAGGCCCTGGTAAGTATCCAATATGACTGGCATATATTCCCATAGGGATGAATACTCTACGTCTTTTCTTCTCCTTCTTTGCCTTTTTTAATGTTATAAAACAACTAAAATAATGAAACTGCTGTTTCAGAGTCCTTCTGCATTTCTGAATGTGGAAATGGTTTCCAATTGGCACTGCCACTGTGATGACCCTGTGATACTAATACAGCAATAAATAGAATTAATGTAGGTGACATTAATCCTGGTAGAGCAACTACACTTCCAGAGTCTAAAGATAATGCAGAATGCTAAAAAACTCATTCTAATTACAGCAGGGAGCATCTTGCCTCCTTCCTAGATTGCCATTTTAAATTGAAATTAGTATTCTCAGTAGAAAAGATCTTTTGTTCCGCTACTATCCAAGCAAGACAGTTCTACAGAGAAGGTCTAATCGTGTGTTAATACTTACATTACACAGTTTCCTCAAATGGCCTAGAAAGAAAACAGGCAGGAAACAGTGGAGATCGCATGCCAAGAGAGGCAAAATTAAGTATTTCAATTAAGTACTTTCTACCTAATGCATGAATAGAAATGAACACAGCACTCCCTCTGAGGTGCCATAACCGAAGCACCCTACGAGGGTATCTCGGTGGGGTACAGGGATAGACTTTCCTCCTTGCTGAGACACATCTCCACGTGGCTGCCCAGCTGGCTGGCAGGGAATCTGTGGAGTGAGGCAGTGCTGCCTGGCTCCTCGTGCTCCCCCAAAGCCTTTTGCACCCCCAGATCCCTGCTGCCACTGCAACAAAGCTGGGTTTCCCCACTCAGCTGAGGCCCCAGGCAGCACCACAATGTTGTTTTGAGTCCTAGTTCCAATTTTCACTGGAGCTGTCTTGCAAGTAAAATCTCCAGTTGTGTACATCTACATACCAGTTGGTCACTTGTTTTAGACATCTCTGTCTTTTTCTCCATTGTTGGGAGAAAATCTTGCAGTGGAGAAGGCAGCTGGGTTTTCCCAGCCTAGTGAGGACTGCAAGAAACTGGAAGTTGGATGGAGCAGAGGGAGCCTGCGCTCTGGGAATGTGCATGGTACCACTTGTACACAACCCTACTGCTGCTGGGAGGTTTTGGGTGGTTTCAAGAGTCTTAACTCTACACTCTCTGTTAGTGAACCCAGCGGTGATCTTGTTTGAAGTGATGGAAATGGGTGCAAACGCCACGTTTCCTCTGAACAGCTCTTCAGAATTGGAAAGTTTTGCAGGTGTCCTCACTCCTCACCTCCTGGGAAGGTTTCAGCTCTGTCTTGCCTCCTGTAGATACACATGGCTTAGGGGTGCAGTTGGGCACCCCTACTGACAGCAGGAATCTGGCAGTCAGCACTGCAGGCGTGTTCTTCAGGCTCCAGAGATCAGAGCAAAGCTCTCAGTTTTCTCTGGGTTTGCTGTGCAGAACCCCCTGCTCTGCACTCCCTGGGCGTTGGTGATGTATCTTCAAGGGCACCTCAGAGCATGGCCAAGGCTGAACGGTGCATTTGCTGGAAAACACACTCTCACTGCTGGATAATCAGTGCTGACAGCAGTGACTTGCTGTTTGGGTAAGGAGGTGTCCTGGCAATGACCCCGAGCCGTAATAACGAGCAGGGACCCCCAGATGTGCAGGACCTGGCTCTACCTCACTCCATGCCCATGGGATTGCAATGTGGGTGTGGGGAGGGATGAATCCCAGACTCCTACCCAAGGAAGGGAGTTCAAAGAGGTGGCCCTGCCATCACCTGACCAGGGCAGGATGGCAAAGGCTGCTTCCCTGGTCATTTCCAGATGTGCAAAGGGTGCTCAGGAATCAGATTTCAGCCACTCTGCATATTCACACAGCATCAGCTTCCAGCACTGGCCCCCAGCACATACCTGGACCCCAACTTCACGCCAGTTTGCAGGGGGAAAGTATTGGAATGCACTTCCCAAGGCTCACTTGACTGCTGAGAGAGCAGTCCTGCTGTGGGCCCTGCAGACACAGCTGGAGCAGCAGTTCTGGAATGGAGGAGCCAACTATTTTTTAGAAAATACCTACAATTGCACCACTGGCAAATCACATCAATGGTAAACATCATCTTCTACAGCTTAGCAGATATCAGAAAATATAGTAATATTGGATTTTAAATTTAATTTCTCTTTTGATATTTCTTTATAAACATGTTTAAATCCGGGCAAAATTTTTTCTTGCTATTTTAATGTAGTATTTAATCAGGACACCTATTTGTTTAAAATAAATTTTGCCAATGCTAAAAATACAGGAAAGCTAAAATCAGACAATGTTTTCAGGTGCTAAACTTTCCTACTATGTGTGAAACGTGATTGAAAGTGATTGAAACTGATCTGGAACAAATTTTTAAAAGCAAAGATTAAGAAATGAGAGAACAGTAATGTAATAATAGGTGAAAGCCTGGTATATTGCCTTTCTACAGAGCAGCAACTGCAATTTAATAGCAGTGGAGGTGACCTCTTGCTGCTGTTAGCAAAACCCCTTATTGATGCCCTTCTGAGCTTTTATCCTTCCGCTTTGCTGTATTCTGCACCCATGTTTTCTTTCCCAATCAGTCCTACGTTAGTTGATGGAGATAAAAGGAAGAACATGCCATGTGGCCACACCTGGTACTACATTTCCTGCAGAAATCTCACCCCATGCTACTATCCTGGGCTGAAATGGGTCACTCATCACTTCCCATATAGTAGCATCTCACCTGTGGTGGTGCAGAGCACCCGACCGCCTCCCAGGGCACCTGTGCCAGAGGCTCTCACCAGCCCCAGTGATGCTGATGGGAGTTACTGGGTTTGTTGCACTTGAGGGCTGGTGGTGGTGCTTACCTGAGGAAAGTCATGCCCTCTTGCTTTGCCACATGGCAGCAGTTACCAGCCCATGTGTTCAAGCAGTGACATATTGAACATCTAACCCTAGGGCTGCATTTTCAAAGGCTTTTAGTGTAAACTGATGTTATTCCCCAGGTCTCTGCTGATGGCACAGGCTCTGTTTAACTGTGGTTCATGTTAGACTCAGGGTATTCTTCAGCTTTTCTTGAATTCTAAGGTCCATAGCTACCAGTACTGGCCAATCAATGGTTTTCTTAATGGATCCTAGGATTCTGCTTTGGCCCTGGTTTTACAACAAGAACAAGCAAGGTGCAATCCTTGCCCAAGCCCCACTGTCAGTGGTGAAGCCCCAGTGGCCTGGGGTGGTGGTGGTGCCCTCCAGCCCTGCCTGCCCCTGTCTTTTGCAGACGGCCCTCCCTCACATTCTTGCCTGAAGGGTTCCATTTGGGGAAGGAAGGGCCTAAAAAATGATCATGGAAATGGAAACGGAGTTATTCAGTTTAGTGCTGCCACATTATGAATCCTGGATTTCCAGCTGTCCTGATGCCAATACTCTATTTTATTTCACAAATATCTGAAAATATGGTAATGACAAAGAAGTGTCAGGAGTTCAGACTAAGTATTAGAAGTCCCTTTTGTTTGCAGTCCTTTCTGATGAGTTTGAAGCTGATCAGGGTAGGAGCACCCTGAGCAATAAGTACCTCTGCACTGATGTCTCCTCGGCCAGACCCTTTTCACGTCTCCTCCAGCTATTGTTCCCTTTCTCATTATCCTGCAGCTCATTCTCTCTCCCAGCCTCTCTGGCCTCCTTCCTCCCAGAGCTGTTCCTCTGGCAGAGCCAGGCAGCTCCTCTTTGCTGCTGCTGTGTGGGTCATTGTCGCCTCATTACTGGGATGCTCTGCTGGCTTCTGTCCTGCCACTGGGCTGAAACAGTGTTGAGCATTTTCCTGGCCACATCTCAGAGCTCCCCGGCATCTATCACCTCTCTGAAACTCAGTGAAACTTCAGTATGAGTTTGACAACTTAAGGCAAAATTCAACCGCTCCCATTGACAATTAGGAAGGAGGTGATGCTGAGGAATAAACAAAGAAATACGTCAGTAGCTGAAATAAAAAAGCCTAATTAAAAGCTAATCCTGTAGTACAAAGAGGTGCCAGCTCAGCTCTTACTGGAAACAAATACCCTGGCAATCATTACTAAGGCCATTTCTAATTTAATGTGCAGTTGCTGAAGCAACAGCTTCAGTTCAAGCTGCAAAAGCTGAAGCACAGAATCCTGGTTGGAAGCCACACTGCTGCAGGGACTCTTCTGCCCTCAAGTCCTCACCACCTTTATTTAAATTCCAGATACAAATAGACTCACCTATTTTGTATCTGAGTCATTATGAAACAAATATAGAATCATGGCATGTTTTGGGTTGGAAGGGACCTTAAAGCCCATCCAGTTCCAACCTCCCTCCCATGGGCAGGGACATCTCACACTAGAGCAGGCTGCTCAGAGCTCCATCAGCAGGTATATTGACTGCAGGAAGAACATTAAAAATATAAATATAAATCTATTCTGAGTTGCTGTGAAGCAAAGCCAGCTGATGCCTCAGATGATGTGTGTACACGGACACAGGGCAGAACTGCTCTCAAGGCACAGAGCACAGCACAGCACGGGTGGGAAGCCCTGGCTAAACCAGACAATTTCCACCTCCCCTCAGGAAATTGAGTATCAGTTACAGACCAGCTGATGAGTGTTGAGATGGCTTTGTACGATGCCATTACAGAGTGCATTAGTCCCTGCAGCATCACAGGTCACCTGTGACTGTTGTCTCTGCAAATGCCTCATCCCCATCAGAACCCCCTATTTTCAGCAAATTACACTGGGATCAGGTCCCTCATTATATCTGATTTAGCTGAGTTTCCATTCCTTATGTCCCTGATTTTGTTTCCTGTTTCATACAAAATGAGTCACTTTTCTGATTTCGTACCACCAATGCTCTGCAATTATTTTACTCTTTAATACCTTCCAGATGCCCACCCGGGGGGTACCGAGCGATGCCTCCGCTGCCCGGCTGCTGCTGCCTCTTTCCCAGACAGACCCCACACAGAACCAGCTGCATTCTCATCCAGTGACACCACCACTACTTCAAGGGTAAATTTAGCGAAAAGTAACCCCAGCATCCACCTTGTCCCATGTTTCACACATTCCTTTCTGTGTGACACTGTCCCCCTCCAGGCATGGAGCCTCCCAGCCATCATTCAGTTGAGCAAACCCAGTCTCTGGCCATGGAGACTCCTTGGGAGATCGAGATAAATGTGGCATAGGTGGAGCCATCTGAACCAGAGGTGCTCCCCTGAAACGGTTCAGGCAAATCCAACAGACCTCCCTTCCCCTCAGGTGAGTTTTAGGCTCTTTCCCCTGTTTTGTATTTGGGTTTTTTTTGCCTAAAAATCAGATCAGCTCACCCTGGGTGTGCTGCACCCGAGCCAGCAGCAGTGCCTGTGGGGCTGTGCCTGCCCACTGTGGCAGCTGGACCCTCTGCTCCCCGTGCCCAGGCAAGGCCAGAGGCTGCTGCCCGCTGTGGGCACACCAGTGCCTTCCATCCCCTTAATGATTGTTTATTAAGCTCTTAAGGGATTAACTTTTGGCTTTTAAAATTGGAACTTCAGGAGGTTATTTCAGGAGGGAGTCTAAAAATGTGCTGAAAAAAATATCACTGGCATATATAATCCTTTTTGTAATCTCTAGAATTTATCTAAAAGAACCCACAGTTAAGGAAAAATACCTCTGTTAATATTCAAACATGATTGAATATATTTGTTGTTGTATGAACCTTTTAAAGCTATTAATGATTGATTTTAATGCCTTGCATTTAATGAGGGGGCATGATCAGCACTGATTTAAACCACAGCAAACTTGTGTGTGAAAGGCAAAAAGTCCTCTGTGAGTCTCTATTTGCCACTTGATTTCTAATGTAAGTAAAGACAAAAGCAAGTATAAATGGGGTAAAAAAGCTGTACTCAGAACTGCAGAGATGTCTCAGAGAAGGATTGATCCCAAAATATACTGGTATTTAACATGGGGTTTCTTAAGAGAAACCTGTCCTTCATGCACAGGACCAGCATCATTGTGCAGAGCTTACTGGGAAGGGCTGGAGTGCAGCCATGGTTCATCCCATGTAATGGATCCAGTGTAATCCTGTGTAATCTACTGTCACTTTGCAAAAACAGTTCCTTAAAAGTCACTTTAAGAGTTCCTTAAATATTCCTCTTGTAAAGTACTGAGATAGTCAATGCAATATTCAGCCAAGTGGCCTAAATCTAACTCACTCCTGGAATTGCACCTACACAGCATCTGTCGCTGTGCAAACTCACATTGCTGCGGAGCGCTGATCAGACCTCCCAGTGCAGCCTCCAGTCCAACCTCTGCTCACCTCCAGGAGCTGTTTATCCAGTTCTTCAACTAATGCAACATAACTCTGTTATAAGATGTATCTTATTAAAAGCTTTTCAATTGTTCTGACAACGTCTCTCATTTGTGTTCTGGTATTTTGTCCACACTGATGGTTATTTTACTGTAATCTGCTTTTTGTGCTCACCACAAGAGAGGGGAAGTGTTGCTGGCAGCTGTGGCTCTGTGGGGACCCTCGCTGGGGACCCAGCATCACCCAAGCACCATTCCCAGGAACCTGTCCCACATCCTTTCCCTCTCACTGCCTGCTCTGTTTGGTCATTTCTGCTCTCAGGAAGACACACCCAGCTGCCTGAGCCCTCCTTAGCCAAAGGACAGGGATGGGCTTTACCTGCTTTCAGAGCCACTCTAACCTGGCTTAGGCACCCAAACTGCCCAGGGCTTCCTGCCTCTTCCTTTCCATACCCCCTGATCTTTAAGAAATGCATCACCACACGTAACAATAAATTTTTAAAATCTTGATTTGACACAGTTGTAAATGTTAAGTAAGGGAAGGCCCATTCCCTAAGAAGCTGTGTGGTTTTACAGGAAACAAGTGAAATGTGAGTAAGCAGTAAATACAAATTGCTTCAAACCTGGAGTGCCCTTTTATGTGCTATCCTATTACTGTGCAACCACAGAGAGTGAATTACCGAATTCCAAATGTCTGGAAGAGGAAACGCCAGTGAGATATGTCTGGTGATCATTCCCTTTCTATGAGATAGCTTAGGCATTGCTTCTGGCTGGTTTTCCCCTTATCTCTACAGGACCAGGGGACAGAGAGGGAAAAAATTCCTTCAGCCTGAGTCACTGAGAAATTAAAAAAGGACAGTAGGAGACAGAGAGGTCCCCTAATTAAAACAGAAATATTTGTTGTAGATTTGTGTAGCCCTGGTACCAAGATTTACAACCAAGTCATGGCTTATCCTAAAAAATGTGTTGCCCTCCCTGAGCCACATCCAGATGCAGCTCTGCCCAGCCTTTACCCAGCACCTAGGTTTTCCTTGGCAGATCACTCCCTCCATGCCTATAGTAAACCATAGCTGTGTAGAAAACTGATGGACAGGTTGTACAAGGATTAAATTCTGATTTAGAAAAAAAAAATAGGCCCAGACGGGAGGAGCAGGGAACAGCACCATCCCTGCAACAGCAACCCCAGGGAGCAGCTTCCTAAAAAAGGCAGAGGGTGTAAATTTGCTGCCCTGAGCCCCAGCAGCAAGGCAGCCCCTCACCCTGCCGTGCCCCTGCCCACACCCAGGCTGGCTCCACTGCCTCCCCTCGCTGGGGTTCAACCTCTCCTCCTTTGAATGTCCCATTGCAGAGCACTGGCTCCAGTCAGCCCAGATTCTCTGCAAGTCTGGGAGGAGAGTAAAGACTGTGCCTGCTTTCTCCAGCATATTTTAAAGAAACAACCCTAGAGGCTTACAGGACTCACAATTTCTGGTGGCAGAACACCAACAAACCTCCTTCTGGGCATAAATACCCCAGTGAAGAGCTCGGGTTTTTAGCCCATCAGTACCACTGGTTCCACCCACGCTGTGCAATGCAGCACAGGTACGACCAGCCCCAAAGGCTCTCCCCAGCAGCTCTTTTGCAGCCAGGGCCAGACCATCCCAGAGATGCTGGTGGTCTGTGTCCTCCCAGCCCCATTCCCAGGGTCTGCAGACCCCCCACGCCCCTAGGCTTGCTGGGGTGCCAGCACCAGGTGCTGAGGGAGGAGGATAGAGCTGCAGACAAGCTCATTCGTGGCTCTGCCTGATTTTGGCAGACAGTTTAAATAGATGCTAAGTGATGCAGGAGCTCTTGAGGAAAGGAGAGCAGGACTTCGTCTCCCACTGTGTTTGCGCTGTGCCCAGCGGGAAGGCACCCTCCATGCTGTCTTAATGGAAATAAATACCTCCCTGGTACAGGTGCTAATGAGGCTTCATCTGTTTGGCAAAGGCAGCTGCTGCAGGAACCCTGCCAAATCCCCCTGGTCTCGGCTGCAGTGGAGAAAACAGCAGCCAGGGCAAAGGCTTAGTACTTTTGTAAGGTAATGAGAGAAGAGTGATCATCCTGCCAAGCTTACTGGCCAAATAATGAGATTGAATCTCTGAAGTCATAATTTTGTGGTTAAGTGAACAGGACTAATTCTATGTAAACTGATGGGTCTAATTACTGGACTCCTTTCTAGAAAAAATATGGGAGCAGCTGTCCAGCAGCCTACTCCAGAACCAGGGGGGTCTGCAAGGCTCCTCCAGCACCAACAGCCTGGCCCTCTTTGTCCCAAGGCTGCCCAGGCACCCAGTGAGGCTGACTGGACACTCCAGCCCACACGTCTCACAGCAATGGCCTTTTACTCCGCGAGGAACGTACCAAACACCTTTGTAGGAGCCTCCTGCCTTCGGGTCCAGCAGGAGAGAGCTTAATTGGTGAGAAGCCCCCAGTGCCAGCCCCATAAGCTGCTTAGAGCCTGCTGAGCAGCAGGAATGGCATCAGCTTCCCTGCCCAGCACATCAGTTTGGGCTCAGCAGCCTGACAAGGACTCACTGGCCGGGCGCTGACTCCCCTCCCTTGCACCCGGCACACGCCTCGGGATGGCACGACGATGCCAAACCAGCTGCAAGGAAGAGGCTCTGCAGCCAGGAGGTGCAGCAGTTCTGGTGAGACTGCTGTGCTGGGTCTCACCTGGGGCAGGGGCAGCTGCCCCTTTCCCAGCAGCCACGGGACCCACAGACCCAGGGGATGGATCAGCCCCTGCCCACAGCCCGGGTGAGGAGGGAGCACAGCGGGTGGGCAGGGGTTTGGCGAGTCGCCTTGTGCCCACCCAGCTGCTGGCAGGGAGCGTGGGCTGGCACAGCCACAGCACTGTGTTTGCAGGGCTTCTCCCACAGATATTGCCCTGCCCAAGAGTAACGAGTCCCTGCCAAGAGGCTGGCGATTCCTGTGGTCAAATTCAGCTCCTCTTAAGGAACAGCGTTGGTGTGCGCTGGAGAGGACCATGGGCTCGTGTGACTTTGCAGCCCAGAGGTGCTTGTTCATGCCACCAAGTCCTTGCACTGTGAGGTTTGGCTCAGGAGGGTTTCTCACCGTAAGCCTGACCGACTGCCAGAGGCCCCTCTGGGGTCCCACGGTTCTAACAAACACGGCAGGGAGATGAGGCTGTGTCAGCAGGAGCCCAGGTTTGCTGCCCTTCCCAACACCATGCGTGGACCTGTCCCTGACCAGCCCCGTGCCACATGCTGAAGGGTTGGGGAAACCTGCTGGCAGATGCCTTTTCCAGGTGGGATTCATATTAACCACCTGCTTTACCTGAAGGGCCACTCGAGGGGAGCACTCCCCACCCACACCCCTCCAGCTCTTTCCCCAGCTCTCTCCAGAACCCCTGTCCACCTCCCTGCTGCTGCAGGTCTCTTGCCTGCTAGGTCCCAGATGTACACATTCATCTCCTTCCTGTGCCTTTCTCTAGTGGATAAAAACTGATTTAAAATAATATTATTTTTTTTGTCACTGATGAATATTAAAGCCCATCCCCTTAGGGGTTGGTTAAAAAAAGTCAGGGCCTTTGAAGGGGGGAACACTGAACTGCACCAAGCCACATACTTAAATTTATATTATTTTGTTTAAATTAACGTTGGGGTTTAAAAAGCTGTTTAAAATCAAGACAAAGAAATTACTGGCAATGTTAACTGTGCCACTTAGAATAAATAGGCTTTTGCAGAGAAATGTAAAAATAAATATGCTGTTCTTCTAGTGGCCCCACTGATCATTTCATAATGAAAGCAGGCAGATGAATTTCCTTTCAGTGAAAACACACAGAAAAATGACAGGCTCGTGGTTATTTACTTTAAGTTTTGAAATGAAATTACGGCAATTATTTTCCTCTTCAGAACACGAAACGCAGAATTAATAGAATTCACAGAATATGAATATTCAATTACCCGTGTTTAGGGGTTTTTTTGGTGACTGGTGCTGAAGGAATAAGCAAATATTCCTTCAGAGCACTGTCTCCAGCACTGCTGCCTGCTGGCAGATCCCTGCAAGGTGCAGCTCTTGCTCTGCCTGGGAGCCGTGCACGGGGCAGAAGCTGTGTGGGTCCAGGGGCTGATGGGCCTGGGTGATGCCCCGAGCTCTGGAGGCTCCTGTAGGCCAGGACCCCTTTCCCAAGTGCCCAGACCTGGAGTGGCCGCAGGCTCTGGTGGGGAGAAAGGGAGCAGAGCAGAGCTCGGGGGGTGCTCACCCAGCAGCTGCAGCCAGCAAACCCTCACCTCTGCGTTGGCGGCTTGGTTACAAAATGTTGTGGAAAACTGAGGAAAAGTTTGTAAGCAAAACCCACTCCAGTTCACAGAAAGGTTTTCCCCGGAATGCCAGAGCAGAGAGTGCATGACTGGTGTTACCTGTAGTCAACAAACAGCCATAAATTGTTTAGATGATGAATTTAGATGGCGGGGCCCAGTGTACGGGTCTGTACACTCAGTGTGGGCTCCAAAGTTGTTTGGATTGTTCAGCCCTGCCACGAGTGATGCTTCTCATTAAAGTCACCAGCTAAAGGAAGCTGCTGGCCAAGTGCCTGGCTCTAATGTGGTCCTCTCTCTCTCAGTGCAAGGCAGCAGGATTGCAACCCATGGGTAAACGTGTGCACACGTGAGGTGTGTTATTAGCGTGTTGCAAGCCCTCTCCCCAAAATAATGTGGTTTTGCTACACAGGCAGAGGTTTCAGAAATCACAGCTTAAATAAAGCAGGAATAATTACCATTAAAAACTACCTCCCAGCCCAAAAGGGCCGGGGTGCCTGTGCCTCAGCCCCCTGCACACCAGCGTGCCCACAGGGATGCCTGTCTGTCTCCATGCACAAGGATGAGATCAGCATCCCCTGTGTCGACGCTGTAAAAAGCCAACAAAACCTGCATCTGGCTTTAGTTTTCATCTAGATCTAAAGATGGGAAGTGCTACCTGTGGGGTCCTGCACCTGAGCCTGCACAGGGCCAGTGGCTTTGACCCGAGTCCTGGACTGGAACCTGGGATTCCTGCCCCATGGGGGGCCACAGCTGCAGCCTTGCAGCACCTTCATTCAAGGAACATTAAGGGCAAGACTTATTTTTCCAGCTCAAAACTAAACACTGGAAAACACATAGGTGAAGATTTCTGAAAGTATTTCTCTGCTCGTAGTGGCAAGGTCATTTTTGTTTTGTTTTTGAAAGCAACAAACTACCATATGGGAGTTACTAAAGGAAACGGATGGGAAAAAATGAACTTTGAAACAGTGAAATGCATCAAAACTGCAGGTCTTTCGGCAGCAGCATCCTCAAGCAGCCTATCTGAATTTTGTCCCTGAGCCACAGAGGTCTTCAACACCTCTGTGTGCATCCAAACATTGTACAAAACAAGTATGGAGCCAGGCAATGATGGGAAGATCTGCAGGCTACATCTGAGCCTGGTCTGCCCCACAGCCAGGAGAACATCTCTCCTGCAGAAATCAAACCTATGGAAGCTTGTCTCCATCCTGAAGCTCTGACTGTAGGTGTGAGACAGTGCAGACACCTTGGGGCACTGTTCCCTCACCCTAGGATGGCCTTCCTCTCCTTGCCCCATGCAGCAGCTCCTGCACACATCACTGGTGACGTCCTGGTTGCATGAGCAGGGAGAATTAAATCTCCCAAAGAAGATGAGGCAAATGCATAATGCCACCACCTCTAAGCCCTCCATAGCACAGCCTCTCCACTGCCCTCCAAACCAGCTGGCCACTGCCAAAGCTCTGCTGACACCACTGCTGACAGAGCCACCCAGAGCCACCTCTGAGTTCCGTGGGGATCTGCTCTGGGACTGGTTCTGCCAGTTTAAAGCAGTACAGAAGGTTTCCTTCTATTTCCCTTTTATAGGGTATTTCTTTAAGGTTCACACAGCCTCACAGAAGGAGGTATTAGTACAGCATAAGCTAACGTGTTTACAGCTTCACGTTTAAACTTGAAAATATGTTTTCTAAACTGATGGCTGTACATTTTCAGACCTTCCTGAAGCGCTTTTTTTTCTTTGTATAGCTTCTGCTTCATTATTCTAATTTAATAAAACCAGAGCTAAGGCAGAGGGCCGACTCTTTCTGGCTAATGACAGACTTTGATTTGTTTGTACTTCTTGTTATAGATTTTTCCTAATTACAAGCATTTTTCAGAGGCAGTTGAAAAAAATAAATGAGCAGCTGGTTTGAATGTGCAATCTATTATTGTATTTCCTAGAGCTGCGGAAAAAGTATTACATTCACAGTAGGGTGGTTTTCAACAGAGGAGGGCAGAGGAGGCATTTTCCATGCAGCAGTCCATCTCACCTCCCTCCCCTCAGTGTCATGGCCAAGAAAAACCTAATTTTTCAGCCTTCCTGGTATCCCTTGAGGTACCCACACAGCTCAGAGCACGATGTGTGGGTTCTCCCCAGGGCAGCCAGAGCAGGGAGGAAAAGAAGCAGCATCTCTGGGGCCCCAGGGTGATTGTGCTCAGTAAGGGAGAAGAGGGGTCTCCAGGGTCTGGATGAGCAGAAAAGGGACTACAAATGTGGCAACAGCCTTGCTGGGAAGATGCTTTTCTCAGCAAAGAAAATCAGCCAAGAAACAGGGGGACTAACCCTAGAGAGGCTTCAGCCCAAACCAAGAAACGCACCCAGAGCCGCCCCAGCGCCTGCCCAGCTCCCACCCTCTTATGACATAAAGGCCACTGCAACAGCTCACGCTCCTGTCAGGTCACCAGGGCCATGAGTGGTGGCCATGGGGCTCATCCCCAGCCCAGGTGCTCTCCCCAGAGGTGCCAGACACACCTGACTCACCTTCCCAGCCAGAACAAAACACTGCTGCGGTGACAAAGATACCATCTGAAACCTTCCACACAAGCCTCAGAGTCTGGTGCTGTGTGACCCAACTCATGCATATCCATACAATGATTTCCCATTAAATACTGATGGGAACACATCCTGAGGTAAATATAATACAGACATTTTTTCTTTTTCTGAGCAGATGATGTCATTTACTGCACAAACTTACTTATTATAAAGTCACAAGTTAGTTTCTAGTTATGGGCAGGACCAAACACAGTCCTGCTGTTGCCAGTTGTAGTTTTGGCCACTTCTTGTCTTGCAGTTCACTGGAAATCACGCACATGTTATAAAACCGTATTGCTAAACGCCTGGTTAACTCATCCAAGTCAAAGTCCCTGCATGTTTGATTCATTTGCCAAACAAAGCCTGATTTTCCTATGAAAACAAACCACTACACGTTTCTCTTCACGCCTTGGGCAAGAGGATTTCTGGAGGTGGTTTTGTTGGTTTACTTTTTTCCTTTAAGATAACACACATTATTGTAGAAACCATTTTAAGACTTGAATCAAAAGAAAGGTTAGGATCCTGTGTTCTTTACGAGGGCAAATTTGGAAAAAGTTGTATTTAAATCACTCAGAATACATTTTCCCTTGGCAACGCACTGTAGAAGGATTGTGACCCCAGAAAAGCCAGCCAACCCTTAGCAAGTCTGCTTTTAGCTGCCCTCATTTTTGCAAACCAGCAAAGAAGTACAACAATGTGGTCACAAAGATAATGCTGCTGGAGGAATTCCTCCGCTAACTCCTCGGTGTCGCTGCGCGCTGTAGCAGGGTGCATTTGGTAGATAATCCCTAGACACCAAGGTGCAGAGAACATGCTGGGCATGACATGAAGGAAGGAATCCTGAGAAGGAAGGAACCATGAACATGCCCTCATGGCAGTTGGGAGTCACCTTTAGATTAAGGGCAAACGCCCACCCGTCCATCCCTCCCAACGCCCGCCGGCACGGAGCCACGCCATGCTTCCCTGCTGAAGTGTCTCAGAAGTGCTGTCAAGTGGTGCTTCCCTTCATTTCCCCCTTCTCTGGAGGATGATTAAGTTGAAAAGCCAATAAACTGGAGCAGTTAAGTGCTCCTGCAGCTACATCCATTCATTGCTCGCTTTCAGGTTTACCACTCAGCCCTGCCAGGGCTCGCTGCCCGCCCAGGGGGTGATGCAGAGCAAACCAGGGACCAGGGCTGGGCTGCCACAAGAGCACCCAGCTGGGGCAGCTCACCCACACATTGGCTGGGAAACGGCAGAGGGCAGGGACTGCAGAGCCTATGGCTGGAAAGCGCTCCGCTGCAGGGAGAGTGAAACCAGGCCTGGGTTTCTTCAGCCTTCTGTATTCACATGGCATTTCAAATTGGAGTGTTCTGGTTGATATAAAACTCAAGGGCCTTTCTATGACCATGCACACCATGCATTCCTATACCAGTGGAAGGTAAAGGCATGAGGGAAGCCCACCTTGTACAGGTGAGGAGCGGTCTGTGGCATTAGGGAGGAGCAGAGCCTGCAGATGTGATGCTGGGTGTGTAGATGACACCAGCATCCCCCAGTCCCAGGTCTCACAGCCCCGTGGGGTGGCTCTGGTGCAGAACAGCAGGTCTTGGTGGAAGGGAGGTCAGTGCCCACGAAGCAACAGCTTACCAGGAGCTATTTCATTGAGGGAAAGCAGCTGGGCACAAGGACGGGCAGGACTGAAAGCAGTGAGCTGTGCAGATGGAGGGGGCAGTTGGGGCTTGCAGGCAGGTGAATTTTCCTTTCAGGCCAACTTTTACTCAATGGGCAATAAAAGAAATGAGTTTTGCTGATCTGACCCTTTCCATTGAGATCACATCAACGTGGAAGCAAGGCCATTCTCCCTGCTGAGCATGCCAGGCTGTGTCCCCAGCAGAGCCTCTCCCAGCCATGGCAGGGGCACTGCCAGCCCTGCCTGGGAGGAGAGTTGAGGTAGCTTTTCATCATTCATAGGTTCTGCCTGCTGCAGGAAACTAGGAGGATCAAGGTTTACTTTACCAGGATCCATGCCTCCTGCAGGCAAGGCTTCTGAAAAATAATCCTTCTGCTCCCAAGTCATGAATTTTTTAACATGATTCATTTAAAAGAAGACTTAATTCCAGTGTGGTTGGCTATGCAGGACTTTTCTAATAGAAAAGTGGAGGCAAGATTGCTAGTGGGAGGGCAGGAGGCTGCCCAAGGGGAGCCCAGCATTTTCCTCTAGCTCAGCTGTGACCTCCTCCAACAGGGAACAAGTCCCTGCGCTTGTCCCAGCTTTAATTTCCCAGTAGTAAATGAGGATACTCAGAGTTCACCACCCTGGTAAAACACTTGGAAAACTAGAAATGCAAAGGGCTGCAAAAGAGCTAAATCTATTGCAGAGGGTTAATAGAACTTTAACATTCAATAGTTATTATTTATGACCCAAGAGTTAAGAGCTGCAAATACAGACTGGGATTCAGTGGTGGAGTTTCACCTGCTGCCCATGCAGCTGGTGCAGCAGGGACGAGAGCTCTCTGGCCATGGCCAGAAGGTGATGCTCACCACTCCTCAATTAAGGAGAAGTCAAAAAGAAGCAGAGGAGGAAAAAACCCTCAGAAGTCCTGTTTGAAAACAAGGAAGCAGCGTTATCAACTCACTCAAACCATTCTTGGCTGTTCTCAGAATGTGTTTGGCCAAATCCTTTGGGTTTTTTTCTCTGAGACCATGCCTGGGTGCCAGCACTCTTGCTGCTCATGATGGGAGAGCTGAGAAGAGCAAGAGACAGGGTGAGGGCTGCAGTGCCCAGCCGGTTGCTGAGTTGTGTTGAGATCAAGGGAACCCCCACCACTCCTCCAGCCACAGGAGCATCCGGAGCCTGCTGGGCTGCCTCGGGTGGCACCAGGCAGGAAGCAGATTTGACTCTATCTGGTGTCTGCTGCTGCTGCTGCAGCCTGACCACATCTGCTTTACGGTTATTTTCTGCTCTTTGAAATAGAAAAGCACCAAAGGAGAGCAGGAGAGGTCTCCTCCAGGGAGCCCAGCCTCAAGAGCATCTGTTTTCTGTTCAAGCTGGCATGAAAACAACCCCTTGGGTAAAACTCCCCTGAAATTAGCATAGGCCTTCAACATGGGATCAAAATAAACCCTCAGCAGTGCATTACACAGCACACACTCAAGTGTGTAAGTATAATAATTAATTAGGTATAATATGCAGCTGACAGCAGCTGATTTGTCTTTCACTAAAGCAGAGCAGAGCCTGATCCACACAAGCCCTGCAGCACTCAGCCCGCTGCAGATGAGCTTGCCACAAGCCCAGCTGCAATCAGACCCCAACCACCCCCTTGCTCAAAACACCATCACACTTTCAGCTCAGAAAGAGGAGCAAAGCAGCCCAACACCAGTCTGGGGCCACCACCAGCACGGAGACAAGAGGCCCTGATAGAGCTCTGCTCACAACCTGTCTGGAACAACAGCATCACAGCGATTACCACCCAGTTAATGAGCTAATTTTCGGATACAAACACTGAGTGAAACAGACTCAATTCACTGTTCAGGCCACCTGAGGATCCCCTCTGCATCTCCCCTCACATCCCTCTCTCCAGCACCTCCAGGATCCCGACGACCACTTGCCTGCTAAACATGCCAGTTCTGACAACGCATAATTAATGCTGGGCACTGCTTTACATATGCATATGAGCTCAATCTGACCTGTAATTACAGCCAGTGGAAAGCCCACCAGTTCTTGCTGCAGCAGAGCCAGCTCCCTGCCGGCAGCCTGTAGTCAGAGGGGTGAGCCAAGCAAGGAAGTAAAGCAAAACCAGAGCCTTTGTGTTTCTCTGCTCTTTGATCTCCCTGTTATCCAGGTGCAGGACTTCAATGGCATCTGCTTAGGGTTGTGGTTTGTTTTGTTTTTCTAAGAACAGTGTTTTTATCATTTAAACAATAAAAAAAAAGCTTGCAGTCTTCACACAATTGGCAACCACACCTGCAAATGCCCATCCTCACAGAGAGAAACATCACTCAAGTTGCATAATTCCCGGTTCCCACAGTCTGGAAGCACATTTCTGAGATAATTCCCTCCATGCCCTTTCATTTTTCCCCTGGAAGCAGCTGCTGTGCAGTGGGCCAGGGCCCGCCAAGCCTCGTGCCAGCGCGTGAGCTGGTGCTGAGCCCTGGAGCGTGGTCCTGGCCCCCTGCTTGCCCCAGCAGAGCTGCAGGAGGACACAGTGTGTCCACCTAAAATCAGGGAGCAGGAGCACGGGGTGAGGGTTGGGAGCAGGCACATTGAGGGAAAGTTTGCCATGGCCCCAGGCACTGGCTGGCAGCTTTCCCTTCTCCTGCCTCCAGCCTTGGCTTCTGGAGGTTCCGCCCTCTCCCTGCTCTGGCCTCCTGAGCCTCTCCCAGATAACGCAGAGCTTAATTGATGCATTAGGAGCAAAGAGCTAAAGTACACATGCTTTCCCAGTAAAGCTAATTCTACACAAGCTATTAGGGGTTTAAGTGCCAGTGGATGATAAGATCAGAAGATGCAGTGAGCAGCTGCTGCTCTCCTCGCCTGGGATCCTGGGAAGCCTCACAGCCAGCTGGGGAGAGGGCACAGGGGTGGCTGGTTGGGCTCTGCTCCTGCCCTTTCCCAGTTCAGGCCTGCTTAATAATTAATGACTTTTTTTTTAATTACTGGAATACTGTGCAGATTCCTCTGGTTCACTGAAGGAGGAAACCAGACCTGTGCCTGGTGGTTTAATAGGATTCAACAGACAGGTAAAGCAGCTCAAGTGCTGGGGCAGAGCAGGTACCCCAGGAAGCTCTTGAAAGGGTTCTTGGGCACTGGCAGAGACTGCCCTGGGAGGTGGTGGAGTCCCCATCCCTGGAGGTGTTTAAAAGACAGGCAGATGAGGTTCTCAGGGATGTGTTTTAGTAGTGGACAGGTAAGTTGGACTCTATGACCTCACAGGTCTTTTCCAACCAAGTGATTCTACGATTCTCTCCCTGTTAGCTGGGCTAACACCCATTGGGAGGTCATGCATTTGAAATTTTTAAAGTTTGCCACTTTCCACAGTTCTGGGGATAGTCTTCAGCCATGGAAACACAGCAGGTTCTTTAAATAATTTCAGACACAGCAAAAGTTGTGATTTTCCAGCATTCCATTCGTGGTGCTGGCCCATGGCTGATATCTCTGAAGACAACAACATATCTATTGAAAATCCAAATATTGAAAGTGAGCTTCACCTGAAAATGCTTCCCCATGCAGAAAATCAAGGGCATTTTTCATCTTGTAAATGTTTTTGACCTGTACATGGACCATCACCATGGGGCTCTGCCCTGGAAAAACCTTCACCAGTCTCTGACAGTTCTGCTGCAAAGCCCCATCACAGCTCATTGATCCAAAACCTAAATAAATCGGTGTTTCTGTTCCCTGGGAAATTTTGACATATTTTGAAATGAGCTGCGAATTTTTAACATTCATAGTTGCCTTTCAGTATTTTGAGTCAAAATATTAATTTTTTCACATTGAATAGTGTTAAAACAAAAAAATGCTAGAGCATGGCAGCGTTTCAAGCTGCTAACAACATTTTACTCTGAAATGTTCCCATAAATAGGAAAGACTAGATAAATTACACCATACAACTTCATGAAACCTAACACAAACTCATGGGGCAAGACTAACAGGAAGTGAAACCTCTCCTCACCAAAGCTTAATTGTCCACTGCAACTCTCAACTCCAAAGTGCTCCTTGTTTAACTTTGTTTTTAGAAGACCTTTTTAAAATGTTCATATTTTATGTCTTGTTGAAATAAAGTTCTGTGCAGTTTTGCAGAGCGAGTTACAAGTTTTCCTCTCTCACTGCATTTACTCCCCTGCCAGTCGCAATCCTTAGAAAGCAGTGGTAAACCTGGGATTCAGCCTGGATGGGGAACAAACCAGTTGGGAAGTAAGAGTGGTCTCTACCCAAGCTGGAGCTGCACCACCGCTGTCCTGGTCAGAATGGGAAGGGCCAACTCTCCATGGCCAACACTCCACGAGGAGCCATTAGAGTTAGAGTTAAGGTTAGGGATAGGGTCAGGCTCTCCCCATTTAGAGTTGTCCCTGTGGAAAGCTGTCCCAAGAGAGCTGGCTATGGAGAGTTGTTCTAGAGCCCCAGCAGAGGTTTCAACTCATCCTTAAGTTAAAATGGCCACGAAGCGGCGATGGGGGTACCAGCCTCTCCAGCACCACGGGTGTGAGGGTCCCTTTTCCTCCTCTGACAAATGCATTGCCTATTTCTGTTATCACAGTGATTTCTGCATCAGTTGAAGGTCAGACACAGCTCTAATGAACACATGGTACCCACTGGGCAGCTCTGTGTAGCATCACTGATCAGCACACACCGCTCTGGGTGCTGCCCCATCGCCCGCACAGGGACAGAGGGACCCTCCTTGCCCCCGGGGTCCCCCCCCAGGCACAGCCCAGCTGGGGCAGCCTGGCAAGAGCAACCAAGGGGCTGGGCGATCCTTTGGGCTGGTTTGTTTGTTTAGTGGTTATTTTAATGTTAACTTCCTCATTAGGCTGCAGTCACAGTAAATCCTCCTCCACAAAAATCCAAACTATGGCCCGTGGAAGTCTTCCCCGCACACATCCTGCCCACTCCAGCCAGCCTCCTCCAGCCAGGGAAGCTAATCAGCTAATTAAGAGATAAACTCTGCTCTCACAGCCTCTGTAACCCAGCGTGTGTCTGACAAGGCAACACTTAATTAAAACAAATCCCCATATGATCTGCAAACAATCTCTTTCTTAATTACAGTGTATTGCCCATCGGAATAATATTTTTAATGAATTGAGCAGTACCGTGGCTGTGCCCCATCCGCTGCTGAGGCTCTGGAGTACACACTCATTTTCTTAGCTCTTTTTTTAGTCTGCACAAACATTCAAAGACCAGAATCCATCTGGAGAAACCAGCACCAACACACTGCAACGATGGCCACAGAGAGGTTATGGGTGTTACAATACTGGTGGTGCCCAGGAACACAAGACCACGTGTGGGGAATCTGGGCGTGAGCACTCCACCAGCTCCATCCCAGTTCCAGGGCTGCAGCCAAACCCCTGTTGCTGCAGGTTATGTACGGACAATAAAAGTCAGCACCTTCTCTATGGTCATGGGTTTGACATTATGCATTTCAGCATGTGAGATTTGCCCAAAGCAGAGCTGGGGGGCTGGTGGCAGCTCTGCAGCATGGCTCGACCACACTGGATCAGGTTTGGTAGTAGGATGCATTCCCCTTTCCAAGAACAACTTTGATCCACACTTTGAACCACCTTGAACCATCTCAACCGAGACTTTGAACCACTTTGAACCACCTCGAACCACCTTGACCCAGCCCTTGAATCACCTTGGACCACCTCGACCCAGCCCTTGGACCACCTTGGACCACCTCGACCCAGCCCTTGGAGCAAGTCTGGGAAGAAAAGAGGCACGTAAAGCCAATACGCCTCATCTGCAACAAATATGCAGGACAAAATACAAGCTCCAGCATTCAAGGCTGATCTCCTCCTTTTCTTCTAAAGACAAGGTGTGAACACAGCCAGATTTTAGTCCCAATTAAGCCAATCCCAACACACACAGCAGCAGCGAGTGACCCGCGGGCCAGGCCGACACGCTGCCGGTACGCGCTGTTCTCCAGGAACAATGACATTAAGGATGGAGTGGGAAGCCACCACGTTTGCACGGAGGCTGAAGCTGTGCGGCACAGACGCTCCACGCCTGGTGGGGAGACAGCTGGGCCTCCTCCAGATTATTAAAAAAAACGAGGGGATGACTCAGCCTCCCTCTCAAAGTGCGGCAGGAGCCGTGCGTGGAGGCCAACCACGCGGCTCCCACAGCCAGAGGGATGCAAGTGGAGATGGTCCCAGCAAGATCTTCTGATCCACAGCCATGGGTGAGGACTACTGGTCCACAGGGCTCCGAGCAGCATCCCAGGGGTGCTCGTGGCTGCAGCGCAGAGATGCTCCTGGCAGGCAGCGCGCCTCGCCGAAAGGCATTGCCGACTTGGCAAGGGACGCTGCCTTCCAGACAAGAAGAGACACGAAGTTGTTGACACATTTCTTCCTGTTCCCATTCAAAACTACATCTCAAGTGGTGCTGCGAGAAAGTCACGTGCCAGCTTTAACAGATTTCTTCCCAGAATGAGTCTTCAGCTCAGAAGGGTAGGACACGAGGGATTAAAAAACTAATACAAAATTCTGTTTGCCGAGAGGACTGTCACAGCATGCTCGAAATAGGGTGCCAAATTCTTCACTCATTTCTGCCCTGTAGTAGCCTGAACTGATGCCACTTGGAAAGCAAAAGACTTAAGAAGCAGTTTGGTTTGTATAATTATTAATAACCACTCTATTGGGAAAGAATTAACAAATAACACACAAGAAATGGTCATAAGTGGGGATCTTCAACTGCAGCACTAAAACCTGGGATTAGGGGGAGGGGAAAAAAAGGGAATGTATTGGAACCATGTCCCTTTCCCATGTCCATCTGTCCATCCAGCAGCAGGCTGGAGGGGGGCCAACTGCCTGGCAGAGTGGGGTTGCAGCACTGCCCTCTGGGAGCCGGGCTGTGAAGCACCAGGGAGGGGAGCACTGCGAGTCCCGGAGACAGGGTGAAATGCAAAATGCTGGAAAATACATCAGGAAGTGGCAAGGCCTACGTTTTAGCACTGAATATGAAATGACACAGAAGAGGGATGTGAAAAACAGAGTTGGGTTCGAGCAGTTTCTGACGCTGGCTGCTGCCTGGGGGACGTCACCCTGTGCCTGCCTGTTGGGGTACCTCAGGGCGTGCAGCCAGCACCATCCTGTCCTATCCCATCCCGTCTCATCTTGTTCCGTCCCATCCTGCCTTGCCCTGTCCTGTCCCATTCTATCCTATCCCATCCCTCTTTGTACCATCCCATCCCATCCAGTCCTAGCCCATCTAACCCACCCAGCCCTTGTGGGAGCAGGGCAGCACTCGGCCCCGCAGCAGCCCCCAGCTACAACATTCACCTTGGGAATGTTTTGGACTCAGCAGGAGCCTGGATGCAGCGCAGGCTGCGGGAAGGGATCAGAGGGGAGCAGGTCACAGCTCTGCAAGATTCAGGGGGAGGCTGTGGCACTGCCAGGTGCTGGGCACTGCCCTGTCTTCCTCCTTGTGAAAAAGGAGGGCTTTTGCCCACGTCTGTCGAGCAGGGAGATAGATGCGTGTGCGAACTAGCAGTGGGCTGGGCTCTGCTGTCCTGAAAGCAAAGCAAAGGCTGGATTCCCGAGATGAAAAACAGATTGGGAAACAGCAGGTTGCCCAGTTTACCTACTGGTGAGTCAGAACACCACAAACCTGGCACGTTTGCTCTCTGGCAGCGAGTGCGTCGTTCGGCTGCGGCATTCAGCAGCAGCCAGGGATGGGTTGGAGGGAGCCAAACCCCCTTGCTCTGCTGGCAGAGGGTTTGCACGTCAGGCTCTGCACTGGGCTGAGCTGTGCTGCTGCCAACGGCAGAGACTGCTGAGGGGACCAGGCTTGGTTTGGTACCCAGAGCTGCAGAAGCACTGGGTGAGTCCTGGCCAGAACCCAGGGCCAGAGGGCTGGTGCTGCCCCAGTGGGAGCGTCTTCCCAGGGTCCCTGAGAAACAGCCTGTGTGGAGGAACATCATGGGATGGCTGTGGCTACAGGGCTCAATGAGAACTCACACATCCCAGCATTTTCCTGACCAGTCCAGTAATGACGGTAAACAACTGCCTTAAGCTTACAGTGATCATTTCATTACTGTAATTAATATGTTTGTTAGCAAGTGTGGGTATGCAGAAGCCTGCCTTCCACAACAGGCCAATGTCCATGTTTGCCAAAACCTCATTCCACGAGGTTCCTCCAAAGGAAAATAATCTAAGTAAATTTGAACACACGGCATATTAAAGTTCAATTACTGAGACAGCACTGGACACGGAAACTCATTGAACACAAGATGAGAGTAGGAGCCCAGGTGGCAGGAGCTCACTGTACCACCTCAGGCAAGCCAGTGTAGCTAGGGCAGTGTGCAAATCAAAAGGGTCTGGGAATAAGCCAGTAAGAGGCCAGGGAAAAAGTGGAGGCCAAAAGGGTTTGTTAGGGAAGAAATTATCTTTAGCTGAAAGCAATGAGATGCTCAGAAAAGTCAAGAAGTCAAAACCAGTCTGGGAAGCGAGCAGCAGAGAAGTCATGGGAGGCTGGAAAAAAAGCTGAGCCTGAGAAACATGGGGCTGGGAAAGGAAAGGGAGAGTGGTGAGGGAGTGGAGGCTGAAAGGGGTGGAAAGATGTGCAGGGGCAGATTTTTGGCTAGTGGCCGGGGGAGAGGGGGAATGCTGGAGGAGGAGGGAGATGCTGGAGGAGGAGCTGGGCGGTTATGGGAGGCTGAGAGGGGAGTTTTGTGAGAAGAGGGGGAGCCTGATGGGGTGGGAGAGTCTGGAGGGCTGGGGAGGCTGGGAAGGGGTGACCAAGGGGGCCACCAGGGTGGAGGGAACAGAGTCAAGCTCACGGGAAGTCCACGCCACTGGGCTGCTATTGCCTGTTCCTCCCATCGCTCCCTTGACTCATTTTGTAATCCATCCTTAATTTACGTGTGGACCGGAGCATCCCATGGGCCCGCACACCCCGGGTGCTGTCCTTCACCCTGTAGCCCTAAGTCAGGGTCCCTCTCGTTGCCATCTTTCTGCTATGCTGCTGGCCAAGAACCCTCATGGTGTTACTCAGGATGGGATGGGAGAGCTCCTAGAACAGAGCCACTGTCCAGGAACAGCAGTCACAGCCACCACAGTCACCTTGCTGTCTCCCTCTCCAGCAGCACTTCAGTTCTTCCTATTAAAGTAGGAACTAAATTCTTCCTATTAAAGTTCTAAGTAAAAGTTTAAGGTTATTTAAAAGCAAGCTGAAACTGTTTACAGTTGTGTAAAGTTAGGTACAGTTATTGGTCCTGCAAAGAGCAGGGAGTTGGACTTAATGATCCTTACAGGTCCCTTCTAATTTGATATATTCTATGACACCACCAGTCACAGGTTTGGCAAATTCTGCCTTCTCTCCCTGAACAGCCCAGCCTGGGGAAGCCTTCACTGGGCTGGGTTTGCTGGTGGCTCCAGGCTGTGGCATCTGCATCGGGCGCTGCTGGGCGAGTACCAACATGAACATCACCACCTGCCCCACCACCTTCCCAGCACTGCTCTGGCACACGGCCTCTGGCAGCTGCCAGCCCTGTCTCAAGGCTAAAGGTGAGCAGACTCCAGCCCCGTGAAGTGCTGCTGAACTGCAGCTGTGCTGAGAGCACAGGGCTTCAGGACAGCTCCAGGTGGCAGGAAAAGATGAGCAGACATAACTGCAGACTAAACTGAAGCTCCATTGCAGCAATTCATAAATCCAAGCACCAGCTGAAGAGGGAGGTTATGTTCAGGCACACGTTACCATCCTGGTTTTCTGTGAAATTCCAATGTAACAAATATCCTCCCCCTATTTTCAATGTGCCAGCCCCCCTCAAGGAGCCACGACCATCCCAGCTGCAGCAGCACGAGCAGCAGTGGACAAACACCTCTCTCCTAAGTTGGTATTTGCTTAACCCACCCTGCAGCAGCTCAGGGAGGAGCAGGGTTCCCACCAGCCGGGCAGCCCGAGCGCACAACGCTTTCTGCTTTAACTTGGTCGTGGCCTCAGTGGGTCTGGTAGAGCTCGGTGAAACAAAGGCAAAGGGGTTTCCAAACTGAGAGGCATTGTGCAAACAAATCACAGCTTCGTGGGGTCACAGTGTTGTAGCGATGGAAACGGGTAAAACTCTGTTTTCCAAGGTGGTTTGTGCCCAAGGTGCTGCCAGCTTCAAAGTACACAGGGATCTCCTACCTGACTGATTTTATGTTACAGATAAACACATTCAAAGGCAAAACAGGCTCAATGTTTGCACCACACCTGAGAGATGGGTGTTCTCCAAACAACGTGGAGTTGGTTTAGAGAATGGACACCAGTCAAGTGACTACAATACCTGGCGTTAGGAGAAATAAATAGCACAAAGCAAGAATAAGGAGGTTAGGAAGGAATGCTGAGAGATGCTCAGACACCCCCAGAGCAGTTTCACAGGGCAAGTGAAATTCTTATTAATTCCCCTAAGCCTCTTTCATAAGTTGCTCCTTTTCACTCTGTATCTGTACATCTATTTTAGGATGATATTTTGAATTCAGCACAGATGTTCAGAACTGGGTTTCATGCAGTAACAATCTTCTCACATAATTTTCCTTTTTGCACTAGAAATTATGAACAGAGGAAGGAGCTGGAGCCAGCAGCAGCTGTCAGACACAGCAGATACATTTCCCCCCCTCACTTAGGGCTGCTGCTGCCGGCCCTGTGACCACAGTGACAGATCTCTTCACCATTGGTGTCTCTTACATCCCTCCTATCCCAAAACTCATGCTCAGGTAACGCACGGCAAGGCAGGCGGCGATCGCCAGCACTGCAAGGCACAAACTGGGTGCTGCACCAGCTGCTCCCCCAGCCCAGCCTGGGAACAGTCTTTCTTCCAGCCCCTTCCCTGGCAATGCAGCGGCATTCCCAGCTCTCATCCCAGACACCACAGCGAGACTGACCCAGTGGCAGAGAAGAAGACACAAACCCACAGCCTCAGGCTGAATCATAGACTCATAGAATGGTTTGGGTTGGAAGGGGCCTTAAAGATCACCCAGTGCCCTCCCACCCCGCCATGGGCAGGGACACAAATGCTCAGGGTCTCAGTGGACATCCACTCCCCATACTTGAGATCTCAGCGCTCCCTGCTCCCACTGTGGCAGGGCTCGTGCACATGTGCCCTGGGAGCACCCAGAGCCAGCAGCACCCCAGGCTGTGGCATTGCTGCCACCACTCAGCACTGATCCAGTTCCTAAACCCCCCCAGGGGCAAATGTTCCCCTGCTGAACCAGGCAGGGGGCACAGGAGCAGCTCTGCCACAGGGCAGCAGAGCCAAGCACACAGATGCTGAGGGAAGGCATCACTGCTACTGCTGCTCAGCAGGAGGTGGCTGCAGGGACAAGTGGGGAGGGACCAGCCAAGCCCCTCCAAAGTCACCTGGGGGTCTGTACCTTGACACCGCTTGAAGGCACAGATCATGGGACAGGTCCACCCAGATCTGCCAAATGTACACAAAAACACCAAGACAGAAAGATGGAATGGTTTGGGCTGGAAGGGACCTTAAATCCCATCCAGTTGCACACCCCTGCCATGGACAGGGACATCTCCCACCAGACCAGGCTGCTCAAGGTCCCACCCAACCTGGCTTTGAACACCTCCAGGGATGGGGCAGTCACAACTTCTCTTGGCAACGCGTGCCAGGGCCTCACCACCCTCATCAGGAAGAATTTCTCCCCAATGTCTAATCTAAATGTTCCCTCTTTCAATTTAAAGCCATTCCCTCTTGTCCTATCACTACTTGTCCTTGTAAAAACTCCATGTTCAAATGATCACCAGGAGCAGATTTTCTGCTGCTCCTCAGTGCAACGATGCAGTGCCTGACCCATGAGGAGTGTGCTATCAGCAGGACACTGAAGACTATTTTTAGTCTCACCAAGACAAGTTGCTCAGCTCAGACTTGCCCACTCAGCGGAGGTCAGCTCCTCGCTGCGGAGGTTTCCCCCACGACACTGCACCCTACTCATATTTAACAGCAGGATACACAGTTCATTTTGTACACAATGTGGTTTAAGGCTCTTAAAAACCAGGAGTACTGGAGAGGAAGGTAGAAAGCAGCAGCTTCCTCTGCTGACCTTTTCCTGGACCAGAGGTATGCACTGAGAAGAGAAAAACGAGACGTGGGTGGAAAAGGCAATTAGCAGCACCGCTTTACAGAAGGGTTTGGCTTGTTTTCCTTAAGCAGCATTTTGCAATGCCCCGGCAGAGTGCCATGGCCAGAGGGCAGCCACGCCGTGCCAGCTCAGCTGTGATGCTGCTCCCAGGGCTGTGTGCCCAGCCCGGGCCCACGCTGAGCCCCAGATACCACGTGCTCTGTAACCAGCACATCCAGGCAAGAGGTTAATAGCAGCACTGAAGGAAGAGCAGAGAAAAACCAATTCCCTTATAACTGGATGTTTTCTGCAGTGAAGACGCTGCTCTCCAGCAGGAGCATCTCACCTCCTACCCAGCCAAGCTCATCTGAGGATCCCACCAGCACCCCCTCAGCTCAGGCGCTCGTGCTCAGCCCTGCAGTTTCATTCCAGTTCCCTCTGCCTGGAGAACAGGGTGGGTTCACTCTCGCAAGCACTCAGATACATCCCCCACCCTCGGAAAGGGCCACAGGCACCGCCCACCGCTGCTGTAACTTGTAGGCAAGAGCATGTGAAAAAAAGACAAAAGTGGTTTTGCACTCTCCATCCCCAAAGCCAAGGGGCTGTCCCCCATCCCAGCCTTCAGAGGGACCTGCTCCCATCGCCCCAGGGAGTGGCTTGACACGCAGTCAGTATCACAGTATCACAAGGTGGGAAAGGACCTCTGAGATCATCAAGTCCAACCTATAACCCACCACTAACACCAACACTAACACCAACCCATCATCTAAACCATGGCACTCAGTGCCTCATCCAGTCTCCCCTTAAACACCTCCAGGGTCAGTGACTCCACCCCCTCCCTGGGCAGCTCATTCCAATGGCCAATCACCCTTTTAGTGAAGAACTTTTTCCTAAGATCAAGCCTAAACCTCCCCTGACGAAGCTTGAGTCCATGCCCTCTAGTTCTGTCACTGGTCACCTGAGAGAAGAGACCAACCCCTGCCCGACTACAACCTCCTTTCAGGTAGTTGTAGAGAGCAATGAGGTCTCCCCTGAGCCTCCTCTTCTTCACACTAAACAGCCCCAACTCCCTCAATCACTCCTCGTAGGGCTTGTGCTCCAGCCCCTTCACCATCTTTGTTGCCCTTCGTGCCACGTGCTCTTTGCTCTCAGAAGAGCATAACCTGCCTTTTCCCAATCCCATATCTGTCACTCTTTTCTTCCCACTGTTGGATCAAATGTTTCTCTCTTAGTGCCAGGTAATTGCCAAAACATGCCACAAGATCAGTGTATTCCTGGGATTGGTAAAAGATCCCAAACTGGCTGTTCTCAGGTACCGGGAACACGTGCCTGCTGGATGTTGCTGGGCTGCACAGTTGCTGTGCTATCAGGGTGCTTAGGAGTAACTGCACTGTTATTTCCAGTGCATTCCTGAAATATCCCTGTGATTCATTTCCTCCTGTGATTTATTAGCACAGGGATAACGCACTTTTTAGCGTCTTTACCAACTCCCATAAAGCCCACAGCACACTGATTTCTTACCACCTTTCAGATTGTTCCTTGAGACCATATAAACCAGGGAGACCTTCCTGCTCCCTGCCAGCCCCAGCCCTGGGTGCTACAGGTGGCTGGCACCCAGCAGAGGGCACCCAGTGACACTCAGGTCTCCTCCAGTACATGCCACTGCTCCTTCACCAGATGGAGCTTTTGCAGAAACCCCACAAAGCCCCACCAGGTGCCGTGACTCCCACCAGCCATCCCACCCCAAGGTTGCCCTGGACCACCAGCCCACACTGGGGAAACCTCATCAGTCAGAGCAGCTGCACAGGAGCAGTGCTGGGGCCTTTCAGCTGCACCTTTTCAACACCCAACAGCTCTGCACAGCACTGAGCTGGGAAGCATTTTGAGAGGGGTGCACCCACGATGCAGGCAGATCCCCCATGGAAGAGCCCCACCACTTTGCCAAGTCAGCTGCAGGAGATCCATCCCCTCTTAACTCCTTAAAAGCAGCATCAAGGATTTGTTACCACCTCACACTTACACCACTTGCTCTCAGAGCCACAAGAGAGGCATAAACCCAAGGAGAATCCCACGGCATCGCTGTGCCACTGCCACTCTGCACCAAACCAGGTGAGCTGGGCTGAACCTCAGCCAGGCTGCCCTGGTGAGGAGACCTCAGCCAGCACTGGGTGAGCACCCAGGCAAAACCTTCCCCAGTGCTGGTGCCCTTCCAAGGCTGCAGATGAGCTGTCTCCAGGAGGACCTCCCCAAACCATGCCTGCCCCAGCAGCACCCAGCTCCTACCTGCACACCCAGAGACCTTCAGCTCCCTCCTCCATCTCTGCTTCCCTCCTGCAACCGTGCTTCCCTCTCTCCAGCCTTTTATCCCCAGCTGATCCCCATCATGACCCCCACCCCGGGGCTGCTCAGTACCTCTGCAGGCACCTCTCCAACTCTTCAAATCTGTTTTCCCAGTGGCTCAGGGGCCATGAGGCGATGCTGTGATGGTCACTGCCAGGCTGCTCTCCCCAGCCCTTCATCTTGCTGCACATGTGTGGGCGATGCCAGAGGGCAGAGCCGTGCCCAACCTGGCACCTCTCTCCAGTGTCAAGGCTGAGCTGGCAGCCAGCACGAGGCACTGAGGTGTCGTGTGATGCCACTGCCAGGACCACAAAAAATGCTGTGACCCGCTCTGTTTGAGCAGGAAACAGGCTTTTTCAATTACAACTACTATCTGGATGCAAAAGGACCCTCAGAAAGATTCTGTTTCCTTCTTCCTGATGCCATTCCTTGTTCTCACCAGGTACCACCCTGCAGCAATTCAAACTCCTTTGCTAACTGCGAGCAGAAGGCAGGAGGGTGAGTGCCTCTCACCAGAGCCTCTGGGCAGCGCAGACCCCTCGGCCAGGTGCCAGGTGCCAGGGGGCTGGGGGCTGGGGAGGGATGCGGAGCTCAGGGAAGGCTCCGCCGTGGTCCCTGCTGCCCAGACTCACGCTGCTCCAGGAGATTTCTGCTCCTCCTTCCCTAAAGGCTGAGCATCCTCTTGTCATTTCAGGAAGCATCTCAGCTGCCACACACACGGATCCCTTTGAACAGAACTCTTTTATTTCAGTTTTAACACAGTTTGACTGCTCCTGCACTTGTTGCCACCCCAGCCCCAGCAGCGAGGTGCCAAGGCCATGGGCTCCTTGGTCCACAGGCGCTGATGCCACATTGGCAGGAGCTCCTTCTCCTGGTTCTCCTCACCTCTGAGCAGTTTCAGCTTCTCTCAGCTCTATGGTGAGAGCCTGGCTGCGGGCAGAGCTGCTGCACAGGTGCTGGTGCAGGGTCCTGAGTGACACCAACCCTGCAGGGCTGGTCCTGGTGCAGGGTCCTGGATGACACCAACCCTGCAGGGCTGGCAGCAGCACTCAGCAGCCTCCAGCCCCACTCTGGTGGAGCACAAACTGACAGCAGCTTTCAGAGCCACCTGATCAACTGCAGGAACCTCCGTGGCTGCCTTCATGGGTTAGAGAGGAAAATAAAGTCATGGCATTGTTGCTCATTTAGAACGTTTGTGCTGCTTGACACCTTTTTTTCACTCGGCAGCTAAATGCTCAGCTAAACCGGTGCCCAAGCGTCGCTGCAAAGGCAGCACAAAGGAGCTGGGGGTGCAGCTGACAGCAATGAGGTGTCCTGGTGGGCGGGGCTCGGAAATGAGGCAAATAAAGCCAGTGTTTGGAACCCCAGCTCTTCTGTGAGGCCTCGGGCTGTGCTAATGAACAGGAGGAGACACCCAAAATCCGCGTGGAAAATGAGTGTTCTGCTGTGTTCTCTTTTCCCAATGAAGTCTGGAGTTTTCTGGTCGGTAATTCTGATTATCAGAGTGATCCCCAATTCCCACTGTGGGGAAATGGCTGGGAGTCCTGGTCCTGGACCTGCACTCTGGAAGGATCCCCACAAGAGGGAAATAACAGCTCCGTCTGTGTCTGTGGTATCTGGAGCTTTGCAGTATCCCACAGACTCAGCATTCCTAACCCACCCCCGTATTCAGCACACGACGCGTGGCTGAAGAAAATAAACCAAATACAGGGGGGTTTCTCCAACAGATTCAGTCCAACAAACAGGTAGGTGAAATGAAGGATGCGTAACAAAGCCAGCAGTGTGATTTTTAACCTGATATAGAAAAACATAATTAAGAAAGAGAACTTTTATTAGGGCAATTTCACTTTATTTTTTCCATACAGCAAGGTCAACTATAGCAGTAATAATAAAATAAGCATAAAAACAAATTGCAGCCCAGGACAGAGTACATAATTTGGAGCAACTACAAGCAAAAAGTAAGTCTGTGATTACAGAATAGTAAACCAAGCACATCTGTCCTTTCAGCAGATGAAAGTGGCGGGGTTGCAGATGAGTGCAACGTCACTGCTGACCCAGCGCGAGCGCTGGCGAGAGGAGAGGCAGCCCTGGCCGCAGCGCTGCTTCCTGCCAGCTTGGCCACCGGGAACGACGAGGTTTCCTCAACACTTCCCATTAAAAGGGTGTCATTTCCCAGGGGCTTTGCTTTTTTTTTTCACCTGCTAAAAGAACAGGACCACTACAGCAATAAAAAATAACCACATAACGCCTACGGCTCCGGCGCGCTGCCTGGTTTGCCTGTCTGTGATTTTACTCTCGTGAAAGTCAGTATTGGTTTTGAAGAATCTTTTTTTTTTTCCTTTTGTGAACAATAAACCACTGAAATTGTCAGAAACTGGTTTGAATAGCATATATCTTTAATATACTTTTTGATACTTTAAACATGCAGTAGTTTTTGAATAATGTACGGAATATTTGATCCATGATTTCACCTGGATGGTCTGAAGTACCTGCACTTTTTTCCTTTTTTTTTCTTTTTTTTATCTTTTTTTTTTTTTCCTTAATGATTTTCAGGCAGATTTGACCCAGTGGAGCTTTTGTCAGTCATGAGATCTTGGAAGGATGGCATATCTTTCCAGCTGAAAAAATCCTGGCAAACTACAAGCTGTCCACATAAAGCAAAGCAACTCTTTTGAAGGGGGATGGAGTGCTAACTCTGTGCCACTTTTGCAAGCAATTTTGTTCAGCCTGTCATTTTATTAGCCTTAACAAAACTCCTTGTAATTATAGACATTTTTATTCAAAATAAGATCTTACTATTATACAGGTTTCTCTCTTTTTTGACTATATACAGAAGTGCAAAAAGTCAACCTTCTCTCTATACGTTCCCACATGCTAAACTGCAGCATAATCAACCCTCAAGAGTTTGCACACACACACTATAATTCTTGTTACGTAAACTTTGAGTATTTGGATTATCAACAAAAAAGTCCCTTGATCTATTGATTATGCAGCTTATTTATAACAAGGCCTGATATTCAGGGATTTCAAAAAATATTTAAACAATATTTTAACATTTGAAATGGATACAGTAGAAAATAAATTTTATTCTAATATCTAGGAACTAGATTTTCTCATAATAACTAATTACAAACAAAATAAATCATCAAAATATTACTCAATTGTCTGCCAGGATTGTTGCGATAGCAACAACTTAACTTCTTACTTAGCAATGATTATATAATTATAAGATATCCATATAAAAGATCTTTGTTCTTTTAATGAAAACTAGACAAGAACTAACAATGACTGACATTCTTACATTGTAATATTAAATCAGTAAAATATAAATCATTTTGTTAACAATAATACGAATACTCATATGACACTACATGTAAATTCAAAACTGAGTATGTTATGAAGAAAACTACTTTTTTTTGTATTTTGAAAAAGTCATCAGTAAACTCTAATAAAACAAAATTCTATAAACTGAAATGGTATTCAGCTGATAATAGAAAATGAAAACAATCTAATAAATGTAAGAAATAAAAACTACACTTTTAACAAGAAAAAAATAAGTAATATTCTATAATGTTAAGTAACTACAATAACATGTGAAGTCACCTATACTTTCTTAACACGATTGAAATTACATTGGTATGGGTTTTAACCCGTAATGTAATAATCTAAGGCTTTAATAGATGTACAGTACAATCAGTAAAATCAACACATCATTCTTATACTATAAAGCATCTCTCTCAAGCATAAAAACTCGCAGTAAACTTGGAAGTATGGCGAGTTCTACAACCGAACTCGCGCTTCTTCCACTCCCCGCTACCCTCCCAGTGACCTGGCCCCCACTTCAGCACTTTGCTGAACAGAGCAAAAATATCCTTTACTAGCTGCAACATCCAAACCACAAAAAGGAATTCCTTTGGATGAATCCGTTCTTAAAACTTGAATGCACATCTATTTTTGTTTGTTTTTATTTTGTAAAGGCTTTCTAAGGCTATAAGCAGTTATCTGAACAAAAAAAAAAAAATCACATATAAAACTCACCCCAGTATTTAACCCTCCCGATTTCTACGCTAATTAACATCTCCATTTTTTCATATTTTGGTTTGTCATGCATCTGATGTCAGTGCTTCTTTCGTCTTTGTTTAGAGTCACCACGTAACACGTGACTGTGATGAAGTAAAAGCGAAACCCATCTCTGCACAACATTTATAGTCCTTTTGACTTTCGACAGAGGCTATAAATAGAAGCAAAAGAAGTTCCTCAAACATTTGTTACTGTGTCTCAGAAATGGCTTTTCCCTTTCGGATATCATGTAATACAGTAAAATATGCATAAATATCACACTACATTGCATTAAAGTAGTTTATATATATGTCCAGTATGGGTTAATTTGTACGGCTAGAGCATCTCTTGTGCTGTCTACTGTTACAGTAAGGAGTAGTTGGCCATTTCTGAGACAGCTTTGGTTTGAAACAGAATGGTGCCCTTTGACTGATTAGTACTGGTAAAGTAAGTGAAAACGTGGTTCTGAAAATAACACTGCAGAAATAATACTCTGATCGGATGTACAGTCTATGGCACTTCATGAGAATCCTTGACAACATGGTACTTAAAGCCATTGATGTGCTTTAAAATATACACAGCTGTGGTTTTGCTTGGCACATTCATCTCTGTCAGATACCTCTCTTACCACTTCTTACAATCTATTACATTAAAAATATTACTCTTAAACAAAAATTACTGTGCATGCACGCTCTCATCTATAATGGCAATTTTAAATACAAGGTGCACCTTTGTTATTTGTAAACCTTGAAAGAAATAAACTTACTTTAAAAAATTATATCTTGGTCTACAGACGTACCAATACATAATAGATTCATGGTTACATCACTGTCTGTCTTTTCGGGGTGACACACATGATTATGTAGGAAACAGACTGCATATGTGTCTTCAAATCCATATGCAGGTGTCTGTGCTAGAAAAGACAGACGATGGTGTATTTTTTAGACAATAAGATCACCTCAGCACAAATATCAATTAAATGTACAAAGTATATAGGCAACAGTGTGCAGTGGATTTCCAAGTTCTCGTTTCATCTCTTTAACATGCAATGTGTGGATGTCTTACTGCTGAGGGAGTTCTCGAGTGTTGCTTGACAGTATTATATACATTATGGCTAATGAGCTTGTCCTCTTCTCAATCCAGACACACTGTCCTTTTCTCTTTAGTTATGATCTAGAAAGGAAGAAAAAGATAAAGCATTTTCCACACAGTCGTTAACTCCTTCCTGGCACCACATCATCCCAAACTTTGCACGTGCAACAGGCAAACGTGCAGCTGAGTATCAGGGACTTCTGCGTGCAACCCAACCCGCTGCGGGATTCCCCTTCAGTCACGTTCTTGCAGCAGCTGTTTGCTTTGCACCCCAATTTTGCAGCGATAAAAGCGCCCCATACACCAGCCTCCCAGCCCTGGGATTGGGATGTGGGGGCAGTTTCCAGAGCCCAGCTCCCCCACAAAGTGCTGTGCGAGTGCTGCCCAGCAGCCCTGGGCTCCTCTCCCTTCCCTGGCCCTGCTGCCTCTGCCCTTTCAAAGCTGGGAGCCCAACCAGCACCTTGAGGCACCTAAACATCCTTAGAAATGTGGGACCTTTGCACCCAAGGTAAATTTTCTCACTGGACTGCCCATCTGATGTACCTATTTCCCTGGTCTCTATTCCCTATCACACCTCTGGAGAGTGACTCCTCCTCCACCTTCAGATGGTCTCTACAATGGGGACGCCCTGGTCCCCACTGATGAAAGGGAAACCTGGCAGCAAGCTCAGGCTGCAGACCAAAGGCATCCTACCAGTCACCTGAGCAGTGCAAACATGTTCATGCTCAGCTGAAAGGAATAACTATTATTATAAACCCACTGCGGCAAATCAGTTAATCCTCACCCAAAGTAATAACTCTCTTATGGCCAGGCCATTCCATAAAAAACACAACAGAAATGGAACGTTAAGGAGAAAAAGGTACTACAAATGACAAGCTGTCCTCAGGGAGGTGATGTGCTGCAGGTGGTCGTAATGGCAACAGGCAATATAGTGACAGACTGGAAACCACAGGTTACCCACAGGAAGATACAGGGGGAAAAGTCTCTCGAGCTTAGGCACACAAACCTGTATTACAAACTTTGTGGGATGAAAGGTTACAGTATATAAAGCTGCCACAGACTGACTGTCTGCCATTGACACCAACACAACGCAGGTAAGAACTGCGCCTGCACTGCAGGACCTCTCCTTGCCATATCCCCCAGGCCAGGAAAATACTGTACCTGACACATCATAACGTGACAGCCTGTGTTCAGAAGCCATCAGGCTGCAGCCAGCCAGATGACTAAATCTATATTTTCAGAGATGCTGGCTTTCCAAAACTGGAGATTTAAAATGAGTTCTTTCTAAAGACAGTTTAACGCAACCACCTCTCCCCTAGACTTGGCTCACATCAGTGTTAGAGCCATCACCCTTTATGTACAAAACCTAAACCTCTCATTTTAGACTTGTTGACTCTCCTATTCAGAAGTTTCTCCATATGTATAATGTGTTCCTTCTCCATGTACAAGGGGATCCCAACAGCTGGTCCAACACAATAGCTAACGTGGTCCCTGCTAACTACGGGATCTCCGCTCAGAGCAGTGGAATCCAGAGCCTCTTCCCCCATAGCTCATTAGTTTTCTTAGAAAGGCAATGAAAACATTCTATTCCTGAAAAATACAAATTAAACACACATATAGGTAAAAAACCTGCCAAGCAACAACACACAAGCACACTGGGAACTTACTGTTTGATGACAAAATGTCTACATCTGTGTAACATACTTGTGGCTAGTCAGATGTTCGGCAGATATTATGGGTATCTACAGGTAAAAAATTTAAACAATGAATAATGTGGGCAAGGAGCTGACCCAGACACAGCATTTTGCTACAGAACATAAGTTTGGAAAAGTGAGCATCAGCTGTGAGTTGGTGGATTTTATATTGTAACTATTAAGTTAACGACAACTGAAATGCTACAATAGCAATGTAAAACTGGAGAACATCGTGTTAAGTACTATTTGACAAATATAAATAAGTATTATTGGTTGTTTAGGAAATAAGAGAAGTTAAAATCTACAAGTCATGCAGTGCAGTAATGGAAAAATAGCCCTTTTTGTTGGCCTACACAAAATTCTGTGCTTTCAGTGCATCATTTAAAATGCTAAATGCTACAATGGCCTTGATTCAGCCTGATTTTGTGAAGCGTTCACTGCTGTCGCTGTCTCCGTTTTCAAATGCCAAACCTACGATGCCGTGAGGTTGATTTTCACGCCTGGTGAAAATCCACTGTTGAGAAGAGCTGCCTGCTCTTCCCACAGCCACTGCGGGCATCATGGTGGATCCACTGAAAAGCTCAGCTTCCCCCCCAAGAGCAGTGAAACGGTTCTCAAAAAGCTCATCTGTGTAAACAGATCTCAGTACGTGGCCCTCCTGAAGTGCCCCACCAACTCCAATTCCCATTTAAAAAGAACACTACTAAAACCAGAGGGGATTACCAGCAGCACCAGTAACAACCTTCTGTCCCACACTCCACCCGCAGGCCCCAGCCGCGCAGCGCGCTCTGCGCAGCGCACGGGCCAAAGGCGGCGGGAGCGGCCGAAGCAGCACCGAGGCACGAGCTGCTGCAGGGACCGTGGGCAGCACGGACAGGACCAGGGGTCCAGCCAGAGGGAGCAGAGATGTGCCCACGTGCAAAGAAACATGCAGGGCACACAATACAAAATCGATCTGGATCATCACAAATGGCTCTTGAACCTCAAAAGACTCTTTCCTGATGGATACTAAGTTGACCTGTTAATCATAGAGTGGTCTGGGTTGAAAGGGACCTTAAAGCCCCAGTGCCAACCCCCTGCCACAGGCAGGGACATCTCCCACTGGATCAGGGTGCTCAAGGCCCCATCCCACCTGGCGTTGAACATTTCCAACATTGGGGCAGCCACCACTTCTCTGGGCAACCTGGGCCTCCCCACCCTCATCGTGAAGAATTTCTTCCTAATGTCCAATCTAAATCTTCCTCCTTCCATTTTAAAGCTGTTCCCACTTGTCCTATCACTCCAAGCCCTTGTGAAATGTCCTTCCCCAGCTTTCTTGTAGCCCCTTTCAGCACTGGAAAGCTGCTCTAAGGTGTCCCCAGAGCCTTCTCTTCTCCAGGCTGAACAAGCCAAACTCTCTCAGCCTGTGCCCCAGCCCACAAGAAAGGGAATCTACACAAGAAAGGGAATGGGGAGGTTTTCTCTTAACTCTTCTAGGTCCTGCTGTCTGTTTTTACAATGCCTGCACCCTCTCCTTCCTTAGCAACTTCACACAACTTTACAACATCATCAGCTTGCACAGAAATGGTCTTCAAGCATAATGAAGCTTCTCATACCATTTTGTTCTACTGCTGCAGGACAGGCTGTTGCACCCAACTGCGTAGAAGCATCAGGGATAGTGCTGTCGGAACATACCAAGGACCTTCAACACCAGTCAGTGAAGATGAAGGGCCAGATCTTAAGACTTTTGGCATGCATGCACATTGCATCGTGTGGCATTAAATAATTTCAGCATTGCTCACGTATTATATACATATATTTGTTATATATGTATATATTGAGGTTTAACTGCAGTACTTATACTAAGTGTGTTATGAGGCTCCAGGGAGGATATGCATGAAATGATCAGATTCTACAACAGAAAGTTTCCCTGCAATCTACTTTTAAAAATAATGATGTTTTTCTGTGGCTTGGCTTGTTCTCACAACTCTCTGGACATACAGAGGATACAGAGACACTTAAATTAACTGAATGGTGCAATAAATTATCAGATTAAGTTACTCTGGGCATACAGGTGGTTGCTTGCTTAGGGGGCATATGCAGAGGCTGTCCCATCTATCTTTCCAAAATGCAAAGTAATTCTTATGCTAGTTTAAACCCGTGAGTGCCACGGTCATTCTGCAAACATTTCTCAAGAGCAGAAGTGCTAATTGCTAAGTAGATTAACCTGGGCATTCTTTGTAATTGTAAAATATCCAGGTCCCTTTGGAAACCTGGGATGTGCACGCCTATATACGACTGCAAGAGTTTAATTTTTGGAATAATATTTTTGAGGGATCAATAAGCAGGCAGGTTAACAAAGAACCAGATGTGCTCAACAGGCAAAGGTGGAAAGGCTGGAAGCTAAAGACTCTGGACTTAACCCCGCGAGAGCCTGCATCACTTGGCATCCTCAGGGCAGCGCAGCAGAGCCACCCAAGCACAGAGGGGCACAGGGATTGCTGCTTAATGTCCACCCATGGCTGCACACCCAACAGCTTCAGGATGGGATTGTGAAATTGTTTAAGGAGTTGAGGCTAAAGGCTTAGGGAGCCAAGCATGTCAGGTGAGCCTACTTAAAACCTGACATTTATCTCCAGATTTAAATACACATACAGAACCACACCTGCAAAACGCTGAAGCAAAGGATCAGTTCTCTCCTCTAGAACTGATGGATTCGTGATGTAGGGAATTCTGACTTCCTAGTAAGTCTCAAAACATCATTTAGAAGGAACAAGAGGACCTTTAAAAAGTTTTTATGTTGCACTTTCAGCCAGATGCATTACAGAAATGTGCATTTTTGACAACCCAGCTGATAAAAACAACTGCCACGTTCTGTTCTCAGGTGAACTCCAGCTGGCACGTGTGGGGCTGCAGCTCCCCTGGTGTTTATCCCTACAGAATCATTTCTGGCTTTTCTGGGCAGACTTTTAATCACTTACTTTATTCCTGAAATACATCCAAAGGTGGCAACAATCAGGGTAACTATTTAGAAATAAAACCAGACTCTGATGGACATTTTCTTAACTGAAGTTTATCAACTGCAACAAGTGATGGGTCCTTTCCAGAATGATGAACTGAAACAAAGGCTTAAAGGAAGTTTCTGAGTGTCCCACACTCAAACGTTTTTGTTTTGCTCTTGGAAGAGGAGAGTCAGAACATGTTCAGACTGCTCAACTCAGGCTGTTAAAATTCTGATCCTGCAACCCCTCTGCACAAAGGTTTTACTGGCTTTCACTGGAGTTCTGCACCAAAAGGAACTGTCGGCTTGACAAAAATAGAAATAAATAATGGGTTCCGTGTATTATCCCTTTCTCTTTATATCTCTAAGAGCAGAAATAAGCAGCACAGCCTGTAAATGTTAAGACTGAGTCAGGAACTCTATTATCAGTTATTTTTAGCATCAGAAATGGAACTGCAGCACCTTTTGAGCATGGATAAAGGCTTATTAAGCTGTGCTGCAGCTCTTAGAGAGAATGTGTAGGCCAACAAGAGGTAAAATCAAAACCCCCATGCTCATTAAAAGCACCGATCTCAAGTTGTCTGTAAGGAACAAAGCTGTAAATTAGCAAACCTGGTTGGCTGTGGCTGTTGCAGCGAAGGGAACACTTGTGGCAGATGTTGTTGCTGCAGACACAGTGGCTGGCGTAGCACCGTGCACCATGGGAACTTTCGGAAGGAAAATCATATAAGCAAACATACAGAAGAGTGTAGCAGTATGGGAACCAGAGCGACACGTGGGAGGATAATTGAGCATGGTATTTATCACAGCGAAAAGCCCGAGACATCGTTGCCAGCGCGTGACATGCAATCACAGTGCAAAGCAGGACAACATTCCAGGAAGAAAGAGGGGAGGGAAATGAAAGAGAAAAAAAAAGGGGAAAATGCTTGTTACCATCAAATCAAGAAAATCGACAAAAACAAGCTTAACCATTTCAATATAAAAATCAACAGAAGAATTGTTAAACGTCCTTATATTTACATCTTTTTGCCTTTTAAAATTCAACCCAAATATTTACTGCAAATGAAAATTAATCTTGTTGAAGGACATTATACGTCTACGGGGCTATAGTAAAATACAGTCTTTATTTAACACAAGGTAGTTTCTAAACACTGGAACTCATAGTCCAATCAAAATCCACCAAGGAACAATGTGCAATTCAAACAACTGCTATACAAAATTAACAACGTCTGTGTGTCCATGTCAATTAAATAAACAATTGCATTTAATTGACAGGTGTTAGTGCAGGAGGCTAAGGGAGATGGACTGGCACGAGAGCTACAAGTTACAATCTAGCAGTGGATTTTGAGGGTCCGTGAGCTGCACCACAGGTTTAAGATAATCAAGAAACAAAGCTGGCACCTACCAACACTTGTAGCGGGTGTCATGCACAATATTGAGCCTGCCCATCATGCATTGCAACAGGAAGGTGGATTTGGAAAGGGAAAAGAATTAAAACAACCCATCACACGTGTAATTAGAAATTTCATTTGAACATAGAAGAAAAATTGTTATTATGGGAACAGTGGCATGTAATTGTCAGCACAATCAATACAATAGCACAGTGATCCATTAGAACCAGTCTTCAGTGAGGAGGGGAGAGCTGATCAAACTGTGTGCTGGTATAGCGTGTTTGCCTCCCTAACACCGTGGGATAAAGCATGGCTAGGAAACTTTGCCCTAGCTTTATTTTAAAACTCTTAGTTTTAAATCTTTTTGTCTTTTGACATAAGCTTGGTAATGCTCCTTACTGGTATCCTCAGGTTAAAAGAAATACTTAGAAGCTGCACCTACCTACAGGTACCCGAGGTCTGCCTCTGGTAGGAGACCAGGACACACAGAGTGGCCAGAGCGAGGGACCAGTGCTGCTGTGCCCTCTCCCTGCAGCTGCCCAGGAGGCACAGCACATGGATCGTTCTGGCCAGGGAAACCAGATGGCAAGAAGTGGTGAGGCTCTCCTCTCCTGCCTTCTCCTGTCCTGTCCTGTCCTGTCCTGTCCTGTCTTCTCCTCTCCTCTCCTCTCCTCTCCTCTCCTCTCCTCTCCTCTCCTCTCCTCTCCTCTCCTCTCCTCTCCTCTCCTCTCCTCTCCTCTCCTCTCCTCTCCTCTCCTCTCCTCTCCTCTCCTCTCCTCTCCTCTCCTCTCCTCTCCTCTCCTCTCCTCTCCTCTCCTGCTGGAGCAGTCGTTTCACCTGGGCCCTTCTCACGTGGGCTGAAGCAAAGTTTCCTTGCAGAGCTCTTTTCCTGGCAGAGTGATGACTTTGTCTACCCAGTTCACTGGCTGCAGTGCGACTGCTCTGATATTTAGATAACACACTGTCAAAACCCAGGTGATTCTGGCATGTGGTACTCTTCTCATATCTGCGTGGCACCGGCGAGCTGCTGGTGAAGTGGAACTGACCCTGACTGTCCTCTGGTCTGTTTGCTTAATATGCAGGCCAGAGGAGTGCCTAAACAGCTAAACTCTTCTACATAGCTCATGGCAGCTCCTAAGAGTAATTATTTAGCATTTTTTTCTATGTTGTGGGATGTATTTTGAGCTGCTGGTGTCTGGGCTCATAACCTGCAACTCTCTTTAGGCCACAGAAAAATCACTGAAGTGACAGCACTCGGTGAGTTCTGCCCTACAACCAGGGAGCAAACAGCATTGGCTGTTAGTGGGTTTTGTTATGGGATCATCTTTTAATCATCACTAAGTTGGTAATTCTGTTTACATTATATAGCAAAATGCCTTCCACCAGACTGAACTCACAATCTTCGATTTTTGCTTCCTATATGATAAAATATACTGATATCCCAGAATATGCATTTTTAATAAATGATTTGCTTTCTTATTTAACAAATAACATTTATTAACACCACTAATTATGCCTGACACAGAAGAAACTTTAATAAACTCTGTGGGAACAGAGATTGGAGTGAAGATGGAATTGTACTGTAGAAGCCTGCTGGTCCACGGTGATGCTGCTTCCTTGATGTTACGTGACCGTCACAAGGGGCACAGGAAACTCTTTCAGCTGGTGCCAAGCAATGCAGTAGCTTGCACAACCTCAAGAGCATTTAACTAAGCAGGGAAAAATTCAGTCTGTATAATTACTGCTGGGGACAAGGTTATTCTCTGTCATCACTGAATCTGCAAGGCTACAAAGAAAAGGGCATAATCGTGTTTCCTAATTACTCTTGTATTTGTGTGTCATGGACAGGACTGAAAATATTCACAAACAAAGGTTAAAAGAAGGGCAGCTTTTCTGACATTTCCATGCACAAATCATGGCTGAAGTCAATGGGACCACTTGCAAGACGAAAAAATGGAGCAAAATTTGGCTATAAAGTACAAACAGTAAATAAAAATGCTTTCTTGGTCCCTCCTATGACATCTCTACAGTGTTAATGAGGTTACAGAGAAGAGCCTTTGAGCTCTGTCTCTGTGCAGAAGAGCCCTATTTATAAAGTTGTACATTCCTCATTAGATTTGGAATATTATATCATTCCATGTATAATTAGGTCTACCTGCTAAAGACAAGTTAGATTTTCATAATGACTCTGAAATATCACTGTACAGCTTTTCAACTCAAAAATTTCACCTGAGTTATCATCGTTAACATTATAACCAGTGCACACAGTTTTGAAAGGGAATTGAAGCAAATGAACATAAGGCAGAAATGAAAATACTAGCTAGGGTGCAGTAACTTGCAAATATGAAGACATAATGCTGTATGACCCTCTTACCAGTAATAAAAAACATTTTTGCTATGACCTTAATATTCATCTTGACTTCAGAAGCTTTGACTGACTAATGAGAATGCATGAATAATAAATGTGCAGTTTCAAATGTTCCCCAGCTTTTCAGAACAAGGCAGAATATCAGTTCAAGGATGTGCTCTGTTAACTGATCCTAACTTCACAACCAGATTATTTCCATAGTGGAATAAAGTTATTTTTACAAATATTCTAGATTTACTGGGGTTGTACGTGTTTTTTTTCTCTTCTCTCCCTCATATTATTCCCCTCAGTCTATTTATTCAGTCCAATCTACTAAATCCTAATTAAAAATATCTCCACAGACAGCGTAAGCACTGCTGTTGAGATGAACAGTTGTGCCTGATGCTTCCTTCCCTAACATTCTGGAGGACAGCAGTGTTTTTACACAGAGCCAGAGGCCCCATGGAGGAAGGGGCTTACACAGACCCTGCTTTCAGAAAGCACCTGTGCACTGACTGAGCGCCGGCGATGAGTCAGTCAGGTCTCCAGTGCTGAAGCTGCAGTAACTAAATAAATATGCAATGCATTAACTTAACAGCAGAGGTGGCTGAAGCCTTGCCACTGCTGGCTACACGGCTCAGCTTCTCTGCTGCAATTCTGCCCCTTGCAGGAACATCGGGACAACAGCTCCCGGGAGCTTCCTGGAGGATTACGCTTCTCAAGGTCACTGGTTTACACACAGAGGCCAGGAACAGCTGGATCGGCACAGCTGAGGAGTCGGTGAGCTGAGGCACAGGATGGTAACAAGCACCAGGGCATGAATTCCATCTGGTTGCACGTAGGATCTCTCTATCCACACGTACAACCATGGCCCCAGCCAGCTCACAGTTACTGCAGGACACAGAGCATGTGCAGAAGTGAACGCCAAGGAACTGGTGCTCTGCAAGTTCACAGCCCCACAGTGAAACATCCACCCACGGGCTCTGCCAAGGCATCAAGAGTGGGCAGCCAGGACTGAAGTAATAAAGGAAGCTGTGAACATCTATTAAGTCGTGCAGAGCCTCCTCATTCAGCAGACTAACTCCACTGGTTTTGACTAGCCAACACCACAAATGTTCCCAGTTCTTCCCTGCAACACCTCTCAGACTCCACTCTCAGTCTGGGGACAGCTTCCAGCACCAAGGGTCAACAGGGGAGCTGGACTAAGAGAGAGTGTTATTTGAGGGCAGTGAGATGGGTGTCTAATGGCACCTTATCATTTAAAGTATGCTAGAGTGGCAGTGTCCATCCCCTGGCATGAGTGATCTCTTTATTTGCTTTCAATCAAGATTTAAAACTTAGAGGAGGGATCTGGCTTTGTCTGGAAGATGAGTCAGGGAAACAAAAAGAGTGAAGCACCTTGCAGAGAGGAGGGTCCTGCCAAGCTCCTCCATAGGGGTGCACACCTGGACGCTGTAGATTCTGGAGATGTTCTGCCCTCCAGACTATAAACTGCATTTCCATAAACAGCAGCGGAAGCAATTGAGCACACATATGAATTAATTGCAGTTTAGGTGTCTGGACCTGAAAAATGTCATTTTAATTCAGACTCCACCAAATTAACCTCTCTCTGCTCCATGACAGTGGGGCTGAGGCCACCCACGCTCTGTGCTCTCCCAGCATTTCTTAGGGACTGTTGTCAAAACTCTTTCCAGGTGCCTACACACAAACAGGACTGATGCTGATTGATTTTAAGCGGGCAAAACTATGAAGGGTAAGATGGCAAACACAATTTTCAAACTTTGGAAAAGTACTGGATTACTGGAAAGCTCAAAGTGCTGCTATCTGAAAAATAAAAAAAGGATTTATAGTAGCTGATGCTAAAAAATCCTTTCCTTTTCTTGTTTAACATAAACCTCAGTGCTCAAATGAAGCACTAGGAACCACTGCACAAACTCCTGCAGGTTTCAGTATGGATTTTCTTGAGGAGGAGCTGAGGTAAGCTCTGTGTCAGTGTCACTGTGAAAGGTTCCAGTTGATGATGTAGCACAAATGAGGTCTGATGCAGAGGAACCACAGCCCCAGCTTCTAAGTTCAAAGGGTGGGACTCGAAGAAGCTCATGCATTTCCAGAAATCATCCAGACTCTCGCTGATTTAATAGAAGCTGGAAAGTTGTGTGCTTTACCAACTACATCAGTTATGCTTTGCCAAAACAAATCTGTGCAATTGTTTCATATCCACAGGAAGGACTGTGATTGCACAAGCATTTTTATATGAATTTTATTTAGTCTATGGGCTAGAGACCTGACCTAGAGCTTACTCAATCAGTCTTTCTACTGACTCCAACAAGCTCAGCAACAGCTTTCTGATACATTTTAGTGGCTGCAATGTATTTTTGGATCTTAAATAAGTTATCACAATGTACTACATCAAGCAACTGATTCTTGTGCCGTTTAAATTATACATGTTGGGTGTAAGTCAGGTCAAGAAAGAATGGTAAAAGGCATTATACCAAATTCCTGGGAACTTGTCAAAAATGTGTAGGATAAAATCCTTATTTTTTTTTTGGTACAGATCGAATAGCTGTATTTTCTTTTCTCCTTCCCATTAACTAGTCTGCTTTACAAAGGGTTGTCCTCACAGACTCCCTCCAATTTCTTGAGAACAGGTCTATCAGAGGTCCTCTGCTGGTAACTAGAATGATAGTGCTGTTTTACTGTGGGTTCAGATGTAAAACACTAACTCAGCTGTGTCAATGTAGGTGTAAATTCACACGACATACTAGATACAGAATTTTTCATGAAGTGCTGTTTGCAGAACAGAAACATATATTGCAGCTTTAAGTCACATCACTTGTCCTCTACAGAGATTTCTGCTTGTGTAACTAGCACAGCCACCCACCCTGCAGCAATTACACTGGGACAAGCGTTGATTTGATCACTCTTGAATAAGCACAAGTGCAGCTGGGTTTGGTTTAGTGCAACATCAGCCCCGAGGCTGTAGTGGTAAAGGCCTGAACCCTGATTTCTCGTGTAGGTTCATGATTAGCCTACCTGCAAGACTGCCTGCCTGTGCCTTCTGTGATCACTGCACAGTAAATAAAATCAAAACCTTCCAGTGTGTGACTCAGAACAACTGTAGCTAAGCACATGGAGGCAAAGGGGGTCTTACAGCAAAGAGAAACAAATACAACAGCTTAAGAGATGGGCAACAAAGAGAAGTTAATTGAGGGAGAGAGGAATGAGAGAGGAGATTTCAAATTCTGATTTGGGATGACAGAGCAGCACACTGATTATTACATTAGACTGGAAAACACCCACCCAGCTTCCGAAAGAAGCAGAGAGAAGCCAGCCTTCCTGCAGTCAGCACCTCGTCTGCCTGTGGCTTTCCAGGCTGCAGCCTGCAGAGAGGCTGCCTGCACCTGGCAGTGGCCACCTCGGCATCAGTAGCCGCCACGCAAATATCTCTATGATTTTCCATCAGGAACAAACGGTTATTTCCTAGTGTGTTTTTTTCCAGAATTCCCCTTTCTCCCTCCCCAAAAAAAGGTAAACAAGAAGTACTTACCCGGTGGGAGAAAGGCTGTATGCTGCTGTAACTGCATGTTGGCAAGAGCTTGCTGGTATTGGAAAATACCAGTGTTAAAGACTGCGGTGGCACCATTGGTTTTTTCAAGCGCAGGCCTCTTTGGTAATGGGGGAAGTACAGCTTGAGGAATTCCCTGAATGGTGGATGGGTATAAAAATAAAGTCCAGTAAAAAAAAGAAAAAAAAAACAAAACAGGGGTGGGGGGGATGTGGAGGAGGATGGGAGGGAGGGAGAAGAGAAAGAAAGAGAGAAAGGAAAAAAGAAAAATCAGTAGAAGGCAAAAAAACCAGGCAGCACAAATGTTTATCCATGAGCAAGCAAGCAGCGGAGCAGACTTAACTACCAAATCAAAGGCAAGGTCAAAGCTTTACGAGGGAGCACTACTTTAGCCTTCCATTACAGCGGCACAGGGAACGTCTTGGAGCCGTACGTTATAGGAACTGGCGTAACGATTACACTACGGTAAAGCTTGGGGTTTCGATCAGGAGCGAGGCTCTCGGGGCCGGGGGAAGCAGCACTGCTGGCTCCATGAGGATCGACACGTAGAAGCGATGTTAATAGTCACCGTCCAGAGCGGATGGCAGGGCCGCTGGCGCCAACCCTCTCCCCAGGCCCCAGCGCCTGCCCGGGCATGCAGAGCGCGCGCCGCATGCCGGCACCCCCGGGGCCGCCTCCGCGCCACGAAGCCATGCCAACGCACCCTGCGCCGCGGCCGCCCGCGCGGCACCCTCGGGAGGGGACGAAATGGGACAGGGAGGGAGGGGAGGGGAGGGGAAGGAAGGGGACGGGAAGGGGGTGGCGGGGCGCGAGGGCAGCAGGATCCTGCTCTGGAGCCCGGCCCGGCCGCCCCCGCGCCCCTTGCCAGGGATGGGGGTGGGACCGGGATATTCCATCTCTACACATTAACCCCAAACTCGACTCTACGATACAGCTACATGCCAAGCTAAAAGGTGAAAGGTCATAGTACCAGGTCAAAGGTTGCCTCGAGGGGTCGCTTCAGTGATTTGACAGCCGACTGAGTCTTAATTAGCAGGCAGCGAGCACATGATGGCAATGGCCAGTGGGGTCAAGCGCATTAACATAAACAGCAAGCAGAGGTGCATCATGGGGGCAGCAGTGCATTTGGGGAGGTGAGAAAAAACAAATAAAAACAAATCACCGGATGCCGTGTACAACGGTAACAAGACTAGGCATGCAGGGCGGCGGGCGGCCCCCGCCCCGGCCCCCTCCCGCTGGCAGCCGCCGGAGCCGCGGGGCGCGCAGGGCCGTGCGGCAGCGGAGATGGGGCTCCCCGCAACCGGCCACTGGCTTGGTGGTGGTGGTGGTGGAGCGCTTGTCAGGAGCCTGTGGCTGCGGCCTCGCGCCACCGGCCTCGCCGCTCCCGCTCCTCCTGGCCGCCGCGCCCCTCTTCCCACACCCCATGGGGCAGAGATGGACAATATGGCAGCACAGCCCTCCTCAGGGTGCTGTCCTGGGAAACCAAGCCCTGAGTGGGTCCAGGCTACGAGGTCTGCGCTAGTGGCCTGCGAGAGCTGCGACAGCCCTCGGGGGGGGGGGGGGGGACGGGGAGATGGGCTACGAAGAGCATCCACACAGTAAGATCGACTTCAAAATAAGTCTCTACAAACAAGGACTTATGGTAACTGAAATACGGGTTTATCTATCTGCACAACTAGATAGATACACACTACCCACACACAAACGTGTAATGCACTATATATACATATATGCACACACACACACGCACACGTATGCACACATATATGTACATATAGATACTCTGTACATCAGCAGGCAAAACTAGTGAAACACCTTAACGGTTTGGAACTACTTCAGAGCAGATCTGGCACCACATGCTGAGAAAGCTCGTTGCACCGGGTAGTGACTGGGACCCCGAGCACACGCACACCCCCTCCAGCAAGAACAGCTAACACATCCATTATTTTCTCTGGTCAACATAGTTCTATTCCAGAGGTGTTTTCCAAACTCACCATGGCAGCTGCAGTCGCTGCTGCTTGGGCAGCTGCAGCTTGGTTAACCTGGTACTGGGCAGCCTTGATCTTGGCTTGCAGATGTGCAGGAGGGTGAAAATATTTGCACTTTTCCCGTGAGCATCTCCCTTTGATGTAATCCATGCAGACAGTGACCGTGTTGTCGTTGGTGTCGATCATCGCGCTGTCAGCGGGGTGAGCGAACCGGCAGTCGTTCTCTCCCCTGTTGCAGTTGCCACGCTGGTACTCTCGACATACCTGGGACACCAGGAAAAGAGAATCACTGAATTTGAGTGATGGGTGTTGCAGGCATGGCTCAGAGCAGAGCCAGGGCTTTCACGAGAGCACCGTGAGGACGGAGACCCAGCCCAAGGAGGAGCAAAGTGGTGGTGGGATGGTGGACTTGGCTCCCTGGCAGCAGGGACCTGGCTTCTCCAAAGCCACTTCTGAAGTCAGGGAGCATCAAAACCCATCAGGATCAAGAGTAAAGCACTCGGCAGGTTTCATTTTGGCTCCTGCTTAGCCACCCACAGGACTTTTTCTGAAGAAACGCGCTGTGGCTACATCTCAGAGGGCATCCCAAGCACCATGGTGCTTGGACAGGGCCACACTCTGCTGTGATCTGGCTGTGCCCCAATCAGCAACGCTGGATGCATTAACTGAGGTGTCTGGCTGCAGGCGGATGGCAGTGTGGCTGCTCCTAGGCAGTCCCACTGGACAGGAGCTCCGTGCCTGTGCCAGAGAGCAGCTGCATCCACGTGGCATCCGGTGCCACAGCATCCCCCACGACCCAGGTGTCCGTCACCAGAGGCCAATCCAAAATCCATGACAGCCTCTCCCGGGCTGCCAGGCAACGACTCCACGGGTCAGCAGAAGGTGGGCTGTGGTGGGAAAGAGCAGAGGCTGCAGCCAGAGCAGTCACCAGCCCCTCTGTCATCCTGGCTGCACACAACAGCAGCCAAACGAAGCTGGAGGAATCAGAAACTGCAGGAAGCAGCCTGTTCGGCTGGAGGGCATCCCTGCTCCTGGGACACGGGCTCCCCGGGACCTCCAGCCACTGCCAGCGGTGCAGACACTGGCTTCACCACAGCGTGACAAGCATCAGCTCCCTCTACACACCTTTCAAACCCTATATTCTAAAAAATAACTCATGTTCTTTTCATGGTCAGCTCTTCACAAACCACAAACAAAAATGCTTTTGTCATGCTAGTTTTCCAAAGGCTACAGGAAACAGAAAGGGACAAAAGCAACCAAGTTTGTATAAAAATAAAACCACTTTAGTAGGTGGAATTTCCTTTTAAAGGTGGGTGCCCATGAGCTTGAATCATCAGTATTTCCTCAAGGCCCTTGGCTCTGATCCCTGCACAAACCAAATCTGGTTGGTATTTGGTTTCCATCCATGCTAGTGCTGTAACTGCTTTTTAACCCCTGTGCTGCTTTAAGTGCCAGCTGCCCATCTTCTAAAACTTATGAAATGACATCCCTGAAGGACAAATCAATACCATTTGTGAACTCCTTCACAGGAAACATCCATTTGTCCAGGGTCATTCCAGCATGACCCTATTTATAGTCTTTTTCCATGAAGGGACAAAGACTCTGGATGTATACTTGCAGCAAAGCCTAACGAGTGAGTTCAGGCACCTCTATTGCTCTCGTTCATCCCTGTAGCCCTACTGCTTGCAGCTCAGAACTGTTCCTGCAGGACACATGAAACAGATGGGGCAAATTCCTCAGCTGGAAAATAACCACTTGCCTTCCAGGTAATTCTTCAGCTAGATCCCCTCCCTGGTCCAGTCCCCATGCAGCGCCACACCACAGACCGCTTTGCGGGCCAGCATGACGCAGGGAGGGCTTGAGGATGGAGGTGTTGCCTGTTTAAGCCATTAAAAAATACAAGTCTGCTCCTTGCACCTGTGGGTTGTGAGCACCATCCTTGCTCACATGAGACTCCTGGTCCCTGCCCCCACCAACTCTCAAGTACAGACCAAAGGGAGCTGGCAAGACATTGCTCCTCCAGGAGCTACACTGGGTTGGTCACCCCACCGCCTGCGTTACGACTTGCTTGTCTAGGAATACTTTCTGGACCATGAACCAGTGTCTTCTACCCAAATAGAGGCCTCTCAAACAGACAAAAAGGGATCATTTCCTTTGATTATTTATTTATAGTCTAGAAATAAACTGAAGTCTTCCTCTGAAGATCAAGAAAAGGATGCAACTGTCAGTTTATTGTCTTTGCTTTTTGTCTTGTATTGGTGATCCACAAAATCGAGCTTTCAAAACCACTCCACATGTAAGCAGGAACTATTCCATTACTACTACACAAAGATGATATATACAAATTCATATATAAGGGTATATACATGCAAAAAGTATCTATATACACAGAGAGAGGAAGAGAAAGCATCCACAGATACGCTAATTTTATCACAGTTAAAAGCCAAAGAAGAATGCCCAGAAAACTGCAAAAGTCAGGCAGACAGAGATAATCTTTGGCGTGACCAGAGCAAACACTCATGGAGCTGGTGTGCAGTAGCTGAGATAAGGCAATGAATGGTGCTCTCAGTGCTCCAGAACAGATCTCTCACCAATGTTTCACAGCAGTCAGAAACTAACCATCATTCTGCTAGTCCTTTTAACCAGCGTGACCAGCAATGGTTTTTCAACCACTGTGATGGTAGCCAAGAATGTTTCCAATCCTTGTTTATTTAAAAGCAAGCACTGAAAATGGTGTTATTTTTTTTGCCACAGGCACGCAGTAATATAACATCCATCTGCTGGACCGCAGAGAGGAATGGAAACATGATGTGTTGTCTGGTCTTTCAGATCTGGAGAGCTTTTATTGAGTTATTTAATAATAGCCCTGTAATTAGTACCATAATTTCCAACTCAGGATGTTAAGAAGTACAAACACCAGAGGCACCTGGTGGGCATCTCCTGCCTGCCTGCAGAAATGCTGAGTTAGTGTTGCGACATTACTGACTCATCATAATTCACTCAACCTGCTCTAACTTTGGGATGAGCTATTTTGATCACCTCGTGGGATTCCCATCACCCACCCCAGAGAGGGGTGTCACCTCAGCCACTGCAGAGCTCCTAACAGCTGGGCTGGGGGGACACCGAGGGGTAAAGCTAAGATGCCTGCCATTCCATGACCAAATCGAACCTCCTGTCTCCTTCTCTGCTTGAAGAGAATTTAGCAAAACAGGCATATTGTTATCTGGGACATCTTGAGCATTTAAACAAATGGCACCCTTAGGGCAGATGTCCTGCTTATCCAAGATCTGAAAATCTCTGAGAACTTCTAAGATGTTCCTTTTTCTGGCAAAAAATGGTATACGTGAGGCAAGCAGGAAACAGCAGCTTGGTTGTGGTCATTCATGACTCCTGAATATCTCCAACAGAAAATGATGGCATTCAAGCAGAAACACATGTGTTTTAAATAAAACGGTTAGGCAATTCCTTTCTCTCTCACTTCCCCGTCCTTCTCACTTCTCTTCTAGTTCACTGGAAGAGCCACACTTTTTGTTCAAGTTATTTCTGGCTGGAGAGAATTGTGAGGAAAGCTGTAGGAAGAGACTCAGCCCATGAAATTTCCACTCTGAGATCCAAATTCCTTACGGGAGTGGCTGAACGTGCTGGACACCAAAACATCTGCATGCTTTCTGTACAGGCGACCTGGTCCAAATATGTAGGAAATCAACCCTACTGCCAGGAACAGTCACCAAGCTCATCTCATGAATGCATTAAATCCAGGAGACTAGGCACCCTGCCTGACAGACATGTGTTGTCTCATTGCTTTCCTTCAAATCCCAGGTACATGTATTGAGAGCTTCTGGCTGTGGAACAGTCTGATTCAGTATCCCAGAACGTGTGCTAACTTAATTAATGCCACAGCACATCATTCTTGAAAATAAGAGTTCAAAATTCTAAGCAGAACAAATCATACTCCAAGATTAGATGCTAACATCATAGTGGCTATTTTTCTCAAGGCCAGTTCATTGCAAGGGAGAGCAAGCTAAGCCTTATAAAGCTCCTGAATCTTGTCGTAACAGATGACAATACTGACAGCAAAAAGCTCACTAAAAGAGCAGGTAGACACATGCTGGCTTCTCTGAGAGGTAACAATTCAACCACTCAAAAACCTTTCAAATCAGTTCTGCATTTCTGTAATCCATAAAGGACATTGAAATGTTTTGCTGTTCATAAAAACGATGTGCTTATTTGGTATTTGTACACTAAAATTGGCTAAGCCAGCTGAAATGGCCAGTACACTGGAAAGCACTGGCAAATTATCTTCTCACCTACATATTTCATTATTTAAATTGCATTTATTGAAGGGGGGAAAAACAGGAGGAGGAGAAGACTCTCCCTGACCCCAAAAGATAGGAATTTTGTAAGACAGCAGTGTGGTGTTGAACCACAGTGTTGGTGCGTCAACCTGGATGGGCTCTCGATCTCAGTCAAGATAAAAAGCAAATTAAACAGCATAAAGGGTAGAAGAAGCTGGACTTTTTTAAAAGTAATCTACATGGTGCGATGAGCAGAGCCAAGGGAAGGCCCTGTTGGGAAGGCTGGGCTGGGACAGTCCTCCTCCACGGATAAGGACATCTCCAAAGGGTGGAGCCTACTGAGATAAATGCAACTACAGCAGAGAAGGCTGCTGGGTGCTGAACCCAACAGAGGGCTGGAGCCACTTCCTCAGCACTGCTGAGAGCTCTGCCCAGCGTGGGGTGCTGCCCTGTGGGAGCTCAGCCAGCACACAGGGTCCCACCACATTCCTGCACTGCCAGCGCGTCCTGCACCAAACAACCTCTTCTCCTGGAGGGATCCCCACAAAGGGCCATTTCACCACAGAAGGTGACAAGAGAGGCACTCCTCTCACTCCTAGCACTTATATTCAGGGGTTCCAAATTTGGCCATCATCTTCCTTTCCATTCAAGTTCAAAGCAAAAGCACTTGGCCTTTCAAAAAAATTGTACTGATTTCAGATGTTTTTGCTTGCTTTTCCTAATTGATAAAAATGGGGTTTACTGCAGACTGTGCCCCTGGGTGTTCTGTGAGAATAACACTCAGCATTCCCTTGCGTGCAGAAGGGTTTGGCTCTGCAGTGTGTCCCTTCTCTAAACAGCTATACAAAGAGAATGCAAGCATCTGGAGGACCAAATCCTGCATGCTGAGGTCCCAAATATCATAAGCCCCTTGTGTGCTTTGGTCACAGTCTGCTGGCCAGCACAAGCTCTGTCCCGAAGGCACCACATGAAGAAGTTGGCCCACACCGCCCCTCTTGGGCTCCAACTGACGCATGTGCTTCCTTGGCCCTGGGCAGAGCTGGTGCTGAGGGACTTACGTTACATCCTGCTCCTGCTTCCAAATAGAAAGCTTTTGCACTCACATATCCCTGACTGATGTTGTGGCCTCTACACAGGTGGATGCACAATCAAACACAGCAGCTGACCTTGGTACTTCAACCCAAAGGGCTCCCTGCCATCAGCATCCTTGTCTCAGAACTCATTTCCCTATCTAGCATAATTTATTTATCTAATTGCATTTTGGTTTTACTCCACCTCTGGCAGGTCTCCACTGTGAAAGAGAGTTCTCAAACGAAAAACATCCCTTGGTGATTCCAAAGAGCCAGTCGTGCACCAGCTCTCATCTACGCGCGGCTGCCTCCCCTGTAACCTGACCGTGCTTTGGGCAACGCTTTCCTCAGAGAAAACAGCTCTAAAAAGGGAAACGATGTGACCCAGCAGAAAGGGAACCTGTGATGATGTGAGCTCTGAGAATAGTGACAGCAGCAGCAGGAAACACTCACTGCCAAATGACACTTCACGCTCCTCCCAGCTCTTCTGAGCAGCAGCTTGTCAGCAGAGACGCAACTAAGAAAAAGGAACTGATTGTCCTTGTAAGGAGAATTAACCCCTGTTAATGCAGATGCATAGGCAGAAAGCAAAGCATTACAATTACAACTGCCTGCATTTTAAAATCAAGATCCTTCTTGCTCCTCCCAATGTGCTCCCCGAGTTCAGGGACCGTATCCAACAACTCGTCCACCCCACACACTCCTGAGCCTTCAAACTCTCCTCACGCAGAGGAGATGTTGCAGCACCAGGAACTCTGAGAACTTATCCTGCACTAACGCTGCAGAACTCTAGTGCTGAGCACTAGCCATGGGTACAGGTGCTAAGGGAGGGCTGGGACTGCAGATATGGGTTGCAGCACGACTCTACCACCCATCAAAGCTGCCAATGGCTGCTGCATGGTATGAACAGGGAGACCATCACCAGCCACGCTACAGGGAGAGTCGACCTCTCGCAGGTGATAAGTGCCCTAACACACTGCAGTGTCCAACACACAAACAGGGTGACTCGGCCTCTCCCATCGCTGCCTTTTACCCACCAGGCCTAGGAAGGGGTGCTGAGTGCCTGCAGGCAGGCTGTGCTCCCAGGCTGCACTTCCAGGCACGCCCCAAGCGCGCGGCAGCCGGCAGCACGTCGCTGGCTCACCGCCCACACCGCTGCAGCACCGATAAGGTGCTGAAAACACTGTCAGGCTTTTCAGATAAGAAAGATTCAGGGCAAGTGAGAGAACCAGCTAGAGAGCACCAACACTTGTCAGGGTTGTCGCAAGGATGATAAGCCCAGTGCGGGAGGCCGGCGGGGGAGTGCCAGCACCATCTGTCCAGAACAAAAGGAAGAAAGGCCAAGAACCAACTTGCACCCAGGGAGCTGAAGTTCTGCCTTCACCCTCACCCTGGTGCTCAGCACCCCTGCCCGTGCCCTTCCCACGTTAACACCTGAGCGCACACCAACATGGTTTCAAGGTGCTTTTGCTGCTGCTACCATCACTCCTAAAAGGGCTCAATATTTCCGTTTCTTTCTGCCAGGGAGGGTCAGAAGCTGAACTGCAAGCATTAACTTACTGTATGATGACTCAGTCACTCCCTGTCCTCACCCATCACCAAGATATGACATTATCAGCTGAAGAAAAACCTGCATTATTTTCTTTCACAAGCAAAATATTTTATATCTAGGAGACATAATAAATGATACAACTTGTGAGAGTAAGCTACACATATCGGCTCCTACCTCCAGCCTGTCTGTCCTCATTAGCTTCTGGGCAGCGGCAGCAGCAGCGGCAGGAACCGGCACTCCGGGGTTCCCTGTCACCAGCATCGGGGTGGTGGGCAGGATCTCTGCTGGGACCAGGCCTGGGGAGACGGGTCCCAAGTAGGGGTTGAAGGCGGCCGATGCGTTGGTAGCTAAGCTTGGTGCGACGGAAAACATCGGCTGCGATCAGAGAAAAGAAAAAGAAAGATAATTTAAATGCTTATACTAGGCACAACGTCAGTGTAATAACTTCTTGAGCACAATGGGTTTCAAACGGGAAAGAAGCATTTGTCGTGTTTGTGGGACATGAAGAACACCTGTGCAAATGTGACACATGAGTGAGTCTGCAGGACAGGAATCCTTCACCAGTCTCCACTGGGTCTCCGGCTCCAGCTTCCCCAGCACACAGCAGCTCTTGGAGCAAGCTCTCACTTGATCCACGCTTCAGCAATGCCATCATAAAGGAGCACTCCTTGTGTAGGAACGCATCCAAACGTGTAGAAGCATCCACTCTCGGGGACAAAAAGGCTCTGGACAAGAGCCTGACACATCATCGAACCACACAACTTCAGACACAGATAAATACATTTCAGACTGCTGATAGCCAGCACTGGCTCAGAAACTGCAGAGATTTCATACAGTGACAAGGCTAGACAATCACAATAATCTATTTTCCCAAAATTAAACAGGCTGCACATATAGATATTAAAGAAGAAATACACTGCACCAAGGACATGCTTGATTTAGCCTAAAACGTTAAGGCAGAGAAACAGAGAGAGCATGCAAATACTGGGCTTTTTTTGTTTGTTTGCTTGGTTTAAAAAAAGAGCCAGACACCCTTGTAGGCCAGCACATGGTGTGAAGATAATTGCATGTAGAAGACCAAATAATGCTGTAAGACCAAATGCGGAGCTGTTGCACTGCAGTAAAGATTAAATAACTCTTCTACCCCGCTGAAGGCAAAGACACTGCACTACCAGTCGAACTGCCAAATAAAACTCAGTCTGGAGTGTTTATCTGGAGTATCTAAAAAAAGTAATTACTGAAGGCATTAAGATTTCTCTTCCAAACTAATTTTGAGAGGGAAAAACAACTACGGAGTTAAGGCAAGTCTTTCTCTGTTTCACATCTATTGAAGCCAGGCAGCATTAACACCACATGTTTTTGTGTTCCTGAGGAAATGACTGAACTGTTTGGGAGCAAGGAGCAAGGCCATGTGAAACACTGGACAAAAACACGCAGACATTATTGAAGGAAAAAAGACTGAAAGTTGTGCAGACGGGAAAAACGTCTCTGGTTCTTCATTGCTCTCCCTGCAATAGTGTTTCCAGCTGGGTGTCATCCTAGTAATTTGGCCTCAAATTACTTATTTTTTAGCACAGTTGAAGTGGCTGTTAATTTGAGGGTGTTTAGGAAATGATTTATGTCATCCCATCTTAAAATGCTCCAGTAAGTTTGCTTTGTTTTACAAAAATCAATATCATATGCTTTAATAAAAGTAAGTGAACTCACTTAATGAGAGACTCTAATTTGGTAAGCAAAGCAGTAGGGCCCTTTCACTCATCTTCCTGTTTGATAAATGTCATGATTTTCTTAGATGCAAGTAATGTCTGTGGACTCTCCTCATCTTTCTTTTTTAGTTCCCTCTTCTGTCTTTATCCAGCTCTTGAGGGGAGGGATTTCAAATGGGGATTGTGTGTCCTGCTGACTGCAAGCAGTGAAATCCCAAGGGAGAGCTCTGCCTGCTCAGATCGGTTCTGCTCTCCTGGCTGATTTAGGGGGAGTTGGGCTCAGCCAGACTACAGCTCCAGTACCAGCATATCAGTTGGTCCTGGGGCAAATATGACTTTGTGGCACTAGTGCATATAGTAAGTCAATTTACTGTGATGATCCCACCACCACAGCTTCTGCTTTTCTCCCCTACATATGCTCTTTCCCAAAACAGCTGAGGCATAAAGCTCTGTGGGAGAACAACAGTTACATTAACTGAATCAAATAAGCTACTAAATACTTACTGCATTTTGTAGACCCATAAAATGTGGGGGCAAATAACCATTTCGCACAAGTATGAGAGTCCTTTCTGCTGAGCTGATTTTTTATTATTATATTTTGAGGAATATTATTACTATACTTTTTGAAATAAGAATTGAAGAACCTATCCAATTGAATGAATATAGGTTTCCCAACAGAAAGTATCTAGAATTAAATGCAAATCTCTAAATTCTACCTTTGCCAGAAAGAAAGGAAGAAAACAACTGTTAGAGCAGTGTCAATGTAGACATATTTGTTTTATATATATATATTTTTCAACTTATTTTTACTGTGCTGCTATTTTACCCACCAAAAGAAAGAGCTTCAGCAAGGAGAGCATTGTTTGCCTTTTAAGTAGAATATACCAGCCTTGCCCATACATTAATCAGTACCCTCTAATGTCTGAGATAGAAATTTATATCAAAAGGGTTCTGGGCCAAATTTAGCTCAAATGACCACTGTGGATTGCATCAGAGAACGGCCTGGCACAGGGTGTTTAGCTCCCAAACGTGCAGGTTTGTGGTGGGTGGATGCCAATCGTGTTTCCACCTGCTGAAATGCGGGATTACTGCAGGGCAAGGAACTCAGCCACCACATGCAATTTTGTGGAACACTGCACTGCCCTCACTTACTGAGGTGTCAGAGAAAGACACGATGTAATTGATGATCAGATTTTACTGTGACCTGATGAGAGACTTCTGATGAATCTTCTTTTCCCCACACCTCAGCTTTTTATAGGAAGTAGGATTATTGATACTTCTCCTTCTTTTTGCCAACCTTGAGCTGAGGACCATGCAGGTCAGACTGACAGGCATCATACATCACCCAGGGCAAGCATTCAGCTCTGCCTGACAACGTGCACTAAAAAGCAAAGTCCAATTCCAGCCAGGAATTCCCTGAGAAGGCTCCCTTGAAGGAATGGAAAACATCCAGTGGGAATCTTCTCAAACCCAGTAACCTCCTAATGCACAGGAAATCGCAAAGGAAATGCCTATGAATCATGGAATCATAGCATGGTTTTGGCTGGAAGGGCCCTGGAAGTTCCACTCCCCTTCCAGGGCAGGGACACCTCCCACTCGACCAGGCTGCTCAAGGCCCCATCCAACCTGGTCTTGAAATCCCACATTCACATGATGAAAATCCCACACCGATGTCACTTTCTTAAGAAATAAGTTTCATTAAACGAATTAAATTAACAAAATTAATTAAATCAATCATATTACTTCAGGCAAGGGAGAATCAAGCAGTACAACAACGGACAGGCATTTCGGGTGTACTGGATTTCTCCATCGCTTACGGATGTTTGTGGTAGGTAAGCACATCCCTTAGCTCACTTCAGCTACAACTCCCTACACTCAGTGACAGGAAGCAAGAAGCACACGTACCACAGGCTGCAACGGGGCACCAGGCATCATGGCATTGGCGAGCTGCATCTGCTGGGCCAGCATGGCCATGTTCTTCTGCTGAATCAGGTTATTGCGTCCATTTATCTCCAGCTGCGTTTTTAAGTGTGGTGGTGGGTGAAGATATTTGCAGTTTTCCCTTGAACATCGACCCTGAAGAAGAGAATTAACACAGTCAGCTTAGAAGCTACAGGCGTATCTTGGTTCCTTATGTCACCAGCTAAACTGAACACATACACACTGCAGACCTAGGAGGAAAGCCCAGGGTACTTCCCAAGCTTATCCCATTCTGACCAGTGCAGCTCGACAATTCCAGGATCAGCTGCTTGCTTTGCCTTTCTGAACCATGTATTTCTGCAATACAACTCTAAAAAATGCTGTTTTGTTTGAAAGTTGCTGAAGGAGAGCAATGGGCTTGCTTCTGTTCTCGCTGTGCAGGAGCACAAGAAGCATGGAGTGCACAGCAAGAGGTGAGGGTAAAGCAGCATTTCTACCAGGAAAATAGCACCAGCACTGCTTAGAGCTGTAACACAGCATCTCTGGTCTTACAGATGAGGCATTTTTATTACAATTGTGAAAACCAAAGACAACAATCAGAACTGACTTGTTTCTGAAGTTTTCATTAAATTCAACTGTGGTCAACAACAGCTTTCAGCACTAATTTTATTTGGTTGAAAGGACACTCACCAATTTGACAACCACTCACATTAAGGCATAATAAAAAAGAATTCTATGTACAATAAATGAGGTCAACAAAAAAACCCAAGACTGACCCCGTAGCTTGGGAAACAAGAGTGGGAGGGGAGAGACAGAGAGATGGGTACAGAGCATGTTCTGACCTGTCACAGTGAGCCAGGGCTCAGCTCTAACGCTTCACTCAGTAGAAGTGGACGTGTTCAAATAGAGACGTTTTCCCACCCTTGGTCAGAAAATGTCTCTGTGCAAGAGTGAACAGAGTTCACATCAAGACACCACACCAGCCCACAGCACTGTCTGTGAAACCATTTTCAGCTCATAACAACATCCCTATACTGGAGCAGCCACCCTGTTTGCCAGACTTGGCTCCCTCTTCCCAAAGATCCAGTCGGTGCTCAAAGGAACCCACTTTTTGTCAGTATAAGATGTAAGAGCAAAACCTACGGAGATCCTCAACAGCCTTTCAGAAAACGCTCTGTGGAATTGCTCTGAACCCTGGCATCACCATGTGCAGCCGTGTGTCAGCTCAGAAGGGACCTGCTGTGAAGGTGAGCACAGGTGATTTTCTCCATTTGTTAAAAGAGTTCCAGGCACAGTCTCGGGTTTTGTACCTCCTTGTTACCAAGTAAACCAGCTTTGCACGTAGGACAACCCTGCTTAATGCAGTCTCTTCCACCAGGTGCCCCCACTCCAGGGTCCCAGCTGGGAGCAGGGCACTGGGGCACGGGGAGCTGGGTACAAATGAGCCTCAGCTTCCCCAAGCTGGGGCTGCTCTAAACCGAACGGCACAGCTGCTCTGACACCGGTTGTGGCACAGGGAGGTCAGGAAGAGAATTCCCCTCTCCTGGGAAAGGGAATCCCCTCTTCTTATGGCATTTGAGCTGGGATCTCTCACACCACGGGGCTTCAAAAAATGCACACCCATTAATATGGAAGCTTTACATACTAATTGTTCTTTAAAACTGTTACACTGGAGTCCATACTTTCACTAACGGGATGATAATAATACAAAAATCCAACTAAAAAGGAGAACTGAATCCTCTTCTGGAAAAAAACAGATTCCTTAAATTACATTTTTTTTCCTTTACTCATTCATCTTTGAAATAAATCCAAACAGGAACAATGACAAAGCAAAAGACAGCCTTAATTTAAGTAAGAAATCGTTTTTAATCAGGGAACAAATTAATTCAATATAGTTTGACCTTACATTGCAATTTCACTCAAAAACTAAAATGTATTCTTGCTATAAGATCTGCCAGAACTCTCATCTGATGATTTTTGTCTCCTCTTAAGGCTGGGATAAACGGTTTGCTACTGCCTCCCTCCAATTCGTCTCTCCTGCTGGCAGTCCAAAGATCTTAAAACACATTTCCATGTGTCACTCAGTTGAGATCTGAGTAATCCTGGCAGAGCAGCAACGCCTGATACAAACTCAAACACATCAAAAGTTGTGGGTATCGTTAGCCCATGCGCCCAGCTGACAGAAAGCCCCAAGCCTGTGCAGGCCACTGCTGTAAAGAACAGCGAAGAGAGCCCATCCTTCCAAGCACCCATTCGTAACCCTTGTGAACACTTGAAAGACATATATTTTCCTTTACAAGATCCTGTCCACCTTTGGAGACAACAGAGAGGAGCTAAGTGCCTGCTGCCAGTCACAGTGGGAAGGGGCAGACGGAAACGCTGGCAGAGGCTGCCCCAGCTCATGGCCATGTTACGCTCGCTGCCGCCTTACTGTCCCTAGGACGCAGGGCTGCAGATGCTAGGCTTCTCCTTTGTGGCAAGAGCTGGAGGGCTCCCCAAGCCCTTTGCTGCAGGACCTTTACCTTCTCTTCTCACACAGCCCTGTGCTGGAGCTCCCCTCGGCATTCACTGGTCGGCCATAGGGGTTCTGCGGGCAGAGCTGACGCACAGAAAGGACCACGGAAGTCTCTGCAAGAACATCTCCTTAATAACACAGCTCCAAACACTGGATCACACTCTGGAAGGCAGCATCACCGTGCCCTGACAGTGCACCTCTGATCACAACAGGCCCTGTGGAGTGAGGATGGTCAGACAAGCTCTGCTGTCAGCCAGGCGGCTCGGCGTTCTCCCAGCAGGAATGCGGGAGCGGGAGGGTGCGCAGGCTGCTCCCACACGATGTTTTTCTCCAGCTATCACATCAACAAGGTCCAGGCAGAGAGCCCAGGCTGAACCAAACAGCCAGCCTGGCTGTCAATAAATTAGGGCAGCGGGATGTCTGTAGTATAAGCTGCGCAGCCTTGGCAAAAAGCAGGTGATGGGACTGGGACACAGAGGAGTGGGTGGCACTCACCTGTCAAGGACCTCACCTGTGTCAGGCTCTGGTCTGGTTTGAGTCGCAAGGAGCGAGGCTGTTGGCATATGGGTGAAGCCTCCTGCCTTTCTCTCCCACAATTCCCACATCCATGTTAAATATGAACAGGTCACTGACCTGGCCCTGGCTGCAGGTACAGGCTGCTCCTCTACCCCAAAACACTCAGAGGCCCTCGCCCACCCCTGGCTCTCCGCTTGCCGTGCGCTGGCAGACGTCCCAGCGGCTTCACCAGCGCTCAGCACACCCAGCTGGCTGTGCCAGCACTGGCACTGGCACCACACTGGGACAGCTGGCTCTGTGTCCCTGCCAATGCCTCGGCACCCTCGGCAGCCGGGCAAGTAAAAGAAGTCAAACCGGGAGCAGCTGCGAAGATGACCACCACAGAGGAGTGGGAGCTGCCGTGCTGCCAGAGGAGCCAGAGCAGGGATACAGAACCAGCCAGATGCTTCTTTTTCACCCTTGCATGGCTGCATAAGAAATAATAAACCCAAAACATACAAAGAGCTGCATATCTGAAAAAAGTGGCTGTTGATAATCTCAATTTTTTTATGAGCCATACACTAGACCCTGAAGTCCAGATATTCTCTGCAGATTGCTGTGCTTCTGTAACAACTGCTGCTCAGACTGTTGTACTGAGGAGTTTTTAGTTGGAAATAAGAACTAATAAAAATGTGTCCGTAGGAAAATATTTACTCTGTGCATTCATTTGCTGACATAAAATGCCTATTTCCTTTGAGTTTTCTGTTTGTTTCCCTGCATGGGTGGCAATGAGCAGCACTCCCTCTGAGCGTGCACCTGCCTTCTCTGAGGACCAGGGCACTTGGGAAATTTGGGAAACCACTGCAACACAGAATGGATGGAGGGAAGTGGGGGGAACCTTTCCAGTTCCTTTCCACGGGGAACCCCAGAGAAATGTGGGTTTATTACTGTGGTCTTCAAATTCTCTTACAGAAAAAAATCATTACTTATTGGGGCAGACACACGATGCAATGGCATCCAGAGGGAGCTGGACAAGTTGGAGAAGTGGCCTGTGTGAACCTCATGAGGTTCAACAATGCCAAGTGCAAGGTCCTACACCTGTGTTGGGCAATCCACAGTTTCATTACAGAATGGGGGACGACATGACTGAAAGTAGCCCTGAGGAGAAGGACTTGGGTTGCGCTGGTTGATGAGAAGCTCAAGAAGAACCAGCAACCGTTTCCTGAGCTGCATCCAAAGCAGAGGGACCAGCAGGGCAAGGGAGGGGATTCTGCCCCTCTGCTCCTTTCTGGTGAGACCCCACCTGGAGCCCTGTATCCAGTTCTGGAGTCCTCAACATAAGAAGGATATGGAACTGTTGGAATGGGTCCAGAGTAGGCCACAAAGATGATCAGAGGGCTGGAGGATCTCTGCTATGAGGGCAGGCTGAGAAAGTTGGGATTCCCTGGTGATTGGGAATTTTTCTTCCCATTGCCTTCAGGGGAGCAAGGACAGGAACCTGTCCCTGGGCCCTTCCAGCAGACCATCTCCCAGCCAGGCAATGTGGTTTCATTCCCCACAAAGCAGGAGGAACGTGGATATTTGCAGGACTGAGGAAGAGAAAACATGCAAAACTCAAACACAAAGGGAACCACAGGCAATCCTGCCTTGGAAAGATCACCCAAAAATTTGCATTCTGATAATACAATATTTCTACAAGACTTGGATCATCAGACAAACCTGTTGGATTTTGATGTTACACTTCGATATCAGGAGCAACAAACAAGTTCATTCCTTTGAGGTCACTGTCATGTTCTTCTCTACCACACCACTTTTCTGTGAAGTGCAGCATGTCCTGTTTTTAGGATCCCACACTGAATGTTAGGAATACAAGGGCAATTGGTACTCTCTGAAAATGATCCCTTTTCAGAAAATGCCCTGATTTCATATTTAATAATGCAAAAGCATTCCCGGGATTCACTTCTGAGACTGCAAGCTCCCTCACCTGCTGCAGTTATGACTTAGGTAATACCGCAACTAATAAGTTTTACTTTATCCTTCAGGGAATATTTAATGGGAATTCTGCAGATGTCAATAACTAATTAACAAGAAGATAATATGAGCTTAGTGTGCTGCAGAGCCCTATGTGCAAGCGTGCTGCTGCCCAGCAGAGATGCTGAGATCACCGCACCAACTCACTGCTGACACTGGGCGGGTTTACAAATGAACAGCACCCAAGATGCCCTCGTCCAACCACGCCATCTGGAGAGAAGATCTTTGGGGTGGCATCAGGTCCATAAAGTTCAAACCAATTCCAATTCAAAACAATGACTTTCCAATATCTCCTCAGAAACTCCGTCTAATCTGCCACGCAAAGGAAGAGCAGCAAGCTCATCATCCTGGTGGACTTGGCTCCAGTCTAAAATTTTCCTGGAAAGCACAGCCTGGTGATGCAATAAATAAGGGCTAATTAGCAAACCGCTCTCATAAGGTCATTACTCCTCTGGGTGCCACCCGTCATGACCCCATGGTGCCAGCGCGAGGGACCTGCAGGATCCCAGAGCAGCCCTGTGCAGGGGCAGTGCCGAAGCCGAGACTCACTGTCCTCAGAAAATCTGCCAGCAGGCAACAGGAGGGTTTCCACACCGAATTCTCATGAGGTGCAGGAAAGCAGGGAGAACCTAGACCACCCTGCTGTGACCTGGCACCCACAGTGCCATCACCCACTACGATCCCCGACATGAACTCTCCTCTCCCAGGAGCCCCATGGCTTCCATCACGTCCACCTCCAGCACCCTCCGGAATCTCAGGCTGGGGCTCCCAAAGCAGAGCTTTCCCTGCCTTTGGTTACTGCTGCAGAGCTGCTATTTGCAGCAGTGTCGTGTGTAACTGCCGTCAGTATTCCCTCCAGCACCCAGACAAACCAGAAGAACCAAACAGACCCAGCCAGTCGGCGGGTGCCGTTGCCTCCGTGCCTCCCCAGCTCAGCACCGACTGCTTCTCTCAGCCAGGACAAGAGGTCTGACTCCACATGGCACTTTTCTCTGCACTGCTGGAGTCAGGAACACTGACCACCCTCTGCCTATCTGAAGTGAACACATCTATACTCACAAGCTGATAAAAGCAGCCGCTCTGGGAAAGCCTTAAGGCTGAGCTGCACCAGCCTGTGGGGGCTGCTTGGTAGTGCTATTCTTCTACCCCTGCAGCAGCACAAGCCGAGTTCCTCAGCTACACCACCCTGCGCCTGTTCCCACAAGAAGTCCGGCTCCCAAAAGCAAACAGGAAAACTCCTTTATCTCCACCAATCCACTACCCCTGTACCATTAACATATCATCACACAAGTCCAGCGGCAGAGGAGAACAGAGAGCTCCAACGTGCTACTCACTGCATGCAGACATTACTGGAACAAACCCCAGCTCTCCCCCCAAAGCCAAGGAATAAACCCCCTGCTCCTTTCCCCACAGTCTCCGTTCCAGCCCACCACTGCAGATAGATCCACGATGCCCCACAGGCTAGTAAGATTTTACAAAAGGGACTGTCACCTCCAAACACAGCCCAAGGGCAGGACAGATGAGACAACCTTTCAACTGAAAATTTCAGCAGAAATTGCTGCACAGGATGTCCTGCAGCCAAATGAATCCTCCAATTAAAAACTGTTGCTTAGCAACAGGGTTTGAGATGCAGGAGAGAAAATCAGGGTGCGCTTGGCAGCTGGTGGACGAGCTGCACCGCCTGCAGCCCAGTGCCAGACCCCTGTCTTAACAGAGGTGGAGCACCTCGTGTGCCACAGGGAACGACATCCCTCCAGAGCCACAGGGAAACACAAACTGCAGCACAAACTCTGCTCTTCCTTATTGCAAAACACAACTGAAGTGAAAGAAACACCGGCCCGTGGAGTCGCTCAGGGTGGTTCTGTGTAATGACGGCTAAATATGTGATCCTGCAGGAGGCATTGCTGTCATTGTTGCTACCATTAAATCAATGAGACAACCACCACGCCACAGGATGCAAGGAATCCAGTTTTTAAACATAAAAGCATCAACAAGAAGCAGGCTGTAATCTCTGCTAATGGCCTTCGGCAGCCAACACGGCACTGAACCACCTGCAACGTTACGATGGTCTGACCAAAGCATTTCTGTGCAGTTACCCAGTCCTGCTGTCCAAGATCAGACATACAACCCTCTCATATTTAACAGGCGAGCTCCTAAAAACAAAACAAAAGCACATCCCAGTGACCCTGCATGAACACTGACTGCCCCGTTACTATTTAACACTGACTAATGATGGACATAATTAAATCAACCACTTTTGGGTATTCAAAATGTTCCACAATACAGAACGGCAACAGCCACAGCTGAGGATGCTCCGTGGATGCTTCCCCTCAGCTGGGGGGCTCTGCCTGGCTCTGGCACTTCTGCACTGGTACTGCGGGGACCTGACCAACTTGCATCCATGCCAGCCCGGGCCAGCAAACCAGCAGCCACACAGAACAGTGCAGCTGCAACAGATTAAATACTTTTGATCCAAAACAAACATGCAAACACCTCCCTCTTTTAGGGAGTATGAATTCCTTCTGACAGCAGAGAGCTTGGCGCGTTAAACCCCAAGCAGGAAGATGGCTGTTACGTAAAATCCGAATATTGCCTGTAAATGGTAAAACTATTTATACCAATGCCCATGTGCTTTACAGGAAAACATTTAACTACACGTAAGCTATGGTTTGCTTTTTAAAAATAAACTGTTTGCACTCGCTTTGCTGCAGCAGCTGGCCCCCAAGAACGCATTCAGATAAACTTCCTTAATGTTAAACAAAAAGAGTTACTGGACCTACTTTACTAACTTGAAGCATCCAACCTGCAGTCCCAGTGAGCCAACAGCTGTGTCTGTGAGACCGAGGCCAGGCAGTGATCCAGAGGCAGGACCACAATCATGGAGGCACCACCCAGTGTGCAGCCCATACAGAGGCCCAGCCCCAAGACACCCTGGAGGAGCCGTCACTGCTCCTCCACTCCTCTGCCAGCTCCTCTGTTGCCCCACAGCACGGCCAACCAGCCCCAACTGCCGTGGGACCGTGGGGTGCCTCACCCCAGAGCCTGTCTCACACTGTTGCCTGCTGCTGGTTCACCGCCCAACCCACCAGCAAATGCCCATCTCCAGAGGAAGGAGGTGAGGGCACCGGCACCGTGAAGATCCTTCAGTCCCTCCAGGCCTGGGCTGTGTCACGGGGATGCCGACAGCAGCACAGGAGCTGATGCTCACACCCTCTGCAGATATGCTTTTTCCACTGAAGGTGAAAGCTGAAATTGAATTCAGTGTTTTTTCCAGGTATAAACATCTGTGATTGTTTTCTTTGTTCAAAACCGCACTCAAGACATGCGGGAGGTTCATTTTTTGCTCCCCAAGAGATGAACGGGCATCCTTCAGCCTGATGCATCCCTGAGGTTCCTCCAGAGGCTGAGCCAGACAAACCCACAGCTCACCGAACGGGAACAAGGTGTGCTTCATCATCAGCCACTCACATGAGCCATGTGAGCACATGGCCACGTGATGCAGCCCTTCACCGGGGATCTGATCACTGCTGATCCCACCTGTCAGCAACACCGCATCCCAGCAAGCTTACAGGCTTTCAAATGGGGAGTACGTACTTATCCATCCTGGGATGGAAATAACTCAACTTTGCACAAACCATCCCAAGGATCTGTCCTTAAAAACAACTCTATTTTTAAAATCAGGCTGTTCCAAAACTCGTTAAAATGCTGGCAGTTGGTCCCATCACCACTGCTCCTCTGCCCTGCATGGACCCTGGCAGGGCTGGCCCTCAGCACACACCTTCCTGACCACAGAGGGACAGGGGGACTGGGGCTCCAGCCCAAAGTCTGATGGAGCATTTCAAACCACCCACCGCAGCAATCTCCCCCCTTGAGGACAAGCAGGGACGCTGTTGTGTTTTGCCAGGTTTGGAGCCATTCGAGCAGCACAATCCTTTTCACTGGTTCCACCACAGCACTGGCACACTGGAGGAAAACCCACAAGCTCCAGAGCATCAGCTGAAGGGCAAAAGCCAAGATGGGATAATCAGTGCTTTGTGTCCAACTGAAAAAGACGAGAAGCATCTGCACATTTGTTTCTGTACGCGGTTTCAATGCATAAAATGAAAATGCACCACAGCACAGCAAAACCCAGCAGGCTCTTGTTTCCATGTAGGATAATTGCATTGCTGGCACCATCACAGCTGGGATACCCCAGGAGCAGGCGTGCCAGTGCAGCTGCCTACAACAAACACACAGAGAATCGGGTGATGCAATGCCCCTCCTCAGAACAGGAATTACCCTGTCAAGTACATCAAGCAGCCCAGTGACATGTGGAGCGTCACAGGTTGGCAGGGAGAGATGCAATAGTTTATGTCTCTCCTCTCCTCAGCAGCTCAAGCTGCCCTTCAGAGCTCATCTTTTTCCCCAATTATCACCGTCACACTTTGATTTGCCCAGGCACACATTTTGAGTTTGGAAAATAATCCCTAAATGTCCCATTGAGTGACAGCCCACTTCCAGCTTCCCACCAGGCCCACCTCCCGCTTCCAGTGGCCGCTGAGGTGAGTAAACTGCCACCAGCCCCAGAGTTATAATACTGGCCTCACTATAATTAAAGAAACTTATAAGGAAAGTAGAATTCAGCCTACAAGCCAGGCACGGAGCTGCAATGGACGAGGTAAAACCTTCCCACAGCTGTGGGGTGCAAGCACTCAGGTTCAGCAGCAGCAGGGCTCTGAGCTATGCACAGACCGGCAGGCAAAACAGCCATGGCTCGCAGAGGGAAGCAGCAGAAAACATGATAAGGGGCTGATTAAACAGCAGCAGACGAGAATAAATATTGACAACAACTGCTGAATTTCTATTAAACAAAGGATTTCACACAAGCACGCACTGGCCTGTCACAGCTGAGTATCCTTCTATGAAATACAGAAGTGGGGGAGCATGGCACTGGCCCTGCCACAGCTTCAAGTGACACCAGGAGAGGGTCCACATCCATGCCCTGTGCACGCCCAAACCAGCTTGTGGTGCACAACAACCCTGCACACACAGCTCTGGAGTGCTGGGACACTGCTACTGCCAGCCAGGGGCAGGGAGACAGCATCCAACCACCCCATCTCATCCCATCAACTCACCAGCCAAAACAACCGACGTGAGAAAATGACAAATTTCATATCGCCTAAGTTAATCACAAATGGAAAAACAAAACAACTACAGGGAACCACTGAAAGATGCCACTCACACACCTGCTCCCCTTCCTAATTAACTGCAACATTTTTGGCTCATTAATATTCCTACAAAACTCAATTTGCTTTGGCACCTGCTTTGTGTATCAGCTATATTACATTTCACCATTTAATAATAAAAAAACAACAGGTTAATGATTTCATTAGCACTTGGATACATCGACCTCTTCAAAACAATGATGCATTATAGACCATGTGTTTCCCTCCCGTGTCACTGCCCCATTCGAGCGCTCCAGCAGATGTCACCAGCTCCAGCAGGAGTGGGGGCGGTGGCACCACTGGAATTCAGGCTGGCAGGAATAGAAGAATAAGCAATAGCAATTAGCTTTCTGTACCTCGTCTCTCCCTCACCATTTCAGGACATTTGAAAACCAGTGCCAGATCCACTGCCTGCTGGTTTTTGGGAAGAGCCCCTGGTCCATCTGTTCTCAGCCCCCAGGAGGTGCCAAGGAGCTGGGAGCACAGAAGATGAAGTAAATCTCGAGCAGCACCCAGCAGCACCCAGCAGCAACAGCACTGCATATCAAGCACAGATTTCGTCAACACTGATATTCATGAAGTTGTCATGTAGAACACATTTTAAATGAATAGTAACAATAAAATAAAAGGATAAAAATCATTGGGATAACTTTCCAGAGCCTTCAGATCATCTAGAATATGTCTCCCCTTAAGGCTTTCTGTCAGACTGCAATTGCTGCCAAGCATTAGTGAAGAATAGCAGAAAGAGTTTTTAACAACAAAAAAAATGCCCTGGGTTTCATTAGGTAGCTGAAAAACACCTTTATTCAGCCCCTAAACATCAGTCTCAGGGAGCAGTTTTTCCGGTGGGGAGCAGGACACCATCACGAGAGCAGGGAGACCTCACAGGCAACAGCACGCACACCACCCCATCAGCACCAACACCTCTCCTTGCTTCTGCTTTGAATGATCTCTGCAAAGCCCAAACCCAAGCAATTCACAGTGTCAACAAGGTTCAATGTAATCTTGCTTTTACTGTTCTTCACCTTCCTCTGTTTAGCAGCAGCCTTCAGTGTTTAAGTCCCTGCAGTTTCCCTGGCAGCCCCGGGCAGGCTCCCAGGCACCCTGGGAACAGCCCTGGGCACCATCCTGGGGACCATCCCAGGGACCATCCCATCCCCTGACCAATCCCCATCCCTGCCTGGCTCTAGTCAGTGCCTCAGCAAACCTGGTGCAAGTAAATGCAGCTATCCCATTTCTGTCTATGAACTTCTGTATTAAACTTATTAAAGGTCCTGTAGTAGAAAGCAAGCAAATAATTTCCACTTTCAAAGCACATGTAGCAGGTACAATGAGTACATTTGATTGAGTCCTGTTTCCAGGAATACCAATCAAAGCTCAGCCATGCTCTGGAAGAGTTCAACTTTGATTCGGAGCTCGTTCAAGCTTAGTTTAAGCCTGGTGTTTCTCCAAGACCTTAACCCGGGGCTGTCCTGCCTCCTGCCACAGCCCCACCATCCTCCTAGGATTCACCCTCCACACAAGCACCTGCCTCTGCATGGACCTCTGTAACTGAAACAGAGCCCCTCTTGGCACAGCATTGCCTTCCTCGGGGCTGAGGAGGAGGAGGAGGGAACCAAGGGAGCGTTGTTGCTGCCTCCTCATGCCCCCAGTTCTGTCAGGCTGGGTGAAGCCAGTGAAGCAGGACACGCTGCCTAAAAGCAAGCTCCTTCCAGCTTCATTCCAGCTATCTCTGAAAAGCCCAGCAGCGATGTGTGTGCTGTGCTGCAGCTATTGCAATGTGTTATTGTGATTTATTCAGCTAAATTAAGCCACCGAGGGCTAAGCAGAATTATTTCCAAATACCTTCCACCAATTTACTTCTTTATTATGTATTTCTTTGTATGGTTTTATGACTATTATTGCAGGAAAAGGGGGGGGGGGGAAGAACAGCCCTTTTTCAGTTATTCCTGGTCGCTTTGGGAGTTCTTTGCCAAAATCTGCACTAGCAGAATAGATACAAAACAAGTATTTTCCAACCTGGCCCTACAGACAGGGCAGCAGAAGTAAGTGCCGCTGCTCTCTGAGTTGCTCAAGAAGAACCACAAAGAGTGGCCATATCTACTCTGGTCCTTGTTTTGCACCAGGTGAGACGTGGGCTCAGTGCAGCCTGAGGAGAGAACAAGACCAAACAGGAGCTGGCAGCCACCAGTGTGGCAGTGGCAGTGCCACATGGGGGCTGGGGACACACTGGGGGCCCCACCAGTGGCAGCTCCAGTGTCCCCACTCTGGCTGCGCTGCGATGCTTCCCCACCCCAGACATGCTGGCGATCCCTGTCTTCTGCAGGCACTGACTCTGCCTTTACAAAAGGAGAATCGGCCTCATCTGAATTTCCTAAATGCTCTGTCTCTCTTTTTTTGGCATGATGTGATCTTGATTATAATAATTAAATTGATTTGGTTACAAGTTTTACTCTTTTCAATTATCTTTGTGCATCTTTTCATATCCAGTGTAGCCATAAAACACACTGAAGTGTCCACATAATGACGTCTTCATATGTGTATCTCGCAGATAAAACTCTCAAGCCCTCTAATTTATCACTCTGGCTTATATTGCTAACAGGACTTGTATGAAAAGCAGCACAAAGGAGCTGTTGAATTGCCATGAAATTCAACAGGCTTAAAACAATACAAACAAACAAATAAATAAATAAATACATAAAACAGAATAAGTAGACTCCCAAAATGAACCCAGAAGAAAAGAAAACATCAGAGCAGCGTATCCTGCCCTGGTTTCTGAGGTCTGAAGGAGCTACTCTGAGCTTTGCTGGGAGGGCTTAGCACTGCTGCCAGCTCTCGCATGGAGACCAAGGTAAGGGGACAGGGGACACTCTCTGGGACTCATCCAGCTCCTCTCCCCAGTCAGTGGTGTAGGACGGATGCATCTTCTGCTCCAGCCCAACCTTCCAACCACCAGCAACCAAACTGCACATTCCCGAACAGGAGGAGACAGGGAGAAACAAGACATGCAGAATGATCCCCAGCTCCAGGAACAGTGGCATGGGGATGGAGATGGGGAGAGGGGTGGGGACGTGCACACCTGCACCACTTCACTTTGCACCCTCCTTCTCCTGTCCAGCACCCACCATGGCATCACCCAGACACCGTACAGCCCAAGCCATTCCAGAACCAGGGCGTCAGGGAGCCACTGGAGGTTCCACCAAAACACCCTAGATCTGGGCTGCAGGACCGCCATCAGCAAATGCATCAACAGCTTACCGGCATATAAATATGTTTCAAACCCTTTAATACAATTTGAGATTGATATTCACATTATTACACATATTTGTATATCCATGTGTGTCTATAAACATTTGTATTAACACCACTCCCAAGACACACAAACTCTGTAGACTGAGACAGCAACACTGGATTTATCCCCAGAGAGCCCCCAGCACCTGCCCCTCAGTCACTGCTTGTACTGCAGGACAAGAGAGAATTGCATTTATCCAGGCCTATCCAGCAAAACCAAATGCCCCCTGGAGCTGGTTATCTCCCTGGGGCTGCACGTGGGTAATAACAGCAGGACAAACTACAAAGCATTTCTATCAAGGACTTTAGGAACTGCGTACTCTGATCTAAAGCCATAAAATCCTGTTAAAGCAATCTCTAGTAATCCGTATGACCCTCATTCAAACACGTAATAACTAACATTTTAAGAATAAAATGAATGTCTTTACGTCAAGATCAAATCAAAAGCAGCCAAGATTTAATCTATTTATCATCACAGCTACACATGGTGTCGTCCAGCAAGCAGCTGTGAACAAAGCCACACCGCACAAAGCCTCGCCAGCTGCAGGTACCAAGGATTCCTTTTCCCATCATTTCCATTCACAGTGTATAATCTCCCTGTAAATGACTTGGTCAGACCAACAGTCCCTTTGCCACTCAGCCTCTGCTCTTGCGATCTCAGCAGTTCCAAGTAAATGATTAAAAAGAGCAGCGAGCTGAGACTCCATTGGGTTCCACTGTGGCTGTTTAATGGATGTACTCCAGCATAATTAATATTTAATAGTATTTCCAGGCTTCCAATTTGTTTTGGTGTGATATGACAGAAAACAGGCAAGTTATCAAATGCTGCATCCAAACCAGGGAAACAAACGAGAAGGACAAGGCCCTTGCTCAGCAGATCTGCTGCAACAGGTCAGTGCTACCTACAGCAAATTCAGAAAGGGAACATCACAGGAGGGATGACACCAGCTATGTTATCACATATTTCTTACACAGTCAATGTACTTCAACACTGTGTAGCGACCTGCCCTGGCTGCCTGCAGGGCTCTTCCGACCACCCCAGCCCCAGCTCCATCACTGCTGCCCTGGATGCTTACTCTGTGCTGCCTCCAGCATCTTTCTGCACGCTCTTTACAGTCCTGCTGACTCAAGCATTGTTGTTGTTTTCTTATCAGATATCAAATATGACTTTTAAGGTAGAAAGATGCACAAGTAAAATACTGCACCCCCCACCCCGCCCAATGTAACTTTTCACTTGTTTTTGCAGCACACTGGCATTTTTGGTCTCTTCTACCTGGTGAGAAAGGGAGGTGGGTGGCACGGTGATCCAAATTGGATAATTCCTGTCCTCACCCAAGTGTAAACATGCAGGTGCTATATTTAAAACTGAATTGCTGTAGTTTAAAAATAAAATCTCATTTTTGTGATTTCAAGCGAGAGGAACTGCCATGGGCTGTTGATCACATTGGCAAAGTGGGAGCAAGCTGAGGCCAAACACAGCGAGCTGGAGGCAAGCGAGGGATGGTGCTGGGGCAGCCCTGGCCGTGCCTCTCCCTCAGGAGCGATGCAGCTCCGATACACCATTTAAAAAGCTCTCCCCTAAATTGCACAGCACAGAGCACTACAAGAGCATCTTCAAAACGAATCTAACCTGGAACACCTAGCAATCAGGCAGCACAAGAAGGGAAAGGCAACATCTCTGCACCAAGCCCTCTGCGTGGAGTGTGGACCAAGCCCGTAAGGAGCAGGGGGGCAGCCTCAGCCCTGGCACCCCTGACAGCTGCCTTTACCTCCACAGCGCATCCCCAGCCTGGCATCCCTCCCACACACTACTCAGACAGAGCACTGGTCCTTACGACACACCAACAGCGCCTGCATCCCAGCCTGCAGCAGGATGTGGCCACAGACTGAAGAACTCCTTCCAGGATGCGCACAGGGGGCTCAGGGTAAGCTCCATGACACAGATCAGGAGGTGAGAGGGGGAAAGTCTCTCCTCTTCACACTATGTCCTTTACTTTGGAAAGGGGAAGTGCACCTTCCTTCCCTTAAGCTCTGGTGAGGCCTTATGGCAACACTAGGCCATCGCATTGCAGTCGTGGTGTTTGCAACGTGAGCAACGTTCAAAGATTACAGCTGCCAATTGCCATGTTGCTTCCCAAATAGGAGGAACTGGATAAACAATTCACAAGATCCTCCAAAAGCAAAAATATCCTTTAAAGAAAGATATAAAATATTTTTTAAAATTTTCACTTTAATTATATACATAATTTCCCTCTTTAAGCTCTGCATCTCTTCTCCAGCACGTTGCTCCCACAGCTTTCCACGATGCTGTAGCTGCACTCACAGCTGCCCCTGCCTGCACTTCCATGGCTTCTGCAGTGTCTGAGTTTCCTAAATAAGAGCAATTTGAAGGCAGTCCTTTATATACTGCACAATTGTCCAAATTTTACTTTCTCAGTGCTTGAAAATGTTTAGGCTGGTTTATTTTGGCAGCAGAGACTCACCCCGGGCTGGTGCAGGGACCCGCAGCTCTCACCCTGCTTCCCCAGCAGCAGGGTGGGAGGGGTGGTGGTGGGCGGCTTGGGGCTGCCAGTGGGAGGGCGTGAAGCTGCAGCACTGCACTGCCAATGTGCAAGGCCAGCAGCAGCTGTCAAGGAAATAGGTATCCTTAAAAACCAGAACCTCCCACTGCAGGAAGAGGATGCTGGCTACTGGTGTTTGGGGCTGGAAAAAACACCCCCATGAGCTAAACGGCGTCTTTAGCAGTTGGGCAGGGCTGCAGGAGCACAACGGCCAAGTTTGGCCTGACCTTCAAACCCTTTTCCAAGCATTTGGTATTTACACATTCATGGCAGTGACTGGTTTTTTCCTCCCTTTATACTATTTTGTTTGCTACAAAGTGAAACTCAGGGCAATGCCTCCCCGAGTCAGCACTAGGAAGGCAGAGCTTTCCCATCCCATCCCATTCTCTTCCATTCCCCCAAGACACCAGTGCCTTGCAGTGATCTCAAACTGTTTCCAGAGGAGGAGGAAGAGCAGCCCACAAGAAGAGCTGTCTCCCTGACCTCTGGTCCCTGCAGACTGCTCCTCTGCCCTGAAAGACAGGGTGCCCTGACCCTCTCATTGGCCCCGCTCCCCAAACTGCGCCTGCTGCCCTCCAGCTGCCAGACTCATCTCCTCCACAGCTCCTAATGCCTGCAACAGCCGCTCCCCTCCCCACGGCAGCATCCTGGCTTCTTCCCATCCTGCTCCACAACTTCATTCCTCTGCTCTGCACCTTTCCTCTGCTTGAGGTAGAGGACCAAAAGAAAACCGAACAAACAGCCGTGGTAAGTCAAACTATTAAATACAAAGATGCAAAAGCACTGAAAGAGTCAAATATGTAAAAGCCTTTTCAGATGTGCAGAATTAATGTGGGAAGCAGCAGAAGCCGGAATCCTGAGCAATACAATGGCATCTGGAGCTGTGTTACGACACACGGCTGCTGCTGAGGCATATCCCTGTTTTTTCCAAGGCACAAACCCAGCAGAGCACTGCAGACCTGTGGGACTGATTTAAAACCAGAGATAAACCCCAGAGCTGACAGCAGGCTGGAGATGCAGCATGGAGGTGCATTTGGAAAAGCACAGCCCGACTGCAGGTGTTCAGGGTAAAACCACGGAGCTGTAGCAAAGGGAGCCGGCCAAGACAGTCGGACAGGCACAAGGAGAAGGACATCCCCAGCCTCACTCCCCTGGACAGAACTAATCTCAAGAGAAACCTCCCTTGCTATAAATCTCATCTGTAACATCCTGCAACCACCAGACTTATCCTGAAAGCTCATTTACTCCATCAAGAGAAGCGATTCCTATAAACTCCCACGCAGTATTACCCGCTACAACGCACATTACTTCTGCATGTATATTTTTCCAGCGGTGGTATTCAATCTCTCCTCAAATCTATTCCTGCTGGGTCCTTTGTCAGTTTAGGCTTTAAGCAAATCAGCAAATTGGATTATGCAGGTAGTTACACTTGGGAGGTCTCTCATCTGCCTCCACCTAATGATTAACATGGCTGCAGAGGGATGAAGCGCCAGGTGAAACGAGGACACAGACTGCACTGCTCCACCGCGCCGGGCGAGACGGCAGCGGCCGTGCCGCCTGCCAACGCCGCGCAGCCTCTGCTCGTGTTCAGAGTTAAGGTCATTGCTGAGTAACACAAAAATAACGTCATATCAATAAATTGTTCTCCATTCCAGCAGCACACCCGCAGCCCTCCTGTACCAATGTGAAGGTCAATTCCTGTCATTATTTTCTGTCTGGATTTTTATGGAAGAAAGGCTGATTTAAAAGCATTGGTGAAAGCTGCAGCCCCACACCACAAACACTGGAAATCACTACTGGAATTGTAACCTGGGAAATACATGTTTGAGGCTTTATATTTACATGGTTTACATAACAATTTACATTTCTCTTTTTTCTTGCTATCCCTTTTGTAGTATTTTTCTTTGTTGTTACTAAATACATCCTCTTGACACTTTATTTTAAATACAATTAGAATGTCAGTCAAATAACTTACTTAGTGAAAAACAATGAATATCAATTGACTGAAACCATTCCTAACTTTGATCAAAAACTACCTAGCAACACTAGTGGGGAAAGTAAGTGTTAAACACTATTTTACTCAAGTAAAGTTAAATGACAAATTTTGATTGAAATATGGAAAATTATCAAATTTAATTCCAAAATAGCGTTTGACTTTGAAACTTAACCAAGCACAAGTGAAACAAAGCTTTCCAAATTTGTATTCTGTGCAGTCACTGCATCCGAACAGAGACCACCACCCCGTGCTTTCTGATGGTGAGACCTCCCAACAGCTGGTTCCAGCACAGCAGACAGTGCTGCCACTCTCCCCAAAACCCCACAGGCCCAGTATGGTTGCTCCACTGGGCACCATGCACCGCTGTTGTGTAACCTCTGCTTCAAGCATGCAGAGTCAGAGTTGAAGGGATCCACCGAAGAGTTAATTAACAAAGGCAGCTTCCCTAAGACCTGCTTTGACACCTCTTTTGTGACAGGAAAGACTCACTGACTTGGCATTAACCAAAGGAGCACTGGAGAAGTCAGCTCCCCTCCAGGGATGCCACCAGCCCCAAATGTGAACTGAAACCGTGGGCAACTGCAGGTTTGCAATGCCTTGCAGGAGATACTCGATAACTGGCAAGACTTTTCTGCATCCCTCCTGCTGGTCTCCCTCCTTTGGCACAAACTCCACTGAGTATGGGCTAATCTCAGCTGATCTGGCATCTCAAAGCAGTGCTGAAAAATTATCTTAAGTGACAGTCAAATGCTGAAAAATTGTACTTGAAACTTTAACCATCTAAACGGTCAGCAGATGAGGTCCAGCCAGGAGGACCAGTGGTTCCCCTGCAAGCAGGCAGACTCAGGCACAGAATGAAGGCAATCGATGCCTGAGCACACATCACAGTGAAGAGCTAAATGATGCCTTCTGTCTGCTGATATGATCGATTTGGGGGGGAGAGGACTGGTTTTTGGGGAAGGGGAAAAGACAGAACGTGGAAACTGCTGGGTCTTGAGTTACTCATTAAAATACGAATGTTATTTTCAGACAAATAAAATATTTCCCTGAAACCAAGGGCAATCAGTCACATGGGAACTGATCTGTGAATCAATACAAAACCCCTAAGCACCCACTGAGCTCTGCCCCAAGACACATTCACTGCTCTGCTCCATCTGAAGGCAAAGAGATGACAGTGAATCCTCACCACGTGAACACCGAGCACGGGCTCTAACAAATCTTCATAAGGAACTCCAAGCTTGCTAGCAGCACTATGGGAAGCAACTGCTATTTCACTTGGAAAAGTGACAGTTACTTTTGCAGGGCTAAAAGCATATTTCCGTAAGTTTGCAAATTTGGAATTACCAGCATGAGACAGGATCTTGACTCTCTTTCAGTAAAGCCACACTAAAATCTCCACGGAGCAGCATGCTCTGCTCCTCTATACAGTTCTGGAAGAGCTGATTGGCATTTTCAGTCAAACCAGAGAAAATAAACCCAGCACATTTTGCTTGCGAGGAAAAGCCACTAAGTGCAAGGCACGGCTGCCCATTGCAAGGCACTGGAAGAGGTAGGGAGAAGTGACCTGATTTTCAGGAATGCACACAGCTCTCCTTTCCCTAAGGACCACACGTGCGAGACACATCACAATACAGTAAACTTTCTTAGATGGCTACACACTGCTTCCGTAACATCCAAACCTTTCCACCCAATTACTGCCAAAACAAACGGAGGGCAGTAGCCACAGAGGGGAAGGGGGAAATAAAGACTCTCTGGGGGACTACAGCAAATAACAGCACTTGCACAGCTGCAGGGACACCCATGCAGGAGCTGCTTGGGCAGAGGTGTGTGACCGGCAGTGGCAGCTATGCTTGCCCTGACAAAACAGGTCCTTAATTGTGTTCCTAAATGGGAGTGAGGAGAACCCAGAGCAAACAGTTGGTCTGCATATCCAACCAAGCCAACAAGTGTCAGCATCTGATCATTATTTATCGCAGTGCTGGAGCTGGAGAGACAGAAGCTGCTGTAAGCAGAAGTATGCTAAACAAAGCAGTAATTAACGTGCAATCATGCGCCAGCACAGGGCAAGGCCGGCTGTCCAAGGGTCAGCGTGGAACACAGCTCCTCATTGCGTCTCACCATGTGCTGCCATCAGCCAGTTACCCAGCTTCCTGCAGCTTTACGTTACTACACCTCACAACTTATCAATGGCAACACAATCTTGCAAGATTTCCAACACACCTAGTTCAACAGGAATTACTGAACCTGGCAGCATGCAGCTACAAGCGAGGATGACACACAGACCTCATGCCAAAACACATCCTCACATCAGCCACAGCCCCTGAAGCCCAGTGTGCTGCTGCCACCTGCAACAAGGCATGGCCACGTCACACACCTTCCCTCCTGTTCTCTGTCTGCTGGCAATTAAACTCCGTGGTGCCTTTGAAATTTTTCTTTTAAGGCTTAATTCTCTCTTTTTTTTGAAGTGAAAATCAAAGAACAATCATTAAAAGATAAAGACTGGGCTGACAGAAACCAGGCTCGCATTCTTCCTTAGATGTGCAAGACAGAACAAACACCGCTCCTCTCTTTTTCCTCCCTACTGCACCACAATCACAAAGTAAGTAGAACTGTTAGTGTAGCCCCCTTTTTTTTTTGCACATGGAGATGCATGTCAACACACTACCTGAACTTTAAATTCCACCAAATAGTGAAATCTTTCTCCTAGAGCTAAACTGATCACTAGGAATCATAGGCAAGAATGGGTTTTATTAAGGAACAGTAAAGGCACATCAAAAGGGAAAAGGGGAAGGGCTGGCTACCAGCACAAAACCCTTGCAGGTACCGCATAGATTAAAAAATACATAAATAAACTCCCCATCTGCCCAGGGTGAGGCAGGAGAGGCTTTCTGTCACTCTTCACAGCTTCTTCTTGCTGTCCTTGCTGGCTACTGGTTGTGGAAGGAACTTGCACAGATACCTTTTATAGTCAAAAAGAGGTGCTGCCATCCACTCACACCTAACGGCTGCTCCAGCAGCCCCTCGGTCAAACTGGAGCTGGAGCAGCCAGCTTGGCAATCAGCACTGAGCCAGCAGTGCTCTTCCAGCCACAGGGAGAGCATGTCCAGTGCAAATGATTTATCTGTGTGGGTAAACCAGGGATAACATTACATCTAAAACACAGGCTCCAATACAAGCACTTAGAGCACACTTAGAGCCTTGCCTGCTCTTGTAGAAGAAACCCTCTAGAAGCAGACAGGGAGAGCCTACAGATACACAGAGTGTTTTATTCCGCGGTCATCACTCACCACCACAAAACACTTGGAGCCTAGCTGGGAATGGGTACTGATCCATACAATTTAGTAACTGACAGAATTCAGCACATACAAATTAAAACACTTAAAATGGAAACCTTTTACAGCTGTACAGTGCCATCAAAAAAAAAACCAACAGAGAGATAAGCGTTTTCATTCTACCTAAGAGAAACTATTCTCCATTCTGTGTTATTTTCCATGCCCAGTTTCTGAGGGGCACTATTCATCTTCTACTAGCTTTATCCCTATCAACTTTTAGAAGATGTTTCTCTGAAAGAAAACAAAATCTCAGAAGAGAGAGAATCTCCGCAGCGTCCTGCAGTGCAGTGGGAGGAGCGGGCATGAAGGCCTCAGTCAACTGCCCTGGCTTTGCAAAACCAGCTCTTGTCCTTTCATTTAACTGTGCCTGAAAGAATTTAGGTATAAATTTCAGATGTTTTTATAAATTACTGATATCCAGAGAGGCCGAGTGCATTGTATTCCTCAAAGTTTGTAGAAACACCAGTGTAATTAATGGTACCTTGGACACAACCATCATCAGAACTGGCAGCAGCTTCAGCAGGATGAGCCTGTCTTCCTGCAGGATCTCTGAACCTGGCACTCGGTTGCCTGCTTCTCCGAGATGCAGCAGCATCACCTGGCAGCCAGCATCCTCTCTTGGGGCACCAATATCCCCCTGTGCCTCACTGGCCCCATCCCACCTTCTAAAAAACAGAGGAAACACCTTGAGCTGTTTCTAAATGCTTGGGAAGCCTAAGTTAAGACCTCAGTGGCAGCGCAAGGAGAGGCCCTGACTCAGTTACACACGGCCAGCCATAATACACAAAAATAACTTGTTTATGCCTCCTGGTGCGTTATTTTTACACCGACAGCTCTGGGTGTCCGTGGTGGTTTGCTGCTGCCGGTCGCAGAGAAGGCACATGGTGGGGGCCAGACATGTGAGCCCCACAGGGCACCGGCTCGGGGATGTCTGCGTCCAGCTGGCTGTCCCACAGCGGTGCAGAGGGCTGCCCTGCAGAGATGGGAGAGGTCCCCATACACAGGGGGTCTATGGAAAACACATTCCCCCACCGCCTGTCCTGCCAGATGTGTCTGACACCCATGGGAGCCATTCTCCACGCCAGCTGCACCAGCCACTGCCTCCACGCTGCCCTTCCATAAGAAAACCTTTCTCCTGAGCTGCTGCTGCTGGAGAAGAAGTGTTTGATTTCCAATCATCTGCATGAAAGCCCTTCTAAACGAAAAATGAGCCCACGGATTCCAATGAGGCAGAAACAACTCCTTCACCCACATGAACAGCATTTATCAGCTCAGAACAGCTAAGGACAACTCAATGATGCCCACCCTGCCTGCATCCAACACCGAAGCTTCCAGGAAGAACCACAGTGCAACTTTCCCTTTCGCAGACAGAAAGTGGTTCACAGGGCACTCCTGGGGTGACTTCAGAAAGCTTTTCTGGAGTTGATTTTTCTTTATAAAAACCGTTTGGTGGATATAAGTCTAACTGAGTGAATGCGAACATCCGTAAGGGCTGCGAGTAACAAAGCGCGGCTCCTGGAAGGTATGTGGGAACACCATGGAGCCAGAGTCCAACAGCGGCACAGGAAGCTGCTGGCAAGTAAATATTGCTCAACATGACACCAGTATTGGGGAAAAACTGACAGAGTGGAATAACAGGAAGCTTAGTCATTTCTGGATAAAAAAAAGCAAAGCGTTTGCGAGCGGGGCGGGAGGGGAGCCAAGTGGCAGGCTGGGGCACCAGGCTGGGAGGGCCCGGAGAGCGGAACTCAGCTCCCAGGACAGGCCCAAGCAGGGGACACACCCTGCTGAGGCCACTGGACTGGCCAGAGGAGGGGGTCTGTCCTGCCCGGGTGTCCCACTACAGCAAGGCTTTCACGAATACAGCCGGATCTGCTGCACACGCTTCTCTTATCCCCCGGGCGAGCCCAGCCAATGGCTTGTGCTAATGAGTGAAGTAAAAGTGACCTGGCTAAGCCCCATCCTCAGTTCCTCCTCTGTCTCCTTCAGCACAGAGAGTACCACAACTGCTCAAATTGAGACAGATAAGAAAATCCTAGGGGAGGCCAAGAAGGACTGAAATATCACAGTTAGAATTTAAGGATATATGTAATTTTGAGCAATTACCATTATCATTTAAACCTATCACAGAACAGCTTCAGGTGAGCTAAGTACGACAGATGCAGCCCAGGACACCCAGCACCTTTCACTGACAGAGATCCCCTGCTCCCATCAGGAACCAGCACAGCATTGGAGACGACCAGTGGCTGCATGGGAGCGTGCAAACCACAGCCAAGAGCAGGACCCAGGCAGGCAGAGCATGGCCCATCACACCAAAACATAACCCTGGAAGATATTTTGCCCATTTCTGGCAGCTCTCACAGAGCGTAAGAGTACTTTGCAGAAACCTCAGAAGTGGGAATAAAAGTTGAAAAGCAGATGAGATTTCTTTCCTGTCGATATTCCACATAGAAAAGTACTCACTACCCTTAAAATGCAGTCTGCACTGCTCAGTGATGGAGGGGTAATGGCACTGACATTAGCAAAGGGACTACGTAAGACAAATACAAGCCCAAAATTTTACATCGTTTGGAGAAGCACGCATAGCGAGAGTGAAAGACAAATTTAAAATAAGAAGCTAGATAAAAAAAGCAACCAAACCGTGCCAAAATGTAGACAAGCTTCATTAATAAATTTTTTTACAGCTTAGGCAAATGAGGGAAGAAGAAGATGTAATGAACAAACGGTTCAGCAGCAGAGAAACGGAAAAAGTTAACCAAGTTTACAGTCTAAAAATGACTACAGTGAAGATCTGTCCATAAGTAAATGAGATTTCAGTGTCAAAAAAGAGAACCAGTCTTTGACATCAGGAGGATAAGGGAACGTTAAAAGCCTTTAACAAAGAACAAGTTTAAGTAAGCAAGGGTAGCAAAGGAAAAGTGGTGTGGGCAAATAAAGGCTGACACATCACGTTTGTTTTAGTTAGCAAGTGTGTGCTAAGGCACAATAAAGGCTTCCTAACCAAATAAACAACCTGCCAGTCCCTGCCGCTAACCAGGGCTGTGGCAAAGCCAAGAAACTGGGTGTAGGGCTGGAGGCCAGTGAACCCAAGCAGCGGAGCAACACGTGAGCCCTCAGATAAAGCACTCCTTCACAATGCATTTTCAGACGCACTTGTTATATTTATTAAAAAAACCCAACTTCAAACAGAGCCCTGAAGTGGTGCAACAGCTACATTGAACAGAAAGGAGAGGAAGCACAGACCAAAGAATCAGGCAATGCTGCAGACACCGGCTCCTTCGGGTCTGAATTGCTGGTACTGGAAGTGACTCCCTGGCCGTGGACAAGAGGCCAGGGCTCCTCAGGGGATGGAGAAGGATGGTTGAGTCCACCAGCACAGCCTGTTTCCAACCAGCTCTGGCAGGATCACCCAGAGCCACATGCAAAGCTTTGTTTAATCCCTGATTTGTGGTGGCCTACCGTGGCTCACCATGACCACACAACAGCCCAACGACACCCAAGGCACGGGCTCAGTCTGGTGTCTGGTCACCACACCCTCAGGTCAGGGTCTGGCTCCACCATCTACTCATCAAGACATGATCCAACAATCATTAACACTGGGACATGGCAAAGCTAACAAAACCTGAAAGTTTCAACTCATACCGATGAAGAATCTGTTGCTCAGAGCACTGCACGGCACCACCTGAAGCAGAGGGGAATGGCAGGCACTGCAGCAAAGCTGGACTCACCAGGCCCTGTATCGGCCACAGATTTGGTTTTCATACAGCTTGGGAATAATTTCCTGCACTAAGTGCTTTCCAGGCCTCACAACACTGATATTGTAGATCAATATTTTACAAAGACAAGGCTGCATGACGGATGTATGCACTAATTAAGCCATATCTAACAGGCAGCGCTGCTGTAATCACACACTCTGTATCACTTTTAGCTTTTACACCAGAAGTCTGGCCTCACTCACTTTCTATATAAAACAAAATGACAATAAAACAACAGAACAAAAGATCCACTGTAAGTCACAGTGTGCAAATACATACAGATAGTATCAACATTGTCCGTTCCAGTGCAGTGCAAATAAAATCAAGGCTATGAGAAAATACCACCCAGAAGCACTCTATCTTCTCTCTGTTAAAGCCCCTGTATAAGCTTTACTATTAAAAATGCAACTCTGTGTTAGAGCAAATAGATATCAACATACAGGGTGTAGATCTGCACCGGTTGAACAAGCCCACCGGTTCCCACTCTCAAGGTGCCTGGCCTCCTTACAGCCCAGCGGAGCGCACACCACGGCCCGGTCACGGGTGGGCTGGGAGCCCCCGCGCCGCCACAGACGGTGCCTGTCTGTCACCTCGTCCCCACGTCCCCCGCTTGCTTCCAAGGAGAGGCTGCTCGCTGGCCTTGGAACCGGCCGGCAGCCCCGGCACGATTTTGAGCTACACGTGCTGTTCTCGTTGGAAAGGAGCCAGCAAAAGCTCGTGTTCGCTCAGAAACGTGGCTGCAGGGTGAATATTCGGTATCAAAGCCTTGAAAAGCTGAACTCTGTCAAAGTCATGCATTGGGGGGGGAAAAAGGCTATGATAGCTTATGAAATATGTGACGATGACACTAGAGGAGCAGGAAGTACATAAAAAGAGCAGAAACTGTTTTTCAGCGTCTGTAAGGTCTTACAGAGCGTCTGGGCTCTGAAGGAATGAAGAGGTGAAGATTAATCCGCCCTTGCTATTTTGCTTGGGCTGTTGAACACAGGAGGTCAATGGGCATGAATGGGTGGGAAACACAGATGGGAGGGTTTATTGTTCTAACGCTAAATAGTCACTAAATATGTCAAAATACTGCTTTGTGGTCAGAATTCCCTGTAATTGTTTATTTTAACATGGGCACTGACAATTGAAATGTCCTGTCACAAAAATAAACTGTGTAGCCAGAAGCAGCAGCTTTCCTCTGGATTAAGTTTGGTTCCCAGGCGCTGTCAGTGCTGGGCAGGAGCAGGAGGAGCAGCAGGTGGCTGCCCTGGGCCAGGGGAACAAGGTACAAAATCTAAATGGTGAAAAGAGGAGGCGGCACTTGTTTTACAGAAGCAACCTCTCTGTAGGAAGTGGCAGTTTATGTTCGTTACAAGACATTTCAACAGTTCCACTACTTTTCCCATATAAACCAAGAAAAAGAAAACCCAAGTTCTGCAGATATTATCTGTGGTGTGTATGACCTGAAGACTTGAACGTTCTCACTTGAAGTGCTCAGCCACATAGCTGGTGGGCAATTAAAAATTTTCCATGTGTGGGAGCCGGCTGAACCGACAAAACAAAAAGTAACATTCAGAAGGAAGACAAGTGTATCGTGACCGCATTTCAGAAGCACTTTTCCCCTAAGTTCAGCATGTGTGAGGCAAAATCAAAGTCGCAGAGACGAGAGCATCAGCCTCGAGGCAGGGCTGAAGGGCTGCATTAAAGGTGTTTGCTCTTTAAGAACCTAAATTCTCCTTTAATATATTACACACAGATTTACGAGGGAGAAAACAACTCATTTCTGAGTACTAAAAGGAAATTAAAACACTGTTACATTCCCCTCTTTTCCCCAACTTTTTTTTTTTTTAAAGTGAGACCAGATTGACCTTAAATGAGCAAAACAAGAAAGAAATGAAACAGCAAATGAGTACTTTTTACCCTACAAACCCCCTACAATCAAACAAGTTCAAGCTGAAAGCTTTGCCCACCACTGCAGCCAAGCCCTAAAAGTCCCAGCAAGGTATTTCATGGGCTCTGGAGACGCGCTGCTCCCAACAGCCAGTGCTGTTCCCTGCGCTGCTCCAGAGCTCCCATCCCACTCCACTGCTGTGTCTCCAAGGGTATTGGCAAAGGACAGGGCACAGCTCCACCAGCACACATGGACAAAGCCACTTTAATGACCAGCTTCTCAGCAGTGTGGGCAAAACTTATTTTCCCACACCAAGAACGAGGGCCAAAGCTTGTCCACTCCTGTCACAGAAACAGGAGGAGGATGGAGGAGACGAAGGAGGAGAATGGGACCAGAAGCCAAGATGAAAGAAAGGAGGAAGAAAGCTACCCAGAGCTGCTCCCACCGCAGCTCCAGGTGGTGACACACCATGCACCATCCTCCTCTTCCTCCTCAGGCTTCAAATTATTGACAGCAAAGCCAGAAAGCAAGTAAGACCTCAACTGCTGTTGTCTTCACGTGCTCCTGTACTTGGCCCCAGCAACAGCATCTGAACTTGTATTAGGCAGGCCCTTAAAAGTGTGCCCCGTCCTCCACTCAGGGCTCAGCACCGAGTGCATCTGCCTAGGAATGCAGGTTCCAGCCTCCAGCAGAGAAAGGAACTCCCACCCTCCCCCAGCACTGAAGCGACACAGCAACACCACCACCACTGGAAATCCCTGCCTTTCTCAGCTCCTGAGGGCCAAGACATATTTTAAACCAAGTCAAGGAGCAGATGCTGAACAGAGTAATTTGTCAGGTGATCAAAACAGAGCTTAAGTAGTCACTTAATAACATTTAACTACCTGTCATTTAAACAGAACAGAGAGGAAAGAATGAAGCCACTATGGATGGTGCTGGACAAGTGCCCTCTTGCTGTACTCCAGACAATAATAAAACGCAGCAATGCTTTCCAAATTTTGAAAATTAAATATGGGTGTATTTTTAGCAACTGCTATTTTTAATTTGTTTAAGCACAAAGCAGAGCCTCTTAATTCACAAAAGGTCTCTCCAGCTGCTGGAGGCTCCTTTTCAATGTAAAATCAAAGTCAATACAGAAAACACAGCAGCCTGAACAAAACTTAGAGGAGTCACCTGGCATCGGTTGCTGCAATCGTTGAAATAAACCATGGAAAGGCCAAGAATTCAAGAAACAGGACAAAACTAGTGGTGCCCAAGGATGCTGTCCCAGTGGTCCATGGCCACTGTACAAGGTCTGACACAAAAAACCTGAGATTGACCCCGTAGCTCAGGAACCAAGAATGGACGAGGAGAGACAAAAGAGATGGGTACAGAGCATGTTCCGACCTGCCACAATGAGACAAGGCTCACTCGATGCCTCCACTCCGTTCAAGTGTTCTCACCCTCAGTCAGAAAATGTCAGTGTGAAAGACTGAACGGCGAGTTCACATCAAGACACCGTGCTGGCCCACAGTGCTGTCTGTGATGTTGTTTTCAGCTCATAACAACGTTGTGCTGTTCGCCAGACCTGGCTCCCTCTTCCAAAGACCCAGTCGGTGCTCAAAGGAACTTGGTTTTGTCGGTAGAAGATGTGAAAGCAAAACCTAGGAGATCCTCAACAGCCTTTTAGGAAATACACCGTGGAATTGCTTTGAGCGCTGGCAGCACCATATGTGGCCGTGTGTCAGCTCAGAAGGGACCTGCTGTGAAGGTGAGCACAGGTGATATTCTTAATTTGTTAAATAAAAAGAGCTACAGGCACAATATCATTTTTTTTTGTGTCGGATCTCGTACCTTCTTGCTGCAGACAGGGTCACAGGGTGTATCACGATAACAACTCGCTGTCAACCTTCCCTCCCTCCTTCCCACCCTCCTTCCTTCCTTCCCTCCCTCCCTCCTTCCTTCTTTCTTTCTTCCTTTTTTTCTTTCTTTTCTAGTTAGAGGTTTAATCACCTCCTGACACAGTTCATTTCTGCAAGCTGGACAACTCTTGTGGTCGTCACGCCCTCCTCCCCTTTTGACTACTTTCTTTTTTCATCTCCCCTGGAGGATCCCCATGTCTGTGCACGCTAAATGTGTCCTCTCACTGACAGCTCCTGCCCTCCAGCCAACAAGCACCCTCCTCAGGGCAGGGCCCAGCACCAAGGCGAGGAGGGGCAGACAAACCTGACCACCACCACCAGTGGTCCATTCTCTGCTCAGGACCTCCAGATTCACTTCCACCCCAGGAGGGCAGGTGAACTGCCCTGTCACCTGCACTGCTCACCAGGTCTCAGGGCCAGGAACATGATCACAGCTAAACGTGAATGATGATGAATCACTCCTTATGTCTGTTCCAGATCATTTTAGTCTGGAATATTTTCCAGATATTAAAGTTTATGATAAAGTTTTTTTTCTGTTTCTCCTTTTTTCCCCCTTCAAGTACAAAAGCAAGCCACCTACAGCTCACAGAGGAGACGGGATATAAAAAACCGGTACAACTGGCCTCTCTCCTTACAAAGACCTGTTTAGTTCCACACAAAGAAGCAACACAAATTATACTTATAGGGGATGATTGCTTTTGTTTTTAAACAGCACTTCAAGTAGGTTTTCAAACCAAATGAGAAATAATTCCTAAGTCAGTCTTTTTTCTGTCTTTTTAAAAGCACTGTTTGAATTAATTATTTGCACAATTCAAAACTTCTAAAGTAAAATGAGCCATACTACACACAACATGTACTTTGGAATTCCCATCTCTATTCAGAGTAACCAGGCACATAAAAACCCTTAATCATTTACAGCATCTTTAATTAATGCCTTTTAGTGGTAGCAACTACAGGAAAAGGCAGTTGTCAGCTCTGACTGGTAGCTGACAGATCTCTCTCCAGCTCCAACAGGCTGAAATCTCCACCCATCCTGAGCAGATGCTGCAAGGTTCTGCTCCAAGGGAATTTAACTGGAGCAGGCAGATAAATGATTGCAAGATAACAGGAATCCCTGAAAGACCTCTAAGAAGGCAGAGTACATAAACTAGACTTTGACTCTGTGTACAATTGAAGCTTATTGTAGTTTTAAGAAAGCAATGTTCCAGGAAAGCTTTAAACACAGCAACCTATGATCTAATCAACCAAACACAGCTGACAAAATGAGGGTGTTTCTGCCTTCTCACAATGGCATTCTTACCTTTGCCAGTTCATTTATTTTAATGACACAAGTAGCCAGAAAAAAAAAAGGCAGTTGCATCACATTGTGCAGGCATTTAAAGTTTGGTTTATATATAACTACGTGTCCTTCTCCTCCATGTACATATTCAGATATTTCTGAAAAATTATGCAGGCTATTTATATGGCTGGTCTTATTTTCCAATTTATGTGATAGGACCCATTCGTCTCTCATTCAAGTCACTAGGAAAACTGCTGATTTAAAAAAAAATACCTCATTACAAGTATTTCAACTGGTTTCCCTCCAGTTTTACTCATGCTGGGGCAGATCAGTACTCTCCCCGTGTTAGTCAATGGCCAGTTCAGGGCATTGCATCTTCACAGAATCATAGAATGGTTTGGGTGGGAAGGGACATTGAAGATCATCCTGTTCCAACCCTCTTCCATAGCTGCGCCGCTGCCGTGCTCTCCCCTCCCTCTTTGTTTCAGTCCTTCAGTAATACCTTTTTCTATGTTTTGAAAATGGTCTTTGCTTAGCGCATCCATTTCCTTATATTTAACACACATTTTGCCTGATTTGTTGCCACTAGGCTGATTTAACAATTGTATGCAGAAAATTTAATTTCTCACCAATGTTATCACATTTTTCATGCCTTTAGGTTTATTCTTCCTAAAGAGTTCACTAAGCTTCCTTGCAAATTTACCTCCTCAGCACAAACGCTGCTTCATACATTCCACGCTTTCACAGGGGAGAGCACAGAAATGACAGCCCTGTGTTCACTGCTCTGTTTGCACTTAAATGAAATTAACACTAACAATGTTTCCTGAACACAAAATACAGCTTGCAAATAAGTTGTTACAAAGAAGTTACTGGGGAAAAAAATGTTTAAATACTTCTAAACATTCTTTCCAGCAACATTTTAAACTATTGTCCAGTCCTATATTGATACAGCCTTCACTTGTAACATTAGGACAACACAGTTTTACTTTCAATGCAGTGAAAAACTGAGTTGACTTCACAGTCTGGAGACTCTTTTAACTTGTGCTCCTGAAAGTTTATAATCAACTCCAAAAACGCTGGTTTTAACTGAAACTGCATGGTACTACTGTTCTAAAACCCCCTTTTTTTCTTCCTATTCAGTCCAGCTACAGAAAAAGATTAAACTACTTTGCTCTGGTCACAGCATGCTTACCCTTTTGCTGCAGGTGTAATTTTCCCAGATCACAGCTCCACGTACATTCACTTCTGTGCAACAAATGCTTGACCAAGTGCAAAATTGCCCTGACCGACAAATCTCACTACAAGCCCTCCCAGCTGGAAATAATTAATTCACAAATTACTGTTCTTACCATAAAACAATTACTCAGGCTCCACTATCAAAAAGAACTTTGCATTTTAAGGTACTTTTTTTGAAATAAAGCTTCCATATATATGCATGTGTATCCATCCATTCATTACCTGCACATCTTGTGCAAGGAAAGCATCTTACTCTGCTCCAGAGAACACCAGGTTCAATAAAAACCAGGAATAAATAACCCTGACTCTTCTGTTTCCCCCCAGAGGAATGTCTGGTTTGAGTATGAACTCTTTAATCATCCTGTTTGCCTAACGAGGGTTTTTCCTAACTCGTCTGCTTTACCACGCGGTTACAATCCCTGCACAAATCCGAGCTGTCTCTCAGCTCAGCTGACTGCAGGGAGGATTTTACCAGGGTACCAGCCAAGCAAGGAGATGTCAATGCGAGTGATCTTTTGAACACACCCAACACCAGAAGGCTGAATTATAGGCACAATTTACCACCAAATGCTGGCTCTAAATCCAACTCTGCTGTCGAAGATGGAAAGTGACAGAAGAGCCAGCAGCCTGTCCGGCTACAGCTCGCCCTGGCTCCAGCTGCATAACGTGCTCTGAGCCCAGAGCTGCCTGTAAAGACCAGGACCAAGTGTATGTTGTTTTTTTCTTCTCCCAGTGTTTGCTTCACCAGTGCCAGTTCACAGGGAGTCCCAAGGTCCCAGAAAACATCTCATTCTGGCTGTTGTTCTCAAATGCCTTCGGTTAAAGGTGTCTGCTCCAGTGCCTCTATGAACAAACATGCATTGTCCCCAACACTGCTACACAAGCTGCTACACACGGCTAAGGATCTGCCCCGTGCCAGTAAAGTGAACAACTCTCCAGGGGCTGGTCAAGGCTGGAAAGAGTCCTCTCAAACAGAACATGCAACCTCTGCCTCACCAAGCAGAGAAGACCAGCACTGAATCCCATCAGGGTAAAGGAATTCACTTCTGCAATGGATTGTCAGTCTGTGCTCATGGAGTGTAACCACTGTTATGAAGTCAGCATGGAACTCTGCTCACGTGCACACTTTTACATATAGTTGTTCCTTAGAGTTGTTAAAATTAGCTCCTGTCTCTCTCACAGTCTTAACCTACCAATGATTACCATCAGCTTGTATTTCAGCTTTCAAGACTGATGAAGATTTTAGAAGGATGCACAAGGGAAAAGGAACACAACATTGGAAAAGTTGGAAAATGAAGAAACATTAATATTACTAGGGACTAAAATGCCACCAGACTTCTGATGTTTATGGTATTGCGTTGTATTGTATTGTATTACAGCCTGCAAACTATCCCATTCAAATTCAGTGAAATCGTACCAACAAAAAGTAAAAGGCTCTGTTTCCTCTAAAAACTGCTTCTTCCTTCAAACAGTACTCTCTTCCTTTTTTGCTAACTCTCTCTAATATTTCACCAAGTTAGGAATGGTCCAGAGGAATGTGGAGCTGAAGAGAGGCTTTCCAGGAACTTGACGGGACTTGAAGTCCTCTCGAGATGCAAGCTCGATCCAAAGCCGCTACCCCAGCTGGCCCCATCAAACCCTCCTGCTAAAGCACCGCTGCTGCGCAGCAGCCTTCAAGCTTCTAAAGCATCAGCATTTTCCCATCAGAGCAGCACTAGTGCTCCCAGCATCGTGTTTCTCAACAGCAAGAGAACTCTTCAGGATCTCCAGCGTTGAGCGCTGACAGTCAAAGCACATTGGGGTGCAAAAGGCTGAGGAGTTCAGCACTTTCATCAACAGAGAGGTTTCTGCAGTGACTGTGGAATAAAAAACCACTATCTGAGGAGACAGATCCTGTTTACCACAACCATATACCTGCAACATTCAAGAACACCTCTACTCACTCTGAAGCGGGGACACCACCTCTCAAGGCAGTGCCCATGAAACACAGCTCTGTTTCTCTGCAACACAGCACATCTCAGCTGCAGGTGGGCACAGTCAGGGGAAGGCCAGTTCTGCCCTAGTGTTGCCCCTCTGGGTAGCCTGCCACGGAGGGATGGGGGACCTGGCTGAGCAGGAAGCACACGCAGTATCCCTCTGCCATGACCCTGCCAGCCCTTCACCCTGTAGGGGTGGCACAGGGAAAGCTCCTGTTGGAAATCCCACCAGCACTGCCTGGGTACGCGACTGGCTTCCAGCACAGCTTCTGGTGGATCATGGGCAGTAGCAGCCCTTCAAAGTCTCCTGCATCGCTGCTACAAACATGGTGGGAACATGCAAAGCTCCTGTGTCCCACAGCTTGCCATCACTGGTTTGAAGCACTCCAGGGCAGTCACATCTCACAGATGAAAGAGTTGGATTTATTATTCCCCTTTAAAAAAATCCACTTTATCAGATATTAATATTTCCCTCGGTTTGATCAAAAACTTGGAGCTTCTTTCAACTATCCCATCAAGTATTTGTATCAGTTAAATAATTAAATATTCCCTAAAGAAGAGGATGTGTCATAAGTATTTCAACAAATTCATATATGAACCCCAAAAAGGTCTTCTCATTTGCATAATCTCATGCTTCAGCATATTACAATCTGGTGTTTACTTAGATCTTATTTTCAACAGCAGTAGCCCTTCAAGTGGCACTGTGCAAATTAAGGAAAAAGACAGAACTCTGATCAGAATAAAAGCATCTCTTTTGTTATTTCGTACGGGGTCAAATTTAAGTGCTGTTTGCAGCCTTGGCTGAAGAAACTAAAAGCCAAGATCCTCCAGCCATCATGTCATGCTCACAGTCAGGAGAGCAGGGACCAACTGCCACCATGCAGCTGGGGATGGATTCACCCCTCCAAGGCCAGTCACTCACGATTAAGGCTGCTGGCAAGCACTCCAATAGCACAGCCACAAGACAGGGACTCGGTGAGGCAGCTGCATAACCTTTAAAGACTAAGAATATCACCCTCTATTCCCCTTCAAGCAGTGTGAGACAAGCCCGGTGGGAGCAAACACACAGCGAGGCAGTCAGTGGACAAAACCAAGCAAATAGCATCCCTGTCATTGGTGCCATCTGGGATCCTGGTCTGCAAAACAGGAGAGCTGACTGGACACTGCAGGCAGAGTTTCCCCCTTGAAGGTACTCCAGCCAGCACTGGACCTTGCGTTCTCCCTTTTGTTCCCTTTGAAAGTAACACAGAGCGGAGGAAAGACACCGGATACACAGGAACACATTTTAATTGCTCCTCACTGAAGCCTCACTGAAGAGTCTGGACTATAACCAGCAGTGAGGTGCAGGGACAGTGCCGGGAGCTGGTTCCCAGAGCAAGAACTAGTGGTGCAAAACAGGGAGAGCAGGCATTCTGCTCTCCACTGAGCCCAGCCCCACAAATCCCTCAACAACCCAAAGGGAAAAACAGCTCAGCACAGAAGGAAGCAGAAGAAAACAGAGAGAAGATTAAAGAGGTGTCCATTACTAACCATCCCAAAACAATGCTGGCTTTTCTCGTAACAGGTTTCTCACAATGTGACCAAATTAGCAGGAGAGCAACAGACTAGCCTTGGCTTTGAGAGTCCTTGTTGTGAAGGCTGGCCATCCTCCAAAGTCAGACACGGGTCCAACACAGGAGCAAGTCCTGACTCCCTGGCAGCACCCAGGCAGCACTGCCTAAGCAGCATCCAGTTGGGCTAATGCGCCTATGCAATCCTAACACAGAAATATTAATGCTTCACTGAAGTCAAAAAACAGATGGGATCATTTGGTCTTGAACGTCAGTTTTAGAGTGAACCATGGCAAGCAGGCACCGGTACTAAGGCAAACAGAGCAACAGAGGCTTGGGCTCATCCCGAGCAGGAGAGAGGCCTCTCTGACTGCTCACACGGTCATTTTAACACTCGGGACAAAACAATGAATACTCCTGACAGAAGGCTTTCTTATTTTATGCCTCTTTAAACCTTCCCTGCAAATTAATTCAAATTTCTCACTGCATACAGCAGAGTTCCTGACTGTACATAACAGAAACCCACAATGGTTTCTATTATGTCCAGTCTCTAAAAACAGAATGGTACAAATGCTGCTTAAAAAAAAACTTCCTCCTGCAAAGGTAAAGCTGAAACTGTAAGGCGAACTCTGGACACTGTTGTGAGACACAACTCTTTTGCCTAGGTATCTGATAAGCTTACAAAATGAGATTTATATTCCTGCAGAGGAACACACATGGTTTCAACTGTTTGGTTTTTTAATGGACTGTTTGCCACTCAGCCCAGCAATTGCACCGTTTTCCCAATGTGTTTGCCACTTTCCCTTTGCTTCCTCTGTTGGAGCTCAGCCTACTGGCAGACACACAGGCTGAAGAGGAGAAAAATGGCAACTCAGATTTTAGGAATTTGAACACTGTTTATATTTTCATTTTTTTCCAAGGGTTACTGCTTTACGAGCTTCCTTGGAATCTGATGTGTGTCCATCTGCCTCCCAGCCCCTGAGCCGAACCAAACCTCTTCACCCTGAATGCTGTCAGTGCCTCACACTCGAGTGATGCCGTATAATACCTCAGTGCTACAATTACTAAAGAGTCACCTGCTAAAGCGTCCTGTACTTACGTGTCTGGACTTCTTCTGCCTTAATGAAAGCACTGACAGAGCCAATTATCTGCCATTCTCACTTTATTAATTAAATACATTTCTAATTATTTTATTTTCTTTGTATTAAAATAAGTAAGGTTTCCCCCTCTGCTCTGCTCTGCTGAGACCTCACCTGGGCTACAGAAAAGCTGGGGAGAGGCTCTTGATTAGGGAGTGCAGGGATAGGAAGAGGGGGGGTGGTTTTAAGATGAAAGAAGGGAGATTGAGATGAGATATTAGGAAGGAATTTTTTACCGGTGAGACACTGACACAGGTTGCCCAGAGAAGTGGTGGCTGCCCCATCCCTGGAGACGTTGAAGGCCAGGTTGGATGGGGCTTTGAGCACCCTGGTCCAGTGGGAGGTGGAACTGAATGATCTATAAGGTCCCTTCCAACCTCAAACCATTTTATGAAGGTCCTTATTCTACTCCCTGCCTTAGTTAAGTAGAACATGGAGGGGAACAACAAATCAAAAAATCCTAATTTTTTGAAGTAATGATGAACTACAGAGATTTGAACAATTAACAATTACATCTCTGAGGTGTCAGAAATACGGTGTTCCCTGAGTTCAACTACAATAATAATAGTAGTAATGATAATAACAATAATAATGATTCTACAGATTTTTACGGCTTCTCGGTAAGAAGTGGCATCTCACTTTACAGAGTTCAGGAGTTTCATTTTTAAAAAACACGCACTTCTACAACAGAAGACAAAATACCCACATACTGTGTATTGGTGGATCCCTGACACAAGGCATCACAGCTTCAAACTCAGCGATCACCAGTAAAAAGACCTGAACTCCTAGTCCCCAGCTTTTTCTTAGAATTTAAAAAAAGCAGAGAAAAGTGAGAGCTCTAGACTTTCAAGCTGTTGAAGGAAGAGTGGGAAAAAGCTTTTACACTTCATCGTTAACACCCAACTCGGGCATGAAGCAGCCACCTCAGCAGGAACATAACTTGAGAGAGCAAAAATGTATTTGAAGTCACAGTGCCCACAGCGAATATGAGCTCTAAAGGGATATACTGTGGTTCAGCCCAAATCCTGCATCTTTACCGAGTCCACTAAAATCTAGTGAAGTTTGGATCAGTTAGAAATGGCCTGGTTTGGATCACCCTGGTTTGCATCCCGTAGTGAGCCCAGTGACAGCAGCAGGGAGGCACCAACCAAAAGCAGTGCTGACCACAGCCAGGCAGCACTACAGAACCCCAGTCTCAGACCACACCACCCCTTCCCCACTTTCTTCCTCATTGTTTTTATACTTTTTAAAATACATGGCTAGGAAAGGGCGCAGGGGGGCCGGAGGACGTGGTGCAGAGGGACAAGGTGCTGGCAAGCTGGCAGAGTGGCCTCAGCGCATCTGCAGCCTCCCACGAGATTTGCATCTGACATCCATCTCCTCGTTGTGAAGACGTCTTTATCTCAGTTTTCAGGAAACGTCAGATGACTCATCTATCGGAACATCTGATTAAGGTAATGTAATTTCAAAAATGAAACCTACTTAGGTATATTTTTTTCCAAGCAAAAAATGAGGAAAAATGTTTTTAAATTATGCTAAAAATCTAATATCTGTTGCAATCTGTCTTCCTGATTTAGGAACTCAAAAGCTTATTTTTGCTGTAGACAGTTTAACAGGATTTCAGGCATCCAAATTTAGGAAAAAAATCCTACGGCATTCAAACAATGCAGAGCCAGAGCTGGAGCCGATTCAGCCACTCAGGCTCACAATTTGAATATGCTACATAATCATTCTTGTTTTAAAATTATCCTCCTCGTATCTATGTGCTGGATTATCCCACAGGCATTTATCCTGATTAATGCACCTCCCTAAGGACAGCCCTGCAGGTTTCGTTAGGACTAATTATGAAGCAGGGTATTCAACAGACGGATGATAAAGTCTTGCTCTGATTGACGTGGCCCTGACCTCCTCCCTGCACCAGCTCGCCGAGGTCACAGACACGCTCCTGCCTTCCTTTCTCTCCCCACGTTCCTCATGCACACGGAACGACGGCTGCACGTTACCAACCCAGAATTAAGAAAGACCCGGGAAGGCGTGCACAGGCGATGTGTCTCCCAATAAACGACTCGTGCTCAGGGAGCAGCGCCGCAGTGCCACAGTTCCACGTGCAGCCCTTGCCTATGCCAACAACAGCACCTGCAACATGACACGGAGCAGAGCCACTCGGGAGCAGATGCCCCTCTCCTTTCGCTCTAGGCCTGCAAATACAGGTTTTGCTTTCATCTCACAGGGAGGGAGAAGAGAAAAAAAAAAAAAGCATCTTACCCAAGCTGAAAGTTCCCCTTCTGAAACCTATTTTTAACTCCAAGAAGCATCCCAGATGAGTCGCACTTGCCTGTGGCCGGCTGTGTGCTCCACGCGCTCCGTCCCTGCGGCAGACACCTGGGCTGGAGGCCAACGGCTGGCCGGGCAGTGCTGGAGGGCGCTGCCATTTCACGGGGTCCCCTCAGAGGGGATCGGTTCTGCCTGTTGATGTTCTAAATATACCCGTGCAGGCCAGTCATCTCCAGCTCAGGAGCAGGTGTTCCCCTTGGGAGCCGCAGCTCCCGCAGCACTAACACACACCTGCCTGGTCGCAGCGAACACACAGTATGTTTTCTAAGACACATTAATTCTTGGGAGTCCTGTGAGTGAGAGACGCCTTCATAGCTTGTAAAGGAGAATTCAGTGATTAAACTATCTAATGTCCAACAGACAATGCAGGAATAGCTGTTTAGTTAACACTAATATTCCACACACTTACAAGAAATCAAGTATTTTCATATTAAGGTCAATTTTTAGGAGTATTACTAGTTTAGTGAAGAGCAAGGATATTACATCCACATTGAGTTACTGAAATATTAACAATTATTTTTGAATGTCCTAATCAAAAATCTCCTTACAGGCTCTGGACAGACCCGATATCACACCTCCCTAAAGTGTTTTTGCCTAATGTCTAGAGTTAGTGATATAGCGGAAAATGTAACAAGGAAAGGAACCGGTACTGGTTTAGCTTTGCGCACACAAATTCAGAGAGATCTGAAACAAAAACCCAAACTGAGCAACTGCTTTTCTGCCATGGGGACTGGACAGGGAATTCAGTGAAGGGATATATTCCATTTTCTGTTTACCAAAGGCATTTTCATACATTATAGATGCTAATTAACTAGGGAAAATCAAACAACCAAACACAGGCACTCAGAGCAGCTCTCCCTCTCTGGCACTGGCAGTCAGGTGACACTACCCTGCTTCCCACTGCACAGTGAGGGGATCCCCCAGATTCTCTGGGTGTCTCTCTAGCACACTGCATTGGGAGGAAGCACCTTAGCCCCATGGAAAACTTTCAGCACGAACACAGGAAAACACAGCTGGTGAGCAGCATATTCCTAAACAGCAGACTCCTTCCCAGCTTACAACTCTGCTCCTGCACTGGCTTTACACAGGCAACAGCGGGCTCTTCCACAGAGTATTGTGAAGCAGTGTGATAATGCTTTCATGTCACCTACCGTTATTATCCACAAACCTTGCGGCTCTTTACAAAGGTGACAATTATCTCCTCTGTTAAAAAGAAAATGGAAGAGCTCTGCTGATGGCAACAGAAGAGCCAGCAGCACTGCCAGGGACAGGGAAACCTGGCCAGTCCTCAGCTTGTCCCTCATCCACACACAGGGCCACGCTGCAGCTCCAGCATCGAGAGCTGGGGGCCAGGCCAGGGACCACGAACGGCAGAAACCTGAGCGGGGGATGCAATCCACAGCGAGGTCAGATGGTGCCTCCCACAGTGAAGGAAATTCACATCCAATTAACTCTGGTGTTTGTGTCAACCTTTTCCATTGGGTCCTTGCTCACAGAAGTGCAAGGCCAGCAGAGTAAGGCCACTGCAACTGCCGTGCAATCAAATACCAGTGCAGCTAAAAATCAAACCGAGGATACTGCGGGTACTAGTTTACCAGTAAACAGATCTTCATTCTCACACCCTCTCCCAGGTTTACATCTCCACAGCCAGATCCTCATTTCCATCAGCTATTCCATCACGGGCACAGCACTGACAATACGACCGGGTGCAGTGCGACAACACTACGGGGTGCAGCGCAACGCTCCCCCGGGGGGTGGCCAGGGCAATGCCTGTGGCACAACATCCTCACAGCTGCCATGCCATGCCACACCACATCTCACCGTGATGAGCAAGCACCAGGCAGGCTCACTTTCACTTGGGGCAGCAGCCCCAGTGGCCACACAGGCAGGAGGCCCCAAGCTGCTCTCCTGCCAAGGGCAATGCCTCAGAGCTGGGACTCCCCATCAGTGTCAGCCAACCCTGGCACTGCTCCAAACTCCAACGCTTTTTAATGCACAGAAACATTTTATTTCCAAGTTCTAAAATTATTTTTTCTTCCCCCCACACACATTATAATTACTGCAATTTCAAAATAAACATAGAAAGAAAAACATTTCAATATCCGTAAGTTAAAACATGGTTGGGGGTGGTGGGGCTGTGCATTTTGGGCCTGAGAGCATTTCAGACGTTCACCCACTACACTGATCTAAGACAAGACACGTTTTGAAACTCAGAGACACTGCAGGATTTACATAAAACTGTGATAAACCCTCTCGCTGCCCAGCTCCCACGCGATTGGGGCCTGGCTGCACAGGCGACCTGCAGTAGCTGGTAACAGCTACAACCGCCTCCCCGAGCGCGCGTCTGCCGCCAGCCAGCTCCACACACCCAGGCTCTGCTCAGCTGCCTGGGATTTGGTCCCAGGAAGAGAAGATTACACTGTAATAAATCTGACAGCCATATTTCTGTTTTCCAACTTTTCAATTTTTTTTTACTCTACTAAATTAATTTTGTACTATTTGTGGGACAAACATTTTAAATGTTAAGATTACTTAATTAATAAAAAATGTAGGGAAGGTGCTGGGATCTACATGTTTAACACCTATGACTGAAAGTACTGCCACAGTAAAACAGCAGCCATACATTCACAGCATCTAACTTGGATATAGCTCCTGAAAATCAAAGGAAGGTTGTGCCCTCCCTGCTAGGGCCCTGCGTACATGCCTAGAGGAACCTTACCTCCTGCTGAGCATTGCCCTTCCCGTAAGCAAGTGCATTTGTGAAAAAGACAGGATAATCACAGCAGTCCCAGACATAGAAATACAAGCAGAGTGCTCACAGACATCCAAATAACCCAGGCAGGAAAACACTCCTCTAGGATTTGCCATCAGCTGTCCAGAGACACCAACAACCGCTGGTAGTTACGAGATGGAAACAAATCATCATATTGCTTACGTGGTTTGTGCTATTAAAAACAAAGAATCCTTACAGTGACTTTGCTGTTTCTACGTGAAGTGCCCTTTCTTCCAGCTACAGGCAGAGAACAATTTCGAGGCAAAGAACCAGCCACTGTATCCATACCGGAGGATTTGAGCCCTGCCAGGCATATTTTCCCTTCATTCCCCCCATCCTTCCCCTGAGGAAAACAGCAAAACAAATCAAGAAGCTTCAATAAAATAAAAGCAGCAAAACATCCCGCTGCTGGCAGGCAGTAATTGCTCCCTTTTGGGATCCAGGGTTTCTCTGGCTACAACTGCTTCTTTCATTAACTGTATATCCTTGAAAATAATATAATAGTTACTCACTTTCAATGAATCAAAGCAGGCGATTACGCGTCCATTTTCAACTTGGCAGCTTTTCGATGGGTGTGCAAATTTACATTCCGTGTCTGGTCGTGAGCAAGTCCCCCTTTGGAACTCCCTACACACTTCCAGCGTTAGCCATTTTGTGTCCCGAATTGGCGTGACACTAACAGCCATCTTTAGATTTTACAGGTAGTTAAAATTCCCAATAAAATGGACAAACAATATACTGGATATTATGAAAGTGCCACCTCCAGAATACTTTTTCCCCCCCACCCACTCCCTATTTTAAAAGTACGTTTAAAAATGCAGTGGCCGCAATCCCAAGGATGTGCCACCGGGAGTTCGCAGCGTGACACTTGGTGGCCAGAGGTCTCGCCCTCAGGTTCCCACCCGGATTGCTGGCAGGGTGGATGTTACGCGGTGCGGCCCGGACCAGCCTCCTGCGCTCAGCACCCCATCCTGAGCGCCAGCCGGAGCCCACAGTGCAAGCAGACCCTGCGGCACGGGAATTCCAAGCTGCCTTCGAGAAAGTTGTCGGGAAGGGAATCTCCAAGCAGCCCAACTGCACGGGGGGCTTTGCGGTGTGGCCGGTATCGATTAGTTTGGCATAGAGAGTTGCAGCAGTTTAGAGCAATGATACTGGATATATTTTTTTTCCTCCTCTCCTCGGTTCCCGGGCAGAAGGCTCTGAGCTTCCCAGCAAACTTTTAGGTGCCAGTAAGCGGGTGCGGCGGCCGGGGTCGGGCTGGCAGCGTCGCGCTTGTCCTCGCAGTCTGAGCTTGGCAGCAAGCAAGGCAAAAAGCAGCAGCTGCTCTAGAAGCGGGTCCCAAGCAGCAGAGACGTCAGGGAAAGGCACTTCTTAGTACCAACCTGCAGAGAGAAGAAGACACGTTACAGCGCGCCGGGCGGCGTCGCGGGGGTGGGCGCTCACGCCCGCTGCCCCGCGCGAAGCCGGGCACGGCCGCGACGAGCCAATGGCAGGAGGCGTTGCAGCGACACTGCGGGCGGGGAGCCAATGGCGGGCGCCCTCTTATGAAAGGTCGCGGCTGTCAGGCTGCGCTGCCCCGGGCGCCGGGCTCGCCCGCCCCGAGGACGACCGCGGGGGCGCGGGCGCTGCCCCGGCGCGCGGCGGGGGGGGGGGGGGGGGGGGGGGCGGGAAATGGCGGCGGGGAGGGAGCCGCCCGCTGCCCGCCCTCCGCCCCGCCCCGCGTCTGCCGAACCGCGGGCGTTCGGCTGGGAAGGAGCCGTGAGATCGCCCAGTCCAAACGCGCCTCTCCACCACCAAACCCTGAGCAGCTCTTCTGCCCGTCCGTTAAACCTCTCCAGGGAGAGAGACTCCACCACCTCCCTGGGCAGCCTCGGCCAGCGCCCGAAAACCCTTTTGGTGAAGAAATTCATAGAACGGTTTGGGTTGGAGAGATCTTCGAGATCATCAGGTTGAACCGTGCCTGTTCACTACCTAACCAGATCCCTGAGCACCTCATCTACTCGTCCTTTTGAATACCTCCAGGGATGGTGACTCCACCACCTCCCTGGGCAGCCTCTGCCAGTGCCCAAGAACACTTTCAATGAAGAAGTTAATAGAATCATAAAGGTCTTCTCCAAACCGAAACACTCCAAGATCATCGAGTCCAGCCATCAATCCAGCCCTGCTAAGCCCATCACCAGACTGTGTCCCCATCTTTTAAACCCCTCCAGGGATAGTGACTCAACCACCTTCCTGGGCAGCCTCTGCCAGTGCCTGAGAACCCTTCCAGTAAAGGAATTATTGCGAATATCCAACATATCTCACCACCACTCCTCCAAAGCAGCGTCACCAGCACCGTCATCAGAAACACCTCCTGGGAAGTGACGCTGGTCAGCATGGACGCAAAACAACAGATAAGAAAAACCTACAGAGTCTTTTTCCAGGGACTAAGTGATTAGAAAAACAAACCGCAGGAGAAGCAAAGCACACCCAACACAGCTAATAAGATTATAACAGGCACCGTGGGTTCCTTGCCAGGACACTTCTAATCATGGCCACATTTTTAATCCCTGCTAGCAGGAGACAAATAACAGGTCACAATTGCTTGCAAGCACCGGTTAACAGCCAGGTGTCTTCTTGGTAAACACAGATATTCATTTGTGCCTAAAATTCCGAAGCTGGTCATCCCATGGCAGCGGTGCCTATCGGCCAGCACTTCAGGATTCACCAGAGACTCAGATCTTGCAAACTCTCTCTGTAGCAAGTGCTCGAGCAAACATGTCTGGTCCTCCTGCCTGTGCCACACTACCCAACTGGGAAGGGTTAGCACCAGGAGATCTGAAATGCAGAACCATACACCAGTCCCTCACGATGATGCCTGCCCACAGCCACGTGCCAGTGGGCCCACCTGGGCACCCCAGTGGAACTGGTTCTGAGCACTCCCAGCCACCTTGTGCAGGACTGCCCTTCACATCAGGGACCTTTCTGAAGCCTGAAACACATCACCCGGCCTCCTGCCAAGGAGTTCTGTGACCCGTCATTGTCCTCCACAGGCATAGATAATAGATGTATCTGCTTCCTCCAACCATCCCCTCCTGAACACCCAAAGTAACATGCACTTTTGAGTGTTACTTTATTATGAACATTTATTCCCTGTAAGAATCTATACTAAGCATTGATTTTTCCAAATACCAAGAAGAGTTAGAGCAGCAATTGATGTATTTTACATGCTAAAGCCAAAGCAAGTTAAAGGCCACGTTTTCAAACCAAGATATTTAATTTCACTTTCATTACAAGAATAATCATCCCGAACAGAGAAAGAATGACAGCATGAAGACAACACACAAAATGAAAACAGAGTAAAACTATCTTTTGTGCTCACATGCGGTGAAAGGAGTAATCTTCTTGGCAAGACTGAGGAAAATAAGTTTTATTCCTAGCTTTGTAACCAGTTTTCTATTTGGAGTCAGACTGACTACCTACTCACAGAAAAATACTGAAGAGAAACCTGCTCCTGTTGAGGCCAGCGACAGATCTGTAACTTCATTAAACGAGACTAAGTTTCACCCTTCATTCTTCAGGCTGCCAGCTACAAAAAAGAAAGTATTCCTCCAAGGAGCTGGGATGCCTCAAAGGTAAACCTTTTGCATGTGAAGAAATGCTACAGCTGTATTTTGTCTCTACCATTACATGAAGGAAAATGGTTTTGTCAGAATTTGTTATCTACCTGAAAACATAGCCAGAAATGTCAGCTTTAAAAATAGCTTGCTAGCAAAAAAAAAAGACTGACTTCAGACCAGAGGTGTATCTTCAATAGCTCCACTAAATAATGGACAATGTAAGCACAGAATTATTTTTTTATCTGCTTAAACTCTTTTCCTCCCACTTTGAAATTCTCTTGTGATATTGCAAGCCAATAAGGAGTTCCCACTAAGCCACAAAGACTACAGGATATCACTGTCTTAAAAAAAAACCCCAGCAGATATAATGATGTCTCTCTTTGAGCTGTCTCTGATAAGCTAGGAAAGACTGCAACAAATCCAGAGGGAGGAACCATACAAGAGGACAGGAAAAGGGTTGATTTTTAAGGATTTTTTTTTATTATTTAATTAAAATTTATTTGGGAGCTGACAGTTACCAGACTCCACCTTGTAGACTGTTCTGTACGGAGGGCTGCTCGCAATCCACAGGGGAGGTTTGAAGTTCACCTTTTGACATTCAAGAGTATTTGCTACTTATCTTGGGGCTGCTGCAACATTGGCTTGGATAAATCACACCCTTGCCTTCACCAAGATTGGGAATACAAGAAAAATGAAGCTAAAAATACTGAAAGCAAATTAAAAAGTGATTCTCAGAAAAAAGAGAGAAATAACACTGAGAAGTCATTCCTTGAGATGGTGAGAGGGGTGACTTAGTTGTCTGCTGAGCCAGGCCAATGAAAAGATGAAGAAACCGCCTCCCAAATCAATGGAAAGGTTATCTGGAAATGCCCAAGAAACTGAAACTAACACAGAAAGGACCATGTGATTATGGTTTCTACATTCTGATTAAATTTTTATTACTTCCCGCTATTGGTATAAAGAAATGTTGTACATCCAGGTTAATGATACATTTTTCCTCCTCTTCTCACTGCAATCTTTGACACAAAAATAAGGTCTCTGAGCAGGAGTGCCTCGCTGCCTTGGGACTGTTCCCCAGGGGACATGGCTTTTACTCTGCCTGTAACTGGGTTTGTGGGACGTTCCTTTTTTCTTTGTCTCCATTTATACGTCTCGCAAAAATTAAGATGTATAAAGTTAGACAGGCAAAAAGCACAACACTAAAGAAACATAGCAGTGAAGAACACTATTTTTATGCTCAGAGAAAGTGGAAGCTGGAAACACCAGTCTCGATGACATGAGAACTGTCAGCAAGAACAGATAATTACACAACGTGAATTCAGCCTCATGACAATGACTCTAATGAGATAGGAAATGGAATAAAATCAATATCCCAATTACACTGACAATACAGTCTCAAAGCTTGAAATGGCCAAACGGCTGTCTTTTAAATAAAGAGATAAAAATTACTGACACCTCTGCCAAATTCAAAGTTTACCAATAACTTATCTCAATAACATAAAATTTGGAAAAGATACAGCAATTACCTCGTGGCACAACTAAGGGATATAATTATAGCCCTGTCACAAAATTAAGCAGAAACAATGAGTTAATTAACGTCTTGGCCACTTAACAGTGAAGGAGTGGTTAAAGAAAAATATTCTCTAGTAAACTCCTGCTGAACAATTTGACTTGTCCTGTAGCTCTGTAGAAAATGTATCCACTACAACCATACGACAGCATGGAAAAGCAAAAAAAGACCCCTCTCTCAATGTTGTCCTTTCACAAATATTGAGGAAAAGCAGAGTGCAAAGGCGGCAGCACAGAACGGCCAGCTCTGAAGAGGGAATGCCCTCCTACCGCACCACTGGAGGTGTGTTTCACAGCCCCACAACCCAGCAACTGGTGACACAAACAGCTTGGTAAAACAACAAGCACATTTTGAACTACTAAGGAAGTCCCACACCGCATTTGTAAAAAAACTGCCAACACTATTTCTATGACCCAGATATTTTGCATGATATGCATAGTTTTAGTAGTAGTAGCGCGCGCAGCAGTGCTTCAAAGGTTATTTCAGTTATTTCACTGCTCAGGAAGGCAGTGCAACCTCCCACCAACTTCAGTGGGCTCCTTGGGCAGATCCTCATCAGATGAGTTCTTATCTGGAGTATATTTCACAGTTTCTGAAACCGTGTTAGCAGAAACACCTAACTGTGACATTACATCTGAATTTAACACATCCAAGTGTACTCAGTTCATGAAAACTGGGTAAATAATGGAAAAAAAGAGGCAACATGTTGTAAAGTAAGTGCCCCCAACTGTGCACGTTAGTGCAGTGTGCACAGAAAAGATACTGCCTTTATTGGTTCTCCAAGACTCATGTCCCTATTCAAATTCCGAAGCAGTTTCCAACACCAGTATAATGGCACTGATGTACAAATCCCATAGCCCATTCCTTTTTTACTTCAGATTAATTACAGTAACGCTATTTTCAAGACAGAAAGTTATACTGGAAATTTCATAAACCCTCTTTCCTTTAAAAGGAATGGTTACTAAGTAACCACTATTAGTGTAATCAAAAAACCTTTAAAGACAAGAAATACTCCCATTGAAATTTTTCTTTTTTTATAACCCATGGTATATATCAATCGCCTTTATAAAAACTGGGGCTTTAGAGATATGCAGAATTCACATTATGTGGCGGTATTACATGGATGTGTATTTATAAACCAAATCAGAGCAAGGTCAGTGCCTGTCCCTAGGCTAGGAAATGTGTATCCTAGCCATTATTCTGCTCTTTCAACTTGTAAACGAGAGGCACAAAACGGCAGGAAAGACCACTCTGCACATAATCCATTTTGCTGTTGATTTACGTATTACAAAGCATTCCCATATCCATCCACACCACTGAAGTTGCAAATACTGCTCCTGGTACTAAAAACATATCCATACTGTAATTCCTTTACCATAACATTTACAGAATATATTTTGGAAGTACTCAGTTCTGTATTTACCCTGGCACAGGGGAATTTAAGCCATTAGAGAAGCAACGTTTCCCACACAAGTCTAGAAAGAAGTTGTATCACAGTATCACAGTATCACAAGGTTGGAAAGGACCTCTCAGATCATCAAGTCCAACCTATATCCCAACACTAACACCAACACTAACACCAACCATCATCTTTGTTTGTCTTTAAAAGGAATAGCAGTCCAATGGTTTAACTTAAAACTCTGAGAAGTAATTTTTTTGAAAAAGAAAACAAACTGAGTTGCAATAACCAAAAGCTCTTTTGTTAAAATCAATCTTACGTGCTTGTTCTAATTAATATTAATTTTAAACATTGAGTTTCTAGATAAAGACATTTAAGATGCCATAACAAAATAACTATGCACTCTTCCAAAAAGTACCAAGCTATTTATTAATCAGACTCCTGCACATTAAAGCCATTTTATTTGATTAACTATGAAGGCAGGAAGCCAAGGGCTGCAGGAGAGGAGCGAGACGATCCCGTCAGCAGCATCGCACCCCCATCGGACTCCTCAGGACAGCACAGGGCACACGAGCACGGCCGGCCCAGCACACCAGCCACTCCAAAGCCTCTGGCCCAACCCTGTCCCCTGCACCAGAACAGTGCATTTCACCTGTGAAGTGTTTCCTACTCTCTCCTGCACCGTGCATGTGTGTAGCTTTATAATGCCATTAATTTTCCTGCCTGTTTCCGGGGATCTGGCCAGCAGTGCCTGCCAATTGTGCAGAGACTGCCCTGCATGCAGCAGGTTCTGCATGTCTTCCTCACAAACACAGCCACAGGGCAAACCTCAGCATGGGGCCCATAAGCAACATTCAACACTGGGAAGTAAAAGCAAAGCTACACATCATTGAGAAACACTCCCATATTGACAGGCAATTCCTAACAGTACACACGGATACATATATAAAATGTTAAATACCTATAAAACCATTATTAGCATCATCGATGGTAACTGCTACTACAGAAAATAGCGATGCCCGTGACTCAGCAAGGGCAGCAACTGCTTCCCTCTAACATCAAATTCAGCTGATGCTGGTGGTTTCAGCGAGAAAAAGTGACCCAGAGGAGCTCTCGCTTCCAGGAGATGCAGCAGACACCCAGCCTAGCTTCTTGCAGGTCAGACATCTACTGTATAGAAAGGGGAAAAATTGCTGGCACCTTATTACTGCCAAGGTTCTAAATTAAATCTGTGTGTTCCCTCGAGAAAGGTTCCCGCTGTTTACAGTCTGCCAGATCGCTTTTCATTTCCCTTCCAAAGGCAGCTGCCGCGTGGCCCTGGCTGCAACGAGTGGCTTTTGCCTTCCCCAGAAATAGATCCCAGCAGTGGGTAAAACGAGTCGTGAGGGGCCGTTCCAGTGAGCACCTGATGGATTACGGCACATACATGGTTAGTACTGACATTATTATTCATTTGTTACTAACAGCATTTGCTCCAGACAACAAGCTGCTCTGTTTAGCTCTGCTGACCTGCTCTGCTCTGGGCACCCCCTCCTGCCTTTGCCCCCATCCCCAAACTCTTTAAAGGCTTCAAAATCCTTCCCTGATTGCACAGCAATCATTTTGTTATATGAGTAATGACGAACAGGGAGCCTGGATGCATCCACCACACCCTTGCACAAGTCACATTAACTAGAAATATTAGACCTGAAATTCACTCCCAGAAATGGCAAAGGCCATTCGTGTCACCAGCTCTGAACTGGCACGTTGTCCCGCTCCCAGTCAGTCCCCCTGACCCAACAAGGGCTGCCAGGGAGGACCTGGGCACCTTCAGCAAAATCAGCACTGCCTGCCTGCTGCATCCCCAGGCACGCTCCCAGCAGGGAGAATCAGAAGGTGTAATTACGTGCATTGCTTCATCTTGTATCTGACTTGCGGGCAAACAAAAAAGGGACGTGGATACAGATAATGAGGAACACGTTACACGGAGTTCTTCTTGCGACAGCAAGTTAGAACTCAGGGTTTGGTGGCCTCATCACTTTAGCTAAGTAATGGTGAGCCTGTGGCGATGCTGTTGTAATCACACACCTCCCTCCACAGATGAGAAAATTAAATGGGAACAAGTGAAAATGATGTGGCTGTAGCAGTAGGGACTGAAGGAGAGCTGAAAGCAGTGCTAGCCGGTCACGTCAGCACCACAGCACCCTGGCACAGCACCTCCCGGGGACTCACATCTCCAAAATCACCCCATCTCCAACCATCACAGTGCTGCCATGCCAGGGACAGCCAGAGCAGCACCAGGATGGAACTGCCCAACTCCTGCTAATGCTAACAAGAATCACAAGGCAAGGTCAGTGCTGGAAAACTACTCCTGCATCTGTTGCAAGATAGGAGATAAAGCCAACTGCGCTCCAGCTCAAAGACTTCCATTTCTCAAAGAATCGCAAATCCAAACCAGAGTATTATCTATGGTTTAATACATTCTGGCCTTACATTTAATTTATATTTACCAGTCATATCCTTCCAGCATAGTAAAGACTTTACATAACTGATCAGAAAATACAATCAATCTAAAACAATTCCTTTTCATTATTTACATAAGAATCTAAATCCCAGAGAATGGGGTTTTCTTACCCTATCCGCTCTGTCACCATCCAAGGCACCTGGGATAAATATCATGCACTCACGTATGAGCAAAATGATTCTTCAGTATAAAACAAAACTATTCAAGTTTATGAGACGCTTTCTTTGACTCAGAGATCACTACACACAGCACAGAAACACTAATTGATGCGACTAATCTTGCATTGTGAATAATCTCACCCAAGCTAAATAAATACACGTCTTCAGACATCAGGGAAAAGCTCCAAATTAGTCACCAATATTAAAACTAAATAATAAAAACCAAATGACTATGCTTTATTTTAGCAAAGTGAGAAATGTCTTTGAGACCATTTTTAATCACTGTTTGCTGTAATTTATTGTTATGCTCGTTCATCTTGAGTCATGATCTTTACATACCGAACAACAGCCATGAAAACAACCCTGTTTGGAACAGCTGCTTCTGCACAGACCTCAGCCAGACGAAACGCCAGGACTGATGGAGGTGAATTCCAAAAGGACTTCTGAGCAAGGCTATTCCCAGTGCGAGATACGGTAGCGCCGCAGTTCAAGGAGCCGCCCTCCTGGTGCAGCGGGTTTACAGTCAGCCTTCCTCCTTCCTCTCCAGACAGGAGGAGAAGCAGCTCGTGTATTGCAGCCTTCCCAACACCAGGCTGTCCGATCTCCTGGGAGCACTCAGGCTTCGGGAACAACATCAAGAGCTGGGCTCAGTGATGAATTTTGCTAACATTCATTTTGTTGGTGGACTCCCCCAGTGCCTGGATGACCCAGCTGATGTAACACTGCTTCACAACATCCTTGCATACAACTTCTCTCTCACTTTCAGTCTTTTGCTGTAGGCAATAAAGATGAACTTATGGGAAGATGAAAGAGAGATATCTGGTTACTTCAGCGCTTAGCAGGCCCTTATGGAACATCTGTGCTTGTACAGAAGGGAGCTGTAACACCCTCACGCCTGCAGCCCTGTGGCTGTGCTGCAGCAGGAACCCCAGTCACCTCCAGCACCACGTCCTGTGGCCACTGAGCAAAAAAGGCTTCAGTGACACAGCTGCCGTGACACACAAAGGCACATGAGATCGCCCACGGACTGTCATCATCTGAGCTTAAAAAACTTGTACTTAAGAAAAAGAGCAAGCAGCAACCTGGCCTGGAAGATTCAGTGAGCGTGGTGGCACCTTCGTCTGCATCACTGCAAATGGTACCAGGTGTTCCCAGCTCGGCTCATCACATCTTCAGTGACTTTTGCTTCTGGGTTACGGATTGGGTCACAGCCCACTACCTTGCTAAGTTTTTAGGGTTGTTGCACGGCTGACCTATCTGAACAATTTTTGAGCTCTCATCTTCCACAGAATACCCAGGGAACACCTCTGAGGCAGAATGAACGTGGACATTCCGTTATCCTCTTGTACCCTTGTATTTCTTGTGCACTCATGCTGTAATAACTGCCAGGTGGCTCTTGTTTCCACAATACACCCCTGCAATTCGCTCTCTCAGTCTGTTCTGCTCAGGTCAGGCCAAGGGAGCGGCCATTCCTGCTGCTCTGGCAGAGCCCTCACCAAGGCTCTCAGCCTGGTGTCCAACAATCTCCTTCCCCAGCAAGAAGTGAGCTGTGTCCTTTTTGCTCGCTCTTCTATGCCCAACCAGTGCCAAATCACAGAACACCTAACCTTCAAATTCGCATTAATTCTCCTTGCAGAAGAAATGGCCTCTACGTATTCATGCTAGGTAAGAATGGATCACCTTCCCCAAAATGCCTGCTACAACGTAACACAAATACCAACATTAATAAGTCAAAGGACCATAGAAATGGACCAAAATTTTTAGACAGGTTTTCAAAATTATCCAAACACTCTGGTTATGCCCCTGCCATCAGAGTGACTTTAAACATTGTTTAGGCAATGCAAGAATGACACTGTATGAAAACCAAGTGCAAAAAAGCGCTCAAACACATTCAACGGTGTCACTTGCACTGAGCACTAATTCCGGAGCGCCCTGTCTATCGTCTGTCCAGAGAAGAGCCATGGCAGAGTTTCAGTGTCAAGCAGACACAAGGGTGTGAGCCTGCACGCTCGAGGAGCTGCACAGGCACAGCAGCAGAGCTAACCCTCACCCTGCAGGGAAAAGACCCCTGGGTCCTGTTCCATGAACATACTTCGCACCACGTGGCAAATGCAGAAGCTTGCATCATATCCCAAACATTGAGCATCACTGACAAACTCCACTATTTGTACCTCATTTCCCAAAGTATTTCTCACATGGAAGATTCCCCTCTATCCTCCCCTTGAGATCTCCTCGACACGCCCCCTTTTTCATTAACATACCTGTGTGAGCTAGCCAGGTTGAACCACACAGTGAAGGAATACTGGGAAAAGCTCAAAAGATTATCCTTCTTGTATTCTCACTCTTACCTCTAAAAGCCATTTAAAATAACAAATACAAGTTTAAAATTTTAGTCTTATACAAAAAAAAGAAGAATATTTGGCAAAATAGCTTCTGAAAAGATTCAATAAAAAGCCATTTTTATAAAAATGGTGATGAAAGACAGAATGCTTACAAGTTGTAGAAAACAAACCAACCCGAAGCAGTAATTTTTTCAACGATGCAGAAAAAGGAGCAAAAGAAGTTCAAAATCTTCTATTTTAGCTGTGACCATTAGCAGTATTTAATTAGAAGAATTCAAAAGAGTTGTGTCTGCTTTTCACAAAAAAAAAATCACATCACTGAAGATTTATTTATGGAATCTATTTGCACATAAATATGGGAGTTCCATAAAATGCTGATAAGCAGCAAGCAAGGTGTTTTCCCAGGGACTTTCTTCTAAGCAGTTTGCAAAGCTAAGTCAGAGCAGCAAGTGTCCAAGCTCCCAGAAGAACATTTTTAACTGTCACACATCAAAAAGCTGAAAAGCACATAATTACATTCTCAGTAACACAGCCTTGTCACCTTCTGATTTTTCACTGCTTGTGAAAGAAGACTCCAAGTCAGTTTAAGTTTTGCCCACACATCGAGCACTGAAGGATTCTCATATGAAATTACATACGGAATGGATTTCACTGAAACCCAGAAGTTATCACACAACGTCAAGAATGTTGCCCAGGAGCTAATAAAGCCTTCCAAGCACAGGAAGAAACACTTTTTCATTTGGTTTATTTTTTCCAGGCTCAGAGAGTCATAGAAAAAAAAACCAGTTGAGTTTATTTCTCACCAGTAAATCAGGCTGTGTTTACCAGTACGTGCAGCTGACAGGAATCTTCATCCATGGAAACCAAATGGCCCAAGTGACACTGAAATAGCCAACGTCAGCCAGGCCAGCGAGCACCGACCCTCAGGGATGGGTGAATGGTTCGGCACCGCCAGGCTCAGAGCAGCCCATCCCACCTGCACCTCCGCCAGCCAAGCTCGGCAGATGTTGGAGCACCGGCCCTCAGGCGCCTGCGCACAGACACGGATTTTCTATGGTGAATCCAGCCCTAATTACTGCTGCCTTCAGCTTGGCAACCTGCTCGGAAAACCTGACACATCTGCCTGGTTCAGCGAGCTCCTGGAGCCTGCACGTTCCTCCATGGTGCCCCTGGGAGCGCAGACTTTAAAGGCTCAAGACCTCGGGTATATCCAGATCCAATTACCACAGCAAACTTCCTTTTCTCCTGCAGCAATTTGCTTAAATTTAAAAGAAAAGCTTGTCTCCTTGAACACTGTGAAGGTGCCACTGCTCTGCCAGAGCTATAGCGGCCTCGGGAGTGCACTCCCAGCTGGCCGTGGCCACACACTGGTGGGCCACCTCCTCCCCATCCAAAGCAGAGCTTGGAGGTAAGGAACTTCCGGGAGAGGAGCACTGAGGGCCTTGCAGGACCAAGCTGAGGAGCTCTGACCGCTCTCCCTTTTTTAGAAGGAAAAATTCCCATTAACTTCTCTGGAAGTCGGACTGGGCCCACAGCCCAGACATGCTCTGGGTTCCCAAGTCCTTACTCACCGCTCACAGTCAGATTCACTTGCGCAGGAGCTGGGAGCACAGCAGGAATGTGCAGAGCTGCACCAGGCAGCGCGAGCTGTGGGGAGCCTGGGTCTGGCACCACGCTGCCAGCCTGTTCCACTGGCATCCACACCCAGCTAAGCCAGAGCAACAATTCCGTGCTTCGTCCTTGCTGCATTAAATACCACACATGTACTCGATGAACAGTGCCTCTCTGTCTGTGGGTACGTGTAACGGGTGAACGCCGATGCTGCCGGAGCTTCCCATGCAGGCTCCCAGGCAAACCTGAACTCACAGCCACCCAGGGCAGGATGTGTTATTTATAATGTTTGCAACATTCTCTCCAGAAAATACCTGCTCCCAAGTTCAGGCCCAAGGCATATTATGCCTTGCCAGATGATCTGCGACCGTCTCATGACTTATTACATTGTTATCATCACTAAGCTTCACCAACAGGGCTACTAAGTCCATTAATCTTGCGAAACACGAAGACTGAAACCGTAGAAACAAAACACCTCACTGCAAGATATATGAAATGTGGTACAGCAAGATAAGAGGGAAATTCAGTGTGCGCTCTGTTAATTTTTTTCCATGCCACTGCAAGCAGGAGTGACTCACTTTTGTAAGACCCAACCCTGAATGCAGTGGCAACGACAAGTACGTGAGTGACAAAACCTCCTCTTAGAGCAGCAGCCACCCTCAGCAGTGGACAGCAAGATACGTTTCCAACAGGGAAACCAGGGATACATGCAGAAAGTTAAACTGCCACCTGTAAATTCAAACAAAGAATGGATAAAGTGAGTCAAACACAGCTGGGGAGCAATGGAAGGCTGTGCAAGGGCCTGCTTCTCTAAAGCTCAAACAACCAGACATATCAAAACCAATCAGTACTTCTTTCTTTCCTTTGCGCTGAAATTCATTTTGATTCAGCCACCGATACACAGCTTGCATATGTACGGCCTAAAATATTTCTCTGTGAACACAAATATTTAGCATATTTGTCAAAAGCATAAGGTCAGAGCCAAACAGGCACTTGCACACTTTCTGAGTGCTCAAAGAAGGGCTGGAGGTTGTTTCTCTCCAAGACTCCGTGCCAGCAGCTCCGGGTGGCAGCAGGGCTGCAGAAGGACACGTGGCCGCGGGGGTTGCACGGGACACAGCACTGCCCACACCTGGTTCAATGTTGATTAAACACTCAGCTTACAGGAATGATAACCTGGCTGCACAAAACTTAACCAATTTTGTTTTACTCAGTCCTGGCTTCCCTAACTTTCCCAGGCAATCTGTAGATGCAAACAAAAATGAACTCTGAGCGCATTCTTTAGCATCTGAGTGACACCAGTATACTTTTAGTATATAAACTGATGATAATATTTCTAATTAATAGCATATGGCAATCATGCCGCTGAAAATTCAAGTTGTATTTAGTGGGAACTTAATTTAGACTTTAGTGAGAACAGGTTATATCTACTGCAAACTTTGACTTTTTTTCTTTATAGTATATTAAAAGAGGGTTTTCCCAGCTACCTAAACCAAAGGTATTCTGGATAAAAGTATTCTTTTATAACAACGCATCAACTGCACATAATTTGAAACATGGAATGTTTCACAGAGCAGTAGCTGGCAGCAAGCAGACATATTAAAAAACCCATTTGATCCTAGAGGAAAAGCAATTCTCTGGATCCACAGCTGGATTTCATCCTGAGTTCAGCACACTTCAAACCCTCTCACAGTCATCGAGCAGACCGATGGGCATGGGCACACTTGTCCATAGCAACCCATGCCAGAGCAGCACTGCTACCACACTCTCCTGCTGCTGCCACTGAAGCTATGGAAGGAATTCCAGGTCAGACACAGAGCAGGAACATTCACTGCTGGTTCTGAAAGTGCTTAATAGTGTAAAACAATGTTTGTCACCAGCTTGATTCCCCAAATGAAGCAATGACCAAGACATTCACCCTGCACAAACTCCTGAAGGTAGAACAGGAATGGGTGACATCAACTACTCGCTTGGATATCCTTACCAGGAACCATGCTCCATTGTAAAATACCATGTGTAAAACCTTCACCTCTCAACTTTTTATATATTAAATGTGAATTTTTTTATCTTGGGATGCATTTTTTTATCTTGGGACGTATTCAAGTGTCATCAAAACTGCACTACAGTTTTAATGGTCCCTTCTCTTTACTTGTTAATTGCTGTAAACTCTCATTGACACTAATGGGAATTACAATTCCACATATTCATGGCAGAACAGACTCCAAATGCCACGGTAGACAGCAATAAAAAAAAAATATTCACATGTTTATCCTTTCAGTAAATAATTATGGGGTAGTAGGAAGGAAATGTTGTTTGCTGTACTACTTGGAAAACTAAGTTTCCAATATATAGTTGTTAGTAAATTTAAAAAATAAAAAAAAAATCATAGACAACTGCTGTAACCCCTAAGGAACACAGACAGTGCAGACCACCACACATACAGGCAAAGGAAAGCCCTGGAGCCTCTGCCTGCCCCAGCTCCTCCTGCCACTCCTCTGCCCTGCGCAGATGAAAACAGCAGGACAGATTCCAACACAGCAGTCCCTAGGGAAGTGATCAAACCCAGCCAGATTCCACACCTTACAGCTGTCAGGAGGATACAGCACATTAACCAAAACCCCAGATCCACACAGCCGAGCTTTGCTCGCGCTCCAGCAGATCTCCCAGCCCTCTGGCAGCACCTGCACATTTGTGTGTGGGATTATTCTGACACCACTGACAAACAAACAACAGTACAAACCCAGACTATTTCAGGTAACCTCTGACCACTCGCATGAGTGTCCTTCCTTGTCCATACTGGAACACCTCATAAAAATATACAACCTACAACCACAGTAAAATTCCTTCTGGACAGTTCCTACTTACAGAACTCATCCTCAGCATAGACAACAATCATAAAAATATGACAACAAAAGGGAAGAGTTGTAAAAACTGTGGTTTTGCAGTTTACCTTAATGACCTGGTCTTTGTTAACAGCAAAATCATCTCTTCATAGCTTTTGCATTTAAAATGTGCATAAGGCATAGGAAAACACATATTAATCCCTTGAAAGTAATGAGTAGTTACTGCAAGGCATCTTTCAAAATCCACCACGTGCAACTTCCTCCGTGCTAGCACTGTTAGAAAAAAGATGTTCACAGTTTATACCTGTGGTTCCTAAGTAGCAATCATCCTCTACTCTGGACAGCAAGAGGTGCTAAGGGTCATCCTCCTGAATTACAGACATTCCTGCGTCGTTACCACCTCTTCATTAGATTTGAAGCAGCAGAATAAAACAAGCGCTTAAAGGAAATAAAAACAGAGAGGAAAGCCTTCCTTTTAATCCAAACTGGCCATGAGATCTTCACCCATATCATAGGTATAAGAACCTTTACCGTGGCTACATAACCCATCCCAGACAGGAGGGTAAAAACCACACAGCTTTAATGATCTGTCTCCTGTGGGCAACCCAAACAACGGCCCTTTGGAGCACCCTTTGACTGCTGAACTCCAGCTGTCTGGTGCGATGCATCATTACCTCCTGCACCTCAGATTTATTTTCCAGGTTTCCAACATACACAGGTTCCAAGTTCAGGGAAGTCGGATTTGCACCTGAGGCAGGGATGCAAAGCAGTGAAACATGGTATGAGGGCCATTGAATATTCCACTTACCAGCCCTCCAAAACCCCCTTGCAGGACAGAGTGCAGAGGATGACACCAGAGATTCTTCTCAACAGTATCATCCCTGCTTAGGAAATTTTCAGAAAGGAGCATTTTCAGTGCTCCCAAGACATGCAAACTGGATTAGCACCAGAAACCTCCATGCAAAATAGGCTTTAAAAGAATGCAACAGCAGCACCTGCTACTTTCAAATGCTTGTCAGTGTTTGGTATTTGTCATAGAGGTGTCTACAAATGCAAGACTATTCAACCCTTGGCCTCACTATAGGAAGCAGAATATAGATAAATTAAGTAATTACTACCTAGTAATAGCAAAAAAAATGAGGAACACCATCCTTACTGAAGTGACAAAGTAGCAGAATGCAAGAGATAGGTTAATTTTCTTTTGCATGCCTCTATCTCCAAAACTGAAAATGAACCTCTGCTTTCAAGGCATGAAGCAGATTGATTCATATTTCCTTATTTCTGGTTATATTGTTGAACTTCCCAAAGCAGAATGAACTAGCAGCATTTCCAACATCAGTAAAAACCCTCTGGAATTTTTACTGGCACCCATGGCCAGCAGCCACCGAGGGCTGGGTGTTGCAGCCCAGTGCAGAGCGTTACTCACATCCCAGCCTTTCCGAGATGCCACGGTACCCCAGGAACCTGCATGGCACCCTATTAAACCCCCGTTCCAGGATCCTAAGATTATGCTTTCGCCATCTCCTGAGTCTCAACAGGATTAATTGGGGTGAAAGCCCTCACAACACCATACACCGACTATGGTGAGACAGTGAAAGAACAACTTCTTTGCCATGATTGCCTACAGAAAAACCCCAGAGCAAAGACTACTCCGAATTATGATTAGTTCCACAATTAGAAAATAATATACCAGAGAAATTTTAAATTAAAATTCTCTGCTTTCACTAATTAAACTGCTTTGTTGATACTCCTGAAGATAGACACTCTCTATTCCCTTATTAATCTACCAGATCTAAAACTCTTTTCATCCTCTGCCTCAAGGGTGAAGGCGGCAGGTCAGCATCCTGCCTGGCAGACTCCGAGCTCTAGGCAGATGTTGGATAGCTCGGAACTGGCCACTTCCCATGCTGGTAGCACAGCTTTCAGCCCAGAGAAACATGAAGCTCGTGCCTGGCATGTGTCACAGCCATGCTTCACACCACCTCTGAGACAGTCAGCACACAGCAGGATTTGGGGGCCAAATGAATCTACCAAGCGAGGCTGTTCCCATCGCAGGGAACGCCGGTGCTGCGCAGCAGGTGTATGGAACCCATCCACATCCTCCGTTGCAGCTGAGAGGAGTTTTCATGGCACAGTTTTGCCACTGTTTCCTGACCCAAGTGGATTACAAATTGCTCAGGTCATGCTCCAGTTTTGCCCATTGATTCAACTGCTCCGTACTACAACAAAGCACCCCCGGACTCAGCCCCTTGCCTGCCATTCAAAATAAATCTAATCCAATGATGGCTTTAAGGAAATGCGACAATAAATACACCCTGCCACATTCTCTCCCGTCTATCAGACTGAGCAATCCGTTGCCTGTGACTCTTTCCTCAGCAGCCCGAGTAAATAACAACTGCACAAGTCTGTACTTTTAGGTGTCACATACACAAGGCACACTCCACCACTACCAGTAAATCACACACAAAATGCGCAGGGTAACTCATCTTCAAATTTTTCTCAAAGTTGCAGACTTTAACTGGTTATGAAACTTTAAATATTGTCATCACCATTGCTTTTCTATTTAAACATTTCCCATCTCAACTCAGCCTGAAGAAGTTCAGGAGCTCAGAAGCCCAGCCTTTAAATCCAAGAAAAGCCAATTCCATTTTACAATGTTCTGGTCTTCATCTGATCTGACAAGAGCTGAAGGAAGCAGAGTGACACAGGCCTCACAAAACTGAAATTGCAAAAGCACATGCTGCAACCACAGAGCTCAGTGTGCACCCAGCATCCCTGCCCCCTCGGGATGGACCATCGTGGTGCTCTGCTCCCTAGACAACCTCCCAGGCAGCGCTCTAAGATCCGCCCGCACCGCTACACATGCAGAGACACCCAGCACCACGGGTTTCTGCACTTGTATGTCCCAACTTTCCACGCACAGAAGTTTCGTCACCCATTTCAGTGAAGCTGAGGATGCCAAGCCTTTAATTTCTTTCTCTTCTATTTTAAATTGTCATAATATTGTTATACACCAGCAGGTCTGGCAAAGGCCAGAACCAAACACAGGCAGACAGAGCCTTCAGGGAGCTGCGTGCCCTCACACCCAGATCCACTGCAGCTTCCAAGTGCCAGACCTCAGGCACTTCAAACTTCCCCTGCAGTAATAAGTACCATCAGTTAATTAGTCATTATGCAAATTACTTCCTTGTTGTCACTGCAGAATTGTTGTCATTTCATTAGAACCTTTTTTCCAAGTGCTAAAGAAGATACAATTGTTATTGATTCGGTGTTATTGTTTGCTAGTTACACACCTCTCCTGTCAGCGACAGCTCTCCAATTAACAGGCACTCACACCCTTTCACTGTCTCTACCTCCCTGCTACTGAATCACAGAATCATTTACGTTGGAAAAGCCCTTTAACATCAAGCCCAACCGTGCTGCCATGCTTTGCAGCACATATTCCCCCATCTCAACAAATCGCCAAAAGACATGATTTCCATATAAAAGAAATAATATATTTTTCCAAAAGAACCATTCCATACAGATGACATCCTGTTTTTTTCTGTTTCGCTATGGCAACATCTTAAGGAATGGATCTGTTTGCAGTAATTAGATGCAAAACAAACTTCTGAATTAAAGAACTTTCTCTAAATATAAAGAAAAAAAGCTCTATTTCATAGACTTGTAGAATCATAGAAGGGTTTCAGTTGGAAGGGACCTTAAAGATCATCCAGTTCCACCCCCCTGCCATTGGCAGGGACAGCTCCCACCGGACCAGGGTGCTCAAAGTCCCATCCAACCTGGCCTTGAATACCTCCAGGGATGGGGCAGCCACAGCTTCTCTTGGCAACCTGTGCCAGGGCTTCCCCACCCTCATCATGAAGAATTTCTTCCTAATGTGTAATTCTAAATCTTTCCCCTTTCCGATTTTAAAGCCATTCCTCCTCGTCCTATCACCACTTGCTCCTAAGCACTCACAAAAGGATGAGCAGTGTGGGTATCCAGATGGGATTCTGCCTGACACCGGGATGTCCTCACAAACACGTCGGGACCGGACTTTCCAATTTACTGTCTTCGTTAGCAACCCAATCCTACCCAATCCAACCCAACCTGACCCATATCACGGCGCTGCTCCCACCTGTGGAGGATGGGGATAGCGGGACGGGGATGACGGGGATGGTGGGGATGGTGGAGATGGTGGAGATGGTGGAGATGGTGGGGATGGCCAGGGATGGTGGGCGGGTGGGCATCCCGCTCCATGCCCAGCCTGGCCTAGCCCAGCCTGCACCGCACTGCCCAGCACAGCACGCAGCCCTAGTCAGCCCAGCTCGCACCGCCCGCCCTATTCCGCACCACACCCAGCCTAGCCCAGCCCAGCCCAGCCCAGCCCAACCCAGCCCAGCCCAGCCCGCACCGCCCCGTGCCCAGCACAGCACAGTCCGCCCCGCACCCAGCCCGCACCACCTCCAACCCACAGAGCCCCGTGCCCAGCCTGGCCCAGCCCGTACTACCCGCCCTAACCCGCACCGCGACAAGCACAGCCCATCCCAACTCAGGCCAGCCTGCACCGCACCCAGCCCGCACCGCACCGCACCGTGCCTAGCACGGTCCAGCCCGTCCCAACCCTCACCGCACCCAGCGCAGCTCCTCC